>JASDDO010000028.1:12447258-13715011 GCA_030015575.1 Agapanthus africanus | reverse complement strand
TTAGTCGATTACCAGCGATTCAGGTATTAACTACGCAGAGGGAAATCATTGCGGATTTTCGAAGATTTGACTTGGAGGTTGTGCTACCACATTCTAACGGGACAGTTGATGCAGTTGCAAGTACAACCGTCCTTAGTTGAGAAGATTAAAGCGGCACAATCGCAGGATCCTAGACTGTAAAAGTTTTTGAGAGCAGGTTGAAGCCGGACTACGAACAGATTTATTGGTCCACGAGGATGGTTCGTTGAGGTATGGTAGCCGTATGTGTGTGCCAAAGGGGGATGTGCGTGAAGAGCTTATGAAGGAGGCACACAGTTCAACTTACTCTGTACATCCAGGAGGTACAAAGATGTACCGAGATATTCGACAGCATTTCTGGTGGGAAGGCATGAAACGGGAGATTGCTCGCTTCGTGGCTAAGTGCTTGGTATGTCAGCAAGTCAAGGCTGAACACCAAAGGGCTGCTGGTTTGTTGCAACCACTTCCGATTCCTCAGTGGAAGTGGGAAACATATAACCATGGATTTCGTGACGGCTTTACCGCGGAGTCCAAAAGGCAACAATGCAGTATGGGTAATTGTGGATCGGTTGACCAAGGCAGCTCACTTTATCCCTTTCCGGGTTGGTCAATCAACGGAGACTTTGGCAGAACGGTACATGCAGGAGATTGTAAGATTGCATGGCGTACCGGTGAGTATCGTGTCAGATCGGGACACTCGGTTCTTATCACACTTCTGGAGGAGTTTATAGGAAAGTTTGGGGACTCGATTGAAGTTTTAGCACAGCTTATCATCTTCAAATTGATGGTCAGTCGGATGAGAACGATCCAAACTCTTGAAGATATGTTTGAGAGCATGCATGTTGGACTTCAAGGGTTTCTTGGGAGGATCACCTGCACTTGGTGGAGTTTTCCTACAACAATAGTTTCCAAGCAACTATCCAGATGGCTCCGTTTGAAGCTTTGTATGGTCGTAAGTGCCGTTCACCCGTTTGTTGGGATGATGTTGGTGAACGAAGATTACTGGGACCAGATTTGGTGGTACAGACAGTTGAGAAGGGTGAATACAATCAGGAAGCATATGAAGGCAGCTCAAGACAGACAGAAAAGTTGGGCTGACACGTCAAGAAGACCTCTAGAGTTCGCCGTGGGTGATTTGGTATTCTTGAAGATATCACCGACTAGAGGAGTGATACGTTTTGGGAGTCGAGGGAAGCTTAGTCCTCGATTCGTTGGACCCTTCGAGATATTGGAGCGTGTTGGAGAGGTAGCGTACCGTTTTGGCGTTACCGCAGTCCTTGGCAGGTGTGCACGATGTGTTTTCATGTATCTCAACTACGGAGGTATGTTCGAGATGAAACACACGTCTTGGATCATTCGGAGTTAACTGTACGGGAGGACCTAACTTTTGAGGAGCGACCGGTTGAAATCATGGATCGAAGGGAAAAGGTTCTTAAGAACAAGGTTATCCCCCCTTATGCTAGTTTCTTGGGGTAATCGATCGCATGGAGAATCCACGTGGGAGCGAGGAAGACGAGATCCGGCAGAAGTTTCCTCACCTTTTCCCGTAGTTTTTTCTATCTTGTATTCTTGGGATTTCGAGGACGAAATTCTTTTGTAGTTAGGTATAATGTAACACCCGAGCCCAATACTACTTTTCCTATTATTGGTTGAGCATTAAATATTACTCATTTTATTTTATCTTGCTTGTTTGGGTCTTACTGAAAAAATTTCATCTGGCTAGGTCATTTTTGCATATAACAAAATTTAGCACCTAAAATAAAAAAAAAATATCTATCTTGGCCCTATCTTGGCCTACTCGTCACCCCTAGCCGCGTGGTAGCGTCCGTGCGTCAAGCTCTCTTCCCGTTTGGTGAAACGGGCGAGTTTGAACGGCTACACGCGCGTACAGGTGTCCGACTTGGGGGCATGCTTTTTAATCTTAAACCATTCCATTTTAAAATTTGGAACCCGCTTAAAATCCTATTATTTAAATTTCGAATTTTTGGACCCAGCCCGGACGCGATTTGGAAATGTTTCATTTAGCGCCAAACCCCCAATTAATAATATAATCGAAACTATAATATAATCTTAAATTTTACTGTTATTTATATCTAAAAATCTTTTAAATATTTTGTTTAACCCAAAAATTTCTCCTCAGCCAATCAGGCTTCCTTCTCCGTGGGCCCTCCACTATTCCCTTTATCTCTAACTCTTTCTCTCTCCATCCCTACGTCTCTATCTCTCTCTCTCTCTAATCTCTATCTCTCTCTCTCTCTAATCTCTATCTCTCTCCCCTGTATATATATTTACTCCCTCCCTCATAATACGCAGAACCCATGCGAGAAAACCCATCGCAACCCTAATCATAGCCACCGTGCTCGTCGCCGCCGCAGCCCCGCGCCGACGCCACCACCACCATCACCCTTGCCTCCTCAACCCCGCCACATCCTTCCTCCTCTCCCCACGTCCCCGTGCACCCTACGCCTAGCCGCGGCCACCTGCACCCATCGCTGCTCGCCGTCGCCGCCGCAACTCGTCGCCGACGACGCCAGCACCTTCACCTTCGCCCCTCTCTCCAACCTCGACATCCCCTCCTTCTCCCGTGTGCCCGGCGCCGCAACAGGGACCCAACAGCAACCCCCGTGCCTTCTCGGGTTGGCCGGAAACAACGCCGTCGACCCTCGTCGCCGTCACCTGCGCCACCACCGACCACCTCCTCTTCACCTGCGCACCAGACCCGACCACCTCCTCTCCCTCCTCACCTTCTTTCCTCCTCCAGCACCCGCAGCCCTAGCCTACCGCCGCAGCTTCCTCGCCGGCGCCCCACCGCCGTCGACCCCATCGCTGTTGCAACCTTTGCAATCCCAGTAAGCTTTCCTTCACCTTCCTCCTTCCTTTTTTCCCCTCTGGTTGGTCTTTGTCTGTACATAGGGTTTCTAAACTTTTGTCGCTGTTTTGCTTCTCGCCAGAATCCGGCCGTGCCGACGACTCGACCCGGCATTCCAGCAAGGAACCCCGATCCGCGTGGTCCCATTGTTCGTTGTTTGGGTACAATCCGTGAACCGTGCGTCCGTCGCGTGTTTCTTCGCCGACGTTACGTCCGTTTTTCCCGGTTCGCGAACCGTCGAGGCAAGTATCACTTGCTACATGCTATACTATACAATTATATATGTTTTGACTCGTTAAACCTGCAAAACTTAACTCGGAATAGTTATTTTCTCATTTGGTCGCAATATGACATATATCATTTTACAGTTAACCTAAAATTTCAGTTTGCCACTTAAACCCTAATAACGAAGTTTACCCGTTAATCACATTTTACCGTTTAAAGGATGATAGCCTCTACACATGTAGTTCTATTACATTTTTTGATATTGATGTAACGGTATTGCACTATTGTGATTAAATGAACTGCTTATTGTTGTTTACTTTATTACTTATTTCCTGCTGTTAATCCATGTTCGATCATACATCTGTTGTGAGCACACCCACGATATTGTTACATCTTGACCTTGCTCCACATGATATATATATACCGATGCACCTGACATGGTACCCTTCACTATCGACTTGACCTGATATACCATGACTTGACCTGTTACCTGATCTCATGCCTAATGCCAACAAACCTGAAATAGAGTCCTCATGGACCAAGCTTGTTGTCTATCCAGACAAACCTACTGTTACCTGAACTTGTGTTGGCATTAGTTCTTGACCACTGAATACCTGACCTGACACCTATAACCTGGGGGTATGGGGAAATCAAAAGGGTAATCTAAAGTGTAACTTAAAAGGGTATTACTTGATCCGTGGTCCCGGGGGGTAACGGGACAGAGCCATTCGTGACTCTTACATTTTCCTGATCCGTGGTCCCGGGGGGCAACGGGACAGAACCACTATTGGTTCCCATCTTCCTGATCCGTGGTCCCGGGGGGTAACGGGACATATCCTTTGATTTACATGGAGGATTACTCGAATTGATTTCAAAGACTTTAGGATAGAAAACCCGATAAAACAGTTTAGTTACCCACTGCACACTACCCTGCACTGCTTATTCCGTACTATTGCTTCATTCATGTTCATTTCTGCATTGCCTATTACACTGTTCACATTATATTGTTGGTTGACATGACGCGCTGACGTCTGGGTTTTGCATGGCCCAGATTCTTTACCACTGTCGCTGTCCGAGCAGGAGTACTTCAGCCAGCAGGCTGAGTTGTGAGTTTTGTAGTGGTTAGTTTTATTTCCCGTATTTTATTTCCAGATGTGAGCCCGCATTATGGGACATACTTTTCTATTATTGTATTGGATCATTTGCTTCCGCATTTATTTATTATTGACTCTTGTTATTCTGGATTTGGACATGTGTTGGATAGTTTTATCTTGTTCTTGATATCTCTACAGCCGTAATGTGACTGTGGATGGATACTTCCTACCCACAGGTAGCATGGTTGGCTATGTCACGTGCCCAATCTTGCGTACTCTGGGAAGCGGGGCGTGACAGGTTGAGGGGCCTGCAGCCGAACCTGAAGTGGTGGCAGATGAAATGATCATTTTAGCTGAGCCCAGGGTGGTGGCGGACGAGGCGCTTGAGGCCGGCGACCTTGTAGAGACGGCGGATGAGCCGATGGAGATTGCCGAGCTCGAAGGAGTGGCGGGTGAGATGAGCACGACTCTTGGGGAGGAGTCAGCCACTCTCTCCCAAGAATTTGGCAATGCTCCAATCATTGCCCTCCCCGCCTATGATCTTCTGCCATCTCCTGGCCGCGCGAGCATGACGACGGTCCCCATCGAATCGGGTGATGAGGCCACGAGCGGTGGCCTCATGTCGATAGAGGAGGGAGTTGCCTCCGTTTCAGCTGGGAGCTCCTCAGGTAAACCCCAAGTTGCTGTTTTTCTTTACTTTACAATCCTTTCTGACAAATTCACCTTTCTTGTAACGCAAGTGCAGCCAGCGCCGATGCCCCACTGCTTGAGGGAGCGCCTTCAACGACTACCTTGGCGGTGGTCACCCCTCAATCCTCTCTCATACCATCTAAGATGTTGGAAGGTATGTGTTTGCAATTCATTAATCCTGTACTTCAGATGTATAATTTTTGTACTAAAGTCATATTGTTGTGTCTTTTCAGGAGTACTCTTCGATCATGTATATCAGATGTTGCTCCCACACTTCTCCTTCCCATCCGAACTTGCTTCTTCCTCTGGTGGCGTTGGTGAGTATGATTTCCATTGACATCTTTCTTTTTTTATTGATGGAATTACCTCTAACCCCTTTTCTCTTATCTCGACTGCAGTGCTACAAATTGAAGGAGGGGATAAAAGATCAGCTGCGCCACCGGCCCTTCCGACCTTGCCACCTGTCTCAACTGGTACAGCGACTATCACACTGATAACTCCCCCTCTTTATTTTCTGTACTGTTATCTGATCACATTCTATTTCTTTTCAGCTGTCGTTCTGGCCTCGGCGCCTTTCGAGCCTCGCATTACAATGCCGGCGGGTCCTTATCTGAGAAGTCTGTCTTCAAAAGGCGCCGCGAATAGTCTGCGCATGTTGAGTGACTACATCGAGAAACTTGACGTTGAAACTCCTACATCTGCCGCAGACTTCGCTACGGTGGTTAACCCGATGCTGGCAATACTCGTGAACTTTCATGATGAGGGCATCATCGCATCTTGGGTTAACCATTGCAAGGAGATCGAGGCCCGCCTGCATGAGTTGGAGTCGCTGCGTCCTGCTCCCGAGACCTTGGCTGCCAGCAATCAAAGAACAGCGTGGATTGAGCAGAGCGCTTCTTACTTCCGCCACCTTGAACAAGAAGTCATTTCAAGGCGTAAGGAGCGCGGTGAGACTTCGAGCAAGTCTGCCCAACTGCATGCTCGGGTGGAGGCCAATGCCGCACGGCTGAAGGTTGTCTTTGAGGGCCTTCTGCAATGTCTTTCCGAAGGGTTATCATTGAGGCAACAACTTGACGTTGTCGAGAGAGATACACCCAGCCAGGAAGCAGCCCAGAAGGCGGCGGAGGAGCAACTTTCATCCTTCTTGCAGCAGCGAGCCCAGGTGGAAGCGGAAGTGGCCGCGGCAGTCACCCAGGAGGAGGCGCTGAAGAAAGTGCAAGAGCGACTTGTGAATTTACTAAAGACACTTCCTCCTCAGTAGTTATCCCTCTTTGTATCGTTTGTACTTGTAGATTAAAAAAATGTGTATATATATTTTTTCATTCTTTAGCACAATGTATCCTGCACTCAATCAAGTTTATGAATAAAAGATACATATTTTCTGTAATGTCTTGTGTCATTCCTCCGCCTTTTCTTTCCTTTTATTATCACCATGCCACCTTAGTAAAACATAGTCAACAGATAATAGAGCGCGCATCTTGACTTTCTTAAGAAATAGCGAGGGCTTAGGCCGCAGGTTCAGATCTGCTGCCTAAGACTTTTCAATTCTATGAGCCGTGAGGGTCTCATAGAGACTTTTCTCCCTACGGATCGAGAGGATCTCGTAGGTGGTTTTTTCTCCTTAGGAATCGTGAGGATTCTTAAGCGTGGTTTTCTCTTATAAGTCGTAAGGATCCTATAAGAGAATTTTTCCCTCTTATGAGTCGAGAGGACCCGTAAGCGGTTGTTTCCCTCCTTGTCGAAACTCGACTTTAGAGAGTGAGACCCGTGAATAGTATGCAAGAGACCGATTTAGATCGACTTGCAGGGTCCCATTGTTCAGGAAGCAAGCTTTTTTTTAAAATCCCTGCTGCTTGAGGCTTCATCTTGCAAGTTGAGACGAATCGGGAATTTCCTGCGGAGACACTGGTTTCTCTGCGAGCCGACGCGGATCAGGAGACTCTCGTCAAGGATTGTTTGTATCCCCGAGTTGAGGATTTGCTAAGTATTATTTGTTTCCCTAGCGTCAAGGATTATTTGTTTCCTAGGTGTTGACACAGATCGAGAATTTCCCGCGGAGACACTGGTTGCTCGGCGAGTCGACGCGCATCAGGAGGCTCTCGTCAAGGATTATTTGTCTCCTTGAGTTGAAGGGTTTGCTAAGGATTATTTGTTTCCTTAGCGCCAAGGATTATTTGTTTCCTTGGTGTTGACACGGATCGAGAATTTCCCGCGGACACACTGGTTGCTCGGCGAGTCGACGCGCATCAGGAGGCTCTCGTCAAGGATTATTTTTCTCCTTGAGTTGAAGGGTTTGTTAAGGATTATTTGTTTCCTTAGCGCCAAGGATTATTTGTTTCCTTGGTGTTGACACGGATCGAGAATTTCCCGCGAAGACACTGGTTGCTCGGCGAGTCGACGCGCATCAGGAGGCTCTCGTCAAGGATTATTTGTCTCCTTGAGTTGAAGGGTTTGCTAAGGATTATTTGTTTCCTTAGCGCCAAGGATTATTTGTTTCCTTGGTGTCGACACGGATCGAGAATTTCCCGCGGACACACTGGTTGCTTGGCGAGTCGACACGTATCAGGAGGCTCTCGTCAAGGATTATTTGTTTCCTTGAGTTGAAGGGTTTGCTAAGGATTATTTGTTTCCTTAGCGCCAAGGATTATTTGTTTCCTTGGTGTTGACACGGATCGAGAATTTCCCACGGACACACTGGTTGCTCGGCGAGTCGACGCGCATTAGGAGGCTCTCGTCAAGGATTATTTGTCTCCTTGAGTTGAAGGGTTTGCTAAGGATTATTTGTTTCCTTAGCACCAAGGATTATTTGTTTCCTTGGTGTTGACACGGATTGAGAATTTCCCGCGGAGACACTGGTTACTCTGCGAGTCGATGCGCGTCAAGCTTTTCTTCGGAGTTGGGATGGATCATCGAGGTCTGGCTTCGTTTTCTGGGGGAGCCTGTTGGGAAAGTATGGTTCCCTCTTCGTTTTGCACCCTTAGATTGTATACAGGGATCGATGTGATCTTAACTGTAGGGCCAAAGTTTTATCATTTCTTTTTTTTTTTAATTTCCGCGATGCTTTATCATTTCAGCTTTTATATCACGAAGGTCGCGATTGCCCAATCATTTCGGCTATTTTTCGCGGTGCCCAATCATTTCGGCTGTTTATTTTATTTTTACTCGCTGCCTTTTATTGCGAGTTGCCCAATCATTTCGGCTATTTCGTATGCATACATTTTACTTGCTGCTTTTTTATTGCAAGTTGCCCCATCATTTCGGCTATTTCGTATGCATGTGCGGCCTACTGGCTTTTCGCCGTAAACCTGAAATTAGACACCGATCTCGGCATCAGCATCGCTACAACTGGGATATTGCAAGGAGCGAATCATCATTTGCCTCTGTCGTTGTCGAACAAAGGAGGCTTAGCAACCAGGGTTAGGGTCTTGTCAACTAAGGCTTTGACTTCATGAGCCGTAAGGGTCTCACAAAGTTACTTTTCCCTACAAGTCGTGAGGATCTTATAGGTGTATTTTCTCCTTAGGAATCGTGAGGATTCCTAAGTGTTTGTTCCTCTGTAAGTCATAAAGATCCTACATGAGGGTTTTCTCCCCATAAATCGAGAGGATTTACAAAGGTTATTCACCATGCGAACATATCCCTAGTCTCAGATGGGACTTAGTTAGGGAAATGTTTATTCGCGCCCGTGGATTGTATACAAGGGCCAATATTGGACCACATGTAGGGCAATGTTGGAAGTTGTGGGGGTTGGTTAAGCACAGGTTTAGGCCTCTGTAACTTAAGACTTTCAAATCTTACGAGCCGTGAGGGTCCTATAAGAGAGTTTTCCTTACGAGTCGTGAGGATCTCGCAAGTGTATTTTCTCCTTAGGGATCGTGGGGATCCCTAAGTGTGTTGCTCCCTTGTGAGTCGTAAGGATCTCACGCGGGTGGTTTCTCCTTACAGGGCCGAGAGGACCCTATAAGCGTTTTTTAACGAGGTTGCGCCCTTTCGGGTTTTCACAAACACTCGCCGGTAGTCCTGCTGTTTTTACTCACGGAGCCCTTTCAGGTTTTCATCCGTGCCCATTTTGCTTATGGACTTACCATTTTTTTAATTCCTTTAATTTTCTTCTTCTTTTTTTTTACGAGGTCGCGCCCTTTCGGGTTTTCACGAACACTCGCCGGTAGCGCTGCTGTTTTTACTCACAGAGCCCTTTCGAGTTTTCATCCGTGCCCTTTTGCTTATGGACATACCGTTTTTTTTATTATTATTATTTTTATTTTTTATTTATATTTTTTTTATCTCGTCAGCCTAAGGATGCTGCGGTAGTAGTTTAAGGACGTTTCGGTCCGTTATGGAGAAGGCTGGCTACTGCTTATACAGCTTGAGCTTAGGAAGATAGCGAGCGGACATAGTCGTCGTCATCTATCATTGACCTATGTCATGGCTCATTAAGCGTAGTACTTCTTTAGGAAGCGACCGTTTATTGGCCTAAAAGGCCTTTCGCCGTGCATGTCCATGAGTAGATAGGCCCCACCCTGGTAGACCTTATCTATGATGTACGGGCCTTCGTAGTTTGGCTCGAATTTTCCTCGCTTGGCGCGATTAGGGATCATAGGCCTTTTGAATACTAGCATGAGTTCGCCTCGGCGGAACGTCCTCGGCCGGGTTAGTCTTTCATATGAGCGCGTCATCTTAGCTTTGTAAGCTTCCAGATTTTGTTGCGCTATGAGACATGTTTCTTCAAGGGCGTCAAGCTCCTCAAGCCGAAGGTTAGCATTTTCTTCGTTCGTCTGCTCGTAGTGAACTGCCACTCGCAGAGAGGGTAACTCTATCTCGAGGGGGAGTACTGCTTCCGTACCGAACACCAACGCGTATGGCGTTGTGTTCGTGGCTGTCTTGAATGTAGTTCGATACGCCCAAAGAGCCTCTTATAGTCTCTCGTGCCAGTCTTTCTTATTTCGGGACACCGTTTTCTTTATAATTTTCGTCAAGGTCTTGTTGAAGGCCTCGGCGAGACCGTTAGCTCGCAGATTATAGACTGAGGAATACCTCCAGTCTATATTATGCTGCTGCGCGAAGCGACTGATTTTGTGGCTTCGGTAGGCTGGCCCGTTATCGGAGATGATCCGTCTCGAGGTTCCAAACCGATATATGACGTGCGTCTTGAATAAATGGAGGATATTCTCCGTCTTCACTTCCCTCAACGGTACCGCTTCTGCCCATTTGGAAAAGTAATCAGTCGTCGCCAGGATGAAACGATGTCCCCTAGACGTGCCGGTTCTATGGGGCCGACTATGTCAGTTCCCCACATTTCGAATGGCCAGCTAACCACTGTTGGATGTAGTGGATTTGGATGCTGATGGATGAAGTCGCCATGAATTTGGCATGAGTGATATTTCTTCGCATATTCAAGGCAATCCTGAATCATCGTGGGCCAGTAGTAGCCCATCCGTTTGATCTTCAACTTCATCTTTGGGCCTGCTTGGTGAGAGCCACAGATTCCGTCATGAACTTCCTAAACGACTCTTTCTGCTTCGTCCGGTCCTAAGCATCTCAGCCACAGAGAATCGAATGACCTCTTGTATAGAGTATCATTGACGAAGGCGAAAGACAGAGCTCGTTTCATAAGCTGATGTCTTGTGGACGCTTCTTCGGGTATTCGGTGGGACTTAAAGTAGTCTATAAAGACTTCCCTCTAATCCTCAGCCTTTTCTCGTTCTTTTATTTGTAAGGTCGTCTGCTCAGTCACTCCCTTCTCTTCGGATGATTCCAGAGATATTTCTGTTGGGGCGAGCACTCGACGGCTTTGTACCATGATTCTAACGTCATCAAGATTCTCATCAGCCAGTTCTTTAGCGAGGTTGGCTAATGCGTCTGCTTTGCTATTTTCTGCGCGCGGTATGCTTTCTAAAATATAGGAGGGGATCCGGGTCAACAGTTGTTGCATCTTTTCACCGTACTTCATCAGCTCTGGCTTGCACGTTTGGTAGTCGCCGTTTACTTGACTAACGACCAGTTGAGAATCTCCGTATATGAGGAGGTTTTCAATTCTCATGTCGATGGCGATCTCGAGACCTGCTATTAAAGCCTCGTATTCGGCTTCGTTATTCGTCCTCGGCTCTGTTAAGGAGAAAGCAAAGCGCATTATTCCTCCTTGTGGGGTCACGAAGATGAGGCCTACCCCCGATTTGATCATTGGCATACTTTGTTTGCGCTTTTTCATGGAGGATGCTCCATTGAAATAAAGCTCCCATCGGGTATCAGCACTGTCGATCGTGTCAAACGCATGTTCATCTGGCAAATCGCAATTCAGAGGAGAATCGGCAGGTATCGGGTGTTCAGCGAGGAAGTCGGCGATGGCCTGGCCTTTCACTGCTTTGAGAGGCTGATAGGTTATTGAGAACTCCATCAAGAGCAAAGCCCATTTAGCGAGTCGTCCAGTCAATATGGCCTTCGACATCAAATATTTAAGAGGGTCCACCTTCGATATGAGACGGACTTCGTGTGCCAACGCATAGCGCCTGAGCTTTGTTATTGCAAAGATCACCGCAAGGCAGTGTTTTTCAATAGGGGAATAGTTGCTTTCTTCCCCCAGTAGAACTCGACTTAAGTAGTAGAGTGCTCTTTCTTTCCCCTGGTCATTCTCTTGCGCCCATAATGCGCCTAAAGAACCTTCGAGGGCGATTGTATAAAGAATGAGAGGCTTTCCCTTAACCGGAGCAGCCAATACTGGCGGGTTCTGCAGGTACTGTTTAATCTCGTCCAGTGCGCCCTGGCATTTTTGATCCCAGACGAATGGAGTTCCCTTCTTCATCAGGTTACTGTAAGGGCGGCACTTGCCAGAGAGGCTGTCTATAAATCGCCGAATATATGAGAGCTTTCCTTGGAGAGACCGAAGCTGTTTGAGAGTTCTCGGCGGAGGCATTTCCATGATCGCCATGATCTTTGACGGATCTATTTCGATACCTCGGTGTCGGACGATGAATCCCAGGAATTTGCCCGAAGAAACTCCGGATGCACACTTGAGAGGGTTCATCTTCAAGTTGTATTGTCGAAGGCGTCGAAATACAGTCTTTAGATGCTCGAGATGCTCCTCGTATGATTTGCTCTTAACCACGAGGTCATCGATGTAACATTCGACGATTTTATGTATGAGGTCATCGAAGATCTTCGTCATGGCCCTCTGATAGGTGGCACCGGCGTTCTTTAGACCGAAGGGCATCACCTTGTAGCAGAATATTCCCAAAGGAGTCCGGAAAGCGGTGTGCTTCTGGTCTTCGGGATGCATCTTTATCTGATTATACCCTGATGAGCCGTCCATGAAGGAGAAAACCTCATGAGTGGATGTGTTATCTATCATCAGCTCGGTGACTGGCACTGGGAAATCATCCTTTCGGCAGGCTTTATTGAGATCCCGAAAGTCTACACATATGCGCACCGTCCCATTTTTCTTCATTACCGGGACGATATTGGCGATCCAGTCAAGATATTGAACTTCCTGGATGAAGTCGGAGTCGATCAGCTTCTTGACCTCGGCGTTGATGCTCATCTCAAGCTCGAACCGCATTCTTCTCGGTGCTTATTTGATTGGTTTAATGTCCAGGGATATCGCCAATTTATGGACAGCAATCTCTGGATCTAATCTTGGCATTTCGGAATAGTTCCATGCGAAGCAATCTCTATGTTGTACAAGGACGTCTTTTAACGCAGCTACCCTTTCTTCAGATAGTAGCTCGCTGACAAACGTCAGCCGTGGGTCACTTGCCGTGGGCACCCAAGTAACTATCGCCTTTTGTGGATTGATAGGACGGTCCTCTTCCCGTTGAACTTTCACCTTTTTTCTGTCGGCGGGGATAATCTTGATTAATTACCGAGTCTTGGACTTGACGCCGGACCTTATAGATTTTAGAGGACAGCCGTTGAGGGGGCTTTTCTGGCTTCACCTTTGTAGCGCTCTCCATAGGTAGAGGAGATCTTTTCAGCACAGCGGTCGGAGAGTTCTTGTGGACCTTCCTAAGTGGTTCAAAGTTGTTTCCAGTTGGAACAGCAGCATCAATTTCTGCCGTTGGAGTCGGCGGAGTCAGTCCAGAAGGAGAGTTGCCCCCGGTCTTCCTTACTCGGCGCCAGTGGTATATCCCTAGTAGGAGGGGTGTTGTCTCCAGAGGGTTTTCAGCGGATTACACCCACAAAATCGTATAATAAAAGAGAGATGGTGAAAGTTATATAAAGATAAGAA
This sequence comes from Agapanthus africanus, assembly GCA_030015575.1. Classification (NCBI taxonomy): domain Eukaryota; kingdom Viridiplantae; phylum Streptophyta; class Magnoliopsida; order Asparagales; family Amaryllidaceae; genus Agapanthus; species Agapanthus africanus. The sequence goes on along the minus strand of JASDDO010000028.1, from coordinate 13,701,894 downwards.
CTATAAAAGAAAGAACTTGAAAATAAGAGTTTTCAACTCTACCAGCTTTTCAGTTGCTATGAGCCCTATCTTAATAGTCATGAAAAGATGTTAGAAATCACATCATCCCTCAATAAAATATCGCCTTTAGTTTTCATTCCTACCTTCTTCCAAACATTGATCATATACCCCTACGTGTGTGAACTGGACATCCCTACACTCAAAGAATTCAATTCAAGCAATCATACTCTTGTCCATCTAGCTCAGTACTTTTTAATAGATATTTAAATGGAATTTGCTCACACATTCTTCATGCGACCGTTAATACTTCTTGAGGTGCTAACCGATCGATTACTCATGTGCTTGCTAATTAGGTGTTTTTCCTCGTCTTGCAACACCTAAGGCTTAGCAGTGGCTCCCAAACCAGTTGGTCTAAGGCACCAGGTGATAAAGCACCCTCGCTATATTTTTTTATTGCTGCCTCGGTGATAACAAAACCAGTGTTCATTTTTCTTTTCACCATTTTATCTTTTATTCTCCACTTTTATTTTCTTCATACTTTGGCTTCTAGACAAGAGCATTTCAAGGTATCCTCTACTATCTCGAGTTTCAAGATGTGTGTACGTGCGGATAGTAGGGTTTCAACGTTCAAATGTTTGGCTTCCAGAATAGGAACTATTTTTCAGGCTTATTTTTATCCTCAGATTAGTAATTTCCTTCATCTTACTAACTTTTGGGACAACAGCTCATAACCACTTATTATTAGTTTCATTTAAAAAAACTTCTAACTTTCTTGTTTTTCTTAAACTATTCCTATCTTTTAAATATAACTTTTCACTTTCTACTCTTCTATTATCACAATTTTTTGCGTGCGCTTATATATAGTATAATGCAAAGTAGGATGTAAATAAGCACATGAGCGCTGAAAAACGATTTCTTGGAAGCTTCTTGCGATGGTACAGGAGCGCTGAAGCTCGTTGGCGGAGCATGGTCCCGAAGAAGAGCCCAGTGGTAGCTTGAGTTACCCGCTCCACTGGCATAGTGAAAAGGGAGGCCGCTTGGGGCCCGTAGGTTACTCGTCCAGATGGGACGGAGCGAGAATTGCTGTTGCAGTTAGTGCAATTTGAAACCATTGATTTCTTGAATAGTTTGAATGTTCTGCCCCCTGCGTCGACCTTGGTCTTTGGCATGTGCCAGCTGTTTAAGGACCGATTCCGTCGGCAAGGCTGCTGCTTGGGGAGCCTGCCTGTGGGCGACAGACATCCTCTGGGCTTCCTCCATCGGCGTTGAGGCACCGAGGGTGGGAGGTGGGAGCATCGACCCAAAAAGAAGCCCGTTAATTTCTTGAAAAGCCGGATTGCAGAGATTTGAGGCTGCAAGTGACCCATACTTGACTCCGCCGGGTATGACAAAGCCTGAGTTGCTAAGGTGGGAGCAAATGTCATTCTTCATAGAGACGAAATGCCGGCTTTAATATCCACTCCCCTAAGGGCAACCAGAAACATACACACTGTGATTATTTGATCGCGGAAAAAACACGACACACGAAGTGTGGAGTGAAAAGAGGAAAAGGTCCCACCGGGTGTGCCAGAATCTGTTCCCCGCCGAACACAGAGACGCGACCGTGAAGGTTCGTCTTGCCTGATATTCGGGGCAGATGCTATTTGGTTTTATCCGTCCACCTCTCCGAAGATGTCAAGTTGATTTATGGCACCGTGTATCGAAAGTTTATACGGATGCAACCGATGTAGCAGACTTTATCAGATTCCCCCTCGCTTGAGGGGTTTTTGATTGTGGGGACGCTCTTCCCTACAGGCGCAAGCCCCTGCAGTTAATTACGCCATCGCATTGCAGTAACCACTTTCTCCTTCTCCAGAATTTCACTTCGTGTCGTGTGTGTTTGTTTTGTTTGTGGTTGCCCGTAGATTGTATACGGAGACTGAGTAATGTCGTCGCCCGTAGGACGTGGATTAATCCAAATCCGTATTTACTTATATTTGGGTTTGGTGTTTTTAGTTTAAGGATGCGTTGGCCGTATTGAGGCTAAGATCAACTTAAACGTTCGTTAAGGATACGTTAGTTCCGTTTGAGACTAAGATCAACTTAACGTGGTGATCCATTTAATATATGGCCATTGGGACTCGTCACCTCTCTGACGTCGTTGAAGAATTACAACGATATGTGTCAGAGAAGTTCGGAGATGTACCCTTGAGCCTAAGTTGATTTAGGGTTTTATAGTCTATTTGAATGTTTAAGGATACGTTAGCCGTGTTTGGGGCTAAGATCAACTTAAACGGGACCGTTTAGATCCGGCAAAAGAGCGTTTGGAGGCTCTACTGCTACAGTTTAAGGATGTGGTGGTCCGTCTCCAGTTTAAGGACGTGGTGGTCCATTATTAGTTTAAGGACGTTTCGGTCCATCGTTCCCATTTAGGGATGATTATTAGTTTAAGGACGTCTCGGTCCGATATTAGTTTAGGGACGTCTCGGTCCGATATTAGTTTAAGGACGTCTCGGTCCGATATTAGTTTAAGGACGTCTCGGTCCATCGCCAGTTTAGGGATGTGGTGGTCTATTATTAGTTTGAGGACATTTCAGTCCAACATTAGTTTAAGGACGTCTCGGTCCGATATTAGTTTAGGGACGTCTCGGTCCAATATTAGTTTAAGGACGTCTCGGTCCAATATTAGTTTAAGGACGTCTCGGTCCATTGCCAGTTTAGGGACGTGGTGGTCCATTATTCATGTATGGTCGTTGGGACTCGTCACCTCTCTGACGTCGTTGAAGGATTACAACGATAGATATCAGAGGAGTTCGGAGATGTACCCTCAAACCGGATATAAATTGATTTAGGGAGCAACCGTGCTCAGTCAATTTAGTTTGAGGACTTATGGCCATGATTGGGCTAATTCCAGTTTCAACATTCTTTTGTTTTTGGTCTATTAGACCTGTGCTAAGGCTTTGCCCCTTTTTAGTAATGCACTGCATCATTTTTGCCTTGGTTGGGCTCTGTCCTTTTATAAGTGATGCAGAGCATCTATTTTGTTTAGGCTCTGCCCCTTTTCTTTTTAGGATGCATGGCATATTTTTATTAGGCCTGTTAGGCCTTTTAATTGGACTCTGTCCCTTTTCTTTAATAATGCAGAGCATTAAATACTCTGACAGTGCCCCACGTAGCTTGTCAGGCGCTTTGAGCCAATTAATGAGCGCAAGCGCATATGATGGTGACACGTTTCACGCTCTGGTGAGCGCAAGCGCAACAGCACAGTGCGCTGTGTCAGTGCGCTGCGCTGCTGACACGTGGCATACCTTGGTGAGTTGCGCCAATTATAGAGAGCGAACCTCTATCTTAAAGCGCATAGCGCAAGTAGTTCAGATGTTGACACGTGGCGCTTTCCCAAGAGCGCAACAGCGCAGTTTGGAAGTGCAAAGCACTAAGAATCTTTTAGATTCAAGAACAGAAGTGCAAAGCACTATTTGGTTTCTTGATCTAATTTAGATCAAAGAAAAAGATAAGTCTTTCTTATCTCAAAGAACCAAAGGTTCATAAAAATGCAAAGCACTATTATTAGTTAGTTTTCTTTCTTATTGAAGATCATTGATCTTGTTCTTAGATAAATGATCTGTTTTTAAGAGAATTTTCTCTTTTTCTAAAGGTTTTTACCTTTTTGTTCTTGAGAAGTTCTTCAGAGTTCTCTCTTTTTTTTTAGAAAATGTTGATGCCTTTGAATTGAGGCTTAGGGTCCTTTTTATAGTGCCCATAAATTAGTTAATTTTGTTAAAGAGATTTTTCTCTGAGTGATTTGGGAAATTTTCCCCACCGTTGGATCTTTGATCCAAGAGCTTCTGTTTTACAGAAGAAAATCTTCTTGTTTTAACAAGAACAGAAAAATTTCTTTAAAATCTTTATTCTGTTTGGCGCAAATGTCCCCAGCGCGTGACACGTGTCACGCAGCGCACAGAGTAGCGCAACTGCGCTAGCGCTTCTGTGCTGACACGTGTCGCGCAGCGCACAGCGGAGCGCATCTGCGCTGACACGTGTCGCGCAGCGCACAGCGGAGCGCAACCGCGCCAGCGCATCTGCGCTGACACGTGTCGCGCAGCGCACAGCGCAGCGCAACCGCGCCAGCGCATCTGCGCTGACACGTGTCGCGCAGCGCACAGCGCAGCGCAACCGCGCCAGCGCATCTGCGCTGACACGTGTCGCGCAGCGCAGTGCTTGCGCAACTGAAGCGTTGCTTCATTTAATTTTTAAAACAGAGCTTTGCTCTGATTGGGTGCGCTGCCTTGGGCGCTGTGCTGATGCGTCTGCGCCAGACACGTGGCGCGTTGCGCCCAGGATTTGAAGCGTTGCTTCAAAATTTTAAATTTTGAATTTTGAATTTCAACAGAGCTTTGCTCTGATTGGGGGAAATAGGTGCCATCGGGACTGTCCGTGGCGGACAGCCTCCTGCACGAGATAGAGACCTCGGCAGGGGGTAGAGTCCCCGGGGGACGCTCAGGGCTCAGCTGGCATCCATCGCACAGGAGTCCGTGCAGGTAAGTTTTTGTTTGTTCATGGTGAGATTCAGTGCTCCCCTCATCTTTCTGATCATTTCCGTGTTTTCCAGGTTCTCCAACACGTAACCCTCACCCTGCGCATGGAGGCCGAGGTGGTAGCCCCGGCACTGGAGGCCGCGGGTCAGTTCGCTTCGCTGCAAGAGAGCTCCAAGCGGGAGCTGGAGGCGATGTCGGCGAAGGGTCTCCGTCTTGGAAGGCGAGGTGGCGGCCGAGAAACGGGAGGTGGCCCGGCACCGCGAGGCTGTGGTGATCGCCGAGGGCAAGCTCGAGGATGCCCAGGTGCTTGCCGGCAACCTGAAGAGGATGGTGAAGGCCCTCCGGAAGGAGCTGGGGGCGGCGGCCGAGGCGGCCAAGTCGGCCGAATCGAGGGCGGTGGACGGCTATAAGAAGTCGAAAGACTTCTATGACGACTTGGCCGTGGCCACGACCCGCATTTGGCACGACGCCCTCGATGCCGTGAAGTCCCGGATGTCGGAGTTCGCCGACACAAATCTCCAGGCCGAGTTCCCCCTCGTAGGCGCCGACGAGCAGGGTGAAGAGGTTCCTGGCGAGGAGGTTGCCGAAGACCCAGCGAGCCACGTAGTGGAGGTCGGTCGTACCTGGCCCCGAGGCGTAGAGCCCCTACCCTCCTCCTTTTATTTTGTTTTCTTGAATTTTGTAAGGCTGGGGAGCCCAGAAAATACCCTTTGTAAAACTTCATCTTTGGCAGTAATAATGTTTTTCTTCGGCTCCATAGAATTGCACTCTGCCATCTGTTTGCAAAATATTTTTGTCTGTACCGTTGTGCTTTCATGTCAGATTGGCCGTCTGCCTGGCGATTGTCCGTCGATTTGACTTCAATCACTGGCCGATGTGCATGCCAAGCGCTATCGAGGAGGTATCCTCATGGGCCCCGGAGTCAAGGAGAGATCGTTTAGGCTTGGACAGACCTGACGCCCATCACTGGGGTCTCGGATCCTCCGCGGGCCACAGGGTATCTCCGATTTCCAATGTTGACCACCATCTGGGGGTGACTGGGCAGGGTAGCTGCGCAGGCGCCTCTTGCAAGGGCTTTCTGGTCCCTGGCACTGCGGTAGGGGAGCTACCTGCCAGGGAACGCCGAGCAAGAGCAAGGGGGCTGTAAGAAGCCCACTAAGGATGACCGGGCAGCGAAGCTGCGCGGTTGCCTCTTGGCGAGGGCTTTGATCTCTGGCGTCGTGGGTAGGCAACTACCAGCCTGGGATGAATGGGCGGGGTAGCCGCTCTGGTGCCCCTTGTGAGGGCTTTCGATCCCTGGTGTCGAGGGTACGGAGCTACCGGTCGGAGTTGACCAAGCAGGGTAGCCGCTCGGTCGCCTCTTGCGAGGGCTTTTAATCCTTTAGGACGGGGACCGAGCAGGGTTACTACCCAGTGCCTTTTGTTGAGGACTTTGATCCCGGTCGGTTGTGGTAGGAAGCTACTAGCCGGGGATAGCCGAGCAAGGACTCGATTGCCTCTGGGAGGACTTTGGTCCTTAGGATGGGAGGGGTTGTAGAAGCCTACCAAGGACCCTTGGCCGGGTAGGGTTACTGCCCGGTGCCTCTTGGCGAGGGCTTTTGTCCTGAATGATAGCCGAGAAAGGGATCCTCGGGCTCGACTGCCTCTGGGAGGGCTTTTTAATCCTCGGCGTTGTGGCAGGGAAGCTGCCTGCTGGGGATAGCCGAGCGAGGGATCCTCGGGCTCGACTGTCTCTGGGAGTTTTTTTGGATCCCTGGCGTTGCGGTAGGGAAGCTACCCGCCAGGGGTGACCGAGCAGGGTAGCTGCTGGGCTGAATCTTGGCGTGGTGTAGCTCGACCGTCCAGCTGTAGGTGCGGGGAATGGGGACGGTTGGGGCAACGGCGCGCGCAGCCAGCGCATTGAATGCGGGGGGAGGCGAAGCGCTGGGGGCGCTTCGCTTCGACTCCGCCGGAGAAGGCTGGATGGCTGTCGCGTGGCAGTGACTCCTTGGGTGAAAGCGGGCAACTGTTGAACTGCGCAGTAGGCTATATAAGGCCGAAGGAGTACTGATCCTTCCACCCTTCATAAACGAGTCGTCGAGAATGCAGGACTTCTCGTTTACCATCCCCGACATCGTCCACTTCGAAGACGTGTACCTGTACGTTCCGTACTGCACCGAGGACACGGTGCAGCTGGTCTACGGTAGCATTGAGGACCATTTCGGCCGGTTGCTCCCCCGACGCTCCTCCCTGCTGCAGCTGCTGATGTACTCCATCTGGAGGGCATCGCCGGGGCTTTACAACCCCCTGTCTAAGATGCTCTATGACGAGGCCGTGGGCAAGCTGCGGCCTTTGAGGTGCTTCGGCCTAATCTCCACAAACCGGCTGGTGTTTCCACAATTAGAGCAAAGCTCTGTTCAGAATTCAAAATTTGAATTAAAGCTGCGCTTTTATAAAAGCGCTTCGCTACAGCTAGCGCACCCCGTGCAAAGCACATAGGCGCTAGCTCTAGGTGTGCTGCGCTCCAAGTAGCGCACCACGTACAAAGCACGTGTGCGCTAGCGCTAAGAGCGCTGCGCTCCAATTAGTGCGCCATGGGCAAAGTGCACCATTGGCATAGCGCATAAGCGCTAGCCCTGGAACTAAATGTTCCTCACCATTGGATCAAATATCCAACGTATATGATTAAATCATCAGTTAACAAGAATAAAATTCTGTTGAATCTTTCCAAACAGAAAAGATTATGCCCTGAATTTGGAACACCATTGGATCAATAATCCAATGGTGATTAAAAATCACTAAAGTACAGAACAAATTCTATAAAGAAGAAAAGATTTCTCAATCTTATTAAAACAAGAAGATTATCTTCTGTAAATCAGAAGCCCTTGGATCAAGGATCCAACGGTGGAGAAATTCCCAAATCAATTGAAGAATAAATCTCTTTAACTGATTCAACAAATCAGCTTCTCCTATATAAAGGACCCAAGACTTCAAGTCTAAAAAAGGAGGACCCCCCTCCCCTCATAAACTTTGAGAAAATCTCAAGAAGAAGAAATAGCACTCAGCAAAAGAAGATTTTTCTTCAAGGTAAAAAGAATGGTGATAAATAAAGAGATGAAACCATCTCATAATTAAAGAGAAAAATTCTCTTCTTAAAAGATCATAGATCTATAAAGACCAAGGTCTTTTATAAAGAGATAAAAAAAAAAGATCTCATCATAAAAATAAAGAAATACTTACTTCACAGATCATAGATCTATAAGACAAATTGTCTTTCTGAGATCATGAACATCTCATTATAAAAGGGGGGAGAATTATTCAATTCTCTTAGGATTACAGATCCATAAAGGCAAAGCCTTTCATAAAAAAGAAATTGAAGTATATCCTATAAGTTAAGAACTTTGTTCTTGGAATCTTGAGACAAAGTCTCTTATCAAAGAAGATAATCTTCAGAGCGCAAAGTTAACCTAAGAAGAGCCTTAGCGCTCCCAATTTAAAAGTGCCTTAGTGCTCTTCATCTAGCGCAAAGCGCTGCAGTACAATAGTACTTCAAACACAGCGCACCGCGCACATTGGCTAGCGCTCAGTGCTAAGCGTGCCACGTGCTCCTCACGTGTGCGCTATATTACTAAAAGCGCTTTGCGCTCATTATATGGCATCAGCACCAAGCGCCTCAACACTTCAATTATAGCGCATCAGCGCTCTTCATTTAGCGCAAAGCGCTAAACGCATCAGCGCTTAACATCTGGCGCAAAGCGCCAAGCGCACTAGCGCTTTAACCATAGTGCACTGCGCTCACCGACTGGCGCTAGTGCCAAGCCGCTATATACTTTTATCTGCGCTTGGGCAGAACATAAATTGTTCTTTGGATAAGCCCCAGAGCTATGATGGATGCTTAGCATTCAATAAAAGACAAACATTGTCAGAATTTAAATCAATGCTCTGCATTGTTAAAAGGGCCAAGCCCAAACAAATGCTTAACAGCCCAAAACGAATGTTAAACATTTTAACTTGATTGGACTTAGCCTAAGTTGGCCATAAGTCCTCAATTCCGACTTAACCGAGCTATTATGCTTATAATATAATTAATTGGTCTTAGTTCTAAACTGGGCTACAGATCATTTAATCCACCTTGGTTCAAGGGTACATCTCTTCACTCCTTTGATATTTGTAGTTGTAATTCCTCAACGTCTTCAAAGAGGTGACGGGTCCCGACAACCATACATTTCACGGACTGTGGGGTCCTTAAACTCATGGACTATGATGTCCTTAACCTCGACCGTGATGTCTTTAAACTAACACCGGACTGTGGAGTCCTTGAATCCACGGACTATGATGTCCTTAACCTCGACCGTGATGTCTTTAAACTAACATTGGACTGTGGGGTCCTTAAACTCATGGACTATGATGTCCTTAACCTCGACCGTGATGTCTTTAAACTAACACCGGACTGTGGAGTCCTTGAATCCATGGACTATGATATCATTAACCTCGACCGTGATGTCTTTAAACTAACATTGGACTATGGAGTCCTTAAATCCACGAGCAATGATGTCCTTAACCTCGACCGCGATGTCTTTAAACTAACATTGGACCGAGATGTCCTTAAACTAACAATGGAGCGTAATGTCCTTAAACTAATAATCGACCGCAATGTCACTAAACTAAACAACAGAGCCCAATTCCTCTCTTGTCGGATCTAAACGATCCTGTTAAGTCTATCTTAGTCTGAAATTAGACTAACGTATCCTTAACAAACGTTGAAGTTGATCTTAGTCTCAAATGAGGCTAACGTATCCTTAAACTCAACCCCCCCCAAAACCCAAATGTTCCCCTCCGAAAGAAGGCGCGACACAGAGACGTCTTGTCTGAGATTCGGGGCAGATGCTATCTGGTTTTATCCGTCCACCTCTCCGAAGATGCCAAGTTGATTTATGGCGCCGTGTATCGGAGGTTTAGACGGATGCGGCCGATATAGAAGACTTCGTCAGATTCCCCCTCATTCGAGGGGTTTTTGATTGTGGGGACGCTCTTCCCTGCAGGCGCAAGCCCCTGCAGTTAATTACGCTACCGCACCGCGGTAACAACTTTCTCCTTCTTTAGATTTTCACTTCGTGTCATGGGTGTTTGTTTTGTTTATGGTTGCCCGTGGATTGTATACGGAGACTAATTTATGTCGTCGCCCGTAGGACGTGGATTAGTCCAAATCCGTATTTTTTGAGATTTGGGTTTGGGGTTTTGGTTTAAGGATACGTTAGCCATATTTGAGGCTAAGATCAACATAAACGTTCGTTAAGGATACGTTAGTCCAATTTGAGACTAAGATCAACTAAACGGGATCGTTTGGATCCGACAAAAGAGCATTTGGGGGCTCTATTGTTTTAGTTTAAGGACATAGTGGTCTATTGCCAGTTTAGGGACATGGTGGTCCATTGCCAGTTTAAGGACATGGTGGTTCAACATTCCCATTTTGGGGACGAATATTAGTTTAAGGACGCATTAGTCCATGAGTTTAAGGACCCCACAGTCCGTATTACCAGTTTAGAGACATGGTGGTCTAACATTTCCGTTTTGAGGACGGATATTGGTTTTAGGACGCATTAGTCCATGAGTTTAAGGACCCCACAGTCCGTATTACCAGTTTAGGGACATGGTGGTCCAACATTCCCGTTTGGGGGACGGATATTGGTTTAAGGACGCATTAGTCCATGAGTTTAAGGACCCTACAGTCCGTATTACCAGTTTAGGGACATGGTGGTCCAACATTCCTGTTTTGGGGACGGATATTGGTTTATGGACACATTAGTCCATGAGTTTAAGGACCCCACAGTCCGTATTACCAGTTTAGGGACATGGTGGTCTAACATTTCCGTTTTGGGGATGGATATTGGTTTAAGGACGTATTAGTCCATGAGTTTAAGGACCCCACAGTCCGTAGCAATGTGTGGTTGTCGGGTCCCGTCACCTCTCTGACGACGTTGAAGGATTACAACGATATATATCAGAGGAGTTCAGTGATGTACCCTTGAACCGGGTGTAAATTGATTTGGGAGAGCAGTTGTGCTCAGTTCAATTTAATTTGAGGACTTACGGACAGAATTGGGCTAAGTCCAGTTGAAAATGCTCAACATTTTATTTACATTTGGCCTGTTAGGCCTTTTGATTGGGCTCTGCCCTTTTTTGATAATGCAGAGCATTCAGTTTGGTCTATCAGCCTTTATATAGTGTCAATTAGTTTGTTACGTTGGTTACAGAGCATTCAGTTTGGTCTATCAGCCTTTGATGATGCACATCATCTGTTATTTGGTCTGATAGATCTTTTAATTGGGCTCTGCCCTTAATAATGCACTGCATTAAATATTCTGACAGTGCCCCACGTGGCTTGTCAGGCGCTTTGCGCCAATTGAGGAGCGCAAGGCGCAAATTTATGTGGAGGTGACACGTGTCACGCGCTGGTGAGCGCAAGTCTGTTAGCGCAGTGCGCTGCGCCAGTGCGCTACGCTAGTGCGCTGCTGACACGTGGCGCGCTCTGGTGACTTGCGCCAAACCAAGAGCGCAGTGCTCTGTTTTTAAAAGCGTAAGGCGCAGTTGTTCTGTGCTTGACACGTGGCGCTCCCTGGTGGCTTGCGCCAATCCAAGGAGTGCAACAGTGCATATTTCAAAACTGCAAGGCACTGTTTAATATCTTGATCAAATTTAGATCAAAGAAAACAAGTTTTTTCTTTTTTTTAGAGAGGTTCTACCTTAAATTCCAAGAACCAGTGGTTCATCAAAAGGCAATGCCTTTATATAGATCGAAAGATCTAGTCATGAAGTAGATTACTTCTTTTTTCTTATTTTTTTTATTAAAGATCTTGATCTTGTTCTTAGATCATTGATCTTTTTAGAAGAAATTCTTCTTTTTTCCAAAGGTTTTACCTTTTTTCTTTCTCTCTGAATTCTTCTCAAAGTTTTTTTAGAAGAGCTCTGTATTTCTATCTCTGTATATGTTCTAGACTTGGAGTCTAGGGGCTTTTATATAGTGTCAATTAGTTTATTACGTTGGTTACAGAGATCTTTCTCTGATTGATCTAGGGATATTTCCCCACCGTCGGATCTTTGATCCAAGGGCTCTCTTTTACAGAAGATAATCTTATTGTTTTAATAAGATTTAAAAAGATCTTTCCGGAATTTTTCTGTTTCAATGCTGGCATTGTTGGCGCAAACGCACCTGCGCTTGACACGTGTCGCGCAGCGCAGAGCGCAGTGCAATTGCGCTAGCGCAACTACGCTGACACATGCCGCACAGCGCAGAGCGCAGCGCAACTGCGCCGACACGTGTCGCGCAGCGTAGAGCGCAAGTCGCCTGAAGCGTTGCTTTCTTTATTTTTATTTTAAATAGAGCCTCATTCTGATTGGGTGCGCTGTCTTGGGCGCAGCGCTGGCGTATCTGCTTTTGACACGTGGTGCGTTGCAAAAGAAATCTGAAACGTTGCTTCAATTTGTTGAATTTTTGAAATTCAAACAGAGCTTTGCTCTGATTGGGGGAAACAAATTCCCCCCCCACCGTTGCGCTCACGTGGCGCACACGTGAGTGCAGCGGTGGCAAGATCCCAATCGTCAGATCAACTCAGGAGTTGAAGGGGCGCTTAAGCGCCTATAAATAGGACCTTTGGTCCTCCACAGATGTTTATCATCTTCAAGATTTTAATTTTCAGAGCCTTGCTCTTATTTTCAAGAACTTCAGAGCCTTGCTCTCATATCCAAAGTTAGAACTTTTTAGAAAAACTTTAGGTAAAAATTAATCTTAAATTAAATTAATTTTAATTAATCTTAACCAACAGAGCCTTGCTCTCATAGATCTTCTGATCTAAAGAAAAACCCTTTGGGGTTTCACCAACAGAGCCTTGCTCTCATGAATCCATAGATCTAAAGAGATCTTGTTTCAGGGTTTTTAACTCATGAACAGAGCTTTGCTCATGGACAAAATATAGATCTTTTGATCTAAAAATGAAGAACTCTTAAGAGTTTTTCATGGATCTTTAAAATCCCCAACTTTAATTTTTTTAGAAATTAACTTTCCTTTGATGGATTTTTCCATCATTATTACAGAGCCAGGCTCTTTAAGGAATTTTATTCCCTTGAGACCAGAGTTTGACAAGTGTCACTCTGTGATAGAGCTTTGCTCTGAAAGGGGAGATTTTCTCCTTGTCTCTAGGAATTTCTCATTTAATGAGAGTGTTCTTTTAGGGATCTCCTCATTAATTGACAGTCCCATCCAATGATGGGGCTGTCTTGTTAACTGATGTATTGTCATCTGGATTTTGTGGGTCCTTCTTTGGTCCCCCCTACACTGTATTGCAGTGTAGTATCAAGCGTCAGGCTTTTAAAATTAAATTATGACACTAACGGCTGAATTTCATTTTTCTTTGCAGGCAATCATGTCTGCTGATCTGTCTTTCCCATTTGTTCGCTCAGAGGGAGGATTTCCTGAGGCGCCGGTAGACCGGGAGGTGCTCGCTCTCATTAAGGATAATGACCCCGAGTATAAGAACCTTCACCTGTGGGGTAGGTGGTACAGTGAAATCATCAAGGGTCGCCGAAGCTTCGGTTGCGCGACGCCGTCAGAGCCTATCTCGTCGATCCCCTATGCGGATGAACCCCCGGTGAAGTATGCCATGGAGGTCGTGAACTGGAATTCGGAGGATCTTCTCCAGCCTTCGATTGCTGCCATTCCCGTGCAGCCGCCGGCAGCCGTAGACTCTTGGGGCGGCGCATATGCCAGGGTGAGGCACGCCCTTGGGGACCACCTTATAATATTGGATTGACCCCTCGGCAACCGACCGGATATTTGCAGTGGGCCAGGTACATCCTATCAGCGAAGAGGACGCATCTGATAAAGATTGGTATGTATTCTGCAGTCTACGTCTCATTGTTCGAGTACCCTGTTCTTCCGACGTGGTGGGTTAAGGCATTCATAGAACAATGGAACATCCCCACCCATACCTTCCTTCTATCGGACAGGGAAGTCTCCATCTCCCTGGAAGAGTTCGCTGAGATCTCGGGTTTGCCGGTGAGGGGGGAGCATTATGAGGAGCCGCTTCCTCCTGACGAGTATGTCTTCGCCACCAAGCCACTGGTAATGGGCCTAACACCAGAGAATGCTATTCAGCACCAGTTTCCGAGTCTGGTGAAGGTGATGAATATATATGAAGGTCTCTATTTGGAATCGGGAGTCTGGGGAGTCAGTTTTGCAGATTTCATCGCCCGCTTTCTTCGACCAGAGATTCTATCGCAGCGGAGTGAAAAGTTCGCCAAGCTCGATGACCCCTTCGGTTTCGGCTTAGATCGTCGACCAGCATTGGAAGACGATTAAAAGGATTTCTATCTCCCCGATGCCGCCATCATGCCCTTATCAGAAATCACCGCCCCGGGCATTGATGAGGAGACTTTCTTTTTAAGGTTTCTGGGATTGTGGTTGTGCTGGTTCGTGCTCCCCATGCACCCGCGCTACATGAGGCCGTCCGTTTTCTACCCAGGGCATCAGATGGTGGCTGGCCTATAATTGTCGATCGGAATCGCCGGGCTGGCTTACCTATACCATGGAATCAGCATGGTGGCAGACGCAAATGAACCTGGGGTGCAACCTGCTAATTTCCCGATGCACTACTTCACTTCTTAGATGGAAATGCATGTGCTTGGGGTATTTTTCATTCATAAGAGCCCCTCGTTTTTCGAGAAGTGCAGACTCCCAAGAGTTCTGCGGGTGATTGGCGCCTCGATTGTGAATCCGTCTCCGCGGGAGGCTAGAGGGTTGCTTCTCCATCCGCACATGGTCGAAGCGAGGATTTCTTTTATGGATAAGGTGATGACCATCGGCGCGGAGACCTCCAAAGCAGTGTTGGCGCTACGTGATGGTTTCAAGGACGGGGCCTCGATATTGAAAGCTCGGGTTTGATTCTTCACTTGTACTCCATTTGGACGGGCTTCCTGATGTTCAGGCAGAATGATACGGCACTCTTCATGAAGTACAACCCCCACCGGTTCTCCTAACAATTAATTTATAACCAAGGGGTCCCACTGGAGGCGTTCTTGGAGGAGCCTGCGGCCACCAGGGAGGGGATACGGAGCGCGCTGCATCACTTTATGCGGCTGAACACGGGCTCCTATTTCTTTATCAGCGAGCCGTCCTACGTCCCACAGGCCCTCAACATGTACGTGGCTTGGTACACGCATGCGATGGGTGCCGTCATCCGAGAAGAAAAGCGGTTGTTGGTTGACCGCAAAGGTATGCCTCCTGGCAGTGACCGCAATGCTCCCCTGAGGCCAAGGATTCCTATCGTTCCTCCACTGAGAGATGCTGGAGCTGAGCCACCGCGCGTGCTGAGCCTTCCGCGCGGATTACCGCCTCGTGATACTGTGGACGTGCCCCCAGTGACCCGCGTTCCGGTGAAGAATGTGAATGTGGTTTCGCCGGAGTCCGGCGTGGACTCGGACATCGGGACCCGTCGCCCTAAGGTGCCTGCAAAGCGTAAGATGGTTTTGGCGGGGACCGGGGTCCGCGCGCAGAAGAGGAAGAAGAAGTCCGTTCTTTCTCTCGATGCCATCCTCAGCTTAGAGCCTCAGGCCCTTCTCACCGAAGGCCTAAGCGAGTACAGAAGCAACGGGGGTTTCTCGATAGAGCCAGAAGACACCGATCTGGCGGCCGCCATCGCAGCTTCTGAGCGATCGGCAAGGCTCGAAGCGTGGTTGGCAAAACTTGCTCAATCAGGTAATCGTTAGTTGCATTCTTCGTCATTTCATCATACTTTTATCATTGTCTTTGACTAATGCTTTTCTTTTTAAACATGCATTTCTACCGAAGAAGCCATCGCTGCTTCCCTGAAAACCTTCCAGGAGGAAGAGATGAAACACACTCTATCGGGTGTTGGTATGTCTTGGCTCGCTGAGTCTTTATTCTGCTACTTTTTTTACGGCCGATATAATCATTTCTTTGTCTCTTTGCAGGGGCCACGGGATCTACTGCGCAAGCTGATGCAGGGACTCTTCCCGGGTCAGCTACTGAAGTCCCTGCCTCTTCGGGGCTGCCGCGAGAGACCCGACTCAAAAAGCCGATAAGGGATGCCTTGAAGGCTCTGGAGGAAACTCTGAAAGAGGAAGACGACGTCTTGATGAAGGAGGCTTCGAAGAGGTCCGTCGCGATGGCCCGGGAGGAGAAGAAGCACTTGAGGCGCGAGGCGAAGGAGCGTAGCGCTGCTTTGTCCGTGGGAGCGGGCCCAAGCGCCGTTATTCATCGTGCTGCTACTCCTTCGGAAGAGTCTCTGGTCGCCTTTTCCACTGCTCATAGGCGAGCGGTGCGTGCAGCTCGGGAAGCCAATGACCAATCCACCTCAGGTAACGTGCCTTTCGAGACTTTGTCGCAAAAGCTGTAAAACTATTGGTTCTTATATATCTGGTCCTGTAGGGGCGAGTCCAACTGAACGAGCGGCAGAAACCGTCGAGCCCGAGCGGACGGTGGAGAAGGTAGCAGCCGAAACCAAGCCGACGGTGGGCGACGTAGCCGGGGTTGCTGGACTTGAGATAGTAGCTGGTGAGACAGTCATGCCTACTGCGCCTGAGACGGTTGCCGACGCCGAGCCCAAGGTGGCAGCGGATGAGACGGGCACGATTCCCGAGCCTGGGGCAGCAGCGGATGGAGCGGCTGAGACCGACGACCCTATGGCAACGGTGGAGGAGACGGCCGTGACCGTTGATCCCGAGGGAGTAGCGGGCGAGACGGGCATGATTCATGAGGGCGAGTCGGCCGCTCTTTCTCAAGAGTATGGCAATGTTCCGATCATTGCTCTCCCCGCCTACGGTCCTCCGCCGTCTCCTGGCCTCGCGAGCACGACGACGGCTCCCGTAGAGTCTGGTGATGAGGCTTCGGGAGGCGGACTCATGTCGATGGAGGAGGGAGACGCCGCCGTTTCGGCTGGTGACTCATCAGGTAAATCTTGGGTTACCGTCCTTATTTTATTTTGCAATCCTTCCTGACATGTTTATCTTCATTTTTAACGCAGGTGCGGCCAGTGCTGATACTCCATTGCTCGAAGGAGCGCAGTCAGTTACTGCCTTGATGGTGGCTACCTCTCTACCTTCTCCCGCGCCGTCGCAAATGTTGGAAGGTATGGATTTGTAACCCATTAGTTTTATATTTCAGCCGCATAATTGATGTGCTAATGTCGTACTATTGCGTCTTTACAGGAGTGCTTTTTGATCACCTCTACCAGGTGCTGCACCCACGCTTCTCCTTCCCGTCGGAGCTTGCTTCCTCTAGCGGCGCTGGTGAGTATGGTTTTCAATTAATACCCTTCCTTTTTTCCAGTAATGGAATTATTTCTGATTCTTCCCTGCCCTGATTGCAGTGTTACAGATTGAAGAAGGAGATAAGGGATCGGTTGCACCACCGGTCCTCCCAGCTTTGCCGCCTGCTGCAGCTGGTATAGTAAACTCCCTCATTAATGACTTTCTTATGTTTCTTGAACCGTCATCTGACTGTGTCTTGTTTTGCAGCTATTGTTCCGGTTCCGGACCCCTTCGAGCCTCACATCATAATGTCGGCAGGCCCCTTCTTGAGACGTCCAACTTCAAAGGGTGCTGCGATGAGTTTGGGTATGCTGAGCGGATACGTCGAAGAGCTTGACGTAGACGTTCCCCCATCTGCCACATATTTCGCTGCGGAGGTTAATCCAATGCTGGCGACGCTTGTAAATTTTCATAATGAAGGCGTCGTTGAGTCTTGGGTTAATCACTGCAGGGAGATCGAGGCCCGCCTGCATCAGCTGGAGCTTATGCGTCCTGCCCCTGAGGTTTTGGCCCCAAGTACTCAACGGGCGGCATGGATCGAGCAGAGCGCTTCTTACTTCCGCCATTTGGAACAAGAAGCGGCTTTAAGGCTGAAGGAATGCCAATAGTCCTCAAGCGAGACTGCTCGCCTGTGTGCTGAGGTCGATGCGAACTCTGTCCAGGTGAAGGCTATCTTCATGGGCCTTCTGCAAAGTATTTCAGATGGGCTAACACTGAAGAGGAAGCTCGATGCCATTGAGCGTGATGCCCAAGGTCACAACGCAACTCAGCAAGCAGTTGAGGAGCAGCTTTCATCCTTCCTGCAACAGCGGGCTCAAGTGGAAGCAGAATTGGCGGTGGCGGCCGGTCAGGAGAAGGCATTGAAGGAAGTGCGCGAGCAATTGATGGGGCTATTTAAGACGCTTCCTTCTCAGTAACTGCTTTTTATATCAATTATACACTTGTAATCTTTGAATAAAATGTATTCATTCTTTATTCTTTTATACGATTCGCCTTGTACTTAATTGAATTCATGAATAAAGATACACACATTTTTTTTGCCATGTCTTGTGCCATCTCTGCACTTTCTTCCTTCTTTTATTGTCAGTATGCTGCCTTAGTAAACATGGTTGACAGATGATAGAGCGAGCATCCTGTCTTGGCTTCTTCAAGAGGTAGTGATGGCTTAGGAGGCAGGTTCAGGTCTGCTGTCTAAGACTTTTCAACTCTATGAGCCGTGAGGGTCTCATAAAGAATTTTCTCCCTACGGTTCGAGAGGATCTCGTAGGTGTATTTTCTCCTTAGGAATCGTGAGGATTCCTAAGTGCGTTTTCTCTTATAAGTCGTAAGGATCTTATAAGAGAATTTTTCCTCTTACGAGTCAAGAGGATTTGTAAGCGGTTGTTTCCTTCCTTGTCGAGATTCGACTTCGGAGAGTGTGACCCGTGAATAGTATGCAAGAGTTTATTTTGAACAGACTTGCAGGGTCCCAATGCTTAGGAAACATGTTTTTCAATCCCTGCCGCCTAAGGCTTTTCCTCATGAGTCGAAACATATCGAGTAGTCCTCGCAAAGACACTAATTTCCTCACGAGTCGAGACGAATCGAGCATTTCTCGCAAGAATATCCTAACGTCACAGTTAACCTCTGCTCTTTACGACAGAGGTCCGTTAGGGTATGTGGTACTTAGGGTTTTGTCCGTCGTACGCATTGGCTGATGTATTCCTCGATAGGCAATCTTGCTGTTCGAGTAGCCTTGCAATTGTCGTGTCTCTGATCCCTTCGGGGGCTGGACAAGACGTCTTCAAGTAATCTTCCAGGTGATATTACCGTCGAAAGAGCAAGCGTAGGGATATTCCATGTCACTTTTTACTTGAGATTAGGCTCATTTTGTAGAGCCCCGATGAGTCATAACCACTCCGCGCTGGTGTGGGATGATCTCCGATAGTCTTTCGGGCTTTATCTGACTTGCCGTTAAGATCCTGAAGCTAGGAATTTGGCCTTTGCTTCGTTTGCTGGCATTGCGTCCTCTATATCGAGACGAATGTCGTGGTTGTCTCTAGGTTGCTGGTGAACCGTCGAGATTTGGAACTAGAGATTTTACCATGGCTCATTTTGATGATGTTGCGTCTGCTGTGTCGAGACGAACGTCGAGGTGGTGACCACTCCGCACCGGTATGAGATGATCTCCAATTGTCTTTCAGGCTTTATATGACTTGCCGTTAAGACCCCGAAGCTAGGAATTTGGCCTTCGCTTCGTTTGCTTTGGTGTGTCCAAATCCAGTTGGAGGAAGGACGCTGTGGTGACATTTTGTCTGTTGTATTCAGACGGACGTTGAGGTGGTGACCACTCCGCACTGGTGCGGGATGATCTCCAATCGTCTTTCGGGTTTTATATGAGTTACCGTCAAGACCGTGAAGCTAGGAATTTGGCCTTCGCTTCGTTTGTTTTGGTGTGTCCGGATCCAGTTGGAGGAAGGATACTGTGGTGACATTTCGTCTGCTGTATCGAGACAAATGTCGAGGTGGTGACCACTCCGCGCTGGTGCGACATGATCTCCGATTGTCTTTTAGGTTTTATATGACTTGCCGTTAAGACTTGGCTCCGTTTTCTGATGGAGCGTGGGGAGGGAAGATGTGGTTCCTTCTTTTTTTGCGTCCCTGGATTGTATACAGGGATTGCTTTGATATCGCCTGTAGGGCATAAATTTCATTATATATATTTCTTTCCGCGATGCTCTATCATTTCAGCTTTTATATCGCGAAAGTCGCGATTGCCCAATCATTTCGGCTATTTTTTGCGGTGCCCAATCATTTTGGCTATTTATTTTGTTTTTACTCGCTGCTTTTTATTGCGAGTTGCCCAATCATTTCGGCTATTTATTTTGTTTTTACTCGCTACTTTTTATTGCGAGTTGCCCAATCATTTCCGCTATTTTACATGCATACATTTTTACTTGCTGCTTTTTATTGCAAGTTGCCCCATCATTTCAGCTATTTTGCTTGCATGTGCGGCTTGCTGGCTTTTTGCTGTAAGCCTAGAATTAGACACCGATTTCGGCATTAGCACCGCTACAACTGGGATATTGCCATGAGCGAATCATCATTTGCCTCTGTCGATGTCGAACAAAGGTGGCTTAGCGAACAGGGTTAAGGTCCTATAGACTAATGCTTTTGACTTCATGAGCCGTAAGGGTCTCACAAAGGTATTTCTCCTTACAAGTCATGAGGATCTCGTAGGTGTGTTTTCTCCTTAGGAATTGTGAGGATTCCTAAGTGCATGCTCTCCTTATAAGTCGTAAGGATCTTATAAAAGTGTTTTCTCCTTATAAGTCGAGAGGACTTATAAGGGTTGTTCATCGTGCGAACATATTCCTAGTCACGGATGGGACTTGGTTAGGGAAATGTTTATTCGCGCCCATGGATTGTATACAAGGGTTAGTATGATCCGCCTGTAGGGCAATATCGAAGGTTATGGGGGTTGCTTAAGAACAGGTTTAGGTCTCTGTAACTTAAGGCTTTCAAATCTTATGAGCCGTGAGGGTCCTATAAGAGAATTCTCCTTACGAGTCGTAAGGATCTCGCAAGTGTAATTTCTCCTTAGGAATCATGAGGATTCCTAAGTGTGTTGCTCCCTTGTGAGTCGTAAGGATCTCACGCGGGTGGTTTCTCCTTACAAGGTCGAGAGGACCCTGTAAGTGCCCTTTAACGAGGTTGCGCCCTTTCTGGTTTTCACAAACACTCGCCGGTAGCCCTGCTGTTTTTACTCACGGAGTCCTTTCGGGTTTTCATCCGTGCCCTTTTTGCTTATGGACATACCGTTTTTTTATTCTTTTTTATTTTTTATTCGTTTTTCTAACGAGGTTGCGCCCTTTCAAGTTTTCACAAGACTCGCCGGTAGCCCTGCTATTTTTACTCACGGAGCCCTTTCGGGTTTTCATCCGTGCCCACTTTGCTTATGGACATACCGTTTTTTTATCGGCTTTGGGATGTTGCAATCCACCGTAGTTTATCGACATCTCGATCAACGGCTAGTTTTAGGATATAGTGGTCCATCATTAGTTTAAAGACGTTTCGGTCCACGGTTGAAAAGGGCCAGTTACTACTTATAGAGTTTGGGCTTAGGAGGATAGCGAGCGGACATAGTCGTCGTCATCTATCATTGACCTAGGCTGTGACTCATCAAGCGTAGTATTTCTTTAGGAAGCGACCATTTATTGGCCTGAAAGATCTTTCACCATGCATATCCATAAGTAGATAGGCTCCACCCTGGTAGACCTTGTTTATGATGTACGAGCCTTCATAGTTCGGCTCGAATTTTCCCCGCTTGGTGCGATTGGGGATCATAGGTCTTTTGACCACTAGCACGAGTTCGCCTTGGCCGAATGTTCTCGGCCTGGTCAATCTTTCATATGAGCGCGTCATCTTTGCTTTGTAAGCTTCCAGATTTTTTTGCGCTATGAGCCGGGTTTCATCAAGGGCATCAAGCTCCTCAAGCCGAAGGTGAGCATTTTCTTCGTCCGTCAGCTCGTAGTGGACTGCCACTCGTAGAGAGGGTAATTCTATTTCGAGGGGGAGTACTGCTTCTGTACCGAATACCAACGCGTACGGTGTTGTGTTCGTGGTCATCTTGAACGTAGTTCGATACGCCCAGAGAGCCTTTTGCAGTCTCTCGTGCCAGTCCTTCTTATTTCGGGACACCGTCTTCTTCACGATCTTCGTCAAGGTCTTGTTGAAAGCCTCAGCTAGACCGTTACCTCGGGGATTATAGACCGATGAATATCTCCAGTCTATGTTATGTTGTTGCGCGAAGCGGCTGATCTTGTGGCTTCTGTAGGCTGGCCCGTTATCGGAGATGATCCGTCGCGGAGTTCCAAACCGATAAATGATGTGCGTCTTGAAGAAATGGAGGATATTCTCCGTCTTCACTTCCCTCAGCGGTACTGCTTCTGCCCATTTGGAGAAGTAATCAGTCGTCGCCAAAATGAATCGATGTCCCTTGGATGATGCTGGTTAGATAGGGCCGATTAGGTCAGTCCCCCACATTTCGAATGGCCAGCTAGCCACCGTTGGATACAGTGGATTTGGATGCTGATGGATAAAGTCTCCATGGATCTGGCACGAGTGGCATTGCTTCGCATATTCGAGGCAGTCCTGAATCATCGTGGGCCAGTAGTAGCCCATTCGTTTGATCTTTAATCTCATCTTTGGGCCTGCTTGGTGAGAACCGCAGAGTCCGTCGTGAACTTCTTGGACGACTCTTTTTGCTTCTTCAGGTCCCAGACATCTCAACCATAGAGAATCAAACGACCTCTTGTACAGAGTATCATTGACGAAGGCGAAAGACAGAGCTCGTTTCATAAGCTGATGCCTTGAGGACGCGTCTTCAGGTGTTCGACGGGATTTGAAGTAGTCTATAAAGGCTTCTCTCCAATCCTCAGTTTTTCCGGGTCTCTTATTTGCATAGCCATTTGCTCAGTCGCTCCCTTTTCTTCGGATGATTCCGGAGATATTTCTGCCGGAGCAAGCACTCGACGACTTTGTACCACGATTCTTACGTCATCGAGGTTTTCGTCGGCCAGTTCTTTACCGAGCTTAGCTAGTGCATCTGCTTTGCTATTTTCCGCGCGCGGTATGCTTTCCAGAGTGTGGGAAAGGATTTGGGCCAACAGTTGCTGCACCTTTTCGCCGTATTTCACTAGCTCTGGTTTGCACGTTTGGTAGTCGCCATTGACTTGACTAACGACCAGTTAGGAGTCTCCATATATGATGAGGTTTTCGATTCTCATGTCGATGGGGATCTCGAGGCCTGCTATCAAAGCTTCGTATTCGGCTTCATTGTTCGTCCTCGGCTCTGTTAAGGAGAAAGCAAAGCGCATTATCCCTCCTTGTGAAGTTACGAATATGAGGCCTACCCCGATTTGATTATAGGGGTGGTTTGTTTGTGCTTCTTCATGGAAGACGCTCCATCAAAATAGAGTTCCCATCGGGTATCACTACTGTCGATCACATCAAATGCATGTTCGTCTGGCAGCTCGCAATTCATAGGAGAATCGGAAGGTATCGGATGCTCAGCAAGGAAGTCAGCGATGACCTAGCCTTTCACTGCCTTAAGAGGTTGATAAGTTATTGAGAACTCCATCAAGAGAAGGGCCCATTTAGCGAGCCGACCTGTCAATATAGCCTTTGACATCAAGTGTTTGAGAGGGTCCACCTTCGATATGGGACGGACTTCATGTGCTAATGCATAGTGCCTGAGTTTTGTTATTGTGAAGATCAACGCCAAACAGTGTTTTTCGATGGGAAAATAGTTGCTTTCTGCCCCCATAAGAACTCAACTCAAGTAATAGAGAGCTCTTTCTTTCCCTTAGTCGTTCTCTTGTGCCCATAATGCGCCTAAAGAACCTTCGAGGGCGATTGTATAAAGAATGAGGGGTTTTCCCATGACCGGAGCGGCCAGCACTGGCGGGTTCTGCAGATACTGCTTGATTTCGTCCAGCGCGTCTTGGCATTTGTGATCCCAGACGAACGGGGTTCCTTTCTTCATCAGGTGACTGTAAGGGAGGCATTTGCCAGAGAGATTGGCTATAAAACGCCGGATATACGCGAGCTTCCCTTGGAGAGACCGCAATTATTTGAGAGTCCTTGGCGGAGGCATTTCCATGATCGTCTTGATCTTTGATGGATCTATCTCGATACCTCGGTATCGAACGATGAATCCTAGGAATTTTCCTGAGGACACCCTGAATGCACACTTAAGAGGGTTCATCTTCAAGTTGTATTGCCGAAGGCGTTAAAATACGATCTTCAGATGCTCGAGATGTTCCTCGTATGATTTGCTCTTAACTACGAGGTCGTCGATATAGCATTCGACGATTTCATGTATAAGGTCATCGAAGATCTTTGTCATGGCCCTCTGATAGGTGGCACCGGCGTTCTTTAGACCGAAGGGCATCACCTTGTAGCAGAATATACCCAAAGGGGTCCGGAACGCGGTGTGCTTCTGGTCTTCGGGATGCATCTTTATCTCATTATATCCTGATGAGCCATCCATGAAGGAGAAAACTTCATGAGTGGATGTGTTATCTATCATCAGCTCGGTGACTGGCACTGGGAAATCGTCCTTCGGGCAGGCTTTATTGAGATCCCGAAAGTCTACACATATGCGCACCATCCCATTTTTCTTCATCACCGGGACGATATTGGCAATCCAATCGGGGTACTGAACCTCTTGGATGAAGCCGGAGTCGATTAGCTTCTTGACCTCGGCATTAATACTCATCTCAAGCTCAAGCCGTATTCTTCTCGGTGCTTGTTTGATTGCCTTAACGTCCGGGGATATGGTTAATTTGTGAACAGCAATCTCTGGATCTAATCCTAGCATCTCGGAATAGTTCCATGCGAAGCAGTCTCTATGCTGTATAAGCACGTCTTTTAACGCAGCCACCTTTTCTTCAGATAACAGCTCGCTGACGAATGTTGGTCGCGGGTCGTTCGCCGTCCCCAACTCAATTTCCTTGAGGTTATCTACAGTGGTGTGTATTCTATCTTCCAGTTCTTTCGGCGCTGGTGGAAATTCTGAGATCACCTCGTCGTCGCTGTTTTCGAAGCACTTGGGAAGGCTATCCATATCCTCGGGCTCTTCTTTTGATATTGTTATCATATGACAAGTATGAGCTCGCTTCCAGGACCGATGTAAGTCTGGGTCTATCCTCGCTGTATGCGCGGTTTTTGGTTCGTGCTTCTGTGGCGGAATTATCCTCCAGCAGCTGGGTAGAGCAAACCTGCCTTGCTGATATTGGTCTTCGACCCAGTTCTTGAAGGTGAAGCAGTCTTCAAGAGGGTGTCTAATTGCTCGGTGATAAGAGCAATAGCCCGGATGAGAGACCTCGTTAGCTTGCTCAGGGTGTTTGGACTCCGGAAGCGTAATCATCTGATGTTTTATAGCGAGGTCAAGTATCTTCTTCGTCTTGTCTTGAGGGAAAGAGTATGCTCGACTCATCTTCTTCATGATGGACAAATCTGGACCGCCCAATTTCTGATCACGTGACTTTTTGGTCCCGCTTTGTCGTTGTCGAATGCCTTTTCCGCTCTTTGACTTATTTCTGCCTCTGCGTCGGGCCTTTTGCACAACAGGTTGACATGGATGAGCATTTTCATCTTTCGCAGCCTGTTGAAGAAGGCATTGCGTCCTGGCTTTCTCGTAGATGGCCATTTCGCGGTTATGGTAGTCTCGAGCTTTTTGACCCGCTTTCCTGATAAGCTTGTCCATTCGTTCTTCAAATGACGGACTCGGTATTTTGATTGCAGGATCTAATTTTGGTATGGGGTTGGCGTTTTCTGACAGGGCGTCCTCTTCTTCATCGAAGTTATATATGGCGTAGCTACCGTGGAATCGTTCCCGTTTCCCGGATTTCACATATCCAAGCCCAAGCGTTTCTATTCTCCCGTTGGGTAACTTGCGTTGAGTCCCAGGAACGTCCCAAATCCTGTTGTAGAACCGAGCTTGTCGAATAGTCTGTTTTAAGGGTACCCCTTGGCGCTTCAATAGCCTTTTTAGTCCGTTCGTGTAATATCTGGGCAAACGGATGGGTTGGAGCCTGTCAAGTGTAGAATCCGCGCCGTGCCAAATTTCTTTCTCCACTCTTATTTCCGTGGACCGGTAGAATAGGATCGCCTTTTCACCTTTTCGCCTGGGAGGGACGTAAAATGTTTGCAGGTCTTGCACATTGTAAGCTCCAAGTGCATCAAGGTATTTGTAGTGCTCCCGCGGAATCATGGTAATTTGCAAACTCTGATCATCACCGGGGAATGCTTGTATTGACGGCCGACTGGAGAACATAGCATTAACCTCATCTTCCGAGTCGCTTCCGAAGATCAATATGGGGGCAGACGGTCCCGGGTTGTTGCGTCAAGATGGCCCAGCGTAAACTATCTCTTCTTCTTCTTCTTCGGTATCACTCCCGAAAACAAGAATGGTGGCGGCGGCTTTGTTCTCCGGTTTGCGACACCTCTCTGTGTCCTTGAAATCTGGCAAAAAGTATTTTGCATCTTCGTACTTGCGGACTTCGTTCATGGAGAATGGGGTCAGCTCTCCTGTTACGGTATACTCGAGACCATCCTTGAAATACTTCATACACTGATGTTGCATAGAAGGGATGATGTTGTACTCGTGTAACCAAGGACGACCGAGCAAGGCGTTGTAGCAGGTCTTGGCGTCAATGACGTGAAACTTAATATCCGTGACGAGTAGTCCGAAGCATAATGTTAGTATTACAGATCCGAGAGTCCGTGATGACTGAGAATCGAAACCGGAGATGGTAATTTTATCACGAGCGAGGTGTTGAACGCTCATGCAGATTTCCTTCAACACTCGAACATTAAGGAGATTCACGGAGGATCCATTATCAACCAGGATTTTGCCTATCTTGATATCGTGGCAGTATCCAGAGACATATAAGGGACGGTTGTGGTCGCACGTCCCAAGGAGAAGGTCTTTATCACCGAACGTGACATCAGCTGTGTGCACTTCTTCCAGTTCATCCTTCATCCTTTCTTCGGCGAGGAAGGCTTGAAATTGCTCGGGCTCTTGTAGCGCCTTGATTAATGAATGTCTAGCTTCTTTTGATAATAAGAGGGTGTCGAGAATGCTGAGCTGGGAGGGTAGCTTCCTCAGGTGCGCTAGGATGTTGTAGTCCACCTTACTCTTCTTGGGCGGGTCCTTGGCAATCAGCTCTTTCATGACTTGGTCATCTAAAGCGATATCCTCAGAGACATTTTCCTTTCCCTTATCTTTTCTAGTTGCGGGTCCGAGATTCTTTTCTGGAAGCGTGCGATTGCACAGCTGAATGTTTTCGCAGGCCTCTGGTTTTTTCTCTTTCCCTGAGATGGATTCTTTAAAGAGAGGGCCAAGAGCCATTTCTTCGTCAGAGTCGCTCCCAAAGGTGAGAACCTATGATCCTCCGGCGTTGACCGTGCGACAGTTACCGGTAGTTCTTTTGTGCTCCTCGGTCGTACTTCTATGCTCCCGACGAGTTTTACGTTTCATCCGTTTAAAATGTTGTCGGTGAGCAACATATCCCTTCCACCATCTTTCAAAAGTGTCGCATTCTTCAGTGGGGTGCGGACTCTTCTGATGATATGAGCAGTAATCAGGATGCATTTCTGCTCCACCGAGAGTGTTTTCTTCCGAGGGTGGTAGCTTCATTCCCATTGATATGGTTTTAGCAAACCTTTTCCTCGTCTTGAGTCTGTTTTTATCCGCATCGGATGTCTTTTGATTTGGCGGGAGTGCCTCGACTCTTTCGTCTAGTCGCCGGCGTTTGGCTCCTTCCAATACGGCCATCTCACGCTCCCGATCGGCTTTACTTTTCAGACGAATCTCATTCAGAAAGGCGTCGATCATCTCGTCTGACGGCCACACAAGTTCCGGCTCACGCTCTGCCCCCAGTCTTTCTGTGCAGGGCACTTCTTCATTGTCTAGCGACGAATGAGAGATCATATGGCAACTTGCTATGTAATCCTTGAATCCATCTGACGAGTCTTCCCCATCATTTTCATCCTCAAGGACGTGGCTGAGGAACTCTTGGAGCGTGATGGGGGTCCGCGCTTTCTGATTATATTCTTCCAGCGCGTCAATCTGTTTCTGCAAGTCCGTGCGCTTTTTACTAGGCTTCACGGGCTTTTTGGATCTCTTCATCTTTTTCGCAGATTTCGACGGCTGGGTGTGAGCGCTTGGGCCTCCCCACCGATCTTTGGATAGGGGCGCGGCTTTAGCATCCCTTCGATGATCTGAGGTTCCAGCGGGTTCTCCCACCTGATCGCCGGGCATGTCTGGAGCTCATTCAGCATCCTTTTGGTTTTGGATGATAACACGACCTCCCATGGGGCTTCTTCAACAAAAGAACAAGTTGCCCCGGTGTGTCCGTCTTCTTAAGAGTGTGTGGCTATGGTGGGTTTACCTTCCACTTCTCGGACAGCGCAAACTTGCCTTGTAGGTACTGATCCTCGATCCATCCCTTAAAGGTGAAGCAATTCTCGATCGGGTGACTTACCATTTGATGGTAAGGGCAGTAATTGGGGTTATTCACCTCGCTGGGTTGCGGCGGTCGCCTTGGATTCGGTAAGTTGATAAGCTTGTTGCGTACCGCCAGCTCGAACAACCTCTTCGTTTTATCCTGTGGGAATGAGTAAGGGCGTTTCATTTTCTCATTGTAATAACGCCATCTTTCCTCCAATTGATCCGCCAGTCTTGGAGCACTGGGTTGCTGTTGGGTGTTAGCGACGAAAGTTGCCTTTCCTTTACCCTTGTTGTTCCGAGGTTCCGGCTTCGGGGGAGACGATCTATGACCCATTTGGTCCATCTAGGCCAGTTTGTTGATCAAAGCCTGGAACGTGGTCGGTTTGAAAAACATCATGAACTGTAAAATAGTTGCATGAGGGTCTTGGGTGACCACAAACATGCCCACCGCTGGCGCTTCTTCGATGCGCTGCTCGCAATTCGACCACAGGTTCCGCCATCGGATTGCATATTGGACCCAAGTTTCACTCAGCTTCACTCTTGCATTAATAAAAGCTGTTATCGGGGTGCGTTCGCCGGCGCTTGCGAAACGCTGGGTAAACAACAACTCCATTTCAACGAAAGTTTTGACGGAGTCATTCGGAAGTTCGGAATACCACTCAAATGCCGTTTCCGATAAGCTGCCGACGAATTGGCGAAGCAAGAGCTTATCGTCGCCGCCGGTGTTGCCGCAGAGAGCCCTGAACTGGGCCACATGTTGATGGGGGTTGCCTGTCCCCTTGTAGACATGGAATTTTGGGATCGTGTAGCCCGGCGGGTATTTGATCTGATCATACCAGCTCGGATATGGTCGTCCTGTTTTGACAACTTGACCGGCTGCATCAGTTGCCTGGTGAACTCATATCTGCTGGGCTATGTAGTCATCCAGGACAACTTTGGAAATTGTTTCCTCTTTGGCAGTTGAAAGAGCCGGAGGTGGATTTGACGTTTCTCCTCTGTCATCTTCCAGGATGATCGGAGGGTCTTCGGCTGGGGGATCCGGCTGGATCATCATACCCACCATGTCCTGGAATAGAAGGGCCATTCGTTTTATATTAGCGGCTTGTTCCGCAGCCTCTCTGTCCTTCTTTTCAAGTATTCTATGAAGGAATTCGGCATCGGTTTCTTGATCCTGACGCTGATCCAAGGATGCTTCTGGGCTTTCTTTTGGCCCGATAAGTGCGGCCATCGCAGTCATCATTTCTTGGAGCTTCTGCTGCTGCTCCTGAGTTTTAGTCACCGATCGCGTAAGCGGTCTATGACCTGTGGATATACGGTTGTCCTCTTTCCGGACGCCATGTAGACGGTGTGTACCATAATGCCCCCGGACTTAGGGCATTTGGGCTCACCGCCTTTGACATTTGCCGCAGGCGTGGGGACTTTCTCCGGCCTTCTTCTCTTGTGGGCCGTCGAAGTTGAGGGGGCCGTTGCTGCGGGCACCCAGGTGGCCGTCGTCTTCTGTTGCTTGACAGGGGGGTTTTCCTCCCGTCGACCCTTCGACTTCTTATGCTGGTGAGAGAAATTCAGATCAATCACCGATTCTCGGACTCATCGCCAAGTCTTGTAGATCTTGGAAGACAGCCGTTGAGGAGACTGCTCCGACTTTTCAGGTTTTGCTTCCATGAAGGTCTCTACGGTGGAGGAGATCTTTTGAGCACCGCAGTTGGCGAATTTCTGCGTACCCTGTTCAGCAACCTAAAGTTGTTCCCGGTTGGAACAGCAGCATCAATTTCCACCGTTGGAGTTGGGGGAGTTAGCCCAGAGGGGGAGTTGCCCCCAGCCTTCCTTATCCGGCGCCAGTGGCGACATCGGGCGTGATGAGTTGTTGGGATTGGTTCAGCAGCGGCTTTGTCTTGCCCCCTGTTCAGGTGAGGGGCTGCTGGTGTTAGCTTCTTGAAGACTGATGTCTTTTGGGTAGCGGTATCCAATCTTTCAAAGACAGACCTTCGAGCAGGAACGGGAGCCGGAATAGTCAGTCTTGTAAAGACTGACTCTTTGGCAGGAGAAGACGCATTGACGACTTCAGGAGCAGAGATGGCTATCTTCCTCGGGGTGGCCACTTCAGGGGTCATGGGCTTCCTGGCAGGCCCATCGGAGTTCAGGCTCAGTCTGGTGAAGACCGAGGAGTTGGAATTGGACGACCCGTTGAGAGGGGTCGTGGTAGTAGTGAGACGATCGAAGACCGACTTCGTTTGCACTTCCTTCGGCAGCGGGATATTAATGTTCACTGGCAAGAGTATGGTCCCAAAGAACAGATCGGTGGTAGCCTGAGTCACTTGTTCCACAAGCATAGTGAACAGGAAAGCAGCCTGCGGTCCATAGGGTACACCTCCAGGTGAGGCGGAGCTTCGGTTGCACTTGCAGTTGGAGCAGTTGAACGCCATTGCTGTTTGATTTCTGTGCCAAGTAAGAGACCAAATCTTAGTAACTTGAAACCCGAGGGCAACCATTAACAAACCGCGATTCGTTCGCGAAGACGACACAGGAAGTGTGGAGTGGAAAGAGGAAAAGGTCCCACCGGGTGTGCCAGAATCTGTTCCCCTCCAAAAGACGGCGCGACGCAGAGACGTCTTGCCTGAGATTCGGGGCAGATGCTATTTGGTTTTATCCGTCCACCTCTCCGAAGATGCCAAGATGATTTATGGCACCGTGTATCGGAGGTTTAGACGGATGCGGCCGATGTAGCAGACTTCGTCAGATTCCCCCTCGTTCGAGGGGTTTTTGATTGTGGGGACGCTCTTCCCTGCAGGCACAAGCCCCTGCAGTTAATTACGCTACCGCACCGCGATAACAACATTCTCCTTCTCCAGATTTTCACTTCGTGTCGTGGGTGTTTGTTTTGTTTGTGGTTGCCCGTGGATTGTATATGGAGACTAATTTATGTCGTCGCCCATAGGACGTGGATTAGTCCAAATCCGTATTTTCTTAGATTTGGGTTTGGGGTTTTGGTTTAAGGATACGTTAGCCATATTTGAGACTAAGATCAACTTAAACGTTCGTTAAGAATACGTTAGTCCAATTTGAGACTAAGATCAACTTAACGGGATCGTTTGGATCCGAAAAAGAGCATTTGGGGGCTCTATTGTTCTAGTTTAAGGACATTGTGGTCCATTGCCAGTTTAGGGACATGGTGGTCCATTGCCAGTTTAAGGACATGGTGGTCCAACATTCCCATTTTGGGGACGAATATTAGTTTAAAGACACATTAGTCCATGAGTTTAAGGACCCCACAGTCCGTATTAACAGTTTAGGAACATGGTGGTCCAACATTCCCGTTTTAGGGACGGATGTTGGTTTAAGGACGCATTAGTCCATGAGTTTAAGGACCCCACAGTCCGTATTACCAGTTTAGGGACATGGTGGTCCAACATTCCCGTTTTGAGGACAGGTATTGGTTTAAGGACGCATTAGTCCATGAGTTTAAGGACCCCACAGTTCGTATTACCAGTTTAGGGATATGGTGGTCCAACATTCCCGTTTTGGGGACGGATATTGGTTTATGGACGCATTAGTCCATGAGTTTAAGGACCCCACAGTCCGTATTACCAGTTTAGGGACATGGTGGTCCAACATTCCCGTTTTGGGGACGGATATTGGTTTAAGAACGCTTTAGTCCATGAGTTTAAGGACCCCACAGTCCGTAGCAATGTGTGGTTGTCGGGGCCCGTCACCTCTCTGACGACGTTGAAGGATTACAATGACAAATATCAGAGGAGTTCGGAGATGTACCCTTGAACCCGGTGTAAATTGATTTAGGAGAGCAGTTGTGCTTAGTTCAATTTATTTTGAGGACTTATGGCCAGAATTGGGTTAAGTTCAGTTGAAAATTTTCATCATTTTATTTACATTTAGCCTGTTAGGCCTTTTGATTGGGCTCTGCCCTTTTTTGACAATGCAGAGCATTCAGTTTGGTCTATCAGACCTTTATTTGGGCTCTGCCCCTTTTTTAAATGATGCACAGCATCTGTTATTTGGTCTGATAGACCTTTTAATTGGGGTCTGCCCTTAATAATGCACTGCATTAAATGTTCTGTCAGTGCCCCACGTGGCTTGTCAGGCGCTTTGCGCCAATTGAGGAGCGCAAGGCGCAAATTCATGTGGAGGTGTCTCGTGTCACGTGCTGGTGAGCGCAAGTCTGTTAGCGCAGTGCGCTGCGCCAGTGCGCTGCTGACACGTGGCGCGCTCTGGTGACCTGCGCCAAACCAAGAGAGCCGTGCTCTATTTTTAGAAGCGTATGGCAAAGTTGTTCTGTGCTTGACACGTGGCGCTCCCTGGTGGCTTGCGCCAATCCAAAGAGCGCAACAGTGCAGATTTCAAAAGTGCAAGGCACTGTTTAATATCTTGATCAAATTTAGATCAAAGAAAACAAGTTTTTTCTTTTTCCAGAAAGGTTCTACCTCAAATTCCAAGAACCAGTGGTTCATCAAAAGGCAATGCCTTTATATAGATCGAAAGATCTAGTCATGAAGTAGATTACTTCTTTTTTCTTATTTTTTTTATCACAGATCTTGATCTTGTTCTTAGATCATTGATCTTTTTAGAAGAAATTCTTCTTTTTTCCAAAGGTTTTATCTTTTTTCTTTCTCTCTGAATTCTTTTTAAGTTGTTTTACAAGAGCTCTGTATTTCTATCTCTGTATATGTTCTAGACTTGGAGTCTAAGGGCCTTTATATAGTGCCAATTAGTTTGTTACGTTGGTTACAGAGATCTTTCTCTGATTGATTTGGGGATATTTCCCCACCGTCGAATCTTTGATCCAAGGGCTCTATTTTACAGAAGATAATCTTATTGTTTTAATAAGATTTAAAAAGATCTTTCCAGAATTTTTCTGTTTCAATGCTGGTATTGTTGGTGCAAGCGCACCTGCGCTTGACACGTATCGCGCAGCGCAACTGCGCTAGCGCAACTGCGCTGACACGTGTCGCGCAGCGCAGAGCGCAACTGCGCTGACACGTGTCGCGCAGCGCAGAGCGCAAAGCGCCTGAAGCGTTGCTTCCTTTATTTTTATTTTAAATAGAGGCTCACTCTGATTGGGTGCGCTGTCTTGGACGCAGCGCTGGCGTATTTGCTTTTGACACGTGGTGCGTTGCGCGCAGCGCAAGAAATCTGAAGCGTTGCTTCAATTTTTTGAATTTTTGAAATTCAAACAGAGCTTTGCTCTGATTGGGGGAAACACCAAATCTAAGAAAGATACGGATTCGAACTAGTCCACGCCCTACGGGCGACAACATAATTTATTCTCCGTATACAATCCACGGGCAACCAAAAACAAAACAAACACCCACGACACGAAATGACCATCTGGAGAAGGAGAAAATTGTTACCGCGATACGGTAGCGTAATTAACTGCAGGGGCTTACGCCTGCAGGGAAGAGCGTCCCCACAATCAAAAACCCCTCAAACGAGGGGGAATCTGATGAAGTCTGCTACATCGGCCGCATCCGTTTAAACCTTCGATACATAGTGCCATAAATCAACTTGGCATCTTCGGAGAGGTGGACGGATAGCACCAATTAGCATCAGCCCCGAATTTCACGCAAGCCGGACCTACGCGGTCGCGTCTCCGTCATTCGGAGGGGAACAGATTCTGGCACGCCCGGTGGGACCTTTTCCTCTTTCCACTCCACACTTCGTGTGTCGTGTTCGCGAACCAATCGCAGTTTGCTAATGGTTGCCCTTGGGTTTCGAGGTACTGAGATTTGGCATTTGCTTGGTGCAGAAAGCGAAACAGCAATGGCATCTACTTGCGTATAGTGTTCCACATGCAACTGCAACCCACATTTTGACTCAACTAGGGGCATAGCTTACGGGCCCCAGGCGGCTTCCCTGTTCACAATACCGGTGGAACAGGTCACCCAAACCACCACAGGATTGTTTTTCGGGACCATGCTCCCGCCAACGAGCTTCAGCACTCCTATGCCAGCACCGGAAGCTCCCAAGAAGTCGGTCTTCGATCGACTTGCTACTACCACGGCCCCTCTCAACGGGTCGTCCAGCACCAACTCCTTGGTCTTCACCAGACTGGGCCTGAACTCCAATGGGCCTGCCAAGAAGCCCATGACACCTGAAGTGACTATCCTAAAGACGATAGCCATCTCTGCTCCTGAAATCTTCAAGGCGGCTTCTCCTGCCAAAGAGTCGGTCTTTACAAGATTGACTATTCCGGCTCCCGTTCCTGCTCAAAGGTATGTCTTTGACAGATTGGATGCCGCTACTCAAAAGACGTCAGTCTTCAAGAGGCTGGCACCAGCGGCGCTTCATCTGGATAGGGGGCAAGACAAAGCCATCCCCATCGCCGAAGCAGCCCCAACAGCTCGACATGCTCGACGTCGCCACTGGCGCCGAGTAAGGAAGGCTGGGGGCAACTCCCCTTCTGGGCTAACTCCACCGGCTCCAACGGTGGAAATCAATGCTGTTGTTCCAACTGGGAACAGCTTTGAACTGCTGAATAAGGTGCGTAGGAACTCGCCTACCACCGTACTGAAAAGATCTCCGCCACCGATGGAGACTATCGCAGAAATAAGGCCGGAGCAGTCCCCTCAATGGCTGTCCTCCAAGATTTACAAAATTTGGCGACAAGTCCAAGAGTCGATGGTTGATCAAGACTATCCCCGCCGGCAGAAGAAGCTGAAGGTCCGACAGGAAGAAAATTGTCATGTTAAGCCACAGAAAGCGACGGCTACTTGGGTGCCCACTGCAACGGCCACTTCAACTTCAACCGCTCATAATAGGAGAAGGCCGAAGAAAATCCCCTTTCCTTCGACAAATGTCAAAGGCACTGAGCCTAAACGCCCTAAGTCTAGGGGCATGGTGGTGCATACCGTCTATATGGCATCAGGAAAAGAGGATAGCCGTATCTCCACAGGTCATCGACCGCTTACACGATCCGTGACAAAATCCCAAGAGCAGCAGCAGAAGCTTCAGGAGATGATGACTGCGATGGCCGCGCTCACAGGACCGAAAACAAGCCCAGAGGCATCCTCGGAGCAACGCCATGAGCAGGAAACTGATACCGAGTTCCTTCGGAGAATACTTGAAAAGAAGGACAAAGAGGCCGCGGAACAAACAGCCAATATAAAACAAATGGCCCTTCTATTCCAGAACATGGTGGGCATGATGATCCAGCCGGATCCCCCAGCGGAAGATCCTCCAGTAATAATTGAAGATGACAGAGGAGAAACATCGAATCCTTTGTCGGCTCTGTCAACAGCCAAGGAGGAGACAATCTCTAAAACTGTCCTGGATGACTATATTGCTCAGCAAATAAGAGTTCACCAGGCAAATGAAGCAGCCGGGTGGCCGTATCCAGGCTGGTATGATTAGATAAAATACCCGCCGGGCTACACGATCCCGAAGTTCCACGTGTACAAGGGGACAGGCAATCCCCATCAACATGTCGCTCAGTTCAGGGCTCTCTGTGGCGATACTGGTGGCGATGATAAGCTCTTGCTTCGCCAATTCGTCGGCAGTTTATCGGAGACGGCATTTGAGTGGTATTCCGAACTTCCAAACGGCACCATCAAAACTTTCGCAGAAATAGAGTTGTTGTTCACCCAGCGATTCGCAAAAGCTAGTGAATGCACCCCGATAATGGCATTGATCAATGCCAGGGTGAAGCCAGGTGAGACGTGGGTTCAGTACGCAATCCGATAGCTGAATCTTTGGTCGAAGTGCGAACAGCGCATCGAAGAAACACCAGTGGTGGGCATGTTCGTGGACACTCTAGACCCTCATGCAACTATTTCACAGTTCATGATATTCTTCAAACCGACCATATTCCAGGCTCTAATCGACAAGCTGGCCCAGATGGACCAGATGGGTCATAGACCATCTCCCCCGAAGCCGGAACCGCGGAACGAAAAGGGTAAAGGGAAGGCGATCTTCATTGCGAACACTCAACAGCAGCCCGGTGCCCCAAAGCTAGCGGATCAACTGGAAGAGAGACG
The DNA here is from genome assembly GCA_030015575.1 of Agapanthus africanus. Taxonomy (NCBI): domain Eukaryota; kingdom Viridiplantae; phylum Streptophyta; class Magnoliopsida; order Asparagales; family Amaryllidaceae; genus Agapanthus; species Agapanthus africanus. The sequence goes on along the minus strand of JASDDO010000028.1, from coordinate 13,666,093 downwards.
ACACTATTATAATGAGAAGATGAAGCGTCCTTACTCATTCCCACGAGATAAAAAGAAGAGACTATTCGAGCTGGCGATGCGCAACAGGCTTATCAATTTGCCGAATCCAAGGCGACCATCTGTAACACCCGAATTCACTTATACCAATTCCAGTTCCGCATTTATTTATCCGTGGTCTTTATTGATTTGGCGTGTTTGGGTGCGAATGGTATTTCTACATATTACTTTGCATTCGACCCGACCCGCTTAATTGAACCTGCGTGACTCTTATTTATAGTTTACCTTGACTGGTTGCATGAGCTATTGCATCTCATAATTTAGTTTATACTGGCATTTTATCTTGTATCGCATCTGTTGCATATAACAGTTTATATCACATAAAATAAATTAAAATTTGCATTTCACGGCCTGCTCGATACCCTTAACCCTGTGGTAGCATCCTTACATCGTGTTCTCGTCCCGTTCAGTGAAACGGACGTGTTTGGACGACTATGCGCACGTACGTACATTTGTTCTTAGGGGTAAACATTTCTGTCGTAAAATCTTTCATTTTAAATTTTGAAGCTGGTTGGAAATTTTCATATTTAAAATTCAAAATTTTGGACCCGACCCGGGCGCGTTTCTGATATATTTTGTAGTCTGCTTAAATTCAAATTAATTATTTTATTTGATTTATTTTTTTGAAGATTTTCTGTTAATGAATTAGTAACTGGGTAAATCTTTGAGGTTTAAAATCTTTTACAAATTGCTTTATCAAATTTTCCCGAGCCAATCAGTTCTCTCTTTACTTGCTTTGGGCCCCACCACCAAAATCTCTCTTTCTCTTCTATCTTTCTTTTTCAAAACCAATCAGAGGTTCTCCCTTCATAACCCACAGGCCCTACCTTTCTCTCTCTCCCATTCTTTCCTTTTCTCTTTCATATTCAGATTGTAAAACAAATATATTTAGATTGTTAACAAAATTTGAAGCCAATCAAATCTTTCATCAGTTGCAACTGGGCCCCACACCTTTTCTTAATCTCTCTCCCTTTCTTTCCTTTTCTCTTTCTCTCTCCCCGAGCGCACTCTCTCTCCCCCTTCTCTTTCTCTCTCTTCTCGCGCTCTCTCTCCTCTCGCGAACACTGTTCGCTTCTCGATTCTGCTCACCGCCCGCGTGGATCCCGTCACCTCCCTCCTGCATCTTCTTCTTCTCCTCCTGTTTCTTAAAAACCCTTGCACCTTCGCCATGAGAAAACCCTCGCAGACTCCGCCGCCTCCTCGAACCCTAACCCTAACTTCTCAACCTTCATCTCCACCCTCTTATCCTCCTCATCTCCATCTCCTTCCTCCTTCTTTCTCCTTCTTCCTCCATATCCCGAGCACCCTACACATCCACCTCTGTAAGTCGATGTAGTACACCCCAGTACTTATGGGAAGGCGGAATTTACAAAAACTTACCAAGTTTAAACAACGAACATCGACTAACCGCTTGAATCGAAGCTAAACTCTAAAAAACCGTATTCTATGAGTTTCTTTTCATAAGAGATTAGGGATTATACCTAATGAACCGGTCCTTCTTCTTTACGTCCTCCTTTGTTCTCCTCGGCCTTCTCTAGGTAGTAGACGATCCACCCGAGAGCGAAACTCCAAGCTAAACCTCTAACTTGAGGTAACTAATCAACTTTGATTGCTAATCAAAGATGATAGAATGATAAAGAGTGAAGGTTATGGATTGTTTAGTCTAACTAATCCTTTGATCTCAACACATGAGGATTAAGGATTAGGGTTAGAAGATGAGAGCTTGAGGAGAGAGAATGTGTGATATGATAATGAGAGAAGAGAGAGAGTGTATCATAATAATATGAAGCATTCTTATTTTCAATAAATCAATAAAGGAAATGAATAAGCATGCTTCACAAAATATCTTGTGATGATTCATTAACATGAGTCATTAAGCAATAAATGAGCATTAATGAAGTGAATGAATCACCACTATGACTCACTCTCTTTCCAAAACAAACCTCCTTAGTCACATCTTCTAGAAGCTTCTCGAGTAATTACGAGAACGCCCCTCCGATCCGTAAAAATACGGAAAAACTTTAGACTGTAAAAATCCAATAACCGGATACCAGTAACTGGCTTAAACCAAAGCCGACTGGTAAAATCTGTCCGAAAGTCGTACGCGCGTAAACGCACGTATGCGTCCGAACCCTTTGTCGCAAAACCATGCAACCTCTATATCGTTTCGCCTGGAGTAGGAAACTCTCTGTGTGGGACTCTAGAGACTCGACTACTACGCTGGCAGTGGGTTTAACCACAGACCGCAAGCGGCACTAGCTGTACGTAACGGTCCCCAGGTAGTTGTCGATAAGAAGGCCGATGAGAAAAAACCCATCCGAACTCCTACTGAGTCTGATGTGACAATCTCCATACAGTCCGGTCCGTTCGTCCATGACTATCGCATATCGGGCCTAGGGGGGCGGCAAGCGTCAGTCCCCTAATAGCGGTATAAGTCGTGTCGGAGTGAAGCCCATTACACCCTGAGAAACTGCTGGAACCTACCAGCAAATCTCGCTTGCCCTGGCCAGGGACTTTGCGTAATGGCTCTCTGACACAGCACGATATCTACTCCCAATACCGGGAGGGACGAATCCTGTCTAACCGCCACTGCCTCCAAGTGCTCGGGACTGCACCCAACTGCTACCTGTTTGCACGACTCCATAGAGCCGTGGTAGGGTAGCAATCTAAGAACAGTGGGACACACTCGAGGCGAAGTAGCAGTGTCAAGTCTGCGGACTACGCTGTACTCATGTCACCTGGGAACTGTTCACTGACGACTGGTATCAAACCAACCAACAGTTCCCTGTGAGTCCTGTCCGGTGTACCCGTAACCTAACGAGCACCTGTATACTATCTCCAGTACGACGTACTGACGGCTGTGGGACAGACCATCTCCCCAACTGGGATGAGAAGCGTACACACTAGTCTACTCCGGAGTATCGATGCTCTGTCTCGATAATCCAACGACCAGGGACCTGAATAAGGATGTGCTTGTAGACTACCCAGCCCCCACTAGTGTGACTGCCATCACAACGCTGGTAGACAAGCAAGATCCTAAGAGCTCTATCAATACGTATACTCACATATTAAGATAGAATAAACCAAGTAGCATACTACCATGTTTAGCAAGACTGTTATATACATGTGAATATCCCAAGCTTCCATTAAGTAATATACAAGCTAGTATGATACAGTAATGGCCTTCTAGGGCATAAACACTAACAATCTCCCACTTGCACTAGGGCCATGTACTGGCATATCGCAGACCAATGATCTCGAGTAGCCTCTCGAACTGAATCTGAGGAAGGGCCTTCGTGAATGGATCAGCAATGTTCTCTTCTGAAGCAACTCTCCGAACCTCGATCTCCTGACGATCAATGATCTCCCTGATCAGGTGATACCGCCTCAAGATGTGTCTGGACTTCTGATGGGACCTTGGTTCCTTCGCTAAAGCTATAGCTCCGTTGTTGTCGCAATACAAAGGTATTGGATCAACTATGGTAGGAACCACCTGAAGTTCTGTTAGGAACTTCTTCATCCAGACTGCTTCTTTTGCGGCATCGCAAGCAGCAATATACTCCGCTTCCATCGTCGAGTCAGCAACGGTGTCCTGCTTGGAGCTCTTCCAGCACACCGCCCCTCCATTGAGGGTAAAGACATAACCCGACATGGACTTGGAATCGTCCTTATCACTCTGGAAGCCGGAATCAGCAAAGGCCTCCAACCTGAGGTCTTTTCCGCCGTAAACCAAGAACATCTCCTTAGTCCTCCTCAGGTACTTGAGAATGTTCTTTACTGCTATCCAGTGTTTCTCCCCTGGGTCTGACTGATACCGGCTTACCACGCTCAGTGCGTAAGCTACATCTGGTCTGGTACACAACATCGCATACATTATAGAGCCTACCGCAGAAGCGTAGGGTATAATAGACATGCGTTCCCTTTCCAAATCAGTCTTGGGAGACATCTCTTTGGAGAGGGTGATTCCGTGACAAGCCGGTAGATTACCGCGCTTAGAATCTTCCATACTGAATCTTTTCAGTACAGTGTCGATATACCTGGACTGCGAAAGTCCCAACATCCTCTTGGATCTATCACGATAGATCCGGATCCCCAGAATGTAAGAGGCATCACCCAGGTCTTTCATGGAGAACCTGTGTGACAAGAATCCTTTGACAGATTGTAGCATAGGAATGTCATTTCCTATCAATAGAATGTCATCCACGTATAGGACGAGGAATACGACACTTCTGGCCACAACTTTACTATATATGCACGGTTCATCTGGATTTTTGATAAAGTCATATTCTTTGACTGTCTCATCAAAACAGATGTTCCAACTCCGCGATGCCTGCTTTAGTCCATAAATAGACTTAAGCAGCTTGCACACTTTCCCGCTGCTCCCACTCTGATTGAAACCCTCTGGCTGATCCATATAGACGCTCTCTTCTAAATTTCCATTCAGAAAAGCCGTCTTTACGTCCATCTGCCAGATTTCATAATCATGGAAGGCAGCAATAGCAAGAAGGACCCGAATGGATTTGAGCATAGCCACTGGAGAAAAAGTTTCGTCATAGTCCAAACCAGGTCTTTGACGAAAACCCTTTGCAACAAGTCTAGCCTTATAGGTTTCCACCTGTCCATCTACACCAATCTTTTTCTTGAAGATCCATTTGCATCCTATGGGTTTTACCCCATCTGGAGCAAAGTCCAAAGTCCATACTTTGTTGGTGTACATGGACTCCATTTCGGTCCGCATTGCATCTAGCCATCGTACCGAGTCGCCGCTCTGGATGGCCTGCCTGAAGTCAGTAGGTTCATCATCATCTATGATGCAATCCTCTCTATCCCCATCTATGAGAAAATCGTAGTATCTCTCAGGCGGACGAGACGGCCTACTACTCCTGCGGAGGGGTGCGGGAATGTTCTGTTCTTCTTGAACCTCTGGTTCTACCAAACTTTCAGTAGCAGTTTGTGGTTCTGGAATTTCTTCCAGTTCTATTTCGCTCCCACTCTTCTGATTTTCCAAAAATTCAGTTTCTAAGAAGCGGGCATGACGAGAAACAAAAACCTTTTGTTCCTCTGCGTAATAGAAGCAATATCCTGTAGAGTTCTTTGGATATCCCACAAACTTACACTCTACTGAGCGTGCCTCGAGCTTGTCCGGATGCTGCTTTTTTACAAAAGCTGGACATCCCCACGTCTTCAGGTACTGAAGATAGGGTTTCTTCCCACTCCACATCTGATATGGTGTGGTAGGCACAGTTTTGGTTGGAACTCTGTTCAAAAGATGTATCGCTGATTCTAGCGCATACCCCCAGAAAGATCGCGGTAACTCAGCATTACTCATCATGGATCGTACCATATCCAATAGGGTTCGATTCCGTCTCTCCGATACACCGTTGTGCTGTGGAGTGTATGGAGGAGTAAGCTGAGAGAGAATTCCTTTCTCTTTTAGGTAACCTAGGAACTCGGCACTTAAGTATTCTCCACCTCGATCAGATCTCAGTGTCTTAATACTTTTGCCTGTTTGGTTTTCCGCTTCACTCTTGTATTCCAGGAATTTCTCAAAGGCTTCGGATTTATGCTTCATTAAGAAGACATGTCCAAACCTAGAGAAATCATCCGTGAAAGTAATGAAATAGGAAAAACCACCTCTTGCATGTGTAGACATTGGACCACATACATCACTGTGTATGAGTCCTAAGAGCTCGCTCGCTCTTACTCCTTGTCCAGTAAATGGAGTCTTTGTCATCTTTCCTTTGAGACAGGATTGACAAGTGTCATAAGATTGATATTCGAACGAGTCCAAATATCCTTCTCTATGCAACTTAGTCAACCTTCTCTCATTGATGTGACCCAGTCTACAATGCCATAAGAAAGCTTTATTTAAATCTGGAGTCTTTCTTTTTAGTGTGTTCTGGACATTGAAAATTTGGAGTTGGTTTAACACATATATGCCGTTATTTAGAGTACCGGACCCAATCAAACTGTGATTAAGGTGGATGTTGACAACATCTCTTACAAACGTGAAATCATAACCTTTATTTGATAACAAGGAAACTGATATGATATTACACGTTAAGCTGGGTACAAAATAACAGTTATGTAAAACCAAAATGTGTCCACTTGTCAATCCTAGGTGATAATCCCCGACGGACGCAGCTCCCACGCTAGCTCCGTTAGCAACCCTGAGGATCATATCACCTTCCTTCAGCACTCTACGGTTTCTCAGTGCCTGCAATGAATTGCAAATATGAGATCCTGACCCGGTATCCAATACCCAGGAAGTAGAGTTGATCGACAGACAATTCTCAATTACAAACACACCTGAAGTCGAAGCCACAGCTTGCTTCGGTTCCTGGTTCTTGGCGTTCCACGCCTTGCAATCCTTCTTCCAGTGCCCTTTCCTGTGACAATGGAAGCACTCATCCAGGCCAACTACCGGTGCTGTAAACTTTTTCTTTCCCTTCTTTCCCACCTTACTAACACCTCTTCTAGGTCTGGGTGCGGCCTTCTTCTTCCTTCGTTTGGCCCTAGCCTTGGACCCTGAAGAAGATGAACCGCCAACAAACATAGCGGGTGTTTCCCTTGCCTTCTGCAAGGTGCCCTCTGCACTCCTTAACATGTTTAGGAGTTCCGCAAGTTCAACTTCTTTTCCTTGAAGATTGAAGTTGAGGATAAACTGGGCGTAGGTGGGAGGAAGGGACTGGAGAACAAGGTCTGTATAGAGCTCATTATCCAAAGTCGTCCCAAGGTCCGCGAGCTCTTCAATATAGCCGATCATCTGTAGGACATGTTCACCTACCGATGACCCGACAGCCAACCTCGCTCGAAACAGTTTCTTAGAGGTCTCGTATCTTGCTATACGAGATTGCTCTCCATAAAGTTCCTTTGTATGGAGAAATATGCCATCAAGGGACATATCCTCGTGCCTCCTCTGATGTTCATTGTTCATCGAGGCAAGCACGATGCACTTGGCTCTCGCGCAATCTAAATCCCAGGTTTTACGGATTTCCTTATCCGCATTGCTGGATTTGGGACCAAGGACAGCAGGTGCTGTAGCGGTGAGGACGTACCCCAGTTTGTCATAGGTCAAAGCCATCTTGACATTCCGCAGCCAATCTTTATAGTTTGGCCCTGTCAGTATATTTTTCTCTAAAAGTAACTTAAGTCCAGTCATTTTCAGGGTCGCTGCAATTAGGAGAGAGAGAAGAAAACTCTTTAGCATGATGCTCTTGCAAGTTTAGAGTGGTTTTTAGTTTATCTAAACTGGATGGCTCCCACTGTTTCTCGAATCCTTCCTCAAACCATAAAAGAAGAATTAGCCAAGACTATTCCCACCGTACAATACTTGCTTAACCGTTCAGCCAGGCCGGTGTCGATACTTCGAGGGAGGTTTTCCAACGCTTTCGCGAAGTTCCTTAATTAAATAACCTCTTTTCTCTGGGGGCGTAACCCCGCTGACACTTTTCTGGACACCTACTAGGTTTATAGCATTGATCGTTAAGCGACGAATATCCTGATAAGTAGCATATACTCACAGTAGGATCGGGATCCAAATATCATCGTATGATAATGTTGAAGGAATCCTACCAACATTCATCAAACTCCAAATGGTATGCATCTCTTTGCAAATTTCAGTTTCTTTAGAAATTCCCGATATAAGTTTTTGCCCCATGCTCTTATGACCTTGACGTATGCCAACAAATCATAAGTCACATGTCAAGTTCTGCCCATCATTATCTTGTTAATTTGAACCCACCCGTATATACCCTTGACGTATGCCAACAAGGTAATGCGACTGTCCCAAACCAACACATCTATCTATGCAACAAATGAATACCCCAGCAGCTACCAAACACTATGCCTTGACGTATGCCAACAAGCATAGCTTGAATACTACTGACCATCCATAAGAAATGACGGAGGGCTACGACTGGTTTTGGCGAAACCGTGAACGTAGTGAACTTGATATAACCGAAGGAACCTGATAGCTTTTAAAAGGAGTGGTTAAAGCTCCGCATTTAAAAATATCTGTTTTAAAAATAACCGAGTGGTTTCTTTTAAATTGTTCCAACGATTTAAACTTTGGTTTGTTTTACTTTGCATTATAGATAATGCGTCCCATCATTAACCTATCATTGCAGAAAACAACGAAAATATAACGTCCTCTTATGCCATCCGCATTCGCCACGGGGTCCCGTCATCACCCGTTAGGTTACTTAACTAACGACAGAGCGGGGGCTGGGCTAGCGCGGGTGTAAAACATAAGTGACGTCTAAATAGCTATAATAAATATAGATATTTAACATTCGTCTGACGCAATGATATTCATTCCAGAACACAGATAAACAATATTGGATTTGCAAGCAATCTGTATTTCTTTTGAGCCTGCAAGAAAAGACAGATTACACAGTTGTGATGAATAGCCGTTTACCCCACCCTCGACCCCTACGGGTACGGCAAACTACCCACCCGGCAGTCTGTGTACCCCACCTTGGGTCAGTCCTAGGAGCAAAAACAGTAAAATGAAATAATACAACGGTGGCTACAACCGCAACCTGGAAGTGCCCCGCGAAAATAATATTACAACAAATTACATTTACAACAAATGAATTAAACAATAACCCTTTGCTAACCCCGGCTATACACCACAACAGTCCAACACAGTTTATATGCACAAACAGATATAACCATTTCAGAAATGTGCAACCCCCTGCCAACCGACATACTAGCAGTTGGGGGAGGTTTACGAACACATCAAACAATCACAGATATAATCCAATACGCAAATACTGTACAATTCGATCGAATAAACAACTTCAAAATTGCTCCAAAATCTGCTCTGTTAAACAGTAACCTGAGCAATAATTAAATATTCCAGAAAACCGCAAATATCACAGGGGACCCACCCAAAAAAAATTGAGCTCATGACTCGGCAACTCGGCCGCGGAAGCGCGGCGGATCGGTGGGATCCGCGGCGCTTCCGCGGCGCTACAGTCGAATCATGGGCTCGAATTTCTTGGGTGTTCTCCTGTGGTCATGTCAAGCTCTCTGAACACTCCAAAAAAATTTTAGGACTTCATTTTCAGTTCGACAGAAACTTAACAGAACTAGGGTTTTCCGGCTTCGTTTTTTCGTTCGAAATTCGTACAAATTTGCGATTAAGTTATTTAGTGTTTAGCGAGGCTCTGATACCACTGTAAGTCGATGTAGTACACCCCAGTACTTATGGGGAGGCGGAATTTACAAAAACTTACCAAGTTTAAACAACGAACATCGACTAACCGCTTGAATCGAAGCTAAACTCTAAAAAACCGTATTCTATGAGTTTCTTTTCATAAGAGATTAGGGATTATACCTAATGAACCGGTCCTTCTTCTTTACGTCCTCCTTTGTTCTCCTCGGCCTTCTCTAGGTAGTAGACGATCCACCCGAGAGCGAAACTCCAAGCTAAACCTCTAACTTGAGGTAACTAATCAACTTTGATTGCTAATCAAAGATGATAGAATGATAAAGAGTGAAGGTTATGGATTGTTTAGTCTAACTAATCCTTTGATCTCAACACATGAGGATTAAGGATTAGGGTTAGAAGATGAGAGCTTGAGGAGAGAGAATGTGTGATATGATAATGAGAGAAGAGAGAGAGTGTATCATAATAATATGAAGCATTCTTATTTTCAATAAATCAATAAAGGAAATGAATAAGCATGCTTCACAAAATATCTTGTGATGATTCATTAACATGAGTCATTAAGCAATAAATGAGCATTAATGAAGTGAATGAATCACCACTATGACTCACTCTCTTTCCAAAACAAACCTCCTTAGTCACATCTTCTAGAAGCTTCTCGAGTAATTACGAGAACGCCCCTCCGATCCGTAAAAATACGGAAAAACTTTAGACTGTAAAAATCCAATAACCGGATACCAGTAACTGGCTTAAACCAAAGCCGACTGGTAAAATCTGTCCGAAAGTCGTACGCGCGTAAACGCACGTATGCGTCCGAACCCTTTGTCGCAAAACCATGCAACCTCTATATCGTTTCGCCTGGAGTAGGAAACTCTCTGTGTGGGACTCTAGAGACTCGACTACTACGCTGGCAGTGGGTTTAACCACAGACCGCAAGCGGCACTAGCTGTACGTAACGGTCCCCAGGTAGTTGTCGATAAGAAGGCCGATGAGAAAAAACCCATCCGAACTCCTACTGAGTCTGATGTGACAATCTCCATACAGTCCGGTCCGTTCGTCCATGACTATCGCATATCGGGCCTAGGGGGGGCGGCAAGCGTCAGTCCCCTAATAGCGGTATAAGTCGTGTCGGAGTGAAGCCCATTACACCCTGAGAAACTGCTGGAACCTACCAGCAAATCTCGCTTGCCCTGGCCAGGGACTTTGCGTAATGGCTCTCTGACACAGCACGATATCTACTCCCAATACCGGGAGGGACGAATCCTGTCTAACCGCCACTGCCTCCAAGTGCTCGGGACTGCACCCAACTGCTACCTGTTTGCACGACTCCATAGAGCCGTGGTAGGGTAGCAATCTAAGAACAGTGGGACACACTCGAGGCGAAGTAGCAGTGTCAAGTCTGCGGACTACGCTGTACTCATGTCACCTGGGAACTGTTCACTGACGACTGGTATCAAACCAACCAACAGTTCCCTGTGAGTCCTGTCCGGTGTACCCGTAACCTAACGAGCACCTGTATACTATCTCCAGTACGACGTACTGACGGCTGTGGGACAGACCATCTCCCCAACTGGGATGAGAAGCGTACACACTAGTCTACTCCGGAGTATCGATGCTCTGTCTCGATAATCCAACGACCAGGGACCTGAATAAGGATGTGCTTGTAGACTACCCAGCCCCCACTAGTGTGACTGCCATCACAACGCTGGTAGACAAGCAAGATCCTAAGAGCTCTATCAATACGTATACTCACATATTAAGATAGAATAAACCAAGTAGCATACTACCATGTTTAGCAAGACTGTTATATACATGTGAATATCCCAAGCTTCCATTAAGTAATATACAAGCTAGTATGATACAGTAATGGCCTTCTAGGGCATAAACACTAACAACCTCGACCTACAGAACCCTCACTCATCGCCTCCTCACCGTCGCCTCTTCACGTCGACGACCTCCCTCACTATTTTCTCATCTCCTCTGCTCATCCTCTCCACCTTCCTCTTCTTCCTTCGCCTTCTCGAGCCTCTCTCCTCTTTCTCGAGCATCTGCTGCAAACCCATCAAACACATCTCCTCGTCACCGGCGATCCCTCGATCTCGCCGTCACCACCAGCCTCCTCTCACCTCCATCATCATCACCATCTCTTCATCTCTTCTTCCCACTCACCAAAACCTACACACACGAGCCTAAAACAGCGCAAGCCCTAATCTAACCCTAAACCCACAGAAACCCCTGCACCCTCGCCGGAGCTTCGCCGACCATCACCGTGGACGCCGTCGCCCCTCTGAGGATCCAGTGGGTAAGCCTCCTCTTCTCAACTTCTCTATCCTCCTTCCTTGTTTCTTATTCCATACATTTCTCTTTTCTATTATTCACTGTGGTCTTGATTGCCGGAATCCGAACGTGTCGGCGACGATCCCGACGACCCAGCAAGGATACCTGACCCGTGTGTTTCCATCGTGCATTGTTTGGACTCATTCTGTGGACCGTGAGCGCGTCGCGACTTTTCCGCCAACGCGTAACGTTCCGTTTACCGTATCGTGATCCGATCAAGGCAAGTGAAACTTTCTATATGCTATTTTAAACTATTTGTTTGCTAAATTATTTATTTCCTGTTAAATCTCTAAATAGAATCGAAAGAAATGGATTTCGAGCTAACCGTATAAAGTTCCGATACATATTTTATGATCCCGAACTTGAAACTTAAATTTTCATCTAATTATTTATACCTAGTAATCATCTGTAAATGATAGACTACATGATCACATTTGTTTATAACCATGATACCCCTTTATCCAGTTTTAACCTAGACATCCATGTGCATCTTTAACCGGTTAATTACAACTGCATCCATTGAACAGTTTGTACATGTCATCGCATCCATAGATTACTCCATACTGATTAACCTGTTTTTTTAGCATTTCACATCTATCATACTGTGTTCGTATAATGTTGACACCATCTGATAAACACAACTGATAACTTTACGGCTAATTGATTAAATCTGCTTTATTGCTTAGATTGTATTGTCGATAACCATACTTGATTATTTATAACCATGATTATGTTAGTTGATTATGAGCACCCACACGATATCTTTTACACCTGACATGACTTGTTACATACATATTACTTGACCCGACATGGTACCGTACACTACTTGACTTGACCTGATGTACCATGGCTTGACCTGCTACCTGATCTTGTGTCTAATGCCAACAAATCTGACATGTAGTCCTCACGGACCGTTCCTGTTGTCTATCCAGACAAACCTGCTCTTACCTGATCCTGTGTTGATATTAGTTCTTGATTACTGAATACCTGACTTGAACACCTATAACTTGGGGGCATGGGGAAATCAATGATGAAATCCTGACATGTAACTTGACAGTTGCTCGCTTATACTGATCAGTTTTTAAGGCTAGGCCCGCCTCGTGACGATGCTGCTGACATCGTTGGTCTGTACTCCTTTCCTGTTAGTGCCTAGCGGCACGTCTCGGTTTCAGCCCGAGAGTCTGTAGACCGTGGTCCCGGACATGCACGGGATATTATTGAGTTACATCGATGATTCATCAAATTGATTTCAAAGAGTTTAGAATAGATAACCCAATAGAACAGTTTAGTTTACTCACTGCACACTACCCTTCACTGCCCTGATTTACATTACTGTTACACCTGCTTTTCATTCATGATTATATTTGCATTGCCTGTTACCCTGTTTATATTTTATTTCTTGATGTTATGACGCGCTGATGTCTGGGTTTTGCATGGCCCAGATCCTTCTACCTCTGTTGCAGACTGTTCAGGAGTATTGCCGCTGTTAGACCGAGCGGTGAGGTTCCTGTCGGTATGAAGTTTCACTTCCAGGTGTTCCATTTATTGTATCTTTGGCTTCCGCATATTGTTATTTCTTGACTCTTTATTCTGGCTCATGGACATGTACTAGATAGTTTAGTCTACTTTCATGTTCTTGATATCTCTACAGCCGTAATGTGACTGTGGAGGGATTTTTCCTATCCACAGGTAGCATGGTTGGCTATGTCACGTGCCCATCTTAGCGTACTCTGGGAAGCGGGGCGTGACATGGTTTCTTTGGTATCAGAGCCATAGGATATAGGTTAATCGGGTTTGATTCTTTGTAGTTGGGTATTGGACCCAATACATGAATCAAAATACTCGTGATTAGGAACATGTCCTGCCATCTTGTTATTGTGATTGTTGAATCATATGCTTCTCTTGATCCTTTGCTTGGGCGATATGCAAACCATCTTGCATTTCAACCTGAAATCTTTTGGTTCTCTATTTTTTCTCCCTGTTTCTTAATTCTGATACTAGGATCTGGGCGACTTGGGTCGAGTTAGGTAATTGTACCCATGAACTGCAGCATGGTTACAATGTGGTACTCTATTTAAGTAACTTGGAGTCCTGGTCTTGATTCACTTCCATGTTCCATGATCATTGTACTACCTTGTCCCCCTCGGTTCCATTGCTTACCAGTTATTGTTTCATCGCCAGCTTGAATCATGTTTACCGTGGTTAACCCTCTTCAGTATCTTGACTTTGGATGAGGTCATCTTGGTATCTTACTCGTTCTTGTTTTTCCCCGCGTTAGGATTATTTTATTCAATCCTGGTGCATTTCCTTGTTTTTTGTTGTCTTGGGAATGGGATTTCACGGAACTTTTCACGCTTATATTGATTGTAAGGAAGGGAAAGTGATTCTCCGGATTCTGGGACATTCGGAGGTTGTTTTGCTGGAGGAAGCAGTTCTGTCGGACCAGTCGAGTTAGGGCTAGGCTGACAAAAAATGTTCTTTCGTAGATGAAAGTTGATAAGGAGGAAGCACCAGCTATAGTTCGAGATTTCATGAATGTGTTTGAAGATATATCAGGTTTACCGCCGAGGCGAGACGTGGAGTTCGCAATTGATCTTATTTCTGGTGCAGCGCCAGTTTCTAAAGCGTATTATCCAATGACACCAGTGGAGTTGGAAGAAGTCAAGAAGCAGGTTGCTGAATTGTTTGAGAAGGGTTGGATTCACAGCAGTAACTCGCCTTGGGGAGCTCTAGTTCTTCTAGTTAAGAAGAAGGATGTCACAAGAAGGATGTGCAACGATTGTCGAGAATTAAACCGGGTGACTGTTAAGAACAAGCATCTGATCCCTCGCATTGGCGAATTATTTGAGCAACTTGGTGGCGTGAGGGTATTCTCGAAGCTGGATTTGCGATCCGGATATCATCAGGTCAGAGGATATTTGCAAGACGGCGTTCCGAACTCGGTATGGACATTACGAGTACTTAGTGATGCCCTTCGGAGTTACGAATACACCAGTGATATTCATGGACTTGATGAACCGAATCTTTTCACCATTCTTGGACCAGTATATAGTGGTGTTTGCTGAAGATATTCTGGTCTACTCGAGGAGCATTGAAGAGCATGCAGAACACTTCAAGATCGCACTGCAGACATTGAGGCAAGAAAGATTATATGCAAAGATGAGCAAGTGCAAGTTTTGGTTTGAAGAAGTAAAGTTTTGGGGCATATCGTAGCTGGAGATGGAATCGCCGTTTACCCAAGGAAGATTGCAGCAGTTCAAGACTGGCCGATTCCGAAGAACGTTGTAAAGATTAGAAGTTTCTTGGACTAGCAGGATACTATAGAAGGTTCGTGGAGAATTTCTTTGCTCGTCTGGCGGAGCCGTTGACCAATCTTACGCGCGAGGAGGTACCTTTTGTGTGGACGGATAGGTGTGCGTCAGCTTTTGAGGCGTTGAAGCAGAAATTGATGACCGCTCTTGTCTTAACCATACCAGACAGTTCCGAAGAATTGGTGTTTTGCAGCAACGCATCGGGGAAAGGATGGGGATGTGTTTGATGCAGCGTGGGAAGGTTGTAGCTTACGCGTAGAGACAGTTGAAGACCCATGAGAAGAATTACCCAAATCATGACTTGGAGCTAGCAGCGGTAATTCTTTTGCTGTGACAATTTGGAGACACTACTTATTGGGCGAAAGGGGTCGAAATATTCACCGATCACAAAAGCCTAAAGTACGTGTTCGCTCAGAAGGAGATAGTTGTGAGACAGCGAAGATGGTTGAGGCTGACGGCTGACTATGATTTCGATCTTAAGTACCATCCGGGAAAAGTTTGAGTTGTACCGGATGCTCAGTCGGTTACCAGCAATTCAGATGTTGACTGCACGGAAGGAATTTATCGAAGACGTTCGAAGATTCGATTTGGAGGTTGTGCTACCGCATTCGTCGGGACAGTTAACGCCGCTGCGAGTAAAGTCGTTGTTGATCGAGAGTATTAAAGCAGCCCAGTCGAAGGACCCAAGATTGCAAAGGTTTCGAGAACAGGTTGAAGCTGGACTTTGAACGGACTTGTTAATTCATGAAGATGGTTCGTTACGATATGGTAGTTGTTGAGTGTGCCAAAGGGAGACATCCGCGAAGAAGTTAAGAAGGAAGGCGCACAGTTCCGCATATTCCGTACATCCAGGAGGCACAAAAATGTACCGAGATCTATGGCAGTATTTCTGGTGGAAGGCATGAAGCGGGAGATTGCCCGCTTTGTGGCAAAGTTCTTGGTGTGTCAGCAAGTTAAGGCTGAACATCAAAGGGTTGCTGGTTTATTGCAACCACTTCTGATCAGTGGAAGTGGGAACATATAACCATGGATTTCGTGACGGCTCTACCAAGGAGTCTGAAAGGCAATAATGTAGTTGGGTGATCGTTAACGGTTTGACCAAGGCAGCTCATTCATCCCTTTCGAGTTGGTCAATCAATAGAAGTTTCGGCAGAACGGTACGAGCGGGGGGATTGCAAGATTGCGTGGTATGTTGGTGCGCATCGTGTCCGATCGTTACACTCGTTTCTTAGCACACTTTTGGAGGAGTTTAAAGAGAAGTTTGGGGACTCGATTGAAGTTAGCACAGCTCATCGCCCTCTAACAGATGGCCAGTCGAAGAAAGTGATCCACATTCTCGAAGACATGTTGAGATCTTGCATGTTAGACTTCAAGGGTTCATGGGAGGATCATCTACACTGGGTGGAGTTTTCTTACAACAACAGTTTCCAGGCGACTTTTGGGATGGCTCATTCGAAGCTTTATGTGGTGGCAAGTGTCGTTTCACCTGTTTGTTGGGACGATGTCGGTGAACGAAGATTGTTGGGACCAGATTTGGTTGTGCAGACAGTTGAGAAAGTTTATACTATCCGGAATCATATGAAAGAGCAGCATAAGACCGACAAAAGAGTTGGGCAGTTACATCGAGAAGACCTCTAGAATTCTCTGTTGGTGATTTAGTATTCTTGAAAATATCACCGACTAGAAGTGTGATCCGTTACAGAAGTCGAGGAAAGTTTGGTCCTTGATTCGTTGGACCTTTTAAGATTTTGGGGCGTATAGGAGAAGTGGCGCATCGTTTGGTGGTACCGCAATCTTTGGAGAATGTTCATGACGAGTTTCTTGTATCTCAACCCCGTAGGTAAGCTTGAGATGAAATACATGTATTGGATCTTTCGGAAATGACTGTACGGGAAGATTTAACCTTCGAGGAGCGACCGATATCAATTGTGGATCGAAAAGAAAAGGTTCTTAAGAACGAGATTATCACTCTTGTACTTGTTTCTTGGAGAAATCGCTCGTATGGAGAACCAACTTGGGAACGAGAAGATGAAATCCAGCAGAAGTTTCCACATCCGTTCTTGAAATTTCTTGTTTGTTGATCCTTTCTTGTTCTTGGAATTTCGAGGACGAAATTCTTTTGTAGTTAGGTATAATGTAACACCCGAGTTCACTTATACCAATTCCAGTTCCGCATTTATTTATCCGTGGTCTTTCTTGATTTGGCGTGTTTGGGTGCGAATGGTATTTCTACATATTACTTTGCATTCGACCTGACCCGCTTAATTGAACCTGCATGACTCTTATTTATAGTTTACCTTGACTGGTTGCATGGGCTATTGCATCTCATAATTTAGTTTATAGTGACATTTTATCTTGTATCGCATCTGTTGCATATAACAGTTTATATCACATAAAATAAATTAAAAATTGCATTTCATGGCCTGCTCAATACCCTTAACCCTGTGTTCTCGTCCTTGCATCGTGTTCTCATCCCGTTCAGTGAAACGGACGTGTTTGGACGACTATGCGCACGTATGTGCGTCCGTTATTGGGGGTATATATTTCTGTCGTAAAATCTTTCATTTTAAATTTTAGAGCTGGCTAGTAATTTTCATATTTCAAATTCAAAATTTTGGACCGACCCGGGCGCGTTTCTGATATATTTTGTAGTCCGCTTAAATTCAAATTAATTATTTTATTTGATTTATTTTTTTGAAGATTTTCTGTTAATGAATTAGTAACTGGGTAAATCTTTGAGGTTTAAAATCTTTTACAAATTGCTTTATCAAATTTTCCCGAACCAATCAGTTCTCTCTTTACTTGCTTTGGGCCCCACCACCAAAATCTCTCTTTCTCTTCTATCTTTCCTTTTCTAAACCAATCAGAGGTTCTCCCTTCATAACCCACAGGCCCCATCTTTCTCTCTCTCCCACTCTTTCCTTTTCTCTTTCATATTCAGACTGTAAAATAAATATATTATATTGTTAACAAAATTTGAAGCCAATCAAATCTTTCATCAGTTGCAACTGGGCCCCACACCTTTTCTTAATCTCTCCCTCTCCCTTTCTTTCCTTTTCTCTTTCTCTCTCCCCGAGCGCACTCTCTCTCTCTCCCTTCTCTTTCTCTATCCTCTCGCGCTCTCTCTCTCCTCTCGCGAACACTGTTCGCTTCTCGATTCTGCTCACCGCCCGCGTGGATCCCGTCACCTCCCTCCTGCATCTTCTTCTTCTTCTCCTGTTTCTTAAAAACCCTTGCACCTTCGCCACGAGAAAACCCTCGCAGACTCCGCCGCCTACTCGAACCTTAACCCTAACTTCTCAACCCTCATCTCCACCCTCTTATCCTCCTCATCTCCATCTCCTTCCTCCTTCTTTCTCCTTCTTCCTCCATATCCCGAGCACCCTGCACACCCACCTCGACCTACAGAACCCTCACCCATCGCCTCGTCACCGTCGCCTCGTCACGTCGACGACCTCCCTCACTATTTTCTCATCTCCTCCGCTCATCCTCTCCACCTTCTTCTTCTTCCTTCGCCTTCCCGAGCCTCTCCCCTCTTTCTCGAGCATCTGCTGCAAACCCACCAAACCCATCTCCTCGTCACCGGCGATCCCTCGACCTCGCCGTCACCACCAGCCTCCTCTCACCTCCATCATCATCACCATCTCTTCATCCCACTCACTAAAACCTACACACACGAGCCTAAAACAGCGCAAACCCTAATCTAACCCTAAACCCATAGAAACCCCTGCACCCTCGCCGGAGCTTCGCCGACCATCACCGTAGATGTCGTCGCCCCTCTGAGGATCCAATGGGTAAGCCTCCTCTTCTCAACTTCTCTATCCTCCTTCCTTGTTTCTTATTCCATACATTTCTCTTTGCTATTATTCACTGTGTTCTTGATTGCCGGAATCCGACCGTGCCGGCGACGATCCCGACGACCAAGCGAGGATACCTGACCCGTGTGTTTCCATCGTGCGTTGTTTGGACTCATTCCGTGGACCGTGCGCGCGTCGCGTCTTTTTCGCCAACGCGTAACGTTCCGTTTACCGTATCATGATCCGATCAAGGCAAGTGAAACTTGCTACATGCTATTTTAAACTATTCGTATGCTAAATTATTTATTTCCTGTTAAATCTCTAAATAGAATTGAAAGAAATGGATTTCGAGCTAACCGTATAAAGTTCCGATACACATTTTATGATCCCGAACTTGAAACTTAAATTTTTATCTAATTATTTATACCTAGTAATCATCTGTAAATGATAGACTACATGATCACATTTGTTTATAGCCATGATACCCCTTTATCCAGTTTTAACCTATCAGACATCCATGTGCATCTTTAACCGGTTAATTACAACTGCATCCATTGAACAGTTTGTACATGTCATCGCATCCATAGATTACTCCATACTGATTAACCTGTTTTTTTAGCATTTCACATCTATCATACTGTGTTCGTATAATGTTGACACCATCTGATAAACACAACTGATAACTGTACGGCTAATTGATTAAATCTGCTTTATTGCTTAACTTATTGCTTAAATTGTATTGTTGATAACCATGCTTGATTATTTATAACCACGATTATGTTAGTTGATTATGAGCACCCACACGATATCTTTTACACCTGACATGACTTGTTACACACATATTACTTGACCCGACATGGTACCGTACACTACTTGACCTGACCTGATGTACCATGGCTTGACCTGCTACCTGATCTTGTGTCTAATGCCAACAAACCTGACATGTAGTCCTCACGGACCGTTCCTGTTGTCTATCCAGACAAACATGCTCTTACCTAATCCTGTGTTGGCATTAGTTCTTGATTACTGAATACCTGACTTGAACACCTATAACTTGGGGGCATGGGGAAATCAATGATGAAATCCTGACATGTAACTTGACAGTTGCTCGCTTATACTGATCAGTTTTTAAGGCTAGGCCCGCCTCGTGACGATGCTGCTGACATCGTTGGTCTGTACTCCTTTCCTGTTAGTGCCTAGCGGCACGTCTCGGTTTCAGCCCGAGAGTCTGTAGACCGTGGTCCCGGACATGCACGGGATATTATTGAGTTACATCAATGATTCATCAAATTGATTTCAAAGAGTTTAGAATAGATAACCCAATAGAACAGTTTAGTTTACTCACTGCACACTACCCTTCACTGCCCTGATTTATATTACTGTTACACCTGCTTTTCATTCATGATTATATTTGCATTGCATGTTACCCTGTTTATATTTTATTGCTTGATATTATGACGCGCTGATGTCTGGGTTTTGTATGGCCCAAATCCTTCTACCTCTGTTGCAGACTATTCAGGAGTATTGCCGCTGTTAGACCGAGCGGTGAGGTTCCTGTCGGTATGAAGTTTCACTTCCAGGTGTTCCATTTATTGTATCTTTGGCTTCCGCATATTGTTATTTCTTGACTCTTTATTCTGGCTCATGGACATGTACTAGATAGTTTAGTCTACTTTCCTGTTCTTGATATCTCTACAACCGTAATGTGACTGTGGAGGGATTTTTCCTATCCACAGGTAGCATGGTTGGCTATGTCACGTGCCCATCTTAGCATACTCTGGGAAGCGGGGCGTGACACCATCGCAACCCGGCGAAGTGAATAATCCCAATTATTGCCCTTACCACCAAACGGTAAGCCATCCAATCGAAGATTGCTTCATCTTAAGGGATGGATCGAGGATCAATACCTACAAGGCAAGTTTGTGCTGTCTGAGAAGTGGAAAGTAAACCCACCACAACCGCACACTCGTAAAAATATGGATACACCGGGGTCAACGTACTCTTTTTTTGAAGAAGCTCCATGGGAAGTGGCCCTTTCGGCCAAAACCAAAAGGATGCTGAATGATCTCCAAACATGCTCGGCAATCAGATGGAAGAATCCGCTGGAACCCCAGATCATCAAAGGGATGCTAAAGCCGCGCCCAACTCCAAAGATTGGTGGTGATATCCAAAGTGCTCACACCCAGCCGTCGAAATCTTCGAAAAAGAAGAAGAAATCCAAAAAGCCCGTGAAGCCTGGCAACAAGCACACGGACCTTCAGAAACAGATCGACGCGCTGGAAGAGTATAACCAGAAGGCGCGGACTCCAATCACGCTCCAGGAATTTCTCGGCCACGTCCTTGAAGACGAAGTTGATGGAGAAGACTCGTCGAATGGATCTGAGGATTACGTAACAAGTTGCCATGTGATCTCCCACTCGGCTACAGACGATGAAGAAGCTCCTTACACAGAGAAACTGGGGGCAAATCCCGAATCGGAGCTTCCGGGGCCATCATATGAAATGATCGACGCATTCCTAAACGAAGTTCTTCTGAAAAGTAAAGCTGATCGAGAACGTGAGATGCCCATATTTGAAAAGGCCAGATGCCGGCGACTGGACGAAAGAGTCAAGACACTCCCGCCGAATCAAGGGACCTCCGTCGTGAATAAAAAAAAGTTCAAGACAAGGAAAAGGTTTGCTAAAGCCATATCAATGGGGATGAAGCTGCCACCCTCTGAAGAAAACATTCTTGATGAAGCAGAAATGCATCCTACCTACTGCTTATATCATCGGAAGATTGTGCACCCCACCGAAGAGTGCAACGCTTTTAAAAAATGGTGGTAGGGATATGTTGCTCACCGGCAACATTTTAAGCGGATGAAACGCAAAACTCGTCGGGAGCAAAAAATACGACCGAGGAGCGTAAAAGAACTACCGGCAACTATCGCATGGTTAACGTCGGGGATCGCAGGTTCTCACCTTCGGAAGTGACTCTGACGAAGAAATGACACTTGGCCCTCTCTTCAAAGAGTCCACCTTGGGAAAAGCAAATCATACGAGGAGCATTTAGAGCATATGAAGGTCATGTTTCAACGCCTCTGGCAATACAACTTGAAGATGAACCCTCTCAAATGCGTATTTAGAGTTTCCTCGGGCAAATTCCTAGGATTCATCGTCCGACACCGAGGTATCAAGATAGATCCGTCAAAGATCAAGGCGATTATGGAGATGCCCCCGCCAAGGACTTTCAAGAAATTGCGGTCTCTCCTAAGAAAGCTCGCGTATATCCGGCGATTTATAGCCAATCTCTTTGGCAAGTGCCTCCCCTACAGCCACCTAATGAAGAAGGGTACCCCGTTCGTCTGGGATTACAAATGCCAAAGCGCGCTGGATAAAATCAAGCAATACTTGCAGAATCCGCCAGTACTGACCGCTCTGGTCAAGGGAAAGCCTCTCATTCTTTATACAACAGCCCTCGAAGGTTCCTTAGGCGCATTATGGGCATAAAAGAACGACCAAGGGAAGGAGAGAGCCCTCTACTATTTGAGTCGAGTTCTGCTGGGGGCAGAAAGCATTTATCTCCCATCAAGAAATACTGCCTGACATTGATCTTCGCGATAACGAAGCTCAGACACTATGCATTGGCGCATGAAGTCCATCTCATATCGAAGGTGGATCCTCTCAAGTATTTGATGTCTAAAGCCATATTGACGGGACGGCTCGCTAAATAGTCCTTGCTCTTGATGGGGTTCTCAATAACTTATCAGCCTCTTAAGACAGTGAAAGGCTAGGCCATCGCCGACTTTCTCGCTGAGCATCCGATACCTGCCGATTCTCCCCTGAATTGCGAACTGCCAGACGAACATACGTTTGACACGATCGACGGTAGTGCCACCCGATG
The DNA here is from genome assembly GCA_030015575.1 of Agapanthus africanus. Lineage (NCBI taxonomy): Eukaryota > Viridiplantae > Streptophyta > Magnoliopsida > Asparagales > Amaryllidaceae > Agapanthus > Agapanthus africanus. The sequence goes on along the minus strand of JASDDO010000028.1, from coordinate 13,643,534 downwards.
GGAACTTTACTTTGATGGAAGAAGCGCAAACAAAGTACCCCTATAATCAAATCCGGGGTAGGCCTCGTCTTCGTAACTCCACAAGGAGGGATAAGCGCTTTGCATTCTCCTTAACAGAGCCGATGACAAACAAAGAAGCCGAGTATGAAGCCTTAATAGCAGGTCTCGAGATCGCCATCGACATGGAGATTGAAAACCTTCTCATATATGGAGACTTCCAGCTGGTAGTCAGTTAAGTAAACGGCGACTATAAAACGTGCAAACCAGAACTGGTGAAGTACGGCGAGAGAGTACAGCAACTGCTAACCCAAATACCTTCCTACACCTTGGAAAGCATACCACGTGGGAAAATAGCAAAGCGGATGCATTGGCCAAGCTTGCTAAAGAATTAGCCGACGAGAACCTCGATGACGTAAGAATCGTGATACAAAGCCGTCGTGTTCTTGCACCGGCAGAAATATCTCCGGAGTCGTCCGAGGAACATGGAGCGACCGAACAAAAAGCTCTACAAATAAAAGACCAAGAGACGGTTAAGGATTGGAGAGAAGTCTTTATAGACTACTTCAAATCCCGTCGAATGCCCGAAGATGCGTCCTCAAGACATCAGCTTATGAAACGAGCTCTGTCTTTTGCCTTCGTCAACGATACTCTGTATAAGAGGTCGTTTGATTCTCTGTGGTTAAGATGCTTGGGGCGTGAAGAGGCAAAGAGAGTCATCCAAGAAACTCACGACGGACTCTGCGGTTCTCACCAAGCCGGGCCGAAGATGAAGCTGAAGATCAAACGGATGGGTTATTATTGGCCCACGATAATCCAAGACTGCCTCGAGTATGCAAAGCAATGCCACTCGTGCCAGATCCATGGGGACTTTATCCACCAGCATCCGAATCCACTACATCCGACAGTGGCCAGCTGGCCGTTCGAAATGTGGGGAACTGACATAATTGGCCCCATTGAACCGGCATCGTCCAGAGGACATTGATTCATTTTGGCGACAACTGATTACATCTCCAAATAAGCAGAAGCAGTACCGCTAAGAGAAGTGAAGACGGAGAATATCCTCCATTTCTTCAAGACGCACGTCATTTATCGGTTCGGCACTCCACGACAGATTATCTCCGATAATGGGCCAGCCTACAGAAGCCACAAGATCAGCCGCTTCACACAACAACACAACATAGACTGGAGATATTCCTCAGTTTATAATCCCGGTCTAGCTGAGGCTTTCAACAAGACCTTGACAAAGATCGTGAAAAAGACGGTGTCACGAAATAAGAAGGACTGGCATGAGAGACTGCATGAAGCTCTCTGGACGTATCGAACGACATTCAAGACGGCCACGAACACAACTCCCTACGCGTTGGTATTCGATACAGAAGCGGTACTCCCCCTCGAGATAGAGTTACCCTCTCTACGAGTGGCAGTTCATTACGAGCTGACGGACGAAGAGAACGCTCACCTTCGACTTGAGGAGCTCGATGCCCTTGATGAAACCCGGCTCATAGCGCAACAAAATCTGGAGTCTTATAAAGCAAAGATGACGCGCTCATATGAAAGATTGACCAGGCCGAGGACATTCAGCCAAGGCGAACACGTGCTAGTGGTCAAAAGACCTATGATCCCCAATCATGCTAAACGAGGGAAATTCGAGCCGAATTATGAAGGCCCATATATTACAGACAAAGTCTACCAGGGTGGGGCCTATCTACTCATGGACATGCAGGGTGAAAGACCTTTCAGGCCAATAAACGGTCGCTTCCTGAAGAAATACTATGCCTGACGAGTCATGGCCTAGGTCAATGATAGATGACGACGACTATGTCCGCTCGCTATCTTCATAAGCCCAAACTCTATAAGTAGTAACCGACGACGGACCGAAACGTTCTTAAACTAACAATGGACCGAAACGTCCTTAAACTAACGAGGGACCGAAACGTCCTTAAACTAACAACGGACCGAAATGTTCTTAAACTAACAACCGACCACTATGTCCTAAAACTAGCCGTTGACCGAGATGTCGATAAAATACGGTGGATTGCAGCACCCCAAAACTGATAAAAGAAAAGAATAAAAAAAAAGAAAAGAAAAAGAAAACGGTATGTCCATAAGCAAAATGGGCACGGATGAAAACCCGAAAGGGCTCCGTGAGTAAAAACAGCAGGGCTACCGGTGAGTCTTGTGAAAACCCGAAAAGGCGCAACCTTGTTAGAATAAAAAAAAGAAAAGAAAAAGAAAACGGTATGTCCATAAGCAAAATGGGCACGGATGAAAATCCGAAAGGGCTCCGTGAGTAAAAGTAGCAGGACTGCCGGCGAGTTTTGTGAAAACCCGAAAGGGCGCAATCTCGTTAAAAAACACTTTCAAGGTCTTCTTGACTTTGTAAGGAGAAACCACCTGCGTGAGATTCTTACGACTCACAAGGGAGCAACACACTTAGGGATCCTCACGATCCCTAAGGAGAAATCACACTTGCGAGATCCTCACGACTCGTAAGGAGAACCCTCTTATGAGACCCTCACGGCTCTTAAGATTTGAAAGTTTTAAGCTACAGGGATCTGAACCTGTTCTTAAGCAGCCCCCACAACGTCCAATATTGCCCTACAAGCGGCTCAATGCTGACTCTTGTACACAATCCACGGGCGCGAATAAACATTTCCCTAACAAAGTCTCATCCGTGACTGGGGATATGTCTACATGGTGAACAGTCCTTGTGAGTCCTCTCGACTTATAAGGAGAAAGCACTCTTGTAAGATCCTTATGACTTATAAGAGACCATGCACTTAGGAATCCTCATGATTCTTAAGGAGAAATTACGCCTATGAGATTCTCACGACTCTTAGGGAGAAATACCTCTATGAGACCCTTACGGCTCATGAAGTCAAAAGGCTTAGTCGACAGGATCTTAACCCTGTTTACTAAGCCACCTTTGTTCGACATCGACAGAGGCAAATGATGATTTGCTCCTGGCAAAATCCCAGTTGTAGCGGTGCTGATGCTGAAATCGGTGTCCAAATCCAAGCGTGCAACAAAAAGCGGGCAAGCCACACATGCATACGAAATAGCCGAAATGATGGAGCAACTTGCAATAAAACCAGCAAGTAAAAATGTATGCATGCAAAATAGCCGAAATGATTGGGCAGCTCGCAATAAAAAGCAGCGAGTAAAAATAATAATAAAAAAATATAGCCGAAATAATTGGGCACCGCAAAAAATAGCCGAAATGATTGGGCGATCGCAACCTTCGCGATATAAAAACTGAAATGATAGAGCATCGCGGAATGAAACCAAAAAAATGAAATTTATGCCCTACAGGTGATATCATGTCAATCCCTGTATACAATTCAGGGGCGCAAACAAAGAGGGAATCACACCCTTCCTCCCAAGCTTCATCAGAAGGAGAGGCCAAATCTCAATGGTTCATAGACAGCCTAGAGACCATCTCAACATTCATCTTATTACAACGGACACAACATCAGTTCCATGATTCGGGGGTGCACAGATGACCGAGAGTCAAATCCCGACTCCGTGAAATGCGGATAAAGTCAACCTTTCCTGGCTACGTGGAATGCGGATTATGTCACTCTTGACCCCGTGTAAAACGTCCAGAGTGGATCCTGGTCCTCGCAGAGCATGATAATGACCTCGTGTGAAGCATCCAGAGCGGAACCTGGTCCTTGCCGAACACGGCAGTGAACCCGTGGGAAGCATCCAGAGCAAAATTCCTGGCTAGATAGAGCGCGGATTACGTCACTTCTAACCCCGTGGAAAACGTCCAGAGCGGATCCTGGTCCTCGCAGAGCACTGCAGTGAACCATGTGAAGCATCCAGAGCGGAGCCTGGTCCTCGCCAAACACGGCAGTGAACCCATGGGAAGCATCCAGAGCAAAAATTCTTGGCTACGTGGAACGCGGATTATGTCACTTCTGACCCCGTGAGAAACGTCCAGAGCGGATCCTGGTCCTCGCAGAGCACAGCAATGACCCCGTGTGAAGCATCCAGAGCGGATCCTGGTCCTCGCAGAGCACGGCAATGACCCCGTGTGAAGCATCCAGAGTGGAGCCTGGTCCTTGCCGAACACAGCAGTGAACCCGTGGGAAGCATCCAGAGCAAAATTCCTGGCTATATAAAATGCGGATTACGTCACTTCCGACCCCATGGAAAACGTCCAGAGCAGATCCTGGTTCTCGCAGAGCACGGCAGTGAACCCGTATGAAGCATCCAGAGCAGAGCCCGGTCCTCACCGAACACAGCAGTGAACCCGTGGGAAGCATCCAGAGCAAAAATTCCTGGCTGCGTAGAACGCGGATTATGTCACTTCTGACCCCGTGGGAAACGTCCAGAGCGAATCCTGGTGCTCGTAGAGCACGGAAATGATCCCGTGTGAAGCATCCAGAACAGATCCCGGTCCTCGCAGAGCACGGCAATGACCCCGTGTGAAGCATCCAGAGCGGAGCCTGGTCCTCGCCGAACATGGCAGTGAACTCGTGGAAAGAATCCAGAGCAAAATTCCTGGCTACGTAAAACGCGGATTATGTCACTCTTGACCCCGTGGGAAACGTCAAGAAAGGATCCTGGTCCTCGTAAAGCACGGCAATGACCCCGTGTGAAGCATCTAGAGCGGAGCTTGGTCCTCGCTGAATACGGCAGTGAACCCGTGGGAAGCATCCAGAGCAAAATTACTGGTCACGTGGAACGCGGATTATATCACTCCTGACCCCATGGAAAACGTCCAGAGCGGATCCTGGTCCTCGCAGAGCACGACAGTGAACCCGTGTGAAGCATCCAGAGCGGAGCCTGGTCTTCACCGAACACGATAGTGAACCCGTGGGAAGCATCCAGAGCAAAATTCCTGGCTACGTAGAACGCGGATTATGTCACTTCTGACCCCGTGGAAAACGTCCAGAGCGGATCCCGGTCCTCGCAAAGCACCGCAGTGAACCCGTGTGAAGCATCCAGAGCGGAGCCTGGTCCTCGCCGAACACGGCAGTGAACATGTGGGAAGCATCCAGAGCAAAAATTGGACTGTGAGGTCCTTAAACTCATGGACTATGATGTCCTTAACCTCGACCGTGATGTCTTAAAACTAACATCGGACTGTGGGGTCCTTAAACCCATGGACTATGATGTATTTAACCTCGACCGTGATATCTTAAAACTAACATCGGACTGTGGGGTCCTTAAACCCATGGACTATGATGTCCTTAACCTCGACCGTGATGTCTTAAAACTAACATTGGACTGTGGGGTCCTTAAACCTATGGATTATGATGTCCTTAACCTCGACCGTAATATCTTAAAACTAACATCGGACTGTGGGGTCCTTAAACCCATGGACTATGATGTCCTTAACCTTGACCATGATTTCTTAAAACTAATATTGGAATGTGAGGTCCTTAAACTCATGGACTATGATGTCCTTAACCTCGACCGTGATGTCTTAAAACTAACAACAGAATGTGGATTCCTTAAATCCACGGACTATGATGTTCTTAACCTCGATCGCGATGTCTTTAAACTACGGTATCCTGGAAAACGTCCAGAGCGGAGCCTGGTCCTTGCAGAACACGGCAGTGAACCCGTGGGAAGCATCCAGAGCAACCCCTAGCTCCGTGAAATGCGGATAAGGACAACTTCATCCATCACTTGCGGGTCCCCACGACTCGTAAGGGAATAAATTCTCTTGTGAGATCTCTACGACTTTCAAGAGAAAACACACTTAGGAATCCTCACGATTCTTAAGGAGAAAATACACCTACGGGATCCTCTCGACTTGTAGGGAGAAAATTCTTTATGAGACCCTCACGGCTCATAAAATTGAAAAGCCTCTTAACCCGACTCCTAAGCCATCGCTGTCCTACAAGGAAATCAAAATAGATTATCCATAAAATGTACTTACTAAAAGGGACACACCATTATGAAGCAAAATATGCCTTTTATTCATGAATCCAAATGAATACAAAGTACAATTTCTGAAAGAACCAAAAATACTCTCATTCAGGAGTATGTACAAAAGAAGAATAAAAAATATACAATTCTTCAAGCTGGCGGATGATTCAAAAGGTTCATCAGTTCATCCTTCCTTTCTTGGGTCTCAGCTTCAAAATTGGCTATGGTTGCGAGACGGGTCTCCGCATCCGACTGTTGGGCCTGATGCGAGGCAAGCCGGCCTTCAAGTTCATGCTCAGTAGCTTTATGGGCATCAACCATCGTCCGGGTAAAGATAACAGCTTTATCAACAGCCACCATGTCCTTGATTACGGCTTGAAGCTCTTGCCAAAGTTTATATGCGCGGGTGGTCTTAGATGTAAGTTCGGCTTGAAGCTCCCCAGCGCGGTTGAAGCCAGCTTCCTCTCTGAGAACTTTCGGCGGAGCCTCTTTTCACAGGAAATCGTATTAGCGACGTACCGCTTAATCAACTCCTGCAAACTTGTCTTCGCAGCCACCACCTCTGAAAGAAGGTGTGCACATTCAAGACTATGCAAGCAAGCCTCCACTCGACGATAGAATTCGACCCAAACTTGCACAAATGCTTCATTGTGATAAGTGGCAAGAAACGGGAGAGAACCGTTGGCTTCAGCGAAAAATTCTTCGGCTGTGAGCGAGCTACCAACACGAAGGTCTTCGATTAACTCTAACAAAGAGTGAAGGCTTGACTTGGCCATACGTTCAGATGCACGCAGCGTATAAGGGCCAGACGGCATGAGAATGCAAGTATCCAACGCTGTAAAAGTAGGCATAGCTATTAAAGATTGATAAATGATCAGCGAAGGTTGCAAACAGAGGACAGATGCAAAGGCATCGAAACTTTACTTACCCACGTTTATACGAGAAGAGTCTGGAAGATCTCCGGGCCCATCGAGGACCTCAACCTCATCATCAGCCTCCAGAACTACAGAAGACATGAACATTGTTACATAAAGAAGTAACAATATCGAGAAAGGAACGAACAATACTAACCTTGTCCGGAAGATAGAATGATGCGCTGAGGCGATATCGCCTGTGGAGCAGCCAGTTCCAGCAGACGCTGGAAAGACTTCCTGGGAGACAGGCCAGCGATGGATGCCGCCAATTACCGTAGCTCTGAAAAGATAGAAAAGTTCAAATAATGAAGAGATCGTTAAAATAAAAGATGGAAAAATACCTTCGATGCTCCTCCCACTTTGGGTTGGAGGGATAGCAGCTTCGGCGGCCTCCTCCGTTCCCCCAGACACATTATCGGGGAGGTGGATCGGTATAGTAACTTCCGGTGGAGGAGTAGTGACCATCGCTACGGGCTCCAATGGAAGGATGGTGGCCTTGACTATCTGTCCCACGGTCTCCGGGCTGTCCCTAGGGATATCCATTGAACCCATGGCCAATAAAGATGCCTCTTCCGGAGGAGCAATCACCCGGGGAGAAGGAATCACCAAGGGAAGCTCCATCGCAGGAACAACAATTGCATCAACCCCCTCCACACTGATTAGCGTCTCATCGGGGATATTTGCAGAGTCCATAGTCAGGGCGCGACTTGGACTCGGCCCCTCTGCCATCAGCGAAGTCCCTGCAAAGTTTGCATGAGGATAAGGATATGTATGTGTGTGTGTGTGTGTGTGTGTGTATGTGTGTGTGTGTATATATATATATATATATATATATATATATATATATATATATATATATATGCAGTGCAAAATACTCTAAAAAGCTATATAAGTGTACCAATGCGCAAAGGGGCTTCTCGTATGGCTTGTTCAAGCCGGCGCTCCTTCCTGAGGAAGTATGCCCGTCGAGGTTCGAGGGTAGACTCGTGTCCACCGGTCCACAATGAAAGTGCATTCTCAGCGTCGGCTGAGACAGCCTGCTTAAGGGCTCTCTCGCCTCCTTCTTCTAAAGGACCTATGAATATCCGTCGTATCGATGGAGGATCTTCATAAAAGATGACGGCAGGATAAGGCCTCTTCGGGATCCTTACATTCTGGGATTCATCCTTTGAGCATCTTATGGCCTCAGCCAGTTGTGCAGCTTCCTCGGCAGATGAACCAGGAAAAAGAAGACTGTCGTCTGGTGGACTAGCAACGGTCTTCTTCCCTCGTTTTGGCCCAGAGCTAATGGCTCTAGAAGATCGCTTCTTTCCCTTTGCCGTCTGCTTTTTGGGCTGCTTCTCGGTTTTGACAGAGAGAGGAGACTTCTTCAGGACCTTCGCCAAGGGGATATTATCATCAGAGCTAGGTTTTACATCCAGAACCGGTACGGTATCCGTCATTGGTCGTTCAAGTGAATCATCTGTTGGCAATGAGATGCGAAGCCTTTCCTCTTCTCCAAAGGTTTTAAGCGAAGCAGCAATAGCTTCTTCTGTAGAGGCACCTGTTAAAATAGCAAGCGTCGGTCAAAGCATGATAAAAAGAATGAAAAACGAAGAGATAAGGTAAGTATACCTGACTGCGCAAGGGCAGCCGGTTCTTTTTCAAGGATGGCTGACTGTTTGGAAGCTTCGATGGCAGCCTTCAAATCGGTATCATCAAGCATCCCGAATAAGCCCTCATTGGTCCCATATTCGCTCAAGCCTTCGCTTGACGGATCAGGGGGCGTCGAGCCTAATATGGTGTCTAAAGAAAGTACTTATTTCTTTCTCTTCTGAGGACGGGCGCCACGAGTTTGCATTTGGTAGACGCCTTTGGACGATGAGTCCCAATTTCTTTTCCTACGTCCGACTCGGGGGACGCGGCAGGCACCTCTTTTTCAGGCACGCTGGGTGGGGGCAACCCATGCATAGGGCTTAACACGTGTGGATGCTCAACTACAGTGACCTCTCTCAGGGACGGATGAACAATGTTCCGTCGCTTCAGAGGAACATTTCGATCACCAGCCGGCACTGCACCCTTGCGATCGAGCAACAATCGCTTCTCTTCCCTGATGACGGCGCCCATTGAATGCTGATACCACGCCACGTACGCATTAAGAGCCTTTGGGACGCAACTCGGTTCGCTGATAAAGAAGTTGGACCATGTGTTCAAGCGCATGAAATGATGCGGTGCGCTCCGCATTCCCTCTTCGGTAGCAGCAGGTTCGGCCAAGAAGGCTTCAAGTGGGACATCCTGATTGTAACTTAGCTGCTGGGCGAAACGGTGCAGATTGTATCTCATGAATAACGCCGCATCATTTTGCCTGAACACTAAGAAACCCGTTCTGATGGAGTATAAATGAAGGATCTCTCGAGCTTTCAACACAGAGGCCCCATCTTTAAATATGTCCTGCAGTGGCAGCACCATCTTCCTCGACTCTTGGCCGACGGTCAGAACTTTATCAGTAAAGGACATGCCAACCCCAACCGTACGTGGGCGAAGAAGCAAGCCTCTAGCTTCCCGTTGCGTCGGAGTCACGATAGAAGCGCTAACCAATCATATGATCCGATGGAACCTGCACCTGTCATAAAAACCCAGCCTCTTGTGGATGCCAAAGACACCTATCACGTGTAACTCGAGCCATGACGTGAAATAATGCATCGGGAAGTTTACCGACTGCACCCCTGGCTCAGTGGTATCAGCCGCCAAGCTGAGGCCGTGATACATATGGGCTAACCCAGCAATCCCCACAGCCACTTATCCCAGCAACCATCCGATGCGCAGGATAGAAGACGGACGGACTCATACAGCGAGGGTGCATGGGAAGCGCGAACCAACTCAGCCACAGTCCGAGGAACCCTAAAAAGAACGCTCCTTCGTCGATCCCAGGAGCTGCCAGTTCTGCAAAAGGGATGACCGGGGTATCAGGTAGAAAGAAGCCCTTCTGATCCGCCTCCACCGCTGGCAGATTATCTAAACCCAAACCGAAGGGGTCGTCAAGACTGGCGAATTTCTCGACTTCTTCCTTCAATATTTCCGGGCGAAGAAAATCAGTGATAAAAGCCGTAAAACTAACTCCACGACCTTCGGATGTAAGAGAGAGGTTCTCGTACATATTCAACACCTTTATTAAACTCGGAAATTTGTGTTGAATAGCATTCTCGGGAGTAAGACCCATCACCACTGATTTGGTAGCGAAAACATACTCATCCGGGAGAAGTAATTCCTCATAATGTTCCCCCCTAACGGGTAAACCCGGGACCTCTGCAAACTCCCCCAAAGAAATGGAGACTTCTCATTCTGATAGAAGGAAGGTGTGGGTTGAGATGTTCCACTGTTCCAGAAATGCCCTGACCTACCATGCAGGGGGTGTGGAATATTGAAACAAAGAAGTATAAACGGTAGGATACAATCCGAGCTTCAACAACTGTGGCTTCCTCGCCGATAAAATATACCGGGTCCACTGCAAATACCCGGCTGGGTGACGGGGAGTTAGTCCTACATTGTACGGCTGTCCCCAGGGACGTGATTCGCCTTGACTTATGCGTCACCCTAGGATGGCCAAAGCCACCGGCGGCTGCACGGGTATTACGGCAATAGAAGGCCGAGGGAGACTTTCTGAAGTCCAGTTGACCTCCTCCACGGTGTAATTTATCGGAGGCGCATTTGCATAAGCAATCACTGAAATAGGCTCCGGGGGTGTCACACAGGAAAAGCTCCGTCGCCCCATGATAGTTTGATCATACCATTTACCCCATAGATGAAGACTCTTATGCTCCGGGTCATGGTCTTTTATCATCGCGAAAACCTCTCAGTCAACGGGTGCTTCAGGAAATCCGCCTTCTGAACGAATGAATGGGAAGAAGGTGTCGGAAGACATAATGCCTGTGCAGAAAAGAACGAATTTTCAGCCACCAATGCTATAAATTAAATTCTGTTACAAGGTACTATAAATCCGTACCGCACTGCAATGCAGTTAAAAGGGACCAAAGGGGACCTACAAAATCTAGATGACGGTTCATCATTAATAAAACAGCCTCATCATTGGATGAGGCTGACATTAAATGATGAAATCCTTAAGAGATTCTCATTAAATGAGAAATCCCTCGGGCAGAGGAGTAAAACTCCCATTAAGAGCAGCGCTCTTCACTAGACAGACATCTGTCAAAGTCTAATGATGAAGGAATAAAATTCCTCAAGAAGAGCCTTACTCTGAAAAGATGATGGAATAATCTATCAAAAATAAAATTTCAATTTGATCTTCAAGATCCATGAACAAACTCTTAAGAGTTCTTCTATATGATCTGAAAGGAGCAAAGCTCCATTAATCGATTAAGAAATCATAAGCAAGATCCTTTTAGATCTATGATTCCAAGAGAGAAAAGCTCTATTAATAAAACCATAAAAAGAATTTTCTTTAGCTCAAAGATCTATGAAGAGCAAAGCTCTGTTAATGGGTGAAACCCTAAAAGATGTCTTAAAAAGATTTGATCTTTTTACCTAATCTGACAAAGTTCTGTCCTTAAAAAATTCTTAAGAAGAAGAGCTGCGCTCTGAAGAAGAAAATAAATTTTCAAGAAGGATTGAAGATGAACATAAGTCATTTTGAGGGCCAAGGGTCCTATTTATAGGCACTAAGCGCTGTTTCAGTTCCTCGGGCGATCCAAGAGTCGAGATGTTGTCACCCCTGTACCCATGTGTGGGCCCCGTGAGCGCAACGGTGGGGGGCATTTGTTTCCCCAATTAGAGCAAAGCTCTGTTAAGAATTCAAAATTTGAATTAAAGCCGCGCTTTTATAAAAACACTTCGCTACAACTAGCGCACCCCGTGCAAAGCACATAGGCGCTAGCTCTAGGTGCATTGCGCTCCAAGTAGCGCACCACGTGCAAAGCACGTGTGTGCTAGCGCTAAGAGCACTGCGCTCCAATTAGCGTGCCATGGGCAAAGTGCACCATGGGCAGAGCGAATAAGCGCTAGCGCTGGAACTAAATGTTCCTCACCGTTAGATCAAATATCCAACGGATATGATTAAATCATCAATTAACAAGAATAAAATTCTGTTGAATCTTTCCAAACAGAAAAGATTGTGCCCTGAATTTGGAACACCGTTGGATCAATGATGCAATGGTGATTAAAAATCACTAAAGTACAGAACAAATTCTGTAAAGAAGGAAAGATTTCTCAATCTTGTTAAAACAAGAAGATTATCTTCTGTAAATCAGAAGCCCTTGGATCAAGGATCCAACGGTGGGGAAATTCCCAAATCAATTGGAGAATAAATCTCTTTAACTGATTCAACAAATCAGCTTCCCCTATATAAAGGACCCAAGACTTCAAGTCTAAAAAAGGAGGAACCCCCCATAAACTTTGAGAAAATCTCAAGAAGAAGAAATAACTCTCGGCAAAAGAAGATTTTTCTTCAAGGTAAAAAGAATGGTGATGAATAAAGAGATGAAACCATCTCATAATTAAAGAGAAGAATTCTCTTCTTAAAAGATCATAGATCTACAAAGACCAAGGTCTTTTATAAAGAGATAAAAAAAGATCTCATCATAAAAATAAAGAAGTACTTACTTCACAGATCATAGATCTATAAGACAAATTGTCTTTCTGAGATCATGAACATCTCATTATAAAAGGGGGAGAATTATTCAATTCTCTTAGGATCACAGATCCATAAAGGCAAAACCTTTCATCAAAAAGAAATTGAAGTATCTCCTATAAGTTAAGAACTTTGTTCTTGAAATCTTGAGACAAAGTCTCTTATCAAAGAAGATAATCTTCAGAGCGCAAAGTTAAGCTAAGAAGAGCCTTAGCGCTCCTAATTTAAAAGCGCATTAGTGCTCTTCATCTAGCGCAAAGCGCTGCAGTGCAATAGTACTTCAAACACAGCGCACCGCGCTCATTGGCTAGCGCTCAGCGCTAAGCGCGCCACGTACTCCTCATGTGTGCGCTGTATTACTAAAAGCGCTTTACGCTCATTATATGGCATCAGCACCAAGCGCCTCAACGCTTCAATTATAGCGCATCAGCGCTCTTCATTTAGCGCAAAGCGCTAAACGCATCAGCGCTTAACATCTGGAGCAAAGCGCACTAGCGCTTTAACCATAGCGCACTGCGCTCACCGACCGGCGCTAGTGCCAAGCGCGCTATATACTTTTATCTGCGCTTAGACATAACATAAATTGTTCTTTGGATAAGCCCCGGAGCTATGATGAATGCTTAGCATTCAATAAAAGACAAACATTGTCAGAATTTAAATCAATACTCCACATTGTTAAAAGGGCCAAACCCAAACAAATGCTTAACAGCCCAAAATGAATGTTAAACATTTTAACTTGATTAGACTTAGCCCAAGTTGGCCATAAGTCCTCAATTCAGACATAACTGAGCTATTGTGCTCATAATATAATTAATTGGTCTTAGTTCCAAACTGGGCTACAGATCATTTAATCCACCTTGGTTCAAGGGTACATCTCTTCACTCCTTTGATATTTGTCGTTGTAATTCCTCAACGTCTTCAAAGAGGTGACGGGTCCCGACAACCATACATTTCACGGACTGTGGGGTCTTTAAACTCATGGACTATGATGTCCTTAACCTCGACCGTGATATCTTTAAACTAACACCGGACTGTGGAGTCCTTGAATCCACAGACTATGATGTCCTTAACCTAGACCGTGATGTCTTTAAACTAACATTGGATTGTGGGGTCCTTAAACTCATGGACTATGATGTCCTTAACCTCAGCCGTGATGTCTTTAAACTAACACCGGACTGTGGAGTCCTTGAATCCATGGACTATAATGTCCTTAACCTCGACTGTGATGTCCTTAAACTAACATTGGACTGTGGAGTCCTTAAACTAACATTGGACTGTGGAGTCCTTAAATCCATGGACTATGATGTCCTTAACCTCGACCGCGATATCTTTAAACTAACATTGGATCGAGATGTCCTTACTAACAATGGACTGTAATGTCCTTAAACTAATAATCGACCGCAATGTCACTAAACTAAACAACAGAGCCCAAGTGCTCTCTTGTCGGATCTAAACGATCCTGTTAAGTCGATCTTAGTCTAAAATCAGACTAACGTATCCTTAACAAACGTTTAAGTTGATATTAGTCTCAAATGACGCTAACGTATCCTTAAACTCGACCCCCAAAAACCCAAATCTATGAAAGATACGGATTTGGACTAGTCCACGCCCTACGGGCGACAACATAACTTAGTTTCCGTATACAATCCATGGGCAACTAAACACAAAACAAACACCCATGACACGAAGTGACCATCTGGAGAAGGAGAAAGTTGTTACCGCGATGCGGTAGCGTAATTAACCGCAGGGGCTTGCGCCTGCAGGGAAAAGCGTCCCCACAATCAAAAAACCCTCAAACGAGGGGGAATCTAACGAAGTCTGCTACATCGTCCGCATCCATTTAAACCTTCGATACATGGTGCCATAAATCAACTTGGCATCTTCGGAGAGGTGGACGGATAACACCAATTATCATCTGCCCCGAATTTCAGGAAAGACTGGCCTATGCAGTCGCGTCTCCGTCATTCGGAGGGGAACAGCTAGCCCGCTCATAGGCGCTCGTCCGCGAATGCTACGAGCTGAGGCTCGGGGTCGTTGCGCACGGGGGGAATCGGGGAAATAGGTTGGACCTTGCGCGGCCCCGGTTGATGGAGATCTTTACCGAGTACCACGAGCAGTGCTCGCTGCACCCCGTTCCCCCACTGTTGTAATTTTCTTTTCTCTTTTTTTTTGCATGTATAGCTAAAGATCCCATAATACCCTTTGAATAAACAAAGCTTTTCTTTCCTTTTCATAATGCTCCATTGATCTTTATTAAATTAACAATAGATCCTAGGAATAATTTACATCTTTTTAAAAGAAAGGTACAGGCTAGTAGATGACTTCATTGGCTTGGGCCGTGCTCCCTGAAGGGCTGTTGGCCCCTGTGCTTGGCATAGGGCATGGGGCTCCCTGACCTCCGGGCTGGCCGTCCGCTGAAACGAGCATGATCTGACCGATGTTCAGGTCGGCGGGAGGGCACTGCTGCTCCTGCTCACGGTCGGCCTGCCGTTTGTCCCTCAGGTAGGCGGCGAGGTGCCCAGACCGGATGAGCTCTTCGATGTAGTCTCTCAGTTGTTTGCAGTCCTCCTTAGCGTGGCCCACTACCCGGTGGAAAGCGCAGTAGGGGCCCCGGGTTCGCTTTGCAGCCTGACGCGGGATCGGAGGGAACTTGAAGAACCCCTCGTTCTGGGCCTCCTCCAGCAACACTGCGAGGGAGACGTTGAGGGGGGTATACTCCTGGAACTTCGGGTGGTAGGGCTGCGGACGCTCCGGCCTCTCCTCCCGAGCCCTCTTCTTCTGGTCGGTCCGTTCTGACCGGGGGAGGTTAGCGATCACCTCAGATTCCAGCTGAATCTCATGCTCGATCCACGCCTTGACCTCGGCCATGGTCTTAGGCTGCGCCAACACGAAGGAGCGTAACCATTCCTTGTGCCTTAGACCAGATCTAAGCGCCGTGATGACGGTTTTGTCCTGGTGCTCAGGCACCTCGAGAAGGGCGTTGTAGAAACGGGTAATGTAGGCCTTGAACGTTTCCTTGTCCCCACTCTTAACCGTGAAGAGGAAGTCGACCGTGATCTTCTGTCGACGGTTCCCCACGAAATGGCCAAGGAACTGGGTAGCTAGCTCGTCGAAGGTCGAAATTGAGCGAGGCTCGAGCCCCCGGAACCAGTCCCGACCTACGCGGATAAGGGTGGCCGGAAAGGCTCTGCACTGGGCGGCGTCGGAGTGATCCAGGAAGCTCATCCCCGCGGTGAAAGCGTCCAGATGGTCCTTCGGGTCGGTTTTCCCGTCGAATAGAGAGACCTTTGGGGGCTTGTTGCGCGAGGAGACGTGGACGGAGTGCAGTTCCTCAGTGAACGGCTTTGTGAGCGAGTCGAAGGCATACTTAGCTCCGTCGCTCGAGAGGTGAGCCTCCCGGCGCATGCCCTCAATTTTCTTCTCGAGGGCGTCGAGCCGACCGTGGTATCCTGAGGAGTCGGTGCCTTGGGATCCCTGGCCTCCGTTGCGGGTGACCTGCGTCTGGGAGCGGCCTCGGTTCCTCTCGATGTGGTGCCTCAGATCCCGAGGCGAGGTGGCTCTGGAACCGCCGAGGTGAACCCCTTCTGTGCAGCCCCGCTGAGTGTGGTGGTGTCGACCATGCCTGTAGAGAGGCGAGGTGACTGACATCTCCTCAGGGTGCTCGGGGAGGGGTGCCCTGGCGGCGGATCTTGGTGTGGAGCCGTGGGGCGCCCAGCAGGCCTCAGGGGGCACCGGCTCGAGAGATCGGTGGCCAAGGGTCATTGTCTGCTGGTGGTCAGCCGCCCTGACGAGGGCAGAGCCTTCTGGAGGCGGCGGAGTGGCGATCTGGGGCCCGGGTCCGGCCGTTTGGACGTGGACGAGGGCCTCCACGAGGGATTGCGGCCGATCTATCCGGCTTGCGAGGGCGTTGATGACGATCATCGGAGGAGGCTCACCCCCGCCTTCGGTGAGTGTAAGGCGGCGGCTGGTACCGGGATCCTCAGGGTAGCCGTTCGCCGTTAAAGGGAGATCGGAAGGCCAACTTTGTGTTTTGGGGAGTTTTGTTTCCCACAGACAGCAGCAACTGATGGAGGTCCTTTTCGGGTCTCCGTCAGATGTTGTCTTCCGCTGATCTCCTGTTGGACTCAAGTGATTACCTTCCGTTGCGTGTGGGTCTCAATGGGTTTTGGTGGAAGAGATGATATGAGGAGTTCGGTGCTGAGTACCTGCAAAGAAGTCCCGGGATGGTTTGGTACCACCAAGGACCCTCCGACGAACAAGTTAGTGATGGGATCCGAGCAGAGTAACGGCTTAAAGAGTCAAGAATGGCTTACTTGACCCCTCTATGATGGGGGTTTATATAGCGTGTAGGGTTCCTAGGCACACTAAGGAGGTATTACAAGGCATCAACCATGCCAATTTCAAATTTTACGGTGCCGAGAAACCCTAGACTAGATCGTTAACTAGAAATTTAGGCGACAAATGAAACTAGTTAACAACTTAACTAAAAGAACGGAAATACAACCTTTGTAGATCCGGTTCTCCACCTCCATAGCTCCGCGATGATGTCCCTCCGCTGTCCAAATCGGATCCCGGACTCTGGCATCGGCTTCATCGGAAAAATGGGCGGGCTTGGTCGTCGGCTTCGATGCCGAAGATGATCTACGTCGAGGCATCACAAGATCAAACTCCCACTTCACCAAGTCATGAAACTTGTGAAGAAAACACCCTATACTACTTGGCAAGAGGTAGAGGATGAAGAAATAGGAGGTGGGTTCACTTTAGAATTGGATTTCTCACATGATTTCATCACTTGCCATTGATGAGGCAAGCTTTTCTTTCTTGAAGAAGAAGAAGAAGATGAAGATGATAGAATATGATAAGTATTGAATAATTAGAAAATAATTGAAATACTTATCATATACTAACCTTAGTTGAGTGTAGAGAATAGACCATGGTTAACTTGAATGGTTAGGGTTAAGTATAAGACAAGAGTGATGACTTAGTCAAAACTTCAAGAAGATTCAACTAATAAACAAAACAATCCACCATTCATTTATCCTTTCCAAAATGAAAAAGAAAATAAATAAATGAATAAATAAGTAATGGATAAACAAAACCCTAATCATTAGTTTAACCATGGTTTAATTCTTTACACTTAACCAAGTAAGGATGCATCATCAAACATGATACAATCATGTGCACAAAAAGTATATCACATATACAACTTGTACATCCAAGTGAGAAAATCCATTTAAAATGAACCAATACTAGTTATTGCAAAGTAATATATCAAATATATAATTATACATTAAATCATTAAATCAACACTTGATTCAATGATCCGGCCATATCGCATATAACCGACTAGTATTCAATGTATCGATTTATCGAATCAATCCTTGATTCGATAACTAGGTTATATCGCATACAACCAATCGACACATTCATCGTGAGAATGAAATACGGTATCACATACACGCATTATTCTCGGTCCCGCACATATCTCATATGCGCTCCTATTTCGTTTCGCTTGATCCAGGAAACCTCTGTGTAGGACTCTAAAGACTCGTCAATACGCCGGCAGCAGGTGATGATCATATCAAACACCCACAAGCCGCAAGCGGTCTGCTAAACGTAACGGCCACCCGGGTATTGAGCGATCAGAAGATCGACGAGCAAGCCCGCTCACACTCCTGTGAATCCAACCAGTAACACTTACCGTACAGTCCGGCCTGATCGTCTGATATGTCGTATATCTCGCCTAGGGGTGGTAAACGTCAGACCCCAATAGCTCGATAAGTCGTGTCGATATAAGGTCTATAACAATTCGAGAAACTACTGGTAACACTTACCAGTAAATCTCAGCAACCCTGGCCAGGGATTTCCGGTTATAGCCAATCGAACACAGCGCAACATCAACTCCCTATACCGGGAGAGACGAATCCCCTCCTATCGCTCATTGCCTCCATGTGACTCGGGACTGTACCCAAAAACCACCGTTTTGCACGCCCTCTTGGACGTGGTAAGGTGGAAATCAAAGCACAGTGGGAACCACACAAGACTCTATGGCGATCTCGGGTCAACAGACTACTCTGTACCAGTGTTACCAGAGAACTGCCATCTGACGTAAGGTATAATACCATCTGGGAGTTCTCGGCGAGTCCGTCCAGTGTACCCAGTCTCTACTGAGCACCCGTATATCTCCTCTGATGTCAAACACCAATGGATATGGGATCATCCATCGCCCATCTGTATGGGTCGAGAAGGTACACGCTAGTCTACTCTGGTATATCGATGCCCCGTCTCGATATACCCACGACTAGGGACTTTGAAGGATGTACTTATGGACTACCATGTCCCCACTAGTATGATCCGCATCATAGTCCAGGTAGTCAAGTACACATCCTAAGGGCTTTACCAACATGTAATAGAGAGACAATCTGTGTACACGTTAAGGTAAAGAGCAACCAGATAGCATACTATCATGTCGAGCAAGAAAGTCCTCCCTATATATGTCCCAGCATCCACTACAATATAAATCCTATGTATAGCAATGGCCTCTAGGGCATACATATAACTAACAATCTCCCACTTGCACTAGGGTCATCTGATAACAGTGGTTGTAGTATCTCATACTCAACCATCCCATAAGAGTCTCTCTCTGGGAATAGGCCTTTGTGAGTGGATCCGCCGTGTTGTCCTCTGAGTCTACTCTCCTAACCTCGATCCCTTAGAGATCAACCATCTCCATGATCAGGTAATACTGCCTTAGAATATGTCTGGATCACTGATGGGACCTGTGTTCCTTGGCATAAGCCACAACTCCATTGTCACATAATGGGAGGAACATAGTTCATCTCATGAACCAATATACACCCAAACAGCCTCTTTGGTAGCATCTTAAGTAGCGATATATCCTGCCTTTATCGTCTAGTATGCCACAGTATCTAGCTTAGAACTCTTCCAACATACCGTCCCTTTACTGAGGGTAAAGACAATGCCTGTGACTGACATTCAGTCGTCTTTATCACCCTGGAACCCTTCCAGTGATTCTCCCCAGGATCAACTGATACCATCTTACTACAACTAGTGAGCAGCCTAACATCCATTGAGATCTATCTCATAGATCCAAAATCCAGGATTTAGTAGGTTTCACTTTGATCCTATGTGGAGAATCATTGTGATAAGCGGAGATTGATCGAGCGTAGCATAGGAAACTTCTTCCCTATCAAGAGTATGTCATCCACGTACTCTACGAGGATCGCCACCATACTCCCTACTACCTTTTTGTTTATACAAGGTTCATCTACCATTTTGATGATGTCAAACTCTTCAACTACTTCATCAAAACAGACGTTCCAACTCCGCGATGCCTGCTTTATCCTATAAAGCATCTTTTACACGTTTCCGCTGCTCCCACTGTTTACGAAGCCCTCTGGCTGTGTACTTACAGACGTTCTCTTCTAAAACATCATTTAGAAAAGCAGTCATGGCACCCAACCGCCAGATATCATAGTCATGGTATGTAGCCGTGGCAAGGAGGATCCGGATGGACTTAAGCATAGCCACTTGAAAAGGTTTCATCATCATCCATGCCTGGTCGATGACAAAAACCTTTAACTAGTCTAGCTTTGAAAGTCTCAACCTTTCCATCTACACCAAGTAATCTTCTCAAGATATACTTGCTCTTGATGGGGATTTAACCCTTCAGATATAGCAACCAAAGCCCATACTTTGTTGGTGCATAAGGATTCCATCTCAGATCGCTAAGCATCCAGTCATTCTTACAGAGTCCCACTCCTGATGGCTAGCTCGAAACTAGTTGGGTCATCATCTCATGATGCTATCCTCGCTCCCACTGTCATAGAGAAACCAAAGTATCTCTTAGGTGGGTGAGGAAACCTACTAGATCGACGGAGAGGCTGAAGTTCGTTGGTTACTATTGAATGCTGCGGTTCTACCAAATCATCTGCTGTAGTTTGTATAGCTGAAACATTTCCAGTTCTACATAACAGACCTTGCCTCGAGCTTGTCCAGATTTTGCTTTTAGATATAGGCCGGACAACCCCAAATCTTAACCAATTTAAGATATGGGCTCTTCCCATACCATATCACATATGAAGCGGTAGGCAACTGATTTGATTGGACCCTATTCAATAGGTATGCATCTTCTCAAGTGCATAACTCCCAAAAGGAAAATAGGAAACTCAGTAGTACTCATCATAGAGCACACCATATCGAATAGGGTGTGATTGCTCTGCCCCGATATACCATCGTGCTATGGTGTATTCGGAGGAGTAATGCTGAGAGAGAATCTCATTCTCCATTAGAATAGTCCAGGAATTCCATGCACAAGTATTCTCTTCCTCGATCACATCAAAGGATATAATACTTATACCCATATTTTGGTTATCTACTTCTAACTTATATTCTGTGAATATCTCAAAAGGTTCGGACTTGTGTTTCAACAGGAACATATGTCTGAATCTTGAGAGATCATCAGAGAACGTAATGAAGTATAAAGAACCAGTCCTGGCATGTGTAAACATGGGACCTTACATTCATCAACATGTATCAATCCCAAGAGTTCACTAACTCTTTCTCTGTTTCCAATAAACAGAGCTATGGTCATCTTATCTTTGTGACATGACTGGCGAGTTTCACAAGATGTAAATTCAAACTGATTTAAATATGCATCTAAATGTAACTCAGCTAGTCGAATCACATTGATATGACCTAGTCTACAATACCTCAAGAAGGATCCGTTCATTTCTGAACTCTTCCTCTTGTGTGTGTTCTATATACTAAGAACTGTAGTTTGATTTAGAACATCAATGCTTTTTGATAACGTGCCTGAACCGATCAACTTTTGATATAGGAAATGTTCAAAACATTATCCATCAATACAAAATTTTATCATTCTTTACTAATAAAGAGACCGATATGATTTTGTATATCAGGTTCGGTATCTAATAACATTCGTTCAGAATCAATGTATTGGTAATACAGGGTGACAGTGACCGACAGACTTGGCTGCAACTCTTGCCCCGTTTTCTGCCTCATGAAACTTATCACCCGTTCTCAGTTCTTTACCTATCTGTAGCCCATGTAACATATTACATATCTGGGATCCTGATCCGGTATCATATACCTAGGACGTAAAGGACATTGAGAAACGGTTCTGTATAATGAACACACCCGAAGATGATGCATCAGCATGCACTCTCTTCGTTTGGGCGGCATGGGAATCTTGGTATTCCCCTATTTCCTGCTCTGTCTTATAACAATTATAAGTTGGAGCGGGACCAACGTTCCCCAGCTCAGTATAACAAGCGGGTTCGGTCAATAATCCGTATTATTATCTTGATTAAGGCGTGATATGGTCGCTACCTGGAGAGAGAGAGAAGAAAACACTCAGCGTGCGCTCTTGCAAGAATAGATTGGTTATTATTTTATCTAATCAGGATGGCTCCCACTGCTTTTTATCAAATCTTCCTTCAAACCCTAAAAGGAAAGACTAGCCGGGATTAATTATACACTACAAGTTTGCCAATCTTTCAGCCAGGCCAGTGTCGGTACTTTGAGGGAGGTGCCCCTTGCTTTCGCACGGACCTAATTAATGTAAACCTCGTTTTCCCAGAGGCGTAACCTCGTTAACACCTTTCTAGACACCTACTTGATCGGCTAATTGTAATGTGTAAAACTCTCCCAGGAGTAACTCTTACTCGCAGCGGGTATCGGGATTCAACTATCTCATAGAAGGTATGCAATCTCATTGCAAATTTCAACACTTGAAATTCCCGATAATATTTTGCCCCGAACGATCTATGACCTTGACAAGGTCAACAAACCATAGACCGCAAGTCAAGTTCAACCCGTCATTTCTTGATTGAATCAAACCCACCCGCACGACCCTTGACAAGGTCAACAAGGCCGCACGACTACCCCAACCCAATCTGCATCATATGCATAAGCAGATAAATACTGGTTAGCTACCGCACACTGCGCCTTGACAAGGTCAACAAACGCAGCACGAATACTAAACAGGACTTATCTGAAATGACGGAGGGCTACGGCAGGTTTTTCTGAAAACCTATTGCGTAATGAACTTGATATCGTTGTAGAATCAAATGATTTTAAAATGGAGTGTTTTTTAGGCTTTTCTAGTTTTGCTAAAGGAGTCACTCCCGGTGAAGGGATCGTCGGTCCTTTCCTCGTCGAATGAGGTGCGGGATATATCATATATATCACTGTGCAAAGCAAAAACTCTTAAAAGCAATCAAAAGACAAACCGAGTGTGTAGCATTTGCCAGTTATTGCTAAAGGAGTCACTCCCGGTGAAGGGATCTCGGTCCTTTCCTTATCGAATAAGGTGCAGGATATATCATATATACCGCTGTGCAAAGCAAGAACTGTAGCTACCTATTTTAGTTTGAAATTCGATTCTACAACATCTTAGGTTTCTTTTATTTCATTAATCTCATTAATGAAGTCCCATCATTTAAATTACCTAAACATCACAGATAAATACGGCGTACACTTATGCCATCCGCATTCGCCTCGATGTCCCCTCAAGCACCGTTAGGTTAGGTAACTAACGGCAGAGCGGGGCAGGGCTAGCACGGGTGTAAAACATAAAAAACGTCTATATAATATATCATTTATACTATATACAGTATCTATCACAGAACATCACATGATCACATCACAGATATCGCAGCAGAAGAATCATATGAAATATTGGATATACTAGGACGTCCGTGTTTTCAATACGAGCCAGTACAAAACACGGATTCCACGGTCGCGATGAATAGCCAAACCCACACCCCTAGACCCCTACGAGAGCGGCAAGCAACCCTACCAATTCTAGAGTTAGGAGACCCGGACTTGACTCCTCGAGTTGGTCTCCCACTGGACTCCAGAACCCGGTTACTTGTGCCCTCCTCCTTGGGTCTATCCTAGTGCGGAAAAGTAAATAATATACAAACGGTGACATCTTCCGCTACTTGGAAGTGCCCCAATAAAAGAATATTACATACAAGTTTTTACATGAATGAAAATGAAAACCACTCATCTCACATAAAAACCCCCGGCTATTCATACACGACGATCCAATATAACATATCCAGCAACACATAACATCACATGTCATCAACGTAAGTAAATATGCACATCCCAATTTTCGTTGACATATAGCAACGAAACCGGCGATATCACATATTACACTTACGGTCACAGAAAAGAAAGTGTAAAACTACAATAGTTGGAATCCGCAACCTGCTTAGACATCACATGCCTAATCAAATGAATTACTTAGACATCACATGCCTAACAATTAT
This sequence comes from Agapanthus africanus, assembly GCA_030015575.1. NCBI lineage: Eukaryota > Viridiplantae > Streptophyta > Magnoliopsida > Asparagales > Amaryllidaceae > Agapanthus > Agapanthus africanus. The sequence goes on along the minus strand of JASDDO010000028.1, from coordinate 13,619,790 downwards.
AAACCCCGCATTTTAGTCTCATTATCGAAAACACTTTTCAATATCAAGTCGGGCAATTCAACAAGATTCTCGACATCCCGATCGAATGCTCGTCGCAAACTTCAGTAGGCGGCCGTACCCCCGACGCCGTCGACAAAGTGCACCAAGGCGGAACACCGCTGCCGCGAGCACCCGAACGGATGCTTTCGGCGACGGGGGTTCTCCTACAATCACTTGGTCGGGGCTATGCAGTGAGGTTGTCTATTAAGTTTACCCGGCGAGTATCCGCGTACGCTACGTGATTGCGACGGACTTTTGATCACATCAAAATTCCGTGGCAACCGATTAAGTGAGACTAAAGTGCTGTGTTTATAACATTCATTCAGTTATCTCATAACTATTTGTGAATTCCAATTATTGTATCACATTCCAGATAAACAGAAAATGTTAAACTTTCCGATCGAACAGTCAAACACCCAAGTTTTCCCGAAACAGCTCAACACATGAAACAAGTTTAAAAACATCCAGTTCATGCCTCAGTACCAACGGTCCAGCCGTAGAAGGGTCAAGCCAATGCCTCACATGTGGCACGCCGTACTGCCCCAAACCCGAAGGTTCAAAGGGCAGTTCAAGACGGTCACATAATCGAGTTAAGGTTTGTTGTCTTCTAGAGGGTCCATCGCGTTACTTGCACTACTTAGAACGTCATTAAACTACGGAAAGATCCAACACTTGGAAATTTCCCGACAGGCGAAAAATTGGGTATTTATATCCGGTCGAACTTTTTAACATATTCTAAAATATCCGGAAAGCCACATAGACAAAATCTGATAATCCGATCGAATCATCGAATCCCCAAAACAACCCCAGAAAATTCAACTCTTGAATAAATATTAAAAATTCCCAGAAAACTCAGCACCTGAAAACATGAATTACTGTGCAAAAATTAAACAGTGATCACATTTATTGGCCGTGGAACCGCCGCAGAAGCCAAGCTTCTGCCGCGGTTCCGCCGCACTGTAGCAGCATCACTCGATAAATTTTGCATCGTAATTCTTAGAATTTCCTGCTGAATTTTTTAAGAATTTTTAATTTGGAAAAAACCCAGTTTTTGAAAAAAGTCCAGAGAGCGGGTCGGATTAGGGCTTCGGGGTTTGTTCGGATTTGAAATTCCGTCTACGTATCGCCTAAGGCTCTAGCTAGGCTCTGATACCACTGTAGGGTTCCTAGGCACACTAAGGAGGTCTTACAAGGCATCAACCATGCCAATTTCAAATTTTACGGTGCCGAGAAACCCTAGACTAGATCGTTAACTAGAAATTTAGGCGACAAATGAAACTAGTTAACAACTTAACTAAAAGAACGGAAATACAACCTTTGTAGATCCGGTTCTCCACCTCCATAGCTCCGCGATGATGTCCCTCCGCTGTCCAAATCGGATCCCGGACTCTGGCATCGGCTTCATCGGAAAAATGGGCGGGCTTGGTCGTCGGCTTCGATGCCGAAGATGATCTACGTCGAGGCATCACAAGATCAAACTCCCACTTCACCAAGTCATGAAACTTGTGAAGAAAACACCCTATACTACTTGGCAAGAGGTAGAGGATGAAGAAATAGGAGGTGGGTTCACTTTAGAATTGGATTTCTCACATGGTTTCATCACTTGCCATTGATGAGGCAAGCTTTTCTTTCTTGAAGAAGAAGAAGAAGATGAAGATGATAGAATATGATAAGTATTGAATAATTAGAAAATAATTGAAATACTTATCATATACTAACCTTAGTTGAGTGTAGAGAATAGACCATGGTTAACTTGAATGGTTAGGGTTAAGTATAAGACAAGAGTGATGACTTAGTCAAACCTTCAAGAAGATTCAACTAACAAACAAAACAATCCACCATTCATTTATCCTTTCCAAAATGAAAAAGAAAATAAATAAATGAATAAATAAGTAATGGATAAACAAAACCCTAATCATTAGTTTAACCATGGTTTAATTCTTTACACTTAACCAAATAAGCATGCATCATCAAACATGATACAATCATGTGCACAAAAAGTATATCACATATACAACTTGTACATCCAAGTGAGAAAATCCATTTAAAATGAACCAATACTAGTTAATGCAAAGTAATATATCAAATATATAATTATACATTAAATCATTAAATCAACACTTGATTCAATGATCCGGCCATATCGCATATAACCGACTAGTATTCAATGTATCGATTTATCGAATCAATCCTTGATTCGATAACTAGGTTATATCGCATACAACCAATCGACACATTCATCGCGAGAATGAAATACGGTATCACATACACGCATTATTCTCGGTCCCGCACATGTCTCATATGCGCTCCTATTTCGTTTCGCTTGAGCCAGGAAACCTCTGTGTAGGACTCTAAAGACTCGTCAATACGCCGGCAGCAGGTGATGATCATATCAAACACCCACAAGCCGCAAGCGGTCTGCTAAACGTAACGACCACCCGGGTATTGAGCGATCAGAAGATCGACGAGCAAGCCCGCTCACACTCCTGTGAATCCAACCAGTAACACTTACCGTACAGTCCGGCCAGATCGTCTGATATGTCGCATATCTCGCCTAGGGGTGGTAAACGTCAGACCCCAATAGCTCGATAAGTCGTGTCGATATAAGGTCTATAACAATTCGAGAAACTACTGGTAACACTTACCAGTAAATCTCAGCAACCCTGACCAGGGATTTCCGGTTATAGCCAATCGAACACAGCGCAACATCAACTCCCTATACCGGGAGAGACGAATCCCCTCCTATCGCTCATTGCCTCCATGTGACACGGGACTGTACCCAAAAACCACCGTTTTGCATGCCCTATTGGACGTGGTAAGGTGGAAATCAAAGCACAGTGGGAACCACACAAGACTCTATGGCGATCTCGGGTCAACAGACTACTCTGTACCAGTGTCACCAGAGAACTGCCATCTGACGTAAGGTATAATACCATCTGGGAGTTCTCGGCGAGTCCGTCCAGTGTACCCAGTCTCTACTGAGCACCCGTATATCTCCTCTGATGTCAAACACCAATGGATATGGGATCATCCATCGCCCATCTGTATGGGTCGAGAAGGTACACGCTAGTCTACTCTGGTATATCGATGCCCCGTCTCGATATACCCACGACTAGGGACTTTGAAGGATGTACTTATGGACTACCATGTCCCCACTAGTATGATCCGCATCATAATCCAGGTAGTCAAGTACACATCCTAAGGGCTTTACCAACATGTAATAGAGACACAATCTGTGTACACGTTAAGGTAAAGAGCAACCAGATAGCATACTATCATGTCGAGCAAGAAAGTCCTCCCTATATATGTCCCAGCATCCACTACAATATACATCCTATGTATAGCAATGGCCTCTAGGGCATACATATAACTAACATAGCGGTGGTGGCACGCAGCAGCAGGTGCGAGAATCTCGCCGGCAGTTACGCCCCCGACGTCACGATCGCGTAGAAAGCGGATCGCCCATTAATGGAGATCGATGGCGTGGAACGTGGGATGCTGCTGGCGTAGAATCTGCGCATGGCGAGATTCGCGGAGCGGCGGTTACGCCTGTGAGCAGTGACTTTGGTCGGAGGGCCGAGGAAGACGGCCACGGCCTGGAGCTCGGGACGAGCGAGGAGGCCGAGGAGTCCAGGTCTTGTGGCAGCTCGGCGCGAGCTACGGGGCCGAGGAAGCCAATTTGCAGGGGCCCTAAGAAGGGTCGGCTTGTGTTTGCAGGTCGAGTACAGGGTGTCCTGGTCGGCCCCTGTGGGCCTTTCTTCTGAGTCCTGGGATACGTCACCTGCCGCGCGTCCTGATCTAGGAGATCGTCAATATTGAGCATCATCAATTTGAAATTATCATGTGTAATCTATCATATCAACCGTTTCAAATTATATTTAAAATCAAACTTTATTTTTAGAGAATAGTTTATTAAAATATAAATTGAGTTAGTTGGGATTTTTATAAACCCATCATTAAATTTTTATCACTTATGAAATTTTCATCCAAAAGTTAACCCGATTTTATGTTGTACGAAGTTATTTTTCTATTAAACTATTATCAGTATTCGTTTATCTATCTATCTATATCTATCTATACTGTTCTTATAAGCAAATTGATGAAATTTTTTGTTGGTCATATCTTAATTAACTTATAGATATTACCAATTTTCATGCAGTTTTATCCTGTTTGGCTCATTTTTTTGTCTGTCACTTGTTTGTTTTATGCTTTCAAAAGAAAAATAAACTTCGCAATGTAACTTGTAATTTTCTTTGAATTCAGTAACTGCTGGTGGTATGCAGGTGTTAACTGGAGTGAAGCAAACGGGTTGCAGTAGAGCTATTTTGAAAATTATTTGAATGATTAGATGGATGATGGAGAGTAATTATTAAGTGTGCCGGGTGTAATACATCCGGACGGGGTGAGAGAGAGGGTGAAGTTTTGAGCAGTTTTGGGCGCTTGTGGGACCCACACTTCTATTTTCTCTCTTTTTTGTCCTTGTGTATACGGCCGGTACATGTAATAATTTTTCGGATGACAGAGGAAATAGTTTTATGACTGCACGGTTTGATTTATACCTATTTAAATTGGTACTCTTGTATTTAGGATTTTTATTTTTTTAGCGTGAATTATTAAAAAGCCCTGGGCCCGTTCAGGAGTTGTCTAAAAACCCCTATAATTTTCAAATTTGCTGCGAAGGGCCTATTGATGAAAATCTTTGTGAAAAAACGATAGATTGGATTTCATTTGGGCCCTATACTCTTCACACTACTTAGACATTGCAAACAATTGCTTAGACATTAGATGCAATTGCTTAGATGTTATATGCCACCGGTATTCATGGAGTTTTGATTGGGCTTAGGGTTTTTTAACAAGAGCAAAAAACCCAGTGGTTTTCACACAGGTTTGAAGTGGGCCGGGGGCTTTTTGACAACCTTTTTCTAATAAAAAAAGGCCGTATGCTCTCTTCTCAAGTGACTTTAGGGCTCGTTTGGTTGAAAATCCGAAAAAAAACGGTTTTTTTTAAAGTATCATAAACCTAACTCTGTTGTAATCCAAAGGGCTAAAATTGATTGTTTGGTTGCAAGGAATATATATGGATTCGAACCTTCACACTCGATTTTTTGCTTGGTGTGTATTTAGTTGAGATATAAATATAAAACATGAATAATAGAGAGAGAGATATAGATAAAAATATTTGTGGCATGTCCCCAGATTCCTACTAATTCATTCCTCTTAGCTCTAATTTTAAAATCCATTTTTTTTAATACAAATCCACATGCCTCTAAATCCTTACAAACAAACAAGGATTTCAAAGTTGTGGCAAAATTTGTACTTGATACGGTGTTTTGTCCATGAAATCCGTCTCAAATCCTTGCAACCAAATATCACTTAATTGAATTTGACACTCAATTTAGTGTCTTAGAATTGCGGTTAAAATAATAGAGAAGTAGAGATGTTTAGACAATGGAGATCAAAGCAAGCGATGCCGATAACCCAAGAAATCAAGCGATGGATGTTTCAGATTTGAAATTTGACACAAAATCTTCAACAACCATAACAAATTTATTAAATTCTAGCTTCTTAAAAAATTGAAAGATATGGTAAGCAACTTAAAGCAATACATCATAAACATAGAGATAGTTAAATTACAAAATTTACAAACCCACTTATTTTTTATGCTTTTAATATAACCACGTGCACTGCATGTGCCAAAATGCACATAATTGGCAATTAGAAAGTTAACCGTTAGATTACATGATAATAATGCACAAATAAAAATTTGATGCGAAATAATAAAATAAACAAGACAATCTTTTACAATCTTAAAATGTTTGTCTTCATTAAAAAAAACCTGTAGCCAATGGTACCGGGCACGGCTAATAAAACCTTCCGCTCTATTCTCCATACACATTTTATCCTAAAAAAAAATCACATCAAAATAATATCAAAAGAAATAAATTCTTTTTCTTTTTATAAATCTTTCTAGAATATCTCAGGAAAAAACAAAAGACAAAGGAGTTATCTGCAAAAATACCCCGCGTTGAATCTCTCCATCGTGCTTTCCGTTCTCTCGTTTTCCCATCGATAACGCTTTCTAATTTTACCCCCTCTGTTAATGATATCGGCTCTCAATGGAGAATGGGATCGAATCGAGATGGGTCTCTCGAGCCTCGAGCAACGAAGAAGAGGAGAGAGTCTCTGAAGACGTGGAAGAAGAAGAAGACGATGATGGAGGCGAGCATACGCTGATACGAACGACTCCCGTGATCGATCCATTGGATGTGGAAGTGCTCGAGATCTCCGGCGCCCAAAAGGACAGGCTCGATGAGGTACCGATTTAGATTCATTTGTATGTTTTGCATTTAATGTCATTTAAATTGATTGAGATCAATTCTGATGGATACTACTTGTGTGACACTCTGAGAATTCCAAGTTTCGAATTTTTGGATTAGATGTGAAGGCTGAACGAAATTTATCTGTGACGATTTCGAAGAAATTTGGGGAATTGGTTGAGGACGAGTAGCTGTTTATTTAGATTCCTTAAAAAAATTAAAAATTTAGGTGTCTTTTGTTAAATAGGAAGTTCTGTAGAAATCGAGTCCGATGACTAGAAAGTGTTTGTGATGTATCCCTTTTTTGTGAGTTGATTACTTGTGTATGTCAATTGTGTAATTGTTGTATGTGAAGTTATATAGGAGAAGGGTTGAGGGTTGGTTTTGGGAACAAGTTTGAGGACCGATACCTATTTGGTAAATGGAATCTTTTGAGGCTTGAGCATTTGACAATATACTTGTTTGTTATAATTGTCTAATTATGCGAGCTTTACTATGGAAAAGGTCAAAATTTTAAATCTATGTTAGGTGTGAAGCCAAGATTGGGTTCCCTTGGTCTTGAGAAGCATTTGGAACAAGTATTGAATGTGCAAGAGAGTAATACTTGCTATTCAAACGCGTTTATTTGTATTTAGAGATGTTGGAACAACTCTCACTTATATAATAGCTATTCTTCGTCTTGCAAGAACTGCTCCATTTATGTAACCATTCTCCATTTTGATGACTAAACGAGTAAATGGTAATTGATGCAATGGCTAATTTCACGTTTCATCGTCATAAACCATCAAATTTTAGATGTGGCGATGTCAAAAATTAAAATAATTTCTTCGGTGTGATCTCGACGTCAAATGTCAACTGAATTCTCAAACCATGAGAAATGGTCTAATTTATGCAAGTAGATCAGTAGGGGAACAATCAGTTACGTCTAATTTGACTCTTATATTCAATTTCAGGAGTTTAATTTGCGCAAGAGTGTAATACTCACTCTTCAAACACTTGGAGTTGTATTTGGAGATGTTGGAACAAGTCCACTCTACACATTTGATGTGATGTTTAACAAATCGCCTATTCGTAGGAAAGAAGATGTTCTTGGTGCACTCTCTTTGGTTCTGTATACCTTGATTCTAATACCGTTGATCAAATACGTCTTGGTTGTTCTTTGGGCCAATGATGACGGCGAAGGTACATTGGAGGTTGTGCTTTGTCTTTGATATCAGGTTTATTTAATTTTTCCTTTTCTTGAATATTTTTTTAACCTTTTCAACTTTTTATTGCATTTGTTTCAGGGGGTACGTTTGCTTTATATTCATTGATATGTAGAAATGCAAAGGCAAGTCTTCTTCCAAACCAATTGCAATCTGATGCTCGGATTTCGAATTTCGGGCTCAAGGTGCCATCACCAGAGCTTGAGAGGTCATTAAAAATAAAGGAGCATCTTGAAAAGTCACCAAGACTGAAGAAGCTTCTTCTTATGTTGGTATTGTTTGGTACTTCCATGGTAATTGCAGATGGAGTTGTCACCCCGGCAATGTCAGGTTAAGCTTCTATTTGCTGTTGGAATGAGGTCAGGGTGGCTTATTATTAGAAAAATATATTATACATCTCAATCCTAATTACAACTTCGAAGTTTTGGTGCAGCGGCACAAACTTTTAATTGGTATAAAGCAACCCAGGTTTAAACCTGATTGGAGACTCATTTAAAAAGCGGGTTTAAAAAAGTACCTAAGCGAACAGCCATATTTCTCTCAACCTGTGTGTTAAAATACAAAAAATGTCTCTCCTCACCATAACTTTGGAGTTCTGGTTTAATGGTTGTCTGTAAGACTCAAGTTAGTAGCATTGAGCGTGATTACTACTTTCAGATTTTTCCTGATCATAATATATCAATACATCACAAATTTGTCTCCAATAATCATGATTCATTTATTTTTATATCTTCTTGGTTATGCAGTCATGTCGGCAGTTGGTGGTCTGAAAGTTGGAATATTCAGGGTTGAGCAAGGTACATAATTTTTATGAGTTAAAGAGCAGGCCAATATAGAAGTTGACAATTGTATTTTCCTCAGCATCTTATCTCACCAACCAAAAACAGAAGTTAGTAGCTAACTGACAGTGGATTAATCTTAAATGTTATAACAAACAATATGCCACAATTAATGGCCGTTAAATGCTATACATCTACATGCCTTTATCAAATTTTTGAAAGTAATATTTCAATAATCCAATTATCTAACTGGAGATAAGGTCATTTTGTAGAGGAATACTTCCGTGTTGATATTCCACAACTCTGAAAAGCTCCTATTCGCCAACACTCCCTAAAGGCCACTTTTTCTTCCCTTATTAACTATTATGTTTAGTAATCTTCTTGTAGATATCGACCATAATGCTTATGTCGTAAAATGCCGAGATCCATCTATATCTTATGTTTCTATTATTGAAAATTTCCACTGATTATTACATATTAACTGTTGCAGATCAAGTTGTGATGATATCGTTTGCATTTCTTGTCATATTGTTCAGCGTACAGAAGCATGTGACAAGCAAGGTGGATCTCGCGGTTGGCCCTGCTTTGTTTATATGGTTTTGCTCCATTGGGGTCATTGGTATCTACAATCTTGCAAAGTATGGGGGATCTGCTTTTGCAGCGTTTAACCCTCTATATATCTATTACTTCTTTGAAAACAACTCAACGCAGGCTTGGATGTCTCTTGGCGGTTGTCTCTTATGTGCAACAGGTAAAAAGAAAATTACAACAACATCGATGATTTTGTGAACTGTTTTAGAATTTGTTGCCTTTCAGTGTTTTGAAATTTTTGATGAGCTAACTTGAGTTCTTACATATTAAATGTTTCACGCAAAGCAAGCAAGTGCTAGATACATATCAAGCTAGCCATGCACCTAATTTGATACATATCAAGCAAAACATGCACCTAATTTGGTGCACCGGCAATTTTCCAGTATATCATATCCGAAAACTATCAGCTCGCTATTGTACTTTCGTTGCTCCTATCAGTGCTCACTAGCATTTCTCATTACATTGTACTATATCTCATATACTTATGGGTGATTATATTATAGGATCTGAGGCTATGTTTGCAGATCTTTGCTATTTCTCTCTGAAGTCTATTCAGGTAAATCATTGCCTTGTACTGCTTGTCAGTTTTCTTCTGTTGTGGCTTTATCATCATCATATGATCAACTCGATTATTTTATGCAGCTAACATTTATGTTCCTGGTTCTCCCTTGCCTTATCCTGGGATACCTTGGTCAAGCTGCATTCCTCATGAAAAATCAGGATGTATCTGAGCAGGTTTTCTTTTCATCAATTCCCAGTAAGTACAAAGATTTTTTTGGTTATAAATTTTGTTGTTCTTGCAGGTCATGGTAGAATGTGTGATTTGGTAAATCTGAGTTGTGCATTTCAATGTCTGCATGTGAGTGTAGGTATATGAATGCCTTGACATACTGTGGACGGGTACGTGTGTATAAATGTTTTAAAGGTGTGTGTCCGTTTGTTATTCTCCTGGTAGATTGTGGTATAATCTATAATTTGGTAAATTGACTTATGTGTGTGTAAATGTATGTAAACGTGTAAACGTGTGTATGCATATACATATGCTGTGGAAAGCAGAAAGCATAGTGAAGCAAAAAGGCAGAATTTAGGCTTAAGCAGTAAAAAGTGCCAAGGCTTTTCTATAATAATAAATAATAATTATAGAAAAGTAGATGAAACTCTTAGAAACAAGAAAAGCTAAATTAAAAGAGATTTTATTTAATGTTTCTTAAAGTATCCATGCAATAGCGAATCATTTTAAGACAACATTAATGAATTTTCCATCAATATTAGCTCTAAAAAGATTGTGTTATTGATTAAATGCAACAAGAAAAATCCATTATCCGATCATTTAATTCGATAGGTCACAATATTAATTGAATAAGGGCTCTATCCCATTTCGACATGATAAAATTCAGGATTCCCACACGTAAAGCGGGTTTCGAGCCTCTAAAATAACACACAGGCTTTATACTACAGTGGTTGCTTTATGGGGCTTTACCATAGTGATGCGTACATGAACGTTTTGTCTGTATTTTTGCGGGTATGTATGTTATATGTGTTTCTTTGTGTATGTCCATCCCTAGAAGCCAATTTCCTATAAGCAGTTGAAAAACTACAGCCTCATACAACAGTCTGTGTGCATGTTGTTGGGCATGCATGTATCTATATTATGCATTCATCATGCTTATGTGCATGAATGTTGTCCGTGTATGCTTTATATTTCTGTATGATTGGACGTGCCTACTTGAGTTTCTGTTAAACATGCGCAGTTAATTTCATAGATGCGCATCTATGCTTGTTTGAATTTTATTATCTTCTTACTGTAGGGTGTTTTTCGTCACCCCATTGAGATGGGAATACGCGCGCTTGTCAGGCGCATTACAGATTCTCCCTATCTAGGGGAGGCTGGGGTTTATTGATTGTGGGGATCCGAATCTCTAGCAGCCGCGGACTAAGCTGCCGTTAATTACCTCTCACATTTGGAGCGAGAGAACCTTCGATTGACGGGTCAAAAAGGTCATGTGAACTCAATGTTCAGTGTTGTGTTTTGAAGGGATTTAGGATGTATCGGGGGGCCCGCAGAGTTTTTATAGGGGTCCCGCTACCTGGATAGCGGGCAGGGTTCAAGGAGGCTAGCAGTCCCCTTGCAGGGTGCGAGGCAGCGTCCCGTTAGAATTTTTTCTAACGAGGACAGTGTTGTGGAGTATGTGTGTGTATATACATATTTATAAAAAAGGAAAGGCATCTAAAAGATGCGTGGGAGAAGGCGCCAGCGCCCCACGTGCGCGGCACGCGGGCGCTGGACGCATGGCGCCAGCGGAAAATAAGGGAGTAGGCTCAGCTCCCATACTGGGAGTTGTACTCTAATTGACTTTTGGAGTTAAACTCCTTAAAAAAAGATATATTATTATTGTTTGTTTATTTTTTATGGTGTTAAACTCTCAGAAACTTTGGTTTGTGGAGTTAAACTCCATGGAATCTTTGTAAATGCTCAAAGGGACCCTTCCTTCGCCCCTGAGCCTTGGATCTTTCTCCAAAATGGGATCATTAGAGGTGGGTCTCCTTCCTCCTCTGCTGTTGGTCGGATTTTGGAGAACAAGAGGGGTGGGATTTTAAAAATCTCTCCTTTTTAAGATCTGATAGAAGATCCGAGCTCCACTTTGTGGGTTTTATAGTGAAAAACTATTTATTTTTGAAAAAGAAAGAGTAAAACTCTTGATTTAATTGAAAAGGGGAAGACGGTTTAGAACCTTGAGGAAGGAGGAGGCATAAAGAACCCTAAATTTTGAGGGAAAATGAAAAGTTATCTTTTATTTCATTATCATGTTGCCTTTTATAGACTCACATTTACATATAGCCCATTGGGCTTTACAAATTGGCATTTTGCCCATCCCCGTGTCTCATGTGCTCATTTCTTTTGCACATGAGTGACGGGCTTTAAAAAAAATTTGCTTCATGCCCATTTTCTTACATTCATGCATAAAAAAAATTACATCAAAATTATTTATTACATGATTTTTATTTTGGCATGGAGGAGTCGGCCGCGGGGCTCGATTTGGGAATGGGCCCACTTGACCTGGGCTTAAGCCCACCGGCTTGGGATTGACTTTGATTTTAACTTAGTCAACCGGGGTGTAATTTTTGACCCCAACAAAGTGCCCCTATTAATAAATGCACACCACACATGTGGGTCGTGTGCATGAAATTGATGGATCTTTCACGTGGAGGCAACTTGATTTAGTTCCCGCTTTCTGTGAAGCTGGCACTGCCCTTTTTACGACATGGACAGTCGATGCTTGACGTGTCTCCGAGACGGAGTGTCGGTAGTTGATGTGTCCCGGAGGCGGAGTGTCTGGTTGACTTGATTCCAAGGCGGAGCATAATTCCGACGAGGAGGTCGTTACTGCCCTTTTAATCGTGGACAGTCGTGCTGCCCTTTTTGTGACTTGGACGATTGGTGCTGCCTTTTTGCGACTTGGACGGTCGGTGCTGTCTTTTTAGCAACATGGACGGTCGGTGCTGCCCTTTTTGCGACTTGGACGGTTGGTGCTGCCCTTTTAGCGACTTGGACGGTCGCTGCTGCCCTTTTAGCTACGTGGACGGTCGGTGTTGTCTTTTTTGCGATTTGGACGGTCGGTGCTGCCCTTTTAGCCACATGGATGGTAGGTTCTGCCCTTTTTGCGACTTGGATGGTCGGTGTTGCCCTTTTAGCGACGTGGACGGTCGGTTCTGCCCTTTTAGTGACGTGGACGGTTGGTGCTGCCCTTTTTGCGACTTGGACGGTCGATACTTGATTTGACTTGCTCTGCTTCTTGCAGTGTCGGGGATGAACTTGACTTGCTCCGCTTCTTGCGGTGTCGAGATTGGATTTTGATTTGCTCCGCTTTCTGCGGTGTCGGGGTTGAAGTTGACTTGTTGATTGTGATTTGGGTTGACATCAGGATCGCTACACTGGAATATGGTACCAGAAACGAATCATCATTTGCCATGAGAGGATTTGAGGATTTTGGTTTTGGCGACATCTGCATTGCTGCACTGGAATAATGCCAGGAGCAACTCATCATTTGCCCCGGGAAGATTTCCCTCGTTCCCAGTTTAACGGCTTAGGGGTCATCTATTTCCAGTTTAACGACTTAGAGCTCATCTGTTTCCAGTTTAAAGACTTAGGGGTCTTTTGTTTCCAGTTTAACGACTTAGAGGTCATCTGTTTCCAGTTTAAAGATTTAGGGGTCTTTGTTTTCAGTTTAACGACTTAGAGATCATCTGTGCCCAGTTTAACGACTTAGAGGTCATCTGTTCCCAGTTTAAAGATTTAGGGGTCCATTGGATTAGAGGTTTGGAATTTTGGGGTTGGGGTCGGCATCAGCGTTGCTGACACTGAAGAACAGGTGCCAGGAGAAATTCATCATTTGCCTTTCCCTGTTGGGGAGCGATGGCTTAGGAGACAGGTTTATGTCCCTATCATTTAAGACTTTTTCAATTTTATGAGCCGTAAGGGTCCCATAAAAGCATTTTCTCACTACGAGTCGTAAGGATCCCGTAGGTGTATTTTCTCCTTAGAAATCGTCAGGACTCCCAAGTGTGTTTTTTCTTTGTGAGTCGTAAGGATCTCATGAAGGCGTTTTCTTACGAGTCGAGAGGATCTCATAAGTTTGTTCTCCTCATGTATCGTGAGGACACATGAGTGGGTCTTCCCAAATGGAGCATAATTCCAAGGGCGGAGACCGGCCGCATGACTGGTGATTGTGATAGGGCATGGGTGTGATGAGAATTATTTGAGCCCGTGGATTGTATACGGTAGTCGATTTGGGGACTAACCGTAGGGCCGGAAGAATTTTGGAAAATTGTCGGCGTCTGCATCGCTGCACTGGAATGCGATATGTTCAGTTGATAAAACTGCACATTTGTTATTACATTTTTCCTACTATTTCTATATTAAAAAGGTCTTTATTATAATATATCATACATATGAGGGTTTATCTGTAAAAATACTATTTTCCATGTGTTGATTTATTATAATTAGTATTTGATAGGAAAATATATGCAAATAATATCATTGACCAAATCCTAGTAGAACAAAGTCTACTAAATATTATTTGTTAAGTTATTGTATAGAATTTTCAGGTCTAAAATCAAGGAAATCAAGTTAAAGAAAACCTGCCTAATTAAGAAATCAAAATGAAGAAATCAATTCTGGCAGAAGAAAAGAAACGATTTCCAAATTCTGAAGGTTCCAGGATCGCCACATATCACAAGGAGCATTCTCATAAAAAATTGATCAATGGATCTGATCATCGGACCGCGGATCCGCGGCATGAGCCCCTTGATGCCGCGGATCCGCCGTGTTAAAGTGGAGTTAAGGGATGACACTTTTTTGGTGGGATTGTAACTACCATTCCCCAATTTAGGCATCTAACTTTCTGGCTTTGGGACTATAAATAAAGACCGAGAGTCTCTTGGAAAAATCATCAAGTCGACGCGATCACGAAGTCCAAGACGGCTCACGCATCCAGGCTGATCATCAACTGTTCGTCTACCTCCTTGGAAGAGATCGAGAAGCAAGCTAGTATTTGTAATCATTTTCTAAGGATCAAAGTGTAATGAATATTGTTGATTAATAAAGGTAGTTCTTTTTCTTTTTCTATTTTGTCGTAGTTTAATTATGCATTTTCTCTCCATCTCTTTTTCTCCCAACATACGCGAGTAATTCTCCGCTTGTTAGGGTTCGTAGGATTATGGTAGGCTAATGGATGATGAACATCCCTAAACCCTTTTTAAGTCCTATAAAGTTTATGAACTTTATCAAAAGAATCATTAACATCCTAGTCGGGCGCGCTAACAATTCTTTGATAGTTCTGACCGCGATTAGAGATTAGATTAATAATTGTTTTGGTAAAGGCTAGATATGAACGGAGTCCTGTGTCGAGATAAGGGTTAAGAGTGAGATTCTTTTTTCCTCCAGAAACCCTAATCTACACGCATCACCGTCGTTCTAGTTTTAAATCTATTAAAGAATAAAAAGGGTAACTTTTAATTAATCGTCCATGACTACTAAATCCTAACGAACCCTACAAGCCCCCTTATTATATTAACTACATCCCTAAAATAATCTAGATCTATATTTTTTACATTCTTGCTTAACGTAGATCTAGAAACCATTCTTCAAAATTCTTTATTCTCCTCTCTTTTTCAACACGTCTAAAATAAGAGTAAAAGATTCAACGTTTCCCTGAGAACGACCCGTACTCATCTCGGTCTAGCTACGCGTGACACCGTTATTGATTGCGGTTATTCTACAAACACAATTTTTCGAACCAATCAAGATACCAGGAGCGACTCATCATTCGCCGTTGGGACATTCAGAGTTTGGTTGGCGTCTGCATCGCTGCACTGGAATATGGTACCAGGAGCAACTCATCATTCGCCTTTTTTTTACCGCGATCGCTCTATCATTTCAGCTTTTCTCATCGCGAAGGTTGCGATTGCCCTATCATTTCGGCTATTTATTCGCGGTTGCCCCATCATTTCGGCTTTATTTTCATCTTTATTTTTACTCGCTGATTTTTATTGCGAGTTGTCCCATCATTTCGGCTTTTTATTTTATATATATATATATATTTATCTTTTTTTGGTTTTATTTACACATTTTTACATCCCCAGTTTAACGACTTAGAGGTCGATTGTTCCCAGTTTAACGACGTTGTGGTCAACTGTTTTCATAGAAAGGCAGATGTATGAGAGAATCAGTTTCACGAAGGACTTCGGTCTGCGTTTATATGAAATTGGCGGTCGCAGCTTGACTGTTTGTTAACACGCTTTTAGATAGTTCTATCTCTCCTGCCTTGTATTGCTTTTCGACCCAATCTTTGAAGACGAAGCAGTCCTCAATGGCATGACCTATCACTCTGTGATAGGGGCAATATTTGGGGTCGTCGGTCATATTCGCTTCTTGCGGTCTCTTTGATTCTGGCAGTTGTAGACCGTTTCTTAGGGCGTCCTTGAATATTTTGTGGATTTTGTCCGTTCTGAAGGAATAGACCTTATCCAGTTTCTTTTTCAGTAGAGATTTTGTTCCCTCTCCGAACACTGGCTTCCGAGGCTGGTCGGTATTAGGCCCGCTCATCCCTCGTCTATTTCGGTTAGCCGAAGTGTTGAAAGATTTAGTATCGTCGGAACTTCCGCCTTTACGATTATCGTCCTTTCGGTTTCTCCAGGACCTATTGTTATTTTGGGAATCAGAGAAAGACTCCTGCTTTGAGCGCTCCAACATCTGGACTTTCCTGGTCAGCTCTTGAAATGTTTTGAGACCCGCAGTGCATAGAAACGGGGCCATCCAATTGTTGAGATTTCCGACGAGGAGACTGACAGATTGGTCCTGCTCTATCGGCGGTTCACATTTGACGGAGAGATTGCGTCATCGGGTTATAAAATCCGCGCTGCTTTCGTTGTTCTTTGGCTTGGTCCTTATGAGGTCGACAATGGTAATCTTATCGTTGACGCTTATGAACCTCTGCCGAAACAGAGATTCTATTTGGACGAAAGTTGTGACGGAGCCATCCGGTATGCTTGCGTACCAATCGAAAGCAATCGGTCAAGTTATTAACGAACTGGCGGAGGAGAAGCGCATCATTGCACCCAGTATTCCCGCATGAGACTTTAAAGTGGGCGATGTGCCGATTCACATTTCCCGTCCCATTGAATCTTCCGAATTTAGGGACGACATAGCCGCTAGGAAATTCTACCAGATCATACTGAGCAGGATATGGTCTCCCGTTATTGCTAACATCTTTTTGCGCTTCGGCTATCAATGTTTTGACTTTGTTGGCAACCAAATTCATGATTTGATCTTGAGTTAGTGGGCTACTGTCATCGGTAGCCAAGATTTTTCCCGAGATAAGATGCGACTGACTTTCATGCAGTCCGCTCACCTTTGGATTTGAGGGAATAGGCGTCGGCTGTCTCGGGACACCGTTTCCCGGTTTATAAGCAGAGCCCTGCGCTTGATTGGGCGGCTGAGAGGCAAGTTGGGCCGTGAGCTGTAAGACGATGTTTGTCAAGTCGTCAATTTTTTAGTAAAGCTTGGCCATCTCCTTGTATTTGTTTCTGTGTTGCTTTCGGACCTCCTGTAGAAGTTGCTGCTCTGCGTTCTTGGGACGGAAGATTGGCTCATCTTTGCTTTCCGAGCCTGACTCCTCATGAACCGAGGGATCTCTCCGCTTATCAGCTTCACTGGGGGGATTTTCATTATCTTTCGGAGGATGCTGGTATTGGGAAGTGACAGTCACATTCACACCAGATTGGATTTTAGATGTAGTGGCCCCATCCTTGCTCTTGCTGCGTGTGCCCACCATGTAGATAGTGTGGACCACGTATCCAGCCATTTCCTCATCTTTGGCGGGATAACCCTGTTCTTCGAACCTCCTGAAGTTCAGCCTAGCAGGAGCCCTAGCCCTTTTGTTGGCTCTATATCTGAGCCTTTTCTGTCTTAGCTTCTCAATTTTAAGGGCTTGGCGGGCATCTGTTTCCTGGAAAGCCACTGTGAGTCGATTGATAAGGAGCTTAGAGAAGATACCCGATCGAGCAGTTGTCGAGGGCAACGCTAGAGCTTACTCGAGACGTCTCGTTGCTTTGTTCGTGTTGATGGCCTTGCCCTCAGCTGGAGCAATAGAGAGTCGTTCGGAAACGGACTTGCGCTTGGGCTGAGGTACTCTCGCGACCATGACATTCGGCCTTTTTCCCGTTGAGCCTAGTTTATCCATCACTGGGGGTTGAAGAGCAGGGACGACGTTAGCTGGCACGAACATAATAGAGCCAAATGGTAGCGGCGGCTCCTCCCACTGTCGCCCGAGATTGGCTGGAAGGACCTTCCTGGCGTCCATCTTCATCGTGTAGGAGATGGGAGCCGTGCTGAGAGCCGAGTTCATCTTTGGAGACATTGTTGAAAATTATTTGCTTGAAAGTCTGCATGAAAGAGCATTATTTTAGTATAAATATTGATATGTATGTTAATTGAGTTCGCATGGATATTTAACCCGAAATATGGGAGGAGAGATAAGTCTCACCGGACGTGCCAGAATCTGTAGGGTGTTTTTCATCATCCCACTGAGATGGGAATACGTGCGCATTTGTCAGCGCATTACAGATTCCCCCTGTCTAGGGTAGGCTGGGGTTTATTGATTGTGGGGATCTGAATCTTCGGCAGCCGCGGACTAAGCTGTTGTTAATTACCCCTCGCTTTTGGAGCGAGAGAACCTCCGATTGATGGGTCAAACAGGTCATGCGAACTCAATGTGCAGTGTTGCGTTTTGAAGGGATTTGGGATATATTGGGGGGCCCGCAGAGTTTTTACGGGGGGTTCCACTACCCGGATAGCGGGTTAGGGGTCAAGAGGGCTAGCAGCCTCCTTGCAGGGTGCGGGGCAGCTCCCCGTTAGAATTTTTTTCTAACGGGGACAATGTTGTGGAGTATGTGTGTGTGTTGACATATATATAAAAAAGGAAAGGCATCCAAAGGATACGTGGGAGAAGGCGCCAGCGCCCCACGTGCACGGCACGCGGGCTCTGGGCGCAAGGCGCCAGCGGAAAATAAGGAAGGGGGTCAGCCTCCCATACTAGGAGTTGTACTCCAATTGACTTTTGGAGTTAAACTCCTTAAAAAAAGATGTATTATTATTGTTTATTTATTTTTTATGGAGTTAAACTTCCAGAAACTTTGGTTTGTGGAGTTAAACTCCAAGGAATCTTTGTAAATGCTCAACGGCACCCCTTCCTTCTCCCCTGAGCCTTGGATCTTTGGAGATGAGTCTCCTTCCCCATCTTCTGGTGGTCGGATCTTAGAGAACAAGAGGGGTGGGGTTTTAAAAATCTCTCCTTTTTAAGATATGATGGAAGATCCGAGCTCCCTTTTGTGGGTTTTATGGTGAAAATCTATTTATTTTTGGAAAAGAAAGAGTAAAACTCTTGATTTAATTGAAAAGGGGAAGAAGATTTAGAATCTTGAGGAAGGAGGAGGCACAAAGAACCCTAGATTTTGAGAGGAAATGAAAAGTTATCTTTTATTTCATTATCATGTTGCCTTTTATAGGCTTACACATTTACATATAGCCCCTTGGGCTTTACAAAATGGTATTTTGCCCATCCCCATGTCTCATGTGCTCATTTCTTTTGCACATGAGCCATGGGCTTTACAAAAATTTGGCTTCATGCCCATTTTCTTACATTCATGCATAAAAAAAATTACATCAAAATTATTTATTACATGATTTTTATTTTGGCATTGGGGAGCCGGCCGCGGGGCTCGACTTGGGCATGGGCCCACTTGACCTGGGCTTGGGCTCATCTGGCTTGGGGTTGACTTTGATTTTAGCTTGGTCAACCGGGGTCTAATATTTTCCCCCAACACTTACATTGAAAGTTTTCCATTTCTTTTAGGATTTCTTAATACAGACATTCCCTGGCTATTTGAATTGTAAATAAATGTATATTTGTGTATAAATATATGTATGTGTGTGTATGTCATGAAGAGGGCATGTATGCTTTTGTGCGCACTCGCGTGTGATCTTCCATCTTCGGAAGCTAATTTCCTATCAATAGTTAAAATATCGCGTTCTCATAAAATAGTTTGTAGGAATGCATGTGCTAGTATCGTACAATTTTCTATAGCATGCATGCGTCATGTGCATGTGCATGGATGTGGTGTGTGTTTGTGTCTATTTTTGTGTGTGATTGTGCATGTATCTGCCTGTACATATGTGGTTCATGTGGATGGATGCACACCTATGCACATCTATGCTTGTTTGCATATTATTATTCTCTTATATTGGAAGGATTTTTTATTCATTTAGAAATGCTAATTTTCTGACCAGGTGGAGCTTTCTGGCCAATGGTTTTCATTTCCAACATAGCTGCACTGATTGCAAGCCGAGCAATGACTACTGCTACATTTTCATGTATAAAGAAATCAATGGCTCTTGGTTGTTTTCCGCGCCTCAAAGTCGTTCACCCATCGCGGAAATTCATGGGTCATATATACATTCCCGTCCTAAATTGGTTTCTGCTGGTGTTCTGCTTGGCATTTGTTGCCACCTTTGGAAGTATAAATGAGATTGGCAATGCATATGGTATTCAATTTGTTTCTTTTGCTTAAACAGAGACTCTATTTCCTCTCATTTGAATTCTGAGAACCACTTGTACACACTTTAGTTTAACCATCCCGGCAAAAATTTATCCCTTTAGAATAGATTAACTGAAATTTGTATTAAAGTAAAAGCAATAATCCGTTGAGTAATTCTGCTAATGGAATTATCAAATAAGACCTTTTCCTATTGAGATTTCCTCAATGTTGTTACGCCTCAATCTACTGTTTTCAGCACATATTTTATAATGTGAGGCTGGACCTTGTTAGGCGTTAATAAATCTTTGTTCCGTTAACGAACCATAATTTTACTTACAGTCTCTCTTCCCCAGTTCAATTGGGTAAAGCTGAAAATTCCACCTTTTAAACTTGGGTTTCTAATTTTAAATCCACCTCAGCTACAAGAAAAGATTTGAGGTATATATTTTCATGGAAACTTGCTTCAGTTTCAAAGGGACTATAGGGCAATCAGGGGTATTTTATTCGGTCTCCGTTGGAGCTTTGTCACTAATCAAGGGCAGCTATTTTAGGCAAGAGGATTTTAGATTCTTTTTTGTTTAGCCTTATTTTACATGATTTTCGTTTCTATTTGATTAGAGGCTAAAGCCACACAAATACTTCTTCACCAAGGATTATTATGCATATAACATACTTCTCCTTATGGAAGAAAAAGATAAAATGGAAGAAATCAAGAAACTATATGCTTTCTTCTTGTTTCTCATCCCCCCTCCCCTCCCGCCTTTCCTTTTGTTATTGTTTGCCATTTAAAGCATCTTTTTCTGCAGGCATTGCTGAGCTTGGAGTGATGATAGTGACAACAATCCTAGTAACTATCATTATGCTGCTTATATGGCAGATCAACATCATTTTTGTGATATGCTTCACAGCCGTCTTTCTAGGTTTAGAGTTAGTTTTCATCTCTTCGGTAATGGGCGGAGTAGGCGATGGAAGTTGGGTTTTGTTGGTTTTCGCAGCAATATTATTTATGACAATGCACATATGGAATTACGGCAGCAAGCTTAAATATGAAACTGAAGTTAGACAGAAAATCCCAATGGATTTATTGATGAAATTGGGTTGTAATCTTGGCACTGTTAGAGCTCCTGGCATTGGTTTGGTTTACAATGAATTAGTGAAAGGAGTTCCTGCCATATTTGGACAATTTTTGACAACTCTTCCAGCTATTCACTCTATGATTGTATTTGTGTGCATTAAGTATGTGCCTGTTCCAGTAGTCCCTCAAGATGAGCGGTTTCTTTTCCGGCGTGTTTGCCCACAGAGCTATCACATGTTCCGATGCATTGCTAGGTATGTCTTTACTCTGTATAAAAATTGATGGGTGAATTGCACAAAACACCCCTGCACTTTACCACATATAGCACATATACCCCCTCAAGTAATGTATTAGCGCAAACACCCACTCTATGCATCTACTGAAACACTCAACAACACTCAAATTCAATTATAAACAACTCGAATTGTGTAGTTTAGCTATAGAACTTGGTCATGTTGTTTAGAGTAGAATTTTGAGTGTTCATGAGGATTTTGGTCGCAAGTGAGAGGGTGTTTGTGCTAATAAATTACTTTAGGGGGGTGCAAGTGCTATACAGGATAAAATACAGGGGTGTTTTTTGCAACAAACCCATAATTGATTGGAGCTACAATTCTTCGAAGCACCGTAGGAGCATAGCTCTTGACATAAAAGTTTCCTCTCCAAACCCCAAAGTGATTCCAAAGGGTGGCATACAAAAAAAAATACAATTCTTGGAAATTGGAAGAATATTTAGCTAAAAGATAGTGTTGGTTTTCTGTTTGTGTTCCCCACATCAGCCAGCATAAGATGACTCGCTACAGATAGGATCATCAACAAGATTTCACAGCTAGTTTATTCTTTAACTTTTCTTATAAAATTAAGAAACATGAAATGTAGAAGGGCAATTCTTATATAAAAGTGCCAAAATAACTGGATAAGTAATGTAACAGTGCATGTTATTTGGGGTCCTGTTGTTTGCCCTAAAGTAAATGGGTTTTCGTGAAATTTAGCCTTAATGTTTCAGAGTGGTTGTATTAGACGCCTTGAATGGCTTATTAGCGCAAACACCCCCTTTTTTTCTCCATCAAATCAAAACCCCTAAAAAGAAAACACACACTTAAATTATTCTTTAAACAACAGAAACAAGTTCCGGAGTTAAATTAGGCAATCATTTGAGTTGTTTAGACTGGAATCTGAGTCTTTTTAAGGGATTTGGTCGATGAGCAGAGGGGTAAACAACATGGAATTTTTGTGCAACGCATCCTTTTTATTAATTCTAGGAAACATCTTCACTGGATGCTCAAATATAGGTATGGTTACAAGGACTCCCGCAAGGAGAATCACCAAACATTCGAACAGCTTCTAATTCGAAGTCTTGAGAGCTACATCAGACAAGAAGCTCAAGAGCTTTCTCTAGCAAGCGATGACGATGCTGATTCTGACACTGATAACAATCCACAACATTCAAGAGTCCTCATATCTACCAATGGCAGCATGTATTCCCTAAGCGTTCCTCTTCTCGCAAATGAAAATAATAATAACTTAATCAAGAAACCAACTTCTGAGGCTAGCACTTCTTCTCATGGAGTTCAGGAACCAAGTCTTGAGAGGGAGCTGTCGGTATTGGAAAAGGCGAAAGAGTCTGGGGTTGTTTATTTACTCGGTCATGGGGATATTCGAGCGAGAAAGGATTCATGGTTTTTTAAGAAGCTGATTATAAATTACTTTTATGCATTTTTGAGAAAGAACTCGAGGAGAGGTACAGCAAATCTCAGTATTCCTCACTCGAAGTTGATGCAAGTGAGCATGACTTACATGGTCTGAGTGATTTTGGTGTTGTCATGTTTTCTTTTTCCTTTTTCCCCCTGCTTTTTCCTTTGCTTTAAAAGCTAACTACAGGTTGTTGTTTTTTTGTGTTTATGTTGTTCTTTTTGCTTCATTGAGACAGTTTTGATGACTTTGTTATTTGCATGTTGCAGGTTTTTTTTTTTTTTTTGTAGAATTAGGTTTGCTAATAAGATTGCCTTTTTTCTCCTCATGAATTTGTGTCGAGAATCATGGTGTATGTAGTTTGATTTATTCTTCTTCACTGAAGTTTGATGAATTTGAGTACTCTGAAAGGATTGTGGAGAGTTGGAAATTAAATGATTTGTGATTCGAAGATGAATATACGAAATGAAATTAATTGTTCATATTGAATTTGCTATTTTGGATTACGATGAGATGGCAAATCAGCTATGATTCATTCCCCTCCTTCAATAAAAGTAGAAACTTGCTTAGGTTTCTCATTGCATAAAGGGTGTTGTGGCAATGTGAAACGTTTTATTCATCAAGATACACATGTCATGCATGTAAACAATTTATTCCCATCCTCACATACTTCTACTGAATATCATGCTACGTTGGATGGCCTTTAGCTTCTCGTTTGAGGTAGGCTCATCGGAAAACATTCTTTTTCTTGTACATACAGATAATAAACAAGCCAAGACGGGTTGCAATGTTACACTAAAAGCACCGACCCATCAACAATCGCTATTATTGCCCAGTTCTTCAATCCATTAAAGCATATCAGTATTGATTAAACCAAGATCATTGAATACTATTGGAGCAAACACCTGATTCATCTAGATACCAACACACTATCTACTGCATGCCGACAGTATCCCATTGCGGTCAAGTTCAGATCACAAGACACCATACATTCCATTTCATCTAGACAACACTTTTGGTAGTATGATCCCATCATTTTAGGGGAGGAAAAGTTTGCTCTCTATGATACTTTTTCCGCAGCATCCTATCTATGGAAGACACCGCCGTGCTATCTGCGGCATGCGAACAGTATAAAGGAACCTTATCAGGTCATATGCCTATGAAACGCATAATGCTTTCACAGTTGATTCAGCCACACTTTCCTGCGTATGGGGCTCCTCATAATACTTTCTTAAATCAACATCTATTGGTAAAAAAATCCTTTGATCTACTTCAGATCCATGTAAATGCCGAAAAACGTTACGAAGCAGCTTCACTTCTATGCGGCGAAGGTACTTGCGAGACACCTGATGCTTTTCCGGACCCCACTATACTTATCATGGGCCCCACCTATTCATTAGAAGCAGGACTAGTGTCATGTACACTACGCTTGCATCAAATCAAATCAAAACCCAAGCCCAAAAACACATCTCTCATTCTCTCCTCTCTCCCCCCCACACCAAACAGCTAGAGAGAGGAAGCCGAAGACGACGAAGAGAGAGAAACCACCATCGAGAGCGGAACCAAAGCCCTAAAATCGCCTCCTTTTTGATGGGCCCACCGCAGCCGCCATGCCAAGTCCGCTGCGCTCGCTGCCACGAGATCCTCACCGTCGCCGCCGGCATCACCGAGTTCAGTTGCCCTAAGTGCCAGCTCCCTCAGATGCTGCCCCCTGAGCTCATCAACCCACCTTCTTCATCCTCCTCCTCCTCCGCCGCGGCCAAGCGGCCGCCGGCGGTCCCTCCGCCGCTTCCGCCGCCGGCTCCTCCGCCGCCGGCGCAGGGGATCGATCCGACCAAGATCCAGCTTCCCTGTGCCCGATGCAAGGCGATCCTCAACGTTCCGCATGGATTGGCGAGGTTCAATTGCCCCCAGTGTGGGGTTGACCTTGCTGTCGATTTGAGCAAGATTCAGCAGTTTCTGGGAGCGACGGCGGCGGCGGGCTCGGGTGTTCCGGCGCCTCCGCAGGAGGTCCCAGAGGAGATTAATGAGGTGAGCTTTGTTGATTTTGGTGGCTTGTGCTTTTGTTTTGTTGAATTGTGGGAACCCTAGTTTTGGTTGGATTTTATTTTTTCAGTTTCGGGATTTGGATGGCGAAATGAATTTTATAGAGTAATTCCATTAAATCGAAATGCAGAGAAAAGGTTGAGGTATCTTCTGAAGTTTAATAGTTGAATTCAGCTATTGTAGAATGTTCCAATGCTGAAGGGGGAAAGTTATTTGATAATGCTCTATTTCTATCTTGTTTGGTTGCTCTAACGTGTTTCCAGAGTTAGAGAAGTGTTTAATTTTATTTAATAAGAAAATTTGTTCTCAAAACATTTATTTGTTGGATAAGATGGTAGGTAATACGTGTGTACTAAATAAATAGGTACCGAGTAACATATGTACACAAAGTAGTGAAGAACGATAGAATTTGATTCCTTAGGTATTTACATATTCGATAAGCAATAACAAAAAGTCAATGAGTGCAACCGATGGGCGATTTGTGTGTAAAATTTGGTAAGTGCAATATATTAATATACATTTAGAATTTATATGAATTGAGGCAGTTCAAAGGTGTCATTCCTATTTCTCCCCTCCCCTTCCTTATTTCCAGGGGACAAATAAAAGACAAAATTAATTACTATATAATCTATTAATGTTTATGCAATGACTCCCGAGGTTTCACAATGATGAGAGATTCATGCACCAAGCTTTTGCTAATATATTAATACTAGAATTCACTTGGATAAGTGGTTAGTTTGGATCACAGATCCAAGTAATAAATTTCCATGGTATGATCGATCATCACACTTGTCGTGGACAACTTTTTTTTCTTCTATTTTTTATTTTTACTATGTAGAGTGCTATTTTCCTTATAGAATGTGGATAATGGCACAAAGTTGGTTCGCATAAATGTAGTTGTACGCCTAACCTCTTCATACAACCAGATTACTCAATTAAAAAACCATTGATGGACAAATGTACGGTAATGTGAACTTCCTATGAGTCTCTCCTAAAAATCTTGCTATTTGGGAATACCATGATTTATATTAAAGCAAAGGCGTCATTTGTTAACTGAAAAAAATGCTATTGGATTCTGCCCAATTTCCTTGGCTGCCCTTCTGGTTTTTGCATTCTATGGTGACCTATGGTAGTTTGACATTGTTGGCTAAGGATGTTGCCTCTTTTTTTCTTGAGTCACAAATTTTCTTTAGATAGTTGTCAAAATATAGTTTTAGTTGGTCGATCTTGTAGGTTTAGTGATTTAAACTGATTTGGACCGTTGGAGGCCTATAATGTTGAAAAAGGAGGGAAAAGAACATTTTGCGACATTTATGCTAGTGGGAGATTAACCATATATAAAAGTTATTTTGAGCGCATTGTTGCAAAATTGTGGTAGATATTGATTTCATGATGAATACTAGTTCAAATGATGGTAGCAACTCAAGGCCATAAACAATTTCGAACATGTGTGTTGTTACTTAGTTGAGGCGTGATTCCAATATGCTAATGTAAGATTAACAAAGAAAAGAAAAAGAATTTATAGGTTATTTAAAGTACGTTGTTGTGGAATTGCGTTATATATCGAATTTCATAACACGGTATTTTTTTTAGAAACGGTGGTGGTAATTCAAGGCTATTAACCATTTTCCAACCATTCTGTTGAAACGGAACTGAGGCATGGATTGACTTTGATGCACAAATACGATTTTTTTGGGAAAGCCTCGATTGAAAATACGACATGGACATGAGCGAGAGATGCCAATGAAACAAATCCTAAAAAACTAGAACATGACATAGTAAAGGTTACACCGACAAAATAAGCGTATTCTAAATTTTTTCGTGATAATAGAATATATTAATGGTTTTTAATTATGTCAAAAACATAATCTTCATATTTGTCAAAGACAAATATTTTATGCATTTGAATAAGCATATAGAATCAGTTATTGGTTCCAGTTGCTTTTGAGTTCCAATGGAAGGGCGATATCTCATAGTTTTGTATGTATATAATGTACTTACATATGAAAATTGAAAGGAAAAACATAAAATGATCCATATAAACTATTTGACAAATGTCAAAAGCGTAAGAAGTGCCAAAAGTGTTAAATTAATAAAATATATGATTAAATTGAGGATACATGTGGGCTACATGCCCTCAAATTGAGGATGCATAAGTGTCCATCAACTCAACAACTATTGAAAGAGTGTAGTATAACTTTTGGTTTATACATGGATTACATGCCATACATGACCATGGCTACGACTACCTAGTTATACTACTGCGATTGATCTTGATGTTAGGGTAATGAGGATAATTGTTGCGTCTTACAACCTAGATATGTATGCTAAATCACACAATATTAACATTGTACGGTCATTTATGTAACTATGTTTAGAGTTTGCACCCATCAGCTGCCAATTGAGGGAACAGGCATGCATATTGGACAATTATTTAGCTACATTCTTGTTAGGATCAAACTCATGACTGTAGATTGCATGTCGACACTGTTTTTTCTGAGTCATAAATCAGCACTTGAATTCTCTAAGGCTTCGATTTGATTTAGTTAACATCAGTCCCCTTCCTAACTCCAAACAGTTTTGTGACAAATTTTTTTGTAACATTAGACCTTTTAATATCAAATTGACCGCCGGCATACCGAATCTGTATCTCTCCCTCAGATCTTGATCTGTTGCAGTATCTTTAAGACTGCTTTGACTGTGAATGCCGATTTCTTCCTTTTACCATTAAAATTCATGTATAGACTGGGTGGCGCAAGGATGCATTAAATTAAGCAGGTTTTACCAAATTTTGTATACTCTCGTTTGCTTGCAATAGGCTATGCATTTCTACCATGAATAGCAACTTTTGATAATATAAATACCTGCTAAATAAATAACTTTTATTTTGATATTCATGTGCTGGACCCGGCGTGATTCTCATGTTGGTTCATGTAGCCTACCCCATATGCTTGGGATAAAAGGCTCAGTTGCTGTTGTTGTTGTGCCGTGATACTAACTTTTATTCTTTCTTTTTATCTAAAAATTGTCCATTATGCCTGCGTTTATTTCTTCAGTCTTGGCATTGCTGGCAATGATTCCCTTATTACAAAATGATCTGCTTGTTTAGCTCTTTGCTCATATATATTTTGGTTTTCTCCATGTTTTAGGTTGCAATTGATGTAGAACGGGAAGAAGATGAAGGCGGTCCAGTTGGTGAAACCTTTATGGACTATGTAAGGATATTTGGTTCTTGATCATGAACTATTCAATGTTTCTTAATCTATAGTCTGCATTACATAATTATTTCTGTAGTGACATCTATATTATTTTCTACTATTAATGTTAGGTTTTGCATGAGGCATCTGAGCCTATTAATGCCTTCAAATTACATGTCTTATGTGTGGATTTATTTTGTAGCGCCCTCCCAAACTATCACTTGGACATCCTCATCCAGATCCTGTTGTAGAAACATCTTCTTTATCAGCTGTGCAGCCTCCAGAGCCTACATATAATCTTAAAATCATGGATGAGCTGGAAAACACCAGAGCATTGTCTTGCTTGCAGATTGAAACACTAGTTTATGCCTGCCAGGTTACTCATGTTATACTTCTTAGCTGCTTTAATGTTGAAAAAAAAAGAAGAAAAAGAATTTCAATATCGCATTCTTCTTCGGCAGAGGCACCTTCACCACCTCGAAAATGGTGCAAGGGCAGGTTTTTTTATTGGTGATGGAGCTGGTGTGGGTAAAGGCCGAACCATCGCTGGGTTGATATGGGAAAACTGGCACCATCGAAGACATAAAGCAATGTAAGTTTTTTGATTCAATACCGTTATTGCAAGACGGAGTAAAAGTCATTCTTCTCTTATGCAAGTAATTTAAGCTCAAGTCCTTTCTTAGTTCTTACACCATGTTTTTGCGTATGAATTTTGGTAGCAAAATTGAAGTGCACTTGGTATTTCTGTGATGTATGCGCTCTCTTATGCACATACCTCAAATTCTTCATTTTCTTAATTCAGCCATCTTCTTGATGTTTGACTTTTTGCAGATGGGTTTCCGTGGGTTCAGATCTAAAGTTTGATGCACGTAGAGATTTGGATGATGTTGGTGCAACAAGTGTTGAAGGTAATCAAGCTTTCAAAGGCAACATGTATTGGCACAAAGTTATCATATTGTGTATTGGGACATAATGCTTGGCTTTCTTATTTCTTAGTTGAAGTCATTGAATTTTGATGTTAACTTTTGTTATATCTGGTTTAATTTACATATATACAGCACTTTCTTAGCAATGTGATTGATAATCAAGCCTTGGCTTAAGCTCCATCTTATCTGACCATTTTTTCTAGGTCTATAAGAGTTTTGGTGGCAAGTAAAAGTTGATGAGCATGTATATGTATGAAAGCCACCTTGTTGATGAAACTTAAAGAGTCAAGTTTTATTTCTTCCTTTTTGCAGTTCATGCTTTGAACAAGCTTCCTTACTCCAAGCTCGACTCCAGGGCTGTTGGCATCAAGGAAGGAGTAATCTTTCTAACGTACAGTAGCCTCATTGCTTCATCTGAGAAGGGCCGTTCTCGATTACAGCAGTTGTTACAATGGTGTGGATCAGAATTTGATGGTCTTGTGGTGTTCGATGAGGTAAACAGTATATAAAGATGTCATGTTCTATGTCTAACAATTTGTTTCGTATGAATATTGGTGTGCTTTTGTTCTTCCAATTTCTCTTCACGTGCTGCCAAAATTTTTGCAGTGTCACAAAGCCAAAAATTTGATTCCCGAAGCAGGAAGCCAACCTACACGGACAGGAGAAGCTGTTCTTGAACTCCAGGTTGATGTTTTAAACTGAACCATCGAAATCCTGATGCATAAATTAAAGACTGCTTGTTTTATTAATCATCTTGTCATTCTAATTTTTTTTAAGGCACAACTGATATTTAAAAGTTTACCATGTATCCAAGATGGCAGCAACTGAACAGATATTTTTCTTTTATATATCGACAACACCAGCTCTATCAGAGCTCTTTATGTATTTCTTTAATACATGAATGCCATCATAAACATGCTGTACAAATCTTTCATCCATTCTGTCATTTAAAATGAGTCTGCCTTATGCTTAAAACGCAGCTCGGCATAAGTGAGTATAACTATATCCCATATATGTTTATTATGTATTTTTAACTGTGTCTACTATGACAGGCCCGACTTCCTGAAGCGCGCGTTATTTATTGCTCAGCAACTGGTGCATCTGAGCCGCGAAATATGGGCTACATGGCTCGGCTTGGACTATGGGGTTCTGGGACATGTTTCCTTAAATTTCATGATTTTCTAGGTTTGCATCATTTTGATTTATTACTGATTTCTAATTATTTTACTTTTACTTTTCACTGTAGTTGCACTATTTTCAAGTGTGATATTAATATTTACTAATTGTTAATTGAATGCCATCAGAGCCAGATATTTTGCATAGTTTTAAAAATAAAATCACAGTATTATGACTTTCAAGATTCTCTTATATATCAAGACATTTTTCTAAGTTCTAAGAATTCCATAGATTGCATTTTATTTACATTCTAGCCAAAACACATTTTTTCGATTTTATGTGCATCCGAAGTCGGAAAACGCTTTTAGCCTCGAGAATTACTTTAGCAATTTAATAGCTAGTACGTGCATTTCAGTTTATATGCTTGGAAATAATATGATAATACTAAAAGTACATGAGTGAAGCTTCGCTCTGTCTTACATGCGTACACATAGAAGCAATCATACTTACATTACACACCAAAGAAGAGGGGAATAACAGAAAAGAAAGCCCATCATGACAACAGAAACTTTGGCCCAATATCTTTTGATTGGTGACATGAGTATTTTTGTCGGTTTAGCTTCATTAAGGTCTATCTCTTCCATGAGATAATAACTCAGATCCTAAGCAGACGAGTGCCAGGACATGCATCAAATTCTTCGGCACTAATCACTATGGATTGAGACAGTTGAGAATAACAGGATAGATGTTAATTTAGCATAGGAGATGCCCCCTGAACATAGCTGAGATTAGCAAAAGCAGTCATGTAACTAATCCCATAAAGTTTGGAGTCTTCACTTCATTTATCATTTGTTTTTTGTTTGTTGTTCGGAAGCACTAGTGAAGTTTTATTTGTGACCACAAAGATGTCTACTTACTCTCAACTTTCAAGCAAACAAGGACCTGTACTATACTTATTTATTACAAGTACTTGATTTCCTAGCTTTTCCAATGCCTATTATTTCTAGTAACGCTGTTTTGTAGTAGATCCATTAGTTTTCTCATGCCAACAATTACGAAGGGTTTCATCTCTATGCCAATTCTTATATAGGGGCTCTTGATAAAGGAGGCGTAGGAGCATTGGAACTTGTTGCGATGGATATGAAGGCAAGGTTAGCGATTTCATATAACACACTCACATCATTTTGTGGTTAGATTTTCTAATATATCCATCACTGACCTTTCTTAGGGGTATGTATGTGTGTCGTACATTGAGCTATAAAGGAGCTGAATTTGAAGTTATTGAGGCCCCATTGGAGGAAGACATGATGGTACAAGAGATCTCTGTGTTTTTTATTTGAAGCTTTCCAGTTGAAGTCGGATTATCTTAAATATTTTAACACTATCCTCCGGGGGCATGCTATTACACATTTGAAATCTAATGCATTGAGAACCAAGGCTAGAGCGCCATTTGTATTCCCACAATTATGCATTGACATCTGTTTTTGTTTCAGTAGTATCCAAAATTCTCCACCTAATAACGAACATGCCATCAAACTATTTTATGGGCTTGCTCTGCTATTAAAATAGGATCACGTGCAAAAGTGCATATTTGCTAGCTATCATAGTTATGTTTGTTTTAAATCTTTCAATTTCATTCTATTTGTTAATGCTCGAGTATTTGAGGTCAATATATTTGGCAGTGTATCGGCAAATGCCAATTTGGGATTTTGATTTTGTAGAAGCTCAGTCTCTATATCGGATGCTTAAAGAAGAAATCTCTTTGCTTTAGGGATCTAGAAATCTTGGTTGGCTTGTCAGGAAATGGTTATTCGAGATGAAATCCTTGCTTTGAATAGATAAATTGCCATTGGGAGATGGGAGAAGTATGGATTCCCTGAGTGCTTGGAAAATGTTAAATACCTTGTATCTGTACTAAATTGAAATGTTATATGAAAATAAGCATCGACGAGCACATTGCACCGAATATGGATATCATAGGATAGCAATCAATCAAACTTGTTTGCTGCAAGGTTTTCGAATCTAGAGTTGCCCCTGTTTTCTAGGCGTTTTACTGAATTAATTTTAGTTAATATGTAGGTTAAAGCTGGGGTTAAGAGCTGAAGTTTGTTGATCCCGCATCATAAGAATAGGTAATGGTAAGGGCCAACCATTTTATGCTCTGAATAGATCTTTAAAAGGGTACATTAGAGCCGCATTGAGTTACGGTTCTCGGTTTAATTGATGACCAGTGCAATTATTTTATTTGGGAGTTGAATATGGAAACTTGTAGCCTGTCTTTGAGCTTTGTATCAAATTTGGAAATCATAACAAAGGGTTTACTTCATTGCTGAAGTTATTTTGTTTACTTTCTTACAACATGTGAATATTAAATTAGTCACCAAATGTAGTTTCCTCTGATTTCTAACAGTTAATGTAGTGGTAAATTCAACACAATAACTTAAAGCTGGAAATTGTGATGTTTCCTACCCTTGGTAACCAGCTTAAATGTCATAACATCACAATCAACAAGCCATTATTCTGTTTCCATGATAGATTTAAAACAATATATGCATGCCAGTTATGTTTTTCTTTTCTTTTTTACATTTACATGATAATAGAGCATTTTACAATCATGACAATTCGGGATGGCTTGCGTGGCAATGGATGAAAACTGGAGGATCTGACTTCTAAGGAACCATACAAGCATCCGGATCTAATCCTAAGATAAATGGGTAATTAGAACTAAACAAAAAGGATCCTACAAGTTTGATTAGCAATTCATTCAATTAAAGTTCAGAACTATAAATTTGAATTCATTCAATTCCCTCTGCTGCTCACATTGTAACTAAAATCAGAATTTCTCCTCAACATTTTGGAGAATTGACTGGACAATAAGACAATTAGAGGAGCTATAATTGAACTGCCAAGAACACAATCTGGTCACTTTCTTTTGCTGATCATCCATCCTTTCTTCCATCATCACTGATATGTAATTTTGAAGGCAAAGACTTCATCTGCAGTAAAATCGAAAACCTTCCATCGTTTTCCTCTCATTTTTCTTTTCTATTACTGGAAGGTAGAAAGAAGTTGTATTTAAGTGGGTGTTTTGTTTTGTATTTGCTACAATATTTTTCAATAATATGCCATGAGATGGACTATTGGAGCCCTGCTCTTTCATCAAAAAACTAAATAAATTAATAAAATAAACTTTTAATCATCATAGATTGCTAGTCAGTCGGCCCCCTCCTTTTTTCCCCTTCCCTTTCTAAGAACTAAAAATAACTGTAACTGACTCAGACAATCTTTTTTCAATGGGTATCATTTTACACTTTATTTAACTGAAGTAACTGAACTGCTGATGGTGATCAAGATTCTAACTTCATACAGTACTTCACTTTGTTGTGCCTCTCTCTCTCTCTCTCTCTCTCTCTCTCTCTCCATAAACAGCTTCTTCTGTTTTTAGTTTCTAGCAATAGACATTTATAGTTAATTCATTTTGTAGGAAATGTATAAGAAGGCTGCTGAGTTTTGGGCTGAATTAAGAGTCGAACTATTATCTGCAAGTGCTTTCCTTTCTGATGAGAAGGTCAGTTCTAGTCAGCTGTGGCGTTTATACTGGGCCAGCCACCAGGTGTATCTTCAATTCATAACAATATTTTCAACATTTAAAGTTATATTGTGTTTTTTCCTTAAAAAAGAGCTAAATTTGCTATTTGGATTTCACAGCGGTTTTTTAGGCACATGTGTATGTCAGCTAAAGTGCCTGCTGCAGTGAGATTGACCAAGCAAGCATTAGCAGAAAATAAATGTGTTGTAATTGGCCTTCAAAGCACTGGAGAGGCTCGAACCGAGGAAGCTGTGACTAAATATGTGTGTCCCTTCTATCATTATTCTTCTCTAGAATCCATTCTTAAAAATGTTTGTTAGAGTACACAAGTAATTCCTCAACCCCCCCATTAACTTTGAAGTTTGGTGCAGTGGCAGGGACTTTGAGTTGGTATGGGAGCCACCCTGGTTCAAATCTTATTAAACATGCTCGTAAAGTTTTTTTTAATATAAATGCTATTGCACACACAAAGAAAAGGTCAACCCTCCCCTTAACTTCTAGTTTTGGTGCAGTAGAAGGGACTTTCAGAACTTTTGACCTCCATTCGACTGGTCTCGAATATTTAGTTTTGAACTTCAGTTTCGTATTTCTTTTTCTGGAATCTGTACGGGAGCAGGGTGTTGAGATGGACGATTTTGTTTCGGGTCCACGAGAGCTTCTTCTCAAACTGGTGGAAGACAACTATCCTTTGCCTCCAAAGCCAGACTTAGGACAAGGTATGTGTCAAACCTGCTCCTGCTCCTGCCCCATTCAGCTCCACCAGTGGGCTGACTAGGTTTTTCTTATAACCTTAACCATAGGAG
This sequence comes from Agapanthus africanus, assembly GCA_030015575.1. NCBI lineage: Eukaryota > Viridiplantae > Streptophyta > Magnoliopsida > Asparagales > Amaryllidaceae > Agapanthus > Agapanthus africanus. The sequence goes on along the minus strand of JASDDO010000028.1, from coordinate 13,585,324 downwards.
AAGAAAGTGTCAAGGAGCTTCAACGGAAGAGGCACTCTGCAGCTCCAGGTGTGTCGTTTAGAGGAAGAGTAAGAAAAGTGGCAAAATGGAGACCTGTAAGCGATAGTGAAAGTTATGAAGAGCCTGAATGTGAGTTTCAATTCTGTCCGTTGGGTGATACAGTAGTGTTTATGACTTTATGTACTATAAGTAGAATAGTAAGCCTTATCCAAATAGTTTTCCATGCGTAAGTTTCAATAAAATATTCAGGTATCATTATAGTGTGCCATATCCATATGTTTTATTTCTAGCCATGTAGGTGTTTTTCAGTTGGTATGAACTAAACATTACTTGCTAGAACATTATCCACCATTGGTCTTATTTCAGACTTTATGTGGTAGAACCATGGAAGCTTATTTTTAAATCAGTAATTAGGTTCATCTGATGTGGGTGTAAACAGGCTGAGCTAACATTGAACTGATTGTGGATATCTCAAGCCTTGCTTCAATTGGAATTTACCTCGGCAAACAAAGTCCTAGCCAAGTTCAAAACCTTAGTTTCAGCAAGATTGAATAGAAGAATCAGCATCAGCATTGGAGGATACTCATTGCTAGTTATATTGCTGGCAAATACTTGCCCCAGTTATAATCTATTTCAAGCACTTTTATTTATTTGTCAATTATCATTTTAGTCCAACATCGAGCATGGGTTTGGGATATGAATATCACTATCTAATTTCAACAAGATGTTGTCATGCTCAGTCGATCTATTACGTGACAAGTTGCTCAAATCAACATCATACCTGTTTTGTTGGGTTTGGGGGGGGGGGTTGGTTGGTTATGGCATAAATGTTTGTTTAAGCCAAGCATCAATGGAGAATAACAAAATATTTGTGACCTTGCAGTGCCCTTTTTAAATCAAATTCTTTGAGTGAGGATGGCTAAGTGTAATGTTAGAATTGGATTATACTAGAGGCTACAAGGGCCTGCAGTGACACCGCATCCTGCAGTGGCCTCACCCGTTGCGTGTGGGGCCAGGGGTGCAAATACTCCCTGGGCCCCACCTACAATGGGTGAGGCCACTATAGGCCGGGCCTGCAGTGTCACTGCACGCCCCGATTGCTCTATACTATATGTTTTTCAAGACGAGTCTCCTACTGGGAATTATTGCAAGTTGAAGAAATCATTAGTCTACTAAGATCTTTATTGCAGAACAATTTTAATAGAATCATGGTGCAGAGAGCAAGAATTTTCAGGGGTTAAATCCTAGGTTAATATTTGTTGTCACATATAAAATTATCCCAGTTATATAACTAAGTGGATCTTCTTCAGTCTGTACATACATGTACCATTAATGTTTGATTTGCACATTCGTGTGATTCTATAGATTTGGATTCATCCCTATTTGGGGCCCTTTAAACTCAGTTCTATACTAAAAGCATGGCCACTTTCTTGGCTGCTTTAAATGATTGAAACCCACCAAATTAATTACTTTCCTCAAGCTGGTAAAGTGTATTCCACTTAATGGCCAAAATCTTGTGGATCTAGCCATTGTTATTTAGAAATATTTACCATCTCAAGCATCATCATTAAAGTCTTTCCCCATTAAAATGGGGCAATCTATGAAGCAAAGTTCTATAACAAAAAGAAAGTTTTATGACTACTGTTGACCCTCTCTATAGTACTGAATTCCTGAAAGAGAAAGTTGTAGAGAAGAGATGGGCTCGTCATAATCCAGAATGACGGGTTACTGTCCTCCAAACTCTTGTAGACTGGACAAATTTTAGAAGCAGCGAAAAGATGATAAATGCTATAGGGAATTATATTTAACTTTAATGCGAATATAAAGCCAAGAGCAAAACAAAACCCTTTTCCATTACTTGATTTATTTGTCTTTTATTCAATTAAATGTACCCCTAGCAAATGAGATGCACTGATGACGTCTTATGCATATTGCAGCTGATTCCGGTCACGATTCAGCAGAATCTGATGATGAGTTTCAAATGTGTGAGATATGCAACAGCGAAGAGGTGATTGCTTTGTTATCATCTTCTTATAATTTATTGCTTCAACTTTCTTTAGGAGTTGCTGATAAAATTTTCATGATCAAGGAGAAAAAGTTGTTGCTTCGCTGTTCCTGTTGTGGCCAGCTAGTCCACCCGACTTGTTTAGTGCCTCCTTGGACAGATACAATCACCGCAGACTGGTCATGCTACTCGTGCAAGAACAAAACAGATGAGTACCTTCAGGCAAGAGATGCCTATGTAGCAGAGCTCCTAAAGAGGTATAAAACTAGAAAATGCTTCAATCAATTACATGTCAAACCGCTATTTTTTATGCTAATGTTAATAATTGTGATTGAAATGGTCAGATATGAAGCTGCAAATGAGCGAAAATTAAAATTTTTGGATATTATTAGATCTTTGGATCTTCCAAATAATCCTCTGGATGATATAATTGATCAGGTATTTGTCCATGTATTTAACATATTATATTGCATATATCTGTTGAATCTTTTAAAGCTGATGAATTATATAATTTACTATGAATAGTCCACATTAATGCTATTATTATGTACATGAAAGAGACCAAACAATGTTTGCCGCTTTTAAATGTTTTGTCTTGCATTCTTGGGACCTTCTCCACTAGTTGTCCTGTGTGTCAAAATAAGGTGAACCTTCAACTGTCTGAAGTAATGCAATTTGTTCTATCATCTGTTAAGGCATGTTCAACTATTTGCATTGATTTTGTTATAGCCATTTTAAAGGTATTTTAGTTAACTTTATCAAGGACATGGCCTTTACGAGACGGACAAGGAAAGAGACAACCAAACTAAAGCTTGTTGTTTATTTGGTTGTTATAGCAATAAAGGCTATGAAGCACGGACACGTAGATAGATACGGACACGGACATGGGACCTGGCATTGTAAAAAAGGAGGACATGGGAGATGGGACAATGGACACAACTATATTATTCATCTATAGATTTAATTATATATATTAAACAATAAATGTAATAAATTACGAGAATAAACATGTGTTATATAACTTTGAACGCATAATGATAATAAAATCAAGGTTTTTCATCCATAACACAAGTTTTCTTGAGCATAAACAAATACACATATAATACTAAACGTAAAACACAGAAAAATACAATCCATATGAGTCAAAAGAAACAAAAATGTAAACCATTTTTAATTGGAGCCAACTTTGATAGACTCTACATTATTTGCATGAATTTGGACCTTTACTCTTAGTTCCAGGCCGTCATATGAGAGATTTGAAATATTTAATATCTTGGAAGGTATCAAAGTTGCCCACCCATATTCAACATTCTTATTTCCCAACCCCCTTACGCTATGTAGAACTAGAAGTGTCGGATGCGTCCAATTTAGGCCACGGTGCAAATGTGTCACACACCGTGTCGGGCAGAGTGTCCAAGTGTTTGTTTTGTTTTAAACATTGACTCAGCGAGCTAATAGAAGTGTCCATGCTTTCCTAGAGTAGCTTCCCAGCCATCTTGATGTGTTTGATAATAAATTGTGAAGGATGTTGGTTTTAATGTTCTTCACCACGCGAATCTCCATTATTGAGGACCAGGAAGAACTAGTCAACTGTCAGTTTGTCATACCTTGGTGCTGTGCCTTGTTTTTTTCCCATTAAATTCTTGATATATCCTTTTCATTTAAATTTCTTCTAGATGAATAGAACCATAGACTCAAGTAATAAGGTTTTTGTCGTGTTCGTAATTTAAATGCAACTCATGTTATTTTTTTGGGTAATATCCGTTGTATGTAATCTTCTCATCCAGTTAAGGAAATATTCAAATGCGAGGTGCACTCCTATCTCATGTCCATCTGATCCATTTTGATGCCTTATATGATGCGTAGAAGACATTCTTATATTGCCATACTACAGTAGTTCCATATCTATGTGACTATTTTGTTTTAAACATGTCAATGCTTAAAACTTAGTTAATGAGTTCTTACTCTTTCTCTGGTGATACATCACGGAAACAATTTAACATCATGGTGGCACAAACTATTCCACGATTGCTGTAAATTATTTTACAACAAGCCTTCATGCCAAATTCTTGGGGACGGTAAATCCTCCTCTTCCATTCTGCTCTAGTCTCCTTGGTTAAATTAACAATTAACATATTGTTCTTAATTGCCTTTATCCAAGTTTGTTTAGTCTGCCCCTACCCTTAGTTGCGCCATGAACTACAATTTTGTCACCTTTTCTAACTAGGGCATTGATTGGTCTCCGTTGCTCATGACCAAACCATCACAATCGGTTCTCTCGCATCTTATCCTCTATAGGAGCTACCTCTACCTTGTTACGAATATACTTTCTTGTTCTATCTTTTAGTGTATTACCTCCCATCCATCTTGACATTCTCATTTCAACCACACCCAGTTTTTTGTAATGTTTTTAAATGGTCCTATCTTTTAGTGTAAATTTTGTCTTTGTAAGTTGTTAAACTACCTTTTTGTAGAGCAACAATTACTCGTATTTGTATTTTCAGATAGGAGGTCCTGACAATGTTGCAGAAATGACTGGTAGGCGGGGTATGCTTGTGAGGGCCTCAGGTGGAAAAGGTGTTGTTTATCAGGCGAGGAACACGTATGAGTGAATTTCCTTTCGTTGCTTTTGCCTACTCCATAATCATCCTTTTTTCTTTAATGCTGAATAACTTATTGCATCTCAGAAAAGATGTTGCTATGGAAATGGTAAACATGCATGAGAAGCAGTTGTTCATGGATGGCAAAAAGTTTGTTGCTATTATATCTGAAGCTGGATCTGCTGGTGTTTCTCTGCAAGCAGATAGAAGAGCATTAAATCAGGTACACCTAGTCTGTAGCTTTCCTTCTTCCCCTTGTTAAAGTTCTTTGGTGCTGCTGATTTGTTATATTACTATCTACTGTGTCTCATATGAATCTACTTTCCAGAGAAGAAGGGTACATTTAACTCTTGAGCTTCCTTGGAGTGCTGACCGTGCTATTCAACAATTTGGAAGAACTCATCGTTCTAATCAAGCTTCTGCGCCTGAATATAGGTCTTATTTCTTTAACACTGGTTGCATCCATGTAACTATTCTCCCACTTAGAGAATACTTCAACCTGAAAATTCTGATGCATAGTTAAATACTGTTGAGAAAATTTCTTTGTGGTTTAGTTTTGTTCATACTTGCTTGTATGGACCAGATACCTAAATTTGGCATCTTTTTGAGGTTAAATATATCACACAAGAGAGAGCGGAGGCCATTGGGACAGGTACATGTTCACTGGTCTGGTACCGACTTCTGCATAGGAAGCTCTCTTCCCCTGATAATTTCAAACGGTGATTTCAACTGGTTACAAACTTGTGTGTGTGTGTGTGTGTGTGGGTGCGGAGTATACGGTGCCACTGTAAGAATTTCCTACAGTGGCATGACACATGACAATACACTATTCATGGATTCATTTCACTTTTTCTTTTTTCATTCCAATGTAATTAATGTTGTAGTTGCAAGATAAACATGCAGATGGATCAATGGATGGTGTGATGCCATGTCACCCGCCAATGTAGGAAATTTCTGTAGTCTCTCTCGATCGATCGATCGATCGATATATATATATATATATATATATATATATATATATATATATATATAAGGGAGCTAATCAATTGAGGCTGGGGCTCATTTTTTAAAATGAGGCCAACTTTTCAAACACAACTCCCCGTGGTCTATAACAATCCAAACCGGTCATCTTCATCTACATGCCTTAGATAGCCTACGTATCAAATTTCATGAGATTTGGAGATCTCTAGCATTAAGTGGGGTAAAAAAATTAACGTTTATTTTGTATGTGAAAAATGCGATTGCTGATGGATATGCTTGAGGTTTCCAAATCTCATGAAATTTGATACGAAGGCTATCTAAGGCATGTAGATGAAGATGACCGGTTTGGATTGGTGTATAACACGAGAGGTTGTGTGTTTGAAAATTTGGCCTCATTTTATAAATGAGCACCGGTCTCGATGGATCAGCTCCCTCATGGATAAACTAAGGGTAATTTTTGGACAAGTTGTGCCTATGTGCATATGGAACAGGACAAAACAGTGTATCCACTTTTGTGGATCTTGAAGAACCTATATCTATATAACTAATGTACTTGTTATCCTCTGCGTTGCAGTTTCATATAGTTACCTAGCTGTTAGCAGTGACCAATTACCAAATACGGATTTTGGTGTATGTTTGATGGATGCTGTACATTTGTTTCTGTTGTATTAGTTTGAGGCTTTTGTCTCCTTTGTTAAGTGATGTCTATGGCAATGAGCATGGAACCTCACCTGCTGGAAATTTTTGACTAGATGCATTGTTTTTATGTAGTTCAGGCTTCTGTTTACAAACCTTGGTGGTGAACGCCGATTTGCATCAATTGTTGCAAAGAGATTAGAATCGCTTGGAGCTCTGACACAAGGAGATCGCAGGTGAGGTTAATCGAAATCTACATGTAAACTTAATGTACTTGAGATGTACAATTTTGGAATGTCAGCAGTAATGGAACTGTTTGTATTCATTACTTGTTCATTTTCTGTGTCAACATGTTAGGGCGGGCCTGTCTTTGAGCACTTATAATTACGATAGCCAGTATGGAAAAAAGGCCCTTATTATGATGTACCGAGGGATAATGGAGTTGGTATATTATCTTCGATCTTTACCTTTCACATAAGAGGAAACGGGTTACTGGCTGATATAAGAACCATTAGCTAGTGCCTAGAGGTGGCCCAATCTGAGCGTCAAATCGATGATCCGCTCCGACTATCTTGTTATACACAGAGTGATATATGTGTGAAATTTTGATCCATATAATGCATTAAAAGTGATGGATCTAGCATTTAAAAAATGGATGGTTTTTAAACACAATAAAAATGTCAATACATCGGGAACACTTGATCGAAGACATAGAAGGTGTCAAATCGATCACAATTTTACACACAAATCATTCCATGTGTAGAACAAAGTGGCCGGAGCGGATCGTCAATTTTACGCTCGTATTGGGTTATGTAATAGGCTAGCCGACTGTTCTTCTATCAGCTACTAGCTGAGATAGCCCGTTTCCTCTTCATATAATAGTAGTTTTGTTTATTATGGTTGGACTTCAAGTCGGAAACTTGTAACTTGAGCTGACATATTTCTTCTTTTCAGGATTCTTTACCTGTAGTGCCTCCTGGATGTTCATCAGAAAATCGAGCCACCATTCAAGAATTTATTATTAAAGCAAAAGCTGCACTCGTATCAGTGGGCATCATCAGGGACTCAGTTCTCTGTAAGTGTATATATGATTGTAATCTTGTTGTTACTCTTTATTAGCAAGAGTTACGCTGCAGCAGCATTAGCAGCAGCAGCAGAGCTTTCAACCTAAATCTTTGGGGGTAGGCTACCTTTATCCTTTCCATTCATCTATAGTAGGGGCCATCTCATATTCTCATCTCCTTTGTTTATTTAGCAAATGCTATCCTTTTTAACTCTCAAAACATATGTTCGTTCAGGTATACTCTAGTTGTAGTTGTTCCTCGAATTGTGATCTACGATCCTGTCCCTCCTGACTGGTTCTCTCATTGGTTCTCATTGAACGTTCATAAGCCATGTCTGCTTATTCTAAGTTATTTTTTATTTACAATTAAACTCCCTACCTTAATAGCAAGAACCGTATCAATTCAAAATTGGTTCTTTCTTTACTTATACATTGGCACTTGATACTTCCAAAGAAAGATAAATAAGTGATGGCATAAATAAATTGCATGGTTTATATCACTCTATTGGATTACCACTGTCAAGAGATAAATCTACCTACGGTTGCGAACAGTTAACCAAGACTTTTGTCTGTGTGCATGTGCATGTTTTGGTTGGGGATAGGGTGCTTGTGTGTTCCTTTTTTTTCTCTTTCCCTTTTTAAAGTAGGTTGCAGTTTCTCTTGTGGAGTGTGCGGTTACACAATAGTTAAAATTGGGTACTTGAAGCAGGATGTGAACTCAAATCTTGCAGTGAAAATTTCATGATGAGTTTGATAAGTCAAATGTACTCCGTCCATCTTGTCTACAAACTTCCAAGCAACTAAAGACGAATAAAATGGTTTGATGGCGTCTAAAATTGTAACCTTTTTTAACGACCTCTAAACTGAACATTTTTATATAACAAGACTGAAAGTTTGTCAACTAATCCCTTCACCAAAGAGTTTAAGTTGATGGTTTGTGGGACCACGAGCCTAACATTGTAAATAAAACAAACTTAATATTTAACACTTTGCCTTGGGCTTTTAGACTGCATGGAATGGCCTCCAACATATATATGACTCAGTGTGAGCATGAATCACTTAGTAAGACAGAATAAGTGGAGGCAACCATGGAAGTTCCTCCTATGACATAGACACGTACATTAGCAAATGGTTCTTGTTAGAAAGACATACTTTAGCCGATAGTTCTTGTTTATAAATAGGACCCTTTGTCAAATTTCCCAATAGTTGATCAGCATTCTTATCCCTTACACTACATTATCTATCTTGGAAGATTTGATATAGATGTATCTAAGTTAATTTTTATTACAAGAACCTATTCATGCACTGTCAGACTACATAGATTATATTATCATTATTATATTTTTCTTCTACATAGCCAATGGGAACGGGAAGTTATCTGGCCGTATTGTGGAGTCTGATATGCATGACGTTGGGCGGTTTTTAAACCGTCTTTTGGGTTTGCCTCCAGATATTCAAAATAGGTATGCATTTGATAAATACATGTGTCTATAATCTATCCTCATGACTATCCATTAACATCATAGTGTTTGTTTTAGGCTTTTTGAGCTTTTCATCTGTATCCTTGATCTTATTGTCCACAAAGCTCGGAGTGAAGGGCAATTTGACTCGGGAATTGTTGACATAAAGGCTCACATCGTGGAATTACAAGGACCACCTAAGGTTTATAATTTCTTAAAAGCGCTCCTACAGCTATAGTTTTTTGGTTCTTTTACTGATTTATTCGTTTCGTGTTTGACAGACTGTTCATGTCGATAGTCTCTCTGGTGCTTCTACTGTATTATTTGCATTCACTGTTGATCGTGGAATAACTTGGGAGGTAATGTTTTTATTTGCTGATACTTATATTAGTCATTTTGTGCACAATGTTTCCAATAGCGGCATCTGTTGATATCATATATGCTGTTATTCTCTAGTTCGCCAGGAACCTACTTGATGAAAGACAGAAAGATGGGCTTAGCTGTACAAGTGATGGATTCTATGAATCAAAGAGGGAATGGATGGGCCGAAGGCATTTCATATTAGCATATGAAGGGTATGCCATCTTCTATTAATTCTATTCTAACTATTTGTTTCTTTTTAGGATTTCTTAACTTCACTGAAGAATTGCTAAGTCTGCTTTGATCTTAAATTGGTGCACGAATATGTAATACTATTTCAAAAATATTTAGTATAAGAGTGTCGCTTCAATTAATTTGTCTGTTCTCAATTGATATATTCACATTATATTTCCATGAATCGCGGATTATATTTATGCAGATCTTAGATTCATTTCCCTTCATTTTCAATTTTACTTGGATAAAATACTGTGTTGGGGTCAAAAATTACACCCCACTGCCGATATCAAAAAGTTAAAGTCAACGTCCAAACAAGTGGACCCAAGCCCAACCAACCTAGGCCCAAACCCAACCAAGTGGGCCTAAGCCCAAGCTGGTCTGAGCCCAAGCAAGATCGGCCCATCAAGAATAGAGAAGAAAATTGTAATAAATAGATTTAATATGTAAATAAGTAGAAGTGAACGTAAAATAAACGAGCAAAAAACCAATTTTGTAAAGCCAAATGGCTAATGTGCAAAAAGTGTTTACATGGATATGAGAAAGTGGCAAAGAGCCAATCTTGTAAAGCCAAGAGGCTAAGTGTAAAATGTAAAGGGTATATATAAATCCAACCATATGATGAAATGATAAGTTTTCCTCTTCCCACCAAAAAGACTAGGGTTTTTGGCTTCCATCTCTTTTGAGGTGAGATCTCATCTCTTCCTTAAAGAGGCCCAAAAAGAAAGAGATCTCCGTTCGAGTCTTTCTCATTTCCTCTGTCTTCTTCCTCTTTAAAGGAACCCATTCTAAAAGAACCCATTTCCTCTAAATAGAAGAAAACTTCATCTTCTTCCTTAAAATAAAGAAAGGAGGAAGGAGAATCCATCCCTCAAAACACCTCCACTTCAAAACCCAAGGAATAAGTGAGCTCATTTTCTCTCATCCAAGATTCAAAACTCAAGATACAAGTTAAAAAGTCTTTTTAGCATCAAAGCACAAGAAAGGAGGAGGGTGACCCCAAATGGAGATGAAAACCCACGGTTTTCTCCGGGGAAACCCTCAGGAATGCGGATTTCGATCCGTACTCCGCTTCTGCGAACGCTGGTTTTCACCCGTGATTTGCCCAATAAAGAAACATAGATTTTTGTTTATGTTTCAACGAAAAACAACATAATCTAGTGGTTATGCTGCTGAATTTTTGTCAAAACCCCAAGCTTAATAAAACCAAGCAAAACAAGAAAACAAAAGGAAGAAAAAAGAAGTAGGAACCGCTCGATCTTAGGAGGCCAACCGAATGGGAAGGCCATCCGACTGACGAGGGGGCAACCGACCCTCAGCAGGCTACGCGAGCGAAGGGCAGTCGACCCTCGGGTGCCCACCCGAACCTAGGGGCATCCAACCCCCCACGGGAGGGCACCTGAGTCTCTCTCACACTCCCCCTCATTTCCTCCAGCATGACCCCATATACACAGTACATACGAATGCACAAATTTCAGAATGAGTTCGCATGATCTGTATGACCCGCTAATCGGAGATTCTTTCGCGTCAAAGTAAGAGATAATTAACAACAGTTTTGTCCGCGGCTGCTGGAAATTAGAATCTCCAAGATCAATAACCCCCCTGCCTATCACGGGCAGGAGAAATCTGTACATGTCTGACATACGAGCGCATCTATCTCTATAGGGTGACAAAAACACTTGACATACCGGATACACGCAGTTAATGATTTTCTTCCTGTTTTATTGTCCTGGATGTATATAATATTCATGCGTGTGTGTTTGGGGGTATGGGTTCCTTGTTTCCGACTAAAAATGAAGTTATTGTTGACTGGTCCACCATGTCCATCAAATACATGAAAATGACATCTTATTATTTTCAACTTTATTTAAAACAGCTTAATCTGATTTCTTCGAAAACCTTTTCCAATTTTCTCTTAATTAAATCTACTCTTGCTCATTGGAAAGATGGTGGGAAAGATAACCAGTATAAGGGGTTAATGGAAGTCAAAATGGCCCTAACTTCATCTTTAGTTGTACTTAATCGAATATTTTTACTATTAGTAGTATCTCTTACCGAATGATCAATTTGATCATTTGATCTAGCTTAATTAATATGGATTAATATAGAAATACCAAGGGCTTATATATGTGTGTAGAGAGAGAGAGAGAGAGACTATGCTCCTTCTAATAGGATTTGATATCAAACCCTGCCTACTTTTTGACCATTAGGTTTGGTTTGGGATTTGTGCAATTAATTATGTCATGGTTGGAAAAAAATGAAAGCTTTTAGTCATAATTAATTGCACATCCCAAAGTTGATCTAATGGTAAAAGATGGATAGTATTTGATATCAAATCCTATAGGAAGAAGCCTAATCGTACTTTATATATATATATATATATATATATATATATATATATATATATATTTGAGAATAATGGAGAAAATGTGCCATAGGAGAGAATTTCCTTCTATTGCGTCGAGAAAATATGCCCTCCAAGATTTTTCTCGACGACCGGCATTCATCATTTCATCTTTATCATCTAAGATGTGGATACACCAAATTTTATATGATTCTATCATTTCACCGTTGATTTAATGAGTGCAAAATTAACGGAAAATTATCATCTAAGATGTGGATACACCAAATTTTATATGATTCTATCACTTTTTCACCGTTGATTTAGTGGGTGCAAAATTCGTGATTTAGCAACAATAGAACGTTTTACATTTGCTAATTCAACGGTGAAAAAGTTGTAGAATGACATGAAATTTAGTGTATCCACATCGTAGATGATAAAGATGATGATGATGGGTGTCGATCGTTGAATAAAATGTTGGAAGGTGTATTTTTTCGACGCCATCTAATGAATCCTCCTAGGAGAGTAACGGATTAAAGTGCTATAGGAGGGAATTTCCTCCTATGGCGTCGAAAAAACACCCTCGATCATTTTTTCCGACGATACCCTTCATCTTCATCTTCATCATCTAAAGATGTAGATACAACAAATTTCATATGATTCTACCATTTTTTCACCGTTAATTTAGTGAGTGCAAAATTACCGGTTTGCTAACAATATAACTTTTTACATTGCTAATTCAACTGTGAAAAAGTTGTAGAATCACATGAAATTTGGTGTATCCACATCATAGATGATAAAGATGAAGATGATGAATGCCGCCTAACGAAAAAACCTCCCATGGCTTCTTTTCTTCATTATTCTCATAAATATAAGGCAAATTTGAGGGACTAATATCAGAGGAACCCTTGATTATACTTTGATCTCTCGTCATTTTTTTCCCTTTAAGATATAGTTCTGCTTATTGGGAACATTTAGTATTGGCTTCGGGAAATATGTTTCAGTAGTATTCTACCATTTTCCAGCATTCTTATGGTTCTCTTTTTGGCCGTTAATTACTATTTTTTTTAAAAAATTTATCTTGAAGCTGTGTAACATCTACTTCTTGCTATGTCGTCATCTCTTGTTTTCCATGTACTATTTTAAAATTCTTTCTGCTGCCGTGTTGGGAAATTTCTGTGTGAGCAGGTATCTGTGCTATTAGAAATCTACAATTCCCATGGCCTGGAACCCATTTAGGGTTATTAATGTATGCTTGAACAATGTATGACTACAACATACATGATATTTGACTTGCTGCCTCATTTTTTGCTGGTAACTTGATATTGGAATGTCTCAAATTGTTTCCAAGTAGCTTATATTGGTATATCTTAACCACTTTATATGGTTTCTAATGCTGTATCACTTTTTCGAAAACCGTAGCCTGTCTTCCAATAACTTAATATGTGTGTAAATGGTTTTGTGCCAATCATGATGATCCCTACTGAGGGAGTCGTCGTGATTTGCAAATGTACAGCATGTGTTAAGTGTTCATTTGAAATCAAGAACATTAAGGAGTGTTGCATGTTCTTTAATTGTCAACTTCTGTTATGTTCATTTTATGTTATTCCTTTACTTACATCTTTCTCTGCTACTTTTCTATGACACTACAGCTCTGATCCTGGGGTGTTCAAAATAGTTCGACCGGCGATTGGGGAGGTGCTAAGGTACAAAATGCTCATCTAGTACTCATTCTATTTTGGCATTGCATCAATTTATTATTTTTAGCCTTCTATTTCTCCAGGGAAATGCCTTTATCTGAGCTCAAAAACAAGTACAGGAAAGTATCTTCGATTGAGAAGGCCGGCAAAGGTTGGCAAGAGGAATATCAGGTCTCATCTAAACAGGTAACCTACCTTCTGACATTTATATTTGGCTTGGGTTATTTGCAATATGCAAGTTTGTTTATTTCCTTGGTTGATTATCTATATTTACCAGAATGCTGATTGTGTTTATCCGTTTGTTATTTATCTCAACATCCATTTGCTTATTCAGAAACAGAATGAATTAGTTTGGGTATAAATATTTATTTGGAGTAAAGAACGAAGAGCAATATGGCCTTTATCTTATAAAAGTAGATCAAACAATGCTCTTTACACACACATACACACACACACACACACACACACACAAGGTTAATGGAGGAAAGGTGCCATAGGAGGGAATTTCCTCCTATGGCGTCGGAAAAATTGCACCCTCCATGAATTTTTTCGACGATCGGCATACATCACCTCCATCTTTATCATCTAAGATGTGGATACACCAAATTTCATGTGATTATACCATTTTTTTCACCGTTGATTTAGTTGGTGCAAAATTAATGGTTTACCTACAATAGAACTTTTTACATTGCTAATTCAACGGTGAAAAAGTGGTGGAATCACATGAAATTTGGTGTATGCACATCTTCGCTGATGATGATGGATGTCGATCGTTGGAAAAAATGGTGGAGGTTGTATTTTTTTGACGCCATAGGCGGAAATCCTCTCCTATGGCCTCTTTCCTCCATTATTCTATATATATATATATATATATATATAGGAGAGTGATCCATTGCAAACTGGTCCGCGTTTGTTAAAAACGGGAACTCTCGGTCTACGACATTTTAACGATCCGATCCATTCAAGTTGATCCCCTACCTTCAAATATACGTGTATGAAAAATCAAAGGATTTGATGACCTCTAGCCTAGGCATCAGATGGAGTTTATGTTGCATTATCGAAAGACCTTCATTTTTGCACCCATCAATGCATATGTTAGATGTCTTTAAATGCCTTGATTTTTTCATACATGTACATTTGAGAAGACATAAGTTTAAATCTAGATTTGTCAAATTTCACATTGAATCACATTAATAATATCAATGACCAAAGACACAATGAGAACCCAGATTTAAATTGAGGACGATTCAAGGAAGTGGATTATTCAAGGGGAGGGTGTGATTGGAGAGGGGGAGGGAGGGAGGGAAGAGAGACGGTGAATGGCAGAGAAGATGGTCCGGCAAGGAGTTCTCTTAGAAATAATCATAGCCTTTGATTTGGATCTACCAAGTGGAAGCGAAAAACATGAATTAGTAAGGAACCTCAAACTATTAGAAAACTTAACAAGGATAGAACTTGATACCTTGCATATAATGAGAAATAAGATAGTTGGAATAAAGATCACAAAAATATTATGTTTAGATGCATCAAGAACTAACAATCTCAAATAAAAGATTGCCAATTAGTGAGAGATTATTATAGAACTAATACACCAAAAAAAGAAGAAGCAAAGAAGGCATCTTATAGAATTTTCAAAAGGTGTAGGAACAGCGAAAATGAATTTGAGAAATATAAGTTGTTAAAAGTGGAAAAGTGATGAAAATATGATATAATTTAGCAAGGAAGGAAAGCTAATACTGTGATTAATTAAGCTACCAAAAGTCTTGAGAATTTGTTTAAGAAGTTGCAGTCAAGGGAGTGAGAAGATCCACAAATACATGAGTTTTGCTAAGACAGGGAAAAAAATAGTTGGGACCTAGATAATGTCATGTATATAGACTATAGAGTGGAGATGCTTTTGAGTGAAAGCCAACACAATTAAAGAAAGGTAGAGAAGTTACTTTTATACATTGTTTAAACAGAATCACGTCATGAGAATTCAAGACACAATCAAATTATCCATCATGGTTTGAAATTTAAACTCAACCAAATTGTCCAATTTTATCATATAGTTGTCTTTATATGATGTAAATGTTATGAATGCAGTGTATGCATGGACCAAAATGCAAAGTTGGCAGCTATTGTACAGTTGGCCGACGATTGCAAGAGGTTTATGTGTTGGGTGGCCTCATTCTTCCTGTCTGGGGGACTATAGAGAAGGCCCTGTCTAAGCAGGTATATTTTATTTGACTCTATTCTTCAATTTCATTTGCATTATTCTTCTTCCCTTGCGAATTTGTTCTCCTTGCCTGTGCAATTCAAGCTTTTGATTGAAAAGGGCTGAAAGGGAGCGCTATTTCCATCAAATTGACAGTTCATACTTGGATAATGTACTCCTCTCTAGTGCCCCTTCTGTGTTACAAAAGACTCGAAAAGTGTTACTGGCCCTATGCAATAGATAAAGCATGCGTAGGGGTCCTGAAAATAACTGTGAATGGATTAGACAAGGAAAAAAGAAGAAAGGGTATGTCTGTATATGAGTTAATGGGCTTGGCTCAATATGTTTCCATTACTTCTTTAAGAGTTGAGGGGTGTCAATGCCAACTTTTGTGCATTATAAAGGGTTATTATAATATACATATTCAATGCCAATTTTTTGTGAGATTGGGATACGAGATACGATATGATTCGTATTTGTTGATTAACAATTTTCCAAAAACCTAGGAAACGCGATTTGTTTTTAAATCAATGTTTAAATATAAATATATATCAATATATAGAGTTCGACTAGGATCCTATCGGAAGGGTTTGGAAACAAATTCTTTCCACCTTTAAACCATTAGTTTAACTTTGGGATTTGTGCATTCAATTATATTATGTTTGGTAATAAATGAAAGCTTTTATTCATAATTGTTAGCACATATCCCAAAGTAAATCTAATGGTGAAAAAATGGGAATGATTTATTTTCAAATCCTTCTGATATGATTAGGCCTGGCAAATGAAGCGAGTCGGGCCGACTTGCTTCATTAATGAGGTGAGTTGAACTCGTCTCGCTTAGCCGGCGAGGTGAGGCGAGTTCAACAGTATCTGATCCCAACCCTGCTCGCCTCGCCTAGGCGAATCGCGAGGCAAGCCGACTCGGGTGAGTCAGGCGAGGCGAGGCGCCCGACGCTTGTTTTTTATAAATAAAAAAAATCCTTAAAATTTTATTAAAAAATGAATAGAGTTGCAAAATCCTTAAAAATTTATAAAAAATGAATAGAGTTAAAATAAATGAAAAATAAACTAAAATTACAACCTAATGTTGGAGTACTATTCCTTACTCGTAGAATACAAAAGAAAATACATTGTACTATGTAGAAAAAAGACGAGACTCGAAAGCCCTAGGCCCATCTATATCTCAGTCTACACCCAAATCAAAGGCTCAGAAACCAACTCTTCCAAAAACCAACCAAAATAGATCCGAGTTCTCAAGATTACAGCCGAGCAATGGGTCTTCATCCTCCACTACTCAGGGAAGGAGATCAAAAATCACAACTTTTAACCATGGAAGGGATTAAAAGGTGCAAACTATATCTCCAAAATCAAAGATTTCATTCTCAGATCAGCTAAACTTTGATATTTTTATACCAAAAACCAGCATGGTTCATGGCTTTTCCTCATTTTTGAGCAAGATTAAGTCAAATAGCTCAAAGAAAGCCTTCATTATCTTCCATTTTTTTTGCAGGAACAAATCCAAATAAGAGACCCCACATCCTTTTCCCCTCTTTTAATTTTCATCATGAATCGATCTTTGCCGACCGTTGGATTGGATTCTCGAGGCGAGTTGACGCCTGTTGAGTCGGCGAGGCGAGGCAAACTGGAGCGAGTTGGCGAGTCGGCAAGTTAGGCGAGGTGAACTGGAGCTAGGCAGCATCGACTTTTTGGGGGAACCGGCACGC
Source organism: Agapanthus africanus (assembly GCA_030015575.1). Lineage (NCBI taxonomy): Eukaryota > Viridiplantae > Streptophyta > Magnoliopsida > Asparagales > Amaryllidaceae > Agapanthus > Agapanthus africanus. The sequence continues at coordinate 13,568,023 of JASDDO010000028.1, read as the reverse complement.
TTCATCCTACTCGGCTTCACGAGGCGAGCACGTCAGCAACGAGGCGAATAAAATTCGCCTCGTTGCGAGGCAAGGCGAGTCGAGTCGGTGTTGAATCGCCTCATTTGCCAGGCCTAGATAGGATCCTAGTCGAACTCTCAATATATCATATAAATATATAAATATCTTAAAAAGTGCTATCCAAACAATTCTAAGATACTCAAACTTAGTTTAAATATAGACATAATAACAAAAATTATGATTTTAGCAAATCTAGACTAAGAATACAAAAAATTTCACTACAAACAATTGTAAATTGTTATTTTCTTAATTATTTATGCATGTTCTATACGTTTAAAATACCATATAAATTTTAGGATGGGTCCAAAAAGTCATTCAACTATTCTTGGCGAGTCTAAATGAATCCGATAGAGACACGAATCCAATACGGACTCGCACCTGGATGATGATTCCGAGAAGCATAGAGGGTAACTGTCTATTATATAAACTGGAACTTTCCAAATATATGGTGTAAGAAATCAAAATTAGATAGTTCATTCCAGATTTATGAGTTTTGATTAGTAACTATTGATATTTTGTGATGCAAGTTGTCCATGTTCTGCTAATTCTTGACAAATTCCAACAGGCTCGTCAAAGCCATAAACGGATACGTGTGGTGCGTCTAGAAACGACAAATGATAACCAGCGTATCGTTGGGCTTATCATTCCAAATGCTGCAGTTGATTCGGTTCTCCAAGGTGTGTGGATATGTCCTGAAATCTTTAAACTTGTAATGATTTTTAGCAGAAACAAAAAATAGTTGATAAATAAATATTTTGATTCTAAATGCTACATTATGTTTCTCTTCACTATCAAACAGTTATGGCAAAAGGGCATTTTATCAATCATCGTTGCTAAAATTTATAGGGTTTCTTGTAGCATGGTATAGGCATTGCTTTTATGTATTGATCGTCTTTATGTTCACAAGTGGAAAGCATAATTAGAATAAAAGTTGGAGAAGTTATTTTAGGTTATTTATGAAATAACCCCCCTCCCCCATGCCCCAAACCCAACCCAAAAGAAAAAAAAGTTGCCCGTCTGTCCTGTTGGATACCAAACACTGAATCTTCCAGCAATTATATACCCCAAACTTTTATTCAATACACCATATTGGCATTCGGTTTCATGCTAGTCAAGCAACGAGTTTACCCCAAACCATGCTCATATATTGGAAATCCATGCAAATAAAAGGTCAAGTATTTGCTTACCTAAACAGGACATACTCTATGGGGGGACCCATCTGCACAATTCTGTCCCTATTTATTAAAACTCAGTGCTGACCACACATTTATTTTTCATTTCTGTTTTCTTGTGGCAGATCTATCATGGGTTCACGATATCGATGATTGAGAATGAAAGGAAGCAGTTGCTGTGATACTCTCTTCTTTTGTAGGGCCTCGTTCGAATCTGAAGCTACCACAATTAACCATTATATCGTCAATACCCATTATGCTATTCAACCCAAGCAAACGGCTTGAAGTATAATCTACAAGTGGGAGGTCGGGTTGCTATTCCGATTGTCCAAGTTGATTTATTATTTAATCATTTTTTGTCGGATATTTTGTGTTTTGGGGTTGTCTTGTAAAATCAAAAGCATATAGCTGATGTAGGGTTAATATATATCATTGCAATGGTATGGAAAGAAAATGTTGTAGAGCCTTGTTCAGCATCTGATATGTAAAGCGCAAATTGAAAATATGCTGTCAAGCAATGCTAATTTTTGATTGTCCATTGATAGTTTTTATATTTCTGTTTGGCATTGGCTACTGTACCATTTGATATGCTTAGTTTTGAGTGTTACATTTTAGGGTATTGATATGGATACCAGTGACCAAGATTATTTTTTTCTGATTTCTCAGCCCTTCTCCTTTTTCGTAATCTTGAGATGGATTTTGGGTTGGGGTTGCATTAGAACTCTAATTCTGATAAGGTATAGGCCTCAGTCCTCTCACATGTCTATTTGGAAGGAAGACATGCATCTCTTTCTCTTCTTAGTTGCTTAAAATTTCACTCTTTTTATATACTTTTTAACAACATTTCAATAATGTGCATCCGGAAATCTCTAGGCTAGTTAATCATAAATTGGATTTAACCTCACAAGAGTCTAACTTTGAATGAAGACGCATTAGATAGACTAATATTAGTATGTAAAGAGATGGCAAGTTAAGATATAAACATGTTAAGACTGTTGGGTGTAAATTTAAACAATAGAAATGTTGCAACATGATATAAAAAATATGGAGAACGATTATTCAATATCTTGGCTTTTCTCTCTCATTATATTTTTTAAAATCCTAGCCTTTTCTCGTCTCCTTCTTTCTCTTGATCTTGATCTTTTTGCATATATGAAGTAGAGTTGTTGCTCTAAATTTTAATTTCAGAGAAAAAACACAGCTAAATATATAACTTGGAAAAGAGTAAAGCTTAACAAATTTTGAGATTTAAGACCGTTTTCGCTTAGATTGAAAAGGTTTTAGCTGGATATAAAATTAGAGGTTTGTCGCACTTGCTTCAAATAGACTTACTTTTCCTTCCTTCCATTCAAAACAAATATTGTTTACCATATCAGCATTCTAGTAATATGTAGCATATTGTTTACCATATTCTGATGTAATCTTTTTCACAGGGCTATGATTATTGGAAGAGCTCAATGATGACTCGAGGGAGTGTCGGGATTGTGTGCAGTCTGAACCGATCACAGACTGCAACTGCAAACAATACGATAACACCTACAAAAGTTCGTAGGTAGAGGAGGAGAAAGATTCTATCCACAACCACATAAATTTTTATAAGAACGTAAATATTCAATCAATTCCCAGTTAGTTTTTGGTTTACTTCATGGTCTAAATCAGCGTTGTTAGTTGTTAGTTTCGTGTTTCGCACGAAACGTATCGTATGAAATGAAACGGAGACAATTCGATACGAATCGTAAGTCTGTATCGGATTACTAATGTATCGTACGAAACAGAATGAAGCATGAAACACACGATACGCTATTTAACCATTAAAAATCATAGTTGGTGGGGTATTCGGGTTTAAAACCTGCTTGACTATATTAAATTATTAATAACTTACTTGGTCCCACACAATCTGACCTAAATTTCTTCGTAATAATCTGTATTTCGAAGATATATTTTGCTATTATGTTGATAGTGATGGGCTAATTGATGAAAATTGATTTTTGTAGCGTTAACTTTTTATTTTGTAGTGATATTTTGAAAAGTCGGTTGTGGTGTTTTAGTTATTACTCTTATAAATTATGAAACTTGTGTATTTTTATGAATTATGGATGAGTAATTTGGACCGTTTCGGTATTATTTTGCAACTGCATGAGTTTGTGTGATTCATATGTATATATTTGTGCGCCGGTAATTCAGAAATTTGCTTTAGCTTGTAGGTGGCTCTATTTTGCTAAATTGATGGTTTTTTTAAATTATAATTAGTTCTATATATATAATTAATTTGTTATTATAAAGGAAAATTTTGTTGCCTACGATACGAAACACGAACACGGTACGATAAATAAGAGAACGAAACACGAAACGTATCACGATTTGACAACTTTTGTCTAAATTCATTTTTATTGCTCCTTTTCCCTTTTTAATATTATTTTCTTTGCTGTAAAACTCTAAAAATAATTCAAAATATGTTGTGTTAAGTTTTAGTTGGTTAACTCTAATATCTAAGTCTCTCAAGACCTTCCTTATAGAAACAACAGCTAATTATAAATTACCTAGCCCAACATAAAATAGTTATCTTACTTTCATACATAACTTATAGTTACGACTGTTGTTTAAATTAATTTGGCAAACCTTTTTAATTCATGATGGGCAATGTGTTTATGTTGTCTAGCTAATTCATGAAATTTGTATGGCCGACATTGCAATCACACGGAATTTCTTTGAAAACTCTTTATCATATGTTAAATTGAATAATAACCTCACTATTAGCTCTTCATCTCTCTATAAGCTCCTTGTCCTCCACACACAAAAAAAATGAAAAAGAAGAATAAGAAGAAATTAAAATGATATATGACTAAATGAGAGTGCATGAGTAAATATGTCCGAGGCTCATTTCATCTCCATTAGTTTCTTGAGAACTGGGATCTTCGCTATGCATATATTTAAAGTAGATAAGAAAAATAAGATCTGGAATGAAAGTGGAATAAATTAGCCATCCAAACTCATTAATGGGGTACCTCGGGCTCTTATCCGGATCTCCCTCGTGGGCTATTCCAAGCCCCACCAATAAACTACTCCAAGCCTTTTATATTTAAAATAGTTGTAATATGATATTCTATAATCTATATGAATTTTTGCGAAAATAACTGTCCAAAAAGAAAATTTATTGTGATCAATGCACTATGTTTTTCTTCACTATATAAAATCCAATTATGCTCTTCAAAGAAATAACTTTTTCTCATCTTCGGTTTTTTCTTTTAAAATTTGTAGGTTCTTTGTAACAAGATACAAGCATTGCTTTCTGTATTAGTGGTCGGTAAATACACAAGTGGAATATTGCAATATGAATAAAATTTGTTGAAATACTTTAGCCTTAATTCTAAAATATGGAGAGAGAAAATCCTCCTAAATTTGATCATATTTACATTATATATATGGGGTTCTTTTATCCGATCATAAATTTAAGAATCGTGTGTTCCTGATCTTAAACATGCTATAATGTTGCATTAATTTCGGAAATTTGTTTTAGCTTGTATGTGACTCTATTTTGCTAAATTGATCGTTTTTTAAATTATAATTAGTTCTATACATAATTAATTTGTTATTGTAAAGGAAAATTTTGTTGTTTACGATACGAAACACGGTAAGATAAATAAGAGAACGAATCACGAAACGTGTCACGATTTGACAACTTTGGTCTAAATTCATTTTTTTTTGTTCCTTTTCCCTTTTTAATATTGTTTTCCTTGCAGTAAAACTCTATAAATAATTCAAAATATGTCTATATTGTGTTGAGTTTTAGTTGGTTATCTCTAATATCTAACTCTCCCAAGAACCTTCCATATAGAAACAACTGCTAATTATAAATTACATCTTTATTATGGAGGAAAATCTAGCCCAACATAAAATAGTTATCTTACTTTCATACATAACTTATAGTTAGGACCGTTGTTTAAATTAATTTGGTAAACCTTTTTAATTCACGATGGACAATGTGTTTATCATGTCTAATTAATTCATGAAATTTATATGGCCTACATTGCAATCACACTAATTTCATTGAAAACTCTTTATCATATATGTTAAATTGAATAATAACCTCACTATTAGCTCTTCATCTCTCTATAAGCTCCTTGTCCTCCAGTATTATCTTAATAAACTAATTCACTACAATTTATTTAAAAGATATATGGGTCTTGGCGAGCGATGGATATAAGACATCCGCACACCAAAAAAAAATGAAGAAGAAGAAGAAATTAAAATGATATATGACTAAATGAGAGTGTATAAGTAAATATGGCCGAGGCTCATTTCATCTCCATTAGTTTCTTGAGAATTGGGGACCTTCGCTATGCATATATTTAAAGTAGTCAAGAAAAATGAGATCTCGGATGTAAGGTGGAATAAATTAGCCATTCAAATTCATTAATATAGTACCTCGGGCTCGTATCCGGTCCTCAGGGGCTGTTCCAAGCCCCACCAATAAACTACTCCAAATCCTTTATATTTAAAGTAGTTGTAAAATGATATTCTATAATCTATATGAATTTTTGCGAAGATAACTGTCCAAAAAGAAAATTTATTGTGATCAATGCACTAGGTTTTTCTTCGCTATATAAAATCCAATTATGCTCTTCAAAGAAATACCTTTTTCTCATCTTCGGCTGTTTCTTTTAAAATTTGTAGGTTCTTTGTAGCATGGTACAAGCATCGCTTTTCTGTATTAGTCGTCGGTAAATACACAAGTGGAATATTGAAATGTGAATAAAAATTGCTGAAATACTTTAGCCTTAATTCGGAAATATGGAGAGAAAAAATCCTCCTAAATTTGATCATATTTACATTATATGGGGTTCTTTTATCCGATCATAAATTTAAGAATCGTGTGTTCCTGATCTTAAGCATGCTATAATGTTGAAATGCTCTAATGCATGCTAAAATCTTTTACAGTTCAAAAATACATTGATTGGTTTGGATCATAGATGTAGATGGAAATATGGAAGATTACCATCAGTTTGGAGCTTGAAAAATACCATGTTAAATATTCCAGTAATTTTAAACAAATGGATATGAATCCAAAATTTGTAATAGAACCCAGTCGCAATCCAATAGCTGTTGTTCAAATAGAAAACGGTGAATTCCATTTCGAGGTAAAATCAGAAAAAAATTTGGTTTTACTCAAACAGTGAATTTGGACTTCATTAATCAAATATGAAGCTACCATGAACGGCAGTTATATAGTTGATATTCGTTAATTAATATTGTTCAACCCAAGCTAATAAGGATTGAAGCTTTGATCTCCAAGAGTCAGAAGTCGAACCGCAAGCTTTAATCTATCGGTTAATTGCAAGTAGGGATTGAATCTCAGATCTTCTGCGCAAGCACTCAGAACCACTAAACTACTGCGGTGCCACTTACAAATGTATAGTAGCGAAATTCCTTGTCGGGTAAGTTCATGTTTTCAATTGCGCAGTTGCCAATTGCACCATTAGTCCATGTTTTTAATTGGCACGCAATGTTCATTATTTGAATCCGGCAGCAAATCTCTACTATTTTAACCTAAACACTTCAAATTGTTAACATTAATCCCAAATCTCAACTTCCTTCAACAATACTTGGCATTTGCAAGACCTAGTTTGGCAAGAACAAAGTTTCTGAAACCATGGTTTTTTGATTAAGTTGAAATGAAACCACGGATTGCATGTGTGCAAATCCTGATTTCGTAAAATTAGGGTTTTGCAAAGTTAAGGGTCTTTTGGCTATACAGTAAGGTTTTGTCTAAGTTAACTTATTTTTAGGTGTGATATATATATAGGAAAGACACGAAACTTTTCTTGGAGTTTAAAAAATTGGGGCTTCGTGCCCTCGAAACTTTATTTTGAAACCACGGTTTGGAAAACTCTATTTTAATGTATAATGAAAGCTATTTAAAATCCTGAAACTAGAATCTCGATCTGAAAGATGATTATATGCAAACTACATCCCATACACAAAAACAGTTAACTTTTTTTTCCCCCTGCCATAGAGATCGGACGGACCATGGTTTTGTAGGATTATGAGGGAAATTCAAACTCTAGAATTCATGAAAAGATAGAGCAGGAGATTTGAATCCAAAGCATTAAAATCATGATTGATCTCCGAAAGTTTTTTTTTAAAAAGTGCAAAAGCGAGGTCTTCCTTTTAAAGGTAAGAGAGTGAGATTTTCAATTATTTAAGCTTAAAGAAAAAATGGAAAAAACAAGTTTACCATCTTTAAACTATTTGTTGATAATTAAATATGATTTTTATTTTCAGTTTCAGTTGCAGGGATTTGTGGCGAATTGGACATCAATCGTTTGCTCCAATTAATGATGAATGCGGTGATAAAAAGATGGATGAGTGGTGATAGAAGTGGAGGACAATAAAAATAAGTATGTATTAGTGTTTATTTTATCCTCTTTTAACAACCCAATTTGAATCATATAAAGGGATCAAGTATATTTTCTTTGCCATCTAATTTAAGGTAACGGTATGTATTAAAACCAAGTTAAATGGGCATCAATTATTTTTTTGGTATGCTTTTCCTTATGAACTCTAAATGATATTTTGAATAATTTTCATACTAATTATATACATGTAGAAAAGATGCAAATTTTGTCCAATAACAAAATTGAAAGTTTAAATCAATTAATTTCTTGATTTACATTAAAAGCAATTAAAGTCATATTACATATTAAATATTTCGCTCATCCTTTTCGGTTGGAGTAATGACTGGTTCTTCAATATGTGAAGAAGACAATCTACTACGTTCATCATACTCCATCGGAATGTTAGAAAAACTGCACTAGAACGGTATAAAAAATACAAGGATTAAGGTTTATTCATCCGATCCCATACCGACTAATATTTCTTGTTCTATATTATCCTCCAATTATATGTTAATTTTTTCTTATAATTAAAAAGGTTTTAACATAAAAGAAAATTAATATACTAAACCAATAAAATACTAAAATAAATATAAATTAATCAATAAAATGGTTAAATGTGTATAAATCTTTATATAGAAGCACGGTTTTACTTGCTCCAGGTGCAGCTTATTAATTATAATTGGTTGCATCTAATATCTCGCTATCTCAAGCGCATAGATGTAGACGTTGAATCCATATGTAGATGTCCTATCACTTGCGGTACAAAATTAAAAGAAAAATGGGATATCAATTAAAGCACAAAATTAAAAATAATGGGATATCAATTAAATCTCAGTTATAGAGAAAAATTAAGCTTTAAGATGAAAAATAGTCATTCTCTTTCTTTTCGTATAAAACTTATCATAACAACTCTTGTTTAAGTTAATTGGGCAAGGTTTTTAAAGTTAGAGATGGGAATTGGGAATTGGGAAATGTGTTTATTGTGTTGAATTCATATAATTTGTATGATCAAAGTTGCAATCACATTAACTTCATTATAAACTCCTCATCATATATATTAAATTCTTAATTCCAAAAATGGAAACCTATCCAAAGCCGCACACAGACGCTCCCGCTACCAAACAGGCCAATCTCGTGGCCATCCAAACACATTTAATCTTCTTGGCTCATATTTTTGAACTTTTATTGTCACGCCCCGCTTCCCAAAATCCGGAATGCGGAAAGCGACGAAGGCCAGCCGTGCTACCTGCGGTAAGAAAAAATCCTTCCATAGTCACATAAAACTGTCTAGATTAACCTGTCAACAATAAAATCCCATACCAAAGAAATAATACTGATAATCATGCTGCAATGAAACCACAAGAAATCCTAAAAATGGGTCCACTAGATAATTAATGCAATAAAAAATCCAAAACAAAAAATTCGGAAATAAAATAAGATCCAAAAGAGATACATAAGTTCTAATGTCCCATAAGAACACACATGCTAAAAGCTAATTACAAAGGGTGAAAATAAATCTACGGTTACTGATCTTCAGTAAAGTCCTGGTAGCCGCTCCGATTCTGCTCGGCCTGAAAACCTGTCTCTAAACCTGAGATGACAAATCTCAGGAATGTCAGAACATCCCAACAAGTACTCAACGTATAAAATGTGTGTGTGTGTGATAATAACATGAATATACGAAAATAGTGAAGCCCGGTGTGCAAGAAAAACAGGTATATAAATAATTAGCTGCATTAACACTATGAAACATGTATGTAAGGGGGTCAGGTCATAACCTAACTGGTCACTAAAAGGTAAACTATCCTATCGTAAGCTCGAGTGTGTGCGTCAACCTCTGCAGGAGTATTCCTAACTCAAGAGTGGTGCCCCAGGGGTTAGGAAACACGGGCCCAACTGTGGAATGAACAAGAGACCGCTATAGCCCAGTACGAGCTGTAAATATGAGACCGCTATAGCTCGGTACGAGTTGTAAACATGAGACCGCTATAGCCCGGTATGAGCTGCCGGCATGGGACTCCTGAGATCCTGTTGTACAACGCACTCTCAAACTACCCAACACCCGCATATTTATAGCTACTATAGTAAAAACTAAATCACTAATTAAGAACGCTGAAAGACTGGAATTGTGGTATGGTAATTGTATATAGATGAAACTGATAAATAGTAGTGTGTCATGTCATGTCATGTAGTTCAGCATCCTTATCAGCGATCTCGTTCATAGAGACTAGAGTAGTGAAAAGTCAGGACTTGTCAGTGGGAAAAGTTATCAGGTAATAGTAACTGCATAAAGGTGGTGTACAAGCTAGTATGAATCACAATTGTTATCTTTACCGTTAACCTTAATATGGGTATGTTAATCACAATCTGACTAGAAACATATAAATGTGAGATAGGTTATCAACTTTCGAACTATATTTATAGTTAAAAATAAATCTCATTTTAAAACCACACTTGCTAATTATTCTCACTTGCTACATAAAAGTTTGCCTATATATATAGTTGTATGATATAACGAAGAATAGATACCAACATATTTCCCTTTTTTGTTCTAACAGCGCAGCAAATATATCTATCTATATATATACACACACACACACAAACAAAGAAATGCCGATGTACATCGACCAAAAGTAAAGCAAGAGTACTTGCCTGGAGGATAAGGATCACGGGAGAACGATGTACGAAGATGCGAGGCATGAACTCAGTTAGGATTCAACTCAGGATCAGAGTTATACGTTCATCCTAGATTGATTTTACCAAAAGCCAACAATGTACCACACTTAACATATGATTGTATATAACCAAACATGCACAATGAAATAAACATGTAATATTTTATTTATGGATATAAATATAGCGACATAGAATGCAGCAAAAGAAACTTGTCTGATCGGATCTCACGACGGGATGCGTACGCTGTGTCCGACATCGGGTAAACGTCGCGATGCACACGTGCCTATAGAGCAGGACCAAGCTATACAAGAACATGACCATGCTGGCTGGAGATGTCCACTGGGTCGTCCGGATCGTTGGCGACGGGCACGGCTCCAGCGATGACCGGAAACAAGAAACCAAGAGAAAAGAAAGAAGAAGAAGAAAAAGAAGAAGTGGGCTGTTGATGAGGCTGTAGGGGTTTAAGGCTCTGGGGTCAGAGAAGGTAGTGAGGGGTGACGTCGACGAGTCGTGGGTTTCCGATGAGGTCTACGGCGAGGCAGTGGGTTTGCGATGGGTTAGTGGGTGCTAGGTTCTTGGGGTCGGGGATTTCTCGGGTGTGCAGGGGAGAGTCGCAGGTGATGGTGGTGATGAAGGGAAGGCCGACGAGGGTGCCGGCGTTGGAGGCGACGACGACGATGGGTTCTCGTGGGGGTCGGGTTCTGTGGGAAATGGGTTCGGGTGATCAGGCTTGGTGCAAGGTTTGTGTTTTCGGCAGAGGAGAGAGGTCGAGACGGTGGTGACAAGGTGACGCCGACGGCAGCAATCAGCGGTGAGGTTGCCGGCGACGTGTTGTGCAGGTCGGGTTGGGTTGCGGTGCAGAGACATCGTGCGAAGAGAGAAGAGTGGAGGAAGAAGAGGAATGAGGTGAGGTGGTCGAGAAAGGGTCGACGACGACGAGGGTGGAGGCGGCGACGACATCGCGCGGAGGGAAGGACGGCGACGGTTCGAAGGTTGTGGGGTTGCTCGGAGTTGGGTCGTCAGGGACGAGGGCGATGAGGAGTGGTGAGGAGATGGTCGGGGGTAAGGTTAGGATAAAGGCGAGGGTGTCGGCGGCGAGAGGCGAGGCTCGGGCGTGGGTTCTCGTGAGGCGGGAGCACGAGAAGGACGAAGACGAGAGGCGGGAAAGGAAAAAGAAAATGATGGAGGAAAGAGAGAGGTGTACGTGGCTGTACGGGGGAAAGGAAAATAAAGAAGAGAGAGGAGAGAAGAGATCGTGGTTGTATGATTAGATTTAAGAAATAAAAGTTGGAGAAGTTATTTTAGGTTATTTATGAAATACCTAAAATAAGTTGCCCATCTGTCCTGTTGGATACCAAACACTGAATCTTCCAGCAATTATATACCCCAAACTTTTATTCAATACACCATATTGGCATTCGGTTTCATGCCAGTCAAGCAACGAGTTTACCCCAAACCATGCTCATATATTTGGAATCCATGCAAATAAAAGGTGAAGTATTTGCTTACCTAAACAGGACATACTCTATGGGGGGACCCATCTGCACAATTCTGTCCCTATTTATTATAACTCAGTGCTGACCACACATTGCATTAGAGCTCTAATTCTGATAAGGTATAGGCCTCGTCCTCTCACATGTCTATTTGGAAGGAAGACATGCATCTCTTTCTCTTCTTAGTTGCTTAAAATTTCACTCTTTTTATATACATTTTAACAACATTTCAATAATGTGCATCAGGAAATCTCTAGGCTAGTTAATCATAAATTGGATTTAACCTTATAAGAGTCTAACTTTGAATGAAGACGACGCATTAGATAGACTAATATTAGTATATATGTAGAGATAGCAAGTTAAGATATAAACATGTTAAGACTGTTGGGTGTAATTTCAAACAATAGAAATGTTGCAACATGATATAAAAAATATGGAGAACGATTATTCAATATCTTGGCTTTTCTCTCTCATTATATTTTTTAAAATCCTAGCCTTTTCTCGTCTCCTTTCTCTTGATCTTAATCTTTTGCATATATGAAGTAGAGTTGTTGCTCTAATTTTTAATTTCAGAGAAAAAACACAGCTAAATATATAGCTTGGAAAAAAGTAAAGCTTAACAAAATTTGAGATTTAAGACCGTTTTCGCTTAGATTGAAAAGGTTTTAGCTGGATATAAAATTAGAGGTTTGTCGCACTTGCTTTAAATAGACTTGCTTTTCCTTCCTTCCATTCAAAACAAATATTGTTTACCATAGCAGCATTCTAGTAATATATGTACCATATTCTGATGTAATCTTTTTCACAGGGCCATGATTATTGGAAGAGCCCAATGATGACTCTAGGGAGTGTCGGGATTGTGTGCAGTCTCAACCGATCACAGACTGCAACTGCAAACGTACGATAACACCTACAAAAGTTCATAGGTAGAGGAGGAGAAAGATTCTATTCACAACCGCATAAATTTTTATAAGAACGTAAATATTCAATCAATTCCCAGTTAGTTTTTGGTTTACTTCATGGTCTAAATCAGCGTTGTTAGTTTCATGTTTCGCAGGAAACGTATCGTACGAAACGAAACGGAGACAATTCGATACGAATCGTAAGTCTGTATCACAGATGTATTGTACGAAACAAAATGAAACATGAAACACACGACACACAATTTAACCATTAAAAATCATAGTTGGTGGAGTATTCCGGTTTAAAACCTGGTTGACTATATTAAATTATTAATAACTTACTTGGTCCCACACAATCTGACCTAAATTTCTTCGTAATAATCTGTACGTATTTCGAATACATATTTTGCTATTATGATGATAGTGATGGGCTAATCGGAGAAAATTGATTTTTGCAGCGTCAACTTTTTATTTGGTAGTGATATTTTGAAAAGTTGGTTGTGGTGTTTTAGTTATTACTCTTATAAATTATGAAACTTGTTTATGTTTATGAATTATGGATGAGTAATTTGGACCGTTTCGGTATTATTTTGCAACTGCATGAGTTTGTGTAATTCATATGTATGTATTTATGCGGCGGTAATTCAGAAATTTGCTTTAGCTTGTAGGTGGCTCTATTTTGCTAAATTGATCGTTTTTTAAATTATAATTAGTTCTATATATAATTAATTTGCTATTGTAAAGGGAAATTTTGTTGCTTACGATACGAAACACGAACACGGTACGATAAATTAGTGAAAACGAAACACGAAACGTATCACGATTTGACAACTTTGGTCTAAATTCATTTTTATTTTTCCTTTTCCCTTTTTAATATTGTTTTCATTGCTGTAAAACTCTAAAAATAATTCAAAATATGTCTATATTGTGTTAAGTTTTAGTTGGTTAACTCTAATATCTAACTCTCTCAAGAACCTTCCTTATAGAAACAACTGCTAATTATAAATTACCTAGCCCAACATAAAATAGTTATCTTACTTTCATACATAACTTATAGTTACGACTGTTGTTTAAATTAATTTGGCAAACCTTTTTAATTCACGATGGGCAATGTATTTATCTTGTCTAATTCATGAAATTTGTATGGCCGACATTGCAATCACACGAATTTCATTGAAAACTCTTCATCATATGTTAAATTGAATAATAAGCTCACTATTAGCTCTTCATCTCTCTATAAGCTCCTTGTCCTCCAGTATTATCTTAATAAACTAATTCACTACAATTTATTTAAAAGATATATGGGTCTTGGCGAGCTATGGATATAAAACATCCACACACAAAAAAATGAAGAAGAAGAAGAAATTAAAATGATATATGACTAAATGAGAGTGTATGAGTAAATATGGCCGAGACTCATTTCATCTCCATTAGTTTCTTGAGAACTGGGACCTTCGCTATGCATATATTTAAAGTAGATAAGAAAAATGAGATCTTGGATGAAAGTGGAATAAATTAGCCACCTAAACTCATTAATGGGGTAGCTCGGGCTCGTATCCGGATCTCCCTCGTGGGCTATTCCAAGCCTCACCAATAAACTACTCCAAGCCCTTTATCTTTAAAGTAGTTGTAATATGATATTCTATAATCTATATGAATTTTTGCGAAGATAACTGTCCAAAAAGAAAATTTATTGTGATCAATGCACTATGTTTTTCTTCACTGTATAAAATCCAACTATGCTCTTCAAAGAAATACCTTTTTCTCATCTTCGGCTGTTTCTTTTTAAATTTATAGGTTTTTTGTATCATGGTACAAGCATTGCTTTCTGTATTAGTCGTCGGTAAATACAAAAGTGGAATATTGCAATGTGAATAAAATTTGCTGAAATACTTTAGCCTTAATTCTAAAATATGGAGAGAGAAAATCCTCCTAAATTTGATCATATTTACATTATATGGGATTCTTTTATCCGATCATAAATTTAAGAATCGTGTGTTCCTGATCTTAAGCATGCTATAATGTTGAAATGCTCTAATGCATGCTAAAATCTTTTACAGTTCAAAAACACATTGATTGGTTTGGATCATAGATGTAGATGGAAATATGGAAGATTACCATTAGTTTGGAGCTTGAAAAATACCATGTTAAATATTCCATTACTTTTAAACAAATGGATATCAATCCAAAATTTGTAATAGAACCTAGTCGCAATCCAATAGCTGTTGTTCAAATAGAAAAATGGTGAATTCCATTTCGAGGTAAGATCATAAACAATTTGGTTTTACTCAAACAGTGAATTTGGACTTCATTAATCAAATATGAAGCTACCATGAACGGCAGTTATATAGTTGATATTCGTTAATTAATATTGTTCAACCCAAGCTAATAAGGATTGAAGCTTTGATCTCCAAGAGTCAGAAGTCGAACCGTAAGCTTTAATCTATCGGTTAATTGCAAGTAGGGATTGTATCTCAGATCTTCTGCTCAAGCATTGAGCACTCAGAGACTCTACCACTAAACTACTGCGGCGTCAATGTTTTTAATTGGCACGCAATGTTCATTATTTGAATCCGGCAGCAAATCTCTACTATTTAAACCTCAACACCTCAAATTGTTAACATTAATCCCAAATCTCAACTTCCTTCAACAATACTTGGCATTTGCAAGACCTAGTTTGGCAAGAACAAAGTTTCTGAAACCACGGTTTTTTGATTAAGTTGAAATGAAACCATGGATTGCATGTGTGCAAACCCTGGTTTCGTAAAATTAGGGTTTTGCAAAGTTAAGGGTCTTTTGGCTATACAGTAAGGTTTTGTCTAAGTTAACTTATTTTTAGGTGTGATATATATATAGGAAAGACACGAAACTTTTCTTGGAGTTTAAAAAATTGGGGCTTCGTGCCCTCAAAACTTTTTGAAACCAAGATTTGGAAAACTCTATTTTAATGTATAACGAAAGCTATTTAGAATCCTGAAACTAGAATCTCGATCTAAAAGATGATTATATGCAAACTACATTCCATACACAAAAACAGTTAATTGTTTTTCCCCCCTGCCATAGAGATCCGTCGGACCATAGTTTTGTAGGATTATGAGGGAAATTCAAACTCTAAAATTCATGAAAAGATAGAGCAGGAGATTTGAATCCAAAGCATTAAAATCATGACTGATCTCCAATATTTTTTTGTTTTTAAAAGTGCAAAAGCGAGGATAGACAGTTTTGTGGAGGTCTTCCTTTTAAAGCTAAGAGAGTGAGATTTTCAATTATTCAAGCTTAAAGGAAAAAAGGAAAAAACAAGTTTACCATCTTTAAACCATTTGTTGATAATTAAATATGATTTTTATTTTCAATTTCAGTTGCAGGGATTTGTGGTGAATTGGACATCAATCATTTGCTCCAATTAATTAATGATGAATGCGGTGATAAAAAGATGGATTAGTGGTGATAGAAGTGGAGGATTTAAACAGTTTGCAATAAAAATAAGTATGTATTAGTGTTTATTTTATCCTCTTTTAACAACCCAATTTGAATCACATAAAGGGATCAAGTATATTTTCTCTGTCATCTAATTTAAGGCAACAGTATGTATTAAAACCAAGTTAAATGCGCATTAATTATTATTTTGGTATGCTTTTCCTTATGAACTCTAAATGATATTTTGAATAATTTTCATGCTAATTATATACATGCACAAAAGATGCAAATTTTGTCCAATAACAAAAATGAAATTTTATAGTAATTAATTTCTTGATTACATTATAAGCAATTAAAGTCATATTATATATTAAATATTTCGCTCATCCTTTTCGGTTGAAGTAATGACTGGTTCTTCAATATTTGAAAGAAGACAATCTACTCCGTTCTTCATACTCCATCGGAATGTTAGAAAAACTGCACTAGAACGGTATAAAAAATACAAGGATCAAGATTTATTCATCCGATCTCATACCGACTAATATTTCTTATTCTATATTATCCTCCAATTATATGTTAATTTTTTCTTATAATTAAAAAGGTTTTAACATAAAAGAAAATTAATATACTAAACAAATAAAATACTAAAATAAATATAAATTAATTAACGAAATGTTTAAATGTGTATAAATCTTTATATAGAAGCACGGTTTTACTTGCTCCAGGTGCAGCTTATTAATTATAATTGGTTGCATCTAATATCTCGCTATCTCAAGCACATAGATATAGACGTTGAATCCATATGTAGATGTCCTATCACTTGCAGTACAAAATTAAAAGAAAAATGGGATATCAATTAAAGCACAAAATTAAAAATAATAGGATATCAATTAAATCTCAGTTATAGAGAAAAATTAAGCTTTAAGATGAAAAATAGGCATTCTCTTTCTTTTCGTATAAAACTTATCATAACAACTCTTGTTTAAGTTAATTGGGCAAGGTTTTTAAAGTTAGAGATGGGAATTGGGAAATGTGTTTATTGTGTTGAATTCATATAATTTGTATGATCAAGTTGCAATCACATT
Organism: Agapanthus africanus; assembly: GCA_030015575.1. Classification (NCBI taxonomy): domain Eukaryota; kingdom Viridiplantae; phylum Streptophyta; class Magnoliopsida; order Asparagales; family Amaryllidaceae; genus Agapanthus; species Agapanthus africanus. The sequence continues at coordinate 13,550,823 of JASDDO010000028.1, read as the reverse complement.
AACTTCATTATAAACTCCTCATCATATATTAAAGTCTTTGTTGGGTTGTGACTCGTATCTTTAGTGTCACATCGGGAGTTTATAAGAAGTTGATGTGATATATATATAACTTGGACCTCTACCTATCAGCTCGGGCTTTTGGGTTAGAATGGACACCCAAGTTGTGTTGTGTTGTGTATCACGTCGCTGGGTATGTACGATACGAGTCAAGTTTGGGATTGTTGGGTTGTGACTCGTATCTTTAGTTCCATATCGGGAGTTTATAAGACCTTGATGTGATATAAAGGGGTGGAGCGAGAAAAAAATATGTCCCACATCGGGAGTTTATAAAGAAGTTGATGTGAGGGGTGGAGCGAGATATATAAAGGGGTGGAGCGAGAAAAAAATATGTCCCACATCGGGAGTTTATAAAGAAGTTGATGTGATATATAAAGGGGTGGAGCGAGAAAAAAATATATCCCGCCGATATTGTATGCCACCTATAACGGTGCAGGCGGGGTATGTACAATACGACTCAAGCTCGGGATTGTTGGGTTGTGACTCGTATCTTTAGTCCCACATCGGGAGTTTATAAGAAGTTGATGTAATATATAATATAACTTGGACCTCTACCTATCAGCTCCCGCCCCCTACAGTCTTAATTCCAAAAATAGTGTATAGAAATAGTGTATTATATAGAAATAGTGTATTAGCTTCTTGCTTTCATATATTTACTTCATTCATATTTGGATTTCATTTTTACATTTTTTAACCCAGCCACGGACCGTACCTGTACAAACCGGCCCTATCCGCTAAAGCTCACTAGATGATCTAAGTCGATGATATCCAAGAAAAAGCTCACTCGATTGTCCAAGTAAATCAAAAAATTAACCTCTCATTGACCCATTTACAGCTTGATGTTAATTGAGTTGGTTTGCATCAGTTGTGATACATCGATCAAAAGCCATTTCTTAGGATCATAATTAACACTAACTTTGTATAGTTCACCACTTATTGCCCCTAGACTAGTTTATATTAATTAGCATATGCCTTAGAATTAGTCTCGGTATGATTTAAAACAAAAATAATTGGCATGCCAATCGAATAACACAACAATGATATGTGCCAATATATAAACCAGTTTAAGGGATGATATGATGCGTCGATGACTAGAAGCAATTTGAAGACGAAATTTGAATCAATTGTTGACTAACTATAGAGCTTTTCTGTGTTATAAACCAATTTTAATTAAGACGACAAATTATATATGTGAGAGTCATTAGATCCAATTAAGCTTCTTTATCCAATGGCAGCCCTATTAATATAACAAGGCAATCTGAATCCAAATCCCAAATATAACGAGGTATATCTTAAAGGAATTAGATATGTAGAAGGATTTATTTGTTATTATCTTAGCCAACGAGTTGCATTAATTCAACTAAAAATTTATATGTTAAGCATCCTTTTTTATTAGTTATAAATTGATGTTTATAAATAATGAGACGAAAACAAAACATGAGAAAGCATGAAGTCACTCATATATCACTGTTTTTTGAGAATTCAAGGAGCATTTCATATATAATTTTTGTAACGAATTTTTTTTTATTGAGAATTCAAGGAGCATTTCATATATATAATTTTTGTAACGTAAAACATTTTACAAACATATGAGGTAACTACCATGCATGAAAGTCATCAAACCCATCATATGATATGCTCATGTAATCATGTTTGCATTGATGGTCCATGCTTTTCATACGAGTGGATCACAAACTTGCAAAACATTATAAATAATGATATGAAAGGAATGCGAAATTAAGGGTTTATCGATAATAGAACTTTTAACGTTACTAAATCAATGATGAAAAGATATTAGAATCAAATGAAATTTGGTGTATCGATATATTAGACGATGAAAATCAAGAAGGCCGGTGCCGATCATCGAATAAAATGATGGAGGGTGTAGTTATTTGCTGCCATCTAACGAAAAAAGACTCCTAAGACCTCTTTTCTCTATTATTCTATAATATGAGAATAATGTAATATTAGAGGATAACGGAGGAAAGGTGGAATGTGAGGGAATTTCCTCCAATGTATGGCGCCGAAAAAATACATTCTCCAAGATTCTTTTGACGATTGGCATCCATCACGTCCATCTTTATCATCTAAGATGTGGATACACCAAATTGTTCTATCACATTTTCACCGTTAATTTAATAAGTGCAAAATTAATGGTTTGCCGACAATAGAACTGTTTACATTGCTAATTCAACGGTGAAAAGATAGTAAAATCACGTGAAATTTGGTATATCGACATATTAGATGTTAAAGATGAAGATTATAAATGCTAATCGTCGAAAAAATGAAGCATATAGATTTTTGATGCACCCAACTAAAAAAATCTGTTAGGCCCCTTTTTTCCGTTATTCTCCTAATATTATATTAAATATGTTGCGATAGTGGAAGAGACCAACAAATAATCAAGTTATTTTTTAAGCACTAAATTTATTAAATTTTTAATTTTTCTTCTTCATTTGTTGAGTCTATTTATCTTTTAAACAAAGACGATATGATGATTCTCGGGTGCTTGTAGTAGTCCATTGATAGAACTTGGAGTAGCTTAAGAGGAAGATCCGGGATTGAGCCCACGATTTTCCATTTATGAGGAAGGGGCTAATTTATTCTACATATTATCTCAAAAAAATATGATGATTCTCTCATGGATATGTGGGGGGCCAACTTATGAGGAATATATATAGCAAAAAGAAAAATGCATTATGTCAAAAAAATATTGGCAAAAAAGCAGAGTAAATATGAGAAGGAACAAATTTATCGCAACTTTGTGTTCCTTAATCCTTAGTACTATAAATTTTATATAATTGAGACATTGCTCAAATTCTTTGCTAAAAATTCGAATTTCCTTCTCAATTTTCATTTGAGAAGCCAAAAAATTCAAGTCTTATCAAAACCAAGAAATATATGTTAATGCAGGTTGATTAAAAGTTTAGAAAAGAAAACCAAAATGAAAAAGAACAAACGAATTAATAAATTAGAAAGGAATCAAGACCTTATATATATTTGTTTTGGTGTTTTGTTTCTCTTTTTATATACATAGATCAATTCCTCTTGTGATAGAGAGAAAGGAAAATCTTCGAGATGAGATATGTAACATTATGAGAAAAAATCAAGAAACAAAATTTTTGAAGTGACTAATTCGAATAATCTATTTATCAGATACTAAATCAGCTTCAAAGTTAATTAAGGTGATACAATTATGAAGAAATGGAAATATATAATAGATAGATCTTATTTTTGGGGCCATAGCTATATGTTAATTAATAATTTGGAAATCTTGTGTAGGGGCCAAGCTATTAATTAGCTAGTAAATTTTAGAAATTAATGCATGGTGATCCGCTTGGGGTAAACCCCCAGCGAAAATCATATTAAATTTTATCAAGTATATATCTTAGCATTTTTTAGATAAATATCATAGAAACTAAATACCAAAAAATTTCTTGAATGCAAAAATAGACAGAATCGTAGGTTCTTTTATTTTTATTTTTATTTTTATATTTTTGTAGCTTTCAATTCATATAATGATAAAAGATGTATTTATTTGCAAAAATTTTAAAACGCAAACATTTGTAGTATTTATTAATGTTATGCTACATTTATGGTAATATATTTTCTACACCATGGACGAGAAAAGGTGAAAGTTCGTATTATTTATTTGCCATAATTAAATTTCATGATTAATAAATAATGATCCATAGTATTTATTTGAAAAATCTTGAAAGTTCATGGTATTGTATTTGGAAAACCTTAAAAGTTCATGTTTAATAAACAATGATCCATGAATTGCCATAATTGCCCTTAAAATTTGGACACAACCATAACTTTACCAATATAGCCCAAATCTCGATAATATGTAAAAGTGTATGCTAGCACCACGGTAGGGTTTAAACGGACATCACACATGCAATTTTAAAATTTTCTAGGTGCTAATCAACACTAAACAAGGATCAAACTAGATTATTAGGGTTTTAACTATGATATCATAAACTATACTAAGAGATGGATGGCTACAACCTTTGTAGACCGTGTCCTTCTCTTCTAAACCTCCGGGTTGTAGTCCACGCGTCTTCACTAAGCTCCACTTGAAAGTTGAACGAACTTACTTCGATGACCTTCGTGCCGAAGATGATCCACCCGAAATCCGCTAATCCAAGCTACCTCTTCACTAAACTCTTTAGTGAAGTAAACACGCTACACCAAAGCGCTAATCTAGTGTAGGATAGTGAAGTAGGGGTGCTGTTTCCTCATTAGGGTTCTCACAAGCTCAAGAGTTCACAACTCATGTGAGGGATTGAGCTTGAAAGTGGAGGTGAAGAAGATGGAGAGAGCTAGATAGCAACTCATCACATGAGCTCAACTCAAGAAAAATAACTAAGTGTGGAATGAAGTGTAGAATGGCTCATCCAAGGCTCATCCATTATTGAAGCATACAATTTTTAACACTTAAAAATTGTAGCCATGCTTCAATAGAGCAAGCAAATGAATAAACTATAGAATAAGCCATGCTATGCCCATGCCTCCAAAGTCTCCCCATTTATCATCTCAATTTCTATTTTCTAAAAATAGAAAAACCATGCTATGCTTCATATATATATATATATATATATATATATATATATATATATATATAAAGATAATCATATAATTAGTGAGCATTAATATTAGTCAATATATAATTATATCAAATATAAATATATATCATATTATTAAATCAACTCTTGATTCAATAATCCGGTTATATCACATATAACTGACTAATATCATTTATCTGTATATCATATTATCAAATCAACACTTGATTCAATAATCCGGTTATATCACATTTAACCTAACTGATAACAAAAAGCCGCCAGATTACAATATGGTATCTCATACTCGTATTTAATCAGGCCCCCGCACATATCATTACATGTGCCCTACTTAGTTTCGCTTGAACCAGGAAACTTATATGTGGGACTTTAAAGACTCGTTAATACGCCAGCAGTAAGTGATGATCACATCAGTCACCCACACACTGTCAGCGGTACTAGCTGGACATAACGGCCACCTAGGTATTGAGTGAATAGAAGATCAATAAGCAAGCTTGTCTAAACTCCCATGAAGCCTATAGATAACACTTACTGTACAGTCTGGTCTTTTCGTCTGATATGTCGCATATTGAGTCTGGGGTTGAAATCGTCAGACCCCAATAACTTGATAAGTCATACCGATGTAAGGCTCATAACGGTTCGAGAAACTACTGATAACACTTACCAGTAAATCTCATCAACAGCTCTGACCAGGGACTTACTGTTATAGCCAATCGAGTATAGCGCAACATCAACTCCCATTACCGGGAGAGACGAAACCCCTCCTATCGCTCATTGCCTCCATGTGACTCGGGACTGTACCCAAAATCCACCTGTTTGCACGACTCCTTTGAGCCGTGGTAGGGAGGAAATCAAAGTACAGTGGGAACCACACAAGTCTCTATGAAAATCTTGGGTCTACAGACTAACCTGTACCAGTGTCACCAGAGAACTGCTATCTGACGATAGGTATAGTACCATCTAAGAGTTCTCGGCGAGTCCTGTTCGGTGTACCCATTCTCTAATGAGCAACTGTGTACAATCTTTGATGTCAAACACTAATGGATATGGGATCAACCATCGCCCCATACAGGGTCAAGAAACGTACACACTAGTCTACTCTGGAATATCGATACCCTGTCTCGATATTCTCTCGACTATGAACAATTGAAGGATATGCTTATGGACTACCCAAGTCCCAGTAGTATGATCTGCATCATAATCCTGGTAGTCAAGCCTACATCCTAAGAGCTTTATCAATATGTATATGAGAGGCAGTATAATAATACCAATGAACATGTTAAGATAAAGGCAACCAGATAGCATACTATCATGTCGAGAAAGAAAGTCCTTCATATATATGTCCAAGCATCCACTATATCATACAATAATGGCTTCTAGGGCATACATATCACTAACAATCTCCCACTTGCACTAAGGCCAGTTGTTGTAGTATCTTATACCCAACTTCCACAAAAGTATCTCGATTAGCATCTGTGGGAGGGTCTTGGTGAGTGGATCCGCTGTGTTATCCTCTGTGTCAACTCTCCTGACCTCGATCTTCCTGATCAGGTGATACTGCCAAAAAATATGTCTGGATCACTGATGGGACAGGGGTGTTTCCTGATTAAAAATCAGGAATTACCTCAATGAGGTATCGCGTGTTCACACATGACTAATGGTCACGTGATGACACGTGATGGTTAAAATCCCATCAAACGAAACGGAAAGCAAAAGGCTGAAAGATGACCCAATTTGAGGTCACGTGCTGACACGTGACTAAGGGTCACGTGACAGGCTTTAAGAGACTCACAGTTTAATAGAATTTAATTCTAAAAGTCGGGAATTACCTCAGTGAGGTATCACGTGCTCACACGTGACCAATGGTCACGTGTTGACACGCGACAATTAAAACAGAAATAAAATAACAAATGGCTGAAGGACTTACCTCAATAAGGTGTAACGTGCTCACACGTGACCAATGGTCACATGTTGACACGTGACGGTTAAAATTGAAGCATATGTAAACGCTGAGAAAATGACTCAATTGGGGGTCACGTACTCACACGTGACCAAGGGTCACGTGCCAGCACGTGACTGGCTTCGAAAGCCTTACAGTTAATAGAATTAAATTCTAAAAGCTTCTAAATCTTTCCAAATGGAAAAGGATTAAGGGAACCGTTGGATTAAAGATCTAAGGGTGATTAAATATCACCAATTTATGGAAAAATCTTAGACAAGCAAAGATTTCCCCTAAATCTCACCGAAAATAACAAACAGAATATCTTTGGATTTAAAATCCAACGGTGAATAAAATTCATTGTGTGATCTAAAGGATCATATTAATTATGAAATCAACTAAAATCTTTCAATGAAAGATTCACAAAACAAATTGATTCTTTTCTTTCTCCTATAAATTGGAGCCAAGAAAAGAGGAGGAGAGGGAGAATTTTGGAGAGAAAAACTCTGAAGAAAGTTTTAGCATCTTGAAAATTCAGAAAGAAAACCCTAGGTGAGAAAAAGAAAGAGGATCTAAATTTCAGAGAAAAGAGAATTTAATTCTCAAAAATCTAAGAGTTTAACTCTTTTGAAAAGAACTTAGTTCTTTCTCTGGTTGAGGATCTGCAAAGTGCACATCTCCCCATAAGTTGAGAATTTAATTCTCATCGGATCGAGATCCTGCCATGCAGATTTAAAACTTAGAGGAAGAATTAAGTCTGGAGAATTTAATTCTCCCAAAATTATAGGAATTTAATTTCTCCAAGATAAAATTAGGGTTTAACCCTATCTGAGAATTCAATTCTCCAAAATTATAGGAATTTAATTCCTTCAAGATGGACAGAACTAGGGTTTAACCCTAATTGAGAATTTAATTCTCTCAAGCTCACAGAAATTTAATTCCTCTTAAAATGAAATTAGGGTTTCACCCTGTGCCAGAACTTGATTCTTTACGTATATGGAATTTAATTCCCACAAAAGGAAAATTAAGGTTTAACCCTACCTAAGAATATAATTCTTCCAAAGAAAATAGGAATTTAATTCCACTAAAGTTATAGCTAGGGTTTAACCCTATGAAGAATTTAATTCTTAAAAAGATAAAGAAATCTTCAAACAGGCAAGAACCAGGGTCACGTGTCCCCACGTGACCCCTGTAAAGATCCGCAGAAAAGAACTCAGAGGCAACGCCTCACGTGCTCCACGTGACCCCTGAAGCACAGAAGGAAAAAGCAAAAGAAATAGAAGCCCTGGGTGCTCTCACGTGTTACCACATGCCCCCTTGGCAAATCAGCACACAAATCACCGTCACGTGCCGGCACGTGATGCTCTAAAATCGAATACAGAGAGTATTCAATACTTCTTGCAGAACATAATAAGGGGAATCTGGTCCCATCTTCGGGCGCTCTCACGTGTCCACATGTGACCCCTTTTTTCTTTAGAGTTTTGACACTAATCAGAGATTTTCATTCCCAGTGTTTAACACTGATTTTTCTTAGTGTTCAACACTAATTTGAAAACCCTATTTGCACTGTTTAACACTGATTATTTTCTAGTGTTTGACACTAAACATTGATTGTTCCTTTAGTGTTTAACACTAGTTTGAGAATTCTGTCTCTAGTGTTTAACACTTTCGTTATTTAGTGTTTAACACTACTCTTAGCCAAATTGGCTAATCTTTCAGAGGCAAAGCCTCCCCTTCAATTGAACCTCAAAATTGAATAACATCCGGAGCTACAACAGAAATGTTATCAAGCCCCTCAAAACTTTTATGGACTGGAACCAGACAAATGTCAAATAGTCCAACAAAGGGCCAGTCTTAATTGGACTTAGCCCAAGTTGGCCATAAGTCCTCAATCCAGACTTAACTGAGCCAGTGGGCTCACAATATAATTAATTGGTCTTGGTTCCAAATTGGGCTACAGATCATTTAATCTACCTTGGTTCAAGGGTACATCTCTTCACACCTTTGATATTTTTCGTTGTGATTCCTCAACGTCTTCAAAGAGGTGACGGGTCCCGATAACCATACATTTCACGGACTGTGGGGTCCTTAAACTCATGGACTATGATGTCCTTAACCTTGACCGGGATGTCTTAAAACTAACAATGGACTATGACATCCTTAATCTTGACCGTGATGTCTTAAAACTAACGCCGGACTATGGAGTCCTTAAATCCACGGACTATGATGTCCTTAACCTTGACTGCAATGTCTTAAAACTAACGTTGGACCACCATGTCCTTAAACTGGTAATTGACCGCAATGTTCCTAAACTAAACAATAGAGCCCAAATGCTCTTTTGTTAGATCTAAACGATCCCGTTAAGTTGATCTTAGTCTGAAATGAGACTAACGTATCCTAAACGATCCCGTTAAGTTGATCTTAGTCTGAAATGAGACTAACGTATCCTAAACGATCCCGTTAAGTTGATCTTAGTCTGAAATGAGACTAACGTGTCCTTAACAAACCGTTAAGTTGATCTTAGTCTAAAATTAGACTAACGTATCCTTAACAAACGTTTAAGCTGATCTTAGTCTCAAATGAGACTAACGTATCCTTAAACCCAAACCCCCAAAACCAAATCTAGGAGAGATACAGATTAGGACTAGTCCACGCCCTACGGGCGACAACATAACTTAGTGTCCGTATACAATCCATGGGCAACCAAACACAAAACAAACACTGCGACACGAAATGACCATATGGAGAAGGAGAAAGTTGTTACCGCGATGCGGTAGCGTAATTAACTGCAGGGGCTTGCGCCTGCAGGGAAGAGCGTCCCCACAATCAAACCCCCCTCAAACGAGGGGGAATCTGACGAAGACTGCTACATCGGTCGCATCTGTTTAAACCTTCGATACACGATGCCATAAATCAACTTGGCATCTTCGAAGAGGTGAACAGATAGCACCTATTAGCATCTGCCCCGAATTTCAGGCAAGACGTCCCTGCCTTGCGCCGTCTTTCGGAGGGGAACAGATTCTGGCACGCCCGGTGGGATCTTTTCCTCTTTCCACTCCACACTTCGTGTGTCGTGTTCGTGAACCAATCGCGGTTTGCTAATGGTTGCCATTGGGTTTCGAGGTACTAAGATTTGGCGTTTTGCTCACTGCAGAAAGCAAAAGGATCAATGGATGGCACCTGCTCAAAGTGTTCCACATGCAACTGCAAGCTATGCTCCGCCTCGACTAGGGGCATAACCTACGGGCCCCGAGCGGCCTCTTTGTTCACGATGCCCGTGGAGCAGATTACTCAAGCCACCACAGGGCTGTTGTTCGGGACCATGCTCCCTCCCGCGACCTTCACCATCCTTCTACCCGTATCAGAAGCTTCAAAGAAGTTGGTCTTCGATCGACTTGCTACTACCACGGCCCCTCTCAACGGGTCGTCCGATTCCAACTCCTCGGTCTTCACCAGGCTGAACTCGAGCTCCAAAGGGCCTACCAGGAAGCCCATAATACCTGAAGTGGCCATCCCAAAGAAGATAACCAAACTTGCTCTTGAAGTCGTCGAAGCGTCTTCTCCCGCTAAGAGGTCGGTCTTCACAAGACCGACCGTCCCAACTCTTACTCCCGCTCCGGCTACTCAAAAGGCATCAGTCTTTACTAGGCTGATACCGGCAGCAGCCCCTCACCTGAACAGGGGGTAGGACAAGGTCATCTCCGTCACCGAGCCAATTCCCACAACTCGACATGCTCGACGTCGCCACTGGCGCCGAGTGAGGAAGTCTGGAGGCGACTCCCCTTCCGGGCTAACTCCACCAGCCCCGACGGCGGAAATTAATGCTGCTGTTCCAACTGGGAACAACTTTGAGCTGTTGAATAAGGTGCGTAGGAATTCCCTTACCACCGTGCTGAAAAGGTCTCCCCCTCCGCTGGAGAAGGTTGTGGAAGCGAAGCCAGAACAGCCCCAATCCCCTCAACGGCTGTCCTCCAGGGTTTACAAAGTCTGGCGGCAGGCCCGAGACTCGGTGATCAATCCAAATTTCTCCCGCCAGCATAAGAAACTGAAGGTCCAAAAGGAAGTCAGCCATCCTGCTAAGTCACGAAAAGTTGTCTGGGTGTCCACCTCGACGGCTCCCTCAACTTCGACCGCTCCTGAGAAAAGAAGGCCGGAGAAGATCCCTGTGCCGGCGACAAAAGTCAAAGGCACTGAACCCAAACGCCCTAAGTCTGGGGGCATGGTAGTACATACCGTCTACATGGCGTCCGGGAAAGAGGATAGCCGTATATCCACAGGTCATAGACTGCTTACGCGATCGGTGACTAAAGCTCAAGAGCAGCAGCAGAAGCTCCAAGAAATGATGACTGCGATGGCCCCACTCACCGAGCCAAAAGAAATCCCAGAAGCATCCTCGGATCAACGCCAGGAGCAAGAAACCAATGCCGAATTCCTTCGGAGAATACTGGAAAAGAAGGACAAAGAGGCTGCGGAACAAACAACCAATATAAAACGAATGACCCTTCTGTTCCAGGACATGGTGGGTATGATGATCCAGCAGGATCCCCCAGCCGAAGATCCCCCAATTATCCTTGAAGATGACATAGGAGAAACATCAAATCCACCGCCGTCTCTTTCAACAGCCAAGGAGGAGACAATTTCCAAAGCTGCATTGGATGACTACATTGCTCAGCAAATACAAGTCTACCAGGCAAATGAAGCGGCTGGTCAAGTTGTCAAAACGGGGCGACCATATCCGAGCTGGTGTGATCAGATCAAATACCCGCTGGGCTACACGATCCTAAAATTCCATGTCTACAAGGGGACAGGCAATCCCCATCAACATGTTGCCCAGTTCAGGGCTTTTTGTGGCAACACCGGCGACGATGATAAGCTCTTGCTTCGCCAATTCGTCGGCAGTTTATCGGAAACAGCGTTTGAGTGGTACTCTGAGCTTCCAAACGACTCCGTTAAAACTTTCGCTGAAATGGAGTTGTTGTTTACCCAGCGTTTCGCAAGCGCCACCGAGCGTACTCCAATAATAGCTTTGATCAATGCAAGGGTGAAGCCGGGCGATACTTGGGTTCAATATGCAATCCGATGGCGGAACTTGTGGTCGAAGTGCGAGCAACGCATCGAAGAAGCACTAGCGGTGGGCATGTTCGTGGGCACCCTGGATCCTCACGCGACTATTTCACAGTTCATGATGTTCTTTAAACCGACCACGTTCCAGGCCCTAATTGACAAGCTGGCTCAGATGGATCAAATGGGTCACAGACCGTCTCCCCCGAAGCCGGAACCGCGAAACGACAAGGGTAAAGGGAAGACAACCCTCGTCGCGAAAACCCAACAGCAGCCCAGTACCCCAAAGCTAGCGGATCAACTGGAAGAGAGACGATGCTATTACAATGAGAAAATGAAGCGTCCTTACTCATTCCCACGGGACAAAACAAGGAGGCTGTTCGAGCTGGCAGTCCGCAACAGGCTTATCAACTTGCCAAATCCATGGCGACCACCGCAACCCAGCGAAGTGAATAATCCTAATTATTGCCCTTACCACCAAACGGTAAGACATCCGATCGAGGATTGCTTCATCTTCAAGGGATGGATCGAGGATCGGTACCTATAAGGCAAGTTTGCGCTGTCTGAGAAGTGGAAGGTAAACCCACCACAACCGCACACTCCTAAGAAGCGGACACACCGGGGGCAACGTGCTCTTTTGTTGAAGAAGCTCCATGGGAGGTGGTTCTTTCGGCCAAGACCAAAAGGATGCCGAATGATCTCCAGACATGCCAGGCGATCAGATGGAAGAATCCGTTGGAACCTGATATCATCGAAGGGATGCTAAAGCAGCGCCCAACTCCAAAGATTGGTAGTGATAGCCAAAGCGTTCATTCTCAACCATCGAGATCTCTGAAAAATAAAGAGAGATCCAAAAAGCCCGTGAAGCCTGGTGACAAGCGCACGGACTTGCAAAAACAGGTCGACACGCTGGAAGAGTATAACCAGAAGGCGCGGATTCCAATCACGCTCCAAGAGTTCCTCAGCCATGTCCTCGAGGACGAAAATGATGGAGAAGACTCATCAGATGAATCTGAGGACTACGTAGCAGGTTGTCATGTGATCTCTCACTCATTGATAGATGATAAAGATGCTCATTGCACCAAGAAACCGGGGCGGGTCCTAAACCAGAACTTCTATGGCCGTCAGACGAGATGATCGACGCCTTCCTGAATGAGAGTCATCTGAAAAGTAAAGCTGATCGGGAGCGCGAAACGACCATATTTGAAAGAGCCAAGCGCTGGCGACTAGACGAAAGAGTTGAGACACTCCCGTCAAATCAAAAGGCATCCATGGCGGATAAAAATAAATTCAAGACGAGGAAAAGGTTTTCTAAAGCCATATCAATGGGAATGAAGCTACCACCCTCTGAAAGAAACATTCCCAGTGAAGCAGGGATGCATCCTAGCTATTGCTTATATCATCGAAAGATTTCGCACCCCACCGAGGAGTGCAATACTTTTAAAAGATGGTGGTAAGGATATGTTGCTCACCGGCAACATTGTAAGCGGATGAAACGCAAAACTCAGCGGGAGTAGAGAAATACGACCGAAGAGTATAAAGGAACTACCGGTAACTGTCGCATGGTCAACACTGGGGGATCGAAGATTCTCACTTTCGGAAGCGACTCTGACGAGGAAATGGCTCTTGACCCCCTTTTTAAAGAATCCGCATTAGGAGAAGAGGAAGAATTGAAGACCTGTGAAAACATCCAGCTGCGCAATCGCATGCTTCCAGAAAAGAATCTCGGATCTACGAATAAAAAAGATAAGGGAAAAGAAAAGGTCTCTGAGGATATCGCCCTAGATGACCAAATCATGGAAGAGCTAACCGCCAAGGACCCGCCAAAGAAAAATAAGGTGGACTACAACGTTCTGGCGCACTTGAGGAAATTGCCCTCACAGCTCAGCATTCTCGACGCCCTTTTACTATCCAAAGAAGCGAGAGATTCGTTGATCAAGGCGCTACAAGAGCCAGAACAATTCCAAGCTTTTCTCGCCGAAGAAAAGATGAAGGATGAGCTGGAGGAAGTACACACAGCCGATATCACCTTCGGCGACGAAGACCTCCTCCTTGGGACGTGCGACCACAACCGTCCCCTATATGTCTCTGGATATTGCCACGATATCAAGATAGGTAAAATCCTGGTTGATAATGGATCCTCCGTTAATCTTCTTAATGTACGGGTGTTAAAAGAAATCTGCATGAGCGTTCAGCACCTCGCTCGTGATAAAATTACCATCTCCGGTTTCGACTACTAGTCATCACGGACTCTCGGATTTGTAATACTGACATTACGCTTCGGACTACTCATCACGGATATTAAGTTTCACGTCATTGACGCCAAGACCTGCTACAATTCTTTGCTCGGTCATCCCTGATTACACGAGTACAACATCATCCCTTCTACACAACATCAGTGTATGAAGTATTTCAAGGATGGTCTTGAGTATACCGTAACAGGTGAGCTAAACCCATTCTCCGTGAACGAAGTCCGAAAATACGAAGATGCAAAATACTTCTTGCCAGATTTTGAGGACATGGAGAGATGTCGCAAACCGGAGAACAAAGCTGTCGCCACCGTTCCTGTCTTCGGGAGTGATACCGAGGAAGAGGAAGAGATAGTTTATTCTGGGCTGTCTCGACGCAACAACCCGGGACCATCCGCCCCCATGTTGATCTTCGGAAGCGACTCAAAGGATGAGGTTAATACTGTGTTCTCTGTTCGGCCGTCAATACAAGCATTCGCTGGTGATAATCAGAGTTTGCAAGTTACCATGATTCCGCGGGAACACTACAAAGATCTCGACGCACTTGAAGCTTACAACGTGCAAGACCTGCAGACATTTTACATCCCTTCCAGGCGAGAAGCCGAAAAGGCCATCCTATTCTACCGCTCCGGGGAAACCAGAACGGAGAAAGAAATCTGGCACGGCGTGGATTCTACACTCGACAGGCTCCAGCCCATCCGCTTGCCCAGATACTACTCGGAAGGCTTAAAAGGGCTCTTGAAACGCCAAGGGGTACCTTTCAAACAGACCATTCGACAAGCTCGGTTCTACAACAGGATTTGGGATATCCCTAGAACTCAGCACAAGCTTCCCAACGGGAAAATGGAAACGCTCGGGCTTCGATATGTGAAATCCGGGAAATGGGAACGAGTCCATGGTAGCTACGCCATATATAACTTCGATGAAGAAGAGGACACCCTGTCAAAAAATGCCAACCCCGTACCAAAACAAGATCTTGCAATCAAAATGTCGAGTCCGTCATTTGAAGAATGAATGGAAAAGCTTATCAGAAAAGTGGGTCAAAAAGTTCGAGACGACCATAATCGCGAAATAGCCATCTTTGAGAAAGCCAGGACGCAACGCCTTCTTCAACAGGCTGCGAAAGATGAAAATATTAGTTATGTATATGCCCTGGAGGCCATTGTTTTACATATGATGTATATTATAATGGATGCTTGGTTATATATAGAGATGACTTTCTTGCTCGTCATGATAGTATGCTATTTGGTTTCACTTTATCTTAACATGTTGACTTGTATTGGTTTACTGTTTTACTCTCACATGTTGATAAAGCCCTTAGGACTTGTACTCGACTACTGGGACTATGATGAGATCATACTAGTGGGGCCGCGGTAGTCGATGAGTACATCCTATAACTGTTCCTAGTCGAGGGTATATCGAGACAGGGCATCGATACACCAGAGTAGACTAGCGTATACGCATCTTGACCCATATGATGGGCGATGGATGATCCCATATCCATCGGTGTTAGACATTAGAGATGGTGTACGGGTGCTCAGTGGAGACTGGGTACACTGGACGGACTCGCCGAGAACTCCCAGATGGTGTTATACCACACGTCAGATGGCAGTTCTCCGGTGACACTGGTACAGGGTAGTCCGCAGACCCGAGATCGTCATGGAGTCTTGTGTGATTCCCACTGTGCTTTGATTTCCACCTTACCACGTCCAAGAGGGCGTGCAAAACAGTGGCTTTTGGGTACAGTCCCGAATCACATGGAGGCAATGAGCGATAGGAGGGGATTCGTCTCTCCCGGTATAGGGAGTTGATGTTGTGCTGTGTTCGATTGGCTATAACTGGAAGTCCCTGGCCAGGGCTGATATGAAGATTTACTGGTAAGTGTTACTGGTAGTTTCTCGATCCGTTATGAGCCACACATCGACACGACTTATCGGTTACTGGGGTCTGACGTATACCACCCTTAGACTTGATATGCGACATATCAGACGAACAGACCGGACTGTACGGGAGTGTTACTGGTTGGATTCACAGGAGAACGCACAGGCTAGCTTGTTGATCTTCTGATCGCTCAATACCTGGGTGGCTGTTACGTTTAGCTGACCGTTTGCAGCTTGTGGGTGTTTGATATGATCATCACCTGCTACCGGCGTATTGACGATTCTTTAGAGTCCTACACAGAGGTTTCTTGGCTCAGGCGAAATGGAGTAGTGGCACATATGTGATATGCGCAGGAGCAAGAATAATGCGATATGGGATACCGTATTATATTCTCGCGATAATTAGATATGAACCGGGTCATCGGATCAAGTGTTGATTCGATGAATCGGTACATGATATATTAGTCGGTAATATTCGATATAGCCGGATCATCGATTCAAGTGTTGATTCGATGATTTAATGTATAATAATATATATGATATATTGTATTACATTATCTAATATTGGCTCGCTTTATTATTTCATTTTCTCAGTCGATGATACATTGATATATATGCGATATATGTTAATTGTATTATTTTCTTTTGTTGCAAATATATAATATATATGTGATATATATTATTGTGACATATTATGATTAATTGTTAAACATGTTTAAGGATGATTAATTGAGATTAGGGTTTGATTTGGATTAGATGTTTCATGCATCTTCTAGAGGATTTTCCTTTTGTCATTCTTAAGATATTTTGGATGACACTTTCTTTAACTCAACCAAACCCTAACTCTAGTTATTTCTCTACAAAATCTTGACCACTCATCCTTGACCATGGTTTACAATTCAATCATATAGTTTTATTCTATTCATCACAAAAGAAAGATATATGATTATCTTTTCCATTATCATCTTCTTCTCTCTCTTGAAAAGCTTGCTAGAAAATCTTTAAGTGATGAATAAATTTGAGAAAATGATATAAAAAGAAAGCAAAATTACTACTCTCTCATCCTCATCTCATCTAGCCCATGGGATTAGTGTGTTCTTCTTTTTTGAGTGAGAAAGCTTGAGTCGTTGCAACTTCAAGGTAGATCATCGGAGATTTGGAATACTTCGAGCTAGCATGGATCGTTCGAGTCGTGGAGCCTCTCATGAGTCCAGGAGATCGTGGATCGCGGCAAAGGGACTTCTACTCGGAGCTTGTGAAGTGAAGGAGCGGACTACAAAGGTTGTAATCCCTCACACTTAGATAAAAGTTATCTTCTTGCATGTTAAACCCTAATAATCTAGCACAGATCCCGGCTTTGGGTTATTCGGCACGTCTAAATTTTAATCCGGGCATGTTTGATGCCTTATGAACCTTCACAAGAGTGCCTAGGAACCCTACAGTGGTATCAGAGCCTAGCTAGAGCATTAGGCGATGTGTTTACGAAGTTAAAACTCCGATCGAACCCGAAACGACGCAAAAAGACCCCTCTTTGGAAATTTTTTAAATTTTGGGATTTTTCTGAATTAAAAATATGTAAAAAAATCAGCAGGGAATTCTAAGAATTACCAAGAAGCCCGAGCCCCCAATTCGATTAAACGGCGGCGGAACCACGGCGCAAGCTTGCTTGCGCGGCGGTTCCGCGGTGGATTGATCGATTGGCGACACGTGGCTTCCTGGTAATAACCGTAGGTACTTGTTGACTTTTCTGGGTATTTTTAATCTGTTTCATGTGTTTAAAATTCTGGGGTTTGTTTTGTAATAGTAGACTCGATCGGAAATTTTAAATTCGTATTTCTTTCCGGATATTTAGAAACTGTTAAACTACTTGAACGGATATCATTAACTCACTGTTTCCCGGCACGGAAAACTTTCAAGCGTTGAATTTTTATCGGGTTTAAATCTTTCGGAAAAATTGTACAAGTTAAGCGGTGGACCCTCTAGAAGACAACAAACCTTAACTCGATTATGTGACCGTCTTGAACTGCCTTTTGAACCTTCGGGTTTGGGGCAGTACGGCGTGCCATATGTGAGGCGTTGGCTTGACCCTTCTACGGCTGGATCACCGGTACTGTGACATATTCTGGGATTATTTGAATTCCGCTCAAGAGTTGAGCACTTTGGGAAGTTTTGGGTGTTTGATTATCTGTTCGGAAAGTTTAATACTGTCTATTTATCTGGAATATGATACAATATGTGGAATTCATAGAGTTAGGCATGAAATACGAAGTATGTGATATTTCGGATTTATGATGTCTAAAGTGATTGTGGATTCCAAATATTGTAGTTTTACACTTTCTTTTCTGTGACCGTAAGTGTAATATGTGATATCGCCGGTTTCGTTGCTATATGTTAACGACAATTGGGATGCGCATATTTACTTACGTTGATGATATGAGATATTATGTGTTGCTGTGATATGTTATATTGGATCGTCGCGTTCTGAATAGCCGGGGGTTTTATGTGAGATGAGGGTTTTTATTTTCATTCATGTAAAATTCATTTGTAATGTAATATTCTTTTTTTTTTGGGGGGCACTTCCTGGTTGCGGTTGATGTCACCAGTGTATATTATTTACTTTTCCGCATTAGGTAGACCCAAGGTGGGGAGCACAAGTAACCGGGTTCTAGGGTCCAGTGGGAGGCCATCTCGAGGAGTCGAGACCGGGTCTCCTAACCCTAGAATTGGCAGTGTTACTTGCCGCTCTCGTAGGGGTCTTGGGATGTGGGTTTGGCTATTCGTAGCGACCGTGGAATCCGTGTTTTATACAGGCTCGTATTGAAAACACGGACGTCCCAGTATATCCAATATTTCATATATGTTCTTCTGCTGCAATGTTCTGTGATGAGATCATATTACTGCATGAGACGAATGCTTATACTATATATATATGTTGATATATAAATATTACTGCTTTCGTTTCTTCTGTGATGCTTAGGAAGCATAAGCTGATGGGATTTTTATTAATGAGATTAATAAAAGAAAAGAAACCTAAAGATGTTGTAGAATCAAAAAAACTTTATAAAAGGGGTAGCTACAGTTTTGTTTTGCACAGTGATATATATGATATATCCTGCACCTTATTCGATGAGAAAAGGGCCGACGATCCCTTCACCGGGAGTGACCCCTTTAACAAAACTGGCAGATGCTACAAAACACGGTTTGTCTTTTGATTGCTTTTAGTGTTTTGCTTTGCACAGCGGTATATATGATATATCCTGCACCTTATTCGATGAGGAAAGGGCCGACGATCCCTTCACCGGGAGTGACCCCTTTAGCGAAACTAAGAAAAGCCTCAAAAGCACTCCTTTTCAAAAACACTCGATTCTACGACGATATCAAGTTCATTACGCTCGGGGTTTTCTGAAAAACCTGCGTAACCCTTCGTCATTTTAGGAAAATAGAGTACTTAGTATTCGTGCTGCGTTTGTTGACCATAGTTAAGGCGCAGTGTACGGTAGCTAAGTGATCTTTTCCTATATAACATAAGATGTGATTAATTAGGACAATCATATGACTTTGTTGACCATAGTTAAGGGTCATGTGGGTGGGTCTAAATTAATCAAGAAATGACGGGTAGAACTTGACTAGTGCTTATGATTTGTTGACCATAGTTAAGGTCATAAGACACTAGGGATAAAAATATTATCGGGAATTTCAAGCGTTGAAATTTGCAATGAGATTGCATACCTCCTATGAGATAGTTGGATCCCGATACCCACTGCGAGTAAGTATTACTCCTGGGAGAGTTTTACACAAGACAATTAGCCATTCAAGTAGGTGTCTAGAAAAGTGTTAACGAGGTTACGCCTCTGGGAAAACGAGGTTTACTTTAATTAGGTCCGTGCGAAAGCACGGGGAACCTCCCTCAAAGTACCGACACTGATCTGGCTGAAAGATTGACGAAATTGTAAGGTGTAATTAATCCCGGCTAATCTTACCTTTTAAGGTTTTAAGGTAGATTTGATAAAAAACAGTGGGAGACATCCTGATTAGATAAGATAATAACCAATCTAATCTTGCAAGAGCGTACGCTAAAGTGTTTTTCTTCTCTCTCTCTCCAGGTAGCGACCATGTCATGCCATAATCAAGATAATAATATGGATGTATTGACTGAACCCGATTATTGTACTGAGCAAGGGAACGTTAGACCTATTCTTTCTTATAAGAGTTATAAGACTGAACAGGAAACATGAGAATATCTGGATTCTCACGCCGCCCAAAAGAACATGCATGTTGATGCACCTTCTTCGGGTGTGTTTGTTATTGAGAACTGTTTCTCAGTTCACCCTACGTCCTGGGTATTAGATACCGGATCAGGATCCCACATATGCAAACAGTTGCATGGGCTACGTAAAGGTAGAGAACTGGGAAAAGATGATCATTCCGTTCTAGTAGGGAACAGTGCAAATGTTGCAGCCAAAGCAGTTGGCGAATATCACCTTGTATTGCCGAGTCGTAATACACTGATTCTAAATGAGTGCTATTATATACCGAACATGATGTGCAACATTATATCAGTTTCTTTATTAAGTAAAGAAGGATATAATTTTGTAGTAAAGGATAATGTTATGAACATATTCCTAGATCAAAAGTTGATTGCATCAGGCTCGTTACATAATGGCATATTCATTCTAAATCAGAACACAGTCCTGAATATACAAAACACACACAAGAGGAAAAGTTCAGATATGAACGAATCCTTCTTGTGGCATTGTAGACTTGGTCATATCAATGCGACACGACTGGCTAAGTTACATAGAGATGGTTATTTGAATCCGTTCGAATTATCATCTTATGATACTTGCCATTCATGTCTCAAAGGAAAAATGACCAAAGCTCCGTTTAGTGGACACGGAAAAAGAGTTACCGAACTCTTAGGGCTGGTACATAGTGATGTATGCGGTCCCATGTTTACGCATGCCAGGAACGGTTCTTCCTACTTCATTACATTCACTGACGATCTCTCTAGATTCGGACATGTGTTCCTGATGAAACACAAGTCTGAAGCTTTTGAGAAATTCAAAGATTATAAGCACGAAGTAGAGAATCAAACGGGCAAAAGTATTAAGATTCTTCGATCTGATCGAGGAGGTGAATACTTAAGTAATGAGTTTCGGGATTATCTAAAAGAGAATGGGATTCTCTCTCAGCTTACTCCTCCTTATACACCACAGCACAACGGTGTATCGGAGCGGAGGAATCGCACCCTATTAGATATGGTGCGCTTTATGATGAGTACTGCTGAGTTACCTATCTCCTTTTGGGGTTATGCGCTGGAAACAGCCACATATCTATTGAATAGAGTTCCAACTAAATCGGTGCCTACCACTCCATATGAGATATGGAATGGGAAGAGACCATCTCTTAAACGAGTTAAGATATGGGGTTGTCCGGCCTATGTTAAAAAGCAAAATCCGGACAAACTCGAGGCAAGATCAAGTATATGTAAGTTTGTAGGATATCCAAAAGATTCTTATGGATATATATTCTATCACGCTGAGGAACAAAAAGTGTTTGTTTCTCAATATGCCACCTTTTTAGAAAAGGAATTTCTTGAAAAAGAAATTAGTGGCTCTGAGGTAGAACTGGAAGAAGTTCCAGCAGAACAAACTACAACAGATGATTTATTGGAACCGGAGGATTCAGTAGTACCCGACGAACCCCAGCCTCTCCGCCGATCTACTAGGGTTTCTCGTCCACCTGAGAGATACTACGGTTTTCTCATTGATGGTGGAAGCGAGGATTGCATCATGGATGATGATGACCCGACTAGTTTCGAGCAGGCCATCACAAGTAGTGACTCTGTGAAATGGCTGGATGCAATGCGATCTGAGATGGAATCCATGTACACCTATAAAGTATGGATTTTGGAAAATGCTCCTGAAGGGGTAAAACCCATTGGGAGCAAGTGGATTTTTAAAAGGAAATTTGGTGTAGATGGAAAAGTTGAGACTTTCAAAGCTAGACTGGTAGCGAAGGGTTTTCGTCAACGACCAGGTATGGATTATGACGAAACCTTTTCTCCAGTGGCTATGCTTAAGTCCATCCGGATCTTACTTACCATTGCTGCATACCATGACTACGAAATCTGGCAAATGGATGTTAAGACCGCCTTTCTAAATGGTGATTTTGAAGAGTGCGTGTACATGACTCAGCCAGAGGGTTTCGTAGATAGTGGGAGCAGCGGAAAGGTGTGCAAGCTGCTTAAATCCATTTATGGGTTAAAGCAAGCATCGCGGAGTTGGAACATCTGCTTTGATGTTGTAGTCAAAGAGTTTGACTTCATCAAAAATATAGATGAACCTTGTATCTATAAGAAGGTAGCGGAGGGTAAGGTTGTCTTCCTCGTATTGTACGTGGATGACATACTCTTGATAGGAAATGATATTCCTATGCTGCAATCAGTCAAACTCTTCTTATCACAGAGATTCTCAATGAAAGATCTAGGTGATGCCTCCTGCATATTGGGAATCATGATCTATAGAGATAGATCTAAACGGATACTGGGATTGTCCCAATCCAGGTACATTGACACCATACTAAAGAGGTTTAGTATGGAAGAATCCAAGCGTGGGAACCAACCCACGATCTCTGGACTCACTCTCTCCAAAGAGATGTCTTCCAAGACTGATTTGGAGAGAGCTCGCATGCAAGGGATACCCTATGCTTTGGCAGTAGGCTCTATCATGTATGCGATGCTGTGTACCAGACCCGATGTAGCATACTCACTAAGTGTAGTGAGTCGGTATCAAGCAGATCCAGGAGAGAGTCATTGGACAGCAGTGAAGAACATTCTCAAGTACTTACGAAGGACTAAGGAGATGTTCTTGGTGTATGGTAACGGAGAACTCCAGGTGGAGTCCTTTACCGATTCCAGCTTCCAAAGTGATAAGGACGACTCTAAGTCGCATTCGGGTTTTGTCTTTACCCTCAATGGAGGGGCGGTATGTTGGAAGAGTTCCAAACAGGATACCGTTGCAGACTCAACGATGGAGGCTGAATACATCGCTGCCAACGATGCTGCCAAAGAGGCTGCCTGGATCAAAAAGTTCATTAGTGAACTTGGTGTGGTTCCATCCATTGAGCATCCAATACCTCTGTATTGCGATAACAATGGAGCTGTGGCATTGGCCAAGGAACCCAGATCCCATCAAAAGTCCAGACATATTCTGAGGCGATATCACCTGATCAGGGAGATAGTTGATCGCCGGGAGATCGAGGTCAGGAGAGTAGATACGAAGGACAACACTGCGGATCCATTCACGAAGGCTATTCCCCAGATACAGTTTGAGAGATTATTCGGGATGCTAGGTATGAGATACTACAGCAGCTGGTCTTAGTGCAAGTGGGAGATTGTTAGTTATGTATATGCCCTAGAGGCCATTGTTGTACATATGATGTATATTATAATGGATGCTTGGTTATATATAGAGATGACTTTCTTGCTCGTCATGATAGTATGCTATTTGGTTTCACTTTATCTTAACATGTTGACTTGTATTGGTTTACTGTTTTACTCTCACATGTTGATAAAGCCCTTAGGACTTGTACTCGACTACTGGGACTATGATGAGATCATACTAGTGGGGCCGCGGTAGTCGATGAGTACATCCTATAACTGTTCCTAGTCGAGGGTATATCGAGACAGGGCATCGATACACCAGAGTAGACTAGCGTATACGCATCTTGACCCATATGATGGGCGATGGATGATCCCATATCCATCGGTGTTAGACATCAGAGATGGTGTATGGGTGCTTACTGGAGACTGGGTACACTGGACGGACTCGCCGAGAACTCCCAGATGGTGTTATACCACACGTCAGGTGGCAGTTCTCCGGTGACACTGGTACAGGGTAGTCCGTAGACCCGAGATCGTCATGGAGTCTTGTGTGATTCCCACTGTGCTTTGATTTCCACCTTACCACGTCCAAGAGGGCGTGCAAAACGGTGGCTTTTGGGTACAGTCCCGAATCACATGGAGGCAATGAGCGATAGGAGGGAATTCGTCTCTCCCGGTATAGGGAGTTGATGTTGTGCTGTGTTCGATTGGCTATAACTGGAAGTCCCTGGCCAGGGCTGATATGGAGATTTACTGGTAAGTGTTACTAGTAGTTTCTCGACCCGTTATGAGCCACACATCGACACGACTTATCGGTTACTGGGGTCTGACGTATACCACCCCTAGACTTGATATGCGACATATCAGACGAACAGACCGGACTGTACGGGAGTGTTACTGGTTGGATTCACAGGAGAACGCACATGCTAGCTTGTTGATCTTTTGATCGGTCAATACCTGGGTGGCTGTTACGTTTAGCTGACCGCTTGCAGCTTGTCGGTGTTTGAGATGATCATCACCTGCTACCGGCGTATTGACGATTCTTTAGAGTCCTACACAGAGGTTTCTTGGCTCAGGCGAAACGGAGTAGTGGCACATATGTGATATGCGCAGGAGCAAGAATAATGCGATATGGGATACCGTATTATATTCTCGCGATAATTAGATATGAACCGGGTCATCGGATCAAGTGTTGATTCGATGAATCGGTACATGATATATTAGTCGGTAATATTCGATATAGCCGGATCATCGATTCAAGTGTTGATTCGATGATTTAATATATAATAATATATATGATATATTGTATTACATTATCTAATATTGGCTCGCTTTATTATTTCATTTTCTCAGTCGATGATACATTGATATATATGCGATATATATTAATTGTATTATTTTCTTTTGTTGCAAATATATAATATATATGTGATATATATTATTGTGACATGTTATGATTAATTGTTAAACATGTTTAAGGATGATTAATTGAGATTAGGGTTTGATTTGGGTTAGATGTTTCATGCATCTTCTAGAAGCTTTTCCTTTTGTCATTCTTAAGATATTTTGGATGACACTTTCTTTAATTCAACCAAACCCTAACTCTAGTTATTTCTCTACAAAATCTTGACCACTCATTCTTGACCATGGTTTACAATTCAATCATATAGTTTTATTCTATTCATCACAAAAGAAAGATATATGATTATCTTTTCCATTATCATCTTCTTCTCTCTCTTGAAAAGCTTGCTAGAAAATCTTTAAGTGATGAATAAATTTGAGAAAATGATATAAAAAGAAAGCAAAATTACTACTCTCTCATCCTCATCTCATCTAGCCCATGGGATTAGTGTGTTCTTCTCTTTTGAGAGAGAAAGCTTGAGTCGTTGCAACTTCAAGGTAGATCATCGGAGATTTGGAATACTTCGAGCTAGCATGGATCGTTCGAGTCGTGGAGCCTCTCATGAGTCCGGGAGATCGTGGATCGCGGCAAAGGGACTTCTACTCGGAGCTTGTGAAGTGAAGGAGCGGACTACAATGGTTGTAATCCCTCACACTTAGATAAAAGTTATCTTCTTGCATGTTAAACCCTAATAATCTAGCACAGATCCCGGCTTTGGGTTATTCGGCACGTCTAAATTTTAATCCGGGCATGTTTGATGCCTTATGAACCTTCACAAGAGTGCCTAGGAACCCTACAAAAAATGCTCCTCCCTGCCAACCTGTTGTGCAAAAGGCCCGACGCAGAGCCAGAAAAAAGTCAAAGAGCGGAAAAGGCGTTCGACAACGACAAAGCGGGACCAAGAAGTCACGCGATCGGGAATCTGGCGGTTCGGATTTGTCCCTTATGAAGAAGATGAGTCAAGCATACTGTTTTCCTCAAGACAAGACGAAGAAGATACTTGACCTCGCTATAAAACATCAAATGATTACACTTCCGGAGTCCAAACACCCTGAGCAAGCTAACGAGGTCTCTCATCCAGACTATTGCTCTTATCACCGAGCAATAGGACACCCTCTCGAAGACTGCTTCACCTTTAAGAACTGGGTCGAAGATCAATATCAGCAAGGTAGGTTTGCACTATCCAGCAGTTGGAGGATAAATCCGCCACAGAAGCACGAACCAAAAGCTGCGCATACAGCGAGAGAAGAACCAAATCAACACCGGTCGTAGAAGCGAGCTCGTACTTGTCATATGATAGCGCTATCAAAAGAAGAGCTTGGGGATGGGGGTGACCTCCCTTGGTGCTTCGAAAACAATAATGGCGAGGTGATCTCAGAGTTTCCACCGGCGCCAAAAGAGCTGGAAGATGGAATACACACTACTGCGGATAACCTCAAGAAGATTGATTTGGGAATGACAAGTGACCCGCGACCCACATTCGTCAGCGAGCTGCTATCTGAAGAAAGGATGGCAGCACTAAAAGACGTGCTCATGCAGAATAAAGATTGCTTCGCATGGAACTATTCTGAGATGTCAGGTTTAGACCCAGAGATTGCTGTCCACAAACTGGCCATATCCCCGGACGTCAAGCCAGTCAAACAGGCGCCGAGAAGAATGCGGCTCGAGCTTGAGATGAGCATCAATGCCGAGGTCAAGAAACTAATTGACTCCGGTTTCATCCAAGAAGTGCAATACCCTGATTGGATCGCCAACATCGTCCCGGTAATGAAGAAAAATGGGACAGTGTGCATATGCGTGGACTTTCGGGATCTCAATAAAGCTTGCCCGAAAGACGACTTCCCAGTACCGGTCACCGAGCTGATGATAGATAACACGTCCACTCACGAAGTTTTCTCCTTCATGGACGGGTCATCAGGATACAATCAGATAAAAATGCATCCCGAAGACCAGAAGCACACCGCTTTTCAGACCCCTTTGGGTATATTCTGCTACAAGGTGATGCCCTTCGGTCTAAAGAATGCCGGTACCACCTATCAGAGGGCCATGACGAAGATCTTCGATGACCTCATACATGAAATCGTCGAATGCTATATCGATGACCTCGTGGTTAAAAGCAAATCATACGAGGAACATCTTGAGCATCTGAAGATCGTATTTCAACGCCTTCGGCAATACAACTTGAAGATGAACCCTCTCAAGTGCGCATTCGGAGTTTCCTCGGGCAAATTCCTAAGATTCATTGTCCGACACCGAGGCATCGAAATAGATCCGTCGAAAATCAAGGCGATTATGTAAATTCCACCGCCAAGAACTCTCAAACAACTGCGGTCTCTCTAAGGAAAGCTCGCATATATCCGACGATTTATAGCCAATCTTTCAGGGAAGTGCCATCCTTACAGTCACCTGATGAATAAGGGAACCCCTTTCATTTGGGATCACAAATGTCAAAACGCGCTGGACGAAATCAAGCAATACCTGCAGAATCCGCTAGTGCTGGCTGCTCTGGTCAAGGGAAAGCCCCTTATTCTTTATACAACAACCCTCGAAGGTTCTTTAGGCGCATTATGGGCACAAGAGGACGATCAAGGGAAAGAGAAAGCTCTCTATTACTTGAGTCGAGTTCTGCTGGGGGCAGAAAGTAATTACTCTCCCATCGAAAAACACTGCCTGGCGTTGATCTTCGCGATAACGAAACTCCGGCACTATGCGTTGGCGCATGAAGTTCGTCTCATATCGAAGGTGGATCCCCTCAAATACTTGATGTCAAAGGCCATACTGACGGGGCGGCTCGCTAAATGGGCCTTGCTCTTGATGGAGTTCTCAATAACTTATCGGCCTCTTAAGGCAGTGAAGGGCCAGGCCATCGCCAATTTCCTCGCTGAACATCTGATACCGGCCGATTCCTCTTTGAATTGCGAACTTCCAGACGAACATGCGTTTGACACGATCAACTGTGGTGATACCCGATGGGAGCTTTATTTCGATGGTGCGTCCTCCATGAAGAAGCGCAAACAAAATATGCCTATAATCAAATCAGGGGTAGGCCTTATCTTCGTAACCCCGTAAGGAGGGATAATGCGCTTAGCTTTCTCCTTCACAGAGCCGAGGACGAACAATGAAGCCGAATACGAGGCTTTGATAGCAGGTTTTGAGATCGCCATCGACATGGGAATTGAAAACCTCCTCATATACGGAGACTCCCAATTGGTCGTTAGTCAAGTAAACGACGACTACCAAACATGCAAGCCAGAGCTGGTGAAGTATGGCGAGAGAGTTCAGCAATTGCTGACTCAAATTCCCTCCTAAATGCTGGAAAGCATACCACGTGCAGAAAATAGCAAGGCAGATGCACTAGCTAAGCTCGCTAAAGAACTGGCTGATGAGAACCTCGATGACGTCAGAATCGTGGTACAAAGCCGTCGGGTCCTCGCATCGGCAGAAATATCTCCGGAGTCGTCTGAAGAAAAAGGAGCGATTGAGCAAATGACTATGCAAATAAAAGATCAGGAAAAGGCTGAGGATTGGAGGGAAGTCTTTATAGACTACTTCAAATCCCTTCGAACGCCTGAAGATGCGTCATCAAAATATCAGCTCATGAAGCGAGCTCTATCTTTCGCCTTCGTCAATGATACTCTGTACAAGAGGTCATTTGATTCTATGTGGTTGAGATGCCTGGGACCTGAAGAAGCGAAGAGAGTCGTTCAGGAAGTTCATGACGGACTCTGCGGTTCTCACCAAGCAGGACCAAAGATGAAGTTGAAGATTAAACGGATGGGCTACTACTGGCCCACGATGATTCAGGACTGTCTCGAGTATGTGAAGCAATTCCACTCATGCCAAATCCATGGGGACTTTATCCACCAACATCCAAATCTACTACATCCAATGGTGTCTAGCTGGCCATTCGAAATGTGGGGAACTGACATAATCGGCCCCATCGAACCAGCGCCGTCCAGGGGACATCGATTCATTTTGGCGACGACTGACTACTTCTCCAAATGGGCAGAAGCAGTACTGCTGAGGGAAGTGAAGACGGAGAATATCCTCCATTTCTTCAAGACACACGTCATTTATCGGTTCGGAACGCCGAGACGGATCATCTCCGATAGCGGGCCAGCCTACAGAAGCCACAAGATTAGCCACTTCGCACAATAGCACAACATAGACCGGAGATATTCCTCGGTTTATAAATGGCGACTATCAGACGTGGAAACCAGAGTTGGTGAAATACGGTGAAAGAGTGCAGCAACTGCTGACCCAAATACCTTCCTACATCTTGGAAAGCATACCGCGTGCAGAAAATAGCAAGGCGGACGCGTTAGCCAAGCTCGCTAAAGAACTGGCTGATGAGAACCTCGATGACGTCAGAATCGTAGTACAAAGCCGTCGAGTTCTTTCTCCGGCAGAAATATCTCCGGAATCATCCGAGGAAAAGGAAGCGACTGAGCAGATGGCCCTGCAAACAAAAGACCAGGAAAAGGTCGAGGATTGGAGAGAAGTCTTTATAGACTACTTCAAATCCTGTCGAACACCTGAAGATGCATCATCAAAACATCAGCTCATGAAGCGAGCTCTATCTTTCGCCTTCGTCAATGATACTCTGTACAAGAGGTCATTTGATTCTCTGTGATTGAGATGCCTGGGACCTGAAGAAGCGAAGAGAGTCGTTCAGGAAGTTCATGACGGACTCTGCGGTTCTCACCAAACAGGACCAAAGATGAAGTTGAAGATTAAACGGATGGGCTACTACTGGCCCACGATGATTCAGGGCTGTCTCGAGTATGCGAAGCAATGCCACTCATGCCAAATCCATGGGGACTTTATCCACCAACATCCAAATCCACTACATCCAATGGCGTCTAGCTGGCCATTCGAAATGTGGGGAACTGACATAATCGGCCCCATCGAACCAGCGTCGTCCAGGGGACATCGATTCATTTTGGCGACGACTGACTACTTCTTTAAATGGGCGGAAGCAATACCGCTGAGGGAAGTGAAGATGGAGAATATCCTCCATTTCTTCAAGACGCACGTTATTTATCGGTTCGGAACGCCAAGACGGATCATCTCCGATAACGGGCCAGCCTACAGAATCCACAAGATTAGTCGCTTCGCACAACAGCGCAACATAGACTGGAGATATTCCTTGGTTTATAATCCCCGAGCTAACGGTCTAGCAGAGGTTTTCAACAAAACGTTAACAAAGATCGTGAAGAAGACGGTGTCCCGAAATAGGAAGGACTGGCACGAGAGACTGCAAGAAGCTCTCTGGGCGTATCGAACCACGTTCAAGACCGCCACGAACACAACGCCGTACGCGTTGGTATTCGGTACAGAAGCAGTACTTCCCCTTGAGATAGAGTTACCCTCTCTACGGGTGGCAGTTCATTACGAGCCGACGGACGAAGAAAACGCTCACCTTCGGCTTGAGGAGCTTGATGCCCTTGATGAAACCCGGCTCATAGCGCAACAAAAATCTGGAGGCTTATAAAACAAAGATGACGCGCTCATATGAAAGATTGACCAGGCCGAGGACATTCCGCCAAGGCGAACTCGTGCTAGTGGTCAAAAGAGCTATGATCCCCAATCGTGCCAAGCGGGGAAAATTCGAGCCGAACTATGAAGGCCCGTACATCATAGACAAGGTCTACCAGGGTGGAGACTATCTACTCATGGATATGCACGGTGAAAGACCTTTCAGGCCAATAAACGGTCGCTTCCTAAAGAAATACTACGCTTAATGAGTCACAGCCTAGGTCAATGATAGATGACGACGACTATGTCCGCTCGCAATCTTCTTAAGCCCAAACTCTATAAGCAGTAGCCGGCCTTCTTCAACAATGGACCGAAACGTCCTTAAACTAATGACGGACCACTACGTCCTAAAACTAGCTGTTGACCGAGATGTCGATAAACTACGGTGGATTGCAACATCCCAAAGCCGATACAAAAAAAGAAAGAATAAAAAAAACGGTATGTCCATAACCAAAATGGGCACGGATGAAAACCCGAAAGGGCTCCGTGAGTAAAAACAGCAGGGCTACCGGCGAGTGTTTGTGAAAACCCGAAAGGGCGCAACCTCGTTAGAAAAAAAAACAAAAAAATAAAAAAAAAACGGTATGTCCATAAGCAAAATGGGCACGGATGAAAACCCGAAAGGTCTCCGTGAGTAAAAACAGCAGGACTACCGGCGAGTGTTTGTGAAAACTCGAAAGGGCGCAGCCTCGTTAAAAGACACTTACAGGGTCCTCTCGACCTTGTGAGGAGAAACCACCTGCGTGAGATCCTTACGACTCATAAGGGAGAAACACATTTAGGGATCCCCACGATTCCTAAGGAGAAATTACACTTGCGAGATCCTCATGACTCGTAAGGAGAATTTTCTTATGGGACCCTCACGGCTCATAAGATTTGAAAGTCTTAAGTTACAGAGACCTGAACCTGTTCTTAAGCAAACCCCTCCCCCCACAACCTTCAAAACTGTCCTACAAGCGGCTCAATTCTGACCCTTGTATACAATCCACGGGCGTGAATAAACACTTCCCTAACCGAGTCCCATCCGTGACTGGGGATACGTTCGCACGGTGAACAACCCTTGTGAGTCCTCTCGACTTATAAGGAGAAAACCCTTTTGTAAGATCCTTACGACTTATAGGGGAACACGCACTTAAGAATCCTCATGATTCCTAAGGAGAAAACACACCTACGAGATCCTCACTACTTGTAGGGAGAAATACCTTTGTGAGACCCTTACGGCTCATGAAGTCAAAAGCCTTAGTCAACAGAATCCTAACCCTGTTTACTAAGCCACCTTTGTTCGATATCGACGGAGGAAAATGATAATTCGCTCCTAGCAATATTCCAGTTGTAGCGGTGCTGATGCCGAAATCGGTGCCTAATCCCAAGCTTGCGGCGAAAAGCCAGCAAGCCACGCATGCATACGAAATAGCCGAAACGATGGGGCAACTTGCAGACAAAATCAGCAAGTAAAAATGTATACATGCAAAATAGTCGAAATGATTGGGCAACTCGCAATAAAAAAGCAGCGAGTAAAAATAAAACAAATAGCCGAAATGATTGGGCACCGAGAAAAATAGCCGAAATGATTGGGCAATCGCAACCTTCGCAATATAAAAGCTGAAATGATAGAGCATCGCGGAAAGAAATAAAATATATATATATATATATATATATATATATATATGAATGAAATTTATGCCCTACAGGTGATATCATGTCAATCCCTGTATACAATCCAAAGGCGCAAACAGAGAAGGAATCACATTCCTCCTCCCCCCCCAGGTTTCATCCGAAGAAGAAGCCAAATTTTGATGGTCCACGGATAGCCTAAAGATCATCTCAACACTCGTACCATCACAACGGACAAAACATCAAGCAAAGCGGAACACCGACAACTCCCAGTTCCATGACTCACCGGCATACAGCTGACCGAGAGTCAAATTCCAACTTCATGAAATACAGACAAAGTCAAAAAAAAAAATCCTGGTCACGTGGAACGTGGATAACGTCACTCTTTGAACCCGTGGAAAATGTCCAGAGCGGAGCCTGGTCCTCGCCGAACACGGAAATGAACCCGTGGGAAGCATCCAGAGCAAAATTCCTGGTCACGTGAAATGCGGATAACGTCACTCTTTGACCCCGTGGAAAACGTCCAGAGCGGAGCCTGGTCCTCGCTGAACATGGCAGTGAACCCATGGGAAGCATCCAGACCAAAATTCCTGGTCACGTGGAACGCGGATAACGTTACTCTTTGACCCCATGGAAAACGTCCAGAGCGGATCCTGGTCCTTATAGAACACGGCAGTGAACCAGTGTGAAGCATCCAGAGCGGAGTCTGGTCCTCGCCGAACACTGCAGAGAACCCGTGGGAAGCATCCAGAGCAAAATTCCTGGTCACGTTGAACGTGGATAACGTCACTCTTTGACCCCGTGGAAAACGTCCAGAGCGGAGCCTGGTCCTTGCCGAACACGGCAGTGAACCCGTGGGAAGCATCCAGAGAAAAATTCCTGGTCACGTGGAACGCGGATAACGTCACTTTTTGACCCCGTGGAAAACGTCCAGAGCGGAGCCTGGTCCTCGCCGAACACGGCAGCGAACCCGTGGGAAGCATCCAGAGCAAAATTCCTGGTCACGTGGAACGCGGATAACGTCACTCTTTGACCCCGTGGAAAACGTCCAGAGCGGATCTTGGTCCTTGCAGAGTACGGCAGTGAACCCGTGTGAAGCATCCAGAGCGGAGCCTAGTCCTCCCCGAACACGGCAGTGAACCCGTGTGAAGCATCTAGTGCAAAATTCCTGGTCACGTGGAACACGGATAACGTCACTCTTTGACTCCGTGGAAAACATCCAGAGCGGATCTTGGTACTCGCAGAACACGGCAGTGAACCCGTGTGAAGCATCCAGAGCGGAGCCTGGTCCTCGTCGAACACGGCAGTGAACCCGTTGGAAGCATCCAGAGCAAAATTCCTGGTCATGTGGAACGCGGATAACGTCACTCTTTGACCCCGCGGAAAACATCCTGAGCGGAGCCTGGTCCTCACAGAGCACGACAGTGAACCCGTGTGAAGCATCCAGAGCAAATATCGGACTGTGGAGTTCTTAAGATCCATGGACTATGATGTCCTTAACCTCGACCGTAATATCTTAAAACTAACGATCAACCATGATGATTCTATACTGATTTTACCTTGGTTCAAGGGTACATCTCTTCACTCCTTTGATATTTGTCGTTGTAATTCCTCAACGTCTTCAAAGAGGTGACAGGTCCTAGTAACCACACGTTTCGTGGACTGTGGAGTCCTTAAATCCACGGACTATGAAGTCCTTAACCTTGACCGCGATATCTTAAAATTAATATCGGACTGTGGAGTCCTTAAATCCACGGACTATGATGTCCTTAACCTTGACCGTGATGTCTTAAAACTAAACATTGGACTGTGGAGTCCTTAAATCCATAGACTATGATGTCCTTAACCTTGACCGTGATGTATTAAAACTAACATTGGACTGTGGAGTCCTTAAATCCACGGACTATGATGTCCTTAACCTTGACCGTGATGTCTTAAAACTAACATTGGACTGTGGAGTCCTTAAATCCACGGACTATGATGTCCTTAACCTTGACCGTGATGTCTTAAAACTAACATTGGACTGTGGAGTCCTTAAACCCACGGACTACGACTTCCTTAACCTCGACCGTAATGTCTTAAAACTAGAAACGGACGGCGGAGTCCTTAAATCTACGGACTATGATGTCCCTAACCTCGACCGCGATGTCTTTAAACTACGGTACCCCAGAGAACATCCAAAGCAACCCCTAACCCCGTGAAATACGGATAATGGCAACTTCACCCAGCACTTGCGGGTCCTCACGACCCGTAAGGAAGCAAATTCTCTTGTGAGATCCTTACGACGTTCAAGAGAAAACACACTTAGGAATCCTCAAGATTCTTAAGAAGAAATTACACCTACGGGATCCTCTTGACCGGTAGGGAGAAAATTCTTTATGAGACCCTCACGACTCATAAAGTTGAAAAGTCTTAGAAGGCAGATCTTAACCCTGAATCCTAAGCCATCGTTGTCTTACAAAGAGATCAAGATAGACTATCCGCAGAATACATTC
The DNA here is from genome assembly GCA_030015575.1 of Agapanthus africanus. Taxonomy (NCBI): domain Eukaryota; kingdom Viridiplantae; phylum Streptophyta; class Magnoliopsida; order Asparagales; family Amaryllidaceae; genus Agapanthus; species Agapanthus africanus. The sequence continues at coordinate 13,516,618 of JASDDO010000028.1, read as the reverse complement.
AATAAAAAGGGACACACCATTGAGAAGAAAATATATGTCTTTTATTCATGAACCAAAATGGATACGAAGTACAATTTGTGAAAGAACAAAAATATATACTCTCATTCAGGAGTATATACAAAAGAAAAAAAAGGATATATAAGGCTTCAGGCCGGCGGGCGATTTAGAAGCTTGGTTAGCCCATCCTTCTTTCGCTGGGCCTCGCCTTCATGGTTCAATATCGTCAGGAGACGGGCTTCTGCCTGAGCTTGCTGGGCCTGATATGAGGCGAGCTGGTCTTCAAGCTCTTTCTCAGTGGCCTTGTGAGCCTCAACCCTTTCACGAGTGAACACGGCGGCTTTGTCGATGGACACCACCTCCTTGATGGCCTCTTGAAGCACTCGCCAGAGTTCATACGACGACAATAGTCGATCTAAAGCACGCGCACATCACCTGGTATGGGAAGCAACAAGAAAATTTCCGATGTATATCTTATCAAGCATGCATTCGCAACTATATGAATATTCGAAAAGAAATGATACCCGAAGATCTGATGTGCACGCAACATGATGATAGTGTTCGCAATTAAGGAAAGTTCTCATGGGAAAAATACGAAGCTCATTTACGCAAGCAAGACACACATACGAGTGCCCAACATACATGAAGATTCAACATAAAGCATGCGAAAACTAATGATAAAAAGAGTACACTGATTTGAATATACTATGCTAGCGGGAAAAGGTCACCAAACAAAGGATCAGTAGCACAAGGGTTAACAAAACAAAGAACAAAATTCTCCATCTCTCTCTGCTTTCTCCAACACATCAAAGCGACGGTTCTCGCGAGGAGTCGCTCCCCACCGATTGGCGCCATGTTCGTCCGCAAAGGCAGACATAATAGCTCGCCGGGCTCTTATTTGGCTCAACAGGTGAACTGAGCGATCTTTCAAAGCCTGAGTAATCAGGCACGCTTCGTGAAAACACTCGAGCTTTTCTTCAGCCGCGTCACGCGCCGCCAGGGTTATCTCCGCCGGGTGGGAGGGATGTCGGCAAGCACGGCAGTAAGAATCATCCGGAGCCAAAAGGAGCCCATTGGGAAGGGGGACCCCCTACGGATCGAGAGTTCATATGTCGCCGAATCACATTCGTCGTCGGTAAGGAGGGGATCCACCAATCATGCAGCAAAGCGAGGAATCATCTCCTCGATAGGCACTTCCCACGGTTGTCGACGAGCATGAGGGCGGTTGCAGGCCATAACACTCGGTTGTTTCCTCAAGATAAACACACTAAATTGAGAATAAATTTCTCTGTGAAGGGAAAAAAAGGGCCATGGCCTCAGGTTATAAAGAGGGGCATTAAATGCTGCGCACGGAGAATATTGCATGGTGGGACTATTTCCGAGGCCCAAAAAAGGGAAATCATTGGAAATCAAGGAGATGGAACTATTTCTAAGGCTCCTTTTCAGCATCTAATGCTGTACACAGAAAATATGGCATTAAATAGCCCCATAAAGGGGCCCCACGTGTAGAGCACGTGAGCACCACGCTTTGGTGTGTATTGAAAAGCGAAATAGTGCCTTACATGCTAAACACATCAGCAGCAACAATAGCAAAAATGACAAAATCCCATAAAAAGCCATGCAGACACAGAAGGGCACGATAAAACTTATCACTCATACTTTGAAAGTTCATACAAAATAAAAAGAAACGATTACAACGGCAAGACCTCAGACGCGGGGCATGGATTGAGAATCTCGAACGTAACTTTGTCCAAGATCTTCTAGGCATTTTGAACCATCCTAGTATGTTTTCTCTCGCGATCACAAGCGTCGGGGTCCTCATGAATGTCCTCCACCCTCCGATAGGCAGCAAGTATGACCGACTGCTGAAAAGCCTGGTGCAAGAGATCAATGAGGTTGTCTCGCCTCCTCTTCGAGATTAGGCTCATAAGGTACACCGAATGTACCTTATCCTCGGAAGCGTCCAATGCCCTGAGCGGTACGCCGGTGCAAAAGAGAGGGAGCGCCTCCCAGATCGCCAGCACTACGAGTCTCAGAAGAGAAGAGCGGCGAGGGAGTGGCCGACCGTTGTACTCGTCGAAGCGGCTCATGATCTCAGCGCACTGAGCGTTGGTGAACTCCTGGTTCTGGCTGCGGCCCAGTGTACGAATATTCCCGTAAGAAATGATTTCGTCAAGATCATACAAATGGGCATCCATAATACCTGAAATAACGATCATGAAAATTCATTACAAACTTCTTCTTCTTGGTTGTGAAGAGACAACTCAGGGTAAGAAAACCCCAAGAAGCTCTCTGGGAAGAACTAAGTTCTTCAGAGGAATTAAATTCCTTTTGAAAAAGGGAATTAAATTCCCAGAGACATTTTTCAGAGCCAAAGTTTTTAAGATGGAATTAAATTCCATGGAAAAGACAACACCACCATTAGCCTCTTGAAGGCCAGAGAAACCTTAACGAGATCTGTTGTCTAAGGATTGAAGGATTCTTTTTTTTTAAAAGAACTTAGAATAAAAAATGTGTGTTCTTATTAAAGGGAAAAACCCTTGATCTGGATTTAAAATCCAATGGTGATTTCTGTGAAAGTTCTTCGTTCGTTCAAGATCATTACCTGAAGAAAGGATCTTTTTGAACAGAGTTAAACTCTGGAAAATTTGCAAGGCAGAGAACTAAGCTCTGAGAACGAGAATTAAATTCTCAAAAGAAAAGTTTGCAAGAAAGAAGATGAGCAAAGTGGAAGCACTTCTGAAAAGACATTGGCATTTATAGAATGTGATGGAAACGCTTCATCTTCCCGATTCCCCAGACGGATCCAACGGTCACAAAAGTGACAGCGTTGCGCTCACGTGCAGACACGTGAGAGCAATGCTGTGGGGGCATTTGTTTCCTGATTAAAAATCGGGAATTACCTCAATGAGGTATCGCGTGTTCACACGTGACCAATGGTCACGTGATGACACGTCAATTGTTAAAATCCCATCAAACGAAACGGAAAGCAAAAGGCTGAAAGATGACCCAATTTGAGGTCACGTGCTGACACGTGACTAAGGGTCACATGCCAGCACGTGACAGGCTTTAAGAGACTCACAATTTAATAGAATTTAATTTTAAAAGTCGGGAATTACCTTAGTGAGGTATCGCGTGCTCACACGTGACCAATAGTCACGTGTTGACACGTGACAATTAAAACAGAAATAAAATAACAAATGGCTGAAGTACTTACCTCAATAAGGTGTCACGTGCTCACATGTGACCAATGGTCACGTGTTGACACGTGACGGTTACAATTGAAGCATATGTAAACGCTGAGAAAATGACTCAATTGGGGGTCACGTGCTCACACGTGACCAAGGGTCATGTGCCAGCATGTGACTGGCTTCGAAAGCCTTACAGTTAATAGAATTAAATTCTAAAAGCTTCTAAATCTTTCCAAATGGAAAATGATTATGGGGACCGTTGGATTAAAGATCCAAGGGTGATTAAATATCACCAATTTATGGAAAAATCTTAGACAAGGAAAGATTTCCCCTAAATCTCACCGAAAATAACAAACAGAATATCTTTGGATTTAAAATCCAACGGTGAATAAAATTCATTGTGTGATCTAAAGGATCATATTAATTATGAAATCAACTAAAATCTTTCAATGAAAGATTCACAAAACAAATTGATTCTTTTCTTTCTCCTATAAATAGGAGCGAAGAAGAGAGGAGGGGAGGGAGAATTTTGGAGAGAAAAACTCTGAAGAAAGTTTTAGCATCTTGAAAATTCAGAAAGAAAACCCTAGGTGAGAAAAAGAAAGAGGATCTAAATTTCAGAGAAAAGAGAATTTAATTCTCAAAGATCTAAGAGTTTAACTCTTTTGAAAAGAACTTAGTTCTTTCTCTGGTTGAGGATCTGCAAAGTGCACATCTCCCCATAAGTTGAGAATTTAATTCTCATCGGGTCGAGATCCTGCCATGCAGATCTAAAACTTAGAGGAAGAATTGAGTCTGGAGAATTTAATTCTCCCAAAATTATAGGAATTTAATTCCTCCAAGATAAAATTAGGGTTTAACCCTATCTGAGAATTCAATTGTCCAAAATTATAGGAATTTAATTCCTTCAAGATGGACAGAACTAGGGTTTAACCCTAATTGAGAATTTAATTCTCTCAAGCTCACAGGAATTTAATTCCTCTTAAAATGAAATTAGGGTTTCACCCTGTGCCAGAACTTGATTCTTTACGTATATGGAATTTAATTCCCACAAAAGGAAAATTAGGGTTTAACCCTGCCTAAGAATATAATTCTTCCAAAGAAAATAGGAATTTAATTCCTATAAAGTTATTGCTAGGGTTTAACCTTATGAAGAATTTAATTCTTAAAAAGATAAAGAAATCTTCAAACAGGCAAGAACCAGGGTCGCGTGTCCTCACGTGACCCCTGTAAAGATCCGCAGAAAAGAACTCAGAGGCAACGCCTCACGTGCTCCACGTGACCCCTGAAGCACAGAAGGAAAAAAGCAAAAGAAATAGAAGCCCTGGGCGCTCTCACGTGTTACCACGTGACCCCTTGGCAAATCAGCACACAAATCACCGTCACGTGCCGGCACGTGATGCTCCAAAATCGAATACAGAGAGTATTCAATACTTCTTGCAGAACATAATAAGGGGAATCTGGTCCCATCTTTCGGGCGCTCTCACGTGTCCACATGTGACCCCTTTTTTCTTTAGTGTTTTGACACTAATCAGAGATCTTCATTCCCAGTGTTTAACTCTGATTTTTATTAGTGTTCAACACTAATTTGAAAACCCTATTTGTAGTGTTTAACACTGATTATTTTCTAGTGTTTGACACTAAACACCGATTGTTTCTTTAGTGTTTAACACTAGTTTGAGAATTCTGTCTCTAGTGTTTAACACTTTCGTTATTTAGTGTTTAACACTACTCTTAGCCAAATTGGCTAATCTTTCAGAGGCAAAGCCTCCCCTTCAATTAAACCTCAAAATTGAATAACATCCGGAGCTACAGCAGAAATGTTATCAAGCCCCTCAAAACTTTTATGGACTGGAACCAGACAAATGTCAAACAGTCCAACAAAGGGTCAGACTTAATTGTACTTAGCCCAAGTTGGCCATAAGTCTTCAATCCAGACTTAACTAAGCCAGTGGGCTCATAATATAATTAATTGGTCTTGGTTCCAAATTGGGCTATAAATCATTTAATCTACCTTGGTTCAAGTGTACATCTCTTCACTCCTTTGATATTTGTCGTTGTAATTCCTCAACGTCTTCAAAGAGGTGACGGGTCCCGATAACCATACATTTCACGGACTGTGGGGTCCTTAAACTCATGGACTATGATGTCCTTGACCGGGATGTCTTAAAACTAACAACGGATTATGACGTCCTTAACCTTGACCGTGATGTCTTAAAACTAACGCCGGACTGTGGAGTCCTTAAATCCACGGACTATGATGTCCTTAACCTTGACCGCAATGTCTTAAAACTAACGTTGGACCACCATGTCCTTAAACTGGTAATTGACCGTAATGTCCATAAACTAAACAATAGAGCCCAAATGCTCTTTTGTTGGATCTAAACGATCCCGTTAAGTTGATCTTAGTCTGAAATGAGACTAACGTATCCTAAACGATCCCGTTAAATTGATCTTAGTCTGAAATGAGACTAACGTATCCTAAACAATTCTGTTAAGTTGATCTTAGTTTGAAATGAGACTAACGTATCCTTAACAAACCGTTAAGTTGATCTTAGTCTAAAATTAGACTAACGTATCCTTAACAAACGTTTAAGCTGATCTTAGTCTCAAATGAGGCTAACGTATCCTTAAACCCAAACCCCCGAAACCAAATCTAGGAGAGATACGGATTTGGACTAGTCCACGCCCTACGGGCGACAACATAACTTAGTGTCCGTATACAATCCATGGGCAACCAAACACAAAACAAACACCGCGACACGAAGTGACCATATGGAGAAGGAGAAAGTTGTTACCGCGATGCAGTAGCGTAATTAACTGCAGGGGCTTGCGCCTGCAGGGAAGAGCGTCCCCACAATCAGAAACCCCTCAAATAAGGGGGAATCTGACGAAGTTTGCTACATCGGTCGCATCCGTTTAAACCTTCGATACACGATGCCATAAATCAACTTGGCATCTTCGAAGAGGTGAACGGATAGCGCCTATTAGCATCTGCCCCAAATTTCAGGCAAGACGTCCCTACCTTGCGCCGTCTTTCGGAGGGGAACAAGGGGTTCCTTGGCCAAAACCACAGCTTCATTGTTATCACAATACACAGGTATTGGATGCTCAATAGATGGAATCTCACCAAGTTCATCTTATGAACTTGTTCATCCAGACAGCCTCTTTGGCAGTGTCGTTGGTAGCGATGTATTCAGCCTCCATCGTCGAGTCTGCTATGGTATCTAGCTTGGAACTCTTCCAACATACCGTCCCTCCACTGAGGGTCAAGACAAAACCCGAGACTGACTTACTGTCGTCCTTATCACTCTGGAAGCTCGAATCGGTAAAGGACTCTACCTGGAGTTCACCATTACCATACACCAAGAACATCACTTTAGTCCTTCTCAAGTACTTAAGAATGTTCTTCACAGTTGTCCAGTATTTCTCCCCAGGATCTGATTGATACTTACTCACTACACCTAGTGAGTAAGCTATATCCAGTTTCATACACAACATCGCATACATGATTGACCCGACTGCCGAAGCATAGGGTATCTCTTGCATGCATGCCCTCTCCAAATCAGTCTTGGGAGACATCTCTTTAGAGAGAGTGATTTCTTAACAAGCGGGTACATTACCACGCTTAGAATCTTCCATACTAAACCTCTTTAGTATGGTGTCTATATATCTGAATTGGGACAATCCCAACATCAATTTAGATCAATCTCTTTAGATCTTAATCTCCAGGATGTAGGAGGCATCACTTAGATCTTTCATGGAGAACTTGTGTGATAAGAAGAGCTTGACCGAATGTAGCATAAGAATATCGTTTCCTATCAAGAGTATGTCATCCATATACAATACGAGGAAGAAAACCATACTCTCTACTATCTTCTTATATATACATAGTTCATCTAAATTTTTGATGAAGTCAAACTCTTTGATAGCTTCATCAAAACAGATGTTCCAACCCCGCGATACCTGCTTTAATCCGTAGATAGATTTAAGCAGCTTGCACACGCTTCCGCTGTTCCTACTGTTTACGAAACCCTCTGGCTGTGTCATGTACACGCTCTCTTCTAAATCACCATTTAGAAAAGCGGTCTTAATATCCATCAGCCAGATTTCGTAGTCATGGTATACAGCAACGGCAAGTAGGATCCTGATGGACTTAAGCATAGCCACTGGAGAAAAGGTTTTATCATAGTCGACACCAGGTCGCTGACGCAACCCCTTTGTTACAAGTCTAGCTTTGAAAGTCTCAACTATTCCATCTACACCAATTATCTTCTCAAGATACACTTGCTCCCGATGGATTTTACCCCTTCAGGAGCAACTTCCAAATTAAGTCCATACTTTGTTGGTGTACATGGATTTCATCTTGGATCACATAGCATCCAGTCATTTCACAGAGTCCCCACTTGTGATGGTCTGCTTGAAACTAGTTGGGTCATCATCTTCCATGATACAATCCTCGCTCCCACCGTCTATGAGAAAACCGCAGTATCTCTTAGGTGGATGAGGAACCCTACTAGATCTGCGGGGTGGTTAAGGTTTGTTGGAGACTATTGAATCCTCCGGTTCCACCAAATCATCAGTAATAGTTTGTGTTGCTGGAACTTCTTCCAGTTCTACCTTATTACCACTAATTTCTTTCACAAGAAATTCCTTTTCTAAAAAGGTGGTATGTTGAGAAACAAATACTTTTTGTTTCTCAAAGTGGTAGAAGATATACCCTCGCGAATGTTTGGGATATCCTATAAACTTGCACAGAACTGACCTTGCCATGAGCTTGTCTGGATTTTGCTTTTTAACATAGGATGGACAACCCCATATCTTAACTCGTTAAAGAGATGGTCACTTCCCATTCCATATCTCATATGGAGTTGTAGGCAACGGATTTGGTCGGAACTCTATTCAATAGGAATGCATCTATCACAAGTGCATAACCCAAAAGGAAAATAGGCAACTCAGCATTACTCATCATAGAGCCGTAGGGTTACTGGGCACTCTCACAAGGGTCTACGAGGCATCAACCATGCCCGATTTAAAATTTAGACATGCCGAACAATCCTTAACAAGATCTTTAAACTAGAGATTAGGCGAAACATAGCATGCTAAACATTTTAACACTAAATGAGAGGGATTACAACCTTTGTAGATCCTGTCCTTCACTTCTAAAGCTCCGTGTTGAGGTCCCTTCACTGTGATCATCATGTACCCGGACTCTAGAGAGGCTCCACGAATAGAATGATGCAAACTTGCTCCCGATCTTCGATAACTAAGATGATCTACCTTGAAGTTTCTTAACACAAGCTCCCACTCACTAAATGAAGTGAACACCCTAATCTAAATGGTTAGGATAGATTAGGATGATGAAGTAGGATTTTAGCTCTCATTTGTTTTCTATTTCTCACTCAAAATCATCACAAAATGAAAACCTAGAAAGCTTTCTCAAAGCTCAAGGTTGAAGAAGAAGAAGAAAAATGAAATGAATTCCTTTTGTGATGAATAAAGAAATGATATATGATTAATAATGTAACCATGGTCAACTATGATAAGGCTAACCCATGTAGAGAATTAACTAGGGCTAGGGTTTGGGTTGGGTTAAAGAATGAGTCACTTAAAATATCAACCATAATATCTAAGCACAAAACAAAAGAAAACCTTCTAGAAGGTTCATGAAATAACTAACCCAAATCAAACCCTAACCTTGTTTAATCTCCACTAAACATGTTGCATTAGTAATCATATCATGTTACAATATTATATATCACATACATAATATTTATAGTAACAAAATAAAATAATACAATTAACATATATCGCATATATATCAACGTATTACCCGAGTGAGAAAATGAATATTTCAGTGATCTTATATTAGTTAATGTAATTTAATATATCATATATATAATTATACATTAAATTATCGAATCAACACTTGATCCGACAATCCGGCTATATCGCATATAACCGGCTAATATATCATTTACCGATTTATCGAATCAACACTTGATCCGATGACCCAGCTGATATCAAATATCGCGAGAATATAATACAGTATCTCATATCGCATTATCCTCGGTCCTGCACATATCACATATGTGCTCCTACTCCATTTTTCCTGAGCCAAGAAACCTCTGTGTAGGACTCTAAAGAATCGTCAATACGCCGGCAATAGGTGATGATCATATCAAACACCCACAAGCAGCAAGCGGTCAGCTAAACATAACATCCACCCAGGTATTGAGCGATCAGAAGATCAACAAGCAAGCATGTACATTCTCCTGCGAATCCAATCAGTAACACTCCCGTACAGTCCGGTCTCGTCGTCTGATATGTCGCATATCTCGCCTAGGGGTGGTAAACGTCAGACCCCAGTAGCTTGATAAGTCGTGTCGATATGAGGTCTATAACAGTTCGAGAAACTACTGATAACACTTACCAGTAAATCTCAGCAACCCTGGCCAGGGATTTCCAGTTATAGCTAATCGAACACAGCGCAACATCAACTCCCTATACCGGGAGAGACGAATCCCCTCCCATCGCTCATTGCCTCCATGTGATTCGGGACTGTACCCAAAAGCCACCTTTTTGCACGCCCTCTTGGACGAGGTATGATGGAAATCAAAGCACAGTGGGATATGGGATCATCCATCGCCCATCATATGGGTCAAGATGCGTATACGCTAGTCTACTCTGGTGTATCGATGTCCCGTCTCGATACACCCTCGACTAGGAACAGTTATAGGATGTACTCGCCGACTACCGTGGCCCCACTAGTATGATCTCATCATAGTCCCAGTAGTCGAGTACATATCCTATGGGCTTTATCAACATGTAATACATAGATAATCAGAATACATGTTAAGATAAAGTACATCCAGATAGCGTACTATCATGTCGAGTAAGAAAGTCCTCCTTATATATGTCTAAGCATCCACTACAATATACATCTTATGTACAGTAATGGCCTCTAGGGCATACATATAACTAACAATCTCCCACTTGCACTAGGGCCATCTGTTGTGGTATCACATACCCAACAATTAGCTGTGGTTGAAGTATCTCATACTCAACCATCCCATAAAAGTCTCTACTGGGAAAAAGGCCTTTGTGAGTGGATCCGCGCTGTTGTTCTCTGTGTCTACTCTCCTAACCTCGATCTCCCTGGAGATCAACCATCTCCATGATCAAGTGATACTGCCTAAGAATTATATCTGGATTTCTGATGAGACAGTAGTTTTTTGGCTAAAGCCACAAATCCATTGTCACGCAATGGTAGGAACGAAGTTCATCTTATGAACTTATATGTATCCAGACTGCCTCTTTGGTAGCATCCTTGGTAACGATGTATCTTGCCTTTAATCGTATAGTAAGTCACGGTATCTAGCTTGGAACTTTTCCAACATACCGTCCTTCCACTGAGGGTAAAGACAATGTCTGCGACTGACATTCAGTCGTCCTTATCACCTTAGAACCTTTCCAGTGATTCTCCCCAGAATCGATTGATACCATCTCACTACAACTAGTGAGTATCCTAACATCCAAATAGATCTATCTCATAGATCCATAACCCAAGATTTAGGAGGTATCACTTTGATCATATATGGAGAATCCTTGTGATAAGCGGATATTGACCGAGCGTAGCATAGGAAACTTCTTCCTTATCAAGAGCATGTCATCCACGTACTCTATGAGGATCACCACCATACTTTCTACTACCTTTTTGTATATACAAGGTTCATCTACCATTTTGATGAAGTCAAACTCTTTGACTATCACATCAAAATAGATGTTCCAACTCCGCGATGCCTGCTTTATCTCATAAAACATTTTGCACACGTTTCCGCTGTTCCCACTATTTACGAAGCCCTCTGGCTGTGTACTTATAGACGCTCTCTTCTAAATCATCATTTAGAAAAGCTGTCATGACACCCAACCACCAGATATCGTTTTCATGGTATGTAGCAGTGGCAAGTAGGATCTAAATGGACTTGAGCATAGCTTTTAAAGTCTCAACTTTTCCATGTACACCAAGTAATATTCTTAAGATATACCTGCTCCTGATGGGGATTTAACCCTTCAGATAAAGCAACCAAAGTCCATACTTTGTTGGTGTATAAGGATTCCATCTTAGATTACTAAGCATCCAGCCATTCTTACAGAGTCCTACTCTTGATGGCCTGCTCGAAACTGGTTGGGTCATCATCTCATGATGCAATCCTCGCTCCCACTGTCATAGAGAAACCGAAGTATCTCTCAGGTGGGTGAGGAACCCTACTAGATCGTCGGAGAGGCTGAGGTTCGTTAGAATCTATTGAATCCTTTGGTTCTACTAAATCATCTGCTGTAGTTTGTATAGCTGGAACTCCTTCCAGTTCTACCTCATGACCACTAATTTTTCCACAAGAAATTCCCTTTTACAAAAGTGGCATGTTGAGAAACAAAACATATTTTGTTCCTCTGTTAGGTAGAAGATATTCCCTTGCATATGCTTGGGATATCCAACAAATTTCCACAAATCTGACTTTGCCTCGAGCTTGTCTGGATTTTGCTTTTTAGACATAGGCCGGACAACCCCAAATCTTAACTTACTTAAGATATGGGCTCTTCCCTTTCCATATCATATATGAAGTGGTAGGCAACTGATTTGATTTGAACCCTATTCAATAGGTATGCAGCTTCTCAAGTGCATAACTCCCAAAAGAAAATAGGAAACTCAGTAGTACTCATCATAGAGCACACCATATCACATAGGGTGCTATTGCTCCGCCCCGATATAACATCGTACTATGGTGTATACGGAGGAGTAATGCTGAGAGAGAATCTCATTCTCCTTTAGAATAGTCCAGGAATTCCGAGCTCAAGTATTCTCTTCCCTGATCTTATCAAAGGACATAATACTTATACCCGGTTTTGGTTCTCTACTTCTAACTTATATTCTGTGAATATCTCAAAAGGTTCGGACTTGTGTTTCAACAGGAACATATGTCTGAATCTTAAGAGATCATCAGAGAATGTAATGAAGTACAAAGAACCGGTCCTGGCATGTGTAGACAGGGGACCTTCATATATCAGCATGTATCAATCCCAAGAGTTCACTAACTCTTTCTTTGTTTCCAATAAACAGAGTTATGGTCATCTTATCTTTGTGACATGACCGACAAGTTTCACAAGATGTAAATTCAAACTAATTTAAATATGCATCTAAATGTAACTTCGCTAGTCGGGTCGCATTGATATGACCTAGTCTACAATGCCTCAAAAAGGATTCGTTCATTTTTGAACTCTTCCTCTTGTGTGTATTCTGTATACTAAGAACTGTGGTTTGATTTAGAACGTTAATGCTTTTAGATAATGTGCCTGAACCGATCAACTCTTGATATAGGAAATTTTCAAAACATTATCCAACAATACAAAATTATATCCTTCTTTACTAATAAAGAGACTGATATGATATTGTATATCAGGTTCGGTATCTAATAACATTCGTTCAGAATCAATGTATTTGTTAATACAGGGTGATAACTACCAACAGACTTGGCTGCAACACTTGCATCGTTTCTATCTCATGAAATTTATCACCCGTTCTCAGTTCTCTACCTATCTGTAGCCCATGTAACAAATTACATATGTGGGATCCTGATCCGGTATCTCATACCCAGGACGTAAAGGATACTGAGAAACAATTCTTTGTAATGAACACACCCGAAGAAGATGCATCAGCATGCACTTTCTTCGTTTGGGCGGCACGGGAATTCTGGTAATCCTCTATTTCTTGCTCTGTCTTATAACAATTATAAGTTGGAGCGGCACCAACGTTCCCCAGCACAGTGTAACAAGCGAGTTCGGTCAATACATCTGTTTTATTATCTTGATTAAGGCGTGACATGGTCGTTACCTGGAGAGAGAGAGAAGAAAACACTCAGCGTATGCTCTTGCAAGATTAGATTAGTTATCTAATATATCTAATCAGGATGTCTCCCACTGTTTTAGTCAAATCTTCCTTCAAACCCTAAAAGGAAAGACTAACGGGATTAATTACACGCTACAAGTTCGCTAATATTTCAGCCAGGTCAGTGTCGGTACTTTGAGGGAGGTACCCCGTACTTTCACACGGACCTAATTAAAGTAAACCTCGTTTTTCCAGGGGCGTAACCCCATTAACACCTTTCTAGACACCTACTTGATCGGCTAATTATAATGTGTAAAACTCTCCCAGGAGTAACTCTTACTCGCAGCGGGTATTGGGATCCAACTATCTCATAGAAGGTATGCAATCTCATTGCAAATTTCAACACTTGAAATTCCCAATAATATTTTACCCCTAGCAGCTATATGACCTTAACATAGTCAACAAATCATAAGTGCTAGTCAAGTTCAACCCGTCATTTCCCGATTGAATTAAACCCATCCGCACGACCCTTAACATAGTCAACAAAGTCGCACGACTACCCTAATCCAATCGCATCATATGCTTATACAGATAAGCACTAATTAGCTACCGCACACTACGCCTTAACATAGTCAACAAACGTAGCACGAATACTAACTAGTATTTATCTGAAATGACGGAGGGCTACGATAGGTTTTTAAGAAAACCTTTTGCGTAATGAACTTGATATCATTGTAGAATCGAGTGATTTTAAATACAGTGTTTTTTAGGCTTTTCTAGTTTTGCTAAAGAGGTCGCTCCCGGTAAAGGGATCGTCGGCTCTTTCCTCATCTAATAAGGTGCAGGATATTTCGCAAATACCACTATGCAAAGCAAAAACTATAGAAGCAATCAAAAGACAAACCGAGTATGCTGCATCTGCTAGTTTCGCTAAAAATGTCACTTCCGGTGAAGGGATCTCGGCTCTTTCCTTATCGAATAAGGTGCTGGATGTTCTACAAGGAACACCGCTATGCAAAGCAAGAACTAGAGCTACCAGTTTTTAAACAAGTTTCTACAACATCTTTAGGTTTCTTTTATTTCATTAATCTCATTAATGAAGTCCTATTTTAATATGCTCCACAAGTATCAGATATGAAACGAAATCAACAATATATAATATATATCTCATATATATAATATAAACATTCGTCTCAAGCAGTAATATGATCTCATCACAGAACATTGCAGCAGAAGAACATATATGAAATATTGGATATACTAGGAGGTCCGTGTTTTTAATACGAGCCTGTATAAAACACGGATTCCACGGTCGCGATGAATAGCCAAACCCACATCCCTAGACCCCTACGAGAGCGGCAAGCAACACTGCCAATTCTAGGGTTAGGAGACCCGGTCTCGACTCCTCGAGATGGTCTCCCACTGGACCCCAGAATCCGGTTACTTGTGCTCCCCGCCTTGGGTCTACCTAATGCGGAAAAGTAAATAATATACAATGGTGACATCATCCTCAGCCCGGAAGTGCCCCAATAAAAGAATATTACATACAAATGAATTTTACATGAATGAAAAAGAAAAACTCTTATCTCACATAAAACCCCCGGCTATTCAAACACAACGATCCAATAAAACATATCACAGCAACACATAACTGTTCCCCTCCGAATGGCGGCGACGACGTGAGGGCGTCTTGCCTGAGATTCAGGGCAGATGCTATTTGGTTTTATCCGTTTACCTCTCCGAAGATGCCAAGTTGGTTTATGGCACCGTGTATCGGAGGTTTAGACGGATACGGCCGATGTAGCAGACTTCGTCAGATTCCCCCTCGCTTGAGGGGTTTTTGATTGTGGGGATGCTCTTCCCTGCAGGCGCAAGCCCCTGCAGTTAATTACGTTACCGCATTGCGGTAACAACTTTCTCCTTCTCCAGAATTTCACTTCATGTCGTGGGTGTTTGTTTTGTTTGTGGTTTCCCGTGGATTGTATACGGAGACTAATTTATGTCGTCGCCCGTAGGACATGGATTAGTCTAAATCCGTATTTTCTTAGATTTGGGTTTGGGGTTTTGGTTTAAGGATACGTTAGCCATTTTTGAGGCTAAGATCAACTTAAACGTTTGTTAAGGATATGTTAGTCTTATTTGAGACTAAGATCGACTTAACAGGATCGTTCAGATCCGACAAAAGAGCATTTGAGGGCTCTTATTGTTCCAGTTTAGGGACATGGTGGTCCATTGTGTGCATGGCCATCAGGACCCGTCACCTCTCAGACGTCGTTGAAGGATTACAACGATAGGTGTCAGAGGAGTTCAGAGATGTACCCTTGAACCAAAGTCGATTGGAGGGGATCTATAGTCCAATTTGGGACTAAAGTCTGTTTGAAGGTTTAAGGATACGTTAGCCATATTTGAGGCTAAGATCAACTTAAAAGGGATCGTTTAGATCCAACAAAAGAGCATTTGAGGACTATATTGTTCCAGTTTAGGGACGTAGTGGTCCGTGTTCCAGTTTAGGGACATAGAGGTCCATGTTCCAGTTTAGGGACGTGGTGGTCCATGTTCCAGTTTAGGGACGTGGTGGTCTATTGTATGCATGGCCATCGGGACCCGTCACCTCTTTGACGTCGTTGAAGGATTACAACGATAGATGTCAAAGGAGTTCAGAGATGTACCCTTGGACCAAGTGTAAATTGATTTAAAAGAGCAGCCGTGCTCAGTCAATTTAATTTGAGGACTTACGGCCAGAATTGGGCTAAGTCCAATTGAGAATGTTCAACATTTTTATTTATATTTAGCCTAGTAGGCCTTTATTAGGCCTCTGCCCCTGCACTGCATTTTATTCTGGCCTATTAGGCCTTTTAAGTTGGGCTCTGTCCCCCCTTTTTTTTATAATGCATAACATTTGTTTTGGTCCATTGGGCCTTTTAATTGGGCTCTGCCCTTTAACAATACGCTGCATTAATTAATCTGACAAAGTGCCACGTGGCTTGTCAGGCGCTTTGCGCCAATTGAGGAGCGCAAGGCGCAAGTCCATAAGGAGGTGACACGTGTCACACTCAGGAGAGCGCAATGCGCTGCACCAGTGCACTGCGCTGTTGCGCTGCTGAGACATGGCACGCTCTGGTGAGTTGCGCCAATTCATGAGAGCAGTGCTCTGTTTTTAGAAGCGCATAGCGCAGATCATTATGGGGCTGACACGTGGCGCTCTCTGGTGGCTTGCGCCAACCCGAGAGCGCAACAGTGTAGATTTTGCAAGTGCAGGACACTGTCTTATTATTTTGATCAATTTTAGATCAAAGAAAACAAATTTTCTTGTTTTCAAAGAACCAGTGGTTCATTAAAAGGCAATGCCTTTATTATTATTATATTTTTATTGAAGATCTTTGATCTTATTCTTAGATCAATGATCTTCTTAGAAGAAATTCTTCTTTTATTCAAAGTCTTTACCTTTCCTTTCTTTGAGCTCTTCTCAAAACTTTCTTTAAAGGAGTTCTCTGTGTGTTGATGTTCATTCTTTTGAGTTAGGGTCTACGGGTCTTTATATAGTGCCCATAGATTTGTTAAGTTTGTTAAAGAGATCATTCTCTGAGTGATTTGGGGAATTTTCCCCACCGTTGGATTTTTGATCCAAGGGCTTCTGTTTTACAGAAAACAATCTTCTTGTTTTAAAAAGAACAGAAGGATCTTACTGAATTTTAATTCTGTTTGGCGCAAACGCACCTGCGCCTGACACGTGTCGCGCAGCGCAGAGCGCAGCGCCACTGCGCTGACACGTGTCACGCAGCGCAGCGCGACTGCGCTGCCACGTGGCGCGCAGCGCAGAGCGCAGATCATCTGAAGCGTCGCTTCCTTTAATTTTTTTTTAATTTTCATTTTAATTTTCAGAACAGAGCCTTGCTCTGATTGGGGGAAACAGAAGCGTTGCTTTGTTTCCTGCCTTGGAATTTGAACAGAGCTTTGCTCTGATTGGAGTAAACAAATGCCCCCCCCCACCGTTGAGCTTACGTGGCCCCCAAACGTGAGCGCAGCGGTGGCAGAATTCCAACCGTCGTGGAAACTCTTGGAAGTTGAAAGGGCATTTGATGCCTATAAATAGGACCTTTGGTCCTTAACAAACGATCATCATCTTTTAAGATTTTTACTTTCGAAACTTCAGAGCCTTGCTCTTGCCTTCAAGAACTCCAAGAGTTAAAATTTCTTTAGAAAACACTTTTTAGGTAAAATTTTTAAATTAAATTAAATTAAATTAATTTTCATTGACAGGGCCTTGCTCTCAATAGATCCCTGATGTAAAGAAAACCCATTTAGGGTTTCACTTAGCAGAGCTTTGCTCTAAGGGGGTCTAAACAGAACTAAAGGGAACCCTATTAGAGTTCCATTAATAAAGCTCTGCTCTCTAAAAGATTTTCTTTGTATTTTCTCATTTCATTAATGGAGCTTTGCTCCTTCCAAATCATACCAAAGAACTCTTAGGAGTTTTTCATTGATCTTGGAGTTTAAAGATGCCATTTTATTCCTCGGTGCATTATATCGTTTTGCTTAATCAGTCTTTCTGATAATTTTGTTGATTTTCTTTCACAGAAACAATGGACGCCAACATGTACGATCTTGACGAGATCATCTCTTACGGGGCCATCCGCCGACTTGGCCGTTCTCAAAATCGAGAGCTCACAAACGCGGAGTGTGCTGAAATCATGAGCCGCTTCGACGCATATAACGGTCAACTACTTCCCCGACGTTCCTCCCTCCTGAAGCTTATCGTGGGAGCCATCTGGGAAGCGCTTCCTCTATTCTGTTCCGGTGTGCCGCTTAGGGCGTTGGATGCCGCCGAGGATAAGGTGCACTCGGTGTACCTGATGAACTTAATCTCGAAGAGACGGTGAGACAATCTTGTCGATCTCCTGCACCAGGCCTTCCAACAGTCCGCCATACTCGCTGCTTATTGGAGGGAGGAGGACATCCGTGGGGACCCCGACGCTTGTGCTCGCGAAAGAAAGCACACTAGGATGGTTCGCCAGGCTTGGAAAATCTTAGATAAGGTTACTTTCGAGTTCCTTAATCCATGTCCTGGGTCCGAGGTTATACCATTATAAACATTTCAATAATATTGTCATTTATTTCTTTATGATTGTAAAAGCCCTTTGAAATATGAATGGAAAATTTTTATTTCAGCTTGTCTTATTTCTCATTCTGAGTCTTTTGCACAAGCATGAATGGATGTGTCTCGAACGCTTGATCAAATGCAAATCGAATGTCCTTTCTGTCGCTTCCCTCTTTCTTTTATTATCAGTATACTGCTTTAGTAAACATGGTTGACAGGTGATAGAGCGAGCATCCTGTATTGGCTTCTTCAAAAGGAAGCGATGGCTTAGGCCGCAGGTTCAGATCTGCTGCCTAAGACTTCTCAACTTTATGAGCCGTAAGGGTCTCATAAAGACTTTTCTCCCTACGGATCGAGAGGATCTCATAGGTGTATTTTCTCCTTAGGAATCGTGAGGATTCCTAAGTGCATTTTCTCTTATAAGTCGTAAGGATCTTATAAGAGAATTTTCCCTCTTACGAGTCGAGAGGACCCGCAAGCGGTTGTTTCCCTCCTTGTCGAGATTCGAGTTTGGAGAGTGAGACCCGTGGATAGTATGCAAGAGACCGTTTTGGGCCAACTTGCAGGGTCCCAGTGCTAAGGGAACAAGTTTTAATCCTTACT
Source organism: Agapanthus africanus (assembly GCA_030015575.1). Classification (NCBI taxonomy): domain Eukaryota; kingdom Viridiplantae; phylum Streptophyta; class Magnoliopsida; order Asparagales; family Amaryllidaceae; genus Agapanthus; species Agapanthus africanus. The sequence goes on along the minus strand of JASDDO010000028.1, from coordinate 13,497,843 downwards.
GCCTAAGGCTTTATCTTACGAGTCGAGCCGCATCGAGAAGTTCTCGCAAAGACATCAATTTCTTCACAAGTCGAGACGAATCGAGCATTTCTCGCAAGAATATCCTAACGTCACAGTTAACCTCTGCTCTTTACGACAGAAGTCCGTTAGGGTCTATGGTACTTAGGGTTTTGGCCGTCGTACTATCGCATCAGCTGATATATTCCTCGATAGGCAATCGTGCTGTTCGAGTAGCCCTACGACTGCAGTGTCTCTGATCCCTTCGGGGGCTGGACTAGACGTCTTCAAGCAATCCTCCTTGGTAGTTTGACCGTCGGAAGAACAAGCATTAGGAATTTTCTATGCCGCTTTTTACTTGAGGTTAGGCTCATTTTGGGGAGCCTCGATGAGTCATAACCACTCCGCGCTGGTGTGGGATGATCTCCGATAGTATTTCAGGTTTTATGTGAGTTGCCGTCAAGACCGTGAAGCTAGGAATCTGGCCTTTGCTTCGTTTGCTGGCATCGCGTCTGCTGTATCGAGACGAATGTCGCGGTTGTCTCTAGGTCGCTTGTGAACCGTCGAGGTTTGGAACTAGGGATTTTGCCGTGGCTCCGTTTGCTTGATTGTCACGTCTGAACCCTGCTGGAGGAAGAACGCTGGGGTAACATCTCGTCTGCTGTATCGAGACGAACGTCGCGGTGGAGCTGGGATTTTTCCGTTACTCCGCTTGTTTGATTGTCGCGTTTGAACCTTGCTGGAGGAAGAACGCTGGGGTGACATCTCGTCTGCTGTATCGAGACGAACGTCGCGGTTGTCTCTAGGTTGCTGGTGAACCGTCGAGGTTTGGAACTAGGGATTTTGCCGTGGCTCCATTTGTTTGATGATGTTGCGTCTTCTGTGTCGAGACGATCGTCGAAGTGTTGACCATTCCGCACTGGTGTGAGACGATCTCCAGTTGCTTTTCAGGCTTTATATGACTCGCCGTCAAGACCTTGAAGCTAGGAATTTGGCCTTCGCTTCGTTTGCTTTGTCACGTCCGAACCCTGTTAGGGGAAGAACACTGTCGTGACATCTCATCTGCTGTATCGAGAAGAATGCCGAGGTGGAGCTGGGATTTTGCCGTTATTCCATTTGTTTGACCATGGGGTCTTTCGTCGGCGTTGTATCTGCATCTTGATGGACTGTGAAGGAACGCCGTTGTTAACATCTCGTCTACTGTATCGAGATGATTGTTGAGATGAAGCTGGGATTTTGCCGTCGCTTCGCTTTGTTTCAACCGCGAGGTCTTTTGTTGGTGTTGTATCTGCATCTTGATGGACTACGAAGGAACGCCTTTGTTAACATCTCGCCAGCTGTATCGGGACGATTGTTGAACTGAAGCTGGGATTTTGTCGTCGCTTCGGTTTGTTTTGACCGCAAGGTCTTTTGTTGGCGTTGTATCTGCACCTTATTGGACCGCGGAGGAACGTCGTTGTTGACATTGCGTCTGCTGTAACAAGACGAATGCTGAGGTGGAGTTAGGATTTTGCTGTCACTCCACTTTGCTGACCATGGGGTCTTTTGTTGACGTTGCATCTACATCCTGCTGGACTGCAAAGGAACGCCATTGTTGATCTCTAAGTTGTCGATATCGACGTCGAGACCCTGAAGCTAGGGGACATCTTTTTTCTCCGTTTGTTGACATTGTGTCTGCAATATTGCAACAAATGTCGAGATTGTCTCTAAGTTGTCTATGAACCGTCGAGATTTGGCTTCGCTTTCTGGTGGAGCCTGTTGGGAAGATATGGTTCCCTCTTTGTTTGTGCCCATGAATTGTATACAGGGATCGATGTGATCTCACCTGTAGGGTAGAAGTTTCATTCATTTTTTACATTATTATTTTATTTCCGCAATGCTCTATCATTTCAGCTTTTATATCGCGAAGGTCGCGATTGCCCAATCATTTCGGCTATTTAGTTTATTTTCACTCGCTGCTTTTTATTGCGAGTTGCTTAATCATTTCGGCTATTTAGTTCATTTTCACTCGCTGCTTTTTATTGCGAGTTGCCCCATCATTTCGGCTATTTAGTTTATTTTCATTCGCTGCTTTTTATTGCGAGTTGCTCCATCATTTAGGCTATTTAGTTTATTTTCACTCGCTGCTTTTTATTGCGAGTTGCCCCATCATTTCGGCTATTTCGTATGCGTGTATGGCTCGCTGATTTTTTTTTATCGCAAGTGCGGAACTTGGAATCTGACGCTATTCTTAGCATCAACATCGCTACAACTGGAATATTGCCAGGAGCGAATCATCATTTGCCATGAAAGGGCTTGGAATTCGATACCGGTTTAGGCATCAGCATCGCTACAATTGGAATATTGCCAGGAGAGAATCATCATCTGCCTTTGTCGATGTGGAACAAAGGTGACTCAATAAACAGGGTTAGGATCCTGTTGACTGAGGCTTTTGACTTCATGAACCGTAAGGGTCTCACAAAGGTACTTCTCCCTACAAGTCGTGAGGATCTCGTAGGTGTGTTTTCTCCTTAGGTATCGTGAGGATTCCTAAGTGTATGTTCCCCTGTAAGTCGTAAGGATCTTACAAAAGGGCTTTCTCCTTATCAGTCGAGAGGACTTATAAGGGATGTTCACCATATGGACATATCCCCAGTCACGGGTTGGACTTAGTTAGGGAAATGTTAATGCGTGCCCGTGGATTGTATACAAGGGTCAGTATTGAGCCGCTTGTAGGGCAATATTGAAGGTTGTGGAGGTTGCTTAAGCACAGGTTTAGGTCTCTGTAACTTAAGACTTTCAAATCTTATAAGCCGTGAGGGTCCCATAAGAGAGTTCTCCTTACGAGTCGTGAGGATCTCGCAAGTGCATTTTCTCCTTAGGAATCGTGGGGATCCCTAAGTGTGTTACTCCCTTGTGAGTCGTAAGGATCTCACGCGGGTGGTTTCTCCTTACAAGGTCGAGAGGACCCTGTAAGTGTTCTTTAACGAGATTGCGCCCTTTCAGGTTTTCATAAACACTCGCCGGTAGTCCTGCTGTTTTTAGTCACGGAGCCCTTTCATGTTTTCATCCGTGCTCATTTTGCTTATGGACATACCATTTTTTTTTATTCTTTTTATTTTCTTTTTTTTACGAGGTCGCGCCCTTCGGGTTTTCACGAACACTCGCCGGTAGCCCTGCTGTTTTTACTCACGGAACCCTTTCGGGTTTTCATCCGTGCCCGTTTTGCTTATGGGCATACCGTTTTTCTATTTTCATTTTTATTTATTTATTTATTTTATTTTATTCTTTATTCTTTTTTTTGTCTCGTCCGCTTGAGGATGCTGCGGTAGTAGTTTAAAGACGTTTCGGTCGTTTGCAAGTTTTAGGACATTGCGGTCCATCATTAGTTTAAGGACGTTTCGGTCCGTCATCGCCATATTTGAGGCGAAGCTCTAGTTTACTGACTTTTCGGTCCATGGGGCTTTCTCTATGACTGAGCATGATGCCCCCGGCGTATCCATCTTTCTCGGAGCGTGCGGTTGTGGCGGGCTCACCTTCCAGTTTTCGGAGATGACGAACTTGCCCTGTTGGTATTGGTCTTCGACCCAGTTTTTGAAGACGTAACAGTTTTCGATCGGATGGTCCAATACTTGGTGATAAGGGCAATAATTAGAACTGTTGACATCATCAAGTTGTAGTTGGTGTTTCGGCTCCGGTAGAGTGATAAGCTTGTTATGCACTGCCACTTCGAACAACCTCCTTGTTTCATCCTGGGGAAATGAGTAAGGACGTCTTAGCCTCTCCTCGAGGGATATACGTGGACGCATATTGTTTTGACGAACAACCGGTGTAGGTCCACTCGACTGTTGTTGAGTGTTGGCGACGAAGGTCATTTTCCCCTTTCCTTTATCCTTTTTGCTCGATCCTTTGTTTGCGGGGCCGAGATTTTTTTCGAGTAGCAGGCGATTGCACGGCTGAATGTTCTCGTAACTCCTCAATTCTTTAATTTTTGAAATGGATTCCTTTAGGAGAGGGTTGAGGGCAGCTTCTTCGTCAGAGTCGCTTCCAAAGGTGATAATTTGCGATCCCTTGGAGTCGGCTGTATGACAGTCATCGGCGGCTCTTTTGCGCTCATCTATCGCATTTTTCCGATGTCTATGAGCTTCACACTTTGTCCTGTTGAAGTGTTGCTTTTGAGCGACATATCCTTGCCACCAACACTTAAAGGAGTCGCAATCTTCGGTAGGATGTATGATCTTCTGATGATATAAGCAGAAGTTAGGATGCATCTCTACTCCACCGAGAGTATTTTCTTAAGGGGCGGTAGCTTCATTCCCACTGATAGGGCTTTGGCGAACCTTTTCCTCGTCTTGAATTTGTTTTTATCCGCAGCGGATGACTTTCGATTTGACGGAAGTGCCTCGACTCTTTGGTCTAGTAGTCGGTGTTTGGCTCCTTCCAGTATGGCCATCTCACGCTCTTGATTGGCTTTAACTTTCAGACGAATCACATTCAGGAAGGCATCGATCAACTCGTCTGACGGCCGCGGAATTTCTGGTTCAGGGTTCGCCCTCGGTTTCTCGACGCAAGGAGCCTCTTTATCATCCGCCAATGAGTGAGAGATCACATGACAACACGCTACGTAGTCTTCGGGTTCATCTGATAAGTCTTCTCCATCGTTTTCGTCCTTAACAAAAGAACAAGCTGCCCCCATCGTGTCCGTCTTCTTTGGAGTGTGCGGCTGTGGCGGGTTTACCTTCCAGTTTTCAGACAGCGCAAACTTTCCTTGTAGGTACTGATTCTCGATCCATCCCTTAAAGATGAAACAATCCTCGATCGGGTGACTTACCATTTGGTGGTAAGGGCAATAATCGGGATTATTGAGATCACCTGGCTGCGACAGGCATTTTGGATTCGGCAGGTTGATGAGTCTGTTGCGCACTGCCAGCTCGAACAGTCTTCTCGTTCTATTTTGAGGAAATGGGTAAGGACGTCCTAATCTCTCCTCGAGGGATGGGCGTGGACGCGTGTTATTTTGGCGAACGAACGGCTTTGAGTTGCTCGGCTGTTGTTGAGCATTGGCAACGACAGTCACTTTCCCTTTTCCTTTCTCATTTCGAGAGTCTGGTTTTGGAAGAGACGGTCCATGGCCCATCTGGTCCATTTGGGCTAATTTGTCGATCAAGGCCTGGAAGGTGGTCGGCCTGAAGAACATCATGAATTGCGAGATGGTCGCTTGCGGATCAAGAGTGCTCACGAACATGCCTACCGCAGGTGCTTCTTCTATGCGTTGTTCGCATTTTGACCATAGGTTCCGCCATCGTGTTGCGTATTGGACTTATGTTTCGCCGGGCCTTATCCTGGCATTTATCAGTGCTTTTATCGGGGTACGTTCACTAGCACTCGTGAATCTTTGTGTAAATAGTAGCTCCATCTCCGCAAATATTTTGACAGAGTCGTTAGGTAGCTCCGAATACCATTCAAAGGCTGTTTCTGCTAAGCTGCCGACGAATTGGCGAAGCAACAATTTTTCATCGCCTCCAGTATTGCCGCATAAGGCCCTGAATTGAGCGACATGCTGATGCGGATTCCCTGTCCCTTTATATACGTGGAACTTAGGGATCGTATATCCCGGCGGGTAACTGATTTGGTCATACCAGCCCGGATAGGGTCGTCCATTTCTAACAATTTGCCCAGGCGCTTCACTCGCCTAATGAGCTCGTATTTGCTGAGCTATATAGTCATCCAGGGCGGCCTTGGAAATGGTTTCCTCCTTGGCCGCTGAAAGAGCCGGAGGAGGATTAGATGTCTCCCTTCTGTCGTTTCCAATAATGATCGGAGGGTCTTTAGCTAGAGGGTCTGGGTGTAACATCATCCCTACGATATCTTGGAGGAGGAGCGCCATTTGTTTTATGTTGGCAGCTTGTTCTGCTGCCTCTTTTTCCTTCTTTTCGAGGACTCTGCGTAGATAGTCAGCATCAGTTTCTTGTTCATGACGCTGCTCTGATGATACTTCCGAACTTTCTTTCGGTTCGGTAAGTGCAGTCATCACCGTCATCATTTCCTGAAGCTTCTGATGCTGCTCCTGGGCTTTTGTCATGGATCGGGTGAGCGGTCGATGACCCATCGAAGCGCGGCTTTCCTCCTTTCCGGAAGCCATATAAACAGTGTGCACCACCATGCCCCCAGACCTGGGGCGTTTGTGTTCAGCGCTTATACGCTTCGCCATGTTCACAGGGGCTCTTTGCGGCTTCCTTTTCCCTTGAGGGATTGGAGATGAGGGGGCCGTTGTAGTGGGCACCCAAGTAGCTGTTGCTTTTTGTGGCTTGGCGGAGTAATTCTTCTCCTGCCGAACCTTCATCTTTTTCTGTTGGCAGAGATAGTTTTCATCAATCACCGACTCCTGGACGTGTCGCCAGACTTTGTAAATCTTAGAGGACAACCGCTAAGGCGGATGCTCTAGCTTTTTCTCTGGAGCATTCTCCACAGGTGAACGAGTTCGTTTCAACACCGCAGTAGGAGAGTTTCTGCGCACTGTGTTCAGCAATTCAAAGCTGTTCCCGGTTAGAACAGCAGCATCGATCCTCACCGTTGGAGCTGGCGGAGTTATCCCAGAGGGGGAGTTGCCCCCAGCCTTCCTTACTCGGAGCCAGTGGCGACGTCGAGCGCGTTGTGCGGATGGAATTGTTCTAACCGTAGGGGTGACCTCCTCATGCCCCCTGTGTTGGTCAGAATCTGCTGGTATCAGCCTTTTAAAGACCGACATCCGTTGAATGGGGACGGCTAACCTGTCAAAAGCAGACTTCCGAGCAGGGGAAGCAACCTTGGTGATCTCGCCTGAAACTGGAGTAGGGATAGCTATCCGCTTCGGGATAACATCTTCTGGTATTGTTGGCTTTTTCATGGGCCCGTTGGAGCTCTGACCTAGCCTGTTAAAAACTGAGGCAGTGGAGTTGGGCGACCCGTTTAGAGGGACCGCGGCAATGGTAAGTCGATCAAAGACCGGCTTCTTTGGATCTTCTTGCGATATCATTGGGGCATTGAAGCTCATCACTGGGAACATGGTCTCGAAGAATAGTCTAGTAGTGGTTTGAGTTACCTTTCGACCGGCATCCTGAAAAGTGAGGCCGCTTGGGGCCCGTAAGTCACTCCTCCAGCAAGGACGGAGCGAGAGTTGCAATTGCAGATAGTGCAGTTTGAAGCCATTGATCTTCTGTTTTCTGCACGGTGCAAGACACCAAATCTAAGTACCTTGAATCCACAGGAAACCACAGCAAACCACGATTTGTTCGCGAACACGACACACGAAGAGTGGAGTGGAAAGAGGAAAAGGTCCCACCGGGCGTGCCAGAATCTGTTCCCCTCCGAATGGCGGCGGCGACGTGAGAGCGTCTTGCCTGAAATTCGGGAAAGATGCTATTTGGTTTTATCCGTCCACCTCCCCAAAGATGCCAAGTTGGTTTATGGCACCGTGTATCGGAGGTTTAGACGGATGCGGCCGATGTAGCAGACTTCGTCAGATTCCCCCTCGCTTGAGGGGTTTTTTTATTGTGGGGACGCTCTTCCCTGCAGGCGCAAGCCCCTGCAGTTAATTACGTTACCGCATCGCGGCAACAACTTTCTCCGTCTCCAGAATTTCACTTCATGTCGTGGGTGTTTGTTTTGTTTGTGGTTGCCCGTGGATTGTATACGGAGACTAATTTATGTCGTCGCCCGTAGGACGTAGATTAGTCCAAATATGTATTTTCTTAGATTTGGGTTTGGGGTTTTGGTTTAAGGATACGTTAGCCATTTTTGAGGCTAAGATCAACTTAAACGTTTGTTAAGGACACGTTAGTCTGATTTGAGACTAAGATCGACTTAACGGGATCGTTTAGATCCGACAAAAGAGCATTTGAGGGCTCTTATTGTTCCAGTTTAGGGACATGGTGGTCCATTGTGTGCATGGCCATCGGGACCCGTCACCTCTCTGACGTCGTTGAAGGATTACAACGATAGGTGTCAGAGGAGTTCAGAGATGTACCCTTGAACCAAAGTCGATTGGAGGGGATCTATAGTCCAATTTGGGACTAAAGTCTATTTGAAGGTTTAAGAATACGTTAGCCATGTTTGAGGCTAAGATCAACTTAAACGGGATCGTTTAGATCCGACAAAAGAGTATTTGAGGACTCTATTGTTCCAGTTTAGGGACGTAGTGGTCCATGTTCCAGTTTAGGGACATAGAGGTCCGTGTTCCAGTTTAGGGACGTGGTGGTCCATGTTCCAGTTTAGGGACGTGGTGGTCCATTGTATGCATGGCCATCGGGACCCGTCACCTCTTTGACGTCGTTGAAGGATTACAACGATAGGTGTCAAAGGAGTTCAGAGATGTACCCTTGGACCAAGTGTAAATTGATTTAAAAGAACAGCCGTGCTCAGTCAATTTAATTTGAGGACTTACGGCCAGAATTGGGCTAAGTCCAATTGAGAATGTTCAAAATTTTTATTTATATTTAGCCTAGTAGGCCTTTATTAGGGCTCTTCCCCTGCACTGCATTTTATTCTTGCCTATTAGGCCTTTTAAGTTGGGCTATGTCCCCCTTTTTTTTATAATGCAGAGCATTTGTTTTGGTCCATTGGGCCTTTTAATTGGGCTCTGCCCTTTAACAATACGCTGCATTAATTAATCTGACAAAGTGCTACGTGGCTTGTCAGGCGCTTTGCGCCAATTGAGGAGCGCAAGGCTGATTTAGATTGGTTTTGTCGATCAAAAAATATTTACCGCAATCAAGAACGGCGTCGCATGAAGCTAGCCGGTGAATACGGGTCGGTCCACAGGGATTTTGTAATTTCCTTAAAGTTCTTACGAGCTAATTCCAAATGGTGTTGGTCTTATAATTAAACCTAAAAATTGAAGTTGTGTTATACTAGGATTAGAGACTTGCTAGGATTAGGTTTAGGGAAAATTTGGTAAACAAAAATCTACATCTATTTCCATTGCCTTTAATTAAAGATATCATATTAGTATTATGGTAAATCTTAACAATGGGGATTAGGATGATTGGGAAGATTGATTCTTCCTCTAGATTCTTGTCCTTCCTTTCTTAATCTTTACCCTAACCTCTATGGAAAACCTTAAAATCCGGGCTTTTAGACTACGGAATCACCGTTGCCTCGAGGGTAAAGTGTCGTAGGGAGCGGAATAAGAAGGTATGCATGGAGTTCTAATTTTTATAAAAGATTGGCAAAGAAAAGAGATGAGAGATCTTCATCTCTCAAATTCTTCCCTATTCCTAACCCTAACAAGCGAGAAAACTACTCGCTCATTGAGGGGATGAAGAAAGACATGATTTTATTAAAGAGAAGAAACATCTATTGCAAATTAATAAAATTCTAAACTAAATTAAACTAAGGCAAGAAAATAATTTACCTAGGGCAGAGATATAAAAAAATATAACTAGGGCAAGAAAAATAACCTACTTACGATTGATGCGCTCTAACTTTAAGAAAACAGAATTTTATTCATGAATAGAGGCATAAGAAAATACAAAGGTTTGGGTTCTATTTATAGGACTTAGAAACCCTAGGTTTACAATTTCTCCGCATGTCTACAATTACAAATATACCTCCAGGAAATCTTTTCAGAGCCGCTAGTGCATTATGGTAAAATATTGTCTGAATGAGGGCTTCATACGGCCGCGGAACGCGGCAATGGCGCGCTTGGGCCGCGGTTCCGCGGCCCTTTAGTGAGGTCTCCTGATGACTTTTCCTGGGCCGCTTTAAGGTTCTCTGGGCTTTTTATTTCTTTAGTCTTTTCTGCATTTGAGCTTCTACAGTGATTCCAGATCTTCAGTGAACACTTTGCAATGGATTTTTAACCGTCTGCTTTGCATTCTTGGACCTTACGTTGCCTTGTTGATGGTGAACTGTTTTTCTTCTAGGCTTTACTAAGATCTTCCTACTTGTTGGTCAAAAATCCTTCTTTTGTGTCGTCTTTTGTGTTTTTCACTGTTTTTGCTCCAAGAACATGTAACCTGTAACATGTAGCAGATATGGGTCAAAAGCACCTGTTTTTATTCTTAAATGCATAAGAATGGGGGATATAAAATGCAATATTATGTTATGAACAAATACCCCAAACTTATCTTTTGCTCGTCCTTGAGCAAACTTATTATTTTATTCTCGATAAAAATCTAACCCAGCCACACTTTTGCAGGGAAACGCAATTGCACTGAGCACGTGCAACAAGCCGTTAAACTTCTAGGTGTCCCTAGTAGGAGGAGTGTTGTCTCCTGAGGGTTTTCAGCGGATACTACCCATAAAATCCTATCAATTTGGCTTTTCGACTTTTGTTCTCCAATTAGGTTTTCTAACAAGGAATTCTATTATCGTCGACCCGCAAATTATCCACCCATATTCTTCACACTTCCTTATCATTTAACTTAAGATTATATATGTTTTGTAGACTTACTTAGCTTTCGGCATTTCCTAAGTTTTCCTTCTAAAGTTCCATCTCCACTTGGGAATTTCTATCAACTTTACTAAAGATACAAGTTCTATTCTTCATTTTTTTCTCTCACCTAAACTCCAATCACATATCTCCACGTGTGTGTAAATATCACCCTTACACTTGGAAATTCAAATCAAGCAATCGTACTCTCGTCCATTATCCAAAGCACTTATTAATTGGTGAATTTTCGCTTACACATCCTTCACGCGACCGTTAATACTTCTTGAGGTACTAACAACCGATTACAAGATGCGTTACCATTTTAAAGCGTACTTCCTAGTTCTGCAACATCCAAGGCTTTTAGCAGTGACTCCCAAACCAGTTGGTCTAAAGCACTAGGTGATAAGGCACCCTCGCTAAATATTTTTCTATTTTTACAGCCTTAAGTAATCACAAAAACCAGTGTCCATTTTTTTTCTTTATTCACTTTTTTCTTTTATTTTCATTGTACTAAGGACTTTAGACAAGATCATTTCAAGGTCTCTTCTACTATTCCAAGTTTCAAGGTGCGTGCTTGTGCAAATTGTAGGGTATACATTTTCAGAATCTAGACTTAAGCTAGGAATTATCTTTCAAACTTGTACTCTAATAAAAGTTTTAATACTTTTCCTTCGTTTCGACTTAGCCCAAGAAGTGAACTCAAAATTTGCCTATTTCTAAATAAACTACAAAGGCATATACTCTCTACCGTTAAATTTTAAGGAAGGTTATTTTTAGGGTTTTTAATTTACTATGTCAAAGATCTAGTTTTTCCTAGCCAGTTGGCCTATTTATCAAACTCAAGTCAATTAGCCAAAATTGAATACATTAATTTTTATAATTTTTGAAATTTTTCAATTTTTATGGGTTTTTTCATTTTCTAATTTTTTTTTTCAAATTTTTCAAATTTTTATGATTTTTATATAAAGGTGCAATGCAAAAATATACATATGAATGCGACGAAAGAAGACTTATCGAGCATACCCTCAAACTTAAACTGGACAGTGTCCTCACTGTCATGCTGCACCAAATGGGTCGATAATGTCGGCAATTATATTTACATATTATACACACCCCCAAATTTATTTGAAATAATGTTTTGGAAAAATTGATTGGAAATTCGGGGGTGAAAGTGGAGGAAAATTAATCAGTGTAGATCGGCTCCTGCAAAAACAGGAGCTCCTCCGATGGGTCCGCTATGAAGAACGGTTTCAAACGATGCCCATTCACTTTGAATAGCGTACCGTCCTCCGGATTTTCAAGATCAACCGCACCGTGCGGATAAACGGTGCGGACTACAAAAGGTCCTCTCCATCTAGAACGGAGCTTGCCGGGGTGATAATGTAACCGAGTATCATAGAGTAAAACCTGTTGACCAGGTTTAAATGTTTTACGCAAAAGGTGTTTATTGTGGAACACCTTAGCTCGGTTTTTAGCAATTATGGCATTATCATATGCCTCATCCCGCGGCTCCTCTAGTTCATTCAACTGCAGCTTTTGGTTGCTGCCCGCATCTCCTAAAGATAAATTCAGCTCTTTAATAGCCCAAAATGCTTTGTGCTCAATTTCTACTGGGAGGTGGCAAGCCTTCCCGTAAACAAGTCGGTATGGAGACATGCCAAGATCGGTCTTGTATGCAGTACGAAAAGCCCATAGTGCATCGATCAATTTGAGTGACCAATCTTTATGGTTTTTAGAAACCGTTTTCTCCAAGATTTGCTTAATTTGCCGATTAGAGACCTCGGCTTGTCCACATGTTTGGGGATGGTATGGCGTTGACAGCTTATGGATGATAGAATATTTGCGCATCAAGGACTCAAAAGTCCTATTGCAAAAGTGAGAACCATTATCACTTATTATCGCGCGAGGGTGCCCAAATCGAGAAAAGATGTGTTCTTTAAGAAATCGAACGACAACCTTGTTGTCATTCGTTCGACTAGGCACAGCCTCGACCCACTTTGAAACGTAGTCAACAGCCAAAAGGATATTCACATTTCCAAAAGAGTTTGGAAATGGTCCCATGAAGTCTATACCCCAAACATCAAAAATATCCCCAACCAAAATTGGTTGGAGCGGCATTTCGTTTCTCCGTGATATCCGGCCCAAGTGTTGGCACCGGGAGCAAGTCTTGTAATATTCATATGCATCCTTGAAGAGTCATGTCCAATAGAAACCACATTGCAAGACTTTCTCAGCTGTCTTCTTTGGGCCAAAGTGCCCGCCACATACTTGATCGTGACAAAAAGACAGCACACTCTTAACCTCATTTTCCGGTACACACCGACGAATGATTTGGTCGGAACAGTATTTAAAAAGGTAAGGTTCATCCCAGTAAAAATGCTTTACTTGGGACAAGAATCGATGTTTATCCTGTTTTGACCAATCGTTAGGTATCAAGCCGGTGGCTAGGTAGTTTACAATATCGGCAAACCATGGTTCGCAAGAAACGGTCAAGAGTTGCTCATCGGGGAAAGCATCAGTGATAGGAAGTTCAAGTGTAGGCGAAGAAGGAAGTCGTGAAAGGTGACCGTCCACTACGTTTTCACATCCTTTTTTGTCCCTTATGACAAGGTCAAATTCTTGTAGCAAAAGGATCCAACGTATGAGCCTCGATTTTGCATCCTTCTTCGCAAAAAGGCGGCGAAGAGCTGAATGGTCAGTGTACACAATAACTGGAGAGCCGATTAAATAAGGCCGAAATTTTTCAAGTGCAAACACAACCGCTAAAAACTCTTTTTCTGTCGTTGTGTAGTTTAATTGTGCCTCATTTAATGTTCGGCTAGCGTAATAAATCACGTGAGGCATCTTATTAGTGTGATGTCCAAGAACAGCACCAATGGCAAAATCTGATGCGTCGCACATGATTTCGAAAGGGTGCGTCCAGTCTGGAGATGAAAGAATGGGCGCAGAAATGAGAGAGTGTTTCAAAGACTCGAACGCTTTTATGCAAGTTGAGTCGAAATCAAAAGTTGTGTCCTTGGCCAATAAGAGAGTCAAGGGTCTAGCAATCTTGCTAAAATCCTTGATGAACCGTCTATAAAAACCGGCATGGCCAAAGAAAGCTCGGATATCTTTGACGCATTTAGGAGGAGGGAGATTAGAAATGACTTCAATTTTCGCTCTATCAACCTCTATATCGTTTTCCAAGATGACATGTCCTAAGACAATGCCTTCTCGTACCATAAAGTGGCACTTCTCCCAATTCAAAATTAGGTTCTTATCCCTACAGCGGGTAAGAACTGCGTCAAGATGTCGTAAACACTCGTCGAAGGAGTCACCGAAAATGAAGAAATCATCCATAAAGATTTCCAAAAACTTCCCCACCATGTCCGAAAAGATCCCCATCATATACCGCTGAAATGTCGCGGGTGCATTACATAACCCAAAGGGCATGCGACGATAAGCAAAGGTGCCAAAGGGACAAGTAAATGTGGTCTTGTCTTGATCCTCTTTGGCGATGGGGACTTGGTTATAACTGGAATAGCTATCTAAAAAGCAGTAGAACTCATGCCCCGCCAATCGTTCTAGCATTTGGTTAATGAAAGGTAAAGGAAAGTGGTCCTTCATTGTCGCGGCATTGAGTTTTCTATAGTCGATGCAAACTCGCCATCCAGTTTGGGTGCGAGTAGGAATTAACTCATTTGCCTCATTGGTAATGACCGTGATGCCCGATTTCTTTGGCACGACATGAATGGGGCTAACCCATTGGCTATCCGAGATAGGGTAAATGATACCACTATCAAGGCATTTAACAATCTCCTTCTTGACCGCCTCTTTTATAATGGGGTTGAGGCGTCTTTGTGGATCCCTTGCTGACTTGGCATCATCCATCAAGTGTATATGATGTTCGACAATGAGGGGACTAATCCCCTTGATGTCCGCCATAGACCAGCCGAAAGCTTGCCGATTATTGTGTAAGACCATTAAAAGAGCCTTCTCTTGCTCGAGAGCTAGAGAGGCAGATATGATAACGGGTAAGGTCTCATTCTCACCTAGATAAGCATATTTTAGGTGCGACGGAAAAAGATTTAGTTCGAGTTTAAGTGGTGAAACAATAGATGGTAACAATGGAGTAACTGTTTCAAACTCGAAGGATTCCATCAAAGGTTCAAATTGAGTGTATGCTACCGACTCGGATGGTTCAACTAACTCATCCGGAAAAGAAAAAGACTCAAACTCGGGTGGAGAGTCTTCAAGATCGTCAACAAAGATGAAACACTCATAATCTTTGTCCGTCGTGAAAGCTGTGTCGGATTCTAGGAGGAACGCGCTAGGCGTCATCACCGCTGTGGTCAAACATAAAATTTTCGAACTCACGGTCCTCCTCCGCGATCTCATTGATCGAGCAAACATCAAGTACGCAAGAATTAGGCTCGCAAGGCTGACTTCCTAACTTGAAAATGTTGAGTTCAACTGTCATCTTGCCAAAAGATAGATTCATTGAACCGTTACGACGGTTGATTACCGCGTTAGAAGTCGCGAGGAATGGTCGACCAAGTATCACCGGAATTTGATTACGGGGGTTAGCGACAGGTTGTGTATCCATAACAATAAAGTCAACGGGGAAAATGAAATCCCCTACTCTAATTAACACATCCTCCAACTCTCCCCTAGGATGGGTGATTGATCGGTCGGCCATTTGGAGAGTACAATGAGTGGGCTTAAGCTCTCCAACGTCTAATTGTTCGTACACCGAATAAGGTAGCAAATTGACACTAGCACCAAGATCTAATAGTACTCTATTGATGGTCTTGTTCCCAATTGTGATCAAAATAGTAGGACAACCGGGGTCCTTGTGCTTTGGGGGTAAAGAATTGACAAGAGCATCACTAACAGCACTAGCCACAAAAACTTTCTTGGGTACTTGTGACTTCCTCTTTTTGGTGCATAAGTCCTTTAAGATTTTTGCATATGAAGGAACTTGTTGGATTGCATCCAAAAGAGGGATATTTATGCTAACCTGTTTGAACAACTCTACAATCTTTTCCATCTGTGAAGTTGGTTTATTGGATCTCAACCGATTTGGAAAAGGAACATTTTGAAAAGTTGTTGAGTCCAAATTCTGCGGATCAGATTGTTGAGTTGGAACGGAACCCCGTGTAGATGTGTTCATATTGTGAGAAGTGGGTCCGTTCGAGCTAGAAGAAGTAGAGCCATGTGAAGGATGTAGAATAGGCTCTAACGAAGAAGAAGAAGACGAAGAAGGTGAAGAACCACCGGCAGGGGTGTCATGGTTAATACCTACATTGTTTTGCAGCACTTTTCCGGATCTCAACGTGGTCACAGCATTTACGTTATGATTCTGCTGTTCATGTGCAACATGTGCGTGACCGGGGTTTGGGATTGGTTGAGACGGAAGCTTTCCTTTCTCTCGCTCTTTCAATGCCGCGTTGAGTTGTGCAATTTGTACCTCAATAGCTTTGATGCTTTGATCGTGTGAGGCACTGTTTTGCATCAAAGATTGAACAGAAGTCTCTATCCTAGCTGTGGACTGTGCAGATTGCTTTAGGAATGCTTCTAGACTTCTTTCGAGCGAGCTAACCGCATTTTGAGGGGGAACAAAATTGTTGGGTACAAAATTGTTCATTTGATTAGGGTAAGGTTGCTGTTGGAGAGGTTGCTGAAATTGAGTTTGTGGAGGTGCTTGTTGTTGTGGAGGAGGAGCCCTTTGAAAATTGTTGTTTCCTTGGGATTGTTGATTTTGGTTACAAGCGAAATTTGGGTGGCTCTTCCAACCCGGGTTATATGTCGAAGAGTAAGGAGCATTTCTTTGTCGTTGCTGAAAGGCAGCATTGACTTGATCTTGTCCTTGAGTAGAAGCTGTGTGAGGACACTCTTCGGTGAGATGTGATGGATCCGAACAACAAGCACAAACAGTTCGTGGAGGCACAACAGGGGCAGGAGAAGGCGATGAGATTTTGGTCTCAAGCGCTTCTAGCTTTTTCGTAAGAGCGGCCATCTCGGCCTTCATAGCAATCGATATATCTAATTGATGTATGCCTGCCCTAGATTGACCATTAGAAGAAGATGATGTGGTCTTGGTGCTCTCCCATTGAATTGTTTGTTCACTAAGGTCCTCAAGAAACTGCCACGCTTCCTCATTTGATTTGGTTAGAAAGTGACCTTGACAGATGGTTTCTAGCAACTGCTTCGTTGCCGGGTTCAATCCCTCGTATAATGTTTGGCAGAGTTGCCAAATTCCGATCCCATGATGAGGGCATTGAACGAGTAGGTCTTTAAATCTTTCAAAACACTTCCAAAATGGTTCCGAAGGAAGCTGAGAAAATTGTATAATCTCGTTACGGATTTTAGCAGTTTTGTGATGAGGATAGAACTTTTTAAGAAAAGCTTTCACAAACTCGTCCCAATTTCTAATTGAATATGATGCTGTGCTGTATAGCCACTTCTCAGCTAAGTCACATAAGGTGAAAGGAATGACCCTTAGCCTTATAGCGTCATCACTTAATTGGGCAGTTTTCATTATGGCGCAAACGTTTTGGAATTTGTTGATAAAGATATATGCATCTTCGGATTCCAAACCATGAAACTTAGGCAGCATATTGATGAAGTGGGGTTTGATCTCAAAATTGTCCCCATTAGCCGGTGGGAGGGAAAAACAAGTAGGAAGGGCGGTGCGGACGGGGTAGAAAAGATCCTGGAGCGCGACTCGTGCGGGCGCTTCAACAGGCGGGAGATTCGGGTTATTCGCACCTGGAGGTGGAATCATTCCCGTCGGTAAGGTGTTGTTAGGATTGTATCCCGACATACCTTCGGAAGAAGAATGTGATGGTGAAAGTGAAGAAGTGGACAAGATTTCGACTTCAGAGTTGAAAGGTTCGTCGGTCGGTACCAACGAAACACGGACTAATCGGGCGCTAGGGTCCCTAGTCCAACCAGACATACACTAAAAGGGTTAGTGTAGTAGAAAGATAAAAGACAGAATGTGGAGGTAAGAAAACGTCAATGAGAAGAAGTGGTGTGAGTGAGTGCAAAGATTTCTTTAGCGACAAGTTGCAAGTTTTGAAAAGATTTTTCCTTTTTCTTTTTAAGTGAGCTTTTGCAAAAAGATTTTTTGAAAGAGACTTGTGACACAAATACAATTAACCACACATGCACAATCAGGCCTAAGTCTAGGATCACCTAGGTCAGCTAGACAGCTCCTAACTGTTCCAAAGGGCTAGAGATATGACCTCAAACCGCCTTTTCACCGTCAGTTGCGGCCAGGTAAGTGCCAGGTAAGTGGAAAGGAACCACACTGTGGGCCTAATTAAAAATCACTAGCCTTGACACACTTGCCTAGGCACCGCAAAGACAGGTTAGGATAAACGGCTGATGCCTATACTAGTCCTCTGTCCTATTGAGCGCGACGTCTGTAGGGCCGAGTCTAATATTTTTTAATTAAAAATGGTCAATGCAAATGCTTTAAGTGATTTCTGGGGTCCTGGGAAGGGTAATGAAATCCCTACCCAATCTGAATTGGTCAATAGCCCCTTAAAGTCAGATTAAAGTATGCAAAGCAGTAAATCACTTGCAATCAATTTGTTATTTAGCGCGGCGTAAAGAATCCTGCAGAAAACCAATTATTGGAAGGGGGAAGAAGATTTTTAGCGCGAAGAATCCCGCAGAAGATTTGGCAAAAGATATATGGGGATTTGCAGAGGAGGGAAAGAGGAATCAAACCATGCAAAAATTGCGCAGAGAACAGCAAATAGGACCGCGGAACCGCGGTTTTGACAGGGTGAATGCGGCGGAACGGCGGCTGGTTAGGGGCTTTAAGTCTCCAAATTTTTTCAGCTGCTCTGTACTTTCAATCTCCTCCTGTTTTGATGTACCCCTTTCTGATTTGCCTTCTGTGTTGTTTCAGATTCGTCAAACCTGCAAAGATTCATAAAGAAAACCCTTCAAATAATAAAAGATGATAGAATTTTTATTTTTTTTTAATTTTTTTTCAGATTTTTATGATTTTTTATATTTTATATTAACCCAAAATTACAAAAAGGAAATTTTACGCCATCCCCGGCAACGGCGCCATTTGATTTAGATAGATTTTGTCAATCAAAAAATATTTACCGCAATCAAGAACGGCGTCGCATGAAGCTAGCCGGTGAATACGGGTCGGTCCACAGGGAATTTGTAATTTTCCTTAAAGTTCTTACGAGCTAATTCCAAATGGTGTTGG
Source organism: Agapanthus africanus (assembly GCA_030015575.1). Lineage (NCBI taxonomy): Eukaryota > Viridiplantae > Streptophyta > Magnoliopsida > Asparagales > Amaryllidaceae > Agapanthus > Agapanthus africanus. The sequence goes on along the minus strand of JASDDO010000028.1, from coordinate 13,479,238 downwards.
TCTTATAATTAAACCTAAAAATTGAAGTTGTGTTATACTAGGATTAGAGACTTGCTAGGAATAGGTTTAGGGAAAATTTGGTAAACAAAGATCTGCATCTCTTTCCATTGCCTTTAATTAAAGATATCATATTAGTGTTATGGTAAATCTTAACAATGGGGATTAGGATGACTGGGAAGATTGATTCTTCCTCTAGATCTTTGTCCTTCCTTTCTTAATCTTTACTCTAACCTCCATGGAAAACCTTAAAATCCGGGCCTTTAGACTACGGAATCACCGTTACCTCGAGGGTAGAGTGCCGTAGGGAGCGGAATAAGAAGGTATGCATGGAGTTCTAATTTTCATAAAAGATTGGCAAAGAAAAGAGATGAGAGATCTTCATCTCTCAAATCCTTCCCTATTCCTAACCCTAACAAGCGAGGAAACTTCTCGCTCATTGAGTGGATGAAGAAAGACATGATTTTATTAAAGAGAAGAAACATCTATTGTAAGTTAATAAAATTCTAAACTAAATTAAATTAAGGCAAGAAAATAATTTACCTAGGGCAGAGATATAAAAAAACTATAACTAGGGCAAGAAAAATAACCTACTTACGATTGATGCGCTCTAACTTCAAAAAAACAGAATTTTATTCATGAATAGAGACATAAGAAAATACAAAGGTTTGGGTTCTATTTATAGGACATAGAAACCCTAGGTTTACAATTGCTCCGCATGTCTACAATTACAAATATAACCCCAGGAAATCTTTTCAGAGCCGCCAGTGCATTATGGTAAAAAATTATCTGAATGAGGGCTTCATACGGCCGCGGAACCGCGGCAATGGCGCGCTTGGGCCGCGGTTCCGCGGCCCTTTAGTGAGGTCTCCTAATGACTTTTCCTGGGCCGCTTTAAGGTTCTCTGGGCTTTTTATTTCTTTAGTCTTTTCTGCATTTGGGCTTCTACAGTGATTCCAGATCTTCAGTGAACACTTTGCAATGGATTTTTAACCGTCTGCTCTGCATTCTTGGACCTTATGTTGCCTTGTTGATGGTGAACTGTTTTTCAGAGCCGCCAGTGCATTATGGTAAAAAATTATCTGAATGAGGCTTCATACGGCCGCGGAACCGCGGCAATGGTGAGCTTGGGCCGCGGTTCCGCGGCCCTTTAGTGAGGTCTCCTGATGACTTTTCCTGGGCTGCTTTAAGGTTCTCTGGGCTTTTTATTTCTTTAGTCTTTTCTGCATTTGGGCTTCTACAGTGATTCCAGATCTTCAGTGAACACTTTGCAATGGATTTTTAACCGTCTGCTTTGCATTCTTGGACCTTACGTTGCCTTGTTGATGGTGAACTGTTTTTCTTCTAGTCTTTACTAAGATCTTCCTACTTGTTGGTCAAAAATCCTTCTTTTGTGTTTTTCACTGTTTTTGCTCCAAGAACCTGTAACCTGTAACATGTAGCAGACATGGGTCAAAAGCACCTGTTTTTATTCTTAAATGCATAAGAATGGGGGATATAAAATGCAATATTATGTTATGAACAAAGGTGCAAGTCCATGAGGAGGTGACAAGTGTCACACTCAGGAGAGCGCAAGCGCAGTGCGCTGCACCAGTGCACTGCGCTGTTGCGCTGCTGAGATGTGGCGCGCTCTGGTGAGTTGCGCCAATTCTTGAGAGCAGTGCTCTATTTTTAGAAGCGCATAGCGCAGATCATTATGGGGCTGACACGTGACGCTCTCTGGTGGCTTGCGCCAACCCGAGAGCGCGACAGTGTAGATTTTGCAAGTGCAGGGCACTGTCTTATTGTTTTGATCAAAGAAAACAAATTTTCTTGTTTTCAAAGAACCAGTGGTTCATCAAAAGGCAATGCCTTTATTATTATTATATTTTTATTGAAGATCTTTGATCTTGTTCTTAGATCAATGATCTTCTTAGAAGAAATTCTTCTTTTATTCAAGGTCTTTACCTTTCCTTTCTTTGAGCTCTTCTCAAAATTTTCTTTAAAGAAGTTCTCTCTGTGTTGATGTTCATTCTTTTGAGTTAGGGTCTAGGGGTATTTATATAGTGCCCATAGATTTGTTAAGTTTGTTAAAGAGATCATTCTCTGAGTGATTTAGGGAATTTTCTCCACCGTTGGATCTTTGATCCAAGGGTTTCTGTTTTACAGAAGACAACCTTCTTGTTTTAACAAGAACGGAAGGATCTTACTGAATTTTAATTCTGTTTGGCGTAAACGCACATGCGCCTGACACGTGTCGCGCAGCGCAGTGCGCAGCGCGGCCGCGCTATCGCACCTGCGCCTGACACGTATCGCGCAGCGCAGTGCGCAGCGCGGCCGCGCTAGCGCAGCCGCGCTGCCACGTGGCGCCCAGTGCAGCGCGACTGCGCTGCCACGTGACACGCAGCGCAGAGCGCAGATCATCTGAAGCGTTGCTTTCTTTAATTTTGTTTTAATTTTCAGAATAGAGCCTTGCTCTGATTGGGGGAAACAGAAGCGTTGCTTCGTTTCCTGCCTTGGAATTTGAATAGAGCTTTGCTCTGATTGGGGTAAACAATAACATCACATGTCATCAACGTAAGCAAGTATGCATACACCGATTGTCGTCGATGTATAGCAATGAAAACCGGCGATACAACTACATACTACACTTACGGTCACAGAAAAGAAAGTGTACAACTACAACAGTTGGAATCTGCAACCTCCTTAGATATCGCATGCCTAACCAAATGAATTCCTTAGACATCTCATGCATAACAATTATAAACTCCGCATTTTAGTCTCATTATCGAAAACACTTTTCAATATCAAGTCGGGCAATTCAACAAGATTCCCGACATCTTGATCGAATGCTCGTCGCAAACTTTAGTAGACGGCTGCACCCGCAGATGCCATCGACGAAGTGCACTAAGCCGGAACACCGCTGCCGCGAGCACCCGAACGGATGCTTTTGGCGACGGGGTTCTCCTACAGCCACTTGGTCGGGGCTATGGGGCGTGGCTGTCTGTTAAGTTTACCCGGCGAGTATCCGCGTACGCTACGTGATTGCGACGGACTTTTGATCACATCAAAATTCCGTGGCAACCGATCATCTGAGACTGAACTGCTAGATTTATAATATTCAAATTAGTTATCTCATAACTACATGTGGATTCCAAATATTGTATCACATTCCAGATAAATAGACAATGTTAAACTTTCCGATCGAATAAACAAGCACCCAATATTTTCCAAATAGTTCTCAACACTTGAAATTAGTTTAAAAACATCCATCACATGCCACAGTACCAATGGTCCAGCCGTAGAAGGGTCAAGCCAACGCCTCACATGTGGTACGCCATACTGCCACAAACCCTAAGGTTTAGAGGCCGTTCAAGACGGTCACATAATCGAGTTAATATTTGTGTTCTTCTAGAGGGTCCACCGCGTTACTTGCACGACTTAGAACGTTCTTAAACTACGGAAAAATCCAACACTCGGAAATTTTCCGGGTCGGGAAAAAGTGAGTTATTGATATCCGTTCGAACTTTTTAACACGTTCTAAAAATTACCCGGACAAGCTAAACGAAATTATACTTTCCGATCGGATCAACGAGCTCCCAATACAACCCAGAAAACTCAACACTTGAGTAAAATAAAAATTCCCAGAACCAAGCAGAATTACCTACGGATGAAACTGTACAAAAACTATCCCTCAATCTACAGTAAATGCCGCGGAACCGCCGCCAATGCCTTTGTTTGGCCGCGGTTCCGCAGCGCAATGGTTGATTTAGGGGGTCGTTTTTCACAGTTCCCCATAAAATTACCTGCTGAATTTTCTGAGCATTTTTAATATGAAAAATATCAACTTTTTGAAAAATTTCCAGAAACTAAGGTTTTACGGGTATTCGGAGTTCGATCGGACTTTAAACTTCGTCTAGACTTCGCCTAAAACTCTAGCTTCGCTCTGATACCACTGTAGGGTTACTAGGAACTCTCACAAGGGTCTACGAGGCATCAACCATGCCCGATTTAAAATTTAGACGTGTCGAACAACCCTTAACAAGATCTTTGAACTAGAGATTAGGCGAAACATAGCATATTAAACACTTTAACACTAAGTGAGAGGGATTACAATTTTTGTAGATCCTGTCCTTCACTTCTAAAGCTCCGTGTTGAGGTCTCTTTGCTGCGATCATCATGTACCCGGACTCTAGAGAGGCTCCACGAAGAGAATAATGCAAACTTGCTCCCGATCTTCGATAACTAAGATGATCTACCTTGAAGTTTCTTAACACAAGCTCTCACTCACTAAATGAAGTGAACACCCTAATTTAAATGGCTAGGATAGATTAGGATGATGAAGTAGGATTTTAGCCCTCATTTGTTTTCTATTTCTCACTCAAAATCATCACAAAATGAAAACCTAGAAAGCTTTCTCAAAGCTCAAGGTTGAAGAAGAAAAAGAAAAATAAAATGAATTCATTTTGTGATGAATAATGAAATGATATATGATTAATAATGTAACCATGGTCAACTATGACAAGGCTAACCCAAGTAGAGAATTAACTAGGGCTAGGGTTTGGGTTGGGTTAAAAAATGAGTCACTTAAAATATCAACCATAATATCTAAGCACAAAACAAAAGAAAACCTTCTAGAAGGTTCATGAAATAACTAACCCAAATCAAACCCTAACCTTGTTTAATCTCCACTAAACATGTTGCATTAGTAATCATATCATGTTACAATATTATATATCACATATATAATATTTATAGTAACAAAATAAAATAATACAATTAACATATATCGCATATATATCAACGTATTACCCGAGTGAGAAAATGAATATTTCAGTGATCTTATATTAGTTAATGTAATTTAATATATCATATATATAATTATACATTAAATTATCGAATCAACACTTGATCCGACAATCCGGCTATATCGCATATAACCGGCTAATATATCATTTACCGATTCATCGAATCAACACTTGATCCGATGACCCGGCTGATATCAAATATCGCGAGAATATAATACAGTATCTCATATCGCATTATCCTCGGTCCTGCACATATCACATATGTGCTCCTACTCCATTTTTCCTGAGCCAAGAAACCTCTGTGTAGGACTCTAAAGAATCGTCAATACGCCGGCAATAGGTGATGATCATATCAAACACCCACAAGCAGCAAGCGGTCAGCTAAACATAACATCCACCCAGGTATTGAGCGATCAGAAGATCAACAAGCAAGCATGTACATTCTCCTGCGAATCCAATCAGTAACACTCCCGTACAGTCCGGTCTCGTCGTCTGATATGTCGCATATCTCGCCTAGGGGTGGTAAACGTCAGACCCCAGTAGCTTGATAAGTCGTGTCGATATGAGGTCTATAACAGTTCGAGAAACTACTGATAACACTTACCAGTAAATCTCAGCAACCCTGGCCAGGAATTTCCAGTTATAGCCAATCGAACACAGCGCAACATCAACTCCCTATACCGGGAGAGACGAATCCCCTCCCATCGCTCATTGCCTCCATGTGATTCGAGACTGTACCCAAAAGACACCTTTTTGCACGCCATCTTGGACGTGGAATGATGGAAATCAAAGCACAGTGGGAATCACACAAGACTCTATGACGATCTCGGGTCAACAGACTACTCTGTACCAGTGTCACCGGAGAACTGCCACCTGACGTGAGGTATAATACCATCTGGGAGTTCTTGGCGAGTCCATCCAGTGTACCCAGTCTCTACTGAGCACCCATACACCATCCTTGATGTCAAACACCGATGGATATGGGATCATCCATCGCCCATCATATGGGTCAAGATGCGTATACGCTAGTCTACTCTGGTGTATCGATGCCCTGTCTTAATACACTCTCGACTAGGAACAGTTATAGGATGTACTCGCCGACTACCGTGGCCCCACTAGTATGATCTCATCATAGTCCCAGTAGTCGAGTACATATCCTAAGGGCTTTATCAACATGTAACACATAGACAATCAGAATACATGTTAAGATAAAGTACATCCAGATAGCGTACTATTATGTCGAGCAAGAAAGTCCTCCCTATATATGTCCAAGTATCCACTACAATATACATCGTATGTACAGTAATGGCCTCTAGGGTATACATATAACTAACAAGAGCACACCATATCTAATAGGGTGCGATTCCTCCGCTCCGAAACCCTATTGTGCTGTGGTGTATACGGAGGAGTAAGCCGAGAGAGGATCCCATTCTCTTTTAAGTAGTCTCTGAATTCCGTGCTCAAGTATTCTCCTCCCCGATCATATCGAAGGATTTTAATACTTTTACCCGTCTGGTTCTCAACTTCGTACTTATGTTCCTTGAATTTCTCAAAAGATTCAGATTTGTGTTTCAACAGGAACACATGTTCGAATCTTGAGAGATCATCGGTGAATGTAATAAAGTACGAGGAACCATTCCTGGCATGTGTAGACTTAGGACCGCATACATCACTATGTATCTGTCCCAAGAGTTCAGTAGCTCTTTCTCCGTGTCCAGTAAACGGAGATTTGATCATCTTGCCTTTGAGATATGACTGGCGAGTTTCATAAGATGTAAATTCGAACGGATTCAAATATCCATCCTTATGCAACTTAGCCAATCTTGTCACATTGATATAACCTAATCTACAATGCCACAAGAGAACTTCGTTCATTTCTGAACTGTTCCTTTTGTGTGTGTTCTGTATACTTGGAACTGTTGTTTGATTTAGAACGTATATACCGTTATACAACGTACCATACCCAATCAACACTTGATTTAGGAAAATATTCACAAAATTTTTAGTACGAAATAACAGTCGTTCAGAATCATTGTGTTACCACTTGGTAATACAAGGTGATATTCGCCAACTTATTTGGCTGCAACAATTGCACCATTCCCTACTACTAGAGACATATCACCCTTTCCCTGTTCTCTACCTATTTTTAGCTCATGTAATAAATTACATGTGTGGGATCCTGATCCGGTATCCAATACCCAGGACGTAGAGTTAACTGAGAAACAGTTCTTGGTAACGAACACACCCGAAAAAGATGCATCAACATGCTTATTCTTCATTTGGATGGCGTAGGAATCCTGATATTCACATATTCCTTGCTCAGACTTATGACAATCATAAGATAGAGCGGAACATAGCCTAGTATAATAAGTGGGTTCGGTCAATACATCCATATTATTATCTTGATTAAGGCGTGTCATTGGTCGCTACCAGGAGAGAGAGAAGGATAATCACTTTGTGTGCGCTCTTTGCAAGATTAGATTGGTTATTATTTTATCTAATCAGAATGGCTCCCACTGTTTTTATCAAATCTTCCTTCAAATCCTAAAAGGTAAGATTAGCCGGGATTAATTACGCCCAACAAGTTCGCCAATCGTTCGGACAGGCAGGTATTGGTACTCTGAGAGAGTCTCCCCATGCTTTCGCATGGAACTAATTAAATAACCTCGTTTCCGCAGGGGTATCACCCTTTAACACCTTTCTTAGACACCTAATGGATCGGCTAATTGTAAAGTGGAAAACTCTCTCAGGAGTAACTCTTACCCGCAATGGGTATCGAGATCCAACTATCATATAGAAGGTATACAATCTCATTGCAAATTCCAACACTTGAAATTCCCAATATCCGTTTTTACCCTTAGCAACTTATGACCTTGGCTATGGTCAACAAATCATAAGCGCTAGCCAAGTTCAACCCGTCATTTCTTGATTGAATTAAACCCACCCGCACGACCCTTGACGCAGGCCAACAAAGTCGAACGACTACCCTAATCCAATTGCATCACATGCTGTAGATAAGCACTAATTAGCTACCACACACTACGCCTTGGCCATGGTCAACAAATGTAGCACGAATGGAGGGCTGCGGCTGATTTTTAAGAAAACCTTTAACGTAATGAACTTGATATCGTTGTAGTGTCTAGTGATTTTGAAAAGGAGTGGTTTAACCTTCGCTTTTAAAATCGAGTAGTTTTAAAAAACAAACCGAATAGGTTTTATTAGTTTTTGCTAAAAAGGTCACTCCCGGTGAAGGGATCTCGGCTTTTTCCTCATCGAATGAGCTGCTGGATATCCATCAAGGAATACCACTGTGCAAAGCAAGAACTACAGAAGCTATGATGATAAATCGAGTGGGTTGTAGCATTTGCTAGTTTTGCTAAAGAGGTCACTCCCGGTGAAGGGATCTCAGCTCTTTCCTCATCAAATAAGGTGCTGGATATTCATCAAGGAATACCACTGTGCAAAGTAAGAACTAGAGCTACCTTTTAAAAAACTTTTGATTCTACAACATTTTTAGGTTTCTTTTCTTTTCATTAATCTCATTAATGAAGTCCCGCTATATAATGTTTTCTAAACATCACAGAAAAATGAAATGAAAATTGAACGTACGCTTATGCCATCCGCATTCGCCACGGGGCCCTGTCATGCACCGTTAGGTTACTTAACTAACGGCAGAGCGGAGGCTGGACTAGCACGGGTGCAAAACATAAGCAACGTTTATTATATATATCATATATATAGCATTCGTCTCACGCAGTTATATGATCACATTACAGAACCAAGCAGCAGAAGTCAACATATGAAATATTGGATATATTAGGAGGTCCGTATTTTAAATTAAGCCAATAATGAAAAACACGAATTCCACGGTCATGATGAATAGCCAATCCCACATCCCTGGACCCCTACGAAAGCGGCAATCAATCCTGCCAATACTAGAGTTAGGAGACCCGGTCTCGACTCCTCGAGATGGTCTCTTACTGGACTCCAGACCCCGGTTACTTATGTTCCCCGTCTTGGGTCTATCCTAATGCGGAAAAGTAAATAATATACATCAATGGTAACATCATCCTCAATCCGGAAGTGTCCCAATAAAAGAATATTACATACAAATTTTACATGAATGAAAATTATAAAACTCTCATCTCATATAAAACCCTCTGGCTATTCATTCACGATGATCCAATATAACATATCACAGTAACACATAACATCACATGTCATCAACGTAAGTAAATACGTGTATCCCAAATTCCGTTGATATATAGCAACGAGATTTGGGATACCCCACATATTACACTTACGGTCCCAGAAAAGAAATGAAAAACTACAATAATTAGAATCTGTATTTCCTTAGACATCATAAACCTGGAACATCTCATATCATGCCTAACCTATAAACCTTGCATTTTAGTCTCAAATCGAAAACACTTTTCAATGACTTAGTCGGGCAATTCAACAAGATTCCCGACTACCCGATCGGATGCTCGTCGGAAACTTTAATAGATGGCCGCACCTCGATGCCTTCGACAAAGTGCACTTGGGCGGAACACCGTGGCCACGAGCACCTGAATGGATGCTTTTGGCAACGGGGTTCTCCTACAGTCACTTGATCGGGGCTATGGGGCGTGGCTACCTAGTAAAGTTATTCGGTGAGTATTCGCGTACGATACGCGATTGTGATGGAGTTTCGATCCGAATCGAAACTTCCAGGTAATCGATCAAAAGAGACTACAATGCAAGATTTACAAAATACTAACTAGTTTTCGCAAAACCAATTATTTTGGATTCTAAAAATTGCATCACATATCATCAAAATCTATATGACGTTAAATATTTCGATCGATTTATCGAACACCCACAAAATCCAGAGACCTCAACAACTTAAGCATCACTAAAAACATCCAGAAAGTGCCAAATTTAAGAAATGAGCAGCATAAGAAAAATTAACCCATAACTCCCCAGACTTGCAGCGGAACCGCGGCCAAATTAGGGTTAGGGTCGCGGTTTCGCAGCTCTTTGAGGGAGTTAGGGTTTGAAATTTCTTGTGGCTCCATATAAAACCCTGCACGATTTTCTGCATATTTTAATCACCAAAATTTTAACTTTTGAAAAATCGACAGAAACATGCTATTTTGCGGGTTTCGAAACTCAATCGAACATTTTAACATCGTAAAAACTTTCCCTAATTGTCTAGCCTGGCTCTGATACCATAAAAGTGTATGCTAGCACCACGGTAGGGTTTAAATGGGCATTACACATGCAATTTTAAAATTTTCTAGGTGCTAATCAATACTAAACAAGGATCAAACTAGATTATTAGGGTTTTAACTATGATATCATAAACTATACTAAGAGATGGATGGCTACAACCTTTGTAGACCGTGTCCTTCTCTTCTAAAGCTCCGGGTTGTAGTCCACGCGACTCCACTAGGCTCCACTTGAAGGTTGAATGAACTTGCTTCGATGACCTTCGTGCCGAAGATGATCCACCCGAAATCCGCTAATCCAAGCTACCTTTTCACTAAACTCTTTAGTGAAGTAAACACACTACACCAAAGCGCTAATCTATTGTAGGATGGTGAACTAGGGGTGTTATTTTCTCACTAGGGTTCTCACAGGCTCAAGGATTCACAACTCATGTGAGAGATTGAGCTTGGAGGTGGAGGTTGTTAGTGTATATGCCCTAGAGGCCATTATTGTATCATACTAGTTTGTATATTACTTAATGGAATCTTGGGATATTCACCTTGTTTGTACAATCTTGCTCAAAATAGTAGTATGCTACTTGGTTTGTTTCTACTTCAATGTGTACATGTGTTTATTTTAGTATATCACCTATACACATTAGTGGAGCCCTTAGGATCTTTGCTTGATTACCAGCGTTGTGATGGCAGTCACACTAGTGGGGGCTAGGTAATCTATAAGCACATCCTTATGCAGGTCCCTAGTCGCAGGACTATCGAGACAGGGCATCGATACTCCGGAGTAGACTAGCGTATGCGCTTCTCATCCCAGAGTGGGAGGTGGTCTATCCCACAGCCATCAGTACGTCGTACTGGAGATAGTATACGGGTGCTCGTTGGGTTAGGAGTACACTGGACAGGACTCGTCGGGAACTGACCGGTTGGTATTATACCTGTCGTCAGTTATCAATTCCCAGGTGACATGAGTACAGCTTAGTCCGCTGACTTGACACTGTCACTTCGCCTCGAGTGTGTTCCCACTGTACTTTGATTACTACCCTACCACAGCTAAAAGGAGTCGTGCAAACAGGTAGTAGTTGGGTACAGTCCCGAAGCACTTGGAGGCAGTGGTGGTTAGACAGGATTCGTCTCTCCCGGTATTGGGGGTTGACATCGCGCTGTGTCTAGGAGAGCCATTACACGAGTAGTCCCTGGCCAGGGCAATCGAGATATACTGGTAGGCTTCCAGTGTTATGTCAGGGTGTTTTGGGCTTCACTCCGACACGACTTGTACCGCTATTAGGGGACTGACATTTACCGCCCCCTAAGCCCGCCATGCGATGTATCAGACGAACAGACCGGACTGTACGGAGACTGTCACATTCAGGCTCAGTAGGAGTTCGGATGGGTTTCACCTCGTCAGTCTTCTTGTCGGCATCTACCTGGGGACCGTTACGCACAGCTAGTGCCGCTTACGGTCTGTGGTTAAACCCACTGCCAGCGTAGTGTCGAGCCTTTCAAGTCCTACACAGAAAGCTATTCGACTTTAGGCAAAAGAGTAGAGGTCGCATGGTTTTGCGACAGGTCGCATGGTTTTGCGACAGGGTTCGGTCACATCCGTGCACTTGTGCACGTACAGTGTCCGGACAGTGTCACGCCCCGCTTCCCAGAGTACGCTAGATTGGGCATGTGACATAGACAACCATGCTACCTGTGGGTAGGAAGTATCCATCCACAGTCACATTACGGCTGTAGAGATATCAAGAACAAGATAAAACTATCTAAAACATGTCCATAATCCAGAATAACAGGAGTCAATAATAAATAAATGCGGAAGCAAATGATCCAATACAAATAACTGAAAAGTGTGTCCCATAATGCGGGCTCACATCAGGAAATAAATGCAGGAAATAAAACTAACTACTACTGAACTCATAGCTCAGCCTGCTGGCTGAAGTACTCCTGCTCGGACTGCAACAGCAGCACGGGATCTGGGCCATGCAAAACCCAGACGTCAGCACGTCATGTCATCAAGTAATATAATATGAACAGTGTAGCAGGCAATGTAATATAAACATGAATACAGCAAGAATAACAATAATATGAATCATACCAGTGCAGGGTAGCGTGCAGTGGGTAAACTAAACTGTTCTATCAGGTTTTCTATTCTAAAGTCTTTGAAATCAATTTGAGTAATCCTCCATGTAACTCAAAGGATATGTCCCGTTACCCCTCGGGACCACGGATCAGGAATATGTGAACCAATAGTGGTTCTGTCCCGTTACCCCCCGGGACCACGGATCAGGAAAATGTAAGAGTCACGAATGGCTCTGTCCCGTTACCCCCCAGGACCACGGATCAGGAATATGTAAGAGTCACGAATGGCTCTGTCCCGTTACCCCCCGGGACCACGGATCAAGTAATACCCTTTTAAGTTACACTTTAGTTTACACTTTTGATTTTTCCCATACCCCCAAGCTATGTATGTCGAGTCAGGTATTCAGTAATTAAGAACTAATGCCAACACAGGATCAGGTAAGAGCAGGTTTGTCTGGATAGACAACAGGAACGGTCCATGAGGACTACATGTTATGTTTGTTGGCATTAGACACAAGATCAGGTAACAGGTAAAGCCATGGTACATCAGGTCCAGCCAGGTAATGTATAAAGGTGTCATGTCATGTCAAGAGTGTACGGTACCATGTCATGTCAAGTAGGAAGTGTAACAGGTCATGTCAGGAAGCACAAGATGTCATGTGGGTGCTCATAATCAAACTAACATAAGCATGTGTATAAATAAACAAGCATGAGTACTATCAGAACAATAAACTGGAACATGTAATATGATATGCAAATAGATATAATTTCAAGGATATGGATGCATAGTTATCGATTAGGGTTACATTTATAGTTCCAATATTAATTAGGATGCAATTTATTAAACATGGAGTGTTAATATCACATTATTATGTAGTAATGTGATCTATGGATGCAATTATATGTATCTTAAATGCGATGGATGCAAACGGGTATCCGAAAAGTTATAAAACTATAAAATGGTAATGTGGGATGTACAACTAAGCAATATGTGATATAAATATTGATATAATAATATTTATATGGATAGCATATTCAAAGCGATTAATAACTATAAAAGTGGTATTGATTAACCATGCGCAAGAAGGTTCCGTTCAGAAATTCAGCATCACCCTAATTTGTAAAATAGCTTAAAAATAACAAACGTTCTCCAAAAGGGACGTGTCTTATACCAAAACAAAGATAATTCAATAAAATTTTCAGTTTTATAAGTATAAGTATCTCATGTTGTCCCTACAAAAAGTTATGAACATTCGAAATTGAAAGTTTGCTGCTGGAATTTTCCTGGACAGCAGTTTGGAGACATTTTCATTTGTATTTTACGTTATTTAAACAATTTATTTTGCAAGTAAATATTTCATAGAGTTATAGTATTCTGAGATAGCTTCGTAACGAACTAAAGAACGTATACTAATGATTTTTCTATGATTTATAATGAATTTTATAAGATAAGGTGTACAGTAAATTTCAGATTTGTCATATCCGATTTTTCAACGACGTTTCATGTGTAAACTATAAGATTTTCAAATGTATAATATTATAAAATGAAGATTATAAACTAATTAAAGATAATAATAATAAATATTACGACGATATATATTTTAAAGGATATTGTTGCAGTATAATGTAATCTAGTATGTCACAAGATAAGTTTTCATGATCTAGATTTAATATGATATAAACGGATGCAAACGGAACATCGAAACGTTATAAAATTAAACATGGGGCACTAGATTTAAACTATAGGTATGGTATTTATTTAAATAGATATAAAATGAATTATATCGCATGTAGCAAGATTAACTTGCCTCGATGGGTCGCGAATCGGGAAAACGGAACGTTAACCGTCGGCGGGGAAAACTCGCGACGGGCGCACGGTTCACGGAATGAACACAAACGACGAACAAAGGAACCACACGGGTCGGGGTACCTCGCTGGAACGTCGAGAAGCGTCACCGGCACGACGGAATTCCGGCAACAAAAGAACAGTTAAAAAAAATGAGAAACGAGACATGAAGCAAGAAGAGAAAGAATGATAAAGAGAAGTACGAGAGAATATATGAGAGAGAGAGAGAGAAAAAGTGGAGAGAGAGAGAGAGAGCTGCAGGTGGGGGCCCACGGAATTAAAAGGAACGCGATTGGCTAAAGGGGAATCGTTAGTTAGGGATAAATATTAATTAAAGATTCAAAACATTTTAAAGAACAGTAGGATATATATATAGGTTAATTTAAAATTTTAAAAGATAGGTAATGAACAGTAAGATATCAGGTTAGTTAGAAAAATATATGCGATGGTTTTAATAATATTAAAATTTGGGATTTTGGCGCCAAATAAAACATTTCCAAATCGCGCCCGGGTCGAGTCCAAAAATTTGAAATTGAAATAATAGGATTTTAAGCGGGATCCAAATTTTAAAATTAAGTGTTTTATGATTAAAAAGTATACCCCCAAAACGGACACATGTACGCGCGCGTAGCCGTCCAAACTCGCCCGTTCCACTGAACGGGACGAGAACACAATGCACGGACGCTACCACGAGGCTAGGGGTGTCAAGTAGGCCAAGATGAATATTTTCAATTTTATTTTAGATGCCAAAATTTGTTATATGTAGAAATGACTTTACCGGGTAAATTTTACAGTAAGCAACAAACAAGCAAGTTAAATGAAATGAGTACTATATTATGCTCAAACAATAACTGAAAATAGTAGCATTGGGCTCGGGTGTTACATTATACCCAACTACAAAAAGAATTTCGTCCTCGAAATTCCAAGAATACAAAGATAGATAACTACAAGAAAAGGTGAGGAAACTTCTGCCGGATTTCATCTTCTCATTCCCAAGCGGACTCTCCATGCTAGCGATTACCCCAAGAAACAAGCACAAGGGGGATAACCTTGTTCTTAAGAACCTTTTCCCTTCGATCCACGATTTCAATCGGTCGCTCCTCAAAAGTCAAGTCTTCTCGTACTGTTAGCTCCGAATGATCCAAAACGTGTGTTTCATCTTGAACATACTTACGGAGTTGAGATACGTGAAATACATCGTGCACATTTGCCAAGGACTGCGGTAACGCCAAACGATACGCTACCTCACCAACACGCTCCACGATCTCAAGGGTCCAACGAATCGAGGACTAAGCTTTCCTCGACTTCCAAAACGAATCACCCCTCTAGTCGGTGATATCTTCAAGAATACCAAATCACCCACGGTGAACTCTAGAGGTCTTCTTGACGTATCTGCCCAACTCTTCTGTCGGTCCTATGCTGCCTTCATATGATTTCTGATAGGGTTAACCTTCTCAACTGTCTGCACAACCAAATCTGGTCCCAATAATCTTCGTTCACCGACATCGTCTCAACAAACAGGTGAACGACATTTACGACCATACAAAGCTTCAAATGGATCCATCTGAATAGTTTCCTGAAAACTGTTGTTGTAAGACAACTCCACCAAAAGTAGATGATCCTCCTAAGACCCCTTGAAGTCCAACATGCATGCTCTCAACATATCTTCAAGAGTTTGGATCATTCTCTCCGACTGACCATCAGTTTGAGGATGATAAGCTGTGCTAAACTTCAATCGAGTCCCCAAACTTTCCTGTAAACTCCTCCAGAAGTGTGATAAGAACCGAGTGTCCCGATCGAACACGATGCTCACCGGTACTCCATGCAACCTTACAATCTCATGCATGTACCGCTCTGCCAAAGTCTCTGTTGATTGACCAACCCGGAAAGGAATAAAGTGAGCTTCCTTGGTCAATCGATCAACAATCACCCATACAGCATTGTTGCCTTTTGGACTCCGCGGTAAAGCCGTCACGAAATCCATGGTTATATGTTCCCACTTCCACTGAGGAATCGGAAGTGGTTGCAATAAACTAGCAACCCTTTGATAATCAGCCTTAACTTGCTGACACACCAAGCACTTTGCCACAAAGTGAGCAATCTCCCGTTTCATGCCTTCCCACCAGAAATGCTGTCGAATATCTCGGTACATTTTTGTGCCTCCTGGATGTACAGAATAAGCTGAACTGTGTGCCTCCTTCATAAGCTCTTCACGAACATCACCCTTTGGCACACACAAACGGCTACCATACCTCAACGAACCATCTTCGTGGATCAATAAATCTGTTCGTAGCCCGGCTTCAACCTGCTCTCGAAACTTTTGCAGTCTAGGATCCTGTGATTGAGCTGCTTTAATATTCTCGATCAAAGACGAATGTACTTGCAGCTGCAACAACTGTCCCGTAGAATGCGGTAGCACAACCTCCAAGTCAAATCTTCGAAAATCTGCGACGATCTCCTTCTGCGTAGTTAACACCTGAATTACTGGTAACCGACTAAGCGCATCCGGAACAACATTAACCTTCCCCGGATGGTACTTAAGATCAAGATCGTAGTCAGCCATCAGCTCCAACCATCTACGATGCCTCATGTTAAGCTCCTTCTGTGTGAACACATACTTCAAGCTCTTATGATCTGTAAGAACTTCGACTCTTTCGCCCAAAAGGTAGTGTCTCCAAATCTTCAAAGCGAAAATCACAGCCGCAAGCTCCAAGTCATGAGTTGGATAATTCTTCTCATGGGTCTTCAACTGTCTCGATGCGTATGCAACAACCTTCCCATGCTGCATCAAAACACATCCCAATCCTTTCCCAGATGCATCGCTGTGAATCACCAATCCTCCGGAATTGTCTGGCATGGTCAGAATAGGGGCGGTTATCAACTTCTGCTTCAACGTCTCGAAAGATAACGCACACTTATCCGCCCATACAAAAGGTACTTCCTTGCGCGTAAGCTTGGTCAACGGCTCTGCCAGACGAGCAAAGTTCTCCACAAATCTCCTGTAGTATCCGGCTAATCCAAGGAAACTTCTTATCTCAGCAACATTCTTTGGAATAGGCCAATCTCGAACTGCTGCAATCTTTTCTGGATCGACGGCAATGCCATCGCCAGACACAACATGCCCCAAAAACCTTACTTCCTCCAGCCAAAACTCGCACTTACTCATCTTCGCATACAATTTCTCCTGTCTCAACGTCTGCAGTGCGATCTTCAAATGCTCAGCATGCTCTTCAAAACTCTTCGAGTAAACCAGAATATCGTCAATGAATACCACAATGAACTGATCCAAGAACGGTGAAAAGATTCGGTTCATCAAGTCCATGAATACTGTCGGCGCATTCGTTACTCCGAAGGGCATCACTAAGTACTCGTAATGTCCATACCGAGTTCGGAACGCAGTCTTGCAAATATCTTCTGTTTTCACTCGGACCTGATGATATTCGGATCGTAAATCCAACTTCTAGAATACCCTCGCGCCACTAAGCTGCTCAAAAAGTTCTCCAATGCGAGGGATCGGGTACTTGTTCTTGATAGCCACCCGGTTTAATTCTCGATAGTCGATGCACATCCTTCTTGTGCCATCCTTCTTCTTTACTAGAAGAACTGGAGCTCCCCAAGGCGAGTTACTGTTTCGAATTCAACCCTTTTCAAGCAATTCAGCAACCTGTTTCTTTACTTCTTCCAACTCTACTGGCGCCATTGGATAATACGCTTTAGATACTGGTGCTGCACCAGGAATAAGATCAATTGCGAACTCCACGTCTCTCCTCGGCGGTAAACCCGATATATCTTCAAACATGTCCATAGAATCACGAACAACAGCCGGCTCTTTACTTTCATCACTTCCATTGATGCAAGAATATTGTTTGTCGGCCTTGCCCTAAACTCGACCGGCCCGACCGAACATCTTCCTTAACGCAACTGCTGTCTGCTGCAAACTCCCTTTCATCCCAGATAAACTCTGCTGCTCTTGGCTGCTGCAAGTATTTGTGAGAAAGTGGTCAAACCCAGGGAGACAATCTACCTCTGGATGTCCACGTCCAGTCTGCGCATGAACCTCCATTCCCTGTCTGCATCGTTGGCAACTAAAGGTCCAGCGAAACTACTGAGTCTCGTCCATTCTGCTACATGCACATCTACGGGTGCTCCCTTGTGCTTTAGTCCGATGAATTTCTCTTCCATTTTCTCCCGTACAGTCCGCGGGAAGAACTTCTCCAGGAAACTCTTAGAAAAATCCACCTACTTGATCGGCTTGGGCAAGCGAGTCTCCTCAACAAGCCACCATTCTCGGGCGTAGTCCACTAGCTGAATGCGTACCACAACAACTTTTTTGTCATCCGGAATCTGTGCCGCAAAAAGCAAGTTCTCTGTGTCAACTAGCCACTGCTCCACTGGCAACGGCTCCTTTAAACCAGTAAATGTAGACGGACCCAACCGCCTGAAATCTGCTACGGTCCCTACTCGGTCAATTGGTCTAGCTCCAACATTGTTCACAGACTGCTGAACGATCCGCAAACCTTCCCGAAACGAGTCCGCTTGCTGCTGGATCAGCTCGGTCTGTTTCTTTGATTCTCCAGCATTTCTCTTATCACTCCAAGCATGGCGGCTTCGTCCACACGCCTCTGGTATGTCTTCAATTTCTTACCGGCCATAATCCTGAACTCAAAATACCCAACATTAGCACGATGATAGATTTTGAATATAGATCAAGGCTAGAACTCCAAGATACTTAAATAGAGTACCGCATTGTAACTATGCCGCGGTATCATAGCCACAATTACATAACTCCATCCAAGTCGCCTAAGTCCTAGAGATAACAAAGAATCAGGTTTTCGAATCGATATGCAAAGGAAGTTTGCACATCGTAAAAGATATAATCAGGAAGAATGTGATTCAAGAATGGTAAAACGGTCAAGGTGGCAGGACATGTTTCCTATACACGGGTATTCTGATTCGTGTATTGGGTACAATACCCAACTACAAAAGAATCAACCCGACTATCCTATGGCTCTGATACCAAAAGAACCATGTCACGCCCCGCTTCCCAGAGTACGCTAGATTGGGCATGTGAGATAGCCAACCATGCTACCTGTGGGTAGGAAGTATCCATCCACAGTCACATTACGACTGTAGAGATATCAAGAACAAGATAAAACTATCTAAAACATATCCATAATCCAGAATAACAGGAGTCAATAATAAATAAATGCGGAAGCAAATGATCCAATACAAATAACTGAAAAGTGTGTCCCATAATGCGGGCTCACATCAGGAAATAAATGCAGGAAATAAAACTAACTACTACTGAACTCACAGCTCAGCCTGCTGGCTGAAGTACTCCTGCTCGGACTGCAACAGCGGTACGGGATCTGGGCCATGCAAAACCCAGACGTCAGCACGTCATGTCATCAAGTAATATAATATGAACAGTGTAGCAGGCAATGTAATATAAACATGAATACAGTAAGAATAACAATAATATGAATCATACCAGTGCAGGGTAGCGTGCAGTGGGTAAACTAAACTGTTCTATCAGGTTTTCTATTCTAAAGTCTTTGAAATCAATTTGAGTAATCCTCCATGTAACTCAAAGGATATATCCCGTTACCCCTCGGGACCACGGATCAGGAATATGTGAACCAATAGTGGTTCTGTCCCGTTACCCCTCGGGACCACGGATCAGGAAAATGTAAGAGTCACGAATGGCCCTGTCCCGTTACCCCCCGGGACCACGGATCAGGAATATGTAAGAGTCACGAATGGCTCTGTCCCGTTACCCCCCGGGACCACGGATCAAGTAATACCCTTTTAAGTTACACTTTAGTTACACTTTTGATTTTTCCCATACCCCCAAGCTATGTATGTCGAGTCAGGTATTCAGTAATTAAGAACTAATGCCAACACAGGATCAGGTAAGAGCAGGTTTGTCTGGATAGACAACAGGAACGGTCCATGAGGACTACATGTTATGTTTGTTGGCATTAGACACAAGATCTGGTAACAGGTAAAGCCATGGTACATCAGGTCCAGCCAGGTAATGTATAAAGGTGTCATGTCATGTCAAGAGTGTACGGTACCATGTCATGTCAAGTAGGAAGTGTAACAGGTCATGTCAGGAAGCACAAGATGTCATGTGGGTGCTCATAATCAAACTAACATAAGCATGTGTATAAATAAACAAGCATGAGTACTATCAGAACAATAAATTGGAACATGTAATATGATATGCAAATAGATATAATTTCAAGGATATGGATGCATAGTTATCGATTAGGGTTACATTTATAGTTCCAATATTAATTAGGATGCAATTTATTAAACATGGAGTGTTAATATCACATTATTATGTAGTAATGTGATATATGGATGCAATTATATGTATCTTAAATGCGATGGATGCAAACGGGTATCCGAAAAGTTATAAAACTATAAAATGGTAATGTGGGATGTACAACTAAGCAATATGTGATATAAATATTGATATAATAATATTAATATGGATAGCATATTCAAAGCGATTAATAACTATAAAAGTAGTATTGATTAACCATGCACAAGAAGATTCCGTTCAGAAATTCAGCATCACCCTAATTTGTAAAATAGCTTAAAAATAACAAACGTTCTCCAAAAGGGACGTGTCTTATACCAAAACAAAGATAATTCAATAAGATTTTCAGTTTTATAAGTATAAGCATCTCTGGTTGTCCCTACAAAAAGTTATGAACATTCGAAGTTGAAAGTTTGCTGCTGGAATTTCCCTGGACAGCAGTTTGGAGACATTTTCATTTGTATTTTACGTTATTTAAACAATTTATTTTGCAAGTAAATATTTCATAAAGTTATATTATTCTGAGTTAGCTTCGTAACGAACTAAAGAACGTTTACTAATGATTTTTCTATGATTTATAATGAATTTTATAAGATAAGGTGTACAGTAAATTTCAGATTTGTCATATCCGATTTTTCAACGACGTTTCATGTGTAAACTATAAGATTTTCAAATGTATAATATTATAAAATGAAGATTATAAACTAATTAAAGATAATAATAATAAATATTACGACGATATATATTTTAAAGGATATTGTTGCAGTATAATGTAATCTAGTATGTCACAAGATAAGTTTTCATGATCTAGATTTAATATGATATAAACGGATGCAAACGGAACATCGAAACGTTATAAAATTAAACATGGGGCACTAGATTTAAACTATAGGTATGGTATATATTTAAATAGGTATAAAATGAATTATATCGCATGTAGCAAGATTAACTTGCCTCGATGGGTCGCGAATCGGGAAAACGGAACGTTAACCGTCGGCGGGGAAATCTCGCGACGGGCGCACGGTTCACGGAATGAACACAAACGACGAACAAAGGAACCACACGGGTCGGGGTACCTCGCTGGAACGTCGAGAAGCGTCACCGGCACGACGGAATTCCGGCAATAAAAGAACAGTTAAAAAAAATCAGAAACGAGACATAAAGCAAGAAGAGAAAGAATGATAAAGAGAAGTACGAGAGAATATATGAGAGAGAGAGAGAGAGAAAAAGTGGAGAGAGAGAGAGAGCTGCAGGTGGGAGCCCACGGAATTAAAAGGAACGCGATTGGCTAAAGGGGAATCGTTAGTTAGGGATAAATATTAATTAAAGATTCAAAATATTTTAAGGAACAGTAGAGATTATATATAGGTTAATTTAAAGATTTAAAAGATAGGTAATGAACAGTAAGATATCAGGTTAGTTAGAAAAATATATGCGATGGTTTTAATAATATTAAAATTTGGGATTTTTGCGCCAAATAAAACATTTCCAAATCGCGCCCGGGTCGAGTCCAAAAATTTGAAATTGAAATAATAGGATTTTAAGCGGGATCCAAATTTTAAAATTAAGTGTTTTATGATTAAAAAGCATACCCCCAAAACGGACACATGTACGCGCGCGTAGCCGTCCAAACTCGCCCGTTTCACTGAACGGGACGAGAACACAATGCACAGACGCTACCACGAGGCTAGGGGTGTCAAGTAGGCCAAGATGAATATTTTCAATTTTATTTTAGATGCCAAAATTTGTTATATGTAGAAATGACTTTGCCGGGTAAATTTTACAGTAAGCAACAAACAAGCAAGTTAAATGAAATGAGTACCACATTATGCTCAAACAATAACTGAAAATAGTAGCATTGGGCTCGGGTGTTACAGGCAGTTAACACTAGCGGGTTTTGGTTTAAGCCAGATCCTAGTGTACGTTTTGGGATTGGATTTATCCAGTTTGTATTCGTGTTCCTCGGAACGCGAATGCGGGTGTGTATGCACAGTTGTCGGAGAGACAGAGGCAGAAGATTCTCATTAGGGTTGTTGACCGTTGACTGTTGACTTTTGACTTTTTGCTCAACCCTAATGAGAATATGATATATGATTAACAATAATATTAATTAAGTATTATGGTGACATGGTTGTTGAGGGGTTGACTTTGTTGACTTGTTGACTTTGTTGACCGGTTGACTAGGTTTGACTAGTTGACCATCATGATGATAATGGCTATCATTTCATGGCAAAGACTTTTTACTTGCTTGTTTCTCTTGTGAGAAATGAGTGCATGAAATGATATGGCTATTGTAGCTTAAACCATTTTACACAATACTTGATTACTATTATTGTGATGATGGCTTTGGATTATGAGAGCCAAGAGAGAAAAGTCTTCACTCATTCTATCATTCTCATTCTCTCTCTTGTGTTCTTGAGCTCTCATCTCCTTCCTCTTGCTCTCCCTCTTTTTTGTCTATGGTTCACTTGTCTCATGTGTTGAGAACCAAGAACCATAGAAAAAATCCCAACACACTCTTCTCTACTCACTCTAGTTCACAAGGTTTAGCAAACCAAGTGAACTAGTTTCTTCAAAGATCGAGGAAGAAGCCAAAGGTAGAAGCTTTCGAGGTGGATCTATCTTCGGCGCAAGGAGACGACGGAGTGAAGCCGATCTAGACAACCATCGAGGCTTGAAGACGAAGGAGTTCAAGAAAGAAAGGTATAACCCCCTAACCGAGTAGTTAACAACTCCTAATTAGGTTGTTAGTTAGATGTTTAACAAAGATCCGGTTTTGAGTCCATGTTACCACCTCTAGAAAAATTGTTTTTCGTCAAATTCCGCATGCCAGAAAGTACCGGGAGAGATAGCATGGACTTACAGAGGTGAAAAAGATGGAGAGAGCTAGAGAGAAACTCATCACATTTGACTCGAGAAAAATAACTAAGTGTGGAATGATGTGTAGAATGGCTCATCCAAGGCTCACCCATTATTGAAGCATACAATTTTTAACACTTAAAAATCGTAGCCATGCTTCAATAGTGCAAGAAAATGAATATAATATAGAATAAGCCATGCTATGTCCATGCCTCCAAAGTCTCCCCATTTATCATCTCAATTTCTATTTTCTAAAAATAGAAAAACCATGCCATGCTTTATATATATATATATATATATATATATATATATATATATATATATATATATAAAGATAAGCATATAATTAGTAAGCATTAATATTAGTCAATATATAATTATATCAAATATAAATATATATTATATTATTAAATCAACACTTGATTCAATAATCCGATTAGATCACATATAACCGACTAATATCATTTATCTGTATATCACATTATCAAATCAACACTTGATTCAATAATCCGGTTATATCACATATAACCTAACTGATAACAAAAAGCTGCCAGATTACAATATGGTATCTCATACTCGTATTTAATCAGGTCCTCGCACATATCATCACATGTGCCCTACTTCGTTTCGCTTGAACCAGGAAACTTCTATGTGGGACTTTAAAGACTCGTCAATATGCCAGCAGTAGGTGATGATCATATCAGTCACCCACAAGCCGTCAGCGGTACTAGCTGGACATAACGGCTACCTAGGTATTGAGCGAATAGAAGATCAATAAGCAAGCTTGTCTAAACTCCCATGAAGCCTATAGATAACACATACTGTACAGTCCGGTCTCTTCGTCTGATATGTCGCATATTGAGTCTGAGCGTGAAATCGTCAGACACCAATAACTTGATAAGTCATGCCGATGTAAGGCTCATAACGGTTCGAGAAACTACTGATAACACTTACCAGTAAATCTCATCAACAGCCATGGCCATGGACTTGCTGTTATAGCCAATCGAGCATAGCGCAACATCAACTCCCAATCCCCGGGAGAGACGAAACCCTTCCTATCGCTCATTTCCTTCATGTGACTCGGGACTGTACCCAAAATCCACCTGTTTGCACGACTCTTTTGAGCCGTGGTAGGGAGGAAATCAAAGCACAGTGGGAACCACACAAGACTCTATCACGATCTCGGGTCTACAGACTAACATGTACCGGTGTCACCAGAGAACCGCTATCTGACGATAGGTATAGTACCATTTACGAGTTCTCGGTGAGTCCTATTCGGTGTACACATTCTCTAATGAGCACATGTGTACAATCTTTGATGTCAAACACCAATGGATATGGGATCAACCATCGCCCCATACAGGGTCAAGAAACGTACACACTAGTCTACTCTGGAATATCGATGCCCTGTCTCGATATTCTCTCGATTAGGAACAATTGAAGGATGTGCTTATGGACTACCCAGGTCCCAGTAGTATGATCCGCATCATAATCCTGGTAGTCAAGCCTACATCCTAAGGGTTTTATCAACATGTATATAAGAGACAGTATAATAATACCAATGAACATGTTAAGATAAAGGCAACCGAATAGCATACTATCATGTCAAGCAAGAAAGTTCTTCATATATATGTCCAAGCATCTACTATATCATACAATAATGGCCTCTAGGCCATACATATCACTAACAATATGAAGGGCAAAATGGGCATCCAAAATTTTTCATCATAGCTAAATTTATATGTTTGCCTACATCACCAAACCATATTCTCCAAAATACCAATATTGTCACGATCCGAAGTTTGGCCCATGACCGGCACTTAACCACGTAACGTCTACAGGCGTAACGCGAATAAGTGAACCGAAACCCAGAAATCAAACCAGTGAAAGTATAGAGTGTTGTAAGTTCAAATGAAAGCACTTACTAACATGATAAGAAATCTAAGTAAACAATCACCAAGATAGTAATATACGACGCCGTAGCGAAGATCAAGATCCATAAGTAGGAACATCACAGATAGGATAAACTGCAAGTACAGTCGGCTCACAACGAGCTCGACATCAGAATACAAATAAAATACATCATCGTCCTCACACTGTCTCTAAGTCAAATACATACATGGTAGATGGAGAATACTAGATACAACAATGTACATAACTGAAAGATAAACAGATACCGCACAAAACCCACCTATCAGCCAAAGAGCTAGTACACCCACTATGGGGGTATCTGTATCAAAAGATGCAAAAGCAGCCTGCCGCGACTACTCCGAAGGGCAACCTGCAAACACTGTGGCACAACGGGGGTGAGTTGCCAACTCGTGAATAGAGATAACATATAAAGGTAATCGCGAGCATGCACGTACTGCGCTACTCTATCATATGCCAACAGATGATATCAATATGTGATAAGCAGTATGTACAATAATCATGCAAGTACTCTATCAGGTAATATCACTACAGGATGAGGTACAATAATAAATGCTGAGCATGGGCAATATAATATCTACACGGAATGTCAACGTGGAATATATAATCGGTGTCCATCAATGCACCCAGATCCCCCAATTAGCTCAGGCGTCGGCACTCTCATCAGCCCTCAAATCCTGTACATCTCTGAGAATCCCGAGTGCCCAACATCGGCACCCAAATATCGTAAATACTCGTGTCCAGCATCGACACGCAAATCCTCATCCATCGGGCCCCGTCAGTCCGGGTCAGCCCACGGGCTCCGTCTACGGAATCGGCCCTCTGCCCCGACAGTACGGATCACCCCACATCCATCTATCGACTCCGATCAATATCCTCCGGATAACTGTCAGGTCCAACCAATCACCGGTAGGTAGTAGTCCCTCTGCCAGGCTCACCGTCTACTACACAGCGAAACCGTTCTCGCCCCGGGGTACCATACCGGGTCCACCATGTACCCGTAATCGGCCTCAACCAGATCCTCGATTCGGGTTCACATATATCACTCTAGCACCGAGGAAACACATGGTGGACGCACCGAAATATCATATCAAGGGAACCGGGTTTTTAAATGATTACATATTTGAAATAGCCACGGTTCCCAAATCCAGAAATCACATGTAATCCAAACCAATATGCAAGTCAATGATCCGATATGATATGTGCATCAAATATGAATATCATGCCAAGTCACGCATAGATGAGCTACAATATAATGATCCGATGTGATATATGCATCAAGTATGAATAGCATGTCAAGTCACATATAGATGAGCTATAATATAATGATCCGATGTGATATATACATCAAGTATGAATAGCATGTCAAGTCACATATAGATGAGCTATAATATAATGATCCGATGTGATATATGCATCAAGTATGAATAGCATGTCAAGTCACATATAGATGAGCTATAATATAATGATCCGATGTGATATATGCATCAAGTATGAATAGCATGTCAAGTCACATATAGATGAGCTATAATATAATGATTCGATGTGATATATGCATCAAGTATGAATAGCATGTCAAGTCACATATAGATGAGCTATAATATAATGATCCGATGTAAATTCTATAGTGTGAGTTTCATGGCAATTACTAACGGTGTGTGTGTAACATGCAGAATAGTGCTTGTGCAACATGGACCGTTAGTAATGGTGCGGTGTTCTATCAATTCTAGTTTATGTCCAATTAGCACGGAATGCAGTATGCACTAATAGTAACCATGAATAGTCAATGTATGTAAAGGAAACTATAAGGTCCTATCAGCCCTGACGTAGAACGCCGTGCGGGCGATATCCCCGTAGATGTGAAATCTACTCACCGTAGTCTCTCGCTAGGTATAGCCAACAACCTGCTTCCCCTTCTGCGAGGCGTCCACCGTACTCGCCTGCGAACCTAGAATTTCACAATACATCATACATAAGCTTGACATCACACAAACAAGACATTAAAGCCGAACTAGTAGCTCGTGTCGTGAACCAAGCGCGCGTGTGCGCGATACGCTAAAACGTGTGGTTACGCGCCTGAAGCCACTCCGACGCGTCGCGATACGCAGAAACCCAAACCCCACACACACGCATCACGCGTGTCGCGAAGACTAAAAAATACGGGAAAATAGGTAATCACCTCCAGATTTTGATACAGAAAAGATATTGTAAAACTATATATACCAAAATAACCCACATAGTAGCAGACGCCAACACCCCAAACCCCAACCCAAAGCACCCCCATCTGGCCGCAATTTGCGGCCAGAATGCATATTTCGGCAGCCTGGGTAGGGAATTGGGCACCCAGGTTTTGTGTGTGCACTCTATACCCCCCATACATGCTACAGTAACATCTAGTTTCACTCTGAAATATCTCGGGTAGCAGCAGATCCTACAGGGCCTTATTTCTAGTTAAAATCCACACTTTTACACTAAAATGGAACTTTAGGGTATTTTTGTGCCAACCTGAAGTACAACCTGGTTAAAATAGCTCTAATAACACTTAAAGGAGTTAACTAAACTATGAAAACACCAATCTAACATATACTTCACAAATATCCTTTAATATCACTAAAAATGCACAAAAATGAGATTTTTACTAAAGAATACAACAAGTTTAAGGAAAATGAGTGCTAATATGGGTTAGTACCTTCTAAGAACCTTGTAGAACACTAAAAGTTTCAGCTTTCCCCTCTAGTGTGCAGATTTGCTTCAAACACCTCAAAAAGCTCACTTTTCCTAAGGTTTTGTGAAGGAAATGTGTGGTTTTTGTACAGGATTTGTTTGGAAATCAAGGAGAAGTGAAAAGAGAAGAGAATATGGAGGAAAATGGAGGGTTTGCTGCTGGAAATTTCTGCAGAATTTTGAAGTGGGGAAAAGAGAGAGAGAAGGGAAGAAAATGGGTCAAAAAAGTCAAAGCTTCATACCTAACACCATGCTCATTTGTTTTATTAGGAGTTTGAATTATGAAAAGGGTTATGAAAAGATTAAATGATGGGGGATAGGTTAGCAACCATGCAACAAAAGAAAATGGTTAATCATGCTACCAAAAACCCTAAGTCTCAAAAAAAGTCTAAGTGTGCAAGTGTGCACTAACACAAGAAAATTCCCAATATGCTAACACTACTAAATATAACTAATAATCCTAGGAACACATATATAAAATAACACGTACGATCACTAATTATCACGAAAGACATTCAAACGGAAAATCAAAGTGTTACAATCTACCCCCCTTAAAGAAATTCGGTCCCCGAATTTAAAAATCTAACTATACGCACCTTCAAAAAGATGGGGATACTTCTTCTTCATATCGCTCTTGGTCTCCCAAGTGACCTCCTCGCCGCCTTCGCCACGCCAAAGTATCTTGACGGACGGTATCTCCTTCGACCTCAATTTCTTCACTTGTCGATCCAAGATCATCATCGGCTGCTCTGCATAGGAAAGGTCGCGTTCAAGCTGGATCGTCGGGTGCTGAATCGCATGCGAAGGATCATGAAGATATCTTCGGAGCATCGAAACGTGAAATACGGGGTGCACGTCTGGAAAACTGGGCGGAAGGGCTAATCGATACGCAACCGTACCAATACGCTCAAGGATCTCGAAGGGGCCCACGTATCTGGGACTAAGCTTCCCCTTCTTCCCAAACCTCATCACGCCTTTCATTGGGGTGACCCTCAAGAAAACATGATCACCAACAGAAAACTCAAGTCTGTGCCGACGACGGTCCGCATAAGACCTCTGCCTGCTCTGGGCTGCTCTCATCCTATCGTGAATCAACTGGATTTTCGCGGTCGTCTCCTCCACAATCTGCGGTCCTAAGATACTGCTCTCACTGAACTCCGTCCAACAGGTGGGCGATCTGCATCTCCTCCCATAAAGAGCCTCGAACGGTGCCATCTGAATGGTCTCCTGGTAGCTGTTGTTGTAGGAGTTCTAGGAGAACTCTACTGAGGGCAAATGATGATCCCAGCTACCCCTGAAGTCTAATACGCATGCTCTGAGCATGTCCTCGAGAGTCTGAATAGTCCGCTCTGACTGCCCGTCGGTCTGCGGATGGAATGCTGTGCTAAAACTCAAGCGAGTGCCCAAAGACTCCTGAAGCCTCTGCCATAACCGGCTGGTAAACTGGGTGTCTCTATCGGACACGATACATGTCGGAACTCCGTGCAGTCGTACAATCTCATCAACGTAAATCTGGGCATACTGAGCAAATCCGAAAGTCGTCTTCACCGGTAGGAAGTGAGCCGCTTTCGTCAAACGATCCACGATCACCCAGATGGAGTCATACCCTCGACTAGTCCTGGGTAGACCCACAATGAAATCCATAGATATCTGTTCCCATTTCCACTCCGAAATGGGTAACGGCTGTAGCTCTCCCGCGGGCCTCTGGTGCTCAGCCTTGACTTGCTGACAAGTCAGGCATCTCGACACAAAATCTGCAATGTCCCTCTTCATACCGTCCCACCAGTAAACATCTATCATATCGTGGTGCATCTTGGTGGAACCGGGATGAACACTATATACCGACCGATGTGCCTCCTTAAGAATCTTGCGTCGCAATCCCTCAGCATCTGGTACGCACAGTCTAGCTCCAAATCGTAGTATCCCCTGATCATCGATCACGAACTCAGAAAATCTGCCCTGTCCCATCTGTGTCATGATCTCTGAACAGTGGTCATCACTGTGCTGTGCCTCATGTATACGGTCAAGCAACTGTGGACGTGCACGAACATGCGCAATCTGTCCTCCGATCGGCGTAAACTCGAACTGTACCCGGCTGTCGCATAAGATCTGCCAATCCACCGACGACTACCTCTGCACTGCGCTCAAACAGGATAGACTACCCCCGGGCCTCCTGCTCAAAGCATCCGCCACTACATTCACCCTGCCCGGGTGATACAAGATATCACAATCGTAGTCCTTCACTAACTCCATCCATCGGCGCTGTCTAAGGTTCAGGTCTCGCTGCTGAAATATATACTTTAAGCTCTTGTGGTCAGTGAATATCTGGCACGACTCTCCATACAGATAATGTCGCCAGATCTTGAGTGCAAAGACCACTGCAGCCATCTCCAGATCATGAGTGGGGTAATTCTGTTCATGTTTCTTTAATTGCCGCGAAGCATACGCGATCACCCTGTCATGCTGCATCAAAACGCACCCCAGCCCCACTCGTGAAGCATCACAGTAGACCATAAATCCGTCTGATCCTGAAGGCAATGATAGCACTGGTGTCGTAGTCAGTATAGCCCGTAGCCGCTGGAAACTGTGCTCACACTTCTCCGTCCAATCGAAACGAACTCCCTTCCGGGTCAAACCGGTCAAAGGTGTAGCAATGGGAGAGAAGTCTTGCACAAATCGCCTGTAATAGCCTGCCAGCCCTAGGAAGCTACGAACCTCCGTCACTGACGTGGGTCTAGGCCAGCTCCGAACTGCCTCGATCTTCCTCGGGTCAACACATATACCATCTCGTGTAATCACGTGCCCCAAGAAGTCTACGCTGTCTAGCCAGAAAGAACACTTTGAAAATTTGGCGAAAAGCTGATGCTCCCTCAAGGTCTGCAGTGTAATCCGCAGGTGCTGCTCGTGCTCCTCTCTACTCCGAGAATACACCAAGATATCGTCAATGAACACTATGATGAACAGATCAAGATACGGCCGGAAAATGCGGTTCATCAAGTCCATGAATGCTGCTGGCGTGTTGGTGAGTCCGAACGACATCACCAAAAACTCATAATGGCCGTAACGTGTGCGGAAGGCTGTCCTAGGAATGTCCTCCTTTCGAACCCGCAGCTGATGGTAGCCCGATTGCAAATCGATCCTCGAAAAGTATCCTGCCCCCTGAAGTTGGTCGAACAAATCGTCGATGCATGGCAAAGGATACCTGTTCCGCACTGTCACCCTGTTCAGCTGGCGGTAGTCGATACACAAACGCATACTGCCGTCCTTCTTCTTGACTAACAGGACTGGAGCACCCCAAGGAGAAACACTGGGTCGAATAAGTCCCTTATCCAGCAAGTCCTGTAACTAGACCTTCAATTCTCGAAGTTCCGCCGGGGCCATCCGATAAGGCGGTAGAGAAATAGGCCTCGTGCCAGGAACCAAGTCAATACAGAAAGAAATATCACGCTCGGGCGGTAGCCCAGGAAGCTCGTTAAGGAACACATCAGGGAACTCGCTAACAACCGGAACCTGATCCATCGGAACCTCTGTAGCTCTAGTATCACAAACATAGGCGAGAAATCCCTGACATCCCTTCCGCAAAAGCTGTCCAGCGCGAAAAGAAGAAATCACACTGTGAGGGGTGGCACCACGGTCCCCCAACACAACAACAACCGACTCGCCGGGAAAACAAAATCGAATTGTCTTCTCGCGGCAGTCAACAGAAGCATAGCACGTGGCTAACCAATCCATGCCTAAAAGAACGTCGAAGTACAACATCTCAAGAAGGATCAAATCGACCGGCAACTCTCTCTCGCCAATACGGACGGTACAGGATCGGAACACGTGCCTAGCAACAAACGACTCTCCCACAGGAGTAGTCACAACAAGCGGCTGGTCAAGTAAACCGGACTCTCTACCCAAACTTGGCACAAAGTGTGTGGATACGTACGAGTGCGTGGATCCGGGATCGAATAACACGTGTGCATCAACCGAACATACAGAAAGGATACCTGAGACCACCGCATTGGACGCCTGCGCGTCCTGATGCGTCAAAGCAAAAACCCGCGCCTGTCCTCCACCTGCAACTAACTGTCCCCTGCCGGCCGCTGGCTGCCCTCTACCTCGGCCACCTCGGCCTCTATGAACAAATCCTCCGCGACCACGACCTCTCTGTGTATGCGTCTGACGCGGAGTAACAGTAGGTATTATCGGCAATGCCGTCTGGGGTGGTGAAGGTGATAATGTAACATGTGCTGCTGCCGCCCCACTCCAGGGTACCTCAGGACAATCTCGCACACGATGATAAGAACTCCCGCAACGGTAGCATCCCGATGACGGTCGCTGACCCTCCTGGGGATAGGAGCTAAACAATCGGCCTCGTCTTGAATCTCTGCCACCTGCAAGGTGCCTGTCACGACGCCGGAAAGGCCGTCTCTGCACTGACGTATCTGCACGAACTCTCTTCGGCTCTGGAACTGCCGAAGTCTCAGCAAGGCGCTCCTCAACTAATAATGCTGCATCTACTGCTGCTACGTATGTCTCGTAATGCTGTGCGCTGATAGCAAGGAATAGTGGTGTAAGCAAGCCTCGGACAAATCTCTTGACTCACAACTCCTCAGTAGCCACTAGATACGGAGCATAAACGGATAGCTCGATGAACAGCACATCGTACTCTGCCACTGACATCTCTGGCGTCTGGCTTAAGGACTCGAACCTGCGTGCTCTAGTATCTTTGACACTCAGGGGAAGAAAGCGGGCAAGGAATAGTGCCACGAACTCTGTCCAGGTCATAGGAGGAAGGCCTACTGCTCTACCCTTCTCGACTGATTCGCACCATTTCTGCGCAAGACCTTCCAGGCGAAAGCTCGCGAACTCAACCCATCTCGCATCTGCGCATCTAAGTGAACGACATATCCGCGCCATCCTATCAATGAAAGACTGTGGGTCATCGACCACATCGGTGCCTGTGAAGACCGGAGGCTTCAGCCTCATAAACTCTGACAGCGATACTGTAATAACCTCTGTAGTCGCAGGTGCAACTGCCTGAACTGTGGGTACCACTGCGGTCTCTGCAACGGGTGGAACTATCTTTGGTCGCTGCGCTCGAAGTGTCTCAACTAGAGATCCCATCATCTGGTGCATCTCCTGCATACTGGATCCCATCGTCTGGCGTATCTCCTGCACACCAGCCCCTAACATAGCAATCTGATCTGTCACGGCAGGAACAGCCTGCTCGGGCACAACCGGTGTACTACCCGGATCAGTCCTCGTCTCGGACGAGTCAACTCGAATCTCAGCCCTCGCGGCCGCTCTCTGCGCCCTCGTAGTCTTTGGCGGCATATTGGCTGAAAGGAACAATAGGATTCGATAAGGATACGGAAATCGAATCGCAAGAATGCATAGACTCAAGAAGGAATTTAAATCAATAAGTCCTAAGGTTGCGTAGGCGGAGTACCGTGTCGTGAGTATGCCGTGGAACATACACACGCTACGCTACCATGCTGCAGCTACATACTCCATCATACCCGGGTCATCCTACACTCCGAAAGATAAAACCTACGCTCTGATACCAACTTTGTCACGACCCGAAGTTTGGCCCGTGACCGGCACTTAACCACGTAACGTCTACAGGCGTAACGCGACTAAGTGAACCGAAACCCAGAAATCAAACCAGTGAAAGTATAGAGTGTTGTAAGTTCAAATGAAAGCACTTACTAACATGATAAGAAATCTAAGTAAACAATCACCAAGATAGTAATATACGACGCCATAGCGAAGATCAAGATCCATAAGTAGGAACATCACAGATAGGATAAACTGCAAGTACAGTCGGCTCACAACGAGCTCGACACCAAATACAAATAAAATACATCATCGTCCTCACACTGTCTCTAAGTCAAATACATACATGGTAGATGGAGAATACTAGATACAACAATGTACATATCTGAAAGATAAACAGATACTGCACAAAATCCACCTATCAGCAAAAGAGCAGTACACCAACTATGGGGGTATCTGTATCAAAAGATGCAAAAGCAGCCTGCCGCGACTACTCCGAAGGGCAACCTGCAAACACTGTGGCACAACGGGGGTGAGTTGCCAACTCGTGAATAGAGATAACATATAAAGGTAATCGCGAGCATGTACGTACTGCGCTACTCTATCATATGCCAACAGATGATATCAATATGTGATAAGCAGTATGTACAATAATCATGCAAGTACTCTATCAGGTAATGTCACTACAGGATGAGGTACAATAATAAATGCTGAGCATGGGCAATATGATATCTACACGGAATGTCAACGTGGAATATATAATCGGTGTCCATCAATGCACCCAGATCCCCCAATTAGCTCAGGCGTCGGCACTCTCATCGGCCCTCAAATCCTGTACATCTCTGAGAATCCCGAGTGCCCAACATCGGCACCCAAATATCATAAATACTCGTGTCCAGCATCGACACGCAAATCCTCATCCATCGGGCCCCGTCAGTCCGGGTCAGCCCACGGGCTCCGTCTGCGGTATCGGCCCTCGGCCCTGGCAGTACGGATCACCCCACATCCATCTATCGACTCCGATCAGTATCCTCCGGATAACTGTCAGGTCCAACCAATCACCGGTAGGTAGTAGTCTCTCTGCCAGGCTCACCGTCTACTACACAGCGAAACCGTTCTCGCCCCGGGGTACCATACCGGGTCCACCATGTACCCGTAATCGGCTTCAACCAGCTCCTCGATTCGGGTTCACATATATCACTCTAGCACCGAGGAAACACATGGTGGACGCACCGAAATATCATATCAAGGGAACCGGGTTTTTAAATGATTACATATTTGAAATAGCCCCGGTTCCCAAATCCAGAAATCACATGTAATCCAAACCAATATGCAAGTCAATGATCCGATATGATATGTGCATCAAATATGAATATCATGCCAAGTCACGCATAGATGAGCTACAATATAATGATCCGATGTGATATATGCATCAAGTATGAATAGCATGTCAAGTCACATATAAATGAGCTATAATATAATGATCCGATGTGATATATGCATCAAGTATGAATAGCATGTCAAGTCACATATAGATGAGCTATAATATAATGATCCGATGTGATATATGCATCAAGTATGAATAGCATGTCAAGTCACATATAGATGAGCTATAATATAATGATCCGATATGATATATGCATCAAGTATGAATAGAATGTCAAGTCACATATAGATGAGCTATAATATAATGATTCGATGTGATATATGCATCAAGTATGAATAGAATGTCAAGTCACATATAGATGAGCTATAATATAATGATCCGATGTGATATATGCATCAAGTATGAATAGCATGTCAAGTCACATATAGATGAGCTATAATATAATGATCTGATGTGATATATGCATCAAGTATGAATAGCATGTCAAGTCACATATAGATGAGCTATAATATAATGATCCGATGTAAATTCTACAGTGTGAGTGTCATGGCAATTACTAACGGTGTGTGTGTAACATGCAGGATAGTGCTTGTGTAACATGGACCGTTAGTAATGGTGCGGTGTTCTATCAATTCTAGTTTATGTCCAATTAGCAGGGAATGCAGTATGCACTAATAGTAACCATGAATAGTCAATGTATGCAAAGGAAACTATATGGTCCTTTCAGCCCTGACGTAGAACGCCATGCGGGCGATATCCCCGTAGATGTGAAATCTACTCACCGTAGTCTCTCGCTAGATATAGCCAACAACCTGCTTCCCCTTCTGCGCGGCGTCCACCGTACTCGCCTGCGAACCTAGAATTTCACAATACATCATACATAAGCTTGACATCACACAAACACGACATTAAAGCCGAACTAGTAACTCATGTCGTGAGCCAAGCGCGCGTGTGCGCGATACGCTAAAACGTGTGGTTACGCGCCTGAAGCCACTCCGACGCGTCGCGATACGCAGAAACCCAAACCCCACACACACGTATCACGCGTGTCGCGAAGACTAAAAAATACGGAAAAATAGGTAATCACCTCCAGATTTTGATACAGAAAAGATATTGTAAAACTATATATACCAAAATAACCCACATAGCAGCAGACGCCAACACCCCAAACCCCAACCCAAAGCACCCCCATCTGGCCGCAATTTGCGGCCAGAATGCATATTTCGGCGGCCTGGGTAGGGAATTGGGCACCCAGGTTTTGTGTGTGCACTCTATACCCCCCATACATGCTACAGTAACATCTAGTTTCACTCTGAAATATCTCGGGTAGCAGCAGATCCTACAGGGCCTTATTTCTAGTTAAAATCCACACTTTTACACTAAAATGGAACTTTAGGGTATTTTTGTGCAAACCTGAAGTACAACCTGGTTAAAATAGCTCTAATAACACTTAAAGGAGTTAACTAAACTATGAAAACACCAATCTAACATATACTTCATAAATATCCTTTAATATCACTAAAAATGCACAAAAATAAGATTTTTACTAAAGAATACAACAAGTTTAAGGAAAATGAGTGCTAATATGGGTTAGTACCTTCTAAGAACCTTGTAGAACACTAAAAGTTTCAGCTTTCCCCTCTAGTGTGCAGATTTGCTTCAAACATCTCAAAAAGCTCACTTTTCCTAAGGTTTTGTGAAGGAAATGTGTGGTTTTTGTACAGGATTTGTTTGGAAATCAAGGAGAAGTGAAAAGAGAAGAGAATATGGAGGAAAATGGAGGGTTTGCTGCTGGAAATTTCTGCAGAATTTTGAAGTGGGGAAAAGAGAGAGAGAAGGGAAGAAAATGGGTCAAAAAAGTCAACGCTTCATACCTAACACCATGCTCATTTGTTTTATTAGGAGTTTGAATTATGAAAAGGGTTATGAAAAGATTAAATGATGGGGAATAGGTTAGGAACCATGCAACAAAAGAAAATGGTTAATCATGCTACCAAAAACCCTAAGTCTCAAAAAAAGTCTAAGTGTGCAAGTGTGCACTAACACAAGAAAATTCCCAATATGCTAACACTACTAAATATAACTAATAATCCTAAGAACACACATATATATAATAACACGTACGATCACTAATTATCACGAAAGACATTCAAACGGAAATTCAAAATGTTACAAATATAGTCCAAATTTGATGCAGAAGAGAATAGTCAAAAGTCCAAGGGTAAAATAGGAAATATGAAAAATTCACACATTCACTTCCACTTTCTTATAATATAAAGAAGACTAGTGGTAAACCTCCCGCGATAAGGCGGGTTTTGGAATAATATGTAAAAATGACACTTATCTGAAAGACAGTAGAAGTTCATGGCATTTATTTGTGAAAAACAAATTCCATGGCATTTATCCGAAAAATGTTGAAATTTATTTAAGAACGTTAAAATTTAATGTTATTTATTTGTAACGAACAAAGCCATGGTATTTCTTTAAGAAACGTCGAAATTTTTTGACTTTTTTTGTAACCGACAAAGTCCATGGTATTTATCTGAAAAACATTGAAAGTTTATGGTATTTTTTTTGTAACGGACAAAGTTTATGGTATTTGTTAGAAAAATGAAAAGCTCAACTTATTTTAATGAATATACAGTACTATTAACTTATTAAACATTGAAAATTAATGCAACAGAGTAAGTACATATTAGTAATCTGGAAAAAGGTAAAAACTTATTTATACGGAAAAAGTCCATGATATTTATCTGAAGAACGTTGAAACTTAACGATATTTATGTGTAACGGAAAAAACCCATGGTATTTATTTGAAAACGTTGGATATTTATGATATTTTTTATGGACAAAATTCATGGTATTTATTTGAAAATAGCGAAAGTTTCATCGTATTTTAATGAAAATATTGGTATTTATCTATAAAATATCGAAAAGTTATGGTATTTTAGGAAAAACCTATTAAAACTTTGAATTGATGGCATATTTGTAATTGTTGAAATTTTTTGA
This sequence comes from Agapanthus africanus, assembly GCA_030015575.1. Lineage (NCBI taxonomy): Eukaryota > Viridiplantae > Streptophyta > Magnoliopsida > Asparagales > Amaryllidaceae > Agapanthus > Agapanthus africanus. The sequence goes on along the minus strand of JASDDO010000028.1, from coordinate 13,441,545 downwards.
ACAAATGCATAAAAAATGACAAGTTGATATGATGACAAAGTTGTAAATAATGAGAAGTTGGCAAAATTTTGTCATGAATTACTTAAATACCCCCACCAAAACATTAGAATTTACAAAATTAAAATACAGAACTTTTTAAAATCGAATCTAAAGGAAAATTATATTATTATGGTTATTTTGAGAATATCACCGAATTTCCACTCCTTATAGGTTCGCTTTTCTATAAGCATGATTAATAATGACTAATGATATTAGCACACAATTCTATAGTTGCTAAGATTTTATAGTTATAAAGATCAATTGATGGTATAGAATTTTAGCCTTGACTCAAAAAAATAAAATACCAAGTTCTTTTCTTTGTCCGGGTTATGAAAAACCTTCAAATTCTTTCAAATTTACAAAATACTACCACGCTTCAAAAATTATTGACAGGTTTTTGCAATTATTGTTGATGTTAACCCATCTTATTTATGATAGTTTTTAAAAGTTTTGTGATAATTACATTTAGTTTTTAAATTTTTTGTTGTGGTTGTCGCATTAAAAAAAGGCATTTACTTCGATAAAACTTCAATTCAGGCATCACGTAAAGAACAATCAGAAACATCCACTGTATGAAGAGAAAAACATAAGTGGAAGCTAAATGAATAATCCAAGATTTCGAGTACATGAAATTATCGAATAGACAAAATCATAACCTTATTGAGAGCAATTGTTTGTTTAGATCTAGCTCGAAACCACACAAATCATACAAAAGGTTCCGGCACAAATACACAAAAAGAGTTTAATCCTTCTTCCATTTATAGCAAGATTTTAAGGAAATGGATGCCCTTTCTATTTGTAATCCAAAATAATGCCCTTAATATTCTTTGTTGCCAAAGTTTTTGCACCAAAGCTGCGAAGGGATTGGGCGAACTGGATGATGTGGACGTTGCTGCAACCGAAGAGAGCATTGTTAGTGAGTCACACAAATCGATTTTATGCATTCACGCAACAAAGTAATCGACATGATATAGATTACAGAAACTCCCTCCTCGGTTTTGCATGTTGAGCAAGATATCTAGACTTTTAAAGAAGCTGCTTTATCCTCAACCTTGATTTGAGAGAGATTAATTTTCTGCTAATGTAATGTTTCTTTCCCAAAATATCTCTCAATAAAGAGAGTAAATATGTTATGTCCTCAAAAATTTGACTAACATGGCCCAAAAAGGTGTATTTTGGGAGGAAACAGATGCAGAATTGGAAAAGGTAAGGTCCGATAAAGTCGGAGATTAGTGCAGCTCTCTAAAAGTTCGGCCCATATTCTGTTGTTACTGCAAAAATGCGGGGCAACAATGGGGTTTCACAATTTAGCTTTCTGGACAACTTTTTGCAATAAAATAAAATAAATAAATAAAAAATAAATATAAGGCAACGACACAAAATTTGTACCGGCGCGTTAATGGTTAGTATTTTTTTTGTTGAAATCAACCACTTTCGGGGATCAAACTTGCAACCTCTCATATTGGAGAGGAAATTGGTACCAACTGAGCTAAAGCCCAATTGGTACGTTAATGATTAGTAGTTTAAGCCAAATGAAGGTATTGTTATAATGAGTTCTTTAAAGATTAAAATACATCACAGAGACTGGGCCACGATAGAGTACTTAACAGTATTTAATATCTGTAGAAAGAAATTCACTCAGTTGTCCACAAGCGTTATTCATGCAAGAAAACATACATCACCACCTAATCGTATACTATTTCAAGTATATAAACAAGTCACATTGGAATACTCAATGTGGTTCGCACATAAGTCACATTGGAATACTAATCATATAATATTTCAAGTATACAAACAAGTCACGTTGGAATACTCAATGTGGTTCGCACACAAGTCACATTGGAATACTTGATGTGGTTCGCACATTACATCTAAAATAAGTGGAACACAAGTAAAACAGAAGTAAGACTCTTGATAAATTAATTGCATGAAATAAGTGTAGATATGATTTTTCCACAGATACTATGCTCCCTCTTCCAACAGGTTCCAAGCAGTTGCTTATAAACAGCCTCATTCCATTTGATAACATCTTCTTTTCTTTATTTTGCTTGTGTGGAAACCATAATCGACCAGTAAGTGAAACTAGTAACTATCTCGATTTCTAAATTTCACAAAGGAAGCCTAAAATTCTAGGTCATACACTTCTGATTTCTACTACTTCAGGAAAATTTCTGGCTTTAAGTCTCGATGCTTGCAAAAAATAGACTCAAGTCAAAATTCATGTAGCCCGAGATATAAAAAGTTGAAGGATAGGGCAATTTATTTAACAATGTCGACTCAGCATGCCTAAGAGTTTCCATTCTGGAGGTTCTTCAATCCAAACATTATTTTGGAATTTGAAACCCAAGTAAAGTTTCTCAAGTTTCCAGAAAGATGGAGAAACTTGGTATCCTTTTGGCCCACAAAATGCCTCAAGATACTCACCTGTGCTCAACCTCATGATCATATCTAGCATCTACAACTAGATGCACACATACATGAGCAGAAAAGCACAACAGCCACAACACTTCACCAAACTGTTCAATAGATCAACTCAATCAGGGGTAGCCAACTGGGCTTAAGCTCAGTTGGTACCAATTTCCTCTCCAACGTGAGAGGTCGCAGGTTTGATCCCCGAAGGGGTCTGATTCCCCAATATATATATATATATATATATATATATATATATATGAGAATAATGGAGGAAATAGACCATAGGAGGGAATTTCCTCCTATGGCGTCGAAAAAATACCCCCTCCCTCATTTTTTCGGACGATCGGCACCCACCGTCTTCATCGTTATCATCTAAGATGTGGGTGCACCAAATTTCATGTGATTCTACAACTTTTTCACCGTTGATTTAACAATGTAAAAAGTTCTATTGTCGGTAAACAGTTAATTTTGAACCCACTAAATCAACGGTGAAAAAGTTGTTGAATCACATGAAATTTGGTGCACCCACATCTTAGATGATAACGATGAAGACGGTGGGTGCTGATCGTCGAAAAAAATGAGGAAGGGGTAATTTTTTCGACGTCATAGGAGGAAATTCCCTCCTATGGCCTCTTTCCTCCATTATTCTCATATATATATATATATATATATATATATATATATAGAGAGAGAGAGGGGGGGTTTTTAATATATAAATATATAGAGAGATAGAGGTTAATGGAGGAAAGAGGCCATAGGAGGGAATTTCCTCCTATGACGTCGAAAAAGTAGGCCCTCCGTCGTGTTTTCCGACGATCGGCATCCATCATCTCCATCGTTATCATCTACGATGTGGGTACGCCAAATTTCATGTGATTCTACAACCTTTTCGCCGTTGATTTAACAATGTAAAAAGTTCTATTGTCGGTAACCCGTTAATTTTGAACCCACTAATTCAACGGTGAAAAAGTTGTAGAATCACATGAAATTTGATGCATCCACATCTTAGATGATAACGATGAAGATGATGGGTGCCGATCGTCGGAAAACATGACGGAGGGCGTACTTTTTCGATGCCATAGGAGGAAATTCCCTCCTATGGCATCTTTCCTCCATTATTCTATATATATATATATATATATATATATATATATATAAAGACTCTCAATCAGGGTACGGATTGTTCTTCTTTAGTCTACATGCCACATATAACAAATATGAACTTTAAACAAAAAATACTTATGGAAAGCTTCACAATCATGCACCAATGGTTTCCTCATTCTATACCACAATACTAGCCCGATTGTGATATTAAACGAACAGACTGGAAATTTCAATATGCTAAAGGATCTCATACAGCCAAGAAGTTCAATTTGTATTTAAGACCTTCTAATTCAAGCTCAAGTGTAGGGTGTATTTAAGGCCTCCTAACTTCTAATAGGTTTTCGAGTAAAATGGTCGGTGCCAAATTCAGTTAGACACAGCCTCCAATAAACTTCATGAAAAACAGCAAAAAGGGGTAACTGCAAAATTAGATATAGGAAGAAAAACTAAAGAAGATAATAAAGAACAAAGAAGAATTGGCTGGAGTATAGAAGAGACAAGAATACAATAGATAGATAGGCACTTAAATAAACAATCAAATAGGCTATTATTTTCCCTTTAGGACTAAAATTAGAAAAATCCTCCAAAACAGCCTACAAATTTTCCCTATCCGAGTTTCGTCGAGAGTAAAACCAAACTGTTTTTGTCAAATACAACTACCCTAGTCTCTAATTTAGTTGATTGTCATTCTTTCCATTCCTTTCTTTCCATATAAGACCATCATCTTCGCCCAAACAAGTATCTTCAATAGTTTTTTTTGAAGGAAATCTTTCGTCCTTAGTCGTCATTGATAGTGACACTATTCACATTGTATAAACCACATAAGATTTAACAAACCTACCCATCCAAGACACACTTCATTTTCAATTTAATACCCTTTCCCCCTACTTCCATCAACAACACAACTTCTGTTCCAATTGTAAGATATACTTTTTCCTAGGGGAGACAGCCTCAACAATATAGCAGGACACTACAACTTAATGTTTCGAGTAGCTAGGCATTTTAAACCCACCATTATTAGCTACTATTCACACAGCTACTAAATTATAACAAAGGCCTAACAACTAACCTATTAAACTGAAACTGTAGGAAACACTCAAACTGACTCATTGAAGTTATAAGAGTGGACTTGAGCTCAGTCAGGGACCAAATAACTCCACTCTCCACCATAGGCCCATGATGCAAATCAATGGATAAATACTTGACACTTCAAACAACAGTGTTGCAATAACGAAGAAAACCTAAATTTACGAAAATTACTGCTAAAACAGAAAGATAAGTCATGCGATCCCAAAAGAGATCAGTAAAAACTATGTTGAAAACCCCATTCCTTAAACTTGTCATCAAAATGTCTCATCTGCTAGCATTAGACCATGGCAGTTTGTAGCATTCCACACATGGAGAAAATTAGTCCAGACAAGCGTTTGAATCTGTAGAAGAATCTAATAGACTGATGCATTCCCTCTTAGTTTTGAATCTTGATGTACTAAGCATTTTTTGTTTGAGTTAAAATTCATGTTTGCTTATACTGAGGATCACGCTTTCAATAACGCCTTGGGGATTTGGGACCATATAACCTTACCTAATAACAAAATTCCATACTCTATATATGATAGAGCGTAATTTGATCTGTTTTATAGTTAACATTGTGCTTATTAAACTTAGATTCAGCACTATGAAATTGAATGAACATCGTTAAAACCTTGAGCCACAATAACATGATGCTTTAATATTTATTTTTGCTGAAAAGCATGATACTTTTTCATTGGCACCAAAAAAAAAGATCAAGAACTAAGATTCATAGTTCCATGTATATCACCCATTTTTGAGAACATGTTTCATTGGCCTGACATCTAAAGGCCCATATATCACTATAAACTTATATGGATAATAGAATATTTGTAGTCCTATAAGTAAAATATTAATATAAACTTTAAAGAATTAGATGGATCCAATTTATAGGACATGATTAAACGCTAAAATGAGAAACCTCAAAATTGAACAAGCCAACTAAAACAAGATACTTAATAAGTTTACAAACTTAAAATAGCAGTTATACATGGACCCGTGTTCAACAAACAAGCTACATGTCAACCCCCATGCAAGATAAAAATACATGTGATGCTACAATTATATTTTTCTACTAGTATTTTGCAAGTGCAATACACATGAATGTCCAGTTGATAATTTATTGTTTAATAAATATTATGTGATCAAAGAGGTTTGATAGTAAAGTTTAAGAGATACCTCTAGAAATTGAAAAGGGGAGAGATGGATTGATGTAAGATCCTAGAGATATAGAGAAAGATGGCTTGGATATCGGAGTCTAGATGTAATTTGGGGAGGGGCAGAGAGTAGTTTTTGCAGGTGCAATGAACGTGTGTGTTAGAATTGTATGAAAAAAGTAAACAGTGCTTTAAAAAGTTTTTTAAAAAAATCAAGTTGTTTCTGTGCATGTTTTGTGATCAAGGAGATGGAGGGGGGGGAGAGAGAAAGTGAGGATGAGGTGTCATCTCTTGGATGTAATATGTGCCAAAGCAATTTCCTCATTTATTTTGAATTCTCATTGGAAAAAGGTGAGGAAGTTAACTCAAACCTCTTGGGTTCTAGTTATAATTGTGGAGAAGGTTTCTACAGTCAGTGGGAAAGTGCTACATCATTTGGAATGCGGCTCATAGGGACTCCAGCTATCATGTTCCATTATAAGTGATAATATATCAGTATAATCTAATGAACGCATATACTAATATGATGATGTCCTATAACTCGAGATGAAGTAATAGCTAATGCCTTATTCAAGGAAAACGATTTTCTTTAGAGGTTCTTCAAGGATATCCATTCAATGATATGCATAATCTAAGCTTTATTTCACAATCTACTAAAACCGCTAATTCTCGGAAATGACCGGTTAATATCGGTATGTGCTCTGTTTGGCTCGTGGGTCCACGCAAATACACATCTTTTATATTTTTCCAGACTCTAATCAGGAGGGTGTCAAAGGCTATTCTTCTAAAGCAGTGGCAAGCCACTATCTTGTCGGGGCCTGTTTGGGTACCGAGTTTAGATAACCATAGTTTATTTTAAAGTGTAGGTAGGGGGCATGCAAACTATGGTTTGCAATCCCCAAACTCCAAAAAATGGAGCTTACTTAACTTTGATCAGATTGGAGTAGAGACAAGTGCGGTTTAGGGATGAAAATTTGCAGTTATCTCAACTCCAAAATGATTGCCAAACAAGGCAAAGTTATCATTTTGGAGTTGACATTTGCTAACTTTATGCAGCCGCAGTTTGGAAAAGTAAACTCCATTCCCAAACAGGCCCTCGGCAGTTCTTCAGGATAGGAAATTGGTACTACTTACAATAGTCGACCCATTCTGATTGGAAAACAGCTTGGATGATAGAATGAAAATTCCGTTCAAAACTTTCATGGAGCATTGTTATCACTAGATGACGCCCTACAAATCAACGCTTGTTCTACCCATTACATTATCTCCTATGAATTGAGCTTCAGCAGTTAATCAAAGCTAATGTATTTATACAAGGAAACCAATCACTTCAACGATCTGCACAAGCTGAGATCTATTCCTCTGAAGAATCAAACTGATCACTCATAAGCAAAGATCTAATGATAGAAATTTAGGTCTCAAAAGATTAATTGAACAAAAAAGAGAGAGGTTTTAAAGGAACCTCGAGCTCAGCGGATTTGATGGCGATGGGGATGCAGACGAGGAAGACGCCAAACATGGCGATGGCGGTGTTGCGCTTCCAGTGTTTGGGCTTGCAGTAGGGCCCACCCGTCATGCTCCACACCTTCACCCTGAAATCTCCTCCTCCTCCTCCTCCATGTTCGCCGACGTGATGATGACCGCCTCCCATTTTCTCTCCCCTTCTTATTCTGCTTCTTCTTCGATTGGATCGTGCCCTAATTTTGCTTCCTTGGGATTTGATCGAGGTGTTTTGGGTCGGTCGGGTCGGTTTAAGATCTCGGACCCAGGTTGGAATTTGGGTTAAATTTTAATTTTTTTATAATAATTTTTGGCACTAGCCAGTAGCCCTAACCTATGCACATCACACACTCATACAGACCCACAAATTTACCCTGAAAGCGTTAATTTGTGGCCACCTTCCATTTTGGGGTTCCTAGGTTCGAACCCGCACTCTCTACAAGAGAGGAAGCGTCCATACCAACTGGGCTATTGCTCATTGGTTGAATTTGGGTAATGGATCGACAATTTTGGATACTGATAAGGCTTGGATTTGAGACAGGTTGGGCTTTATCAATAGATTTGTAGGGTGAGAGTCTTGAGCAAAAGTCGGGGTTCCTCCTCCAATGATAAAACCAGTCTCTTTATAAGAAATTAATGTAGGGTTTCTATTTGTGGAGAGATTGTAGCATACCTTTGCTCTCAAACTGGAGAGGCTTATATAGGTATCACGTACGGTCGTGATGCAATCAATGAAGATCCGGTTAGTTATCTAGGGTTTTGTGCCGACATGGTTTGTCTTCTTAATACAAGGATTTCTTGGTGGGTCTCATGAGCTGAGTGGCATGGGTTAGGACTCATGGTCGGCCTCATGGGCCGAATGGAATCGGGTCGGACCTGTAGACTATTCCATGCAGTGTCAGTAACCCTACTCTGAGCTGTCGGTTCCGAGTGCTCGGTGTAGAACTTAATCATGATGGTTGGAATACAACGATCGTGGTCCTTCGTCCTCGCCACACGTGTCTTTCATCCGTAGGTTCTGCCGTCCTGTCCCATTATGCGGCAATTAATCAATCCGTCATCTTCTTAGGAAAAAAGGAAAACTTGGAGAGGAAGCGTCGCCATTTCTCTTGTTTTAGAGTTTTCCAAATTTGCCGGTTGCCGTCGATTTCGTGGCCCATGAAGACTCATCTTTTAATGCAAAATGTCCGTGTAACAAAGATAGTGAAGATCACATTTGCATTCAAAGATAGGAAAATCAGAAGGAAAAGACGGCTTCCGAACAGAGTATGCTGAAGGAATGCCGCTGTAAACCTAACAACTGCAATTGATCAACATGCTACTAGAAAATGTCCGTGTAAAAAAGACACTTAAGATCTCAAGCCCCGCTTTACAAAAATTCAATATAACAACAAGAGGGCGAGGGGGACGCTAAAATGACAACAATCTTGCAACAAATGGAGGGAAAAAACGAGGGAGTCACAATTTTCGCACAACTAAATGCATCATCTCAGAGAGGGAAATAAATACTCCAAGTATTACACTAGTCTGACAGACACAGAAATTATAGATAAAGGGTAATAACATTGCTTACCCAATAATTTATATCACATAAAAACCGACAAAATAACAATACTGAGCTTCTATGCCTAATAACTTATAAATCAAAAAAGTCTGTCTCACAAGACGACGAAATGAGGGAACATAAATTCAATGTCTCCTTGCATGCTGAATAGATGTATAGATGACAAATCTCCAACGACAAGCCATGAAAACCTGCACAAATCAATTTTTTTGCGATTGAGCATCAAATTTGAATACCGTGAATAATTGGAATATGTAATTAGAAGATGCAATTAGTGCAAAATTCCCCAAGTCTACAAAGCTCGGTAACACAACTCCTTCAATGAAATTTTATTCTTTTAATAAATATCGCACATGCATATATAGATACAGAAATAATGGATCCAAGAAAACAAAACACGGAGGAAGCATATAATATCTAGAATGCTATCTATTTTATGAGTACATGTAGATTGATATTACCACAAGCTTGTAGGATCACTGATTCTTGCAAGGAAGAGAAATGATGGGGGCCCATCAACGGTTGTTTTAGTTGTTATTTACATGCAGAGTTGTTTATGGTCATTTATTCAATGCCGTGCGAAGCGGAAAGCATAGCGAGGTGAAAGGGCAATGCTTTAGCTTCAGCAAGCTTTAACAGGGATTTAACTGAAAAATACGACGTCAAGGCATTTTTAAATAGTAAATAAAATAATAATGGAAAATTAGATTAATAGAAATCTCAGAAACATAATAATATAAACATAACACAGATATTTTATTATTTTAAAACATCATATGAACCTTGCCTTAAATATCTTAAACTTGTTGTGTTTGTTATGTAAGTTTAAGATGTTTAAGGTAAGGTTCAAAGTCTTAGTTTGGGTTTCAGTATTACTTTGAGGCATTGGTATGGAGGGCTTCAGATAGGAGTATAGTACTTCTGATATCGCAGAAAAAATGTCTGCAAAGCTAATACAAAAATTAACTTTTCAAGTCTTTAGCCCCAGACTGAGATATTAGTTTTTCTTTTCCAGTATCGGCTTGACTTGTAGCAATTTCAATGCTTTGTTCTGGCTCTCAACTTTTAATTGTAATCTTTAATCAAGACAACGATGTATTAAATTTCATTCCCTGCATATGTACTAGTCATATCCATAACTGTGAATATCTTACGATATACACAATACGTATCTTATGATGTGATACGATATGAAAGGTTTCTGATACATATCAGCCCCTCTATCAGAAAATCTATCATATATTACGATATACGTTACATATCGTACGATATGATACGTTCTGATACGATATGAACGATACAATATTTAAAGGCATCATTTGTTATTAGCCTCGGTCGGGTTTAATGACCTTAAAAATATAAAAATATCTCATCTTTAAAGTCCTAACTAATAGGAGCAGCAAAACGCAAGACTTTAGAAACCCGCATCTCGTCCTCGTGTGCACTCACAAAGAAAAAATATGTTGGAAATTAGAACAATTAAGTCTCAATACCTTGATTTATATTAAGTAGAACTTGAAAATAGAAACATGGTAAAAGAAAAGAAAACAAAACGAGGGACATATCATTCGATTTGTTTATCGGATAAGCAACCCAATAATGGATTACAGAGAAAGAGGGTCCTTGCTTACCGGATGACACTTCTTAGGTGTAGGTGGATATTTATGAATACTTTAAAATGAAACAATGTTGGATAATGATATTACATTTACCGGTTAATTTTGTTAATTTTTTTAAATACTAAGTATTTTTAAACTAATTTTTTATAGGACCACGAAATTATGAATGCTATTCCCAAAAAACCTGCAAAGAAAAAAAAAAGATAGTGAAAGTGAAGAAAGAAAAGGAGTTTGTAGAATACAGAAGTGAAGATGAGGAAGATGAGAACATTCTCATCGACAATAATGATATGGAAGGAATTGATAGGAGACTATTGATTTATTAGTGGTTTTGTTTTGTTATTTTTTTTGAAAGTTTTTAGTTTATGATGTGCGAACTTAGGTAGAAAATATTGCTACTTATGAAACTTATGTTTATTGTCACGTCCCACTTCCCAGTATACGGAGACAGAGACGTGGCAGGCACGCGACGTATTTACTAAGAAATTAATACGTTAAGCGTAAGTAAACAATATATAAAATGCACAAGAAATGACAAGAGATATAAAATAAATCACAACTTTTATTAACATTCATCTTTATAATACAATTGTTTTGGAAAGGAAAGTACAATGATATAAAGCAATGCCTAAACAGTGGCGTATGAAATGAAAAGTAAGTACAAAAAAAACTAAAAGTCCTGCTGCTCGATGAACTGGTCCACGTCCTCCTAGCTAGGCTCGATCTCGAGAGAGTTCGGTCCTCCTGACGAACATTTAAAAAAAAGAAAAGACAAAAATGTCGTCAACGAACTAGTGCTCGGTAAGTCCCAAAAGAAAGAAAGAAATATAGCAAGTATTGAGAATTGAGTTGGTAAGATGTACATGTATAAGATTGGTATTCTAACGTAGTTGTTTGTAGTTTAGTATAAAAGGTGTATACGAGATAAATTCATCTTACCCCGTAGACTATGGTAATATGTAGTACAAGACCCCGTCAAAACCCACGGGACAACGGTGCAAGAGTTCATGTAGGTGTCTTTTAGTGATCATCTCGTGCCACGCTATACATTCCGTACCAATCTACCCCGTTAACCCCGTAATATATTGTATAGATTATATGGTTTGCCGAGACTATGGATACAAGTTGTTCAAGTTGTCAGGTTAAGGATATAAGCATGTAGTCATGTCAAGTTATAACCACGGTTCGGTCAAGTCAAGTCTTGTATTCATGTTTGATATTTAGATTCAGATTCAAGTATCCATATTAGAATTTGGATTCATGTTTGAATTGGATTCAGGTTTAGATTTAGACTCAGACTTGAGTCAGACACTTATAACTGATTTAGATCCTGAATTAGGTTCGGGAGTTATCGGTAACTACTGCACATGGACGGCAGAATATGTGTCTTTTTCCAAGACAATTACCATTGATAACACCGTTAAGTTTTCTATCTTAAATAGGCAAGCACTCACTTTCTCCGGCTCTCTGGGGCTCAAGAGAATTGATCCCGCTTAAACTTATATTTACTAAAGTCCTTAAATGTAATTTTATATAACCCGATGGGGTTTTATGAAAAATATTTTTAATATATATATAGTTTCAAAATAATCTCGAGAAATTATTTATATTATTTAGGGTTTCCATGAATATGAATTTTAGGGATTTGAGGTATTTTAGTAATAATAGCTTAGCTTGGATAGTTCATGGTATTTTACTATAAAGCTTGACTTTTGTTTTTATTTTGATGGTATTTTGATGAAAACTTGTAATTCTTTCCTTTGAAAAATATAAGTTTATTATATTTTAAAAATATATGGATTTATAATATTTATATAATTATTAAAAATTAAAGTTTTTAATTAAGTAGAAATTGCGTTTTTCTTAAAAATCGCATTAAAAACCTTTCGAGACCGAATGTTCCGTGAGGAGGTCTATATCTCACTCTACCAGCCCAAGGATGTGCGATAATCCGCACCATTCAATAGCGGGTCCCCTAAAAAGGATTATAGAGACTTATTTGCAAAGAAATTTTAAAATACAATTCCAAAGAAAACCGTTTTTATAGTAGATGGTATTTTAATGAAATTTATATTGTATTCGCCATAAGAATACGTTCAAAGAGTATTGTGCTATGGAACCACATGTGTTTGTGAGGAGTAGGTTATTATCCCATGAAGTTTTCTAAACGTATGTTTAAACAAAGGAATATAAGATGACATATGTAGAGTTCATGGTATTTTAATATAAAAGTTAAATTAAAGTTATGTTTCATGATATTTTTGAGTGAAAGTTGGTTCTAAACGTTAGTTTTATATTAACAAGTAAGGTGTAGAAATATGAATGAGCAATACTTAAGAAAAAGTGTAATTTCTAGGGTTTAAAATAAAATGTCGGTATTAACTCCACTTACCGACATATTTTGAAAAAAGAACTTTTCAAGAAAGGAGAAGAGAAATTGAAAGGGACTTACTAGCTAGTTATCCTATGAAAAGGTAGAAGAGAGAGTGTTGAACTTCTTGGCGTCGCCGGGTCGCCGGAACTTTGCTTCGATCCTTGCCGGAAGTTGATCTCTTGGTAACTCCACTTGTACTTTTCTTGTACTTAGAAAACTTTGAGAATTTTGGCTATAATTTCATAACGAGAAAGGTCTAGGACATTGGGTGGTATTTATAGTGTGGAATTAGGATTTTGGAATTAGAAAGATGAATTAATGTATTAAAAAGATGATAAATGGGGATTTGAGGGGTCTCTGTTTGATTGCAGAGTAATCAAACAGTGCAGGAGAGTTAGGGATAGGGGAAAGATCATGTGTGCAAAGTCCGGGGTTAATTGGCTACGGGGGGCCCGTCGGTGCCGGCCAATTTGGGCTTCTCGTCGGTCGATTGGTGAGGGGGAGCCGTCGGATTGAAGTCACGTCTACATTTCTGTATTTACAATATTTTGCACATATTTGTTTTCTTTGTCTTTTTATTTTTATATGCATTTCACGTGTAAACTTTTGTGCTTCCAAAAAGTTTAAAAGAAAAATCAGAAAAAATTCATGGTTGATTTAGAAGGATCTGAAGGCCAAGGCGAAGGCGAGCCAACAAGTTTTGAAGGTGGTACATCATGTATTCAGAGGCAGCGCCATGAAATGAAGAGGGGCTGCATTTTCGTAAAAAGGAATATTTTATCTACCAACCTGAAAATTTATCATATCTATCCAATAGATAAATTGGTAGAGCTCATAACACCTAATAATATTAGTGTCAAACCAAAGGGTCCATAGTGTTCGTCTCTTTGGTAGATATGAATAGGTTCAACCGGGCAAGAAAAATATTTTCCAACAATGGGAATGCTTCACCTACCCGCTCGAAAATCCACCTATACCTATCCAAAAGGAAAAAATGGTCGGTACTCCACCAAAAGAAAAAATAGTGGGTACTCCACACCTAGATGTTAGCGCAAATAGGAGCGTTCATGTGTTTCTCTTGGATAAATATATATGTGTAGTTTTTCACGTAGGCAAGAAAAATATTTTTTTTTAAATCAATCTCTTTAAGGACCAAACTTGCGATCTATTACATTGGAGAGGAAATTGGTACCAACTGAGCTAAGCCTAGCTGGTTAGGAAAAGCATTTTTCCCATATGGAAAATAATGTAACGTTTTCTTTTCCTTTTTTATTTGAGTGTATAGAAGGATGTTGGTTTCGGTTTCGGTTTCGGTTTGGTACGTTTATCAATATAAGTTTATGTTTTGGTTTAGAGTTAGGTGTGGGTTTGGATGAGTTTTGTCATAAGGTTTGGATGAGTTCACTATGACCATAAACGGTGTTGGGTTTAGTGTTATGGGTTATCGGTTAAATGAGTTTGTGTCTTAAAGTGATTAAGATACTCGGTTGGTATGACACGTCCTCTCATGGGAAGAGCGCGGGGTTCGATCATCATGAGGGAAAGTGGCCACGATTTGAAGCTTTCGGGACAAATTCATGGGTCTTTTTAGATGTGCGTGTGTATTGTGTGCGTGGGTTAGGCTTACATGCCAGTTAAAAAAAGATACTATGGTTCTGAACTGATGAGTTTTAACACATAAAAATCCATAAAATTGATTTCTATTTATTTTTCCAATTTGATTATTTTTAACATGTAGTAGAACAAAAGCATATGAATATATTATAAATTTGAGTAGAAAATGAAAACAGAAAAAAAATCTACGTGTATGTACTTCTATTTATATACTTTACTATTATTTAAGTACTCTAGCCAACTGATACAGAATAACTGATATTGATTCATAATTGGAGGATAAATTAAAGAGGTTATGGTATTTTATTGTGGCCGTTAGAAAGTATGGTGTCCAAGCATCGTAAGCAAACAGAACCAGGATTAAACGCACCTTTTCGTGGCTTAGGAAAGGCTAGGCACGAGTCAAATTGGAGGCGGCCAATTCAGGCGCGGATCGCTGGGCAAGATGGAAGATGCCAATGTCGCACCGGGAGTCTCTTTCTAACTGGGTGTTCATCAGGTGATGGAGGTCTGAATCTCCTTCAGATGTTGTATTCCGTTGATCTGTCGCGAGCGTTGATGAATGACTGAGATTGGATTTGAGGGTTGGCTCCTGAAGCGTGTGGATCTCAATGGGCTTGGCTTGGAGTGAGACCGAGCTACCTGTAAGGAAGTCCCGGGATGGTTGTACCACCGTGGACCCTCCGACGATCAGGTCAGTTAAGATATTTGGACAGAATAGTGGCCTATTCAGATAATAATTGCCTTACCTGAGTCGTCTGAAAAGGGGTTTATATAGTGGCAGCCATGAGCTGGTGGACGTGAGATTTACGCCGGCCGTTACGTCCTTGAAGCTGCGCCTGCGCGAATGGCGGGATCCTCCATTAATGGCGAGATACGCCCGTTAACGGAGAAACGCGATGGCGTGGGACACAAGATCGTGGGACGGCGGATATCTCGCGTATGGCAAGATTCGCGGAGCCATGTCTGGCACGCTTATGATCTGTGCTCTGGGTCGGTCGATGAGACCGAGGAAGCTGAGCTCGGCGGGAGGCTCGGAGGCGAGCGGGAGGCCGAGCAAGCTTGGTTATGTGATAGCTCAGAGGCGAGCTGGGAGGGCTGAGGAGGCTTAGCGTGCAGGAGGGCTCGGAGGTGAGCCAATGGTTATTTATAGGACGAGCACATGAGTGTTTTGGGAGGTCATCAAAGGTCAAGAACATCCTCAGGTCGAAAGCCCGGGGTATGCCTTCAATGTACCGTTCTTTCTCCTTTCCCGTAAGCCTTAGGACACATCATCTGCCACGTGTCATGATTTGGGGAGTTTTCAGTAATAAGCATCATCATTAACCCCCTACTCTCGTCCCAACCTATTTATGGGTCGGGTCGAGAGTGGTCTGATCGGTCACCCGGGCTAAGTACCTAGTTGAAGATATCGTCGGCGCGGATTCCCGGGCAGTTAGTCATATTTTTTAATGATGTCAGCGGATCAGAGAAGAGATCGTGCATTAAAGGGAAAGCGCCGACTCGATCGTACGTTCGTTGGGCGCTAGGCCACGCGTCCGACGCTGGTTGGCTGACGTGACGGGCCGCCGGCGTCCTTGGCGCTTGAAGGGACGCGTCCAATGCTCTTGAGACACGTAGAAAGTTGATGGCCGTCGAACGCGAAGCGTCTGTTTTGGCGGTAATCGATCGGCGCCGTTGGATGCACTTACCGAATGCTATAAATAGAGATGGGATCCCCCCAGGGTCCACACTTCGCTATAATTTCCTCATCGCTGCGTGTGTTAGCCCGGTGCTCTTCCCTTTAGGTTGGATTTCTTGCTCCTTTTCCTCGGAGGACTCCTTCCCTTGCTCAGGTTAGATGTCTTTTTCTGGTGAGTCTGTTGAGATAGTTGAGGTAGAGTCTAAAGAGTCTTCTGCCACTTCTTCCTCCGCCTCGTCCGAGTCGGAATCCCTCCAGGGAGTTAGGGTTAGACCTGCTTCCCAGGGCTGCGCGATGGGGACAGTTCCCCAAGCGCGCATCAAGAGTGCTCGTGATGCACCTTCTCTCCTGAGGAATGTGGACGAGCTCACCACAATCCGGGCCCGTTTCCACATTTCCCCTGGCTACTCGCTTCGCTTGGCCAAGAAAGGAGAGAGGGCAGACCAGGTGTGGGGTAAGGAGATTGCCTTATATCTTGATGGCTTTTGGGCTGGAATACGTCTGCCCTTCTCCCACGATGTGAGTGCGGCGCTGCGCTGTTTTCAATTAGCTCCGGGCTAGCTAGTGTCGAACTCGTGGAGGATTCTCTACGGGTTCCTGGTCCGGTTGAGACTACAAGAAATCCCCTTCAGCCTGACCCTTCTCCTTTCCTCCATCTTTTATAAAAATCATCCCGGCACCCAAAAGGACGAGCCGAGCTGGGTATACATTTCCTTTAGAAAACACAGGAGAAGGGCGGCCGGGTCGGGGGTCGTAGCAGTTACTTCCTCCATCCATGAATGGAAGGAGAAATTCTTATTTGTCGGGCCGTCCGAGGGTGAGGATTGTCCTGTGCCTGTTCAGTGGCACAGGGCTTACTGCCCGCGGGTAAGGCGGTCGTCCAATTTCAAAACAATGGCAGTGTCGGCGTGGAAGCCCGTCCAACAGGCCGATGTATTGCTGTCCGAGCAGGTCCTCGGTTGGGCCGGGCTCAGCCCCGCTCAGTTCGTGGGTAAATTAAGAGCCTAGACGACTTGTTTAGACTCGCATACTCTTTCTCTATTCTTTCTGGCATCGCTAACTCTCTTTGCGTATTTTTCTTCTTTGTAGAACCGATGGACCGCTCCAAATTTCTGGCTGCGATGGCTGAGAAGAAGGGAAAGAAGGCCGGAGGTGCCGGCTCGTCACGCCCCGCTTTGAGTCCGGCCGCTTCGTTTAGGCGTTCCACTACGCCCCGGGCTCCGGAGACCAGCCACGGGGAGAGCCGCAAACACGCTCGGGAGCAGGAACCCCGGGTTGTGGAGGTGGCGGATGATGCCGACCCTCCCGTGGCCCCCGTCAAGCGGCGCAAGAGGACGGTGTCCCGAGCCCCGTCTTCCCCGATCTTCGTGCAGGAGGGGGAACTTCGCTACGAGGTGCCCTCGGGGCTTTCTGTCACCGATAGCTTGCTCTCCGAGATGGAGTGGTCGGCTGGGGGAAGAATCCCTTGGAGGACCCTCAAGGCCCAAATCGCGGCCATAGCTCAGGAGGTCGTGCAGGTTATTGTCCGCCTCCCGTTCGGGTTTTCATTAAGCCTTTTGTTTACCCCAATCAGAGCAAAACTATGTACAAATTCCAAGGCGGGAGAAGAAGCAACGCTTCATCTTCCCCCAATCAGAAATAAAGCTTTGCTTTGAAAATTTAAACTTTAATTTCGAAGCAACGCTTCAGATCCCGTGCGCTGCGCGCAACGCGCCACATGTCAGAAGTTGACACGGCAGCACAACGCCCAAGGCAGTGCGTCCAATCAGAGCAAGGCTCTTTAAAAAGCAAAAGCAACGCTCAGTTGCGCAAGCGGTGCGCTGCGTGACACGTGTCTGCGCAGTTGCGCAAACACAACTGCGCAAGCGCACCGCTGCGCGACACGTGTCTGCGCAGTTGCGCAAACGTTGTTGCGCAAGCGCACCGCAGCGCGCCACGTGTCTGCGCAGTTGCGCAAACGCAACTGCGCAAGCGCACCGCTGCGCGCCACGTGTCTGCGCAGTTGCGCAAACACTGTTGCGCAAGTGCACTGCAGCGCGACACGTGTCTGCGCAGTTCCGCAAGCACAGCTGCGCAAGCGCTTCACTGCGCGACACGTGTCTGCGCAGTTGCGCAAGCACAGCTGCGCAAGCGCCTTACTGCGCGACACGTGTCACGCGCTGGTGAGTTGCGCAGAAACAGAATGAAAATTTAATGAAATCTTTTCTGTTCTTTCCAAAACCAGAAGATTTTCTTCTGCCTTTGGATCAAAGATCCAGCGGTGGGAAAATTCCCAAAAATCACTCAGAAAAGATCTTGTTAACAAATTCAACAAATTTGTGAGCACTATAAATAGGACCCCAGACCTCATTCGATGGGGATCAACTTGAAGAATTGACTTCTAGCAAAAAAAAAGAGAAAAAGAGAACTCTTGGAGATTATTCAAGAACAAAAAAAAAAGAAGAAAGGTAAAAAACCTTTTTTTAAGAGAAAAATCTCTGAAGAACAGAGGATTAAAAAGTGAATAATTCAATAAAAATAAATAAATAGTGCCTTGCACTTGTTGTGAACCCTTGGTTCTGTGAAATCAGGGAAAACAAGAAGAAAAAAACTTGTTTTCCTTTGATCCAAATTTAGATCAAAAGTGCTATGCACTTTTGTTCTTAAATCTGAAAAATTCTTGGGGTTCTGCACAAATGCAACCCATTATTTAAAAGGGCCTGGCCCAAATCAAATTGCAAAATAATAAAGGGGCAGAGCCCTGTTTGGATTGATATTTTAGTCGGGCAGAGCCCAAAATAAATAAAAAAATTGGACTTAACCCAATCTTGGCTGTAAGTCCTTAAATTAAATTGATTGAGCAAAATGGCTCTCCTAAATCAATTCACGACCGGTTCGAGGGTACATCTCCGAACTCCTTTGACATCCCTCGTTGTAATTCCTTAACGACGTCAAAGAGGTGACGGGTCCCAACGACCACACATCCAAATGGACCGAAACGTCCTTAAACTAATATCGGACCGAAACGTCCCTAAACTAATATCGGACCGAAACGTCCCTAAACTAATGACGGACCACTACGTCCTTAAACTGGCGATAGACCGAGATGTCCCTAAACTAATAATGGACCACTACGTCCCTAAACTAGAATGATAGGGCCCAAACGCTCTTTTGTCGGATCTAAACGGTTCCGTCTAAGTTGATCTTAGCCCCAAATACAGTTAATGTGTCCTTAGATATTTAAATAAAATTCTAAACCAGCACTGGTACGAGGGTACATCTCCGAGCTCCTCTGATACATGTCGTTGTAATCCTTCAACGACGTCAGAGAGGTGACGAGTCCCGATGGCCATAAATTAAATGGATCACTACGTCAAATTGATCTTAGTCCAAAACAGGACTAACGTATCCTTGACGAACGTTTAAGTTGATCTTAGCCGCAACGCGACTAATGCATCCTTAAACTAAAAACACCAAACCCAAATCTAAGTAAATACGGATTTGGACTAATCCACGTCCTACGGACGACGGCATTACTCAGTCTCCGTATACAATCCACGGGCAATCACGAACAAAACAAACACACACGACACGAAGTGAAATTCTGGAGAAGGAGAAAGTTGTTACCGCGATGCGGTAGCGTAATTAACTGCAGGGGCTTGCGCCTGCAGGGAAGAGCGTCCCCACAATCAAAAACCCCTCAAGCGAGGGGGAATCTGACGAAGTCTGCTACATCGGCCGCATCCATCTAAACCTCCGATACGCGGTGCCATAAATCAACTTGGCATCTTCGGAGAGGTGGACGGATAAAACCAAATAGCATCTGCCCCGAATCTCAACGCCAGGACAAAGCAGTCCTGTGCGGCCGTCTTTCGGAAGGGAACAGATTCTGGCACGCCCGGTGGGACCTCTTCCTCTTTCCACTCCACACTTCGTGTGTCGTGTTCGCGAACAAATCGCGGTTTGCTGTGATTGCCTGTGGATTCAAGGTACTAAGATTTGGTGTCTTGCTCCGTGCAGAAAACAGAAGATCAATGGCTTCGAACCGCATCGTCCGCAGCGATAACTCTCACTCCGTCATTGCTGGAGGAGTGACTTATGGGCCCCAAGCGGCCTCCCTTTTCAAAATGCCGGTGGTGCAGGTGGCTCAAGCCACCACTGGACTATTTTTTGGGACCATGCTCCCATCAATGAGCTTCAACGCCACAATGACATTGCAAGAAGCTCCAAAGAAGTCGGTTTTCGATCGACTCACCACTGCCGCGACCCCTCTTAACAGGTCGTCCAACTCCGCTGCTTCAGTTTTTAACGGACTAGGACAGAGCTCTAACAGGCTCATGAAGAAGCCTGCCATACCAGAAGGCGTTATCCCGAAACGGATAGCCATTTCAACTCCCGTTCCTGGTAAAATCACCAAGGTTGCTTCCCATGTTCAGAAGTCCGCTTCTAACAAGTTGGCCGTCCCCGTTCAACGGACGTCGATCTTTAAAAGGCTGGTACCAGCATATTCTGACCAACACAGGGGGCATGAGGAGGTTACCCCTATAGCTGAAACAACACCATCAGCACGACACGCTCGACGTCGCCACTGGCGTCAGGTAAGGAAGGCTGGGGGCAACTCCCCCTCTGGGATAACTCCGTCAGCTCCGATGGTGAGAATCGATACTGCTGTTCCAACCAAGAACAGCTTTGAACTGCTCAACAGGGTGCGCAGAAATTCTCCTACTGCGATGTTGAAACGAACTCCTTCACCTGTGGAGAATACTCCAGAGAAGAAGTTAGAGCAGCCCCCTCAAC
Source organism: Agapanthus africanus (assembly GCA_030015575.1). NCBI lineage: Eukaryota > Viridiplantae > Streptophyta > Magnoliopsida > Asparagales > Amaryllidaceae > Agapanthus > Agapanthus africanus. The sequence goes on along the minus strand of JASDDO010000028.1, from coordinate 13,420,637 downwards.
GGCTGTCCTCTAAAATTTACAAAGTCTGGCGACAGGTCCAAGAGTCGGTGATCGATCAAGACTGCCTCCGACGACAGAAAAAGATGAAGGTTCGGCAGGGGAAGGATTACTCTGTCAAACCACAAAAAGCAAAAGCTACTTGGGTGCCCACTACAACGGCTCCCTTAACTCCAATCACTCAAAAAAGGAGGCCACAAAAAGCCCCTGTGAACATGGCGAAGTATAAAAGCGCCGAACACAAACGTCCCAAGTCTGGGGGCATGGTGGTGCACACTGTTTATATGGCTTCTGGAAAGGAGGAAAGCCGCACTTCTACGGGCCACCGACCGCTCACCCGATCCGTGACGAAAGCCCAGGAGCAACAACAAAAGCTTCAGGAAATGATGACTACAATGGCTGCACTCACTGAGCCAAAAGAAAGCTCTGAAATGTCTTCGGATGAGCGTCAAGAACAAGAAACTGACGCTGACTTTTTACGCAGAGTCCTCGAAAAGAGGGACAAAGAAGCTGCAGAGCAGGCGGCTAACATAAAGCAGATGGGGCTCCTCTTCAAAGATATGGTAGGGATGATGTTACAGCCGGACCCTCCTGCTGAAGATCCTCCGATCGTCCTTGAAGACGACAGGGGAGAAACGTCAAATCCTCCGCCGGCTCTATCAACAGCCAAGGAGGAGGCAATCTCCAAAGTTGACCTAGATGAATATATAGCCCAGCAGATCCGGGTTCATCAGGCGAATGAAGCGGCTGGGCAAATTGTTAGAACCGGACGACCGTATCCGAGCTGGTATGACCAAATCAGTTACCCGCCAGGATATACGATCCCTAAATTCCACGTATATAAAGGGACAGGGAATCCGCATCAGCATGTCGCTCAATTCAGGGCCTTATGCGGCAATACTGGAGGCGATGACAAATTGTTGCTACGTCAATTCGTCGGCAGCTTAGCAGAAATAGCCTTTGAATGGTATTCGGAGCTACCTAACGACTCTGTCAAAACATTTGCAGAGATGGAACTGCTGTTTACACAAACATTCGCAAGTGCTAGTGAACACACCCCGATTACAGCACTGATAAATGCCAGGATAAGGCCCGACGAAACGTGGGTCCAATACGCAACACGATGGCGAATCCTATGGTCGAAATGCGAACAACGCATAGAAGAGGCACCTGCGGTAGGCATGTTTGTGGGCACTCTCGATCCGCAGGCGACCATCTCGCAATTCATGATGTTCTTCAGGCCGACCACCTTCCAGGCCTTGATCGACAAATTAGCCCAAATGGACCAGATGGGCCATAGACCGTCTCCTCCAAGACCCGATCCCCGAAATGAGAAAGGAAAAGCGATCATCGTCGCCAACGCTCAGCAACAGTCGAGCAACTCAAAGCCGGTCGCTCGCCAAAACGTGCGTCCACGCCCATCCCTCGAAGAGAGGCTAGGACGTCATTACTCGTTTCCTCAAAATAAAACGAGAAGACTGTTTGAGCTGGCAGTGCATAACAGACTCATCAATCTGCCGAGTCCGAAGTGTCTGTCGCAGCCAGGCGATCTTAATAATCCCAATTATTGCCCTTACCACCAAACGGTAAGTCACCCGATTGAGGATTGTTTCGTCTTTAAGGGATGGATCGAGGATCAATACCTGCAAGGCAAGTTCACGCTGTCTGAAAGCTGGAAGGTAAACCCTCCACAGCCGCACTCTCCAAAGAAGACGGACACGCCCGGGGCAACTTGTTCTTTCGTCGAGGATGAAAACGATGGAGAAAACTTATCGGATGAATCCGAAGACTACGTAGCGACTTGTTATGTGATTTCTCATTCACTGACGGATGATGAGGAGGATCCTTGCGCTGAGAAATCAATGGCGGACCCTGAAACAGAAATTCCGCGGCCGTCAGACAAGTTGATCGATGCCTTCCTAAATGAAATTCATCTGAAAGCAAAAGCCAATCAAGAGCATGAAATGGCCATACTGGAAAGAACCAAGGTATTCCCGTCAAATCAAAAGCCATACACTGCGGGTAAAAACAAATTCAAGACGAGGAAACGGTTCGCCAAAGCTCTATCAGTAGGAATGAAGCTACCGCCCTCTGAAGAAAATTCTTTCTCTGAGGTAGAGATGCACCCTAACTTCTGTTTATATCATCAGAAGATCATACATCCTACCGAAGACTGCGAGTCCTTTAACTGTTGGTGGCAAGGGTATATCGCTCAAAAGCAACACTTCGACAGGACAAAGTATGAAGCTTGTGGACATCGGAAAAATGCGATATATGAGCGCAAAGGAGCCGCCGCAAACTGTCATATAGCCGACTTCAAGGGATCACAAATTATCACCTTTGGAAGCGACTCTGATGAAGAGGCTATCCCCAACTTTTCCCTCGGGGAATCTATTTCGAAAACAAAGGAACTGAGAAGCTGCGAGAATGTTCAGCCATGCAATCGCATGGTACTAGAAAAAAATCCCGGCCCCGTAAACAAGGGACCGAACAAAAAGAATAAAGGAAAAGGAAAAATGGCCCTCGTCGCCAGCGCTCAACAACAATCAGGTGACCCTAGACCGGTTGCTCGCCAAAGCAACAAGCGGCAATCCCTCCAAGAAAAGTTGAAACGTCCTTACTCGTTTCCGCAAGATAAAACAAAGGGACTGTTCGAGCTGGCAGTGTGCAACAGACTCATCAATCTGACGGGTCCAAAACGTCCGTTGCGGCCAGGCAATATTAATAATCCTAATTATTGCCCTTACCACCAAACAGTAGGTCACCTGATCGAGGACTGCTACGTCTTCAAAAACTGGGTTGAAGACCAATACCAACAGGGCAAGTTTGCGCTGTCTGAGAACTGGAAGGTGAGTCCGCCACAACCGCACGCTCCGAAGAAGATGGATACGCCGGGGGCATCATGTTCATTCATGGAGAAGGACTCATAGACCGAAAAGTCAATAAACCAGATATTCGCCTCAAATACGGCGACAACGGACCGAAACGTCCTTAAACTAACAACGGACCGAGATGTCCTTAAACTAATGATGGACCGCAATGTCCTAAAAACTTGCAAATGACCGAAACGTCGTTAAACTACTCCCAACCCGCAGCATCTTCAGGCTGACGTTTTAAAAAAAAAATAATAATAATAATAACGGTATGTCCACAAGCAAAATGGGCACGGATGAAAACCCGAAGGGGCTCCGTGAGTAAAAACAGCAGGGCTACCGGCGAGTGTTCGTGAAAACCCGAAAGGGCGCGACCTCGTTTAAAAAAAAAGAGAAGAAAAAGAAAAGAAAAAAAAGAGAATAAAAAAAAACGGTATGTCCACAAGCAAAATGGGCACGGATGAAAACCAGAAAGGGCTCCGTGAGTAAAAACAGCAGGACTACCAGCGAGTGTTTGTGAAAACCCGAAAGGGCGCAACCTCGTTGAGAAACACTTATAGGGTCCTCTCGACCCTGTAAAGAGAAACCACCTGCGTGAGATCCTTACGACTCATAAAGGAACAACACACTTAGGGATCCCCACGATTCCTAAGGAGAAAATACACTTGCGAGATCCTCACGACTCGTAAGGAGAACTCTCTTGTGGGACCCTTACGGCTCATAAGATTTGAAAGTCTTAAGTTACAGAGGCCTAAATCTGTGCTTAAGCAACCCCCACAAATTTCGACATTGCCCTACAAGTGGTCCGATATTGGCCCTTGTATACAATCCACGGGCGCGAATAAACATTTCCCTAACCAAGTCCCATCCGTGATTAGGGATATGCTTGTACAGCAAACAACACTTGTAAGTCCTCTCGACTTATAAGGAGAAAACCCTTTTGTAAGATCCTTACGACTTACAAGAGAACATGCACTTAGGAATCCTCACGATTCCAAAGGAGAAAACACACCTACAAGATCCTCACGACTTGTAGGGAGAAATACCTTTGTGAGACCCTTACGGCTCATGAAGTCAAAAGCCTTAGCCGACAGGACCCTTAATCCTGTTTACTAAGCTACCTTTGTTCGGGATCGACAGAGGCAAATGATGATTCGTTCCTGGCAATATTCCAGTTGTAGCGATGCTGATGCCTAAATCGGTATCAAATTCCAAGTCCTTTCATGGCAGATGATAATTCGCTCCTGGCAATATTCCAGTTGTAGCGATGCTGATGCCTAAATCGGTATCAAATTCCATGTCCTTTCATGGCAGATGATGATTCGCTCCTGGCAATATTCCAGTTGTAGCGATGCTGATGCCTAAATCGGTATCAAATTCCAAGTCCTTTCATGGCAGATGATAATTCGCTCCTGGCAATATTCCAGTTGTAGCGATGCTGATGCCTAAATCGGTATCAAATTCCAAGTCCTTTCATGGCAGATGATAATTCGCTCCTGGCAATATTCCAGTTCTAGCGATGCTGATGCCTAAATCGGTATCAAATTCCAAGTCCTTGCATGGCAGATGATGATTCGCTCCTGGCAATATTCTAGTTGTAGCGATGCTGATGCCTAAATCGGTATCAAATTCCAAGTCCTTTCAAGGCAAATGATGATTCGCTCCTGGCAATATCCCAGTTGCAGCGATGCTGATGCCTAGACCGTATCAAATTCCAAGTCCTTTCAAGGCAAATGATGATTCGCTCCTGGTAATATTCCAGTCGCAGCGATACTGATGCCAAGATTGGTATCAGACCCCAAATTCCCTACTCGCAAAAAAAAAAAAAAAAAATCAGCGAGCCCAAGAAAAAAATGCATACGAAACAGCCGAAATGATTGGGCAACTCGCAAACAGAATCAGCAAGTAAAAATGTATGTATACAAAACAGCCGAAACGATTGGGCAACTCGCAATAAAAAGCAGCGAGTAAAAATAAAAGAAAAATAGCCGAAATGATTGGGCAACTCGCAATAAAAAAACAGCGAGTAAAAATAAAATAAACAGTCGAAATGATTGGGCAACTCGCAATAAAAAATAGCGAGTAAAAATAAAGTAAATAGCCGAAATGATTGGGCACCGCGAAAAATAGCCGAAATGATTGGGCAATCGCGACCTTCGCGATATAAAAGCTGAAATGATAGAGCATCGCGGAAAGAATAAAAAATTTTTGAAAGAATGAAACTTTTTGCCCTACAGGTGAAATTACATCGATCCCTGTATACAATCTAGGGGCGCAGATAAAGAGGGAACCATACCTTCCCAACAGGCTCCATCAGAAAGCGAAGCCAAATCTCGACGGTTCATAGACAACCTAGAGACAATCTCGACATTTATCGCAATATTACAGACACGATGTCAACAAATGAAGCAAACGAAGATCCCGAGCTTCAGGGTCTCGACGTCAACATCGACAACTTAGAGATCACCAACGGTGTTTCTCCTTACTCCAACCAGATGCAGACATGACGTCAACAAAAGACCTCACGGTCGAAACAAAGTGGAGTAACGGCAAAATCCCAGCTTCACCATAGCATTCGTCTCGATACAGTAGAGCAATGTCAACAACAGCGTTCCTCCGCAGTCCAGCTGGAGGCGGATGCAACATCAACAAAAGACCTCACGGTCGAAACAAAGCGGAGCGATGGCAAAATCCTAGCTTCACCTCAGCATTCGTCTCGATACAGTAGACGCAATGTCAACAATGACGTTCCTCCGCAGTCCAGCAGGATGCAGATGCAACGTCAACGAAATCCCCCATGGTCAGTAAAGCGGAGCGACGGCAAAATCCCAGCTTCACCTCAGCATTCGTCTCGATACAGCAGACGCAATGTCAACAACGGCATTCCTTCGCAGTCCAGCAGGATGTAGAAGCAACGTCAACAAGAGAGCACATGGTCGAAACAAGCGGAGTGACGGCAAAATCCTAGCTCCACCTCAGCATTCGTCTCGACACAGCAGACGCAATGTCAACAACGGCGTTCCTTCGCAGTCCAACAGGATGTAGAAGCAACGTCAACAAGAGACCCCATGGTCGAAACAAACGAAGCGAAGGCCAAATTCCTAGCTTCATACGTCTTGACGGAAAGTCATATAAAGCCTGAAAGACAATCGGAGATCATCTCACACAAGCGCGGAGTGGTCGCCACCTCGACGATCGTCTCGATACAGCAGATGAAATGTCACCCCAGCGTTCTTCCCCCAACAGGATTCGGACGCGCAAAAGCAAACGAAGCGAAGGCCAAATTCCTAGCTTCAACGTCTTTACGGTAACTCACATAAAACCGGAAAGACAATCGGAGATCATCTCACACCAGCGCGGAGTGGTCACCACCTCGACGATCGTCTCTATACAGCAGATGAAATGTCACCCCAGCGTTCTTCCCCCAACAGGATTCGGACGCGCCAAAGCAAGCGAAGCGAAGGCCAAATTCCTAGCTTCAACGTCTTTACGGTAACTCACATAAAACCGGAAAGACAATCGGAGATCATCTCGCACCAGCACAGAGTGGTCACCACCTTGACGTTCGTTTCGATACAGCAGATGAGTTGTCGCCCCAGCGTTCTTCCTCCAGCAGGGATTCAGACATGACAAAGCAAACGAAGCGAGGGCCACATTCCTAGCTTCAACGTCTTTACGGTAACTCACATAAAACCGGAAAGACAATCGGAGATCATCTCGCACCAGCACAGAATGGTCACCACCTCGACGTCCGTCTCGATACAGTAGACGAGATGTCACCCCAATGTTCATCTCGACACAGCAGGCGCAACGTCATTAAACGAATGGAGCCACGGCAAAATCCCTAGTTCCAAACCTCGACGGTTCACCAGCAACCTAGAGACAACCTCGACGTCCGTCTCGATACAGCAGACGAGATGTCACCCTAACGTTCGTCTCGATACAGCAGACACAACATCACCAAAAGGAGCCACGGCAAAATCCCTAGTTCCAAACCTCGACGGTTCACCAGCAACCTAGAGACAACCATGACATTCGTCTCGATACAGAGGACGCGATGCCAGCAAACGAAGCGAAGGCCAAATTCCTAGCTTCAGGGTCTTAACGGCAAGTCATATAAAGCCTAAAAGACCACCGGAGATCATCCCACATGGAGTGGTCACCACCTCGACGTTCGTCTCGATACAACAGACGCAACATCACCAAAAGGAGCCACGGCAAAATCCCTAGTTCCAAACCTCGACGGTTCACCAGCAACTTAAAGACAACCACGGCATTCGTCTCGATACAGAGGACGCAATGCCAGCAAACGAAGCAAAGGCCAAATTCCTAGCTTCAGGGTCTTAACGACAAGTCATATAAAGCCTGAAAGACTATCGGAGATCATCCCACACCAGTGCGGAGTGGTTATGACTCATCGGGGCTCTCCAAAATGAGCCTAACCTCAAGTAAAAAGCAGCATGGCAAATTCCTAGCGCTTGCTCTTCCGACGGTCAAACTGCCAAGGAGGATTGCTTGAAGACGTCTTGTCCAGCCCCCGAAGGGATCAAAGACACGGCAGTCGCAGGGCTACTCGAACAGCACGATTGCCTATCGAGGACTATATCAGCTTATGCGACGGTACGATGGCCAAAACCCTAAGTACCACCAACCTTAACGGGCTTCTGTCGTAAAGAGCAGAGGTTAAATGCGACGTTAAGATGTTCTTGCGAGAAACGTTCGATTCGTCTCGATTTGTGAAAAATTGTCGAGGCGGCTCGACTCGTGAGATAAAGCCTTAGGGAGTGGGCATAAAAGAAGCCTGTTTCCTAAGCATTGGGACCCTGCGAGTTGGCCCAAAACGGTCTCTTGCATACCATCCACGGGTCTCACTCTCCAACGTCGAACTTCGACAAGAAGGGAAGCAACCGCTTACAAGTCCTCTCGACTCGTAAGAGGGAAAAATTCTCTTGTAGGATCCTTACGACTTACAAGAGAAAACCACACTTAGGAATCCTCACGATTCTTAAGGAGAAAAACCCGCCTACGAGATCCTCTCGATCCGTAGGGAGAAAAGTCTCTATGAGACCCTCACGGCTCATAGAGTTGAAAAGTCTTAGGCAGCAGATCTGAACCTGCGGCCTGAGCCCTCGCTATCTCATGAAGAAATCAAGAAGCTTACTCTATTACCTGCTAATTGTGACGACATGCTGAGAAAGAGGAAAAGCAACAGAAAGAGCACCCGATTTACGTTTGATCAAGCGTTCAGGACGTATTCATTCATGCATGGGCAAAAAGACTCAGGACAAAGATATATAATAAAGACAAGCTGGGATAAATTTTTTTTTTCCATTAATATTGCCCGAAGTTCTTACAGTCATAAAAACAATAAACGAAAGTTACAATGGAATAACCTCAGATCCAGGGCATGGATTGAGGAATTCAAAAGCGATCCTATCTATGACTTTCCAAGCCTCGCAGACCATCCTAGTGTGCTTCCTTTCGCGAGCACAAGCATCGGGGTCCCTTCCGATGTCTTCCACCCTCCGATAAGCAGCGAGTATGTCAGACTGTTGAAAGACCTTGTGCAAGAGGTCGATAAGACTGTCTCGCCGTCTCTTCGAGATAAAGTTCAATAGGTACACAGAGTGCACCTTGTCCTCAGCGGCATCCAACGCCCTAAGCGGCACGCCGGAACAGAATAGGGGAAGCACTTCCCAGATATCTCCCACGATGAGTTTAAGAAGAAAGGAACGTCGGGGATGCAGTGGACCGTTGTATGCGTCGAAGCGACTCATTATTTCAGCACACTCCTCGTTTGTGAACTCCCGATTTTAAGAGCGGCCAAATCGGCGGATGCCCTCATGAGAGATGATCTCATTAAGAGCATACATGTGGGCGTTCATTGTTCCTGTGAAAGAGGATCAACAAAATTATCAGAAAGACTAATTAAGTAAAATGATATAATGCACTGAGGAATAAAATGTCATCTTTAACTTCCAAGATCCATGAAGAATTCTTAAGAGTTCTTCTATATGATTTGGGAGGAGCAAAGCTCCATTAATGAAATGAGAAAATACAGGGAAAATCTTTTAGAGAGCAAAGCTCTATTAATAGAACTCTAATAGGGCTTTCCTTAGTCTTCTACAGACCCTCTTAGAGCAAAGCTCTACTAAGTGAAACCCTAAATGGATTTTCTTTAGATCAGGGATCTATGGAGAGCAAGGCTCTATTAAACAGCTTTAATTTAATTTTATTTTATTTTATTTTTACCTATGATGGTTATGAACTCTGGAGTTCTTGGAAAAAATCAAGAGCAAGGCTCTGAAAATTCTTAAGCAAGAGCAAGGCTCTGAGTCAAAATTCTTGAAGTGGTAAAGAATTTTTTTGAGGACCAAAGGTCCTATTTATAGGCATCAGTCGCCTCTTCAACTGCCAAAAGGTGCCGCGACGGTTCGGATTCTGCCACCGTTGCGCTTGCGTTTGGAGGCCACATAAGCGCAGCGGTGGGGGGGCATTTGTTTACCCCAATCAGAGCAAAACTATGTTCAAATTCCAAGGCGGGAGAAGAAGCAACGCTTCATCTTCCCCCAATCAGAAATAAAGCCTTGCTTTGAAAATTTAAACTTTAATTTCGAAGCACCGCTTCAGATCCCGTGCGCTGCGCGCAACGCGCCACGTGTCAGAAGTTGACACGGCAGCACAACGCCCAAGGTAGTGCGTCCAATCAGAGCAAGGCTCTTTAAAAAGCAAAAGCAACGCTCAGTTGCGCAAGCGCTGCGCTGCGTGACACGTGTCTGCGCAGTTGCAAAAACACAACTGCGCAAGCGCACCGCTGCGCGACACGTGTCTGCGCAGTTGCGCAAACGCTGTTGCGCAAGTGCACCACAGCGCGCCACGTGTCTGCGCAGTTGCGCAAGCATAACTGCGCAAGCGCACCGCTGCGCGACACGTGTCTGCGCAGTTGCGCAAACGCTGTTGCGCAAGTGCACTGCAGCGCGACACGTGTCTGCGCAGTTGCGCAAGCACAACTGTGCAAATGCACCGTTGAGCGACACGTGTCTGCGCAGTTGCGCATGCTCAGTTGCGCAAGCGCTTCACTGCGCGACACGTGTCTGCGCAGTTGCGCAAGCACAGCTGCGCAAGCGCCTTACTGCGCGACACGTGTCACGCGCTGGTGAGCTGCGCAGAAACAGAATGAAAATTTAATGAAATCTTTTCTGTTCTTTCCAAAACCAGAAGATTTTCTTCTGCCTTTGGATCAAAGATCCAGCGGTGGGAAAATTTCCAAAAATCACTCAGAAAAGATCTTGTTAACAAATTCAACAAATTTGTGAGCACTATAAATAGGACCCCAGACCTCATTCGATGGGGATCAACTTGAAGAATTGACTTCTAGCAAAAAAAAAGAGAAAAAGAGAACACTTGGAGATTATTCAAGAACAAAACAAAAGAAGAAAGGTAAAAAACCTTTTTTTAAGAGAAAAATCTCTGAAGAACAGAGGATTAAAAAGTGAATAATTCAATAAAAATAAATAAATAGTGCCTTGCACTTGTTGTGAACCCTTGGTTATGTGAAATCAGGGAAAACAAGAAAGAAAAAAACTTGTTTTCCTTTGATCCAAATTTAGATCAAAAGTGCTATGCACTGTTGTTCTTAAATCTGAAAAATTCTTGGGGTTCTGCACAAATGCAACCCATTATTTAAAAGGGCCTGGCCCAAATCAAATTGCAAAATAATAAAGGGGCAGAGCCCTGTTTGGATTGATATTTTAGTCGGGCAGAGCCCAAAATAAATAAAAAAAATTGGACTTAACCCAATCTTGGCTGTAAGTCCTTAAATTAAATTGATTGAGCAAAATGGCTCTCCTAAATCAATTCACGACCGGTTCGAGGGTACATTTCCGAACTCCTTTGACATCCCTCGTTGTAATTCCTCAACGACGTCAAAGATGTGACGGGTCCCAACGACCACACATCCAAATGGACCGAAACGTCCTTAAACTAATATCGGACCGAAACGTCCTTAAACTAATAATGGACCGAAACGTCCCTAAACTAATATCGGACCGAAACGTCCTTAAACTAATATCGGACCGAAACGTCCCTAAACTAATATCAGACCGAAACGTCCCTAAACTAATGACGGACCACTACGTCCTTAAACTGGCGACAGACCGAGATGTCCCTAAACTAATAATGGACCACTACGTCCCTAAACTAGAATGATAGGGCCCAAACGCTCTTTTGTCGGATCTAAATGGTCCCGTCTAAGTTGATCTTAGCCCCAAATACGGTTAATGTATCCTTAGATATTTAAATAAAATTCTAAACCAGCTCTGGTACGAGGGTACATCTCCAAGCTCCTCTGATACATATCGTTGTAATCCTTCAACGACGTCAGAGAGGTGACGAGTCCCGATGGCCATAAATTAAATGGATCACTACGTCAAATTGATCTTAGTCCAAAACAGGACTAACGTATCCTTGACGAACGTTTAAGTTGATCTTAGCCGCAACGCGACTAATGCATCCTTAAACTAACAACACCAAACCCAAATCTAAGTAAATACGTATTTGGACTAATCCACGTCCTACGGACGACGGCATTACTCAGTCTCCGTATACAATCCACGGGCAACCACGAACAAAACAAACACACACGACACGAAGTGAAATTCTGGAGAAGGAGAAAGTTGTTACCGCGATGCGGTAGCGTAATTAACTGCAGGGGCTTGCGCCTGCAGGGAAGAGCGTCCCCACAATCAAAAACCCCTCAAGCGAGGGGGAATCTGACGAAGTCTGCTACATCGGCCGCATCCGTCTAAACCTCCGATACGCGGTGCCATAAATCAACTTGGCATCTTCGGAGAGGTGGACGGATAAAACCAAATAGCATCTGCCCCGAATCTCAACGCCAGGACAAAGAAGTCCTGTGCGGCCTTCTTTCGGAGGGGAACACCTTTTTGTTTGCAGGATCGGTTACTTTTTTAACCCCTCCTTTCGTTTTTGTCACGACCCGAAAGTACGGAACGTGACTGGCACTTAAATTACGAAACGTCTCAAGGCGTACGTAATCTAAGCCAAAGCCCAGAAATCTAAACCATTTAAAAAAATAGAGTGAAAGAAAACTTAACTTAAAAAGATGATTTTTGTAAAATAAAGTCACCTTACAACATTTTAATGCGTCAAATTTCCCGAAAATTTCGGTAGAGTCTCCTTTGTAAATACTGGCCCTCAAACGGGTACAACACAAGAAAATACATATAAATAATGAATAAAGGCATCCCCAAGCGAGAGCTAGCTCTTTGCCAATGGAGGAATCACAACTACATGCAATATGTATATCAAAAGTGCGAAATAAGCATCTGAAAGCAAGAAATGAGAAACACCACGTCAGCTCAAGTGAGCATCGACACCAAACACCATAAATACAAGTCTCACGAGTCTCACCGTCTAGTCCAATATACAAGGGTAGATGGAGTATACTAGATACAAATAATAATACAAGATGGAATAAAAATATCCTCGCAACCCACCTATGAGCAAAACTGCAAATCGATGCAATGAAGCAAAAAGAGAAAGTACGTCCGCCGCTACTGTGCTGACGGTTCAGACCTGTAAGATACTGTGGCTTAACGGGGGTGAGTTACCAACTCGTGAGTAGTAAGTAATATCTAATAAGCCTATCATAAGTATGCATACAAGTGCGTCGCAGCCTACATATACTAATATGATGCGATGCACAAGTATGAATGCAACATGGATACGAAATCAAACCCGAAACCTGAACATGTCTTGTATGAGAAAATCTTTATTCTTATCTTAGAAAAACCTCCGTACAATAAACTGAAGCATCACCAATGAAATTAACAGAAAATCCGTGTCAAATATCAACACAATATATATACATATCCCAATATCTCAATGTCTCAATATCTCAATATCTCGGGCTTCGTCAGTCCGGATCGGCCCATATCATCAAATCTCACGACCACGTCGGTATCCTCCGGATATCCGCCGCGTCAGATATCACCGGTAGGTAATCTTCCCCTGCCAGGCTTATCGTCTACAACTCAAGCTTCTTGTCCCGGGGCACCATACCGGGCCCACCATGTACCTGAAACGGTTCATCCTACTCCTCAAATCGGGTCTCGAAAACCAACAGAGATCAGGAAAACTCATGGTTGACGACACATACATTATATCACGAGAAAACCGCAACTTATATTTTTAAAATGGTAATAAGTTCTTAAAATCCTTTCGGTTTTCCCCAAAATCCAGAAATCTTATAAGTACTGAATTCCTCAAGAAGAATCACCATATGTAAACATGTCGGTGATAATGGATGTCTATGATACTATAGTATATACCATGTAACGTATGACCAGAAACTATGTATGAAGTATGCTGCAATGAGTTATATACACATGACTAGCAATCCTACATATCAATCTTGGTGAAATGAATATACAACTACCAGTTTACATATTATATATGATGCAAATGTTTCAGATACTGTTTTAAGCAAGTTCTATAGTGTTCGTGGCATACCAATTACCAAAGGCGTGTGTGTTCGCATGAATAGTGCACGTGTGGCATGGACCAATAGTAATAGTGTAAGTGTCTTATGAGATAATATCACACACACACACACACACACACACACACACACAAGATGATGCAATACAATGAGATAATTAACTAGTAAACTATGCATATAAATGCAAGTACTACTGGTAATCCTAACTCTCGGGCGCCTCGTGCCATCCAGACGATTCCCTCATAGATGTGTACATCTACTCACCGGGATGTCTCAACTAATCTGATCCGATCGCAACCTTGTCTTTCCTCACCAAGTCCGACGCCTCTGCACCCGATCCTAGAATCGCACACAAGCGAATAAGAGAATAGATATATGAATAGTCGCGGACACAAACGATACAAGATAACCAACGCGCACTAACTAGACGCGCATGCACTTGGTGCACAAAACGCGCTCGCGACAACGCCACAAACCACAACTAGGGTCGCAAAACGTGACAACTGCCAAGTCTAAAACTCGATCGTGCCAATCGCGCATTCCCAACACACCCAATATTATATAGAATAGGTTGTAGATCACCAAAACCTCAAACTTAATTAAAATCGATTTATTCCAAAAATCTAGTAAGCATCACTTAACCATTTTAATGCAAATCTAGATGTTTTAACAAATCTAGTGGCCACAATGTTCACTTAATATCTTAATTAGGCTACACAATTATTAATTAGATTTTAATCTCACTTATTGTTGGTTAAACATAAAAATTAGTTTGCAAAAATGTTTAATTAGGACCATTTAAAAGTAACAATTAGTGAATTAACAACTAGATTAAATTTTTCAAGTCTTAAGATGTAATGACCCCAAAATCCTATACCTTCGTTTTATCGTTCTAAAATACGGTGTTCCCCTCCGAAAGACGGCCGCACAGGACTGCTTTGTCCTGGCGTTGAGATTCGGGGCAGATGCTATTTGGTTTTATCCGTCCACCTCTCCGAAGATGCCAAGTTGATTTATGGCACCGCGTATCGGAGGTTTAGACGGATGCGGCCGATGTAGCAGACTTCGTCAGATTCCCCCTCGCTTGAGGGGATTTTGATTGTGGGGACGCTCTTCCCTGCAGGCGCAAGCCCCTGCAGTTAATTACGCTACCGCATCGCGGTAACAACTTTCTCCTTCTCCAGAATTTCACTTCGTGTCGTGTGTGTTTGTTTTGTTCGTGGTTGCCCGTGGATTGTATACGGAGACTGAGTAATGCCGTCGTCCGTAGGACGTGGATTAGTCCAAATCCGTATTTACTTAGATTTGGGTTTGGTGTTTTTAGTTTAAGGATGCATTAGTCGCGTTGCGGCTAAGATCAACTTAAACATTCGTCAAGGATACGTTAGTCCTGTTTTGGACTAAGATCAATTTGACGTAGTGATCCATTTAATTTATGGCCATCGGGACTCGTCACCTCTCTGACGTCGTTGAAGGATTACAACGACATGTATCAGAGGAGCTCGGAGATGTACCCTCGTACCAGAGCTGGTTTAGAATTTTATTTAAATATCTAAGGACACATTAACCGTATTTGGGGCTAAGATCAACTTAGACGGGACCGTTTAGATCCGACAAAAGAGCGTTTGGGCCCTATCATTCTAGTTTAGGGACGTAGTGGTCCATTATTAGTTTAGGGACATCTCGGTCTGTCGCCAGTTTAAGGACATAGTGGTCCGTCATTAGTTTAGGGACGTAGTGGTCCGATATTAGTTTAGGGACGTTTCGGTCCGATATTAGTTTAAGGACGTTTCGGTCCATTATTAGTTTAAGGACGTTTCGGTCCGATATTAGTTTAAGGACGTTTCGGTCCAATATTAGTTTAGGGACATTTCGGTCCGATATTAGTTTAAGGACGTTTCGGTCCATTATTAGTTTAAGGACGTTTCGGTCCGATATTAGTTTAAGGACGTTTCGGTCCATTTGGATGTGTGGTCGTTGGGACCCGTCACCTCTTTGACGTCGTTGAGGAATTATAACGAGTGATGTCAAAGGAGTTCGGAGATGTACCCTCGAACCGGTCGTGAATTGATTTAGGAGAGCCATTTTGCTCAATCAATTTAATTTAAGGACTTACAGCCAAGATTGGATTAAGTCCAATTTTTTTATTTATTTTGGGCTCTGCCCGACTAAAATATCAATCCAAACAGGGCTCTGCCCCTTTATTATTTTGCAATTTGATTTGGGCCAGGCCCTTTTAAATAATGGGTTGCATTTGTGCAGAACCCCAAGAATTTTTCAGATTTAAGAACAAAAGTGCATAGCACTTTTGATCTAAATTTGGATCAAAGGAGAACAGGTTTTTTTTTTCTTGTTTTCCCTGATTTCACAGAACCAAGGGTTCACAACAAGTGCAAGGCACTATTTATTTATTTTTATTGAATTATTCACTTTTTAATCCTCTGTTCTTCAGAGATTTTTCTCTTAAAAAAAGATTTTTTACCTTTCTTCTTTTTTTTTGTTCTTGAATAATCTCCAAAAGTTCTCTTTTTCTCTTTTTTTTTTGCTAGAAGTCAATTCTTCAAGTTGATCCCCATCGAATGAGGTCTGGGGTCCTATTTATAGTGCTCACAAATTTGTTGAATTTGTTAACAAGATCTTTTCTGAGTGATTTTTGGAAATTTTCCCACCGCTGGATCTTTGATCCAAAGGCAGAAGAAAATCTTCTGGTTTTGGAAAGAACAGAAAAGATTTCATTAAATTTTCATTCTGTTTCTGCGCAACTCACCAGCGCGTGACACGTGTCGCACAGTAAGGCGCTTGCGCAGCTGTGCTTGCGGAACTGCGCAGACACGTGTCGCGCAGTGAAGCGCTTGCGCAACTGCGCAGACACGTGTCGCTCAACGGTGCATTTGCGCAGTTCTGCTTGCGCAACTGCGCAGACACGTGTCGCGCTGTGGTGCACTTGCGCAACAGCGTTTACGCAACTGCGCAGACACGTGTCGCGCAGCGGTGCGCTTGCGCAGTTGTGTTTGCGCAACTGCGCAGACATGTGTCACGCAGCGCAGCGCTTGTGCAACTGAGCGTTGCTTTTGCTTTTTAAAGAGCCTTGCTCTGATTGGACGCACTGCCTTGGGCGTTGTGCTGCCGTGTCAACTTCTGACACGTGGCGCGTTGCGCGCAGCGCACGGGATCTGAAGCGTTGCATCGAAATTAAAGTTTAAATTTTCAAAGCAAAGCTTTATTTCTGATTGGGGGAAGATGAAACGTTGCTTCTTCTCCCGCCTTGGAATTTGAACATAGTTTTGCTCTGATTGGGGTAAACAAATGCCCCCCCACCGCTGCGCTTACGTGGCCTCCAAACGCAAGCGCAACGGTGGCAGAATCCGAACCGTCGCGGCACCTTTTGGCAGTTGAAGAGGCGACTGATGCCTATAAATAGGACCTTTGGTCCTCAAAAAAATTCTTTACCACTTCAAGAATTTTGACTCATAGCCTTGCTCTTGCTTAAGAATTTTCAGAGCCTTGCTCTTGATTTTTTCCAAGAACTCCAGAGTTCATAACCATCATAGGTAAAAATAAAATAAAATAAAATTAAATTAAAGCTGTTTAATAGAGCCTTGCTCTCCATAGATCCCTGATCTAAAGAAAATCCATTTAGGGTTTCACTTAGTAGAGCTTTGCTCTAAGAGGGTCTGTAGAAGACTAAGGAAAGCCCTATTAGAGTTCCATTAATAGAGCTTTGCTCTCTAAAAGATTTTCCCTGTATTTTCTCATTTCATTAATGGAGCTTTGCTCCTCCCAAATCATATAGAAGAACTCTTAAGAATTCTTCATGGATCTTGAAAGTTAAAGATGACATTTTATTCCTCAGTGCATTATATCATTTTACTTAATTAGTCTTTCTGATAATTTTGTTGATCCTCTTTCACAGGAACAATGAACGCCCACATGTATGCTCTTAATGAGATCATCTCTCATGAGGGCATCCGCCGATTTGGCCGCTCTTAAAATCGGGAGTTCACAAACGAGGAGTGTGCTGAAATAATGAGTCGCTTCGACGCATACAACGGTCCACTGCATCCCCGACGTTCCTTTCTTCTTAAACTCATCGTGGGAGATATCTGGGAAGTGCTTCCCCTATTCTGTTCCGGCGTGCCGCTTAGGGCGTTGGATGCCGCTGAGGACAAGGTGCACTCTGTGTACCTATTGAACTTTATCTCGAAGAGACGGCGAGACAGTCTTATCGACCTCTTGCACAAGGTCTTTCAACAGTCTGACATACTCGCTGCTTATCGGAGGGTGGAAGACATCGGAAGGGACCCCGATGCTTGTGCTCGCGAAAGGAAGCACACTAGGATGGTCTGCGAGGCTTGGAAAGTCATAGATAGGATCGCTTTTGAATTCCTCAATCCATGCCCTGGATCTGAGGTTATTCCATTGTAACTTTCGTTTATTGTTTTTATGACTGTAAGAACTTCGGGCAATATTAATGGAAAAAAAAAATTTATCCCAGCTTGTCTTTATTATATATCTTTGTCCTGAGTCTTTTTGCCCATGCATGAATGAATACGTCCTGAACGCTTGATCAAACGTAAATCGGGTGCTCTTTCTGTTGCTTTTCCTCTTTCTCAGCATGTCGTCACAATTAGCAGGTAATAGAGTAAGCTTCTTGATTTCTTCATGAGATAGCGAGGGCTCAGGCCGCAGGTTCAGATCTGCTGCCTAAGACTTTTCAACTCTATGAGCCGTGAGGGTCTCATAGAGACTTTTCTCCCTACGGATCGAGAGGATCTCGTAGGCGGGTTTTTCTCCTTAAGAATCGTGAGGATTCCTAAGTGTGGTTTTCTCTTGTAAGTCGTAAGGATCCTACAAGAGAATTTTTCCCTCTTACGAGTCGAGAGGACTTGTAAGCGGTTGCTTCCCTTCTTGTCGAAGTTCGACGTTGGAGAGTGAGACCCGTGGATGGTATGCAAGAGACCGTTTTGGGCCAACTCGCAGGGTCCCAATGCTTAGGAAACAGGCTTCTTTTATGCCCACTCCCTAAGGCTTTATCTCACGAGTCGAGCCGCCTCGACAATTTTTCACAAATCGAGACGAATCGAACGTTTCTCGCAAGAACATCTTAACGTCGCATTTAACCTCTGCTCTTTACGACAGAAGCCCGTTAAGGTTGGTGGTACTTAGGGTTTTGGCCATCGTACCGTCGCATAAGCTGATATAGTCCTCGATAGGCAATCGTGCTGTTCGAGTAGCCCTGCGACTGCCGTGTCTTTGATCCCTTCGGGGACTGGACAAGACGTCTTCAAGCAATCCTCCTTGGCAGTTTGACCGTCGGAAGAGCAAGCGCTAGGAATTTGCCATGCTGCTTTTTACTTGAGGTTAGGCTCATTTTGGAGAGCCCCGATGAGTCATAACCACTCCGCACTGGTGTGGGATGATCTCCGATAGTCTTTCAGGCTTTATATGACTTGCCGTTAAGACCCTGAAGCTAGGAATTTGGCCTTTGCTTCGTTTGCTGGCATTGCGTCCTCTGTATCGAGACGAATGCCGTGGTTGTCTTTAAGTTGCTGGTGAACCGTCGAGGTTTGGAACTAGGGATTTTGCCGTGGCTCCTTTTGGTGATGTTGCGTCTGCTGTATCGAGACGAACGTCGAGGTGGTGACCACTCCATGTGGGATGATCTCCGGTGGTCTTTCAGGCTTTATATGACTTGCCGTTAAGACCCTGAAGCTAGGAATTTGGCCTTCGCTTCGTTTGCTGGCATCGCGTCCTCTGTATCGAGACGAATATCATGGTTGTCTCTAGGTTGCTGGTGAACCGTCGAGGTTTGGAACTAGGGATTTTGCCGTGGCTCCTTTTGGTGATGTTGTGTCTGCTGTATCGAGACGAACGTTAGGGTGACATCTCGTCTGCTGTATCGAGACGGACGTCGAGGTTGTCTCTAGGTTGCTGGTGAACCGTCGAGGTTTGGAACTAGGGATTTTGCCGTGGCTCCATTCGTTTAATGACGTTGCGCCTGCTGTGTCGAGATGAACATTGGGGTGACATCTCGTCTACTGTATCGAGACGGACGTCGAGGTGGTGACCATTCTGTGCTGGTGCGAGATGATCTCCGATTGTCTTTCCGGTTTTATGTGAGTTACCGTAAAGACGTTGAAGCTAGGAATGTGGCCCTCGCTTCGTTTGCTTTGTCATGTCTGAATCCCTGCTGGAGGAAGAACGCTGGGGCGACAACTCATCTGCTGTATCGAAACGAACGTCAAGGTGGTGACCACTCTGTGCTGGTGCGAGATGATCTCCGATTGTCTTTCCGGTTTTATGTGAGTTACCGTAAAGACGTTGAAGCTAGGAATTTGGCCTTCGCTTCGCTTGCTTTGGCGCATCCGAATCCTGTTGGGGGAAGAACGCTGGGGTGACATTTCATCTGCTGTATAGAGACGATCGTCGAGGTGGTGACCACTCCGCGCTGGTGTGAGATGATCTCCGATTGTCTTTCCGATTTTATGTGAGTTACCGTAAAGACGTTGAAGCTAGGAATTTGGCCTTCGCTTCGTTTGCTTTGGCGCGTCCGAATCCTGTTGGGGGAAGAGCGCTGGGGTGACATTTCATCTGCTGTATCGAGACGATCGTCGAGGTGGTGACCACTCCGCGCTGGTATGAGATGATCTCCGATTGTCTTTCAGGCTTTATATGATTTGCCGTCAAGACGTATGAAGCTAGGAATTTGGCCTTCGCTTCGTTTGTTTCGACCATGGGGTCTCTTGTTGACGTTGCTTCTACATCCTGTTGGACTGCGAAGGAACGCCGTTGTTGACATTGCGTCTGCTGTGTCGAGACGAATGCTGAGGTGGAGCTAGGATTTTGCCGTCACTCCGCTTGTTTCGACCATGGGGTCTCTTGTTGACATTGCTTCTACATCCTGCTGGACTGCGAAGGAATGCCGTTGTTGACATTGCGTCTGCTGTATCGAGACGAATGCTGAGGTGAAGCTGGGATTTTGCCGTCGCTCCGCTTTACTGACCATGGGGGATTTCGTTGACGTTGCATCTGCATCCTGCTGGACTGCGGAGGAACGTCATTGTTGACATTGCGTCTACTGTATCGAGACAAATGCTGAGGTGAAGCTAGGATTTTGCCATCGCTCCGCTTTGTTTCGACCGTGAGGTCTTTTGTTGATGTTGCATCCGCCTCCAGCTGGACTGCAGAGGAACGCTGTTGTTGACATTGCTCTACTGTATCGAGACGAATGCTATGGTGAAGCTGGGATTTTGCCGTTACTCCACTTTGTTTCGGCCGTGAGGTCTTTTGTTGACGTCATGTCTGCATCTGGTTGGAGTAAGGAGAAACACCGTTGGTGATCTCTAAGTTGTCGATGTTGACGTCGAGACCCTGAAGCTCGGGATCTTCGTTTGCTTTATTTGTTGACATCGTGTCTGTAATATTGCGATAAATGTCGAGATTGTCTCTAGGTTGTCTATGAACCGTCGAGATTTGGCTTCGCTTTCTGATGGAGCCTGTTGGGAAGGTATGGTTCCCTCTTTATCTGCGCCCCTAGATTGTATACAGGGATCGATGTAATTTCACCTGTAGGGCAAAAAGTTTCATTCTTTCAAATTTTTTTTATTCTTTCCGCGATGCTCTATCATTTCAGCTTTTATATCGCGAAGGTCGCGATTGCCCAATCATTTCGGCTATTTTTCGCGGTGCCCAATCATTTCGGCTATTTACTTTATTTTTACTCGCTATTTTTTATTGCGAGTTGCCCAATCATTTCGACTGTTTATTTTATTTTTACTCGCTGTTTTTTTATTGCGAGTTGCCCAATCATTTCGGCTATTTTTCTTTTATTTTTACTCGCTGCTTTTTATTGCGAGTTGCCCAATCGTTTCGGCTGTTTTGTATACATACATTTTTACTTGCTGATTCTGTTTGCAAGTTGCCCCATCATTTCGGCTATTTCGTATGCATTTTTTTCTTGGGCTTGCTGATTTTTTTTTTTTTTTTGCGAGTAGGGAATTTGGGGTCTGATACCAATCTTGGCATCAGTATCGCTGCGACTGGAATATTACCAGGAGCGAATCATCATTTGCCTTGAAAGGACTTGGAATTTGATACGGTCTAGGCATCAGCATCGCTGCAACTGGGATATTGCCAGGAGCGAATCATCATTTGCCTTGAAAGGACTTGGAATTTGATACCGATTTAGGCATCAGCATCGCTACAACTGGAATATTGCCAGGAGCGAATCATCATCTGCCATGCAAGGACTTGGAATTTGATACCGATTTAGGCATCAGCATCGCTAGAACTGGAATATTGCCAGGAGCGAATTATCATCTGCCATGAAAGGAATTGGAATTTGATACCGATTTAGGCATCAGCATCGCTACAACTGGAATATTGCAAGGAGCGAATCATCATCTGCCATGAAAGGACTTGGAATTTGATATCGATTTAGGCATCAGCATCGCTACAACTGGAATATTGCCAGGAGCGAATTATCATCTGCCATGAAAGGACTTGGAATTTGATACCGATTTAGGCATCAGTATCGCTACAACTGGAATATTGCCAGGAACGAATCATCATTTGTCTCTGTCGATCCCGAACAAAGGTAGCTTAGTAAACAGGATTAAGGGTCCTGTCGGCTAAGGCTTTTGACTTCATGAGCCGTAAGGGTCTCACAAAGGTATTTCTCCCTACAAGTCGTGAGGATCTTGTAGGTGTGTTTTCTCCTTTGGAATCGTGAGGATTCCTAAGTGCATGTTCTCTTGTAAGTCGTAAGGATCTTACAAAATGGTTTTCTTCTTATAAGTCGAGAGGACTTACAAGTGTTGTTTGCTGTACAAGCATATCCCTAGTCACGGATGGGACTTGGTTAGGGAAATGTTTATTCGCGCCCGTGGATTGTATACAAGGGCCAATATCGGACCACTTGTAGGGCAATGTCGAAAGTTGTGGGGGTTGCTTAAGCACAGATTTAGGCCTCTGTAACTTAAGACTTTCAAATCTTATGAGCCGTAAGGGTCCCACAAGAGAGTTCTCCTTACGAGTCGTGAGGATCTTGCAAGTGTATTTTCTCCTTAGGAATCGTGGGGATCCCTAAGTGTGTTGTTCCTTTGTGAGTCGTAAGGATCTCACGCAGGTGGTTTTTCTTTACAGGGTCGAGAGGACCCTATAAGTGTTTCTCAACGAGGTTGCGCCCTTTCGGGTTTTCACAAACACTCGCTGGTAGTCCTGCTGTTTTTACTCACGGAGCCCTTTCGGGTTTTCATCCGTGCCCATTTTGCTTGTGGACATACTGTTTTTTTTATTCTCTTTTTTATTCTTTTTTTTTCTTTTCTTTTTCTTCTTTTTTTTTTTAAACGAGGTCGCGCCCTTTCGGGTTTTCACGAACACTCGCCGGTAGCCCTACTGTTTTTACTCACGGAGCCCCTTCGAGTTTTCATCCGTGCCCATTTTGCTTGTGGACATACCGTTATTATTATTATTATTATTATTATTATTATTTTAAAACGTCAGCCTGAAGATGCTGCGGGTTGGGAGTAGTTTAACGACGTTTCGGTCATTTGCAAGTTTTTAGGACATTGCGGTCCATCATTAGTTTAAGGACATCTCGGTCCGTTGTTAGTTTAAGGACGTTTCGGTCCGTTGTCGCCGTATTTGAGGCGAATATCTGGTTTATTGACTTTTCGGTCTATGAGTCCTTCTCCATGAATGAACATGATGCCCCCGGCGTATCCATCTTCTTCGGAGCGTGCGGTTGTGGCGGACTCACCTTCCAGTTCTCAGACAGCGCAAACTTGCCCTGTTGGTATTGGTCTTCAACCCAGTTTTTGAAGACGTAGCAGTCCTCGATCAGGTGACCTACTGTTTGGTGGTAAGGGCAATAATTAGGATTATTAATATCGCCTGGCCGCAACGGACGTTTTGGACCCGTCAGATTGATGAGTCTGTTGCACACTGCCAGCTCGAACAGTCCCTTTGTTTTATCTTGCGGAAACGAGTAAGGACGTTTCAACTTTTCTTGGAGGGATTGCCGCTTGTTGCTTTGGCGAGCAACCGGTCTAGGGTCACCTGATTGTTGTTGAGCGCTGGCGACGAGGGCCATTTTTCCTTTTCCTTTATTCTTTTTGTTCGGTCCCTTGTTTACGGGGCCGGGATTTTTTTCTAGTACCATGCGATTGCATGGCTGAACATTCTCGCAGCTTCTCAGTTCCTTTGTTTTCGAAATAGATTCCCCGAGGGAAAAGTTGGGGATAGCCTCTTCATCAGAGTCGCTTCCAAAGGTGATAATTTGTGATCCCTTGAAGTCGGCTATATGACAGTTTGCGGCGGCTCCTTTGCGCTCATATATCGCATTTTTCCGATGTCCACAAGCTTCACACTTTGTCCTGTCGAAGTGTTGCTTTTGAGCGATATACCCTTGCCACCAACAGTTAAAGGACTCGCAGTCTTCGGTAGGATGTATGATCTTCTGATGATATAAACAGAAGTTAGGGTGCATCTCTACCTCAGAGAAAGAATTTTCTTCAGAGGGCGGTAGCTTCATTCCTACTGATAGAGCTTTGGCGAACCGTTTCCTCATCTTGAATTTGTTTTTACCCGCAGTGTATGGCTTTTGATTTGACGGGAATACCTTGGTTCTTTCCAGTATGGGCATTTCATGCTCTTGATTGGCTTTTGCTTTCAGATGAATTTCATTTAGGAAGGCATCGATCAACTTGTCTGACGGCCGCGGAATTTCTGTTTCAGGGTCCGCCATTGATTTCTCAGCACAAGGATCCTCCTCATCATCCGTTAGTGAATGAGAAATCACATAACAAGTCGCTACGCAGTCTTCGGATTCATCCGATAAGTTTTCTCCATCGTTTTCATCCTCGACGAAAGAACAAGTTGCCCCCGGCGTGTCCGTCTTCTTTGGAGAGTGCGGCTGTGGAGGGTTTACCTTCCAGCTTTCAGACAGCGTGAACTTGCCTTGCAGGTATTGATCCTCGATCCATCCCTTAAAGACGAAACAATCCTCAATCGGGTGACTTACCGTTTGGTGTTAAGGGCAATAATTGGGATTATTAAGATCGCCTGGCTGCGACAGACGCTTCGGACTCGGCAGATTGATGAGTCTGTTATGCACTGCCAGCTCAAACAGTCTTCTCGTTTTATTTTGAGGAAACGAGTAATGACGTCCTAGCCTCTCTTCGAGGGATGGGCGTGGACGCACGTTTTGGCGAGCGACCGGCTTTGAGTTGCTCGACTGTTGCTGAGCGTTGGCGACGATGATCGCTTTTCCTTTCTCATTTCGGGGATCGGGTCTTGGAGGAGACGGTCTATGGCCCATCTGGTCCATTTGGGCTAATTTGTCGATCAAGGCCTGGAAGGTGGTCGGCCTGAAGAACATCATGAATTGCGAGATGGTCGCCTGCGGATCGAGAGTGCCCACAAACATGCCTACCGCAGGTGCCTCTTCTATGCGTTGTTCGCATTTCGACCATAGGTTTCGCCATCGTGTTGCGTATTGGACCCACGTTTCGCCGGGCCTTATCCTGGCATTTATCAGTGCTGTAATCGGGGTGCGTTCACTAGCACTTGCGAATCTTTGTGTAAACAGCAGTTCCATCTCTGCAAATGTTTTGACAGAGTCGTTAGGTAGCTCCGAATACCATTCAAAGCCTATTTCTGCTAAGCTGCCGACGAATTGACGTAGCAACAATTTGTCATCGCCTCCAGTATTGCCGCATAAGGCCCTGAATTGTGCGACATGCTGATGCGGATTCCCTGTCCCTTTATATACGTGGAATTTAGGGATCGTATATCCTGGCGGGTAACTGATTTGGTCATACCAGCTCGGATACGGTCGTCCGGTTCTAACAGTTTGCCCAGCCGCTTCATTTTCCTGATGAACCCGGATCTGCTGGGCTATATATTCGTCTAGGTCAACTTTGGAGATTGCCTCCTCCTTGACTGTTGATAGAGCCGGCGGAGGATTTGACGTTTCTCCCCTGTCGTCTTCAAGGACGATCGGAGGATCTTCAGCAGGAGGGTCCGGCTGTAACATCATCCCTACCATATATTTGAAGAGGAGCGCCATCTGCTTTATGTTAGCCGCCTGCTCTGCAGCTTCTTTGTCCCTCTTTTCGAGGACTCTGCGTAAAAAGTCAGCGTCAGTTTCTTGTTCTTGACGCTCATCCGAAGACATTTCAGAGCTTTCTTTTGGCTCAGTAAGTGCAGCCATTGTAGTCATCATTTCCTGAAGCTTTTGTTGTTGCTCCTGGGCTTTCGTCACGGATCGGGTGAGCGGTCGGTGGCCCGTAGAAGTGCGGCTTTCCTCCTTTCCAGAAGCCATATAAACAGTGTGCACCACCATGCCCCCAGACTTGGGGAGTTTGTGTTCAGTGTCTTTGCGATTTGCCAAAAACACAGGGGCTTTTTGCGGCTTCCTTTTTTGAGTGATTGGAGTTAAGGGAGCCATTGTAGTGGGCACCCAAGTAGCTTTTGCTTTTTGTGGTTTGACAGAGTAATCCTTCCCCTGCCGAACCTTCATCTTTTTCTGTCGTCGGAGGCAGTCTTGATCGATCACCGACTCTTGAACCTGTCGCCAGACTTTGTAAATTTTAGAGGACAGCCGTTGAAGGGGCTGCTCTAGCTTCTTCTCTGAAATATTCTTCACAGGTGAAGGAGTTCGTTTCAACATCGCAGTAGGAGAATTTCTGCGCACCCTGTTGAGCAGTCAAAGCTGTTCTTGGTTGGAACAGCAGTATCGATTCTCACCATCGGAGCTGACGGAGTTATCCCAGAGGGGGAGTTGCCCCCAGCCTTCCTTACCTGACGCCAGTGGTGACGTCGAGCGTGTCGTGCTGATGGTGTTGTTTCAGCTATAGGGGTAACCTCCTCATGCCCCCTGTGTTGGTCAGAATATGCTGGTACCAGCCTTTTAAAGATCGACGTCCGTTGAACGGGGACGGCCAACTTGTTAGAAGCGGATTTCTGAACATGGGAAGCAACCTTGGTGATTTTACCAGGAACGGGAGTTGAAATGGCTATCCGTTTCGGGATAACGCCTTCTGGTATGGCAGGCTTCTTCATGAGCCTGTTAGAGCTCTGTCCTAGTCCGTTAAAAACTGAAGCAGCGGAGTTGGACGACCTGTTAAGAGGGGTCGCGGCAGTGTTGAGTCGATCGAAGACCGACTTCTTTGGAGCTTCTTGCAATGTCATTGGGGCGTTGAAGCTCATTGATGGGAGCATGGTCCCAAAAAATAGTCCAGTGGTGGCTTGAGCCACCTGCTCCACCGGCATTTTGAAAAGGGAGGCCGCTTGGGGCCCATAAGTCACTCCTCCAGCAATGACGAAGTGAGAGTTATCGCTGCGGATGATGCGGTTCGAAGCCATTGATCTTCTGTTTTCTGCACGGAGCAAGACACCAAATCTTAGTACCTTGAATCCACAGGCAATCACAGCAAACCGCGATTTGTTCGCGAACACGACACACGAAGTGTGGAGTGGAAAGAGGAAGAGGTCCCACCGGGCGTGCCAGAATCTGTTCCCCTCCGAAAGACGGCCGCACAGGACTGCTTTGTCCTGGCGTTGAGATTCGGGGCAGATGCTATTTGGTTTTATCCGTCCACCTCTCCGAAGATGCCAAGTTGATTTATGGCACCGCGTATCGGAGGTTTAGACGGATGCGGCCGATGTAGCAGACTTCGTCAGATTCCCCCTCGCTTGAGGGGTTTTTGATTGTGGGGACGCTCTTCCCTGCAGGCGCAAGCCCCTGCAGTTAATTACGCTACCGCATCGCGGTAACAACTTTCTCCTTCTCCAGAATTTCACTTCGTGTCGTGTGTGTTTGTTTTGTTCGTGGTTGCCCGTGGATTGTATACGGAGACTGAGTAATGCCGTCGTCCGTAGGACGTGGATTAGTCCAAATCCGTATTTACTTAGATTTGGGTTTGGTGTTTTTAGTTTAAGGATGCATTAGTCGCGTTGCGGCTAAGATCAACTTAAACGTTCGTCAAGGATACGTTAGTCCTGTTTTGGACTAAGATCAATTTGACGTAGTGATCCATTTAATTTATGGCC
Organism: Agapanthus africanus; assembly: GCA_030015575.1. Classification (NCBI taxonomy): domain Eukaryota; kingdom Viridiplantae; phylum Streptophyta; class Magnoliopsida; order Asparagales; family Amaryllidaceae; genus Agapanthus; species Agapanthus africanus. The sequence continues at coordinate 13,393,190 of JASDDO010000028.1, read as the reverse complement.
ATCGGGACTCGTCACCTCTCTGACGTCGTTGAAAGATTACAACGACATGTATCAGAGGAGCTCGGAGATGTACCCTTGTACCAGAGCTGGTTTAGAATTTTATTTAAATATCTAAGGACACATTAACCGTATTTGGGGCTAAGATCAACTTAGACGGGACCGTTTAGATCCGACAAAAGAGCTTTTGGGCCCTATCATTCTAGTTTAGGGACGTAGTGGTCCATTATTAGTTTAGGGACATCTCGGTCTGTCGCCAGTTTAGGGACGTTTCGGTCCGATATTAGTTTAGGGACGTTTCGGTCCGATATTAGTTTAGGGACGTTTCGGTCCGATATTAGTTTAAGGACGTTTCGGTCCATTTGGATGTGTGGTCGTTGGGACCCGTCACCTCTTTGACGTCGTTGAGGAATTACAACGAGGGATGTCAAAGGAGTTCGGAGATGTACCCTCGAACCGGTCGTGAATTGATTTAGGAGAGCCATTTTGCTCAATCAATTTAATTTAAGGACTTACAGCCAAGATTGGGTTAAGTCCAATTTTTTTATTTATTTTGGGCTCTGCCCGACTAAAATATCAATCCAAACAGGGCTCTGCCCCTTTATTATTTTGCAATTTGATTTGGGCCAGGCCCTTTTAAATAATGGGCTGCATTTGTGCAGAACCCCAAGAATTTTTCAGATTTAAGAACAAAAGTGCATAGCACTTTTGATCTAAATTTGGATCAAAGGAAAACAAGTTTTTTTTTCTTGTTTTCCCTGATTTCACAGAACCAAGGGTTCACAACAAGTGCAAGGCACTATTTATTTATTTTTATTGAATTATTCACTTTTTAATCCTCTGTTCTTCAGAGATTTTTCTCTTAAAAAAAGGTTTTTTACCTTTCTTCTTTTTTTTTGTTCTTGAATAATCTCCAAGAGTTCTCTTTTTCTCTTTTTTTTTGCTAGAAGTCAATTCTTCAAGTTGATCCCCATCGAATGAGGTCTGGGGTCCTATTTATAGTGCTCACAAATTTGTTGAATTTGTTAACAAGATCTTTTCTGAGTGTTTTTTGGGAATTTTCCCACCGCTGGATCTTTGATCCAAAGGCAAAAGAAAATCTTCTGGTTTTGGAAAGAACAGAAAAGATTTCATTAAATTTTCATTCTGTTTCTGCGCAACTCACCAGCGCGTGACACGTGTCGCGCAGTAAGGCGCTTGCGCAGCTGTGCTTGCGCAACTGCGCAGACACGTGTCGCGCTGTGAAGCGCTTGCGCAACTGAGTTTGCGTAACTGCGCAGATACGTGTCGCTCAACGGTGCATTTGCGCAGTTGTGCTTGTGCAACTGCGCAGACACGTGTCGCGCTGCAGTGCACTTGCGCAACAGTGTTTGCGCAACTGCGCAGACACGTGTCGCGCAGCGGTGCGCTTGCGCAACTGCGCAGACACGTGGCGCGCTGTGGTGCACTTGCGCAACAGCGTTTGCGCAACTGCGCAGACACGTGTCGCGCAACGGTGCGCTTGCGCAGTTGTGTTTGCGCAACTGCACAGACACGTGTCACGCAGCGCAGCGCTTGCGCAACTGAGCGTTGCTTTTGCTTTTTAAAGAGCCTTGCTCTGATTGGACGCACTGTCTTGGGCGTTGTGCTGCTGTGTCAACTTCTGACACGTGGCGCGTTGCGCGCAGCGCACGGGATCTGAAGCGTTGCTTCGAAATTAAAGTTTAAATTTTCAAAGCAGAGCTTTATTTCTGATTGGGGGAAGATGAAGCGTTGCTTCTTCTCCCGCCTTGGAATTTGAACATAGTTTTGCTCTGATTGGGGTAAACATACGGTATTTAAGTTCTTTTGATATTTTTTATATATGCAGTTTTCTATCAAATATATTAATTTTCTCCGGCCATTTTCCTATTTTATTATTTTTCAAACCCATTTCTTTTTAACAAAAAAAAAACTTAAACCCATTTCAAATTTAAACCATATATTTTTAACCCAAATCCATTATTTCCATTTTTCTCTTCTTTAGTTTTATTTCCCTACAACTCATAACTCCAAACCCGGCCTAAGCTTTCATTTATTTTCCTTTATTATATTTTAATCCAAAAGCCCATTCCCAAATCTTTTAATTTTAACAGCCAACCCTTCTCCTCCCAACATAATTAAATCCCCAACTCTCAACATAATTAAAACCCCATACCCACTTTAATTTCTATTGTTCACTTTTCCCTTCCTCCATCAAAACAGTGACCCAACACTTCCTCTTCCTCCTTTCTTCCCCAGCCATTTAAACTCCCACGAATTCCTTTTAACTCCAACTCAATTAAAACCCCTCTATATATTCCCTTCTCTTTTCCTTTGCAAAACCGATCCCCACTCTCCCATCAATTCTCTCTCTCTTAAATCTCTACTGTAATTAAAGCCATAATCCTTCAATTTCCCTCACACTCTCTCACCCCATATCTGTAACCTTCATCTTTTTCATCTCCCTCATCAATTCCCATCATCTCTTACTCTCCCTCTCTCTCTACACATACATATATTTTACACCCACACACACCCCTTCTCTCTGCATATACATGTATCCATAAACATGCAATTCTAATGCCTACTTCTTATCTTTCTTCAAAACCAAACCTTGGCCCAGCCCTTGCTTTTGGCCGACCACCTCCATGGCCGAGCAACCCCCTAGCTCCCCCTCGTCACCATCAACGGAACCATCATCCAATGTCGTCGACAGCAGCGGAAGCCGCAACGTCAATAACCGCAACAGAACCACCGCCATCGCCATCATTGTCACCGACAACAACTCCACCAAACTCTCGAACTTGTTAGCCAAGTGTTGCTGTTTTGAGCCGAGAACTGAGGCTCCGAGGCTGGGCAGAAGTTTGCTCGACCTCCATGATCGTTTTGTCACCTCCGAATCCTCATTCTGCTGATGTTGTGATTTTTCTAGAGCCAGTGCTCGATGAAATACCGCAATGAGATTTTCCGCCATTCTCAACGCACGTAAGTCCCCATCTCTTTTTTTTTTATCTTCCATCGCTTTCTTCCTCTTGAACTTGGGTTGGCAGTCTCTCTGGTGCCTTTGCTCATTAACAACCGCAAGAATTTTATGACTGGTGTAATATTCTTATGTTATAAGGAATAATACATGATTTAACTATGTAAAACAAAAGTAAGATTAATAGATATAGAAGTATTTTGTTTAGTGAACAGTTGTATTAGTGAATTGGTTTACTTATTGTGTAGTAAATATAAGTGTCAATCAAACAGTTTTTATGAGAAAATAGTTCAAGAGATCTATCTATGTAATGCAGTATACGGCACATATATTTCATATTACCCCGTTTGTTATTGAATCTTGGCTTTTCACAGTTAGGGATCATAATGTTGTTCATCTCAACATGTCACACAGTTTGGTTATCTCACAACAAATATTATCAGTTTCATTAGTTGTTACTACAAAAAGTATATACATTTCAAATTTATAAATATCAACCTTGCATTAAAAATACCTTTTACTGTTAAAAACCTTTTTCGATAAGATTATGTATTTTTAAACAAATATTTGCAAAGCGCCGCTACAACCTATTTGGGGAACCCGTTCGGAATGGTGCGGATTATCGCACATTCTCGGGCTTAGTAGTGCGAGATGCAGACCTCCGCAAAGAGAATTCGGTCTCGAAATATTTATAAATACAAATATTTTAAGAAAATAAGATTTCTAGAAAAAATAATAAATTAAATTATATATATATATATATATATATATCTCATCAAAATATCTATTTTTGATATAATATAAATATTCCAAATTTTCTAAATAAAAAAGAATCACTTCACATGAAAATACCATGAAATTCCATACAAATTCAATATTACAAATAAATACCCTATATTATGGAAAATAAGTTTTATTCACTATAAATGTCACATATATAAAATCTACATTTATGAAAACGCTAAAGACGATAATTAAATACTTGGAGTGTATTTTGAAAATTATACAAAAGCATTTTTACATAAAACCCTCTCAAGTTCTATAAATTACCTTAAGGACCCTAGTAAACATAAGTTTAAGCGGGACCAATCTCTTGAGCCACAGGGAGCCGGAGAAGCGGGTGTTTTCTTATTTAAGATAGACAACTTAACAAACGGTGTTATCAACACGGTAATCGTTTTTGAAAAAGACACAAATCCTGCCGCCCATGTGCAGCGGTTACCGATAACACCAAAACCTAATTCAGGACTTCAATTTCTTTTCTAATTGTCTGACTCAGACTGAGTCTCATTATAAATAATCTGACTTGAATATGATTCAAGTATAACATAACAATTCACATGAATCCATAAATCCATATAATCAATCTGTTCAATCTATTCAATCTGCATTGACCGAACCGAACCATGGATATACTTCCATCTACACGATTCTCCAGTTACATCCATTTATTGATATCATGGTTTCGGCAAGTCATCCATCTATACAATTCAATTACAAGACAATATAATACAGACAATACAGTACAGACAATACAATACAAACAATACAATCAAGACATCGCGGGGTTTAAGGGGTAGATTGGTACGGAAGGTGTTAGAAGTGGCACGAGACTGCAAGATTTAAAACACCTAACCTGAATTCATTTGCTGTTGTACCGTGGCATAAACGGTTCCGTGTACTCCACTTGCCTCTAGTCTCTGGCATATCGTATACACTGGTATCTTTTGTACCAAGCTACAAACAACAGCGTTAACCATATAATACAACTTTAAAAGCTACATTCTCTCTCTGTCTATTCTACTTCTCCCTTTTCTTTGGGACTTACCGAGCGATCGTTCGCTGACGACATTCCTTCTCTTTCTTCTTCGGAATATTGTCAGGTATTTCGGACCTTCAGGAGACCGAGCCTACCGGCGAGGACTTGGATCAGCTAGCCTACGACCCAGAGTTTTATATTCATTGTACACATTTCATTTCAGTACTTTCTATTTCTGTTATGCCACTGTTTAGGCATTGCTTTCATTCAGATATATTTACTTTCCATGCATTGTACAAAAGAATGTTAATAAATAAAGTTGTTGTTCAATTATACCTATTGTCTTTGTCTCTTGTGCATTTTTATTTATACTGCTTAGATACGCTTAGCGTGTTTATTTCAGAATAAATATGTAGCGGCCTCATCGCGCCCTCTGCCCATATACTGGGAAGCGGGGCATGACATAAGATGTTAGACTACACAGTGTAACCATGAACAAGTAATAAAAACCTAAGTTTAATTCAAAACTTTCTCTTTAAAATTCTAACCTTCAATTAAAACCATCTTTGAACCTAATTAAGTTATATTAAAGTAATTTACCAACAATTAAACCATAGGGTTAAGATTTATACCTCACAAATTTTGAGATCAAACTTGAAATCTTACCCTCCCAAAATGCCATCTTGCTCCTAGATCCAAGTTAGTTTAGGCCATGGAAAAATGAGTGGAGATTTAATGATGAATTAGTGAGACATTGTATAATTTTTGATGCAAAAATGAAGAATTTTTTTTGAGAGGAAATGAAGTGAAGAATGGGGGAGGCTGCTGCAGGCTTGGCTCAGCCAAGTAGAGGATTTGGGTGTGAGTGGGTGTGTGTAGAAAGTTCCAAGTCAAGAAAAATCCCATTATTACATATATTAATTAATGTCTTAATTAATTTATTTTCTAATTACCCTAGATTAGTCTAGAACCATGGAGACAACTAGAGAAGAAAAGAGCATGCTATAAACTAAATTTTTGTGTTGTCATAGTGCACTAATGTATACTTAACCCATTCTAATTTGTAATTTACACTAATTAAATGTATAAGTGAAAACTTAAAATAATATTAAAAATAATTAATTAAGGAAAAATATTTAAGTAAACTAGCAATTTATAAGTGACTAACTAAATGCCAAATACTAGCAATTACATAGTTAAAATAGGTGTATTTAAGTCTATGTGGAAAAATGATTATATCTTGGTTTTTACGAAAAACACAAGTTATTTTACCGATCATCGGAAAATTCACCTAAACAATTTTAAAACGTTACAATCTTCCCCCTTAAAGAAATTCGGTTCTCGAATTTAAAATCTAACCACGCATACCCTCGAAAAGATGGTAATAGCTCTCTTTCATCTCGTCCTCGGCTTCCCACGTGACCTCTTCGTTATTCGGACCACGCCAAAGAACCTACATTTCCGGAACTAAGCCTTCTTTCCTTTCCGAATCTCAACACGCCCCTCATTGGAGAAACCCTCTAGAAAACATGATCTATAATGACGAACTCAAGTCTGCGCCGAAATCGGCCTGCATAAGATTTCTGTCTGTTCTGGACCGCTCTCATCCCATCTTGAATCAACTGGATCTCTTCGGTCATCTCCTGCACAATCTATGGCCCCAAATACTGCTCTCACTGAGCTCTGTCCAACATACGGGTGATCGATATCTTTACCCATAAAAAGCCTCATAGGGTGCCATCTGGATCTTCTCCTGGAAGCTGTTATTATAGGAAAACTCTATCAAAGGCAAGTGGCGATCCCAACTGCCACGAAATCTAGAACACAAGCTCGGAGTATGTCCTCAAGAGTCTGAATGGTCCGCTCTGATTGACCGTCGGTCTACGGATAGAAAATTGAACTGAAACTTAATATGGTGCCCAAAACCTCCTGAAGTTTCTGCCATAGTCGGTTGGTGAACTGGATGCCGACATCAAACTGGGAAGGATGGCGCTACTATTTTCCAAGATAACAAGAACTGGCTCACTGGGAAAACTAAATCTGACTGCCTTCTTACGGCAGTCCACGGACGCATACACGTGGCTAACCAATCCATGCCCAGAAAAACTTCGAAATCAAACATATTAAGAAGAATCAAATTGACAGAAGAATCCCTATCTCTGATACGAAAATAACAAACACGAATGAGAAACATAACGAGCGACAAAAGATTAGCCTATGGAAGAAATCACAACAAGCGGCTGGTTTTGCAATGACTACTATCGGCTAGACTTCGATACAAAGTATGTGGATACCATTTCAAACAACACCAGAAGGAAATACACATTGGAAGGAAACGCCGAAAGAATACCTGTCGCAACGGCGTCTATCTAACCGCCTCTGAGCTGGCATACCGGTACAAATCCGATTTGGTCCAGAAACGACCGAAGTCTCAGAAATGCGCTCCTCTAGCAATTAGGCTGCATCCATCGCGGCTGCATAAGTGTCAAAATTCTAGGTGCCGATGGCAAGAAATAACTGCATGTTCAATCTTCACACGAACCTCTTTATCCGTTTCTCTTCAGTGTCCACCAGGTAAGGAACATATCGGACCACTAAGTAAACTAAATGTCATACTCGGACACTGTCATCCCTGGAGTCTTGCGCAGAGACTCAAAACTACGAGCTCGGTCATCTCGAACGCTCTTCGGAAGGAAACGAGCAAGAAATACAGTTATGAACCCATCCCAAGTCATAGGAGATAAATCTGCAGCTCGGCCTCTCTCAATTGAATCGCACCACGTCTGAGCAAGACCTCTCTAGACGAAAACACGCAACTTCAATCCATATCTTGTCAGAACATCTCTTTGAACGTCAAATCCTAGCCATCCTGTCGAGGATTGTCTACGGATCCTTCACTGCATCTGTGCCTGTAAAAAAACTGGAGGCTTCAACCTCAAAACTCCTATAAGGATACGTAAATAATCTCGGTAACAACAGAAACAGCTACCTGAGCAGCAGGTACAATCACAGTCCCCGCAGTAGGAGGGACATCATCGGCTCTCAGAGCTCGGCTAACCTCAACTACAATCCAACCATCTGCCATAAGTCCTGAATACTCGACTCCAGCCTAGCCATCCGTCCTGGAGAAGCGGATCACTCCGGCCCTGAGGGGTAGGCGTACCGTCCTGATCGGTCCTCGTTTCAAACAAGCTTGCTCTAATCTCATCTCTGGTGGCAGCCCTCTGGCCCTCGTAGTCTCCGGCGACATAGTGGCTGGGACAAGAAACATGATTGGTAGGAACATTGCGATCGAATCAAAGGATTTCCGGAATCAAGGAAGGAAATACAAGCAAATATATATTCTAAGGTCACTTAGGCGGAGTACCGTACCGTAAGTATGCCGCGGAACATACCCACGCTACGTCACTCTGCATAAGTCACTTACTCCATCTACCAAGGGTCATCCTACACCCAGAAAGGTAAAACCTAACGCTCTGATACCAACTTTGTCACGACCCGAAGGTACGGAACGTGACTGGCACTTAAATTACGAAACATATCAAGGCGACGTAATCTAAGTAAGCCAAAGCCCAAAAATCTAAACCATTTAAAGAAATAGAGTGAAAGAAAACTTAACTTAAAAAGATGATTTTTGTAAAATAAAGTCACCTTAAAACATTTTAATGCGTCAAATTTCCCGAAAATTTCGTTAGAGTCTCCTTTGTAAATACTGGCCCCCCAAACGGGTACAACACAAGAAAATACATATAAATAATGAATAAAGACATCCCCAAGCAGGAGCTAGCTCTTCGTCAATGGCAGAATCATAACCAAATGCAATATGTATATCAAAAGTGCGAAATAAGCATCTGAAACCATGAAATGAGAAACACCACGTCGGCTCAAGTGAGCATCGACACCAAACACCACAAATACAAGTCTTACGAGTCTCACCATCTAGTCCAATATATAAGGGTAGATGGAGTACACTAGATACAAATAATAATACAAGATGGAATAAAAGTATCCTCGCAACCCATCTATGAGAAAAACTGCAAATCGATGCAATGAAGCAAAAAGAGGAAGTACGCCGACCGCTACTATGCTGACGGTTCAGACCTGCAAAATACTGTGGCATAACGGGGGAGAGTTGCCAACTTGTGAGTAGTAAGTAACATCTAATAAGGTTATCGTAAGCATGCACGCAAATGCGTCGCAGCCTACATATACTAATATGATGCGATGCATAAGTATGAATGCAACATGGATACAAAATCAAACCCGAAACCTGAATATGTCTGGTATGAGAAAATCTTTATTCTTATCTTATAAAAACCACCGTGCAATAATTTGAAGCATCACCAATGAAATCAACAGAAAATCCGTGTCAAATATCGACACAATATATATACATATCCCAATATCTCAATGTCTCAATATCTCAAAATCTCGGGCTCCGTCAATCCGGATCGGCCCATATCATTGTTTACCGTTGAAAACCGGGAAGATAAACGTCTTGCCTGAATTTGGAGGCAGATACTATTTGGATTTATCCGTCCACCTCTCCGAAGATGCCAAGTTAATTTATGGCATCATGTATCGAAGGTTTAAACAGATGCGGCCGTTGTAGCAGACTTCGTCAGATTCCCCCTCGTTGTGAGGGGTTTTTTGATTGTGGGGACGCTCTTCCCTGCAGGCGCAATCCCCCGCAGTTAATTATGTTACCGTATCGCAGTAACCACTTTCTCCTGCTCCAGAAGGTCACTTCGTGTCGTGTGTGTTTGTTTTATTTTTGGTTTCCCGTGGATTGTATACGGAGACTAATTTGTGTTGTCGCCTGTAGGGCGTGGATTAGTCCAAATCCATATTTTCTTAGATTTGGGTTTGGTTTGATTTAAGGATCGTTAACCTTGTTTGAGATTAAGATCAACTTAATATTTGTTAAGGATTCGTTAATCCGATATTGGACTAAGATCTACTTAACGGGGGTTCAGGATTATTTTTGATCCAATGAAAGAGCATTTGGGCTCTATCATTTTAGTTTAAGAACGTTACGGTCCATAGCTAGTTTAAGGAAATTACGGTCCATGGGCTAGTTTAAAGACATTACGGTCTATTGGGATATGCTCATGGGTTTGAAAGTGCATCCAAGAGCTGTTGGTTGTCGGGACCCTCCACCTCTCTGATATCGTTGAAGAAGTACAGCGACATATATAAGAGGTGTGGAGAGATGTACCCTTGAACCGAACTCAAGATTGAAGGGAGAGATCTTAGTGGAACGAACATTATTTTAGATACCATGTGTCAGGAGATCATTGGTCATCTCTGGGACTAAGATCGATTTGGGGGGGACCCGAGTATAGGAAGGCTCGGTTGATTGATGGTCAAAGATTTTTTGCCTCGTGAGATTTGGCTAATTTGGGCTAAGGTTGGTCTCTCACAGTGTTATAAATGTTTGGCTCTCACGTGCTCCCACGTGAGGCTCTTAAGCAGTGTTAAACACTGAGATTCGGAGCGCTCACGTGCGGCACGTGAGGCACCTGAATATTAGGCACTGTTTCTTTTGGGCTTATCCCCTCGTTCTATACATATAAGTGTTAAACACTTAAATCTTGCAACCATCACGTGTAGATACGTGAGGCGCCACCAAGTTGGGCACTGCCTCTCTTGAATTTATCTTCCTATTCTTTTCTAAGTGCTAAACACTATTGGAGGTCACGTGGGATCACGTGACTCGATCTCAGTTATTCCTTTTTGTTCCTCAAAAGTGCTCACGTGGGAACACGTGATCTGTCGTTATAGCATTGAACGCTAATATGCATGGGGCTCTTGATCTTAGTTTTGAGAATTTCAATTCCTTTGTTTTATAAGAATTAAATTGTTATGCAGGGTTAAACCCTAGTTTTATCAGAGGAATTAAATTCCTATATCTTTGGAAGAATTAAATTCTTCAAATCTAGTTCTTTCCTATAAGTTTTGGGACTGCATAACAGAATCTCCCCGATGAGAATTAAATTCTTAACTTGTGGGAAGATTTGCTTCTGCAATCCTCAACCAGAGAAAGAACTAAGTTCTTTTTTTTGGAAGAGTTAAACTCTTATAAAAGGAGATAAAATATGCTCTCTAGGTCTTTTCCCTCACCTAGGCTTTCTTTTTCTTTAAAGAGAACTCCTCTTCTTTTTTGTTTTGAATCTTATGGGGGGGTCTCCTATCTTTCTCTCTTCCGCCTCGAGTCCTTTATATATCAGAGGCTAGTTTGTTGATTTTTGTTAAGGAAATCTCTCATTGAGAGATTTTTGATTAACTCGGGGATTTTATCCACCGTTGGATTTTTGATCCAGGGACTTCTTTTTTACAGAAGACTTTTTTCTTATTTTTAACAAGATTGGGAAAATATTTTCCCATACAGAGCTTATTCTGTATCTTGGTGATTTTTAGTCACCATTGGATCTTTAATCCAACGGTGCTCTGATTTTCAGAGCGTAATCTTTCTTGTTTAGAAAGATTGGGAAAATATTTTCCCATACAGAACTTATTCTGTATCTTGGTGATTTTTAATCACCATTGGATTTTTAATCCAACGGTACTCTGATTTATAGAGCACAAACTTTCTTATTTAGAAAGATTGGAAAAATATTTTCCCATATAGGGTTCTGATCCCTCTTATTTAGAATTTAATTCTATCGGCTCAGAAGGTATTAGGAACCCTTACGTGTAGCACGTGACCCATAGCACTAGGTCGGTTTGCTTATATGTAGCAGTCCCAGAGAAAAGCATCACGTGTTGGCATGTGATGCGCCTTCTGACCTGTTATTTGTTTTAGGAAGGCGCATATATATTTTGTATATTAATGCTCACGTGTCTGCACGTGAGGCTCAATTTCAACCTTTATTTGTTAAGCATGCTGCCTATAATTTTGCTCCAAGGCGCATAACGTGCGGGCATGTGATGCTCCATTTGGGGAATTTTTCCATCACTTTTTGGTTCATTATTTATTTATTTTTATGAGGAAACAATCATCAAATCTCACGACCACGTCGGTATCCTCCGGATATCTGCCGCGTCAGACATCACCGGTAGGTAGTCTGCCCTACCAGGCTCATCGTCTACAACTCGAGCTTCTTGGCCCGGGGTACCATACCAAACCCACCATATACCCAAAACGGTTCATCCTACTCTTCGAATCGGGTCTCGAAAACCAACAGAAATCGTGAAAACTCATGGTGGACGATACATAAATTATATCACGAGAAAACCACAACTTATATTTTTTTAAATGGTAATAAGTTCTTAAAATCCTTGTGGTTTTCCCCAAAATCCAGAAATCTCATAAGTACTGAATTCCTCAAGAAGAATCACTATATGTAAACATGCCGATGATAATGGATGTCTATGATACGATAGTATATACCATGCAACGTACGACCAGAAACTATGTATGAAGTATTATGCAATGAGTTATATACACATGACTAGCAATCCTATGTATCAATTTTGATGAAATGAATATACAATTACCAGTTTACGTATCATATATGATGCAAATGTTTCAGATACTGTTTTAAGCAAGTTATATAGTGTTCGTGGTATACCAATTACCAAAGGCGTGTGTGTTCGCATGAATAGTGCACGTGCGGCATGGACCAATAGTAATGGTGTAAGTGTCCTATGAGATAATATCACATATATATAAGATGATGCAATACAATGAGATAATTAAATGCAAGTACTACTAGTAATCCTAACTCTCGGGCGCCTCGCGCCATCCAGACGATCCCCCATAGATGTGTATATCTACTCACCGGGATGCTTCGACTAATCTGATCCGATCACAGTCTTGTCTTTCCGCGCCACGTCCGACGCCTCTGCACCCGATCCTAGAATCGCAACAAGCGAATAAGAGGATAGATATATGAATAGTCGCGAACACAAACGATACAAGATAACCAACGCGCACTAACTAGACGTGCACGCACTTGGTGCACAAAACACGCTCGCGACAACGCCACAAACCCCAACTAGGGTCGCAAAACGTGACAACTACCAAGCTTAGAACTCGATCGTACCAATCGTGCATTCCCAACACACCCAATATTATATGGAATAGGTTGTAGATCACCAAAACCTCAAACTTAATTAAAATCGATTTATTCCAAAAATTTAGTAAACATCACTTAACCATTTTAGTGTAAATCTAGATATTTTAACAAATCTAATGGCCACAATATTCACTTAATATCTTAATTAGGTTACACAATTATTAATTAGATTTTAATCTCACCTATTGTAGGTTAAACATAAAAATTAGTTTGCAAAAATGCTTAATTAGGACAATTTAAAAGTAACAATTAGTGAATTAACAACTAGATTAAAATTTTCAAGTCTTAAGATATTAGACTACACATTGTAACCATGATCAAGTGATAAAAACTCTAACTTTAATTCAAAACCTTCTCTTTAGAATTCTAACCTTCAATTAAAACCATCTTTGAACCTAATTAAGTTATATTAAAGTAATTAACCAACAATTAAACCATAGGGTTAAGATTTATACCTCACAAATTTTGAGATCAAACTTGAAATCTTACCCTCCCAAAATGCCATCTTGGTCCTAGATCCAAGTTAGTTTAGGCCATGGAAAAATGGGTGGAGATTTAATGATGAATTAGTGAGACTTTGTATGATTTTTGATGCAAAAATGAAGAATTTTTTTTGGGAGGAAATGAAGTGAAGAATGGGGGAGGCTGCTGCAGGCTTGGCTCGGTCAAGTGGAGGATTTTGGGTATGTGTGGGTGTGTGGAGAAAGTTCCAAGTCAAGAAAAGTCCCATTATTACATATATTAATTAATATCTTAATTAATTTATTTTCTAATTATCCTAGATTAGTCTAGAACCATGGAGACAACTAGAGAAGAAAAGAGCATGCTACAAACTAAATTTTTGTGTTGTCATGGTGCACTAATGTATACTTAACCCATTCTAATTTGTAATTTACACTAATTAAATATATAAGTGAAAGATTAAAATAATATTAAAAATAATTAATTAAGGAAAAATATATAAGTAAACTAATAATTTATAAGTGACTAACTAAATGCCAAATACTAGCAATTATATAGTTAAAATAGGTGTATTTAAGTCTATGTGGAAAAATGATTATATCTTGGTTTTTACGGAAAACACAAGTTATTTTACCGATTATCAGAAAATTCACCTAAACGATTTTAAAACGTTACAGTTTTCCTCAGGTCCTCCAGCACCGCGACCTCGTCTCCAACATGGAGCACGAAGAAATCACCCCGGCGCTGCAGATAGCGGGCGAGTCTTCCTCGCGGGAGGAGAGCCTGAGCCGGGAGTTGCATCAGGCGAAGGAGAGGATCGCCGCCCTCGAAGATCGGGTGGCTGCCGAGGAACGAGTGAACGCCAATTGCCGGGAGTCCATCCGAGCTTTGATGGAGTCCAACAAGATCGTTGAGGCCAAGTTGGAGGATGCCAGGGTCCTCGCCGCCACTCTGAAGAAGACGCGGGACAACCTAAATGGGGAAAATGAGGCTCTGAAGGAAGGGATGAGGCGCGCCAACCTCCGGGATGCGAAAGCGGTGGAGAGCTATAAGACGTCGGATAAATTCTATGCCGACCTCTCTGACGCCTCGGCCCTCGTCTGGCACAATACCCTCGACGCCGTCAAGGCGTTGACGCCATAGTTTCTCGACGCCGCCCTTCGGCTCGAGTACCCTCTCGAGGGTGAGACGCAGGGGGATGCCGCCGGTAGCGCTGCCGGGGGGAAGTCCACCGGTAGGGGTGTTGGGGATAAGGCGATCACCCCGGCTCCTAGTGCCGAACTTCCTGCTGTGGGTGCAAAACCTCAAGCCGCCATCCCGTCTCCCGACGCTGCCGCGGAGCACGTCGAGGTCCTTCCCGACCCTGAGGCCTGAACCTCCCTGACTTCTTTTATATATTTTTTTCTTGTTTTCGTCTTTGAATTTTGTAAGCCTTCGAGCGATTTTGTAAGGATGAGGAGCCCACAATACCTTTGTAAAGACTCCCAAGTTGTGAATAATGTCCTTTTGCAGAAATTTTTGTTGCAATGTTTCCATTTCAGGATAATGTCTTCATTTTGCTCACCCGATGAGCGCTAGGTCGGCGACCGATCTTTTAGTTGGCGATTGCGCGTCGAGTTAAACCCGATTATTTGTCAAGTGTACAAAGGCCGGTGTAAGGTCGGCGTCCTTATGGCCCCGAAGTCAAGGTGGTGATCTCTTGCTGAGGGTATGTCAGTTGGCACCTTAGGATGAGCCAGACGAGAACCAAGTTCGGATTGGTCGTTGTTTGCCGAGGTGGATGGCATCTGATCCTTAGTACAGATGGGTAAGAAGTTACCCACTAAGGATGGACCGAGTAGGAGAGCTGCCTGGTGGCCTCTTGACGAGGGCTTCGATCCTTGGCGTCGGTGGGTAGTAAACTACCAGCCATGGATAGACCGGGCAGGGAAGCTGCTCGGTGGCCTCTTGATGAGGACTTTGATCCTTAGCGTAGATGGGTAAGAAGACACTCGCTAAGGATGGACCGAGCAGTGAAGTTGCTCGGTGACCTCTTGACGAAGGCTTTGATCCTTAGCGTAGATGGGTAGGAGTTACCCGCTAAGGATGGACCGAGCAGGGATGCTGCCCAGTGGTCTCTTGACGAGGGTTTCGATCCTTGGCGTCAGTGGGTAGTAAACTACCAGCCATGGATGGACCGAGCAGTGAAGCTGCATGGTGGCCTCTTGACGAGGGCTTCGATCCTTGGCGTCGGTGGGTAGTAAACTACCAGCCATGGATGGACCGAGCAGTGAAACTGCTCGGTGGCCTCTTGACGAGGGCTTCGATCCTTGGTGTCGGTGGATAGTAAACTACCAGCCATGGTGGACCGAGCAGTGAAGCTGCTCGGTGGTCTCTTGACGAGGGTTTCGATCCTTGGCGTCGGTGGGTAGTAAACTACCAGCCATGGATGGACCGAGCAGTGAAGCTGCTCGGTGGCCTCTTGATGAGGGCTTCGATCCTTGGCGTCAGTGAGTAGTAGACTACCAGCCATGGATGGACCAAGCAGTGAAGCTGCTCGGTGGCCTCTTGACGAGGGATTTGATCCTTGGCGTAGATGGGCAGGAGCTACCCACTAAGGACGGACCGAGCAGAGAAGCTGCTCGGTTTTGCGAGGCTATGCTCGACCTTCCTAGATGTATGAATATCGAGTAGAGTGACCGTCGCGGGCAGAACGTGGCAGAAACACATAGGTGAGGTGAGGCGTTCCAAGATCTGCGTCGTTCCGACTTCGATTCGCTGAGTAATATGGGATACCCTGTTCCCCTCCGAAGGACGGCGCACAGGACCGCGATGTCCTGGCACTGAGATTTGGGGCAGATGCTATTTGGTTTTATCCGTCTACCTCTCCGAAGATGCCAAGTTGATTTATGGCACCGTGTATCGAAGGTTTAGACGGATGCGGCCGATGTAGCAGACTTCGTCAGATTCCCCCTCAGGGTGAGGGGTTTTTGATTGTGGGGACGCTCTTCCCTGCAGGCGCAAGCCCCTGCAGTTAATTACGCTACCTAATCGCGGTAACAACTTTCTTCTTCTCCAGAATTTCACTTCGTGTCGTGTGTGTTTGTTTTGTTTGTGGTTGCCCGTGGATTGTATACGGAGACTGAGTAATGCCGTCGCTCGTAGGACGTGGATTAGTCCAAATCCGTATTTACTTAGATTTGGGTTTGGTGTTTTTAGTTTAAGGATGCATTAGCCGTGTTGCGGCTAAGATCAACTTAAACGTTCGTTAAGGATACGTTAGTCCTGTTTTAGACTAAGATCAACTTAACGTAGTGATTCATTTAATATATGGCCGTCAGGACTCGGCACCTCTCTGACGTCGTTGAAGGATTACAACGACAGGTGTCAGAGGAGTTCAGAGATGTACCCTTGAACCAAAGTTGATTTGGAGTTTTATCATTCATTTAAATGTCTAAGGATACGTTAGCCGTATTTGGGGCTAAGATCAACTTAAACGGGACCGTTTAGATCCGGCAAAAGAGCATTTGGAGGCTCTATTGTTCCAGTTTAGGGACGTAGTGGTCCATTTTCCAGTTTAGGGACGTGGTGGTCCATCGCCAGTTTAGGGACGTGGTGGTCCATATTCCAGTTTAGGAACGTGGTGGTCCGATATTAGTTTAGGGACGTCTCGGTCCGATATTAGTTTAGGGACGTTTCGGTCCGATATTAGTTTAGGGACGTTTCGGTCCACAAGTTTAAGGACCCCGCAGTCCATTGTCATGTATGTGGTCGTCGGGACCCGTCACCTCCCTGACGTCGTTGAA
The DNA here is from genome assembly GCA_030015575.1 of Agapanthus africanus. Taxonomy (NCBI): domain Eukaryota; kingdom Viridiplantae; phylum Streptophyta; class Magnoliopsida; order Asparagales; family Amaryllidaceae; genus Agapanthus; species Agapanthus africanus. The sequence continues at coordinate 13,376,126 of JASDDO010000028.1, read as the reverse complement.
GGATTACAACGATAGGTGTCAGAGGAGCTCGGAGATGTACCCTCGAACCGGATATAAATTGATTTAAGAGAGCAATCTTGCTCAACCATTTTAATTTAAGGACTTACGGCCAAAATTGGGCTAAGTCCAATTGAAAATGTTCAACACCCTTATTTATTTTTGGTCTATTAGACCTGTGCTAGGGCTTTGCCCCCACTTAAATAATGCACTGCATTACTTCAGGCCATTTATGCCTATTTTGACTGGGCTCTGCCCTTTTTATTATGATGCAGATCATTTGTTTCGGTCCATTGGACCTTTCAATTGGGCTCTGCCCTTTCAAACAATGCACAGCATTTTATTTATTAGGCCTGTTAACCCTTTTAATTGGGCCTGCCCCTTCAGGAAGTGAAATGCATTGCATTTGTCAGACGCTTTGCGCCAATCACCGAGCGCAAGCGCTTGTGGTGAGGACACGTGTCACGCTCTGGTGAGCGCAAGCGCAATAGCGCAGTGCGCTGCGCCGTTGCGCTGCGCCGTTGCGCTGCAGACACGTGGCGCGCTCTGGTGAGTTGCGCTAATTCTAGAGAGCAGAGCTCTGTTTCAAGAGCGCGTAGCGCAAGTGGTTTTATGGCTGACACGTGTTGCGCTCTGGTGAGCGCAAGCGCAATAGCGCAGTGCGCTGCGCTAGTGCGCTGCGCTGTTGCGCTACTGACACGTTGCGCGCTCTGGTGAGCGCAAGGGCAATAGCGCAGTGCGCTGCGCTAGTGCGCTGCGTTGTTTCGCTACTGACACGTGGCGCGCTCTGGTGAATTACGCCAATTACAGAGAGTAAAGCTCTATTTTAAGAGTGCATAGCGCAAATTGTTCTGTAGCTGACACGCGGCGACCTCTCAAGGGCGTAACAGCGCAGTTTGGAAATGCAAAGCACTAAGAATCTTTTAGATTCAAGAACAGAAGTGCAGAGCACTGTTGGATTCCTTGATCTAATTTAGATCAAAGGAAAAGATAAGTTTTTTTCTTATCTTAAAGAACCAAGGGTTCATGAAAAAGTGCAAAGCACTATTTTTATTTTATTTATTCATTTTATTTAGTTATGTTTAAAGATCAATGATCTTGTTTATAAGAGAATTTTCTCTTCTTTCAAAGGTTTTTACCTTTTTTGTTCTTGAGAAGTTCTTCAGAGTCCTCTTTCTCTCTCTCTCTTTTTTTAGAAAGTTCATGCCTCTGAATTGAGGCCTAGGGTCCTTTTTATAGTGCCCATAAATTAGTTAAATTTGTTAAAGAGATCTTTCTCTGAGTGATTTGGGGAATTTTCCCCACCGTTGGATCTTTGATCCAAGGGCTTCTACTTTGCAGAAGAAAATCTTCTTATTTTAACAAGAACAGAAAAGATTTCTTGAAATTTTAATTCTGTTTGGCGCAGATGCCCCAGCGCGTGACACGTGTCGCGCAGCGCAACCGCGCTGACACGTGTCGCGCAGCGCAACTGCGCTAGCGCATCCGCGCAACTGCGCTTGCAAATCCGCGCTGACACGTGTCGCGCAGCGCAACTGCTCTAGCGCATCCGTGCTGACACGTGTCGCGCAGCGCTGTGCTTGCGCAGCTGAAGCGTTGCTTCATTTAAATAGAGCTTTGCTCTAATTGAGCGCGCCGTCTTGGGCGCTGCGCTGATGCATCTGCGCCTGACACGTGGTGTGTTGCGCAGCGCAAATATAATGAAGCGTTGCTTCATTTATTAAATTTTAAATTTTCAAAGCAGAGCTTTGCTCTGATTGGGGGAAGATGAAGCGTAGCTTCATTTCCCGTCTCGGAATTTGATCAGAGCTTTGCTCTGATTGGGGTAAACAAATGCCCCCCCCACCGTTGCGCTTACGTGGCCCCAAACCTGAGCGCAACGGTGGCGGAATTCCAATCGCCGTGACAACTTTTGGAAGTCGAAGAGGCACTTGATGCCTATAAATAGGACCTTTGGTCCCCCACAGATGCTTATTATCCTTAAGATTTTTACTTTCAAAACTCCAGAGCTTTGCTCTTGCCTTTAGGAACTCTCAGAGTTAAATTTTCCTCAAAAGAAACTTTGTAGGTAAAAATTAACTTTGAATTAAATTAATTTCAATTAATAGAGCTTTGCTCTCATAGATCTTTTAATCTAAAGAGATCCCCATTGGGGTTTCATTGAGCTTTTGTTCATGGGTTTTAATCCCTGAACAGAGCTTTGCTCTCTAGGAATTTAGCCCTCTATGTATATTATTTTTCTTCTATCGCTAATCTTCCTGCGGTATTTCCTCCAGGCATAATGACGGTGTATCTATACAGTTTGCACGAGTTCATCACCTATGATGATATTCGCACACAGGGTCGTCAACAAAACCAGGAGTTTACAGACGCTCAATGTGCAGAGGTCATGGGTCGTCTGAACGCAAGCGGTGGTTGGCTGCTACCCCGTCGTTCGGCTCTTTTGAAAGTCGTGCTGGGAGCAATATGGAGAGCACTTCCGGGTCTTCATGAGGCCCTACCACTCAATGCACTGGATGATGCCGAGGATAAGGTGCATTCAGTGTACCTGACGGGGTTGATCTCGAAGAAACGGCGAGACAGCCTCATTGACATTCTACATCAAATCTTCCAGCAGACGACGATAGTTGCTGCTTATCGAAGGCCGGGAGGGCTTGCCGATGATCTTGACACGGAGGAGCGCGAGAGGCTGCGCATAAGAATAATTAGAAAGGCCAGAAGAACTCTGGATGGCCTTACTTTTGAATTCCTCAATCCGTGCCCCGGATCTGAGGTTATACCGTTGTAATAATATTTTTCATTCACTGCTTTTTATGATTGTAAGAATTTTTGGCAATATGTATGGAAACTTTTTATTTCAGCTTGTCTTATTTCTCGTCCTGAGTCTTCTGCCCATGCATGAATGAGTGTGTCTCAAATGCTCGATTAAATGTAACTTGGATGTTCTTTCTGTCATTTTCTCCGTCTTTTCTTTCTTTTATTATCAGTATGCCACCTTAGTAACCATGGTTGACGGATGATTAGGACGAGTATCCCGACCTTCTTAAGAAATATCGATGGCTTAGGCCGCAGGTTCAGATCTGCTGCCTAAGACTTTTCAACTCTATGAGCCGTGAGGGTCTCATAGAGACTTTTCTCCCTACGGATCGAGAGGATCTCGTAGGTGGGTTTTTTTCTCCTTAGGAATCGTGAGGATTCTTAAGTGTGGTTTTCTCTTATAAGTCGTAAGGATCCTACAAGAGAATTTTTCCCTCTTACGAGTCGAGAGGACTTGTAAGCGGTTGTTTCCCTCCTTGTCGAAGTTCGATGTTGGAGGGTGAGACCCGTGGATGGTATGCAAGAGACCGTTTTGGGCCAACTTGCAGGGTCCCAGTGCTTAGGAAATAGGCTTCTTTTATGCCCACTGCCTAAGGCTTTATCTCACGAGTCGAGCCGCCTCAACAAATTTTTTTTCCGCAAGTCGAGACGAATCGAGCGTTTCTCGCAAGAATATCTTAACGTCGCATTTAACCTCTGCTCTTTCCGACAGAAGCCCGTTAAGGTTAGTGGTACTTAGGGTTTTGGCCATCGTACCGTCGCATAAGCTGATATAGTCCTCGATAGACAATCGTGCTGTTCGAGTAGCCCTACGACTGCCGTGTCTCTGATCCCTTCGGGGGCTGGACAAGACGTCTTCAAGCAATCCTCCTTGGCAGTTTGACCGTCGGAAGAGCAAGCGTTAGGAATTTGCCATGTTGCTTTTTACTTGAGGTTAGGCTTATTTTGGTGAGCCCCGATGAGTCATAACCACTCCGCGCTGGTGTGGGGATGATCTCCGATAGTCTTTCGGGCTTTATATGAGTTGCCGTCAAGACCCTGAAGCTTGGAATTTGGCCTTTGCTTCGTTTGCTGGCATTGCGTCTGCTGTATCGAGACGAATGTTGCGGTAGGAACTAGGGATTTTGCCGTGGCTCCGTTTGTTTGATGACGTTGCGTCTGCTGTGTCGAGACGAACGTTAGGGTGATATCTCGTCTGCTGTATCGAGACGGACGTCGAGATTGTCTCTAGGTTGCTGGTGAACCGCCAAGGTTTGGAACTAGGGATTTTGCCGTGGCTCCATTCGTTTAATGAAGTTGCGCCTGCTGCGTCGAGACGAACGTTGGGGTGACATCTCGTCTACTATATCGAGACGGACGTCGAGGTTGTGACCACTCTGTGCTAGTGCGAGATGATCTCCGATTGTCTTTCCGGTTTTATGTGAGTTACCGTAAAGACGTTGAAGCTAGGAATGTGGCCTTCGCTTCGTTTGCTTTGTCACGTCCGAATCCCTGTTGGAGGAAGAATGATGGGGTTGACATTTCGTCTGCTGTATCGAGACGAACGTCGAGGTGGTGACCACTCTGTGCTGGTGCGAGATGATTTCCGATTGTCTTTCTGGTTTTATGTGAGTTACCGTAAAGACGTTGAAGCTAGGAATGTGGCCTTCGTTTCGTTTGCTTTGTCACGTCCGAATCCCTGCTGGAGGAAGAACGCTGGGGTGACAACTCGTCTGCTGTATCGAAACAAACGTCGAGGAGGTGACCACTCCATGTGAGATGATCTCTGGTGGTCTTTCAGGCCTTATATGACTTGCCGTTAAGACCTTGAAGCTAGGAATTTGGCCTTCACTTCATTTGCTCACACTGCGTCTGGTGTATTGAGACGAATGCTGAGGTGGAGCTGGGATTTTGCCGTCACTCCGCTCTGTTTCGACCATGGGGTCTTTTGTTAACTTTGTATGTACATCCTGTTGGACTGCGAAGGAACGCCGTTGTTGACATTGCGTCTGCTGTAACGAGACGAATGCTAAGGTGGAGTTGGGATTTTGCCGTTACTCCGCTTTGTTTCGACCGTGAGGTCTTTTATTGACGTTGCATCTGCCTCCAGCTGGACTGCGGAGGAACGCTGTTGTTGACATTGCGTCTACTGTATCGAGACGAATGCTAAGGTGAAGCTGGGGTTTTGCCATCGCTCCGATTGTTTCGACTGTGAGGTCTTTTGTTAACTTTGCATGTACACCCTGCTGGACTGCGAAGGAACGTCGTTGTTGACATTGCGTCTGCTGTAACCAGACGAATGCTAAGGTGGAGTTGGGATTTTGCCATCGCTCCGCTTTGTTTCGACCGTGAGGTCTTTTGTTGACGTCATGTCTGCATCTAGTTGGAGTGAGGAGAAACGCCGTTGGTGATCTCTAAGTTGTCGATGTTGACGTCGAGACCCTGAAGCTCGGGATCTTCGTTTGCTTCATTTGTTGACATCGTGTCTGTAATATTGCGACAAATGTCGAGATGGTCTCTAGGTTGTCTATGAATCGTCGAGATTTGGCTTCGCTTTCTGATGGAGCCTGTTGGGAAGGTATGGTTCCCTCTTTATCTGTGCCCCTGAATTGTATACAGGGATCGATGTGATTTCACCTGTAGGGCAAAAAGTTTCATTCTTTCATTTTTTTATTCTTTCCGCGATGCTCTATCATTTCAGCTTTTATATCGCGAAGGTCGCGATTGCCCAATCATTTCGGCTATTTTTCGCGGTGCCCAATCATTTCGGCTGTTTACTTTATTTTTACTCGCTGCTTTTTATTGCGAGTTGCCCAATCATTTCGGCTATTTCGTATGCATACATTTTTACTTGCTGATTTTGTTTGCAAGTTGCCCCATCATTTCGGCTATTTCGTATGCATTTTTTTTTGGCTCGCTGATTTTTTTTTTGCGAGTAGGGGATTTGAGATCTGATACCAATCTTGGCATCAGCATCGCTGCGACTGGAATATTGGCAGGAGCGAATCATCATTTGCCATGAAAGGACTTGGAATTTGATACCGGTTTAGGCATCAACATCGCTGCAACTGGGATATTGCCAGGAGCGAATCATCATTTGCCTTGAAAGAGCTTGGAATTTGATACCGGTTTAGGCATCAGCATCGCTGCAACTGGGATATTGCCAGGAGCGAATCATCATTTGCCTTGAAAGAGCTTGGAATTTGATACCGGTTTAGGCATCAGCATCGCTGCAACTGGGATATTGCCAGGAGCGAATCATCATTTGCCTCTGTCGATGTCGAACAAAGGTGGCTTAGTAAACAGGATTAGGATCCCGTCGACTAAGGCTTTTGACTTTATGAGCCGTAAGGGTCTCATAAATGTGTTTCTCCCTACGAGTCGTGAGGATCTCGCAGGTGCGTTTTCTCCTTAGGAATCGTGAGGATTCCTAAGTGTATGTTCTCTTATAAGTCGTAAGGATCTTACAAGAGTGTTATCTCCTTATGAGTTGAGGGGACTCACAAGGGTTGTTCACCGTGTGGACATATCCCCAGTCACGGATAGGACTTGGTTAGGAAAATGTTTATTCGCGCCCGTGGATTGTATACAAGGGCCAATATAGGACCACTTGTAGGGCAATATCGAAAGTTGTGGGGGTTGCTTAAGCACAAGTTTAGGTCTCTGTAACTTAAGACTTTCAAATCCTATGAGCCGTGAGGGTCCCATAAAAGAGTTCTCCTTACGAGTCGTGAGGATCTCGTAAGTGTATTTTCTCCTTAGGAATCATGGGGATCCCTGAGTGTGTTGCTCCCTTGTGAGTCGTAAGGATCTCACGCGGGTGGTTTCTCCTTACAAGGTTGAGGGAGCCCTGTAAGTGTCTTTTGACGAGGTTGTGCCCGTTCGGGTTTTCACAAACACTCGCCGGTAGTCCTGCTGTTTTTACTCACGGAGCCCTTTCGGGTTTTCATCCATGCCCGTTTTGCTTATGGACATACCGTTTTTTTTATTAACGAGGTCGCGCCCTTTCGGGTTTTCACGAACACTCGCCGGTAGCCCTGCTGTTTTTACTCACGGAGCCCTTTCGAGTTTTCATCCGTGCCCATTTTGCATATGGACATACATTTTTTTTTGTTCTTTTTTAATTCTTTTTATTCTTCTTATTTTTTCTAACGAGATTGCGCCTTTTCAGGTTTTCACAAACACTCGCCGGTAGCCCTGCTGTTTTTACTCACGGAGCCCTTTCGGGTTTTCATCCGTGCCCATTTTGCTTATGGACATACCGTTTATTTTTTTTTAATTTTTTTTATATTCTCGTCAGCCTGAGAATGCTGCGGTAGTAGTTTAAAAACATTTCGGTCATTTGCAAGTTTTAGGACATTGCGGTCCATCATTAGTTTAAGGACATTCTCGGTCCGTTGTTAGTTTAAGGACGTTTCGGTCCGTTGTCGCCGTATTTGAGGCGAATATCTGGTTTATTGACTTTTCGGTCTATGAGTCCTTCTCCATGAATGAACATGATGCCCCCGGCGTATCCATCTTCTTCGGAGCGTGCGGTTGTGGCGGACTCACCTTCCGGTTCTCAGACAGCGCAAACTTGCCCTGTTGGTATTGGTCTTCAACCCAGTTTTTGAAGACGTAGCAGTCCTCGATCAGGTGACCTACTGTTTGGTGGTAAGGGCAATAATTAGGATTATTAACATCGCCTGGCCGCAACGGACGTTTTGGACCCGGCAGATTGATGAGTCTGTCGCACACTGCCAGCTCGAACAGTCCCCTTGTTTTATCTTGCGGAAACGAGTAAGGACGTTTCAACTTTTCCTGGAGGGGTTGCCGCTTGTTGCTTTGGCAAGCAACCGGTCTAGGGTCACCTGATTGTTGTTGAGCGCTGGCGACGAGGGCCTTTTTTCCTTTTCTTTTATCCTTTTTGTTCGCTCCGTTGTTTGCGGGGCCGGGATTTTTTCCGAGTAGCATGCGATTGCATGGCTGAACGTTCTCGCAGCTTCTCAATTCCTTTATTTTTGAAATAGATTCCCCGAGGGAAGAGTTGGGGATAGCTTCTTCATCAGAGTTGCTTCCAAAGGTGATAATTTGCGATGCCTTAGAGTCGGCTATATGGCAATCGTCGGCGACTCTTTTGCGCTCATATATCGCATTTTTCCGATGTCCACAAGCTTCACACTTTGTCCCGTCGAAGTGTTGCTTTTGAGCGACATACCCTTGCCACCAACAGTTAAAGGATTCGCAGTCTTCGGTAGGATGTATGATCTTCTGATGATATAAACAGAAGTTAGGGTGCATCTCTACCTCAGCGAGAGTATTTTCTTCAGAGGGCAGTAGCTTCATTCCTACTGACAGAGCTTTGGCGAACCTTTTCCTCGTCTTGAATTTGTTTTTACCCACAGTGTATGGCTTTTGATTTGACGGGAATGCCTTGTCTTTTTCCAGTATGGCCATTTCATGCTCTTGATTGGCTTTTTCTTTTAGACGAATTTCACTTAGGAAGACATCGATCAACTCGTCTGATGGCTGTAGAATCTCCGGCTCAGGATTCACCATTGGTTTCTCAGCACAAGGAGCCTCTTTATCATCCGTCAGTGAATGAGAAATCATATGACAAGTCGCTACGTAGTCTTCGGATTCATCCGATGAGTTTTCTCCATTGTTTTCATCCTTGACTAAAGAACAAGCTGCCCCCGGCGTGTCCGTCTTCTTTGGAGAGTGTGGCTGTGGTGGGTTTACCTTCCAGCTTTTAGACAGCGCGAACTTGCCTTGCAGGTATTGATCCTCGATCCATCCCTTAAAGACGAAACAATCTTCAATCGGGTGACTTACCGTTTGGTGGTAAGGGCAATAATTGGGATTATTAAGATCGCCTGGCTGCAACGGACTTTTTGGATTCGGCAGATTAATGAGTCTGTTGCGCACTGCCAGCTCGAACAGTCTTCTCGTTTTATTATGAGGAAACGAGTAATGACGTCCTAGCCTCTCTTCGAGGGATGGGCGTGGACGCACGTTGTTTTGGTGAGCGACCGGCTTTAAGTTGCTCGACTGTTGCTGAGCATTGGCGACGATGATCGCTTTTCCTTTCTCATTTCGGGGATCGGGTCTTGGAGGAGACGGTCTATGGCCCATCTGGTCCATTTGGGCTAGTTTGTCGATCAAGGCTTGGAAGGTGGTCGGCCTGAAGAACATCATGAATTGCGAGATGGTCGCCTGCGGATCGAGAGTGCCCACAAACATGCCTACCGCAGGTGCCTCTTCTATGCGTTGTTCGTATTTCGACCATAGGTTTCGCCATCGTGTTGCGTATTGGACCCACGTTTCGCCGGGCCTTATCCTGGCATTTATTAGTGCTGTAATCGGGGTGCGTTCACTAGCACTTGTGAATCTTTGTGTAAACAGCAGTTCCATCTCTGCAAATGTTTTGACAGAGTCGTTAGGTAGCTCCGAATACCATTCAAAGGCTGTTTCTGCTAAGCTGCCGACGAATTGACGTAGCAACAATTTGTCATCGCCTCCAGTATTGCCGCATAAGGCCCTGAATTGAGCGACATGCTGATGCGGATTCCCTGTCCCTTTATATACGTGGAATTTAGGGATCGTATATCCTGGCGGGTAATTGATTTGGTCATACCAGCTCGGATACGGTCGTCCGGTTCTAACAATTTTCCCAGCCGCTTCATTCGCCTGATGAACCCGGATCTGCTGAGCTATATATTCGTCTAGGTCAACTTTGGAGATTGCCTCCTCCTTGGCTGTTGATAGAGCCGGCGGAGGATTTGACGTTTCTCCCCTGTCGTCTTCAAGGACGATCGGAGGATCTTCAGCAGGAGGGTCCGGCTGTAACATCATCCCTACCATATCTTGGAAGAGGAGCATCATCTGTTTTATGTTAGCCGCTTGCTCTGCAGCTTCTTTGTCCCTCTTTTCGAGGACTCTGCGTAAAAAGTCAGCGTCGGTTTCTTGTTCTTGACGCTCATCCGAAGACGTTTCAGAGCTTTCTTTTGGCTCAGTGAGTGCAGCCATTATAGTCATCATTTTCTGAAGCTTTTGTTGTTGCTCCTGGGCTTTCGTCACAGATCGGGTGAGCGGTCGGTGGCCCGTAGAAGTGCGGCTTTCCTCCTTTCCAGAAGCCATATAAACAGTGTGCACCACCATGCCCCCAGACTTGGGGCGTTTGTGTTTGGTGTCTTTGCGATTTGCCGAAGACACAGGGGCTTTTTGCGGCCTCCTTTTTTGAGTGATTGGAGTTAAGGGAGCCATTGTAGTGGGCACCCAAGTAGCTTTTGCTTTTTGTGGTTTGACAGAGTAATCCTTCCCCCGCCGAACCTTCATCTTTTTCTGTCGTCGGAGGCAGTCTTGATCGATCACCAACTCTTGGACCTGTCGCCAGACTTTGTAAATTTTAGAGGACAGCCGTTGAGGGGGCTGCTCTAGCTTCTTCTCTGGAGTATTCTCCACAGGTGAAGGAGTTCGTTTCAACATCGCAGTAGGAGAGTTTCTGTGCACCGTATTCAGCAATTCAAAACTGTTCCCGATTGGAACAGCAGTATCGATCCCCACCGTTGGAGCCGGAGGAGTAAATCCAGAGGGGAAGTTTCCCCCAGCCTTCTTTACTCGGCGCCAGTGGCGACGTCGAGCATGTCGTGCCAATGGAATTGTTTCATATATAGGGATGACCTCCTCATGCCCCCTGTGTTGGTCAGAATATGCTGGTACCAGCCTTTTAAAGATCGACGTCCGTTGAACGGGGACGGCCAACCTGTCAGAAGCGGGCTTTCGAACATGGGAAGCAACCTTGGTGACTTCGCCAAGAACAGGAGCTGGGATAGCTATCCGCTTCGGGATAACGCCTTCTGGTATGGCAGGCTTCTTCATGGGCCCGATGGAGCTCTGGCCTAATCCATTAAAACCTGAAGCAGTGGAGTTGGGCGACCTATTGAGAGGGGTCGCGGCAGTGGTAAGTCGATAGAAGACCGACTTCTTTGGAGCTTCTTGCAATGTCATTAGGGCGTTGAAGCTCATTGGTGGGAACATGGTCCCAAAAAATAGTCCAGTGGTGGTTTGAGCCACCTGCTCCACCGGCATTTTGAAAAGGAAGGCCGCTCGAGGCTCATAAGTCACTCCTCCAGCAATGACGGAGCGGGAGTTATCACTACGGGCGGTGCAGTTCGAAGCCATTGATTTTCTGTTTTCTGCATAAAGCAAGACACCAAATCTTAGTACCTTGAATCCACAGGCAATCACAGCAAACCGCGATTTGTTCGCGAACACGACACACGAAGTGTGGAGTGGAAAGAGGAAGAGGTCCTACCGGGCGTGCCAGAATCTGTTCCCCTCCGAAGGACGGCGCACGGGACCGCGATGTCCTGGCACTGAGATTCGGGGCAGATGATATTTGGTTTTATCCGTCTACCTCTCCGAAGATGCCAAGTTGATTTATGGCACCGTGTATCTGTGGTTTAGACGGATGCGGCCGATATAGCAGACTTCGTCAAATTCCCCCTCAGGGTGAGGGGTTTTTGATTGTGGGGACGCTCTTCCCTGCAGGCGCAAGCCCCTGCAGTTAATTACGCTACCGCATCGCGGTAACAACTTTCTCCTTCTCCAGAATTTCACTTCGTGTCGTGTGTGTTTGTTTTGTTTGTGGTTGCCCGTGGATTGTATACGGAGACTGAGTAATGCCGTCGCCCGTAGGACGTGGATTAGTCCAAATCCGTATTTACTTAGATTTGGGTTTGGTGTTTTTAGTTTAAGGATGCATTAGCCGTGTTGCGGCTAAGATCAACTTAAACGTTCGTTAAGGATACGTTAGTCCTGTTTTAGACTAAGATCAACTTAACGTAATGATTCATTTAATATATGGCCGTCAGGACTCGTCACCTCTCTGACGTCGTTGAAGGATTACAACGACAGGTGTCAGAGGAGTTCAGAGATGTACCCTTGAACCAAAGTTGATTTGGAGTTTTATCATTCATTTAAATGTCTAAGGATACGTTAGCCGTATTTGGGGCTAAGATCAACTTAAACGGGACCGTTTAGATCCGGCAAAAGAGCATTTGGAGGCTCTATTGTTCCAGTTTAGGGACGTAATGGTCCATTTTCCAGTTTAGGGACGTGGTGGTCCATCGCCAGTTTAGGGACGTGGTGGTCCATATTCCAGTTTAGGGACGTCTCGGTCCGATATTAGTTTAGGGACATCTCGGTCCGATATTAGTTTAGGGACGTTTCAGTCCACGAGTTTAAGGACTCCGCAGTCCATTGTCATGTATGTGGTCGTCGGGACCCGTCACCTCCCTGACGTCGTTGAAGGATTACAACGATAGGTGTCAGAGGAGCTCGGAGATGTACCCTCGAACCGGATATAAATTGATTTAAGAGAGCAATCTTGCTCAACCAATTTAATTTAAGGACTTATGGCCAAAATTGGGCTAAGTCCAGTTGAAAATGTTCAACACTCTTATTTATTTTTGGTCTATTAGACCTGTGCTAGGGCTTTGCCCCCACTTAAATAATGCACTGCATTACTTCAGGCCATTTATGCCTATTTTGACTGGGTTCTGCCCTTTTTATTATGATGCAGATCATTTGTTTCGGTCCATTGGACCTTTCAATTGGGCTCTGCCCTTTCAAACAATGCACAGCATTTTATTTATTAGGCCTGTTAAGCCTTTTAATTGGGCCTGACCCTTCAGGAAGTGAAATGCATTGCATTTGTTAGGCGCTTTGCGCCAATCACCGAGCGCAAGCGCTTGTGATGAGGACACGTGTCACGCTCTGGTGAGCGCAAGCGCAATAGCGCAGTGCGCTGCGCTGTTGCGCTGCAGACACGTGGCGCGCTCTGGTGAGTTGCGCTAATTCTAGAGAGCAGAGCTCTGTTTCAAGAGCGCGTAGCGCAAGTGGTTCTATGGCTGACACGTGTTGCGCTCTGGTGAGCGCAAGCGCAATAGCACAGTGCGCTGCGCTGTTGCGCTGCTGACACGTGGCGCGCTCTGGTGAGCGCAAGCGCAATAGCGCAGTGCGCTGCGCTAGTGCGCTGCGCTGTTGCGCTACTGACACGTGGCGCGCTATGGTGAATTACGCCAATTACAGAGAGCAAAGCTCTATTTTAAGAGCGCATAGTGCAAATTGTTCTGTAGCTGACACGTGGCGACCTCTCAAGGGCGCAGCAGCGCAGTATGGAAATGCAAAGCACCAAGAATCTTTTAGATTCAAGAACAGAAGTGCAGAGCACTGTTGGATTCCTTGATCTAATTTAGATCAAAGGAAAAGATAAGTTTTTTTCTTATCTTAAAGAACCAAGGGTTCATGAAAAAGTGCAAAGCACTATTTTTATTTTATTTATTCATTTTATTTAGTTATGTTTAAAGATCAATGATCTTGTTTATAAGAGAATTTTCTCTTCTTTCAAAAGTTTTTACCTTTTTTGTTCTTGAGGAGTTCTTCAGAGTCCTCTTTCTCTCTCTCTTTTTTTTTAGAAAGTTCATGCCTCTGAATTGAGGCCTAGGGTCCTTTTTATAGTGCCCATAAATTAGTTAAATTTGTTAAAGAGATCTTTCTCTGAGTGATTTGGGGAATTTTCCCCACCGTTGGATCTTTGATCCAAGAGCTTCTACTTTGCAGAAGAAAATCTTCTTGTTTTAACAAGAACAGAAAAGATTTCTTGAAATTTTAATTCTGTTTGGCGCAGATGCCCCAGCGCGTGACACGTGTCGCGCAGCGCGCAGCGCAGCGCAACTGCGCTTGCAAATCCGCGCTGACACGTGTCGCGCAGCGCAAAGCGCAGCGCAAAGCGCAGCGCAACCGCGCTGACACGTGTCGCGCAGCGCACAGCGCAGCGCAACTGCGCTTGCGCATCCACGCTGACACGTGTCGCGCAGCGCAGTGCTTGCGCAGCTGAAGCGTTGTTTCATTTAAATAAAGCTTTGCTCTGATTGGGCGCGCTGCCTTGGGCGCTGCGCTGATGCATCTGCGCCTGACACGTGGTGTGTTGCGCAGCGCAAATATACTGAAGCGTTGCTTCATTTATTAAATTTTAAATTTTCAAAGCAGAGCTTTGCTCTGATTGGGGGAAGATGAAGCGTTGCTTCATTTCCCGCCTCGGAATTTGATCAGAGCTTTGCTCTGATTGGGGTAAACATACCCACCACGTGGCAGAACAGTATTGGAAGAATTGAGCGAATCCCAGGATTCACGCCCATGCGTGCGCAAATTTGGGCTCTTGGGGATTCTGTGGAGGCTATAAATAGAGAAGGAGATGGGTTTATTTCAGCATTGCTTTTCTGAGATGGCCGGGCATATTTACGCGATTGAAGAGATCATCACTCCCGATGATGTCTACCTGTACGACCAGTCCGTTTTTGAGGAGAGACACCGGGGTGTGGTCCAGCGCATCGAGGACCTCATCAGCCGTCTTCTTCCTCGTCGGTCGTCCCTTCTCCAATTGCTGATGTACGCAATCTGAAGGTGGTCCCCGGGGTTGTACAACCCCCTCTCCGAAGAGTTGCTGGACGAGACGCTCGACAAGACACGTACGATCTATGTGCTTGGCCTCATCTCAAAGAGTAGGCACAACCGATCTTTGGCCCTTATTTTGGAGTGCTTCCAAAAGAGACGGATCGCGAGCCAGGGCTCGGAAGATGGAGGGCCCGTCATTTCCGTGGCATCCCTAGTTCGTGGGTAGCATCAGCGGGAGCGGTCTGAAGAGGCAAGGGCTTCGGTTCCGACCGACCCTTTAAGCGAGAGGGCCAAGGTTCTTTGTTGGCGTGTTAGAGAGTATCACCAGCAGTGCTTCCTTGACCCCGTTCCCCCTCTTTTATAATTTCAATTTTTATGTAAGGCTGAGAAGCCCACATACCTTCTAATAAATAAATAAAATTCTTCTTTTTGCGATGTTCTGTTTCCTTTTGTCTTCCGGGTGCATTTGGGTGTTTTTGCGAAATGAAATCCTTGAGCTCTGAACCCGAGGAAGAGGGAGACACATAGGGGAAGTTCCTTCTTATTATTAAAAACTTCGAAAAATTTACATCGCTTCGTAAAAGGAGAAACATGTATTCATAGATATACTTTTCAAAGGTACAACTTGAGCTTCTCGGCGTTGTAAGGCCGTGGAAATTTGCGAATGCAGCGTCTTGTAGGTGATAGGCCCCGACGGGCAAGACTTCGGAGACGAGGAAATGGACGTCCCACTTCGGAGAAAACTTGTGCAACTTGCCCTGATCAACAAACTCGTTCCGCATTAGAATCAAATCTCTGGTTTTGAAGGCGCGATGCTTGACTCATGCGTTGTAGCAGCGGGCGGTCTGTTGTTGGTAAGCGGCAGCTCTGATCTGAGCTCGGTCCTGCTTCTCCAACAAGATGTCCAAATTAGTCCGGAGGGCCGAGGTGTTTGCTTCGTCGTTGAAGTGCTCGACCCTGTAACTGGGTAGCCCGATCTCTGCTGGGACCATCGCCTCGGTGCCGTAGCAGAGGCTGATCGGGGTCTCTCCAGTGGGGGTCTTCTTCGACGTGCGCAAGGAATATAAGATCCGGGGTAATTCGTTGACCCAACTGCCCTGTCGTCCCTCCAGGCGAGCACGAAGACCTCGAATGACGTCCCAGTTAGCGACCTCGGCCTGCCCGTTGCACTGGGGGTGCGTGACCGCGGCGAACTTCATCAGTAAATAGTATTCGCTGTAGAATCCTTTGACTTTTTCGTTATCGAAATTCGTCCCATGGTCGGTGATGAGACACCTCGGGACTCCGAACCGAAATATTATGTTGTTATGCAGGAACTTGATAGTCGTGGTGGAGTCCGGTTTTCTGATGGAGATGGCCTCGACCCACTTCGTAAAGTAGTCCATCGCGACGAGGATGCATTTGTTGTTTCTCCCAATCAGAGCAAAACTCTGTTCAAATTTTCAAAATTTAAAATGAGCAGCGCTTCATAAGAGCGCCAGCGCTCTAAGGCAGTGCTCACGTGCAAAGCACGAGTGCGCTGGCGCTTTGAGGCAGCGCTCACGTGCAAAGCACGAGTGCACTAGCGCTGGAACTAAATGTTCCCCACCATCAGCTCAAAGATCCAATAAAGATGATAAATCATCAATTGACCAGAATAAAATTCTGTTAAGGAAAGATTCCTCAAAATCTTTCCAAACAAAAGATCGTACTCTGTAAATCAGAGCACCGTTGGATCAATGATCCAAAGGTGATTAAAAATCACCAAAATACAGAATAAATTCTGTATGTGAAAAGATTTCACAATCTTGTTAAAAATAAGAAAATTGCCTTTTGTAAATCGGAAGCCCTTAGATCAAAGATCCAACGATGGGGAAATCCCCAAATCAATTGGAGAAAAGATCTCCTTAATCGATTGAACAAATCAGGCTTCACTATATAAAGGCCCCAAGACTTCAAGTCACAAAGATACATAGAGAAAAATAGAGGACCCCCCAATAAACTTTGAGAAATCTCATAAAGAAGAGCAAGCTCTCAGTAGAAGAAGAACTTTTCTTCAAGCTAAAAAAAACAGAGATAAGAAAAATCTCATTAAAGAAGAAGAACATAATTCTTCTCACAGATCATAGATCTATAAGACTAAGGTCTTTTACAAAAAAAGATCTTGAACATGTCATTATAAAAAGGGGGGCTGGAGAATAATTTAATTCTCTAAGGATTACAGATTCATAAAGGCAAAGCCTTTCACCAGAATAAGAGATTGAAACATCTCCTATAAGATAAGAACTTTGTTCTTAGAATCTTGAGACAAAGTCTCTTACAAACGAGAATTTATTTCTCAGATCATAAAACTGATCAGGGGCGCTTTTGCGCTCTTTGACTGGCGCACAGCACCAAGCGCACCACGTGCTCCTCACGTGTGTGCCATTTAACAAATAGCGCTTTGTGCTCATGGACTGGCGCACAGCGCCAAGCGCACCACGTGCTCCTCACGTGTGCGCCATTTAACAAATAGCGCTTTGCGCTCATGGACTGGCGCTCAGCGCCAAGCGCACCACGTGCTCCTCACGTGTACGCCACTGAACAAATAGCGTTTTGCGCTTATAAACTGGCGCTTTGCGCTCATAGACTGACGCTCAGCGCCAAGCGCGCCACGTGCTCCTCACGTGAGGAGCACGTGTGCGCTATATCACAGAAGCGCTTTGCGCTCATTAACTGGCGCTAGCGCCAAGCGCGCCACATGTTCTTCACGTGTGCGCTGATAGAACATAAATTGTTCTTTAAATAAAGCCCTAGAGCTATGATGAATGCTCAGCATTCAATAAAAGACAGAAAGGCTGTCAGAACCCAAATCAATTCTCAGCATTGTCAAATGTTTAACATTTTAACTGAATGGGCCGAGCCCAAAGTGGCCACAGAACCCTATCTCAGATTAATCAAGCCCATATGCTCATAAATCTTTGATCTTAGTCCCAAATTAGACTACAGATCTTCCAATTAACATTGGTTCAAGGGTACATCTCTGCACTCCTCTGATATATGTCGTTGTAATCCTTCAGCGTCTTCAGAGAAGTGACGGGTCCCGACAACCAGACATCTCATGGACTGTGGGGTCCTTAAACCTATGGACTATGATGTCCTTAACCTTGGACTATGGGGTCCTTAAACCCATGGACTATGATGTCCTTAAACTTTATAGACAATGACGTCTTTAAACTATGGACTGTGAGGTCCATAAACCCATGGACTATGATGTCCTTAAACTTTATAGACTATGGCGTTTTTTAACTACGGACTGTGGGGTCCTTAAACCCATGGACTATGATGTCCTTAACCTTGGACCGCAATGTCCCTAAACTAAACAATGGAGCTCAAACGCTCTCTTGTTGGATCTAAATGATCCCGTTAAGTTGATCTTAGTCTAAAATTAGACTAATGTATCCTTAATAAACGTTTAAGTCGATCTTAGTCTCAAATGAGACTAACGTATCCTTAAACCCAACCCCAAATCCAAATCTAAGAAGATACGGATTTGGACTAATCCACGCCCTACGGGCGACAACATAAATTAGTCTCCGTATACAATCTACGGGCAACCAAAAATAAAACAAACACACACGACATGAAGTGACCATCTGGAGAAGGAGAAAGTGGTTACCGCGATGCGGTAGCGTAATTAACTGCAGGGGCTTGCGCCTGCAGGTAAGAGCGTCCCCACAATCAAAAACCCCTTAATAAGGGGGAATCTGACGAAGTCTGCTATATCGGCCGCATCCGTTTAAACCTTCGATATATGGTATCATAAATCAACTTGGCATCTTCGGAGAGGTGGACGGATAGCACCAAATAGCATCTGCCCTCGAAATTCAGGCCGGACGTCCCAACGTCCCGGTCGCGTCTTTTCGGTGGAGAACATTTGTACCTACCCATACCAGTAGGGAATCAGCCTATCATGTCCATTCCCCACTGGGCAAATGGCCAGGGGGAGGTTAGGGTCGTTAGCTCGGTAGCCAGAAGACGAGGTATGCTGCCATGGAGTTGGGAGCTCTTGCACTTTCTGACGAGCTTCTGAGCATCATGATAGATGGTCGGCCAATAATACCCTTGAAGGAGTGTCTTCTGGGCTAAGGTGCGGGCCCCCTGATGTGCTCCGCCGACCCCTTCGTGAACCTCACGGAGGACGTAGTCGGCTTCGTGGGGATTGACGCACTAAAGCAGGGGTTGAGTGAAGGATTTCTTGTAGAGGTTCCCTTTTCTCTAGAAGAAATGGCGGGCTTTGGTTCGGAGGAGGCGGGCTTCCCCTCGATCTTCTGAGAGCGTGCCCTCCTTTAGGAATTCCACGAGAGGCTTCCTCCAATCCCGGACTTCTTCCCGGGCCGTGTAAACTTGGAGTGGTGTTGCTCTGTCTTCCAAGCTGGGTTGTGGCAGGACCTCGAAGAGGATATTTCGCTTGTTGTTGGCCGTGTACGATGAAGCTAGCTTGCTCAGGACGTCGACCTGGGCGTTCAGGTGCTGGGGGATCTGCTCCACTTGAGCTTCATCGAAGTCCTTCCGTAGTCTTCGTACCTCGGCTAAATATTTCACCATCAGAGGTTCCCGTGCCTCGAAACGGCCGCACTTGGCCTACGACCAGGGCGGAGTCACTGCGGATTTAGATCATCTTCATCCCTACTCCGAAGGCAATCTGCAATCCAACGAGCAAAGCCTCATACTCCGCGGCGTTGTTTGAGGCTTTGAACCCGAGATTTAAGGAATACTCCATCTCTGCCTCGTTCGGGCCCCGAATGATGAGGCCGGCACCACAGCCTTCCTCGGTTGATGACCCGTCGACATAAAGGACCCATTCAGGAATGGAGTCAGGCCCCCCTTTGATCGAAGGTTGAGATCCGGGGGCCGGTGCGGACACTGTCTCTTTGTTGGGAATAGTGCATTCGACGATAAAATCGGCCAAGACCTGTGCCTTGATAGCCTACCTCGGGCGGTACTTGATGTCGAACTGGGACAACTCCTATCTCCACTTCTCCAAACGACCGGAAGACTCGGGGGAGGCGAGAATAGCCCCTAAAGGGCACTCGGTGAGAACGAGGATGGTGTGTGCTTGGAAGTAGTGCCGTAGTTTCCTTGAGGCCACTATAAGAGCCAGGACAATTTTCTCTATGGATGGGTACCTTGTTTCGGCGTCCTTAAAGACGTGGTTTACATAGTAGACCGGCCTCTCGACTCCTTCGACCTCTCGGACGAGCACCGAGCCTGTAGCTTGATCAGACACCGCTAGATATAGCGATAGCTTGTGTCTTTCAACTATCCGGGTGAGTAGTGGGGGAGTCGCTAGGTGCATTTTCAATTGCTCGAAAGTGGTCTGGCATTCCTCTGACCATTCGAACCTTGGGATCTTCCTCAGGACTTTGAAGAATGGGAGACACTTTTCCCCAGATCATGACATGAAATGACTCAGGGCAGCTACCCTCCCCGTGAGCCGCATGATTTCGACGTTGGTCTTTGGTGCGACCATGTTGAGGATGGCGCTGATTTTCTCTGGGTTAGCCTCGATTCCTCGGTGGGTAATCATGAATCCGAGGAACTTTCCACTAGTGACTCCGAACGTGCACTTGGCGGGATTCGGCTTCATTTTGTACTTTGCGGGGGACGTCGAAAGTCTCGCCAAGATCTTTGGTGTGCTGCTCTGATGAGGTCGATTTAATGAGCATGTCGTCGATGTAAACCTCCATGTTCCTCCCGATCTGTGGTTTGAACATCTTGTTGATCAAGCGTTGGTACGTAGCCCCAGCGTTTTTGAGGACGAAGGGCATCACTTTATAGCAGTATACCCCCGGTCCATTATGAATGTGGTGAGTTCTTCGTCTTCCTGATTCATACACATCTGGTTGTAGACGGAGAAATCATCCATGAAGCTGAGTAACTCGTGACCTGCCGAGCTGTCGACGAGTTGATCTATCCTAGGGAGGGGATAGTTGTCTTTCAGGTAGGCCTTGTTGAGATCGGTGAAGTCGACGCACATACGCCATTTCCCGCTCGCCTTTTATCCATTACCACATTCTCCAGCCTTCGGAGTAGGCCACGTTTCGAATGAAGTTGGCTGCGAGCAACCAGTCAACTTCGTCCTCGATCGCCTTTTGTTTGATTGGGGCGAAGCTCGTTTCTTCTGCCTGACGGGTCGGACCGTCGAGTCGACCCCGAGCTTTTGTAATATCACTTTGGGGTCGATCACGGGCATGTCGACGGGCGCCCAAGCGAACACGTTCGAGTTCTCTCTGAGGAAGCGGACCAGGTCGTCACGTCGGGCTCCTGTTAAGAGTGACCCGATTTGGACGGTTCGTTCATTATCCCCTTCGACGAGGGAAACCTCCATTAGCAGCTCCACCGGGGCTCCTCGGATTTCTTTTTTCTCGTCCCGAGTATCCAAGGACCCCCTGAAATCCTCTACGTTTTTAAGGTCCTCGCTTCGCTCCTCGGGCATAGATGTCGCTGTGAAGCAAATCTTTGCGGTATGCTGGTTCCCGTAGGCCCGGCCTATTCCGCCTTGATCGAGTGGAAACTTGATCGCAAGGTGGTAGGTCGATATCTAGGCTTGGAGGGAGTTTAGCATCGGGCGTCCCAGGAGGATATTGTAGGCCGATGGAATTCTGGCGATGATGAACTCCACATGCACGGTACGTTACGGCCTGCTTCCCCGATGTTAAGTAGAAGGGTGACCATTCCTTCTGCCGGGATAGAGTGGTTAGTAAACCCCGACAGGATCTGGGCGGTCGGCCTCAGGTCCGACCGGCTAAGCCCCATACGTAGGAAGCACTCGTAGAAGAGGATGTCTGCCGAGCTTCCTGAGTCGACCAGTATCTTTTGAACCTCATAGCGGTAGACCCGTGCTGTAATCACCAGGGGGTCGTTGTGAGGCAAGGATATCCTGTGGAGATCCTCGTCGGTAAAGGTGATGAGCTCGACTGCTTTGGTCCTCTTCATGGGCTGGCTGCTTGTCCCTTCGACCGGTAGGAGGCGTCGAATTTCGCCGGCCTCGGACACACCTCCCGCTGATACGACTGTTCCCCCTGATCACGGAGACGCGACCGCGTAGGTCCGTCTTGCCAGAATTTGGGGCAGATGCTAATTGGTGCTATCCGTCCACCTCTCCGAATATGCCAAGTTGATTTATGACACTATGTATCGAAGCTTTAAACGGATGCGGCCGATATAGCAGACTTCGTCAGATTCCCCCTCGTTGAGGGGTTTTTAATTGTGGGGACGCTCTTCCCTGCAGGCGCAGGCCCCTGCAGTTAATTATGCTACTGCATCGCGGTAACCACTTTCTCCTTCTCCAGATGGTCACTTCGTGTTGTGGGTGTTTGTTTTGTTTTTTTTGCCCGTGGATTGTATACAGAGACTAATTCATGTTGTCGCCCGTAGGGCGTGGATTAGTCCAAATCCGTATTTTCATAGATTTGGGGTTGGGGTTGGGTTTAAGGATACGTTAATCTCATTTGAGACTAAGATCAACTTAAACGTTTGTTAAGGATACATTAGTCTAATTTTAGACTAAGATCAATTTAACGGGATCATTTAAATCCAACAAGAGAGTATTTGAGCTCTATTGTTTAGTTTAGGGATATTGCGGTCCAATGTGTTGGTATGCGGCGGCGTCCCGGCCGTCAAACCGACACCAAATGCGGAACAAAAACTTTTTAAGGAACCGGCGCCACCGCGACCCAAATACCCGGATCTTTCCATTAACCGTAAACTAGCAATATTTAAAAGAGTTTGGAAATTATACCGATCGATCCGTGTCCTTCGGTCTTTAATCTCCACACTAAACTCCCGCTGCTGCACCGACGAAGTCCGCTTCCCGATTAGGTCCGTTAGGTGGCACCACATCGATGAATCTGTATACGGGCTCCCGCCTCAAGACCGAGGCAACTCGGACATGAAGTTTGTCAGCCGACATATCCAAGAATGAAGTAGAGATAGTGTAGGATATTTTGTCTCAAGATACCCAAGCATTTGGATGGAGGTTTATAGAGTTTCCATGGATGTAATGTGATGTGAGCAAAAATGTTTAGCAAAGGAAAAACCCCAAGCCAAAGGAAAAATCTGCTCGGCCAGAGATGAATGGGGAATGCTTTCAAAAGCTTGCTGGAAAAATATATGTCTTGCTTGATTGAAAATGTGTGTGTGGGAAAAAACTATATGAATGACTATATGAATGAATCATTCAATCAACTAAACGGTTCTCCTCAAAGACCCCCGGCCCCCGCCACAGAAAGGCCCCCCATATTGAAACATGCGAAATTTGCACAGAGCCCCTTCCATCTGAAAGGCGGACACCCTCTAGACAGCCAAAACAAGGCCAGCGAATTTGCGGTAAGGTCCATGCAGCCCACGCCCTCCCATGCCCATTTAATGCACCGAGCAAACACGTGCCCTCAGCACTGTTCGAAAGGGTCGGCCCTCCCAAAACAAGAAATTCAGTGCAAAGGAGGGACAAGGTCAAGGGGCAAAACAATGGAAAATTGCTCACATGGATAAAACACGGATCAGGATGTTAAAAGACGGAAAAAAAAACTGGCAACTCCGAAAATAATCCCGACGAGATCACCCCTCAATTGTAAATACATACCCGCATTTGTATTCCGACCGAATACAAATGCAATGAGACAAAAATACTCCTACATTGCAATACTGGGATCCGGCTTAAACCAAAACCCACCAGTATTATCCGTCCGATTCTGATCCGTGCACAAGTGCACGGATATGATCGGACCCTGCCATAAAACCATACGGCCTCTACAACGTTTCGCCCAAACTTAGGAAACTGTCTGTGGGGGAATCTAATGACTCATCAATACACTGGCACCGGGTATAACCACTAGTACGTCAGAGCTACTAGCTGTACGTAACGGTTGCCGATGTATTGATCGGAAAGGAAGCTGACGAGCGAACTCATCCAGAAACCCTACTAAACCTGACAGTGACAATATCCGTACAGTCCGGTCCGTTCGTCTATGAGTATCGCATATCGGGCCTAGGGGGCTGGTAAACGTCAGACCCCCAATAGCTGTATAAGTCGTGTCAGAGAGTAGCTCAGAACACCCTGAGATACTACTGGAATACCTACCAGTAAACCTCGATTATCCTGGCCAGGGATTTCGTGTAATGGCTCTCCTAGACGCATCGCGATCTCACCCCTAATACTGGGAGAGACGAATCCCTGACGATCCGCTCACTGCCTCCATGTGGTTCGGGACTGTACCCAACTAAAACCTGTTTGCACGACTCCTTTGAGCCGTGGTAGGGTAGTAATCAAAGCACAGTGGGAACTCACACGAGACAAATGACGATTTCAGGTCGACAGACTAACCTGTATACATGTCACCTGGGAACTGCTATCTGACGATATGTATAATACCAACTAATATGTTCCCGGCGAGTCCTGTCCGGTGCACTCATAACCCAATGAGCACCTGTATATATCTTAGGTGAACCAACTGACACCAATGGCTTGTGAGACCGGCCACCGCCCCTCGTCGGGGTCTCGACTGTATACACTAGTCTACTCTGGAGTATCGATACCCTGTCTCGAAACTCTCTCGACTAGGGACTATTTAAGGATGTGCTTATAGACCCCAGCTCCCACGTATATGATCGCCATCATACTGTTGGCTGTCAGGCAAGAATCCTATGGGCTCTATCAACATGCAATAGTGAACTAAAGCATGTATACTATGATAAAGACAAACCAGATAGCATACTATCATTTCGAGTAAAACTGTCCTATCGGTATAGGTCATCCCTCAATTATTGTAATCACGTACATGCGATCCAATAATTGACTTTGAAGACACTATATCCAATACAATGTTAGTTTAAGGACATCTCGGTCCATGGGCTTAAGGACCCCACAGTCCGAGGTTAAGGACATCATAGTCCGTGGCTTTAAAGGGACCCCATAGTCCGAGGTTAAGGACATCATAGTCCGTGGGTTTAAGGACCCCACAGTCCAGTTTAAAGACATCATAGTCTATGGAATGTATGTTGTCGGGACCCGTCACCTCTCTGAAGACGTTGAAGGATTACAACGACAAATATCAGAGGAGTGAAGAGATATACCCTTGAACCAAGGTTGGTTGGGAGATCTGTAGTCCAATTTGGGACTAAGGTCTGTTAAAAGATTTGTGAGCATATAAGCTCAGTTAATTTGAGTTGAGAACTTATGGCCAATCTTGGGCTAAGTCCAATCGAGTTAAAATGTTTAACATTTATTTTGGGCTGTTGAGCATTTATTTGGGTTTGGCCCTTTTAACAATGCTGAACATTGATTTGGATTCTGACAGTATTTCTGTATTTTGTTGAATGTTGAGCATTCATCATAGTTCTGGGTTTATTAAAGAATAGTTTATGTTCTATCAGCGCACACGTGAAGGGCACGTGGCACGCTTGACACTTTGCGCCAGTCAAAGAGCGCAGAGCGCTTCTGTTGGATAGCGCACACGTGAGGGACACGTGGTGCGCTTGGCGCTTTACGCCAGTCAAAAGAGCGCGGAGCGCTAGCCCAAGAGCGCAAAGCGCTAACTGTTAAGTAGCGCACATGTGAGAGACACGTGATGCACTTGGCACTGAGCGCCAGTCTTATGAGCGTAAAGCGCTAGTTCAAAGAGCGCAAAGCGCTTCTGTTTCAGTAGCGCACATGTGGGAGACACATGGCGCGTTTGGCGCTATGCGACAGATAATGAGCGCAGTGCACTTCTGTTGATTGGAGCGCTAAGGTTATGCAGCGCTTTGCGCTAGATGTGGAGCGCTGAAGCGCTTTGCAACTTAGATCAGTTTGCACCGTGAGAGTTAAATTCTCTTTTTATAAGAGACTTTGTCTCAAAGTTCTAAGAACAAAGTTCTTATTTTATAGGAGATGTTTCAATCTCTTATTTTGGTGAAAGGCTTTGCCTTTGGAGATCTTTGGTCCTAAGATAATTGAATTATTCTCCCCTTTTATGTTGAGATGATCTCTGAAAGACAATTTGTCTTATAGATCTATGATCTGTAAGAAAAATTATGTTCTTCTTTTTATGATGAGATCTTTTGATCTCTTTGTGAAAGTCCTTGGTCTTATAGATCTATGATCTTTAAAGAAGTGGATTCTTCTTTTTAATTATGAGATGATTTTATCTCTCTGTTCATTTTTTACCTTGAAGAAACTTCTTCTTTCCCTGAGAGCTTGGCTCTTCTTTTTGAGATCTCTCAAAGCTTATGGAGGATTCCTCTCTTTGTTTCTGTATATCTTTCTGCCTATGAGACTTGAAGTCTAGGGGCCTTTTTATAGGGCAAGCTGATCAGTTCAATCAGTTAGGGAGATCTTTTCTCCAATTAATTTAGGGAATTTCCAATCGTTGGATCTTTGATCCAAGGGCTTCTGATTTACAGAAGGTAATCTTCTTGTTATTAACAAGATTGGGAAATCTTTTCCATACAGAATTTATTCTGTATTTTTGGTGTTTTTTAATCACCATTGGATCATTGATCCAACGGTGCTCTGATTTACAGAGCCCAAAATCGTTGTTTGGAAAGATTTTGAGGAATCTTTCCTTAACAGAATTTAATTCTGATCAATTAATGATTTATCATTATTATCGGATATTTGATTTGACGGTGAGGAGCTTTTAGTTCCAGCGCTAGCGCACCCGTGCTTTGCACGTGGTGCACTGCTTAGAGCGCATCGCACCTAGCGCTAGCGCACCCGTGCTTTACACGTGGTGCGCTGCTTAGAGTGCAGCGCACCTGTGATTTGCACGTGGTGCGCTGCTTAGAGCGTAGCGCACCAAGCGCTAGCGCACACGTGCTTTGCACGTGGTGCGCTGCTTAGGGCGCAGCATATTTGGCGCTGCTTCTGAAGCATTGCTTCATTTCGAAATTTGAATTTTAAACAGAGCTTTGCTCTGATTGGGGGAAACAAATTCCCCCCATTGTTGCGCTCACGTGGCTCACACGTGAGTGCAGCGGTGGCAACATCTCCACCATTAGATCAACTTAGAAGTTGAAATGGCACTCAGTGCCTATAAATAGGACTCTTGGCCCTTGAGATGATTTCTATTCATCTTCTTCCTTCTGAGAATTTCCATTCTCTTTCAGAGCATAGCTCTTCATTTTAAGAACCATCAAGAGTCAAAACTTTGCCAAATTTTGGTAAGATTTGAACTTTATCAATAGAGCTTTGCTCTTCCTCAGATCATAGATCTCAAAATGTTTTTAGGGTTTTACCCATTAACAAAGCTTTTCTCTTCATAGATCTTAGATCCAAAAAAATGTTATTAGGGTTTTACCCATTAACAGAGCTTTGCTCTCCTGAATAATGGAGATTTGTTAATCTCTTATGAAGAACTTTTAAGAGTTTGTTCATGGATTTTGAAGATCCCATAATTTTAATTCATTAAAAATTTTATTTTAATTTTTTTGATGGGTTATTCCATCATTTTTACAGAGCAAGGCTCTTGGAATTCCCGGAGAATTTTTAATTCCCCTCATAATTGACTTCGACAGGTGTCATTCCTGTCTGCAGGGCATTGCTCTCGAGGAGTTTAACTCCTAGACCCGAGGAGTCTCTCATTAAGTGAGAATCTTTCTTTAGGATTTCTCTTTATTTGCATGAATTCAAATTTGTTAGGGGTCATACCCAGAACTTGTTTTCCCGATGGGAATATCAAGTGTTGTTCAAATCCCTGTGTTTGTTTTTAATAAGGATTTTCTTGATCAGTCTGTCCACTAACTCTCACCGGTTTTCCTTTTTCAGACGTTATGGACGCTCATATGTATGATCTCGACGAGAATATTTCTTATGGAGACATTCGCGCACTCGGCCGTTCCCAAAACCAAGAATTCATAAACGCCCAGAGTACTGAAATTATGGGTCGCTTTGATGCATACAATGGTCAACCGCTTCCTCGTCGTTCCTCTCTTTTGAAGCTTATTGTGGGAGCGATCTGGGGAGCACTTCCTCTATTTTATGCTGGCATGCCGCTTAAGGTATTGGATGACGCAGAAGATAAGGTGCACTCGGTGTATCTGATGAGCTTAATCTCAAAAAAAGGCGAGACAACCTTATTGATATCCTGCATTAAGCTTTTCAGCAGGCGGCGATACTTGCTGCCTATCGAAGGGTGGAGAACATCAGTGGGGATCCTGACGCTTGTGATCGTGAAAGGATGCACACGAAGATGGTCCAAGAGACCCGAAAATTTTTGGACAGCCCCACCTTTGAATTTCTCAATCCATGTTCTGAATTTGATGTCGTGCCTTTGTAAACATTTTAATTATGTTTTTGTTTACTATTTTCCTCAATGTATGAATTTTCTGAAGTATGAATAGCAAGCTTTTCCATTTCCATGTGTTTATTTTATATATTAAACCTTTTCGCACATGCATGAATGGGTACGCTTTGAACGTTTAACCGAATGCGAATCAAATGTTCTCCTTCTTGTCGCTTTCTTCTCTTTTCTTTGTTGCCCACATGTTACTTCGGTAAGCGTAGCCTGTAGATTATAGAGAGCATTCCATCTTGAACTCTTCGAGAGGTAACGATGGTTTAGGAAGCAGGTTCAGATCTGCTGCATAAGGCTTTTCAACTTTATGAGCCATGAGGGTCTCATAAAAACTTTTCTTCCTACGAGTCGAAAGGATCTCGTAGGTGTATTTTCTCCTTAGGAATCGTGATGATTACTAAGTGTGTTTTCTCTTAAGATTCATAAGGATCTCACAAGAGAATTTTCCCTCTTACAAGTCGAGAGGACTCGTAAGTAGTTGTTTCCCCCTTATTGAGATTCGACTTTGGAGAGTGTGGTCCATGAATAGTATGCAAGAGTCCATCTTGGACTGACTTGCAGGGTCCCAGTGCTTAGGAAACAGGTCTTTATCCCCATTGCCTAAGGCTTTTCCCTACGAGTCGAGACGAATCGAGAAATTCTCGCAAAGACACTAATTTCCTCACGAGTCGAGACGAGTCGAGAAGTTCTCACAAGAATGTCCTAACATCACAGTTAACCTCTGTTCTTTACAACAAAGGTCCATTAGGGTCTGTAGTATTTGGGTTTTGTCCGTCGTACCGTCGTGTTAGCTGATGTATTCCTCGATAGGCAATATTGCTGTTCGAGTAGCCTTGCGACTATCGTTTCTCTGATCCCTTCGGGGGCTGGACAAGACGTCTTCAAGCAATCTTACAGGTAGTTTGACCGTCGGAAGAGAAAGTGTTAGGAATGTTGCCATGCCGCTTTTTACTTGAGGTTAGGCTCATTTTAGGGAGCCCCGATGAGTCATAACCACTCCGCGTTGGTGTGGGATGATCTCCGATAGTCTTTCAGGTTTTATATGAGTTGCCGTCAAGACCCTGAAGTTAGGAATTTGGCCTTTGCTTCATTTGCTGGCATTGCGTCTGCTGTATCGAGACGAATGTCCCGTTTGTCTCTAGATTGTTGGTGAACCGTCGAGGTTTGGAACTAGGGATTTTGCCATGGCTCCGTTGTTCGATTGTCGTGTCTGAATCCTGCTGGAAGAACGCTGTGGTGACATCTCGTCTTCTGAACCGAGACGTATGTCGAGGTGGTGACCACTCCGCACTGGTATGGGATGATCTCCGATAGTCTTTCAGGTTTTATATGAGTTGCCGTCAAGACCCTGAAGCTAGGAATTTGGCCTTCGCTTCGTTTGTTTTAGCGTGTCCGAATCCTGTTGGAGGAAGAACGCTGTCGTGACATCTTATCTGCTGTATCGAGACGAACGTCGAGGTGGTGACCACTCCGCGCTGGTATGGGATGATCTCCGATAGTCTTTCAGGTTTTATATGAGTTGCCGTAAAGACCCTGAAGCTAGGAATTTGGCCTTCGCTTCGTTTGCTTTGGCGTGTCCGAATCCTGTTGGAGGAAGGACACTGTAGTGACATCTCGTCTGCTGTATCGAGACGAACGTCGAGGTGGTGACCACTCCGCGCTGGTGTGGGATGATCTCCGATAGTCTTTCAGGTTTTATATGAGTTGCCGTCAAGACCCTGAAGCTAGGAATTTAGCCTTCGCTTCGTTTGCTTTGGCGTGTCCGAATCCTGTTAGAGGAAGGACGCTGTGGTGACATCTCTTCTGCTGTATCGAGATGAACATCGAGGTGGTGACCACTCCGCGCTGGTGTGGGATGATCTCCGATAGTCTTTCAAGTTTTATATGAGTTGCCGTCAAGACCCTGAAGCTAGGAATTTGGCCTTTACT
This sequence comes from Agapanthus africanus, assembly GCA_030015575.1. Taxonomy (NCBI): domain Eukaryota; kingdom Viridiplantae; phylum Streptophyta; class Magnoliopsida; order Asparagales; family Amaryllidaceae; genus Agapanthus; species Agapanthus africanus. The sequence goes on along the minus strand of JASDDO010000028.1, from coordinate 13,346,670 downwards.
TCATTTGTTGGCGTGTACGAATCCTGTTGGAGGAAGGACGCTGTAGTGACATCTCGTCTGCTATATCGAGACGAACATCGAGGTGGTGACCACTACGCGCTGGTGTGGGATGATCTCCGATAGTCTTTCAGGTTTTATATGAGTTGCCGTCAAGACCCTGAAGGTAGGAATTTGGCCTTCGCTTCATTTTCTTTGGCTTGTCATAATCCTGTTGGAGGAAGAACGCTGTAGTGACATCTCGTCTGCTGTATCGAGACAAACGTCGAGGTGGTGACCACTCCGCGCTGGTGTGGGATAATCTCCGATAGTCTTTCAGGTTTTATATAAGTTGCCGTCAAGACCCTGAAGCTAGGAATTTAGCATTCGCTTCGTTTGCTTTGGCGTGTCCGAATCTTGTTGGAGGAAGGACGCTGTGGTGACATCTCGTCTGCTGTATTGAGACGAACGTCGAGGTGGTGACTACTCCACGCTGGTGTGGGATGATCTCCGATAGTCTTTCAGGTTTTCTATGAGTTGTCGTCAAGACCCTGAAGCTAGGAATTTGGCCTTTGTTTCGTTTGTTGGTGTGTCCGAATCCTGTTGGAGGAAGGACGCTGTAGTGACATCTCGTCTGCTGTATCGAGATGAACGTCGAGGTGGTGACCACTCCGCGCTGGTGTGGGATGATCTCCGATAGTCTTTCAGGTTTTATATGAGTTGCTGTCAAAACCCTTAAGCTAGGAATTTGGCTTTCGCTTAGTTTGCTTTGGCGTGTCCGAATCCTGCTGGAGGAAGGACGCTGTAGTGACATCTCGTCTGCTATATCGAGACGATCGTCGAGATGGTGACCACTCCACGCTGGTGTGTGATGATCTCTGATAGTCTTTCAGGTTTTATATGAGTTGCCGTCAAGACCATGAAGCTAGGAATTTGGCCTTTGCTTCGTTTGTTGGCATGTCCGAATCCTGTTGGAGGAAGGATGCTGTAGTGACATCTCGTCTGCTGTATCGAGACGAATGCTGAGGTGGAGCAGGGATTTTGCCATCACTCCGCTTTGTTTCAGCCGTGAGGTCTTTTATTGACATTGCATCTGCATCCGGCTGGGCTGCGAAGGAACACCGTTGTTGACATTGCGTCTGGTGTAACGAGACGAATGCTAAGGTGGAGTTGGGATTTTGCCGTCACCCCGTTTTGTTTCGACCGTGAGGTCTTTCGTTGACGTTGCATCTGCATCCTGCTGGACTGCGAAGGAACGCCGTCGTTGACATTGCGTCTGGTGTAACGAGACGAATACTGAGGTGGAGTTGGAATTTTGCTGTCACTCCGTTTTGTTTCACCCGTGAGGTCTTTCGTTGATGTTACATTTGCATCCTGTTGGACTGCGAAGGAACGCCGTCGTTGACATTGCGTCTGGTGTAACGAGACGAATGCTGAGGTGGAGTTGGGATTTTTCCATCACTCCGCTTTGTTTCGACCATGTGGTATTTTGTTGACGTTGCATCTGCATCCTGCTGGACCGCGAAGGAACGCCGTTGTTGACATTGCATCTGGTGTAATGAGACGAATGCTGAGGTGGAGCTGGGGTTTTTCCATCACTCCGCCTTGCTTCGACCATGAGGTCTTTTGTTGACGTTGTATCTGTATCCTGCTGGACTGCGCAGGAACGTCGTCGTTGACATCGCATCTGGTGTAACGAGACGAATACTGAGGTGGAGTCGGGATTTTGCCATCACTCCGCTTTGTTTCAACCGTGAGGTCTTTCATTGACGTTGCATCTGCATTCTGCTGGACCGTGAAGGAACACCGTTGTTGACATTGCGTCTGGTGTAACGAGACGAATGTTGGAATGGAGTTGGGATTTCGCCGTCACTCCGCTTTGTTTTGACCGTGAAGTCTTTCGTTGACGTTATATCTGCATCCTGCTGGACTGCGAAGGAACGCCATTGTGGGTCTTCAGGCTGTAGATGTAGCCATCGAGACTTGGCTCTTCTTCTGATGGAGCCTGGTAGGATGATATGGCTCTCTCTTTGTTTGCGCCCCTGGATTGTATACAGGGATCGATGTGATCTCACATGTAGGGCAAAAAGTTTCATTTTATATATTTTTCTTTCCGCGATATTCTATCATTTCAGCTTTTATATCGCGAAAGTTGCGATTGCTCAATCATTTCGGCTATTTTTCGCGGTGCCCAATCATTTCGGTTGTTTTGTATGCATACATTTTTACTTGATGATTTTGTTGCAAGTTACCCAATCATTTCGGCTAGTTCATATGCATTTTTGGCTCGCTGATTTTTATCGCGAGTATGGGATTTAGGATCTGATACCGATTTAGGCGTCAGTATTGCTACAACTGGTACATTGCCAGGAGCGAATCATCATTTGCTTCTATCGATGTCGAACAAAGGTGGCTTAGCGAACAGGGTTAGGATTCTGTCGACTAAGGCTTTTAACTTCATGAGCCGTAAGGGTCTTACAAGAGTGTTTTTTCCTTATAAGTCGAGAGGACTTACAAGGGCTGTCTACTGTGTAAACACATCCTTAGTCGCAGGTGGGACTTTGTTGGGGAAAATGTTTGTTCGTGCCCGTGGATTGTATACAAGGGTCAGCATTGAACCGCTTGTAGGGCATTGCTGGAGGTTGTGATGGTTTAAGAACAGGTTCAGATCTTTGTAGCTTAAGGCTTTTGAATCCTATGAGCCGTGAGGGTCTCAAAGGGGAATTCTCCTTACGAGTCGTGAGGATCTCGTAAGTATAATTTCTCCTTAAGAATCGTGGAGATCCCTAAGTGTGTTGCTCCCTTGTGAGTCGTAAGGATCTCACGCAGGTGGTTCTCCTCACAAGGTCGAGAGGGCCTTGCAAGTGTGTTTTAACGAGATTGCGCCCTTTCGGGTTTTCACAAAACTCGCCGGTAGCCCTGTTGTTTTTACTCACGGAGCCCTTTCGGGTTTTCATCCGTGCCCATTTTGCTTATGGACATACCGTTTTCTTTTTATTTTTTTATTTTTTTGTGTCAGCCTTGGGATGCTGCGGTCCGTAGTAGTTTATCGATGTCTCGGTCAATAGCCAGTTTTAGGACATAGTGGTCCATCGTTAGTTTAATGACGTTTCGGTCCATAGCCGGTTACTACTTATAGAGTTTGGGCTTAGGAAGATAGCGAGCGGATATAGGCGTCGTCATCTATCGTTGACCTAGGACGTGATTGTTAGTTATATGTGTGCCCTAGAGGCCATTACTGTACATACGATGTATATTGTAGTGGATGCTTGGACATATATAGGGAAGACTTTCTTGCTCGAAATGATAGTACGCTATCTGGTTGTACTTTATCTAAACATGTACTCTGATTGTCTCTTTTGTTACATGTTGATAAAGCCCTTAGGATTTGTACTCGACTACTGGGACTATGATGAGATCATACTAGTGAGGCCACAGTAGTCTATGAGTACATCCTATAACTGTTCCTAGTCGAGGGTGTGTCGAGACAGGGCATCGATACACCAGAGTAGACTAGCGTATACGCATCTTGACCCATATGATGGGCGATGGATGATCCCATATCCATCGGTGTTTGACATCAAGGATGGTGTACGGGTGCTCAGTGTAGACTGGGTACACTGAACGGACTCGCCGAGAACTCCTAGATGGTATATATACCTATTGTCAGATAGCAGTTCTCTGGTGACACTTGTACAGGTTAGTCTGTAGACCCGAGATCGTCATAGAGTCTTGTGTGGTTCCCACTGTGCTTTGATTTCCTCCCTACCACGGCTCTACTGAGTCGTGCAAACAGGTGGATTTTGGGTACAGTCCCGAATCATATGGAGACAGTGAGCGATAGGAGGGGTTTCGTCTCTCCCGGTATAGGGGGTTGATGTCGCGCTATGTTTGATCGGCTATAACACCGAAATCCTTGGCCAAGGTTCTCGAGATTTACTGATAAGAGTTATCAGTAGTTCCTCGACCGGTTATGAGCCATAAATCAACATGACTTATAAAGTTACTGGGGTCTGACATTTACCACCCCTAGACTGCATATGCGACGTATCAGACGAAGAGACCGGACTGTACGGTAAGTGTTGCTTACAGGCTCGTAAGGGTTGTGATGAGTTCGCTCGTCAGCCACCTTTTAGTCAATACCTGGTAGCCCGTTATGTATTGGCTTATACCTCTAACGTGCTAGTGGTTAAATCCACAACTAAGGTGTTGACGAGTCTTTAGAGTCCCCCACATTCAGTTACTCAAGTTTTCGGGCGAAAAGCTGTAGAGGCCGTATGGAGATATGGCAGGGTTCGATCAGATACGTGCGGTATTGCACGGATCAGGATCGGACGGGTTTTTACTAGCCGGCTTTGGCTTAAGCCGGATCCTAGTATTAAATAGTGTAGTTTTGTCTCTTTGCATTTGTATCCGGTCGGAATACAGATGCGAGTGTGTATGCACAGTATCGGGGTTTTCCTGTAATTTGTTACGGGACCAGTTTTCTAGAGTTGCCAGTTTGCATTCCGTTCCGGCCGGTTTTTCTTTGTTCTTTCCCGGCCGGACTTTTTGATGGAGAGGGTGTTAATTGCAAGTTCGCAATTAACAACATGTAGAGGGGCCGGCCACTTGCAGGGAATGGTTTTTTGTTTTAATTCATGTGATGATGGATTAATGAAGTAAGGTGGCAGTGCACAAATTTTTGTGGGCCCCCTTCCCTTTTTAAGCATGCTGGAATTGCTTTGGAGTTAAAAGGAAGTTTGGTGGAAATTTCCTTTTGCATTAATTTAATTTATAAAAGGTGGTTTGGAGTTTGCAGGAGTGGGAATGAGCATGGATGACTTAATTAATTATTTAAAGAGCATGCAGGAAGATTGAATATGAATGATATGGACTTTTTAATGCATTAATTTATTGTAATGGAAGTGAGATGAGGTGGGCCGGCCATTGTTTTTGCTGGTGGAAGAATATCATGATAAATTAATGGACATTAATTTATCCAAAGGAGGCATGGGCCAATTTATATTGTGAACATTATGGTGGAGATTGCAGGAGAATAAAATGGAGAGTGTGCTGTGTTTAATTAAGTTTTAATTAATGTAAAGGAGAAACAATAATGGGCCGGCCACTAATTTGAAGCATGGTGGGGTTGTTAAATTAATATATATTTGTTTGGTTGCATTCTATATATAGACAGCTTGCTTCATTCATTTATACAGAGCCAAAAATATTGAATGGCCGAGCTCATTCCTACATGCTCCATTTTCTTCCAGCAAGCCTCCCTGGTTTTTTTTTTTTTTTCTTTGCACAAAATTCCTCGATCACCAAAAATGGCAATCTCCACAACCCCAAATGAGACTTGTATACTATATTCTACAGCAAATCTTGGGCGCGTCGGCTAGCCAACTTCACGCCCGAGTTGCCTCGGTATTGAGGTGGGAGCCCGTAAAAGACGTAGGCAATGTGGTGCCCTTCCGGCGACGAGGAGGAGACCGGACATTCCGCGGGAGATCAGGACGACGGAGAGAAGACCCGAAGGACCGGATCATCAAGGTATAATCCCTAACATAGTAGATAAGATCTCTAGTTGGGATTTACTAGTTGTGGTTTAGGCAAGATTTTCGGTTAAGTGCGTGTTGCATGCTAAGAAATTTTTGTTCATCGCTTCCGCCGCGCCACAATAGTTGTGGGAACATGCAGCACTCACCAACAGTGGTATCAGAGCCAGCCTAAACCACAATTAGATGTTAGCCAAAAGTTAGAATATCGATCGACAGTTTTTTCTCCCGAAAACTCGTTTTCTGCCCCTGCTGCTGTCAGTTTTGAAAGTGTTCAAAATGGAATTTCTCATATCTTAAAAATACATGCAGGGATATATATGAATACTGTAGAAACCCGGAGTCCCAACTCGCCAAGACCGCCGCGGAAGGGCGGCCAAACCCTGGGTTTGGCCGCGCTTCCGCGGCCGAGTCAACGCGGAGTTGACTCGGTTTTCTACAGTGAGTTCCTATATGGCAGAATAGGGTTTCTGGATGTACAGTTTTGTACAAAGTTGTTTGTACAGGGACATGTCAATTGTTGGCATGATTGTTTTAAAAAATCATCGATCGAAATTCTAAAGTGCTTGGCTAATCGGGTTTTCTTTTTTGTTATATGTGTTTGAAACGTCCGTTAATTGCTATATGACGATTAGTGGGGGTTGCACATATGGATATCATGGGATGGTATGTGTATATGAATGTGTTGGATCGTTGTGATGAATGGCCGGGGGGTGTGAGAAGAGTGTTTTTTACTTTTCTATCATTCCATGTAATTTGTAAAAAGCAATGTTATATTGTATAATTTCTTTTTACTGTTTTTGCTCCTAGGATAGACCCAAGGTGGGGTGCACAAACTACCGGATTCTTTAAGTGCCGAGTGGCCTACTCAATTGTTGAGGAAGGTTGCTACACTTCGGGAAGTTGGCGGGTAGTTTGCCGCACCCGTAGGGGTCTAAAGGGGGTTTTGGCTATTCATCACAACCGTGGAACCCGTTTTTCATTAAGGGCTTAAATGAAATACGGAATTCCTAGTATATCCAATGCATTCATCTGTGATCTGAAATGGCTATATTTATATATGAGATATATATATTAAACGTTGCTTATGTTTTGCACCCGCGCTAGTCCAGCCCCCGCTCTGCCGTTAGTTAAGTAACCTAACGGTGCATGACGGGGCCCAGTGGCGAATGCGGATGGCATAAGCGTACGTTCTATTTTCGTTTCTTTTCTGTGATGTTTAGGAAACATAAAAGATAGGAAACGTAAATGATGGGACAGAATTAACATGATTAATGTTAAAAGAAAGAAACCTAAAGATGTTGTAGAATCAAACTTTTTGAAAAAGGGTAACTCTAGCTTTTGTTTTGCATAGTGGTATTGTTGAATATCCTGCACCTCATTCGATGAGGAAAGGGCCGAGATCCCTTCACCGGGAGTGACCCCTTTAACGAAACTGGAAAAAGTTACAAAGAACTCGAATTGATTTTATAGTTGATCTATTGTTGCTTTGCACCGTGGTATTGTTGAATATCCAGCACCTTATTCGATAAGGAAAGAGCCGAGATCCCTTCACCGGGAGTGACCTCTTTAGCAAAATTGGAAAGATACTACAAAACCATTCGATATTTAAAACTGGAGCTTAAACCACTCCTTCCCACTTTATTCTACAACGACATCAAGTTCATAACGTTAAAGGTTTTCATAAAAACCATCCGTTGCCCTCCGTCATTTTAGGAAGCAGAGTACTTAGTATTCGTGCTACGTATGTCGACCATAGCCGAGGCGTAGTGTTCGGTAGCTAAGTGATGAATTCCTACAAAGCATATGATGCGATTAGTCAGGACATTCATGTGATTATGTTGATCATAGTCAAGGGTCATGTGGGTGGGTCTGGCTAATCACGAAATGACGGGTAGAACTTGACTAGTACTTATGATATGTTGATCATAGTCAAGGTCATAAGGGACTAGGGGTAGAAACCATATCGGGAATTTCAAGAGTTGAAATTTGCAATGAGATTGCATACCTCCTATATGATAGCTGGATCCCGATCTCACTGCGAGTAAGAGTTACTCCTGGGAAAGTTTTACACAAGACAATTTGATGAAATTATAGGGTGTAATTATTCCCGGCTAATCTTACCTTTTAGGGTTTGAAGAAGGATTTGATAAAAACAGTGGGAGACATCTGGATTAGATAAATAACCAATCTAAATCTTGCAAAGAGCATACGCCAAAAATGTTTTCTTCTCTCTCTCTCCAGAAAGTGACCATATCATGCCTTAATCAAGATAATAAATACGGATATATTGACTGAACTCGCTTGTTATATTGAGCCGGGGAACGTTGGTCCCGCTCGAACCTATAATTGTTATAAGACAGAGCAGGAAATAGGGAAATACCAGAATTTCTATGCCGCCCAAACGAAGAAAGTGCATATGATGCATCTCCTTCGAGTGTGTCTATCACAAAGAACTATTTCTCAGTATCTTTTACGTCCTGGGTATAATGATACCGGATCAGGATCCCACAAATGTAATTTGTTACATGGGCTACAGAAAGGTAAATGACCGAGAACGGGTGATAAGTTTTAAGAGTTGGAAATGGTGCAATTGTTGCAAGCCAAGAATTTGGCAGTTATCACCCTGTATTAAGAATACATTGATTCTGAACAAATGCTATTAGATACCGAACCTGATATACAAAATCATATCAATCTCTTTATTAGTAAAGAAATGATAGAATTTTGTATTGATGGATAATGTTTTGAACATTTCCTATATCAAATGTTGATCGGTTCAGGCACGTTATCTAAAAGCGTGGACGTTCTAAATCAAACTACAGTTCTCAGTATACAGAACACACACAAGAGGAAGAGTTCAGAAATGAACGGATCCTTCTTGAGGCATTGTAGACTAGGTCAGATCAATGCGACCCGGCTGGCTGAAGTTACATCTAGATGCATATTTAAACAAGTTTGAATTTACATCTTATGAAAACTTGCCAGTCATGTCACAAAGATTAAATGACCATAGCTCTATTTATTGGAAACAGAGAAAGAGTTAGTGAACTCTTGGGATTGATACATGATGATGTATGAAAGGCCCCCTGTCTACATATGCAATGACCAGTTCTTGGTACTTCATTACTTTCTTTGATGATCTCTCAAGATTCAGAAAAATGTTCCCGTTGAAACACAAGTCCGAAACTTTTTAGATATTCACAGAATATGATAGAAGTAGAGAACCAAAAACGGGTATAAGTATTATGTCCTTTGATGAGATCAAGGAGGAGAATACTTGAGCATGGAAATCCTGGACTGTTCTAAAGGAGAATGAGATTCTCTCTCAGCATTACTCCTTCGTATACACCATAGCACGATGGTATATCGGGACGGGGCGAATGCACCCTATGTGATATGGTGTGCTCCATGATGAGTACTACTGAGTTTCCTATTTTCCTTTTGGGAGTTATGCACTTGCGAAGCTGCATACCTATTGAATAGGGTTCAAATCAAATCAGGTGCCTACTACTCCATATGCGATATGGTAAGGGAAGAGCCCATATCTTAAAGATGTTAAGATTTGGGGTTGTCTGGCCTATGTCTAAAAACCTAAATCCGGACAAGCTCGAGGCAAAGTCATAACTATGGAAGTTTGTTGGATATCCCAAGCATTAGCAAGGGAATATCTTCTACCTAACAGAGGAACAAAAGTTGTTCCTCAGCATGCCACCTTTGTGAAAGGGAATTTCTTGTGAAGAAATTAGTGGTCATGAGATAGAACTGGAAGGAGTTCCAGCTACAGCAAATGATTTGGTAGAACCAAAAGATTCAATAGACACTAACGAACCTCAGCCTCTCCGCCGATCTAGTAGGGTTCCTCACCCACCTAAGAGATACTTTGGTTTCTCTTTGACAGTGGGAGCGAGGATTTCATATTACCCCAGCGTATCCCGAGATCGGAAGGTGTTCCGACGGGTTGTAGTCCTCGCAAGGGGGCATGCGTAGAAAAATAGCTGCTGAGGGACCTTTTGGTGCCGCGGCGACCCTATGGGATGGGGTTGTTGCCTGACCAAAATGGTATGACCTAACTATTTTCGAGCAGGCCATCAGGAGTGGGACTCTGTAAGAATGGCTGGATGATTAGCAATCTGAGATGGAATCCTTATACACCAACAAAGTATGGACTTTGGTTGCTTTTTCTGAAGGGTTAAAACCCCATCAGGAGCAAGTATATCTTGAGAAGATTACTTGGTGTACATGGAAAAGTTGAGACTTTCAAAGCTATGCTTAAGTCCATCCAGATCCTACTTGCCACTGCTACATACCTTGACTGCGATATCTGGTGGTTGGGTGTCATGACTGCTTTTCTAAAAGAAGTTTTAGAAGAGAGCGTCTATAAGTACACAGCCAGAGTGCTTCGTAGACAGTGGGAGCAGCGGAAAAGTGTGCAAGATGTTTTATGTGATAAAACAGGCATCGCGGAGTTGGAACATCTGTTTTGATGTGGTAGTCAAAGAGTTTGACTTCATCAAAATAAATAGATGAACCTTGTATATACATAAAAGGTGGTAGGGAGTATGGTAGTGATCCTCGTAGAGTACGTGGATGACTTACTCTTGATAGGGAAGGAGTTTCCTATGCTACGCTCGGTCAATCTTTTCTTATTATAAAGATTCTCCATATAGGATCAAAGGTGATACCTCCTAAATCCACGGTTTTTGATCTATGAGATAGATCTAAATGGATGTTAGGATACTCACTAGTTGTAGTGAGATAGTATCAATCGATCTTGGGGAGAATCACTGGAAAGGTTCCAGGGTGATAAAGACGACTGAATGTCAGTCGCAGTCATTGTCTTTACCCTAAGTAGAAGAGACGGTATGTTGGAAGAGTTCCAAGCTAGATACCGTGACATACTAGAAAGGCAAAATACGTCATTATAAAAGATGCTACCAAAGATAAAATCTGGATATATAATGAACTTCGTTCCTACCATTGTGTGACAATGAGATTGTGTCTTTAGCCAAGGAACTACCGTCCCATCAGAAATCCAGATATATAATTCTTAGGCAGCATCGCCTGATCATAGAGATGGTTGATCTCCAGGAAGATCGAGGTTAGGAGAGTAGATACAGAGGAAAACAGAGCGGATCCACTCACTAAGGCTTTATTCCCAGTAGAGACTTTTATGGGATGGTTGAGTATGAGATACTTAAACCACAACTGATTGATTGGTATGTGATACCACAACAGATGGCCCTAGTGCAAGTGGGAGATTGTTAGTTATATGTGTGCCCTAGAGGCCATTACTGTACATACGATGTATATTGTAGTGGATGCTTGGACATATATAGGGAAGACTTTCTTACTCGAAATGATAGTACGCTATCTGGTTGTACTTTATCTAAACATGTACTCTGATTGTCTCTTTTGTTACATGTTGATAAAGCCCTTAGGATTTGTACTCGACTACTGGGACTATGATGAGATCATACTAGTGAGGCCACAGTAGTCTATGAGTACATCCTATAACTGTTCCTAGTCGAGGGTGTGTCGAGACAGGGCGTCGATACACCAGAGTAGACTAGCGTATACGCATCTTGACCCATATGATGGGCGATGGATGATCCCATATCCATCGGTGTTTGACATCAAGGATGGTGTACGGGTGCTCAGTGTAGACTGGGTACACTGAACGGACTCGCCGAGAACTCCTAGATGGTATATATACCTATTGTCAGATAGCAGTTCTCTGGTGACACTTGTACAGGTTAGTCTGTAGACCCGAGATCGTCATAGAGTCTTATGTGGTTCCCACTGTGCTTTGATTTCCTCCCTACCACGGCTCTACTGAGTCGTGCAAACATGTGGATTTTGGGTACAGTCCCGAATCATATGGAGACAGTGAACGATAGGAGGGGTTTCGTCTCTCCCGGTATAGGGGGTTGATGTCGCGCTATGTTTGATCGGCTATAACACCGAAATCCTTGGCCAAGGTTCTCGAGGTTTACTGATAAGAGTTATCAGTAGTTCCTCGACCGGTTATGAGCCATAAATCAACATGACTTATAAAGTTACTGGGGTCTGACATTTACCACCCCTAGACTGCATATGCGACGTATCAGACGAAGAGACCGGACTGTACGGTAAGTGTTGCTTACAGGCTCGTAAGGGTTGTGATGAGTTCGCTCGTCAGCCACCTTTTAGTCAATACCTGGTAGCCCGTTATGTATTGGTTTATACCTCTAACGTGCTAGTGGTTAAATCCACAACTAAGGTGTTGACGAGTCTTTAGAGTCCCCCACATTCAGTTACTCAAGTTTTCGGGCGAAAAGCTGTAGAGACCGTATGGAGATATGGCAGGGTTCGATCAGATACGTGCGGTATTGCACGGATCAGGATCGGACGGGTTTTTACTAGCCGGCTTTGGCTTAAGCCGGATCCTAGTATTAAATAGTGTAGTTTTATCTCTTTGCATTTGTATCCGGTCGGAATACAGATGCGGGTGTGTATGCACAGTATCGGGGTTTTCCTGTAATTTGTTACGGGACCAGTTTTCTGGAGTTGCCAGTTTGCATTCCGTTCCGGCCGGTTTTTCTTTGTTCTTTTCCGGCCGGACTTTTTGATGGAGAGGGTGTTAATTGCAAGTTCGCAATTAACAACATGTAGAGGGGCCGGCCACTTGCAGGGAATGGTTTTTTGTTTTAATTCATGTGATGATGGATTAATGAAGTAAGGTGGCAGTGCACAAATTTTTGTGGGCCCCCTCCCCTTTTTAAGCATGCTGGAATTGCTTTGGAGTTAAAAGGAAGTTTGGTGGAAATTTCCTTTTGCATTAATTTAATTTATAAAAGGTGGTTTGGAGTTTGCAGGAGTGGGAATGAGCATGGATGACTTAATTAATTATTTAAAGAGCATGCAGGAAGATTGAATATGAATGATATGGACTTTTTAATGCATTAATTTATTGTAATGGAAGTGAGATGAGGTGGGCCGGCCATTGTTTTTGCTGGTGGAAGAATATCATGATAAATTAATGGACATTAATTTATCCAAAGGAGGCATGGGCCAATTTATATTGTGAACATTATGGTGGAGATTGCAGGAGAATAAAATGGAGAGTGTGCTGTGTTTAATTAAGTTTTAATTAATGTAAAGGAGAAACAATAATGGGCCGGCCACTAATTTGAAGCATGGCGGGGTTGTTAATATATATTTGTTTGGTTGCATTCTATATATAGACAGCTTGCTTCATTCATTTATACAGAGCCAAAAATATTGAATGGCCGAGCTCATTCCTACATGCTCCATTTTCTTCCAGCAAGCCTCCCTGGTTTTTTTTTTTTCCTTTGCACAAAATTCCTCGATCACCAAAAATGGCAATCTCCACAACCCCAAATGAGACTTGTATACTATATTCTACAGCAAATCTTGGGCGCGTCGGCTAGCCAACTTCACGCCCGAGTTGTCTCGGTATTGAGGTGGGAGCCCGTAAAAGACGTAGGCAATGTGGTGCCCTTCCGGCGACGAGGAGGAGACCGGACATTCCGCGGGAGATCGGGACGACGGAGAGAAGACCCGAAGGACCGGATCATCAAGGTATAATCCCTAACATAGTAGATAAGATCTCTAGTTGGGATTTACTAGTTGTGGTTTAGGCAAGATTTTCGGTTAAGTGCGTGTTGCATGCTAAGAAATTTTTGTTCATCGCTTCCGCCGCGCCACAATAGTTGTGGGAACATGCAGCACTCACCAACAGTGACTCGTCAGGCATATTATTTTTTCAGGAAGCGGCCGTTTATTGGCCTGAAAGGTCTTTCACTATGCATGTCCATGAGTAGATAGGCTCCACCCTGGTAAACTTTGTCTATGATATACGGGCCTTCATAGTTCGGCTCGAATTTCCCCCGCTTGGCACGATTAGGGATTATATGTCTCTTGACCACCAGTACGAGTTCGCCTTGGCGGAATGTTCTCGGCCTAGTCAGTCTCTCATATGAGCGCGTCATCTTTGCTTTATAAGCCTCCATATTTTATTGCACCATGAGACGTGTTTCATCAAGGGCGTCGAGCTCCTCAAGCCGAAGGTGAGCATTTTCTTCGTCTGTTAGCTCGTAGTGAACGGCCACTCGTAGAGAGGGTAACCCTATCTCGAGGGGAGTACCACTTCTGTGCCGAATACTAATGCATAGGGCGTTGTGTTTGTGGAAGTTTTGAACGTAGTTCGATATGCCCAGAGAGCTTCATGCAGTCTCTCGTGCCAGTCCTTCTTATTTCGAGACACCGTCTTATTCACGATCTTCGTCAGGGTTTTGTTAAAAGCCTCAGCTAGACCATTAGCTCGGGGATTATAGACCGAAGAGTATCTCCAGTCTATATTATGTTGTTGTGCGAAGCGGCTGATCTTGTGGCTTCTATAGGCTGGCCCATCATCGGAGATAATCCGTCGCGGAGTGCCGAACCGATAAATGCCTTGTGTCTTGAAGAAATGGAGGATATTCTCCGTCTTCACTTCCCTCAGCGATACTGCTTCTGCCCATTTGAAGAAGTAATCAGTTGTCGCCAAAATGAATCGATGTCCTCTGGACGACGCTGGTTCGATGGGCCCGATTACGTCAGTTCCCCACATTTCGAACGGCCAGCTAGCCACTGTCAGATATAGCGGATTTGGATGTTGATGGATGAAGTCCCCATGAATCTGGCACGAGTGGCACTGCTTTTCGTATTCGAGGCAGTCTTGGATCATCGTGGGCCAATAATAACCCATCTGTTTGATCTTCAGCTTCATCTTCGCCCCGGCTTGGTGAGAACCGCAGAGTCTGTCATGAGTTTCTTGGACGAATCTCTTTGCTTCTTCAGGTCCCAGGCATCTTAGCCACAGAGAATCAAATAATCTCTTATACAGCGTATTATTGACGAAGGCAAAAGATAAAGCTCGTTTTATGAGCTGATGTCTTGAAGACGTATCTTCAGGTGTTAGACGGGATTTGAAGTAGTCTATAAAGACTTCTCTCCAATCCATAACCTTTTCCTGGTCCTTTTTTTGTAGTGTTGTTTCTTCGGTCGCTCCCTTTTCTTCGGACGACTCCGAAGATATTTCTGTCGGTGCAAAAACCCGACGACTTTGCACAACGATCCTCACGTCATCGAGGTTTTCGTCATCCAGTTCTTTAGCGAGCTTGGCTAGTGCATCCGCTTTGCTATTTTTCGCACGTGGTATGCTTTCCAGGGTGTAGGAAGGGATTTAAGTCAGCAGTTGTTGCACTCTCTCACCGTACTTTACCAACTCCGCTTTGCACGTTTGATAGTCACCGTTTACTTGGCTAACGACCAATTGGGTGTCTCCATATATGAGGAGGTTTTCCATCCCCATGTCGGCGGCGATCTTAAGACCCGCTATCAAAGCTTCATATTCAGCTTCATTGTTTGTCCTCGGCTTTGTTAAGGAGAAGGCAAAGCGCATTATCCCTCTTTGTGGAGTCACGAAGATGAGGCCCACCTCGGATTTGATTATGGGGGTGCTTTGTTTGCGGTTCTTCATGGAAGATACTCCATCGAAGTAAAGTTCCCACCGGGTATCATTCTCTCTTCTCTCCCCGTCGATCGTGTCAAACACGTGCTCGTCGGGCAATTCGCAGTTCAAAGGAGAGTCAGCAGGTATTGGATGTTTGATAAGGAAGTCGGCGATGGCCTGTCCTTTCACTGCCTTGAGGGGTCGGTATATCACCGAGAATTCCATTAAGAGTAGGGCCCATTTAGCGAGTCATCCCGTCAATATGGCCTTTGACATCAAATATTTGAGAGGTTCCACCTTTGATATGAGATGGACCTCATGTGCCAATGCATAGTGTCTGAGCTTCGTTATCGCGAAGATCAACACCAGGCAGTGTTTTTCGATGAGGAAGTAATTGTTTTCTGCCCCCAGAAGAACTCGACTCAAATAGTAGAGGACTCTCTCCTTCACTTGGTCGTTTTCTTGTGCTCATAACGCGCCTAGAGAACCCTCAAGGGCGGTTGTATACAGAATGAGAGGTTTTCCCTTGACCGAGGCAGTTAGCACCGGCGGATTCTGCAAGTATTGCTTGATTTCGTCCAGTGCGCTTTGGCACTTGCGATCCCAGACGAACGGGATTCCCTTATTCATTAGGTGACTGTAAGGACGGCACTTGCCTGAGAGATTGGCTATGAATCGCCGGATATACGCGAGCTTTCCTTGGAGAGACCGCAGTTGCTTAACAGTCCTTGGCGGAGGCATTTCCATGATCGCCTTGATCTTCGACGAGTCTATCTCGATGCCTCGGTGTCGGACGACAAATCCTAAGAACTTGCTCGAGGAAACTCCAAATGCGCATTTGAGAGGGTTCATCTTCAGATTGTATTTCCGAAGGCGCTGAAACACTATCTTCAGATGCTTTAAATGTTCCTCGTATGATTTGCTTTTAACTACGAGGTCGTCGGTATAGCATTCGACGATTTCATGTATGAGGTCATCGAAAATCTTCGTTATGGCCCTCTGATAGGTGGCACCAGCGTTCTTTAGACCGAAAGGCATCACCTTGTAGCAGAATATGCCTAAAGGGGTCCGGAAAGCGGCATGCTTTTGGTTCTCGGGATGCATCTTTATCTGATTGTATCCTGATGAGCCGTCCATGAAGGAGAAAACTTCATGAGTGAACGTATTATCTACCATCAGCTCAGTGACCGGTACTGGAAAGTCGTTTTTCGGGCAAGCTTTGTTGAGATCCCGGAAGTCCACACATATGCGTACCGTCCCATTTTTCTTCATCACCGGGACGATGTTGGCAATCCAGTCAGGAAACTGAACCTCTTGGATGAAACTGGAGTCGATCAGCTTCTTTACCTCGGCATTGATGCTTATCTCAAGCTCGAGCTGCATTCTTCTCGGTGTTTGTTTAATCGGCTTAACGTCCGGAGATATCGCCAATTTGTGCACCGCAATCTCTGGATCTAGTCCCAGCATCTTGGAATAGCTCCATGTGAAGCAGCCTTTATACTATATGAGCACGTCTTTTAGTGCAGCCATCCTTTCTTCAGACAACAGCTCACTGACAAATGTCGGCCGCAGGTTGTTTGTCGTCCCCAAGTCGATCTTTCTGAGGTTGTTTGCAGTAGTATGTATCCCATCTTCCAGCTCTTTTGGCGCCGGTGGAAATTCTGAGATCACTTCGTCATCATTGTTTTCGAAGCACCAGGAGTGGTCGTCCATATTCTCGGGTTCTTCTTCTGACAGCGTTATTATATGAAAGGTACGAGACCGCTTCCAAGACCGATGCTAATCTGGTTCTACTCTCGCTGCATGCGCGGCTTTTGGTTCATGCTTCTGCGGCGGAGTTACCCTCCAGCTGCTGGATAGAGCGAACCTACCTTGCTGATACTGGTCTTCTACCCAGTCTTTGAATGCGAAGCAGTTTTCGAGAGAATGTCCTATTGCCCGGTGATAGGAGCAATAGTCCGGGTGAGAGACTTCGCCTGCTTTCTCGGGGTGCTTGGACTCCGGGAGGGTAATCATTTGATGTTTTATGGCAAGATCAAGTATCTTCCTTGTCTTGTCTTGGGAAAAAGAATACGCTCGACCCATCTTCTTTATAAGAGACGAATCCTGGTTACTCAATTCTCGATCGCATGGTTTCTTGGTCTCGCTTTGTCGCTGTCGAACGCTTTTTTCGTTCTTGGGTTTATTTCTGCTTCTGCGTCGGGCCTTTTGCATGACGGGCTGGCGACGGAGGGTATCGTCACTTTCTGCAGCCTACTGAAGGAGGCGCTGTGTTCTGGCTTTCTCGTAGATGGCCATTTCGCGATTATGGTCGTCTCGAACTTTTTGACCCACTTCCCTTATAAGATTGTCCATTTGTTCTTCGAACGATGGGCTTGGCATTTTCACGATGGGAGCTCGTTTTGGTTCAGAATTAGCATCTTTCCACAGAGCATCTCCTTCTTCATCGAAGTCATGTATGACGTAGCAGCCGCGGAATCGCTCCCGTTTCCTGGATCGGACATATCCAAGTCTGATCGTTTCCATTCTCCCGTTGGACAACTTTCGTTGAGTTCCAGGGACACTCCAGATCCTGTTATAGAACTTGGCTTGTCGAGCAGTCTATTTGAAGGGTATGCCTTGGCACCTCAACAGTCTTTTTAATCCGTCTTTGTAGTATCTGGGCAGACGGATGGGCTGGATCCTGTCAAGTGTAGATTCCGCACCATGCCAAATTTCTTTTTCCACTTTGGTTTCCCCGGATCGGTAGAACATGATCACCTTCTCACCTTTTCACCTGGGGGAGGGGACATACAATGTTTGCAGTTCTTGCACACTATAAGTTTCAAGTGCATCGAGCTCTTTGTAATGCTCTTGCGGAACTATGGCAACTTGCAAGTTTTAATCTTCATCAGCGAAGGCTTGCATCGATGGCCGAGCAGAGAATACAGCATTGAACTCATCTTCCGAGTCGCTGCCGAAGACCAAAATAGGGGTGGACGGTCCTGGCTTGTTGCATTGGGGCAGCCTTGAATAAAATATCTCTTCTTCCTCTTCGGTATCACTTCCAAAGACCAGAATAGTGGTAATAGCTTTGTTCTTCGGTTTGTGATATCTTTCCATATCTTCGAAATCTGGCAGGAAGTACTTGGCATCCTCATATTTGCGGACTTCGTTCACGGAGAATGGGTTTAGTTCCCCTGTCACAGTGTATTCTAGACCATCCTTGAAGTACTTCATACACTGATGTTGTGTATAAAGGATAATGTTGTACTCATGTAACCAAGACCGGCCGAGCAAAGCGTTATAGCAAGTCTTAGCGTCAATCACGTAAAACTTGATGTCAGTGACTAGCAGCCCAAAGCGCAGTGTCAGTATCACAGACCCGAGCGTCCGTGATGACTGGGAGTCAAACCCGGAGATGGTGATTTTATCACGAGCGAGATGTTGAACGTTCATGCAGATTTCCTTCAACACTCTTACATTAAGGAGATTGACAGAGGACCCATTGTCGACCAGGATTTTGCCTATCTTGATGTCATGACAGTATCCGGAGACATAAAGGGGACGGTTATGCTCGCACGTCCTGAGGAGGAGATCTTCATCGCCGAAAGTGATATCGGCCGTGTATACTTCTCCCAGCCCGTCCTTTATTTTTTCTTCGTCGAGGAAAGTGTGGAACTGTTCGGGCACTTGTAACGCCTTGATCAGAGAATATCTTGCTTCTTTTGATAACAAGAGGGCATCGAAAATCCTTAGCTGCGAAGGCAGCTTCCTCAAGTGTGCCAGAACGTTGTAATCCACCTTGTTTTTCTTTGGCGGGTCCTTGGCTGTCAGCTCTTTTACGACTTGATCATCTAGGACGATGTCTTCAGGGATTTTTTTCTTTTCTCTTATCTTTTCTATTCGACCCCCTGTTCACAGGCCCGAGATTCTTTTCGGGCAGCGTACGATTGTGCACCTGAATGTTCTCACAGGTCTTCATTTCTTCCGTTTCGGATGTGGGTTCTTCGAAGAAAGGGCCAAGGGCTATTTCTTCATCAGAATCGCTCCCAAAGATGAGAACTTGCGATTCCTTGCTATCAACCATGTGACAGTTGCCGGTAGTTCCTTTACGCCCCTCGGTCGTATTTCTTTATTCCCGACGAGTTTTGCGTTTCTTCCGCTTGAAATGTTGTCGGTGAGCAACATATCCTTGCTACTAGTTTTTAAAAGCATTGCACTCTTCGGTGGGGTGCACAATCTTTTGATGATATAAGCAGTAGCTAGGATGTGTACCCACTTCATCAGGAGTGTTTTCTTCGGAGGGTGGCAGCTTCATTCCCATCGATATGGCCTTGGCGAACATTTTCCTCGTCTTGAACCTGCTTTTATTTGCGGTGGAATTGCCTTGATCTGGTGATAGTGTTTCAACCCTTTCATCCAGTCGTCGGCGTTTGGCCTTTTCAAATATGGCCATCTCGCGCTCCCGATCAGCTTTGCTTTTCAGAAAAGCTTCGTTCAGGAATGCGTCAATCATTTCGTCTGATGGTCTTAGAAGTTCTGGCTCAGGATCTGCCCCCAGTTTCTCTGCGTCAGGAGCTTCTTCACTATTTATTAACGAGTGAGAGATCACATGGCAACTTGCCACATAATCTTCAGGCTCATCCGACGAGTCTTCTCTATTGTCATCATCTCTGTCCTCGAGGACGTGGTTGAGAAACTCCTGAAGCGTGATCGGGGTTCGCGCTTTCTGGTTATATTCTTCCAACGCGTCAATATGTTTTTACAGTTCCGTACGCTTGTCATCAGCTTCGCGGGCTTTTTGATCTTCTTCTTTTTCTTCGAAGACTTTGACGGCTGGATGCGGGCGCTTTGACTATCACCATCAATTTTTGGAGTTGGGCGCGACTTCAGCATTCCCTTGATGATCTTGGGTTTTAGCTGATTTTACCATCTGATCGCCGGGCATGTTTGGAGATCTTTCAGCATTCGTTTTGTTTTGGCTGAAAGAGCGACCTCCCATGAAGCTTCTTCGACAAAAGAGGACGATGCCCCCGGTGTGTCCCCCTTTTTGAGAGCGTGTGATTCAGGCGGGCTTACTTTCCAATTCTCGGATAGGGCGAATTTATCCTGTTGGTATTGATCTTCAATCCAGCCTTTAAAGACGAATCAATCTTCAATTGGATGGACTATCGCTTGGTGATAGGGGAAATAATTGGGATTATTAGCTTCACCGGGTTGCAATGGGCATTTCGGATTCGGCAGATTGAAGAGCCTGTTGCGCATTGCTAGCTCGAACAATCTCCTCGTTTTGTCCCGGGGAAACGAATAAGGGCGCTTTATTTTCTCATTATAGAATTGCCGCCTCTCGTCCAGGCGATCAGTTAGTTTTGGGCCACCGGGATGCTGTTGAGCATTTGCGACGAAGGTCACTTTCCCTTTGCCTTTTTCATTCCGTGGCTCCGGCTTTGAAGGAGACGGTCTATGACCCATCTGGTCCATTTGGGCCAGTTTGTCAATCAAGGCCTGGAACGTGGTCGGCTTGAAGAACATCATGAATCGGGAAATAGTCGCTTGAGGATCAAGAGTGCCCACAAACATGCCTACTGCAGGCACTTCTTCGATGCGCTGCTCGCATTTCGACCATAAATTCCGCCATCGTATTGCGTATTGAACCCAAGTTTCTCCCGGCTTCACCCTGGCATTGATCAGCGCCGTGATTGGGGTACGTTCGCTAGCGCTTGCAAAACATTGGGTGAATAGCAGCTCCATCTCTGCAAACGTCTTAACAAAGTCGTTCGGGAGTTCAGAATACCATTCGAATGTCGTTTCCGATAAGCTGCCGACGAACTGGCGAAGTAGTATGTTCCCCTCCGAAAGGCGGCGCACAGGACCGCGATGTCCTGACGCTGGGATTCGGGGCAGATGCTATTTGGTTTTATCTGTCCACCTCTCCGAAGATGCCAAGTTGATTTATGGCACCGTGTATCGGAGGTTTAGACGGATGCGGTCGATGTAGCAGACTTCGTCAGATTCCCCCTCGCTTGAGGGGTTTTTGATTGTGGGGACGCTCTTCCCTGCAGGCGTAAGCCCCTGCAGTTAATTACGCTACCGCATCGCGGTAACAACTTTCTCCTTCTCCAGGATTTCACTTCGTGTCGTGTATGTTTGTTTTGTTTGTGGTTGCCCGTGGATTGTATACGGAGACTGAGTAATGCCGTCGCCCGTAGGGCGTGGATTTGTCCAAATCCGTATTTGCTTAGATTTGGGTTTGGTGTTTTTAGTTTAAGGATACGTTAGTCGCGTTGCGGCTAAGATCAACTTAAACGTTCGTTAAGGATACGTTAGTCCAGTTTGAGACTAAAATCAACTTAACGGGATCGTTTAGATCCGACAAAAGAGTGTTTGGGCTCTATTGTTCCAGTTTGGGAGATTCATAGTCCAATTTGGGACTAAAGTCTGTTTGGAGGATACATTAGCCATTTTTGAGGCTAAGATCGACTCAAACGTTTGTTAAGGATACGTTAGTCCAGTTTGAGACTAAGATCAACTTAACGGGACCGTTTAAATCCGACAAAAAAGCATTTGGGCTCTATTGTGCCAGTTTAGGGACGTGGTGGTCCATATTCCAGTTTAGGGACGTGGTGGTCCGATATTAGTTTAGGGACGTTTCGGTCCGACATTAATTTAGGGACGTTTCGGTCCGACATTAGTTTAAGGACGTTCCGGTCCAATATTAGTTTAAGGACGTTTCGGTCCACGAGTTTAAGGACCCCGCAGTCCATATCGATGTGTGGTCGTTGGGACCCGTCACCTCTTTGACGTCGTTGAGGAATTACAACGACGGATGTCAAAGGAGTTCGGAGATGTACCCTCGAACCGGATGTAAATTGATTTAGAAGAGCAATTTTGCTCAGTCAATTTAATTTAAGGACTTATGGCCAAAATTGGGCTAAGTCCAGTTGAAATGTTCAACATTTTATTTGCTTTTGCATTGCATTTCTTTTTTTTATTTTTATTTAGGCCTTGCCCAGAGAGGATGCAGAGCATCAATTTGTTTTGGGCTCTGCCCTTTTAGGAATGATGCAAGGCATCAATTTTATTTGGGCTCTGCCCTTGTATAAAGGATGCAAAGCATCAATTTATTTGGGCTCTGCCCATTTATTGCCTTGCAATTTATTTTGGCCTGTCAGGTCATTTTGATTTGGGCCTGGCCCTTTAATTAATGCATTGCATTTGTGCAAAATACTGTTAATTTGAGAATCTTTTAGATTCAAGAACCGATGGTTCAAAAAAAGAAGTGCAAAGCACTATTTGATTTAGATCTAAGAAAAAACAAGTTTTTTTTTTGTTTTTCTTATCTCAGAGAACCAAAAGTTCATGAAAGTGCAAAGCACTATTAATTTAATAACCTTTTAGGTTCAAGAACCGATGGTTCATAAAACAAGTGCAAGGCACCATTGAATTTAGATTTAAAAAAAATAACAAGTTTTTCTTGTTTTTCTTCTCTCAGAGAACCAAAGGTTCATGAAAGTGCAAAGCACTATTAATTTAATAACCTTTTAGGTTCAAGAACCGATGGTTCATAAAACAAGTGCAAGGCACTATTTATTTATTTATCGTTGAAGATCTATGATCTTGTTCATAAGAGAATTTTCTCTTCTTTAAAAGGTTTTTACCTTTTTTTTTATTCTTCAAGAGTTCTCTTCTCTTTTTTTTTAAGCAAGATGTTCATGCCTTTGAATTGAGGTCTAGGGTCCTTTTTATAGTGCCCATAAATTAGTTAAAGTTTGTTAAAGAGATTATTCTCTAAGTGATTTGGGGAATTTTCCCCACCGTCGGATCTTTAATCCAAAGGTCTCTGTTTTACAGAAGAAATCTTATTGTTTTAACAAAAACAGAAAAGATTTTCTCAAATCTTTATTCTGTTTTTGCAATAAAGAATTTTTTTATTTTTTATTTTTTTTATTTTTATTTTTTGCTTGCGCAATTGCGCGTTGACACGTGTCGCGCAACTGCGCAGTTGCGCACTGCGCAGCTGCGTGACACGTGTCGCGCAACTGCGCAGTTGCGCAGCTGCGTGACACGTGTCGCGCAACTGCGCACTTGCGCAACTGTGCACTTTTTTTTTCTTCTTCTTCGTCCTGAGCTTTGCTCTTATAGAGTACGTTACTTCATTTATTTTAATTTTAATTTTCTTTTTAATTTTCAAGACAGAGTTTTGCTCTGATTGGAGAAAAACAGAAGTATTGCTTCTTTTTCCATCTTGGAATTTAAACAGAGCTTTGCTCTGATTAAGGTAAACAAATGCCCCCCCCCCCCACCGTTGCGCTTACGTGGTCTGCTAACGTGAGCGCAGCGGTGGCAGACTCCGAACCGTCGCGCCATCTCTTGGAAGCTGAAAGGGCACTTGATGCCTATAAATAGGGCCTTTGGTCCTCGAAAAATTCTTTACCACTTCAAGAATTTTGACTCAGAGCCTTGCTCTTGCTTAAGAATTTTCAGAGCCTTGCTCTTGATTTTTTTCCAAGAACTCCAGAGTTCATAACCATCATAGGTAAAAATTAAATTAAATTAAAGCTGATTAATAGAGCCTTGCTCTCCATAGATCCCTGATCTAAAGAACCTATTTAGGGTTTCATTTAGCAGAGCTTTACTCTAAAGAGGTCCAAAGAGAACTCAGGAGAATCCTGTTAGGGTTCCATTAATAGAGCTTTGCTCTATAAAAGATTTTTCTTATATCTTCTTAATTAATGGAGCTTTGCTCCTCCCAACTTATATGGCACTTGAGAATATTATTATTACTATATCATTTTTTTTTCAGAGCGGAGCTCTCAATATTTTCAGGGAATTTTCCTCAAATTCTCCTCATAACTGATTTTGACTGGTGTCGCTCCTGTCTGCAGAGCATTGCTCTCGAGGAGTTTAACTTTTAACTTTCTGTATTTTCTTGTTTGTTAATATCCCTGTATTGTTTTCTTCAGGTATTATGGCGGTGCGTCTATACAGCTTGCACGAGTTCATCACTTATGAGGATATCCGTGTACAGGGCCGTCAACAGAACCAGGAGTTTACGGACGCTCAATGTGCAGAGGTCATGGGTCGCCTGAATGCCAGCGGTGGCTGGCTGCTACCTCGTCGTTCGGCCCTTTTGAAAGTCGTGCTAGGGTCAATATGGAGAGCACTCCCAGGTCTTCACGAGGCCTTACCGCTCAATGCGCTAGATGATGCCGAAAACAAGGTGCATTCAGTGTACCTGACGGGACTGATTTCGAAGAAACGGCGAAACAACCTCGTTGACATCCTACATCAAATCTTTCAGCAGAAGACAATCGTTGCTGCTTATCGAAGGACGGAGGGGCTTGCTGATGATATTGACACCGAGGAGCGCGAGAGGCTGCGCATAAGAATAATTAGAAAGGCCAAAAGAAGTTTGGACGGCCTTACTTTTGAATTCCTCAATCCCTGCCCCGGATCTGAAGTTATTCCATTGTAATAATGTTTTCCTTTTACCGCTTTTCAAAATTGTAAGAATTTTTGCCAATATGAATGGAAACTTTTTACTTCAGCTTCTCTTATTTCCCGTCCTGAGTTTTCTGTCCATGCATAAATGAATGCGTCATGCATGCCAGATCAAATGTAGACCGGATATTCTCTCTGCCATCTTCTTTCTTTTAAAGTCAGCAGGCTGTCTTAATAACCATGGTTGATGGATGTCTAAAACGAGTATTCTGAATTCCTCAGGAAATAGCGATGGCTTAGGCCGCAGGTTCAGGTCTAATGCCTAAGACTTTTCAATTCTATGAGCCGTGAGGGTCTCATAGAGGCTTTTCTCCCTACGGATCGAGAGGATCTCATAGGTGGATTTTCTCCTTAGGAATCGTGAGGATTCCTAAGTGTGGTTTTCTCTTGTAAGTCGTAAGGATCTTATAAGAGAATTTTCCCTCTTACGAATCGAGAGGATTCGTAAGTGGTTGTTTCCCTCCTCGTCGAAATTCGACTTCGGAGAGTGAGACCCGTGAATAGTATGCAAGAGACCAGTTTGGATTGACTTGCAGGGCCCCAATGCTCAAAAAGCAAGCTTTTCAATCCTTGCTGTCTAAGACTTTATCTCACGAGTCGAGCCGCCTCGACAATTTTTCACAAGTCGAGACGAATCGAACGTTTCTCGCAAGAACATCTTAACGTCGCATTTAACCTCTGCTCTTTACGACAGAAGCCCGTTAAGGTCGGTGGTACTTAGGGTTTTGGCCATCGTACCGTCGCATAAGCTGATATAGTCCTCGATAGGCAATCGTGCTGTTCGAGTAGCCCCGCGACTGCCGTGTCTCTGATCCCTTCGGGGGCTGGACAAGACGTCTTCAAGCAATCCTCCTTGGCAGTTTGACCGTCGGAAGAGCAAGCGCTAGGAATTTGCCATGCCGCTTTTTACTTGAGGTTAGGCTCATTTTGGAGAGCCTCGATGAGTCATAACCACTCCGCGCTGGTGTGGGATGATCTCCGATAGTCTTTCAGGCTTTATATGACTTGCCGTTAAGACCCTGAAGCTAGGAATTTGGCCTTTGCTTCGTTTGCTGGCATTGCGTCCTCTGTATCGAGACGAATGTCATGGTGGGAACTAGGGATTTTGCCGTGGCTCCATTTGTTTGATGACGTTGCGTCTGCTGTGTCGAGACGAACGTTGGGGCGACATCTCATCTGCTGTATCGAGACGGACGTCGAGGTTGTGACCACTCTGTGCTGGTGCAAGATGACCTCCGGTTGTCTTTCCGGTTTTATATGAGTTACCGTCAAGACGTCGAAGCTAGGAATGTGGCCTTCGCTTCGTTTTCTTTGGTGTGTCCAAATCCTGTTGGAGGACGAACGCTGGGGTTAACATTTCGTCTGCTGTATCGAGACGAACGTCAAGGTGGTGACCACTCTGTGCTGATGCGAGATGATCTCCGATTTCCTTTACGGTTTTATGTGAGTTACCGTAAAGACGTTGAAGCTAGGAATGTGGCCTTCGCTTCATTTGCCTTGTCATGTCTGAATCCCTGCTGGAGGAAAAACGCTGGGGTCGACATCTCGTCTGCTGTATCGAGACGGACGTCGAGGTGGTGACCACTCTGTGCTGGTACGAGATGATCTCCGGTTGTCTTTCTGGTTTTATATGAGTTACCGTAAAGACGTTGAAGCTAGGAATGTGGCCTTCGCTTCATTTGCTTTATCATGTTTGAATCCCTGCTGGAGGAAGAACGCTGAGGTTGACATTTCGTCTACTGTATTGAGACGAACGTCAAGGAGGTGACCACTTCATGTGAGATGGTCTCCGATTGTCTTTCCGGTTTTATGTAAGTTACCGTAAAGACGTTGAAGCTAGGAATGTGGCCTTCGCTTCATTTGCTTACACTGCGTCTGGTGTATTGAGACGAATGCTGAGGTGGAGATGGGATTTTGCCATCACTCCGCTTTGTTTCGACCGTGAGGTCTTTTGTTGACGTTGCATCTGCCTCCAGCTGGACTGCGGAGGAACGTTGTTGTTGACATTGCGTCTACTGTATCGAGACGAATGCTGAGGTGAAGCTGGGATTTTGCCATCGCTCCGCTTGATGGTGTAACATCTGTGTCCTGTTGGAATGAGGAGGCACACCGTTGTTGGTCTCTAGGCTGTAGACGTTGACGTCGAGACCCTGAAGCTCGGGATCTTCGTTTGCTTCATTTGTTGACATCGTGTCTGTAATATTGCGACAAATGTCGAGAAGGTCTCTAGGTTATCTATGAACCGTCGAGATTTGGCTTCGTTTTCTGGTGGAGCCTGTTGGGAAGGTATTGTTCCCTTTTTATCTGTGTCCCTGGATTGTATACAGGGATCGATGTGATTTCACCTGTAGGGCAAAAAGTTTCATTCTTTCATTTTTTTTATTCTTTCCGCGATGCTCTATCATTTCAGCTTTTATATCGCGAAGGTCGCGATTGCCCAATCATTTCGGCTATTTTTCGCGGTGCCCAATCATTTTGGCTATTTACTTTATTTTTACTCGCTAATTTTTATTGCGAGTTGCCCAATCATTTCGACTGTTTATTTTATTTTTACTCGCTGTTTTTTTTTATTGCGAGTTGCCCAATCATTTCGGCTATTTTTCTTTTTACTCGTGCATTCATTTTTACTTGCTGATTTTGTTTGCAAGTTGCCCCATCATTTCGGCTATTTCGTATGCATTTTTTTTTATGAGTAGGGGATTTGGGATCTGATACCAATCTTGGCATCAGCATCGCTGCGACTGGAATATTGCCAGGAGCGAATCATCATTTGCCGTGAAAGGACTTGGAATTTGATACCGGTTTAGGCATCAACATCGCTACCACTGGGATATTGCCAGGAGCGAATCATCATTTGCCTCTGTCGATGTAGAACAAAGGTGGCTTAACGACCAGGGTTAAGGTCCTGTCGACTAAGGCTTTTGACTTTATGAGCCGTAAGGGTCTCACAAAGCTATTTCTCCCTACAAGTCGTAAGGATCTTATAGGTGTATTTTCTCCTTAGGAATCGTGAGGGTTCCTAAGTGTATTGTTCCTCTGTAAGTCGTAAGGATCCTACAGGAGGGTTTTCTCCTTGTAAGTCGAGAGGACTTACAAGGGTTGTTTACCATGCAAACACATCCCTAGTCTCAGATGGGACTTAGTTAGGGAAATGTTTATTCACGCCCGTGGATTGTATACAAGGGCCAATATAGGACCACTTGTAGGGCAATGTCGAAAGTTGTGGGGGTTGCTTAAGCACAGGTTTAGGCCTCTGTAACTGAAGACTTTCAAATCTTACGAGCCGTGAGGGTCCCATAAGAGCCTTCTCCTCACGAGTCGTGAGGATCTCGCAAGTGTATTTTCTCCTTAGGAATCGTGGGGATCCCTAAGTGTGTTGTTCCCTTATGAGTCGTAAGGATCTCATGCAGGTGGTTTCTCCTTACAGGGTCGAGAGGACCCTATAAGTGTTTCTTAACGAGGTTGCGCCCTTTCGGGTTTTCACAAACACTCGCCGGTAGTCCTGCTGTTTTTACTCACGGAGCCCTTTCAGGTTTTCATCCGTGCCCATTTTGCTTATGGACTTACCCTTTTTTTTTTATTCTTTTTATTCTTTTTATTTATTTTTTCTCTTTCTCTTTTTTTTACGAGGTCCGCCCTTTCGGGTTTTCACGAACACTCGCCGGCAGCCCTGCTGTTTTTACTCACGGAGCCCTTTCGGGTTTTCATCCGTGCCCTCTTTGCTTATGGACATACCGTTTATTTTATTTTATTTTTATATATTTTTTTTATCTCGTCAGCCTAAGGATGCTTGAGTATTAGTTTCAAGACGTTTCGGTCTGATATTAGTTTAAGGACATTTCGGTCCATTGTTAGTTTAAGGACGTTTCGGTCCGTTATCCAGTTTTAGGACGTAGTTGTCCGTTGGGCTTTCTCTATGAATGAGCATGATGCCCCCGGCGTGTCCATATTTTTCGGAGCATGCGGTTGTGGCGGGTTCACCTTCCAAATTTCGGACAACGCGAACTTGCCCTGTTGGTATTGGTCTTCAACCCAGTTCTTGAAGACGTAGCAATCCTCGATCAGATGACCTACCGTTTGGTGGTAAGGGCAATAATTAGGATTATTAACGTCGCCTGGCTGCAACGGACGTTTTGGATTCGGCAGATTAATGAGTCTGTTGCGCACTGCCAGCTCGAACAGTCCCCTTGTTTTATCTTGCGGAAACGAGTAAGGGCGTTCCAACTTTTCCTGGAGGGATTGCCGCTTGTTGTTTTGGCAAGCAATCGGTCTAGGGTCACCTGATTGTTGGTGAGTGCTGGCGATGAGGGCCTTTTTTCCTTTTCTTTTATCCTTTTTGTTCGATCCTTTGTTTACGGGGCCGAGATTTTTTTCGAGTAGCATGCGATTGCACGGCTGAACGTTCTCGCAGCTTCTCAATTCCTTTATTTTTGAAATAGATTCCCCGAGGGAAGAGTTGGGGTTAGCTTCTTCGTCAGAGTCGCTTCCAAAGGTGATAATTTGTGATCCCTTAAAGTCGGCTATATGACAGTCGGTGGCGACTCTTTTGCGCTCATCTATCGCATTTTTCCGATGTCCACAAGCTTCACACTTTGTCCTGTCGAAGTGTCGCTTTTGAGCGACATACCCTTGCCACCAACAGTTAAAGGATTCGCAGTCTTCGGTAGGATGTATGATCTTCTGATGATATAAACAGAAGTTAGGGTGCATCTCTATCTCAGAGAAAGGATTTTCTTCGGAGGGCGGTAGCTTCATTCCTACTGATAGAGCTTTGGCGAACCGTTTCCTCGTCTTGAATTTGTTTTTACCCGCAGTGTATGGCTTTTGATTTGACGGGAATACCTTGGTTCTTTCCAGTGTGGCCATTTCACGCTCTTGATTGGCTTTTGCTTTCAAACGAATTTCATTTAGGAAGACATCGATCAACTCGTCTGATGGCTGTAGAATCTCTGGCTCAGGGTTCGCCATTGATTTCTCAGCGCAAGGAGCATCCTCATCATCCGTCAGTGAATGAGAAATCACATGACAAGTCGCCACGTAGTCTTCGGATTCATCCGATAATTTTTCTCTGTCGTTTTCATCCTCGACGAAAGAACAAGTTGCCCCCAGCGTGTCCATTTTCTTTGGAGAGTGTGGCTGTGGTGGGTTTACCTTCCAGTTTTCCGACAGCGCGAACTTGCCTTGTAGGTACTGATCTTCGATCCATCCTTTAAAGACGAAACAATCCTCAATCGGGTGACTTACCGTTTGGTGGTAAGGGCAATAATTGGGATTATTAAGATCGCCTGGCTGCAACGGACGCTTTGGACTCGGCAGATTAATGAGTCTGTTGCGCACGGCCAGCTCGAACAGTCTTCTCGTTTTATTCTGAGGAAACGAGTAATGACGTCCTAGCCTCTCTTCGAGGGATGGGCGTGGACGCACGTTGTTTTGGCGAACGACCGGCTTTGAGTTGTTCGACCGTTGTTGAGTATTGGCAACGAAGGTTGCCTTCCCTTTGCCCTTTTCATTCCAAGGCTCTGTCTTTGAAGAAGAAGGCCTATGGCCCATCTGGTCCATTTGGGCTAATTTGTCAATCAAGGCCTGGAAGGTGGTCGGCCTGAAGAACATCATGAATTGCGAGATGGTCGCCTGCGGATCGAGAGTGCCCACAAACATGCCTACCGCAGGTGCCTCTTCTATGCGTTGTTCGCATTTCGACCATAGGTTTCGCCATCGTGTTGCGTATTGGACCCACGTTTCTCCGGGCCTTATCCTGGCATTTATCAGTGCTGTAATCGGGGTGCGTTCACTAGCACTTGCGAATCTTTGTGTAAACAGCAGTTCCATCTCTGCAAATGTTTTGACAGAGTCGTTAGGTAGCTCCGAATACCATTCAAAGGCTATTTCTGCTAAGCTGCCGACGAATTGACGTAGCAACAATTTGTCATCGCCTCCAGTATTGCCGCATAAGGCCCTGAATTGAGCGACATGCTGATGCGGATTCCCTGTCCCTTTATATACGTGGAATTTAGGGATCGTATATCCTGGCGGGTAACTGATTTGGTCATACCAGCTCGGATACGGTCGTCCGGTCCTAACAATTTGCCCAGCCGCTTCATTCGCCTGATGAACCCGGATCTGCTGGGCTATATATTCGTCTAGGTCAACTTTGGAGATTGCCTCCTCCTTGGCTGTTGACAGAGGCGGCGGAGGATTTGACGTTTCTCCCCTGTCGTCTTCAAGGATGATCGGAGGAACTTCAGCAGGAGGGTCCGGCTGTAACATCATCCCTACCATATCTTGGAAGAGGAGCGCCATCTGTTTTATGTTAGCCGCCTGCTCTGCAGCTTCTTTGTCCCTCTTTTCGAGGACTCTGCGTAAAAAGTCAGCGTCAGTTTCTTGTTCTTGACGCTCATCCGAAGACATTTCAGAGCTTTCTTTTGGCTCAGTGAGTGCAGCCATTGTAGTCATCATTTCCTGAAGCTTTTGTTGTTGCTCCTGGGCTTTCGTCATGGATCGGGTGAGCGGTCGGTGGCCCGTAGAAGTGCGGCTTTCCTCCTTTCCAGAAGCCATATAAACAGTGTGCATCACCATGCCCCCAGACTTGGAGCGTTTGTGTTCGGCGTCTTTGCGATTTGCCGAAGACACAGGGGCTTCTTGCGGCCTCCTTTTTTGAGTGATTGGAGTTAAGGGAGCCGTTGTAGTGGGCACCCAAGTAGCTTTTGCTTTTTGTGGTTTGACAGAGTAATCCTTCCCCTGCCGAACCTTCATCTTTTTCTGTCGTCGGAGGCAGTCTTGATCGATCACCGACTCTTGGACCTGTCGCCAGACTTTGTAAATTTTAGAGGACAGCCGTTGAGGGGGCTGCTCTAACTTCTTCTCTGGAATATTCTCCACAGGTGAAGGAGTTCGTTTCAACATCGCAGTAGGAGAGTTTCTGCGCACCGAGTTCAGCAACTCAAAGTTGTTCCTGGTTGGAACAGCAGTATCGATCTCCACCATTAGAGTTGACGGAGTTATCCCAGAGGGGGAGTTGCCCCCAGCCTTCCTTACTCGACGCCAGTGGCGACGTCGAGCGTGTCGTGCTGATGGAGTTGTTTCAGCTATAGGGGTGACCTTCTCATGCCCCCTGTGTTGGTCAGAATATACTGGTACCAGCTTTTTAAAGATCGACGTCCGTTGAACGGGGACGGCCAACTTGTTAGAAGCGGACTTCTGAACATGGGAAGCAACCTTGGTGATTTTACCAGGAACGGGAGTGGGAATGGCTATCCGTTTCGGGATAACGCCTTCTGGTATGGCAGGCTTCTTCATGAGCCTGTTAGAGCTCTGGCCTAGTCCGTTAAAAACTGAAGTAGTGGAGTTGGACGACCCGTTGAGAGGGGTTGCGGCAGTGGTAAGCCGATCAGAGACTGACTTCTTTGGAGCTTCTTGCAATGTCATTGGGGCGTTGAAGCTCATTGATGGGAGCATGGTCCCAAAAAATAGTCCAGTGGTGGCTTGAGCCACCTGCTCCACCGGCATTTTGAAAAGGGAGGCCGCTTGGGGCCCATAAGTCACTCCTCCAGCAATGACGGAGCGAGAGTTATTGCTGCGGGCGGTACAGTTCGAAGCCATTGATCTTCTGTTTTCTGCACGGAGCAAGACACCAAATCTTAGTACCTTGAATCCACAGGCAATCACAGCAAACCGCGATTTGTTCGCGAACACGACACACGAAGTGTGGAGTGGAAAGAGGAAGAGGTCCCACAGGGCGTGCCAGAATCTGTTCCCCTCCGAAAGGCGGCGCACAGGACCGCGATGTCCTGACGCTGGGATTCGGGGCAGATGCTATTTGGTTTTATCTGTCCACCTCTCCGAAGATGCCAAGTTGATTTATGGCACCGTGTATCGGAGGTTTAGACGGATGCGGCCGATGTAGCAGACTTCGTCAGATTCCCCCTCGCTTGAGGGGTTTTTGATTGTGGGGACGCTCTTCCCTGCAGGCGCAAGCCCCTGCAGTTAATTACGCTACCGCATCGCGGTAACAACTTTCTCCTTCTCCAGGATTTCACTTCGTGTCGTGTGTGTTTGTTTTGTTTGTGGTTGCCCGTGGATTGTATACGGAGACTGAGTAATGCCGTCGCCCGTAGGGCGTGGATTAGTCCAAATCCGTATTTGCTTAGATTTGGGTTTGGTGTTTTTAGTTTAAGGATACGTTAGTCGCGTTGCGGCTAAGATCAACTTAAACGTTCGTTAAGGATACGTTAGTCCAGTTTGAGACTAAAATCAACTTAACGGGATCGTTTAGATCCGACAAAAGAGTGTTTGGGCTCTATTGTTCCAGTTTAGGAGATTCATAGTCCAATTTGGGACTAAAGTCTGTTTGGAGGACACATTGGCCATTTTTGAGGCTAAGATCGACTCAAACGTTTGTTAAGGATACGTTAGTCTAGTTTGAGACTAAGATCAACTTAACGGGACCGTTTAGATCCGACAAAAGAGCATTTGGGCTCTATTGTGCCAGTTTAGGGACGTGGTGGTCCATCGCCAGTTTTAGGGACATGGTGGTCCATTATTAGTTTAGGGACGTTTCGGTCCGTGGCCAGTTTAAGGACGTAGTGGTCCATATTAGTTTAGGGACATTTCGGTCCGATATTAGTTTAGGGACGTTTCGGTCCATCATTAGTTTATGGACGTTTCGGTCCGATATTAGTTTAGGGACGTTTCGGTCCATCATTAGTTTAGGGACGTTTCGGTCCGTCGCCAGTTTAAGGACGTAGTGGTCCATATTAGTTTAGGGACGTTTCGGTCCGATATTAGTTTAGGGACGTTTCGGTCCATCATTAGTTTAGGGACGTTTCGGTCCGATATTAGTTTAGGGACGTTTCGGTCCATCATTAGTTTAGGGACGTTTCGGTCCACGAGTTTAAGGACCCCGCAGTCCATATCGATGTGTGGTCGTTGGGACCCGTCACCTCTTTGACGTCGTTGAGGAATTACAACGACGGATGTCAAAGGAGTTCGGAGATGTACCCTCGAACCGGATGTAAATTGATTTAGAAGAGCAATTTTGCTCAGTCAATTTAATTTAAGGACTTATGGCCAAAATTGGGCTAAGTCCAGTTGAAATGTTCAACATTTTATTTGCTTTTGCATTGCATTTCTTTTTTTTATTTTTATTTGGGCCTTGCCCAGAGAGGATGCAGAGCATCAATTTGTTTTGGGCTCTGTCCTTTTAGGAATGATGCAAGGCATCAATTTTATTTGGGCTCTGCCCTTGTATAAAGGATGCAAAGCATCAATTTATTTGGGCTCTGCCCATTTATTGCCTTGCAATTTATTTTGGCCTGTCAGGTCATTTTGATTTGGGCCTGGCCCTTTAATTAATGCATTGCATTTGTGCAAAATACTGTTAATTTGAGAATCTTTTAGATTCAAGAACCGATGGTTCAAAAAAAGAAGTGCAAAGCACTATTTGATTTAGATCTAAGAAAAAACAAGTTTTTTTTTGTTTTTCTTATCTCAGAGAACCAAAAGTTCATGAAAGTGCAAAGCACTATTAATTTAATAACCTTTTAGGTTCAAGAACCGATGGTTCATAAAACAAGTGCAAGGCACCATTGAATTTAGATTTAAAAAAAATAACAAGTTTTTCTTGTTTTTCTTCTCTCAGAGAACCAAAGGTTCATGAAAGTGCAAAGCACTATTAATTTAATAACCTTTTAGGTTCAAGAACCGATGGTTCATAAAACAAGTGCAAGGCACTATTTATTTATTTATTTATTTATCGTTGAAGATCTATGATCTTGTTCATAAGAGAATTTTCTCTTCTTTAAAAGGTTTTTACCTTTTTTTTTTTATTCTTCAAGAGTTCTCTTCTTTTTTTTTAAGCAAGATGTTCATGCCTTTGAATTGAGGTCTAGGGTCCTTTTTATAGTGCCCATAAATTAGTTAAAGTTTGTTAAAGAGATTATTCTCTAAGTGATTTGGGAAAT
This sequence comes from Agapanthus africanus, assembly GCA_030015575.1. Taxonomy (NCBI): domain Eukaryota; kingdom Viridiplantae; phylum Streptophyta; class Magnoliopsida; order Asparagales; family Amaryllidaceae; genus Agapanthus; species Agapanthus africanus. The sequence continues at coordinate 13,312,213 of JASDDO010000028.1, read as the reverse complement.
TTTCCCCACCGTCGGATCTTTAATCCAAAGGTCTCTGTTTTACAGAAGAAATCTTATTGTTTTAACAAAAACAGAAAAGATTTTCTCAAATCTTTATTCTGTTTTTGCAATAAAGAATTTTATTTTTTTTTTATTTTTTTATTTTTAAATCTTTATTCTGGAGCAGTTTGAGGCCATTTCTTTTTTCTGCATGAGAGCAAAACCAAATCTTAGTACCTCTAACCCAAGGGCAACCATAGCAAACCGCGATTCGTTCGCGAAATACGACACACAAATTATGGAGTGGAAAGAGGAAAAGGTCCCACCGGACATGCCAGAATCTGTTCCCCTCCGAACACGGAGACGCGACCGCGTAGGTCCGTCTTGCCTGAATTCGGGGCAGATGCTAATTGGTGCTATCTGTCCACCTCTCCGAAGATGCCAAGTTGATTTGTGATACCATGTATCGAAGGTTTAAACGGATGCGGCCGATGTAGCAGACTTCGTCAGATTCCCCCTCGTCGAGGGGTTTTTGATTGTGGGGACGCTCTTCCATGCAGGCACAGGCCCCTGCAGTTAATTACGCTACCGCATCGCGGTAACCACTTTCTCCTTCTCCATATGGTCACTTCGTGTCATGGGTGTTTGTTTTGTTTTTGGTTGCCCGTGGATTGCATACGGAGACTAATTTATGTTGTCGCCCGTAGGGCGTGGATTAGTCTAAATCCGTATTTTCTTAGATTTGGGTTTGGGGTTGGGTTTAAGGATACGTTAATCTCATTTGAGAGTAAGATCAACTTAAATGTTTGTTAAGGATACATTAGTCTAATTTTAGACTAAGATCAACTTAACGGAATCATTTAGATCCAACAAGAGAGCATTTGAGCTCTATTGTTTAGTTTAGGGACATTGCAGTCTAATGTTAGTTTAAAGACATCTCGGTCCAGTGTTAGTTTAAGGACATCTCGGTCCAGTGTTAGTTTAAGGACATCTCGGTCCATGGGCATAAGGACCCCACAGTCCGAGGCTAAGGACATTATAGTCTGTAGGTTTAAGGACCCCACAGTCCAGTTTAAAGTCATCATAGTCTATGGAATGTATGGTTGTCGGGACCCGTCACCTCTTTTAAGACGTTGAAGGATTACAACGACAAATATCAAATGAGTGAAAAGATGTACCCTTGAACCAAGGTTGGTTGGGAGATCTGTAGTCCAATTTGGGAATAAGGTCTGTTAAAAGATTTGTGAGCATATAAGCTCAGTTAATCTGAGTTGAGGACTTATGGCCAATCTTGGGCTAAGTCCAATTGAGTTAAAATGTTTAACATTTATTTTGGGCTGTTGAGCATTTATTTGGGTTTGGCCCTTTTAACAATGCTGAACATTGATTTGGATTCTGACAGTATTTCTGTCTTTTGTTGAATGCTGAGCATTCATCATAGCTCTGGGCTTATTAAAGAACAATTTATGTTCTATCAGCGCACACGTGAAGGGCACGTGGCGCGCTTGGCACTTTGCGCCAGTCAAAGAGCGCAGAGCGCTTCTGTTGGATAGCGCACTCGTGAGGGACACGTGGTGTGCTTGGCGCTTTATGCCAGTCAAAAGAGCGCGGAGCGCTAGTCCAAGAGCACAAAGCGCTAACTGTTAAGTGGCGCATACGTAAGAGACATGTGATACGCTTGGCACTGAGCGCCAGTCTTATGAGCGCAAAGCGCTAGTTTAAAGAGCGCAAAGAGCTTCTATTTAAGTAGCGCACATGTGGGAAACACATGGCGCGCTTGGCACTATGCGCCAGATAATGAGCGCAGTGCGCTTCTGTTGATTGGAGCGCTAAGGTTATGCAGTGCTTTGCGCTAGATGTGGAGCGCTGAAGCGCTTTGCAACTTAGATCAGTTTGCGTCCTGAGAGTTAAATTCTCTTTTTATAAGAGACTTAGTCTCAAAGTTCTAAGAACAAAGTTCTTATTTTATAGGAGATGTTTCAATCTCTTATTTTGGTGAAAGGCTTTTTTTTATAGATCTTTGAACCTAAGAGAATTGAATTATTCTCTCCTGTTATGATGGGATGATCTCTGAAAGACAATTTGTCTTATAGATCTATGATCTGTGAGAAGAATTACGTTCTTCTTTTTATGATGAGATCTTTTGATCTCTTTGTGAAAGACCATGGTCTTATAGATCTATGATCTTTAAAGAAGTGGATTCTTCTTTTTAATTATGAGATGATTTCATCTCTCTGTTCATTTTTTACCTTGAAAAAACTTCTTCTTTCCCTGAGAGCTTGGCTTCTTTTTGAGATCTCTCAAAGCTTATGGGGGATTCCTCTCTTTGTTTCTGTATATCTTTCTGCCTATGAGATTTGAAGTCTAGGGGCCTTTTTATAGGGCAAGCTGATCAGTTCAATCAGTTAGGGAGATCTTTTCTCCAATTGATTTAGGGAATTTCCCATCATTGGATCTTTGATCCAAGGGCTTCTGATTTACAAAAGGTAATTTTCTTGTTATAAACAAGATTGGGAAATCTTTTCCATATAGAATTTATTCTGTATTTTTGGTGATTTTTAATCACCATTGGATCATTGATCCAACGGTGCTCTGATTTACAGAGCCCAATCTCGTTGTTTGGAAAGATTTTGAGGAATCTTTTCTTAACAGAATTTAATTCTGATCAATTAATGATTCATCATTATTATCGGATCTTTAATCTGACGGTGGGGACCTTTTAGTTCCAGCGCTAACACACCCGTACTTTGCACGTGGTGCGCTGCTTAGGGCGCAGCGCACCTAGCGCTAGCGCACCCGTGCTTTGCACGTGGTGCGCTGCTTAGGGCGCAGCGCACTTGGCGCTGCTTCTGAAACATTGCTTCATTTCAAAATTTGAATTTTAAACAGAGCTTTGCTCTGATTGGGGGAAACAACGACCATGATTTGGCCGATCGTCAACTCACCGGGAGGGGACGCTACTCTTGCTCTTGGTCTGCTTGTCGCTTTTCCCGCAAGTATTTTGCCAGGCGCCTTGAGCGAATTAACTCATCGATGTAGTTTCGGAGCTGTTTGCAGTTCATGGTCGGGTGCCCCTGCAACCTGTGGAAGGCGCAGTAGGGGCCCCGTAACCGAAAACCAACCTCAATCGGTATTTCCGTGTCCGTTTGGACGCCCTATTGTCGACCGGGGAGAGTTTGAAGAATCTCTCACCCTTCGCCTCCTCCAACAGCTCTGTCTAGGAGATGTTGAGTGGGGTATGCTCCTGGAACTTCGGGGAGTATGGCTTTGGCCGGTCGATATTCCTTTTCTCTTCTCTGGCTCTCTTCTTTTGATCGGCCTGGTCGGTGCAGGGTAGGTTCGCGTTCACCTCGGACCCGAGATGGATCTCTCGCTCAGTCCAGGATTTTACCTCGGCCATGGTCTTAGGTTGCGCTAATGAAAAGAAGCGGAGCCACTCCTTGTGCCTAAGACCCGACCTAAGGGTCATGATAACCGTCTCGTCCCAATGCTCTGGGACCTCAAGAAGAGCGTTGTAGAAGCGGGTGACGTATCGTTTGAAAGATTTTCTGTCCCCGCTCTTTATAGTGAAGAGGTGGTCGACGGTACGCTTCTGCCGTCTGTTCCCGACGAAATGACCGAGGAATTGGGCGGCCAGCTCATCGAAGGTAGAGATGGAGCGTGGCGTGAGTCCTCGGAACCAATATCTTCCAGCGCGGATGAGAGTGGCAGGGAACGCTTGGCATTGGGCGGCGTCAGAGTTGTCCTGAAATCTCATCCCCGCTGTGAACGTGTCCAAGTGGTCTTTCGGGTCGGACTTTCCGTCGAAAGGGGACATCTTTGGAGGCTTGTTCCTGGAGGAGATGCGGACAGCGCGGAGCTCCTCGGTGAAGGACTTTGTGAGCGAGTCGGCGGCATATCTGCCCCCCTCACTTGAAGGGCGACTCTCCCGATGTATACCCTCGATCCTCTTTTCGAGGGCATCGATTCGGTTGTGGTATCCTGAGGATTCGGAATACTCGGAGTGATGGCCCCCCTGCTGGCGGCCTGCGCCTGGCCGCGGTTCCGGTTCTGTTCTATGAGGTTCCTCAGGTCCCCTGGCGAGGCTGTCATCAACCTACCGTGGTGAGTACCGTTTGTGCGACCCTGTCAAGGGAGAGGGCGCCGTCCATGCCTGGGAGCAGGCGAGCTGACCGACACCTCCTCGAGAGGGACATGAGTGCGATGGGCCTCAGGGCGGGGCGCTCTTTCATGAGATCTCGGCGTGGGACTGTGAGGCGTCCAGCGGGTCATTGAGTTGGTCGCCATAGGGGATTTATGGCCGCCGGAAATAGAGAGCCGCTGCTCGGTCGTGCCAGCATGCGCAGTGTCTTCCCCCCCTCTATGGAGGTCCCGGTCCCGAGGTGGGGGAACGGCAACCTATGTGGCAGTCTAGACACAGACGAGGGCATCTACGATGGACACGAGTCTGTCGATCCGTGCAGACAAGGCATGAACGGCACTCGGGGGAGGAGGAGATCTGTCTGCGCCCCCGTTGTGAGGAGGGCGGCGGATAGTGCTTGGATCGTCGCGGTGATCACTCGCCATAACTTCGACATCGGAAGATCAACTTTCGTTGAGTGGAATTTTCGACTTCCTACAGACGGCACCTACTGATGGAGGTCTAGATCTCCTTTAGATGTTATCTTCCGTTGATCTGTCGCGAGCGTTGATGAATGGCTGAGATTGAATTTGAGGGCTGCCTCCTGAAGCGTATGGATCTCAGTGGTCTTGGTTTGGGGTAAGGCCGAGCTACCTGCAAGAAAGTCTCGGGGTGGTTGTACCACCGTGGACCCTCCGAAGATCAAGTTAATTGAGATATTTGGGCAGAGTAGCGGCCTATTCAGATAATAATTGCCTTACCTGAGTCGTCTGAGAGGGGGTTTATATAGTGGCGGCCATGGGCTGGCGGGCACGAGATTTACGCCGGCCGTTACGCCCTTGGAGCCACGCCTGCGCGAATGGCGGGATCCTCCATTAATGGCGAGATACGCCCGTTAACGGGGGAACGCGATGGCGTGGGACGCGGGATTGTGGGGCGGCGGATATCTCGTGTATGGTGAGATTCGCGGAGCCATGTCCGGGACGCTTATGATCTATGCTCTGGGTCGGTCGATGAGAATGAGGAAGCTGAGCTCGGCGGGAGGCTCGGAGGCGAGCGGGAGGCCGAGCAAGCTTGGTTCTGTGATAGCTCGGAGGCGAGCTGGGAGGGCTGAGGAGGCCTAGCGTGCAGGAGGGCTCGGAGGTATGCCAATGGTTATTTGTAGGATGAGCACATGAGTGTTCTGGGAGGTCATCGAAGGTCGAGAACATCCCCGGGTCGAAAGCGCGGGGTATGCCTTCAATGTACCGTTCTTGCTCCTTTCCCGTAAGCCTTGGGAAACGTCATATGCCACGTGTCATGATCTGGGGAGTTCTCAATACTGAGCATCATCACCAGGAGATCGTCGGTGAAGTAGACGTGGTTCCCTTTTAGGCCAGGGACGTCTTTAGAGGAGACACAGACCGAGTGGTTGCCTAAGCTCTCGATTTGCTCCGACTCGCCATCCACTAGGTCGACCCTGTGCACCTCGATGCTTGTGGTGATGTAAAAGGCATCGTCGTCATCGTCGCCGCCTTCTCTGAGGCCCGTGACACCAAAGAGATGGCTGGAAGGCGTCGGGATCACGTACCAAAAGTTTCTGGAGGGTCTGGTCCACCTCGGGCGGCATAGGAACGATCGGCAATCGCCTAGGCCGTTTTTTCCCAGGTAGGCTGAAGTCTTACGACTCGATGTCCCCGAATTCGGTGGTGACATACAGCTTGCCGTTTCCATGGAAGAACAGGTCATGCCGGTCCCTCCAGGGCCGGCATAGCATCATCCACTTCTTGTCCCAGAACCTCACGAAAGCCAGGCAGCCGGGTAGAGAGAGTAGCATGACGACGATGTAGTCTCCGCCACTGCTGGGCGACAACGGTATGGTGGCCTTTTCGTAGAGGGTGTAACGGAGGTCTTCGGCGGTGTAGTCAGCAATCCCCTACCTCAAGATGGTATTCCGTAGCGGGTTAAGGGGTTGAGAAGGGAGAGTTCAGACCTCTCGTGATAGACATGAATTTTCCATCACATAGGAAATAAAAATCGACAGAGGAGGATGAATCATGTCCAGAGGAGAAGAACAGCTAGGTGGCCGACTTGAGGTCTGCGGCGGAGTGCCAGGAACGGTAGGCAGAGTAGGCAGAGGCGTAGGAGAAGAGATCAGGGATGGTTAGAGTTTCGGAGAGGAGGCGGAGGACATCCACGGGGGTCCGGACCACATGTTAGTCAGAATAATTTGGGTTAATGGCTAAATAATACCCAATGTTTCTCCTTCTGTGCACCTATATATCTTATTACTTTTTTTGGTGTACTTATATAAACATACAAACCATTAAAACTTTGCTTCTTTCAGGGATTATTTAGTATTGGGTATTATTTAGCATATAACCTGAATAATTTAGGAATTCATGTGAATTTTGTGGTTAGATTCATCATCTATGTACCTTCTTTTCTACTTTATAGTTTATAGTCAATTAACGGCAGTTCCGAATTATCTAGATTGACAGTTACTTCCCAACATTTTACTTTATGTGATAGCCGTTTGGTAAGTTATACATATAAAAAAATTTATAAGAAAAAGATATAAAATATTTTCAAAAATTTCGGTTAAAACAGTAATATCTATAATACATATCTTTCCAAAAGGATTTGAAATGTTATAAATGAAAATTTTTAATGCCATTTTCTTTTTTACTTCAATTTAATGAAAATTCTTTTAGTCATTTGTGGTGCAGCGAAATGCGACGAGACTCTAGACTAGTTGCATGTTAAGTGTTCTTGTAAATGATTTTATTAAGATAACAATGGAAGGACAAGGAGCTTATAGTGGTAAATAACTTATCACGAGACAATTATTCAATTTAGTATGTGATAAAGAGCTTTTCACGAAGTTCTTGTGCTTGTAACATAGATCATACAAATTAAATGAATTCAACACGATAAAAACACATTGTCTATCTAGGATTATAAAAGGCTTGCCGGATTAACTTAAACAAAAGTCATAATTATATGAAATTAAGGACACAATTTTTTTTTATCTCTAGGTTTTTTTATCTCTAATTAATTAATATTAATATTTAATTGTTATCGCAATTTTAATTTTATACTTTAGGGGCTTGGACATCTATCTGGAATGCACATGAAATAGTGAGATATTAGATGAAACCAACTGAAATTTATAAATTTGATATGAAGCAAATAATATTGAATTGTATGAATAAATTTTCGCATAAATAACCATTTAATTTACCTGCTTTCTTTTCGGATTGAAAGGAAATAACCTATGAAAACAGAAACCTATTGATTTGATAGGGAATGAGTGTAGTCTTTCCTTCCGGATCCAAATAAAGTAACCTACAGAAATGAACACCTTGGGGTTTGATGGGATCCGATCAGGCGTTGTAAGATTCACATTGAAGTTGAAATGCAGCATCTATACCCATATGGGTTTATATCGATCAAAATGAAATTTATTCTCTCACAATATAAATTTGAATATTTTGGTTTCTTTTGGTTTGGTTTTGTCTTCCTTATATCATTCTCTATACAAAGCATCTTATCTTTCTGCTTTTATTGTACTTCATTTTTTTGTTGTTGTTTTTCATTATATTAGGCACCCAATTGATTTTCCCATCTTCAACTTCGTTAAATTTTTATGCTAGTTTTCTTCATAGTGTGGAGGATTTTTCTTGTTTTTGTTGAGCGCATAATTTCATAAGATAGAGTACGTACACTAATACCGACTTATTCTGCCTTAAACATTGGTTCTTTATACTATGTGATCAATCCACCATGTGCTACTTAAAAAGAAGCAAATTCTCAAATTTTAAGTTTATAAGTATGTCAAATAATCAATTGGTATGAACAATTGTGTTCTCTCTGTTTCTATAAGCTGTAATCTGTCCGTTAGATTCTCAATAATTCAAAACATGCACAGGATATCGATCTAAATTAGCCTGAAACGTTACCCCCTGAAAACATACACCATTGTATATAACCTCACAAAAAATTTAAAAACTGCAAATATTTTTTTTAAAAAAAATAACTACTGAGTTAATTTTACAGAAAAATACACATGTGTGAATCCTAACTTAGCGGAAAAAAAATTATATCGGAACCTATCTATATTTTTATAGGAAGCATGATCTACCGTACACGTGGCAGAGCAGATTGGGTGTGGATCTACCGTACACGTGGCAGAGCAGATTGGGTGTGGATCTCAAAAATAAAGAAGCGCGCCATTGTTTTGTACAGTAGATTCACACACAATCTACCACGTATAAGGTAGACCCTCCTCCCTATAAAATGTTTTATAGATAGATTCCCATATGATTTTTTTCCTAACTTAGCAGCAATGGAAGCACAACTATTGAGAATGGGTCCGAGTGACTGCAGTTGAATCTTGTAACCATCAAGCACTAAGTTGCCAAAGTGAAGAAGAATGCTAACAAGTGCAAAAGTTTTCTGAAATGTTCTTGCTCACAAGATTAATCAACTTCTAAAACCTTTGGCAAAAATTCAGCTCTCGGTAGCTGCTTTCTGCTTTCGCTCCATACTTGGAGAAAACCCCAGTTAAAACACTCCTCTCCTTGATCTTTAGTCTGAAATGATGAAAATAAACATATTTGGAAAAAGAGGGCGAAATGAGTAGAGAAAAACTTAATGCGTCTTATTTCTTAAGCCAGCATCAACATTTCATTACTCAAGTGTCTTTTTGAGAACAAACGATCCTCATTTATAGGCTAAAAGTCAAGGATCCTTGATCCAAATACAAATTCTAATTAAAGATTAAAAAAAAAAATTCGAACAAACTGCACAGAACAACTTTGTAACAAAATTGATTAGTATTCTTTTTGAACGATATCTCCAAATAAAGTTAACAATAATATCATAATCATACTAAAAACTCAAATTTGTAATTATGATTAAGAGCCAATTTCTGTTAACAAATCCGAGCTAAACCAAATAACTGAAATATATAATATTACTTAATTAAAAATAATTTCAGATAATTCCAAGGTTAATTTGTGGGTTTCCAAATAACAAGCACTATGAGCATGAGAGCTAGAACATGCTAACAGCAAAAGAAAGAGCATGAATGAGTTCACATTACATAGTGTCACCAAAGCATTCTTATTACAAAGTTTTCAAAACCATCACATAGAATAGAGATGGTGTTTCCTTGGACTCGATTATTTCATGTTCACAAAGTAATTTGTTCATTGAAGTAGGATGAAAATAGAAATGAAACTTATACAACAAGTGTTACCTCTTTGCAGCTTCCTCGGACACAAACTCAACAAAAGCAAAGCCTTTGCAGATAGGATCCATGGTCTTGTGATTCCCAGTGACTGCGGGACTAATATCAACAATACCATTAAAACCTTTAAAAGCAGTCTGCAAATCGCGGTGTATGTTCTTTTTCTTTGGGAGGTTCCCAAACGCACACAAGGTCCACTTGGAATAACATCTAAAGATACAAATTTGAAGCGTAATGCTAAAGGGATAGAATGGTATGGAAAATAATAAATCGAATTAAATGTTTATTTTTCATCTATTTTCCTTCGTTTCATATTCTTGTTGTTACCAGGTAAAAGATTTATTTTCTAGTGCACCTTGAACACCATTTAACTGACAATGACACCTTCGGAGAGACAAAGGTAATATAACTACAAGATGGTGGTTGAACATCTAAGGAAAATTATTCCAAAATGAATCACATGATTCTGAAGCAAAAGCATCGTTTAGAATTTTCTTAGCATCCGTGATAAAAGAGAAGTCCAACTGAAGATATATACAATTGTCTTTATTTAGCAGCAGTAGGAACCGGTTATTTATACAATTGTTAATTTTTTTTTATCTCAACACAATTCATATAAACAAGAAAAAAGGATGCAGTTCACATTGAGATTAAATGATAAAAAGGAACGATGAGACGGAAAGATCCGTGGATTGATCGTGATGATTAATCAATACACAAAAAATCTAAAGCATTCTCCTATGGTTAATATGCTAATGGCATTCTGAAATAGCTAGAAGCAAATACATTTTATAACGAAAGCACGCAAAACCCTAAATATAGTCAAAACATGGGATCTATCTTCTACCGTGAACTAACCAAAGCCTTTCCCAAGACCGGGGGCAATGTTTTAAAAGCGGGAAGAAAAAGCAGAGCGGACGGACGGAGTGCTTGGCCGCTTAATCGCTTAAGTGGCCGCTCAGAAGTCAGTTATGTCTTATTTTGGTCTAATTTTGTTTTTTCTTTTAAGTTGTATGTTTTTATTCAGGTATTTAGATACATGATCTCCTTTTAAGTCGAATTTTAAAGTGAATATCGATGCTAATCAAAGTCAAAACAGAAAATCTAAATATCAAAGACGGTCGAAGCTCTAACCAAAGTTGCTCAAAAACCTTAGTTTTGAAATCAAGACCTAAATTTGGAAACGTTAGTGGCTTGTTTCCTTCGAAATAAAAATTGAATATACTCAACTTCATGTCTAAGTTTTCAAGTCAAAAACTTTAGCTGCTAGAAGTCAAAGCATCCAAGTTGAAAACTATAGTTGCTCACAATCGAAGCCTCAAAGTCAAAGTGTCAGTCTTGAAATCAAAGTATCCAAGTCATAATCGAATTCGGTAAAATCCTAGTTCGAAGTCTTGGCCAAAGGAAAAAAACATGTAACGAATTATGTTTCGGGGTTAATGAGATGTTATTATCATACCAGATACAATACATATATACTTATTATAAGACTTTAGAAGGATGTAAACATCAATAAAGGGGTTGTGCTATTAAAAGTATTAAAACCACATCATAATCCTTTAAATGAACCCTTGTTCAATAAGAAATAGAGTATAGTTATTCGATTAAAGCTGTGAGGATAACACACCGCTTAAGCGACAAAAAACGTATTGGCGACGGCCGTTCAACCGCTTAAGTGACCGCTTATGGGGCTGCTTTTTAAAACATTGACTGGGGGTTTCACTACAAACCACCATTAAAGGCCGACTAAGTTAATAAACTCATATGTCATCATTCTGACTATTTGACTAGTGTCTACGTCATGGTCCTCTCGTGCTCATAACTTCATTGGCTAGGATGATTGGAGAAGTGGGTCAATTATTTTATGGAGCGTGCATGTGTGCACAAAGTCCCGTTCTCAACATCAACCTTACCACACAACCAAAGACCGAATGGAATCACATTGTCGACTTCAACCCAAATAGCTTTCCATCCGAATTGAAGCCCACTTTTTATTTTTGCCAAGGTGAGGGCACAAAGCCCAAATTTTATTTTTGCCAAGGAGGCTGAAAATAATATATATAGAATTTCTCGGATGAGAGAAAGAAAGACTCGAGACTTATGTACCGTGAAGTGTGTCAAAAATGAAAATCAGAAAGTTTTAATTCGAGATGAGGATATGAAGGAAAGGTGGAAAAGTTATTTTGACAAATTGTTCAATAAGAGCTTTACAAAAGATTTGGATGGACTTGTTATTCAATCTCAAGACGTAAACCGTGATTTCATATATAGAATAAGAAAACATGAGGTTACAGATTCTTTGAAGAGAATGGAATCAAGGAAAGTTGTTTGTCCAGACGGGATACCTACTGAGGTATGGAGATGCTTAGAAGAAATAGGCATTAGATGGCTGAAGAATCCATTTAATAAGATTTCACAAAACCAAAAAGATGCCAGATGAATGGAGAAATACCCTTGTACCTCTTTATAAGAATAAGGACGACATCCAAAATTTCTCAAATTATCGTAAAATAAAACTCATATGTCACACCATGAAGGTTTGGACTAGAGTGATTCAACACCGGCTAAGACACGATATTAATATAACAGAAAACTTGTTTAGGATTCATGCCTAGAGAGGCTATTCATTTGCTTTGTCAACTTATCGAACATTTTCGAGAGAGAAATGATTTGCATATGATTTTTATTGAGTTAGAGAAAGTTTACGACAAGGTACCAAGAAAGGTATTATGGCAAACAATGATGAAGAAAGGGGTCTCAATGAGGTACATTGAAATAATCAAGGACGTGTATGATAGAGTAGTGGAAAATATAGACTTGTGGTGGCATAACGAGTGATTTTCCGATCACAATGACTTGCATCATGGATCTGCTTTAAATTCATTCTTGTTTGTCATAGTGATGGATGAGCTTACTAAAACTATTTAGGATGAGATATCTTAGTGTATGTTATTCGCTGATGATATTGTTCTGGTAAATGAGACGAAAGCAGGGGTTAATATCAAATTGGAGTTACGAAGGCAAACGTTGGAATCTTAGAAGATTTAGATTGAGTAAATCCAAGATATCATATATGCAATGCCAATTTAGTAAACCGAGAAGTCGAGATCACAGTGGTATAACACTGAATGGGCAAGACATATCACGAAGTGACCAGTTTAGATATCTAGATTCTATCAACCAAAAGGATAGTGTAACGACTTTGAAATTTCTGTATAGAATTATAGAAAAGGGTATTTCAGCCTGTGCAGGAGTTATAAGTTATTTTTGTTCAATAAAAACATGAAGCAACTTATAGCTCATTGGCAACGCCTCTACACTGCTGTGACATAGCATGTGCGTTTGATTCCTATCGGTCTCAATTATTTTTATAGATTTTTTTTATTTTTCGCAAGCCCAAGAGTTGCACATGCAATTCACGGAGAAACGAAAAGTTTCAGAAAAATCAAACAGGCGCAAAGAGGAGTAAACACCAAACTAGACACGTGGCACGAATCTCGAGGCAAGGCACCCAAATCCAACCGCCCGTTCCTTGCTATTTCCCACCGCTGACGGTCCGATATGCTCCAAATCACTCCGTGCTTTGCATACTCGTCTCTTCAGCTTCCCTCAACGTCTATGCACTATTTGATTTTCCTGCAATCAAATAGAGACTCTTCAAATCCCTAATTAACACTATTAAATCCATTTTAGTTCATTTTTATTTCATACCCTCTTATTTTTACTCTATAAATATCACCCCATACCTTAGCTCCCCTCTATTTTGAAAATTTCCCCAAAATTCTCTAAGTTCAAGAAGGATTAAGGCTATTCAAGTGGAGTTAAGCAAGCCAAAGGGAGTAGCAATCAAATTCCGACGACTGGAGCATCTCCGACGAGACCAAGACCCCCTTTCTTCGTTAACCTCTTCCCAGCACTACACAATCAGTAAATCCCTTCATCTCTCTTTTTATTTCTACATAATTTTTAAGACATATCGACAAAAGTGGAGTTGCCTCTGATATATGTTTTTCTCAACATTTGTACTCCATTTTATAAGCAAAATAGGTCAAACTAACATTCTCAAACAACTTGAAACCTTATTTACGACCATTTAGCTTTTAGTTTAATAAAATTTTCATGCGAAACAATCATATAACAAACTTTTCATTAAAATACCATTAACTTTAACATAACCGTATTTTCGATAACTAGAGTATATACTTTTAGAACATTCACAGGGTAACGACCTACCCTACACGCATACTACGGTTTCATAGCACGAGCTTCTAAATATATGGTTTATTTAAAGAATAAGTTTTATATTAAAATACCACAGTTTTACAAAATGATTTCTTTTAATCGATATTTTTAAATTCTTGGCAATTGTGCCTCTACAACTCTCGTTAGGGGACCCGCTAGTAGATGGTGTGGATTATCATACATCCTTGGGACATTAGAGCAAGATGCAGAACGGAATATTTGGTCTCAAAAGGATAAAAATACGGGTTTTAAGAAATACTACTTTTATAAACAAAACTAAAGTTTAGAAAATTATACAAAATTATGAATCCGTATTTTCAATAAAAACAAATTATGAAACTGTATTTTTTAAAATGAACGATTAGAATTTTTAATAAAATACCATCAAGTTTCCAAAAAAACTAGTTTCATAAAAACACCATAAATTTTTAAAAGCTAAGTTTTATCACCAAGACACCACAACAATTAAAATACATGTTAATAAAACCCTAAATATTACAAAACACCCTCGAGATTTATTTTTCTAAACTATATTAAAGTATTTTTCATAAAACTTCTTCGAGTTATGCAAGCAATATTTAAGGACTCTAAATTAATATAGGTTTAAGCGGTATCATTTCTCTTGAGCCTCAAAGAGCCGGGAAAAGTTAGTGCTTGTCTATTTAGGTTAGACAAGTTTAACGGAATTATCAATGGCAATTGTCTTGAAAAAAGACACAAATCATGTTGTCCATGTGCAATAGTTGCCAATTTCTCCTGAACTTAAGATTTCAACAGTTAAATTCATTCACAATAAATATCTATAACTCGAATCCAAAATTGAATCTAAACTCCAACTCTAACCCAACTTGAATATAAACTTGAACATGAACTCGAACCCAATCTACTCGAACCAATGCAGTTGACATGACTCGCATTTTATTCGATTCACTCGACTTCATTCTATATTTTTTGCAATCTATGGTTTCGATCAAGACATGCTATAACCAATCCATCAATTTAATTAAGTATACTAGTTATAAACTAATTATACTCAGCGTGTTTGGGATAGTTTCTTGTGTGAATCCAACGGAGCTTCAGAAGTCACGTATTAACTTTTTTTTTTATTTTACTCGAATATCAGTTGGGATGACTCATCCATAGCCTAGAGCCCTGATACTAACACATGAAATGGGCCCGTATTTTCTTGCTCCTGGGGCCTACTATTGAGCTCGTGAATACTTCTACGGCTGCGTTGACATTCACACTTGGAACTTAACGTCAACATAATGACTATATAGAGACCTATAGTACATATTTAACCATGAACATATACTTTTACTTATCATATATATATTCTATACTTGTCATTTTATTACTCTTACTTTATCCTTGGAACTTACCGAGCGCTAGTTCGCTAACGGGCATTCTACCCATCCTTGTTTTCTTGGAATGTTATTCAGATGCGGTCGAAACGGAGGAAGTGGAGGCCATAAAGAAAGACTACAACTGGATTGCTCCACAGGATTAGCCTAGTTTCATTTTTTTATTCAGCTTATGTATGTCACTTTTTTATGCATTTTCCTTTATTGTATTTATTTTCCAGTTGAAACTCATGTACTTGTAAATATTGGAAGTTGAAATGTAAATAAAGATATTTGTTGAAAATTTTTACAGTTTCCATTTATTTCTGCATTGTGTATTATTATTTCAATATGCTCGGTATATTTATTTAGGGAATGATATTCTCTGAATAAATATGTCGCGGGCTTGCCACGTCATCGTTTCCGTCTACTGGGAAGCGGGGCGTGACAGATGGGGAGATCGATAGCGATATCAACAGAGAATTCATACTGGTTGGTTGAAATGGAGGAGTACAACAGGGATTTTGTACGATCATAACTTTCCATTAAGGTTGAAAAGAAAGTTTTGTCAAAGCGTTATTCGGCCTGCCTTATTATATAGTACGAAATGGTGGGCTCCAAAGAAACATCATGCATAGAAAATACACGTAGAGAAGATGTGCATGCTTTGTTGGATGTGTGGTAACACTAGAAAAGATAAGATGCAAAATGAGTAAATTCGTACAAAGGTTGATATATGTTAGTGTTTATGCCCTAGAAGGCCATTACTGTATCATACTAGCTTGTATATTACTTAATGGAAGCTTGGGATATTCACATGTATATAACAGTCTTGCTAAACATGGTAGTATGCTACTTGGTTTTTCTATCTTAATATGTGAGTGTACGTATTGATAGAGCTCTTAGGATCTTGCTTGTCTACCAGCGTTGTGATGGCAGTCACACTAGTGGGGGCTGGGTAGTCTACAAGCACATCCTTATTCAGGTCCCCGGTCGTTGGATTATCGAGACAGAGCATCGATACTCCGGAGTAGACTGGTGTGTACGCTTCTCATCCCAGTTGGGGAGATGGTCTGTCCCACAGCCATCAGTACGTCGTACTGGAGATAGTATACAGGTGCTCGTTAGGTTACGGGTACACCGGACAGGACTCACAGGGAACTGTTGGTTGGTTTGATACCAGTCGTCAGTAAACAGTTCCCAGGTGACATAAGTACAGCATAGTCCGCAGACTTGACACTGCTACTTCGCCTCGAGTGTGTCCCACTGTTCTTAGATTGCTACCCTACCACGGCTCAAATGAGTCGTGCAAACAGGTAGCAGTTGGGTGCAGTCCCGAGCACTTGGAGGCAGTGGCGGTTAGACAGGATTCGTCCCTCCCGGTATTGGGAGTAGATATCGTGCTGTGTCAGAGAGCCATTACGCAAAGTCCCTGGCCAGGGCAAGCGAGATTTGCTGGTAGGTTCCAGCAGTTTCTCAGGGTGTAATGGGCTTCACTCCGACACGACTTATACCGCTATTAGGGGACTGACGCTTGCCGCCCCCTAGGCCCGATATGCGATAGTCTTGGACGAACGGACCGGACTGTATGGAGATTGTCACATCAGACTCAGTAGGAGTTCGGATGGGTTTACTCATCGGCCTTCTTATCGACAACTACCTGGGGACCGTTACGTACAGCTAGTGCCGCTTGCGGTCTGTGGTTAAACCCACTGCCAGCGTAGTAGTCGAGTCTCTAGAGTCCCACACAGAGAGTTTCCTACTCCAGGCGAAACGATATAGAGGTTGCATGGTTTTGCGACAAAGGGTTCGGACGCATACGTGCGTTTACGCGCGTACGACTTTCGGACAGTTTTTACCAGTCGGCTTTGGTTTAAGCCAGTTACTGGTATCCGGTTATTGGATTTATACAGTCTAAAGTTTTTCCGTATTTTTTACGGATCGGAGGGGCGTTCTCGTAATTACTCGAGAAGCTTCTAGAAGATGTGACTAAGGAGGTTTCTTTTGGATAAGAGAGTGAGTCATGGTGGTGATTCATTCACTTCATTAATGCACATTTATTGCTTAATGACTCATGCTAATGAATCACCACAAGATATTTTATGAAGCATGCTTATTCATTTCCTTTATTGATTATTCTAAAATAAGAATGCTTCATAATATTATGATACACTCTCTCTCTTCTCTCATTATCTTATCTCACATTCTCTCTCCTCAAGCTCTCATCTTCAAACCCTAATCCTTGATCCTCATGTGTTGAGATCAAAGGATTAGTTAGACTAAACAATCCATAACCTTCACTCTTTATCATCCTTTCATCTTTGATTAGCAATCAAAGTTGATTAGTTACCTCAAGTTAGAGGTTTAGCTTGGTGTTTTGCTCTCGGGTGGATCGTCTACTACCTAGAGAAGGTCGAGGAGAACAAAGGAGGACGTAAAGAAGAAGGACCGGTTTCATTAGGTATAATCCCTAATCACTTGTGAAAAGAAACTCATAAGATACGGTTATTTATAGTTTAGCTTCGATTCAAGCGGTTAGTCGATGTTCGTTGTTTAAACTTGATTGTTTTTGAAAATTCCGCCTCCCCATAAGTACTGGGGTGAAGTACATCGACTTACAGTGGTATCAGAGCCTCGCTAAACACTAAATAACTTAATCGCAAATTTGTACGAATTTCGAACGAAAAAACGAAGCCGGAAAACCCTAATTCTGTTTAGTTTCTGTCGAACTTAAAATGAAGTCCTAAAATTTTTCTGGAGTGTTCAGAGAGCTTGACATGACCACAGGAGAACACCCAAGAAATTCGAGCACATGATTCGACTAAAGCGCCGCGGAAGGGCGGCGGATCGCACCGATTCGCCGCGCTTCCGCGGCCGAGTTGCCGAGTCATGGGCTCATCTTTCATGGGTGGGTCCTCTCTGGTGTTTGGGGTTTTCTGGAATATTTAATTATTGCTCAGGTTACTGTTTAACAGAGCAGATTTTGGAGCAATATTGATGTTGTTTATTCGATCGAATTGTACAGTATTTGCGTATTGGATTATATCTGTGATTGTTTAATGTGTTCGTAAACCTCCCCTAACTGCTAGTATGTCGGTTGGCAAGGGGTTGCACATTTCTGAAATGGTTATATCTGTTTGTGCATATAAACTGTATTGGACTGTTGTGGTGTATAGCCGGGGTTAGCAATGGGTTATAGTTTAATTCATTTGTTGTAAATGTAATTTGTTGTAATATTATTTTCGCGGGGCACTTCCAGGTTGCGGTTGTAGCCACCGTTGTATTATTTCATTTTACTGTTTTTGCTCCTAGGACTGACCCAAGGTGGGGTACACAGACTGCCGGGTGGGTAGTTTGCCGTACCCGTAGGGGTCGAGGGTGGGGTAACGGCTATTCATCACAACTGTGTAATCTGTCTTTTCTTGCAGGCTCAAAAGAAATACAGATTGCTTGCAAATCCAATATTGTTTATCTGTGTTCTGGAATGAATATCATTGCGTCAGACGAATGTAAAATATCTATATTATGATAGCTATTTAGACGCCACTTATGTTTTACACCCGCGCTAGCCCAGCCCCCGCTCTGTCGTTAGTTAAGTAACCTAACGAGTGATGACGGGACCCCGTGGCGAATGCGGATGGCATAAGAGGACGTTGTATTTTCGTTGTTTTCTGCAATGATAGGTTATTGATGGGACGCATTATCAATAATGCAAAGTAAAACAAACCAAAGTTTAAATCGTTGGAACAATTTAAAAGAAACCACTCGGTTATTTTTAAAAACAGATATTTTTAAATGCGGAGACTTAACCACTCCTTTTAAAAGCTATCAGGTTCCTTCGGTTATATCAAGTTCACTACGTTCACGGTTTCGCCAAAACCATTCGTAGCCCTCCGTCATTTCATCTGGGTATTCAGTAGTATTCAAGCTATGTATTTTGACCTAACGCCAAGGCATAGTGTTTGGTAGCTGCTGGATATTCATTTGTTGCATAGATAGATGAGTTAGTTTGGGACAGTCGTATTATCATTTTGGCCGAACGTCAAGGATATATACGGATGGGTTCAAATTGACAAGATAATGATGGGTAGAACTTGACATGTGACTTATGACATTTTGACCTAACGCCAAGGTCATAAGAGCATGGGGCAAAAACTAATATCGGGAATTTCTAAAGAAACTGAAATTTGCAAAGAGATGCATACCATTTTGAGTTTGATGAATGTTGGTAGCATTCCTACAACATTATCAGACGATGATATTTGGATCCCGATCCTACTGTGAGTATATGCTACTTATCAGGATATTCGTCACTTAACGATCAATGCTATAAACCTAGTAGGTGTCCAGAAAAGTGTCAGCGGGGTTACGCCCCCAGAGAAAAGAGGTTACTTAATTAAGGAACTTCGCGAAAGCGTTGGAAAACCTCCCTCGAAGTATCGACACCGGCCTGGCTGAACGGTTAAGCAAGTATTGTACGGTGAGAATAGTCTTGGCTAATTCTTCTTTTATGGTTTGAGGAAGGATTCGAGAAACAGTGGGAGCCATCCAGTTTAGATAAACTAAAAACCACTCTAAACTTGCAAGAGCATCATGCTAAAGAGTTTTCTTCTCTCTCTCCTAATTGCAGCGACCCTGAAAATGACTGGACTTAAGTTACTTTTAGAGAAAAATATACTGACGGGGCCAAACTATAAAGATTGGCTGCGGAATGTCAAGATGGCTTTGACCTATGACAAACTGGGGTACGTCCTCACCGCTACGGCACCTGCTGTCCCTGGTCCCAAATCCAGTAATGCGGATAAGGAAATCCGCAAAACCTGGGATTTAGATTGCGCGAGAGCCAAGTGCATCGTGCTTGCCTCGATGAACAATGAACATCAGAGGAGGCACGAGGATATGTCCCTTGATGGCATATTTCTCCATACAAAGGAACTTTATGGAGAGCAATCTCGTATAGCAAGATACGAGACCTCTAAGAAATTATTTCGAGCGAGGTTGGCTGTCGGATCATCGGTAGGTGAACATGTCCTATAGATGATTGGCTATATAGAAGAGCTCGCAGACCTTGGGACGACTTTGGATAATGAGCTCTATACAGACCTTGTTCTCCAGTCCCTTCCTCCCACCTACGCCCAGTTTATCCTCAACTTCAATCTTCAAGGAAAAGAAGTTGAACTTGCGGAACTCCTGAACATGTTAAGGAGTGCAGAGGGCACCTTGCAGAAGGCAAGGGAAACACCCGCTATGTTTGTTGGCGGTTCATCTTCTTCCGGGTCCAAGGCTAGGGCCAAAGGAAGGAAGAAGAAGGCCGCACCCAGACCTAGAGGAGGTGTTAGTAAGGTGGGAGGGAAGGGAAAGAAAAAGAAAGCAGTACCGATAGTTGGTCAGGATGAGTGCTTCCATTGTCACAGGAAAGGGCACTGGAAGAAGGATTGCAAGGCGTGGAACGCCAAGAACCAGGAACCGAAGCAAGCTGTGGCTTCGACTTCAGGTGTGTTTGTAATTGAGAATTGTCTGTCGATCAACTCTACTTCCTGGGTATTGGATACCGGATCAGGATCTCATATTTGCAATTCATTGCAGGCACTGAGAAACCGTAGAGTGCTGAAGGAAGGTGATATGATCCTCAGGGTTGCTAACGGAGCTAGCGTGGGAGCTGCGTCCGTCGGGGATTATCACCTAGGATTGACGAGTGGACACATTTTGGTTTTACATAACTGTTATTTTGTACCCAGCTTAACGTGTAATATCATATCAGTTTCCTTGTTATCAAATAAAGGTTATGATTTCACGTTTGTAAGAGATGTTGTCAACATCCACCTTAATCATGGTTTGATTGGGTCAGGTACTCTAAATAACGGCATATATGTGTTAAACCAACTCCAAATTTTCAATGTCCAGAACACACTAAAAAGAAAGTCTCCAGATTTAAATAAAGCTTTCTTATGGCATTGTAGACTGGGTCACATCAATGAGAGAAGGTTGACTAAGTTGCATAGAGAAGGATATTTGGACACGTTCGAATATCAAACTTATGACACTTGTCAATCTTGTCTCAAAGAAAAGATGACAAAGACTCCATTCACTGGACAAGGAGTAAGAGCGAGCGAGCTCTTAGGACTCATACACAGTGATGTATGCGGTCCAATGTCTACACATGCGAGAGGTGGTTTTTCCTATTTCATTACTTTCACGGATGATTACTCAAGATACGGATTCATTTATCTGATGAAACATAAATCCGAGGCTTTTGAGAAATTCCAAGAGTATAAGAATGAAGTAGAAAACCAAACCGGCAAAAGTATAAAGACACTTAGATCTGATCGAGGTGGTGAATACTTGAGTGCCGAGTTTCTAGGTTACCTAAAAGAGAAAGGAATTCTCTCTCAGCTTACTCCTCCGTACACTCCACAGCATAACGGTGTATCGGAGAGACGGAATCGAACCCTATTGGATATGGTACGATCCATGATGAGTAATGCTGAGTTACCGCGATCTTTCTGGGGACATGCGCTAGAATCAGCGGCATATCTTTTGAACATGGTACCTACCAAGACTGTGCCTACCACTCCATATCTGGGAAGAAACCCCATCTACAGTATATAAAGATTTGGGGATGTCCAGCTTTTGTTAAAAAGCAGCATGTGGACAAGCTCGAGGCACGATCAGTAAAGTGTTTGTTTGTGGGATATCCAAAGCACTCCAGGGGATATCTATTCTATTACGCAGAGGAACAGAAGGTATTTGTTTCTCGTAATGCCCATTTTCTAGAACATCAGTTTTTAGAAAAGGAATCAAGTGGGAGCGAAATAGAACTGGAAGAAATTCTAGAACCACAAACTGCTACTGAAAGTTTGGTAGAACCAGAGGTTCAAGAAGAACAGAACATTCCCGCACCCCTCCGCAGGAGTAGTAGGCCGTCTCATCCGCCTGAGAGATACTACGGTTTTCTCATAGACGGGGATAGAGAGGATTGCATCATAGATGATGATGAACCTACTGACTTCCAGCAGGCCATCCAGAGCGGCGACTCGGTACGATGGCTAGATGCAATGCGGACCGAGATGGAGTCCATGTACACCAACAAAGTATGGACTTTGGACTTTGCTCCAGATGGGGTAAAACCCATAGGATGCAAATGGATCTTCAAGAAAAAGATTGGTGTAGATGGACAGGTGGAAACCTATAAGGCTAGACTTGTTGCAAAGGGTTTTCGTCAAAGACCTGGTTTGGACTATGACGAAACTTTTTCTCCAGTGGCTATGCTCAAATCCATTCGGGTCCTTCTTGCTATTGCTGCCTTCCATGATTATGAAATCTGGCAGATGGACGTAAAGACGGCTTTTCTGAATGGAAATTTAGAAGAGAGCGTCTATATGGATCAGCCAGAGGGTTTCAATCAGAGTGGGAGCAGCGGGAAAGTATGCAAGCTGCTTAAGTCCATTTACGGACTAAAGCAGGCATCGCGGAGTTGGAACATCTGCTTTGATGAGACAGTCAAAGAATATGACTTTATCAAAAATCCAGATGAACCGTGCATATATAGTAAAGTTGTGGCCAGAAGTGTCGTATTCCTCGTCTTGTACGTGGATGACATTCTATTGATAGGAAATGACATTCCTATGCTACAATCTGTCAAAGGATTCTTGTCACACAGGTTCTCCATGAAAGACCTGGGTGATGCCTCTTACATTCTGGGGATCCGGATCTATCGTGATAGATCCAAGAGGATGTTGGGACTTTCGCAGTCCAGGTATATCGACACTGTACTGAAAAGATTCAGTATGGAAGATTCTAAGCGCGGTAATCTACCGGCTTGTCACGGAATCACCCTCTCCAAAGAGATGTCTCCCAAGACTGATTTGGAAAGGGAACGCATGTCTATTATACCCTACGCTTCTGCGGTAGGCTCTATAATGTATGCGATGTTGTGTACCAGACCAGATGTAGCTTACGCACTAAGCGTGGTAAGCCGGTATCAGTCAGACCCAGGGAAGAAACACTGGATAGCAGTAAAGAACATTCTCAAGTACCTGAGGAGGACTAAGGAGATGTTCTTGGTTTACGGCGGAAAGGACCTCAGGTTGGAGGCCTTTGCTGATTCCGGCTTCCAGAGTGATAAGGACGATTCCAAGTCCATGTCGGGTTATGTCTTTACCCTCAATGGAGGGGCGGTGTGCTGGAAGAGCTCCAAGCAGGACACCGTTGCTGACTCGACGATGGAAGCGGAGTATATAGCTGCTTGCGATGCCGCAAAAGAAGCAGTCTGGATGAAGAAGTTCCTAACAGAACTTCAGGTGGTTCCTACCATAGTTGATCCAATACCTCTGTATTGCGACAACAACGGAGCTATAGCTTTAGCGAAGGAACCAAGGTCCCATCAGAAGTCCAGACACATCTTGAGGCGGTATCACCTGATCAGGGAGATCATTGATCGTCAGGAGATCGAGGTTCGGAGAGTTACTTCAGAAGAGAACATTGCTGATCCATTCACGAAGGCCCTTCCTCAGATTCAGTTCGAGAGGCTGCTCGAGATCATTGGTCTGCGATATGCCAGTACATGGCCCTAGTGCAAGTGGGAGATTGTTAGTGTTTATGCCCTAGAAGGCCATTACTGTATCATACTAGCTTGTATATTACTTAATGGAAGCTTGGGATATTCACATGTATATAACAGTCTTGCTAAACATGGTAGTATGCTACTTGGTTTTTCTATCTTAATATGTGAGTGTACGTATTGATAGAGCTCTTAGGATCTTGCTTGTCTACCAGCGTTGTGATGGCAGTCACACTAGTGGGGGCTGGGTAGTCTACAAGCACATCCTTATTCAGGTCCCCGGTCGTTGGATTATCGAGACAGAGCATCGATACTCCGGAGTAGACTGGTGTGTACGCTTCTCATCCCAGTTGGGGAGATGGTCTGTCCCACAGCCATCAGTACGTCGTACTGGAGATAGTATACAGGTGCTCGTTAGGTTACGGGTACACCGGACAGGACTCACAGGGAACTGTTGGTTGGTTTGATACCAGTCGTCAGTAAACAGTTCCCAGGTGACATAAGTACAGCATAGTCCGCAGACTTGACACTGCTACTTCGCCTCGAGTGTGTCCCACTGTTCTTAGATTGCTACCCTACCACGGCTCAAATGAGTCGTGCAAACAGGTAGCAGTTGGGTGCAGTCCCGAGCACTTGGAGGCAGTGGCGGTTAGACAGGATTCGTCCCTCCCGGTATTGGGAGTAGATATCGTGCTGTGTCAGAGAGCCATTACGCAAAGTCCCTGGCCAGGGCAAGCGAGATTTGCTGGTAGGTTCCAGCAGTTTCTCAGGGTGTAATGGGCTTCACTCCGACACGACTTATACCGCTATTAGGGGACTGACGCTTGCCGCCCCCCTAGGCCCTATATGCGATAGTCTTGGACGAACGGACCGGACTGTATGGAGATTGTCACATCAGACTCAGTAGGAGTTCGGATGGGTTTACTCATCGGCCTTCTTATCGACAACTACCTGGGGACCGTTACGTACAGCTAGTGCCGCTTGCGGTCTGTGGTTAAACCCACTGCCAGCGTAGTAGTCGAGTCTCTAGAGTCCCACACAGAGAGTTTCCTACTCCAGGCGAAACGATATAGAGGTTGCATGGTTTTGCGACAAAGGGTTCGGACGCATACGTGCGTTTACGCGCGTACGACTTTCGGACAGTTTTTACCAGTCGGCTTTGGTTTAAGCCAGTTACTGGTATCCGGTTATTGGATTTATACAGTCTAAAGTTTTTCCGTATTTTTTACGGATCGGAGGGGCGTTCTCGTAATTACTCGAGAAGCTTCTAGAAGATGTGACTAAGGAGGTTTCTTTTGGATAAGAGAGTGAGTCATGGTGGTGATTCATTCACTTCATTAATGCACATTTATTGCTTAATGACTCATGCTAATGAATCACCACAAGATATTTTATGAAGCATGCTTATTCATTTCCTTTATTGATTATTCTAAAATAAGAATGCTTCATAATATTATGATACACTCTCTCTCTTCTCTCATTATCTTATCTCACATTCTCTCTCCTCAAGCTCTCATCTTCAAACCCTAATCCTTAATCCTCATGTGTTGAGATCAAAGGATTAGTTAGACTAAACAATCCATAACCTTCACTCTTTATCATCCTTTCATCTTTGATTAGCAATCAAAGTTGATTAGTTACCTCAAGTTAGAGGTTTAGCTTGGTGTTTTGCTCTCGGGTGGATCGTCTACTACCTAGAGAAGGTCGAGGAGAACAAAGGAGGACGTAAAGAAGAAGGACCGGTTTCATTAGGTATAATCCCTAATCACTTGTGAAAAGAAACTCATAAGATACGGTTATTTATAGTTTAGCTTCGATTCAAGCGGTTAGTCGATGTTCGTTGTTTAAACTTGATTGTTTTTGAAAATTCCGCCTCCCCATAAGTACTGGGGTGAAGTACATCGACTTACAATATAGCACCTGTGGAGAAGATATGGGAAAACTGCCTAAGATGATTTTCTCATGTACGATTCGGTCCTACAAAAGCACCGGTTCGATAAATGAATATTCTCAAATTAGGCCAAGTCAAAAGAGCGAAAGAGTGATCAAAGAAAATGTGGATGAAGGCGATATGAAAAGATATGGATGCCAAAGGACTTAATGGAAGTATATTGTTCAATAGGAATGCGTGGAGGCAGAGGATTCATGTGCTCGACCCGGCATGATTCATGTTGGTTCATGTAGCCTATCCCGTAGCTTGGGATAAAAGGCTCAGTTGTTGTTGTAAAAGATAGTTACAAAAAGAAAAACTAAATATAAAAATCAAGATCAAGGGTCAAAGGCTATTAGAAGACAATAGCTCAAAATCCAACTTTTAAGATTGAAGGTAGTGCACTCCAATTTCGAGCAGTTGGTCCACTACCAAGAATCATAGTATCTAAGAACTTACCTATCCTTATGAAAGTATTGAAGATAACATCCCAAAAACAATCTCTTTCGAACTATCTTGAGATCTAAAAATTATATAATTGTGTTCTTTCCAAATATTAAACCCACCGTTGCCGGTCCCAAGTCCGGATGAGAAAGGATGAGGGTTGTGGTAGGCTTGTGACAGCCAACGTAAAACTTTGTCACATTCTATGACATGAACCATAATAAGAATATCGTTGGGGCGTCCCCTACTCAGCGACGCGCTACATCGGATCCCGGGTGTAGTGTTAAATATGCAAGGGCTTGGTCGTCGTCCAGATGCGGCGCGCTACATCGGACCCCGGGTGTAGTGACAAATAAGCAAGGGTCGTCGTCTAGAGACGGCGCGCTACATCGGACCCCGGGTGTAGTGACAAATAAGCAAGGGTCATCGTCTACAGACGGCGCGCTACATCGGACCCCGGGTGTAGTGACAAATAAGCAAGGGTCGTCGTCCAGAGACGGCACGCTACATCGGATCCCGGGTGTAGTGACAAATAAGCAAGGGTTTCATAGGATCCGTCTAGCTTCCTGGAACATAGGTTCCCTTACGGGTAGACTAATAGAATTAGTGGAGGTGATGATTAGGAGGAGAGTTGGTATTATGTGTTTGCAAGAAACTAAGTGGGTAGGTGAAAAGAGTAGAGTCATAGAGCCTTGGGGTTATAAGCTTTGGTATACGGGTAGAGATAAAAATCGTAATGGGGTAGGTATAATCATAGATAGACGGTTGCTTGAGGATGTAGTTGAGATTAGGCGAAAAGGTGATAGAATTTTACTGGTTAAGCTTATTCTAGGTGGAGAGATCTTTAATGTTATTAGTGCTTATGCACCACAGATAGGTCTTGATGACGCTAGTAAGCGTCTATTCTGGGAGGATTTAGACGAGGTGGTGCAAAGTATACCTAGTGGAGAGAAGTTATTTATTGGTGGTGATCTTAATGGACATGTAGGTACTAGTCGTAGTGGGTTTGATACTATCCATAGAGGTTTTGGTTTCGGACAAAGGAATGAAGTAGGTGACTCGATTCTAGATTTTGTTTTATCTTATGACTTGATCTTAGCAAACACCTGCTTTAGGAAAAGAGAGTCCCACCTTATCACTTTTAGGAGTGGATCAAATGCTAGTCAAATAGACTTTTTTCTGACGAGAAGAATAGATAGAGGTTGTTGTATCGACTGTAAGGTAGTGCCAGGTGAGAGTGTAACTACTCAACATAGACTTTTAGTTCTAGATTTTCGATTTAGAAGAGAACCTAGGAAGATTAGACGTAAGGTAGAGCCTAAAATTAAATGGTGGCGATTGAAAGAAGGTAATCAAAAGGCTTTTATAGATCGTGTAGTACAAGAAGCGGATTGGCAGTCGGAAGATGATCCAGACAAAACATGGAACAAAATGGCTAGTTGTATCAAGAAAGTAGCTAGAGATCTACTTGGTGAGTCGAGAGGTGGTGCTCCACCATCTAAGGACATATCATGGTGAAATGAAGATGTAAAGGCTGCTATTAAAATTAAAAGAGATTCTTATAAAGATTTGAAGAAAAGTAGAGATGTGGAGAGATTTGAGAAGTACAAAATGGCTAAAAAGGAAGTTAAGAAAGCTGTTCGGGAAGCTAAATCTAAGGTCTACAAAGAGGTGTACGAGAAATTAGACACTAAAGAGGCTGCAAATGATATATACCGGATTGCTCGAATGCGGGAAAGGAAGACTAGAGACTTATGTGCGGTGAAGTGTGTCAAAAATGAAAATCAGAAGGTTTTAGTTCGAGATGAGGATATCAAGGAAAGATGGAGAAATTATTTTGACAAATTGTTTAATGAGAACTTTACTAAGAATTTGGATGGACTTGTCATTCAATCTCAAGATATAAATCGTGATTTCATGCGTAAAATAAGACTTACTGAGGTTAAAGAAGCTTTGAACAGAATGGGTTTAAGAAAAGCGGTTGGTCCTGACGGGATTCCTATCGAGATTTGGAGATGCTTAGGAGAAATAGGCGTTAAATGGCTGACAGATCTGATTAATAAGATTTGGCAGACAAAAAAGATGCCAAATGAATGGAGGAAAAGTATCATTGTACCTATCTACAAGAATAAGGGTGACATTCAAAGTTGCTCAAACTACCGTGGAATAAAACTAATGTGTCACACCATGAAACTTTGGGAGAGAGTGATTGAACACAGGCTAAGGAAGGATATTAAGATAACAGAGAACCAATTTGGGTTCATGCCTGGACACTCGACGACAGAGGCGATTCATTTGCTTCGTCAACTTGTCGAGCACTTTCGAGAGAGGAGAAGAGATTTGCATATGATATTTATTGATTTAGAAAAAGCGTACGACAAGGTATCTAGAGAGCTATTATGGGGGACAATAATGAAAAAGGGGGTCCCCGTCAAGTATATTGACATAATCAAGGATATGTACGACGGAGTAGTGGCAAATGTCAGAACTTGCGGTGGCTTAACAAGTGATTTTCCGATTACTATTGGTTTACATCAAGGATCTGCATTAAGTCCTTTCCTGTTTACCATTGTGATGGATGAGCTTACTAGAACTATCCAAGATGAGGTCCCTTGGTGTATATTATTCGCTGATGATATTGTTCTAGTAAATGAGACGAAAGCAGGGGTTAATGCCAAATTGGAATTATGGAGACAAACATTGGAATCTCGGGGATTCAGATTGAGCAGGTCCAAGAAAGCATATATGCACTGCAAATTTAGTAGCCAGAGAAGTCAAAACCATATTGGTATAACATTGGAAGGGCAAGAGATATCACCGAGCGACCAGTTTAGATATCTAGGTTCCATCATCCAAAGGAGTGGGGAGATCGATAGTGATGTTAATCAAAGGATACAAGCTGGTTGGTTGAAATGGAGGAGTGCAACAGGGATTTTGTGTGATCGTAACTTTCCGTTAAAATTGAAAGGGAAGTTTTATCGGAGCGCTATTCGGCCTGCCTTATTATATGGTACAGAATGCTGGGCTCCTAAGAAGCATCATACACAGAAGATGCACGTAGCGGAGATACGCATGCTTCGTTGAATGTGCGGTAACACTAGAAAAGACAAGGTGCGAAATGAGGATATTCGTGCAAAAGTTGGTGTAGCACCCGTGGAGGAGAAGATGCGGGAAAACCGGCTTAGATGGTTTGGTCATGTACGACGCAGACCTATGGAAGCACCGGTTCGACGAATAGATACTCTCGATATGGGTAATGGCAAAAGGGCAAAAGGGAGACCGAAGAAAACATGGATGGAGGTGATACGAAACGATATGGTTGCCAAAGGACTCAATGAAAGTATATTGTTTGATAGAAGTGAGTGGAGACAGAGGATTCATGTGCTGGACCCGGCGTGATTCTCATGTTGGTTCATGTAGCCTACCCCATATGCTTGGGATAAAAGGCTCAGTTGTTGTTGTTGTGTTCTTTCCAAAACATGCCAAACAATATTTGAAAGCACCAAACAAAGTAATGCTCCAATTAGTTTCTTACATGAAACCTTCAATTGAATGAAATCTAGGTGCCATGTAGATTAGATCATTGTTGAAAATTTCGAATATTCAACCGAATATTTGGATTCGGTGGCAAAACGAACAAACACTGCAATATTTGGTCAAATATGCGGTCAAATCGAATATTCGACACACCGTGTTCGGGCGAATAACGCGAAGATTCAACGAAATTGACCCATTAGACCCAAAACAAAAAAAACGACTAAAATATCAAGTGTGAGATCCACGGGTTAATTAAAAATAAGTGGGAGCTACACTTATTATTTCACAAACATTCTCTCTTCATTTATCTCTCCTCATTCGTCTTTCTCAACCCAGACTCGAACCCATAATATTTCAATTTAGTTCGGACGCCTTACCAATAGGCCACAGGTATATTGGTTATCTATATCTTTATATATTTTGAATTTTTTATATATAATATTTATATGAAAATATTGATGGCAGCATAATCTGAATAAACCGAATATTCACCGAATAAACTGAATATTCTTTATTCGCCAGCCAACCGAACAAACTAAGAACATGTCCTTTGCAACATTGGATTAGATGGTGGGATATATATATGTGATTCATGAGTGTTCTCATTCCCCCCACTTTCTCCCTTCTTTTTTCCCCTATTTCACATCTCTTTGGAGCTAATTGTTGTAAAATTTTCACCTTCTTCACCATGAATTAGAGTTAATGATTTATACAATTTTTGGTATGTCATACCCATATCTAATATGGAAAAAAAACAAGCTAGCTAGATGGCCTAGAGTTTTCACGGAAATGAGTCTCTCCCTCTTAGCTTTCGTCTATTTCTCTCTCTTCTTGTATGTCTTTGGGGTTAATGGTTATGTGTGTTTCACTTGAATCCTCTCTAATGATTAGATCTAATAATCTATACATCCCGTCACCGTCGCGTCCAATTGCAAAAAGGAATCAAATTTAACAAATAAAAATGAAAAATTTAACACATCAATCATCCCAAATCACAAAAAAGGTACAACCAACAGACTCAAAAACCCCAATTCAACAAACCCTTACCCTTTTGAGCTTGCTGCTCCTGCTTCTTACTCGAAACAGTCTCCAACTTCATCTTCTTCTCAGCAGCAATCAGAGCCAACCTCTCCTCCATCTCTTCAAGAAGCTTCTCCTCAACAGTAGTATCATACACCTTCCCTTCACCAAATCCAACAGCTTTCTTCATCTCCCACTTCCTCATCTCCTCAAACGCTAGAAACTCTCCATCCTCTTCATCATCTTCTTATTCTTCCTCTTCATCATCATCATCATCATCATCATCAATGGTGATTGTGCTGCTCGATCCCTTTCTTTTGGCGTTTGTGATGGCGATGGGGGTTGAGATGAAATGGGTTTTTGAGAAGAAGAGTGGGCTGGGAGAGGAGAAGGGTTGGAGTTGGGGTTTGAGTAGGGGGGAGATATGAGAAGAGAGTGAGAGCGAGGAGGAGAAAGCTCTCGCCATGGCTGGGGATTTCTGAGCTTTGCGTGTTGAGGGGTTTGGTGTGGAGTTTTGTTGTAGATTGTGCTGCGAGACTGAGGGTTCTTGGAAATTTGTTGAGAAGTCCATTTTAATTGAATTTGTTATTGTTGACCCTTGAGTTAAGAAATGTGGGTAAATTGTCAGCCAAAGAAAAAACCAAGCAGTTTTCCCGCTAAGAAAAACCCAACGCTTTGAAGCGTTGTCAAAATGCCCCTTGGAAAATTTTCAATTGTCAAAAAGACCCATGCATGTGGTTATCTGTATAGTTGCTGGTATATCTAGTTATTATACGATAATTGCATGCGATATCTATGACACATTAGATATAACAGGCAACTATATAGATATTGCATGAAAATTATATAGCAAGCAACTATATAGATATTGCATGAAAATTTTACAGAAGGTTTTTTACTACCGTTTTAAGGCCGGTGGTTTTTGTCAGCGGGAAAAATTACTTGGGACTGGGTCGGGGGTTTGACAATTTACCAATAAAAGGCTCCATCATTTTTGATTGAAAATCAATAAACGACTTCAAGGTAAAAAAGTATGCAATTTACCCCCACAAATTTCATATGCTGGCTGTCTAATTGTATTTTTGCCAAAATATCTTTCAAGCAGTTCTCTGCCAAATTCTGTTCCTTTTCTTTTTATCTTTTCAAAATTCATACACTCTGCTTATTCTTTACTGTAGAAAAGAGGAAGTTGATAATGTGTTGAATTGAATATTTCAAAAAAGAAAGAAAAGGAAAAAGTCAATTAAGTTTGGGAAATAAAATCATAAAACTAACATTTCATTGCACGGTCTTGTGAGAAAGCTGAATAACTACTAAACACCTTCTTCGACCAATGTACTCTGGTGAAAATATAAGAGGCTATAGTTTTATGAAAGTGAAAATTAAAATACACACATAATAAAATAAAAAGGCTAATTTTTATATAACTTTGTAAAGGTTAATGCTTGGCAAAAAATTACCCAAGTGTTCGCCAAAAGCTGAAATCTTTGAAAGTTTTATAAAAATAAGCCTAATGGAAATTTACATAGTTCAACCAAATCATAAATAAATGAAATACTTCAAAACTTCTATTTTTTTTCTTTTAAAAATGGACCAATTTGGAAATCGAACTTGAGCCCAGATGGTAAGTTGCTGCTAGTATTAGATATTGTCACACGTCAGAAAAACACTAACCTGTAGGCCCCTAATAAGTTGGCTAGATCGAAAAAAGCATTCATATTCTTCATAAATTTTGAAGAGCATCATGCCCTCCCCCATGAACCATATGTCAATATTATTCTTACACAAGAACATCTTCAAAATAAATGAACATAAATAAAATGTTATGTATAACGAAGAATTTGTAGGCGTAAAATTCAAAATAGGAACTGTGAATATTCCTTGGCAGATTCAAGCAAAATATTAAGGGAAACATAAGACCATACAAAAAACAATGAATAAAAATTACATAAATCTATACGTTTACACTGAAAGAGCATCAAAATTTGATCACTCTCTTGCAATTTACATAAAGGACATGTTACAAACAAAGGTTGCCTACCATGCTAATTAAAATTGAAAAAGATGACTCCCAAATCCCTCGTCATGTTCATAAATTCTAAATCCACTCTTTCGGATTAATGCATGCATCAAGAAGTTTCCACTCTTCACTCCCTTCCTCAGGTTGCTACAAAACATGATTTAATTGCAAATTTAATATTCAAATTATGGCAAAATAGATATAAATACAATCCATGATTAACATTGTGAAACTTACATGATCATATTCCCATCTAGCTGTTAGAGGAAGCGACACGAGAATGCTCTCGATCCGCCCTCCTGTCTTCAATCCAAACGTTGTGCCCCGATCGTAAACCTTGATTATAGAAAATAAAAAAATTAACAAAGGTTGCTTGATCATCATATCATATGCAAGATAAAAATTGTTAATTGCATATAAAATCGCCCTCGACTCACTCACTATACTTGCACCCGAAAGAAGACAGTTTAAAGGTTGTTAATATTGCATTAGGCATAGACAGTTTAAAGGTTGTTAATATTGCATAAGGCAATCATATAGAAGATTCTCCAAGTTGGTTCTAATAAATACCAGGTTGAACTCTACATAACGGCCTCTTCTCAGTTGTTGCCATGCTTTGTTGTGGTCCGTGAATGGGGTATCCTTTCGGCGTTCTATAATTGGTAGATATGCCTGCACCACGGACTTGGAGCACTCTGCAAAATATAATTATGTGATTCATGATTAACCAACCTCATATAATAAATTCTTTGGCCACAATTCGCAATGCATAAGAGCACTCTGCAAAGTATAATTATGCGATTTATGTGAATCATAGACATAGCGTAATACAATTCTATAGCCTTTCTGGCTTCTTCCTTTGCTCTAGTTTTGTTGTTTTCGATGATGAAACGGTCTTTCTTTATCCACGGCATAGCATAATGGTAAAGCCTCTCGTCGTTGAGTAAGAGAGCAAGACGGTTTAAGGCAAAACCTTCTTGCATCACGTTAAGGTCTACATGTTGGCATTTATGACTTTTTATGACTTCATATATCCACATAAGATGATGCCTAGAACTCTCTAAATGCCTTGTTGCTTTTACTCCTTAGTCCAATCTTTTTTGCATTTCATTGATAATAAATGCCTTTAGGGTCCTCACTTTTTAGGATACATATCATGGAAACATATTCCATATTGTGTTCTTTCTTGGCTTCTTAGAATACACAAACGACAATCCAGACCTATCTTAAATTAACATACAATACCTTCAGGAAAAAATGGGCTTGTTCCCTAGATTTTGAGTAACTTTGTATGAAATTTGTAGGGAATAGCATTTTGTCCGGGATTTCCTTAATAACACTTAATTTATGCCTGGCTAGAATATGTGTGTACGAATTATTTGTAAAGAGTAAATTATTACCAGTAGAGAATGCAAGAAGCATTTCTTGATCATAGTCATTTAGGTCATCAAAAAATATTCCACCAAGCCCGCGTCTTTCTCCGCGATGCTGCAGAGAAGAAGAAGATTATGTTACTTCTTAGATAATAAACTTTCCAGCTAACAATATCAAATTATTTCATATGGACAAGTAAATCAGAATGCTGTTCATTATATTAAAATAAAATCTCAAATAATGAACTTAATTACAAAACAGGTCAACCATCACATTCATGCATACTGCTGTCGCAGAAGCATATAAGCTCTTTAAACTGTCGAAAGTGGGGTGCCAAATGTGTTCACAAACAAGAAGCTTCATTTTCCCCCGAAGTGCAACCCCTTTGGGTATCGAACAGGCGACCTCTCGCTTTGGAGAGGAAAGTTTTACCGCAAGAAGAATCAATATACTTAAATAAAGATTGTGGCTAAAATTAAGTTTGATACTAAAATGTAATCAAGCTTTAATAAGACAAAAATCAATCTCCTATCATAGAATCTACCACAGGTAATGTTTGCATAAGCTAACTATACTATTTTCCTTCATATATTAAAATTATTACTGACAAATATATTAACAGAAACCTTTGGCTCTCAAAATTTCTACTCCAAAAACTGATCACACCCCTTCAGCAATTCATAATACCACCAACTTGAGAAGAAACTAAATTTATTGAAAAGACGAGCATGATAAACAATGCGGACAAAGAAATATAGAAATTAGAAACCATAAATTATAGAGTTGAATATAATTTCCACCTCACCTTTTATTATAACATGCAGGTTCCGAGAAGACCATAACTAATCGTGATTCTAAATCTTTATAACAATGACCTCAAAAACTTAATACATGTAGAATGAGAACTTAGTGTTTATAAGATTCAAATTACGATGACAATTGTTAAAACGCAATTCAACTATAAGCAGTAAACCCTCCATATACCAAAACATACAGTTTGAAAGTTCGAACATTGTTGTACCTTGATAAAGAAATAATCGTCACACCACTTTTTGAATCTAGGATAGAAACTTGGATCAAACTTGTCACATGCTTGCTTTTGAACCTACAACCAAATTCACAGATGATAACAATTTTCATTCAAAATGGTAAACATAATAGACAATTTATTCAACTGCATCATTTTATTAATCATGATTGTGTAAATATCATGATTAGTTATGCAAAGACTAGAAACCAACAATATGAGTTTGATTATATTAAGCTTGTTGCATATGAATATCCTTAAGATGACAAGCAAAAGAAATATTAACAATCTTCAAAAATTCTGAACTCACCCATTGAGGACATTTTAATAATATCATATTTGTTATTTTATAATTCTTTCCTCGAAAAATTTTGAACCCATTTTTTTGTGAAATCTTAAATTCAATTTACGACTCTAAAACTCTATTTTTTGCAAAATAATGGAATTGGTTCATATTATTGCTTTTTAGGATTTTTACCTTGAGAAAATTGAATTAATTCGTTTTAAAATTGTAGAGTCAATTGTAATTCTCTGGAATTCTTGTTAGGGACATAATCGAATTGGCATCATATTATTGATTTGTAGTTTCCTCGAATTTTTTTTTTAAATAATGGAATTGGCTCCTTTCGATATCCTAAGAAGCTGTAACACTAACCTAGAGCGCATGTCTTCTATTATAACTAGAACACAAGGGGGCGTGTGGAACTTACAATTCAGTTCAAAGGAAAAAATGAAAATTATTGGAAAAAGGACAGAATTTCTTAATTTTTGGGCAACCACGTCACCAAGACTTCTCATGTGAGAATTCCAAAAGCAACATTGAAATTAGCCATAAAATAAGGGCGGTTTAAATAACCACCCTCTAATCATGGCCACATGCATCGCATGTGCCAAAAACAAGTATCTATTTATTGGTTGTCGCCAATATACCAACATATTTAATAAATAAATCTTTCATATAATAAATGAATTTTTTATTATCTTCCAATCCTTTTTACTACCACTCATCTATAATGTACAAAAAGTTTTATAAATTATAGTCGCTTGAAAAGTGTGGACCCTGGATAAATGAAACTATCTATTTTATTTTTTTTATTTTGGGTTGGGGGCGGGGGGTTATTTTATTTGTGTGTGTGTGTGTGTTTGGGTTTGGGGTGGTTCAAATACTACATGTAAATAACATGATACAAGCTTCATATTAGGAGGTTTGCTATAATCCTAAAAGGTAAGTTGACATCCTTTAAATTCTCTTGCACCAAGAAAGGAGGGAGGGGCACAAAGGAAACTATATTTAACTTTGACGCGCTAACAAAGCCAAGAGCAAGATAGAATTTGGTAATCTTCCATTTCCTACACTTCTTATATGAAAAGAAAAGGACCTCCATTGGATCTTTTGTTTCACTAAGTGAATTAAGTTCACTACATATAACCAATAATTCTAACCAATTCTCACCGTTGCAAATTTCTGAAAATTTTCGTTGGTGTATGCTTTTATTGCAAGAAGATCAACAGTTACTACATACGGTAGTACACCCTATCCATATTATCATCATGTCATACAACTCTTCTAGTTCGCAGTTTTCTCAGAGCATGCTTAACTTACACCCAGTCTAATCTTCAACTCTGAATACCACAGTTTGATTATGTCTTAAGTTCATGAGTCCAATCTTCAATTCTGGAATTCGACGGTTTAAGTATGTCAAAAGTTCTCATTTCACGATTTTCCTCAATATAGTATGAATGTAACTCCTCAACTTATGTTTTATTTTGCTGTCCTTTACTCGGATAATGATCACAATTTTAAGTAGAGGGGAGAGTTGGGAAAAAATCTTACTGATGGGGGGAAAATTAAATAAAAAGGAATACAGTGTGAATTGATATTCATAGTTCGAATGGGAAGTTTTGCAAAGTTCTCATTCTTCCCTATGATTACTTTGATGATTACTGGTGCATTAAACTGCCTAGGATCAGTCACATGTTCATCTATAATTTACATGCGCAAGAATGAAAAGGCAAAGATGCTTGCAAGACAATAAAATCCTTTTAAAATGTGGTTGGGAAAAACATCTTCCTAACAAATAGAGTTCATATACAATTATACATACATATATATACCTATGCACATATGCATATGTATACATAGATACATATATCTAGGTACGAATGTGTGTGTGCGCGTACATACACATATACATGTTTATGTATATGTACAAAATGTATATGTATATACATATATCTACAAATACTTACACACACATAAATGTACACTCCACGTGTATATGTATAAGTATAGGTATATGGATACATGCATGCCGCATGCGCATCGCATATACGGATATGCTATGCATGTGGACATGAATATGCATAAGCATATAGACATGTATATCTATGTATATGTATGTGTCTATACGCATATATGGATATGTATATGCTACATATGCATGTGTGTGTGTGTGAAGCTATGCAAATTCAAACAACTAACCAATTGTAGAAAGATTTATGGACGTCAATAGGATGCATGGATACATGCACCGCCGATACATTAGAGAAACCATGTCACCAAAAAAGAAAGAAAGAAAGAAAACACCAACAGGTTTACTTCAAAATAATAAAACTTCTTGCCACATCTTTGGCATCATAGCCCCATTAAGTAGATAAGGAAAAGTTACAAACTCCAAGCTGTTTAGGCATACCGTATGAAAGTGCTTTACATCTTCCTCAAAAACATATGCAGGAGTTAAATCAGTTCCACCTCCAAACCACCATTGCCTAGGTGCTCCAGGAGTATCTGTATCCATAGATGGTAACATGATTGTTGTCAACAGCCCAAAAAATAACTTTCGAAACTAGCCACATACAATTAGAAACGAGTAAGGAAATTTAGATATTAAATTTGCTTGATTGAAATTGGATTGGCATATGATATGATACGTTTGCACAAGCAGTTATATCTCAAACTTCATTTTGAAAGTTAAGATTTCCAAATTTTGCTGACTTTTTACATAGAAATCTCCAGAGATCCAAATACCAAAGCATGACACGCTTTTGAGGTGCACGATGTAAATTTGGAACAAGGCAAAAAATGGATATCTATGTTCTCTTTATATGGGATCAGGTATCACATGACACTATTTAATGCAAGCCAAAGAATTTTACAACACCGAAAGAGAGGTAACAATACAAAAAATAAACATAATGGTACAAATATTATCTAAAATGTATGTATATAGACACAGATAATTTTCTTACACGAAAAGAGACATAGAATGCTAAAAGGCATTTAGAGGTTTCAATACATTTCTACATGAATAGAGTGATACAGACCTACAAGGCATTTATCATCAAGCATGATTATTAACCTATAGAATTATCATGTCCTACAAACAAAAATTATCAATCATATGTGATAAGCAAACACCTATTCCCCTTTAAAACCGAGGTGCACTTGCATGGCCAGTTATAGAAGTCTCCTATCTCCATGCATTAAATAGACATGACATTGTTTTTCAGTGGACCATTTGACGGTTTAGTTTATATTTGGTCAGAGCCTACTGTTATTTATTTAACCTGGTATAGCTAGCCACCTAGGACAGCCATCTAGATATTGTATATGGTAGTATGCTCATCTCACGGGAAAAAAAATCAAAACTAAGATACTGTAAAAGCCAAAAGAAAACTAAATATACCAAGGAGGTGCATGAAAATGATAAAATTAGTAAATAACTCAAGCAGAACCTTTTGGTGCATCTGTCTCAAAGTAGCGATAGTTAAAATGCAGTGTTGGAGCAAAGGGATTCTTTGGATGCAAAACCTACAAAAGAAGTATTTAAGTTACTGAAATATTGCTCTATGGAATTCAATATAAGATTTTCAATTATCAGATGCTAAAAGTCGACCTACAAAAGCTATTAGTGAGCCTATGCGAGAGTAAATTCAAATAAGGATGACAATTCAGGATAGAAATGGAGGATGTTGCAAGAGCTTAATTATAACTAATATGGAATTAAACCACCTCGGTTCTCCGTTCCAACTATATCAAAACAATTTTCAGTCCATTGCTGGTCTATTGGCATTGCTTGATATTGTTAGCCAAGAGCCCAATAGCTCATCTTTTGTATATATGTAGAAAAACAAAGGAGTTCAAGATATCCTAGATTGAAAAGTCATCTCATCATGTAGTCCATGTGAGGAGGTTGAGATGTTTGATATGCGTTGTTGTTCATCCACAAAGCTGTTTCGGCTACAGTGGTATCTAATGTCCATTGGAAAGTGCATTAAACTCCTATTACATATAATGTATTTAACAAACGTCTTGCTATTTAAAGTTGTTCTATTAACATCTGCCTAGTTACTAATTACAACAGCAGGTGCAGGATTCATCTACACATTAATCCGTAGTATAAAATTTGTTAAGCTGATCCTTGGCCATTGTTCTCAACCTAATTGTTACACTTGCTGAAGTATGTTTACAAACCAAATTATCCAAATGCTTAAGCTAATGGGTATTAGGCCGACAATAATATCAAACAATCTTAACACTCTCCCCATGTGGGCCTTCACATTTACAAGTTGGTGTAGAGGTAGGTGAAGATCTTATGCATGATGCTATGAAAAACGCTAGAATTTCTTATACATGAGGTGCTAGCCTAAGGGTAAAATTAACAACTGGTGAAGTTGGAAATTCATGACCTAAATAGGATTAGCCCTTCTTGGTGATCCATCTTTGTAACAACCACAACGTAAAAATAATATCTCAATTCCAATGCGTGAGGTTCATTACATAGCACGTGAGAGGATATCTCAACCGAACAAACTGTAAGTATGAACAGGCTACAGGTCAATATTCTCATTAGATGATTACAAGTAGAGAGATTGAAGAAACAAGTAAAATAAAATGAGGGAATTTGCAAAAATTACACCCAACACAATATTCCAACAATTTAGGTTGGCAACTAATATTTTTGCAAAAATTATACCCAACACATTATTCCAACAATTTAAGTTGGCAACAAAGATTTTTAATTGAATGTATGAGGAGGTTTTGTTTCGTATGTATTTGGGGTATCTATGTAAATCCAAAGTCAAATGAATTAACACTGATTTTAAATACAATAGAAATCTATAATTGAAAATCATTATATAATTGTAAGCCTACCAATCTCAACGATCCAAAACACTACCTCAATTCTCATATTTAGAAACCGCTATCCCTACACCTGCTATCAAGTTAGATGTTTCATTTCAAAAATCGTTAGCCAATTTACAAAGCAAACCAATACCTACATTCTAAGATGACTAAAAACATAAACTTCACAAAAAAACACACACTAAACTATCACATACCGAACTAATCCCGGCAGCAAAAAACGGCACTGGCCCCACCTTCTTCCCATTCTCTGGCCCGCCTTCCCCCTTCGCCGCACGGTAAGCCTCCGGCGGCATCATCCCATAAACCACCGACACATTCACCCCCGCCTTCTCCCAAACCCCACCATCCTGCAACACCCTACTGATCCCTCCACCACCTCCAGCCCTAGACCAAACATCCTCCTTGAATTTCCCAACCCCATCAGCTGCCTCGATCGCAGCACAGACCTCATCCTGCGTCGTCCTTATCATGCTCTCGAATCGAGCTCGAACCGAAGATGAGGATGACGACGAGTGTGAGCGGGCCCCATCGGATTCGCGGAGGAAGGTCTCCGGCCGCTCGTTCTCGGGGTTCTCCTTCTCGATGGCGACGGCGGCGCTGAAGGAGAGGCGGAGGGGGCGGCAGCGGTGGCTGCGGCGAGCTAGGGTTAAGGTTTTGGAATTGGGGAATATGGAGGGGGCTGGGGCTAGGGCTAGGGTTTTGGGAGTAGGGGAGAGGAGAGAAGAAGGAGAGGCGATCGAGGACTGCATTTGGATATCGAGAAAAGAGAGCGACGAGATGAGGTGAGGGGGGTTTAATATAGAAGAGGTGAGAGGGGATCTGGTCACCGGCGACGGCCGCTGGTTTTAGGAAGGGAAACCAGTGACGAGACCGCTGGGTTTTGAAGATAAGGAAGTGGATTTGGTTTCGTTTTTCCTTTGGTTTTAATAGGTGTGTCAAATGTCGTAAACGCCCTTTGTTAATGGATTTTGGGTGAGTTGCGTGGATAATAGATCCTGCCCAATTCAGGCTCTGTTCCAACCAGTGGGTCTAAACCATGCTCTTGAAATCAAAACCATATTATGAGATGCGTTTGAGAAAGCGGTGTAAAATCATGGTTTTGTAACTATGAAATGCTTGGATAACCTAAACCATGGTTTTGTAATTATGATTTTAAATGTTATTATGACAAAAAAAAAATTTGACTTTTGCTCTTCAATTTTAAAAAGAGGAGGAATTGCTATCCTGGGGTCGCTTTTCCCATGCTCAAATCAAACGGAGGAAATCACGCAACCGCTATTCTGAACGATGATCGGTCACGTATTTGAGAGCGACGGCTCGCTGCAACGGCGAAGGCCGCTACCCATATGGGCCCTCAATTTTTCCTACATGGGACCAATCTATCGTCATCTAATCTAATTATTTTATTATATATCAGAAAGCTGGGTTAAAGAACCACAGATGGAAATTTTCACTCCTTTAAATCTAATTACTAACTTATCTCTTGATCAATATCAACCATTCAATATCCTATGTATGGTGAGGATTAATTCACAACAACTTAACCACATGCAACTCTTTTCTTTTCTTAATTTTTAATAGGTTGTGGGTACCAACAGAGGCAGCACACATCATCTTCCCAAATAGCACTCTTCACAAATCACAACAAAGCAATTGAAGACCAAGTTTTATTAGAACCATCTACCTCTTCTAACAAGTAATAAAACAACATAATTTGCTTTCTCGGTGTGTTATGCTATCTAATGAGACCTATATACGGATTGTTGTGATTGTCGTTTCATATACAAATACTTCCAAAATAATCTAATAACATCACATATATAATCACTTGATTTGACGATCATATCGACACATGTATACCAAGGCGAAGAAAAGTTGGATGCCAAAGAACAAAAGATTAACTTTTAAATATAAGTTAACATTTAAAGATAAATTAACATTCTAAGATAAAAGGCTAGACGGACGATAACAAAAAAAATAATGATATTTTATTAACTTAACTTTTCGACATTAAAGATTATCTTATCCTATTATCAAAAAAGAAAAGGAAAGAAAGTTATCCATAATAATCAATTTCACAACTATATTTTTTAAACTCTCTCGTTCTCTCATAGTGCTTAAGTGTACTTAAATTCGAAAATATTTCCTCGCGTGTGCGGGAGGGTTCCTTCTAGTTTGAAATAGAAAACAAAAATCTTGAATACGAGCCGTTCCATGTCCCAATTTAGTTTGTCAAAAAATTTATCTTCCAGAAAACCAAGATAATAAGCATGACTGACAAATCTAAATATATACATAATTATAAAAATAACTTTTATAATTTTATTTATTGATTAACATGTTCAAAGTACGAATACCAAGAAATTTAAGCAGAACAACACAACCCCTGAGTTATCAACATGTGATGATTGGCTCGATGCACTTCGTCCCATCTCCCAAACCTTAGCTCTCTAATTCCTCACCGAGCTCATCTGCTGTGCTAGATCCGCTGCCAACACAAAATTACTCCGGTTCTTGGCAATGGAGAATACGACATCGACGCTGACTTCTTCAACCTTCCAGAGCCTCTCCAATTGCAGCTTGTTCTCCATCCCAACCAGTCGGGCACACCCATGCATAGGATCCGCCAATCAATGGCTAATCATTTTGAACTCTCGCTTTTCAAACCGTAAATCGGCCTACAAATCCACTCCCATCACCATGTTTGATCATGTCATTCCTAACCGTCATAAACTCTATCGACAATGTCACACCATGCTTCCCAAAAAAAAGTAGCAAGGACGTGACAAGACTTACGATGTATCTATACCAAGAATCACGTCTTTCCGATATAGACATGCTAAACGTCTAGCATGCAGCAGTGTATTAAAAGAATTTTACATCATCAAACCAACAACATTTATTAAACAAAGTATTTCAAGATTCAAACATAGAACAAGTTTCAAAGTGTTGCTATCGAATGCTTACGTGGAACCCGTCACTACTGAGGAAGGTATTCGTAACGCGACGCATCACTTCATGCGTCGGAATACGGGATCCCACTTCCTTGTCAGTGAGCCGGGTTATACTCCAAGGGCATCGAATGCTTACGTTGCTTGGTATTGTTTTCCTAATAAAAGAGCAAAGCTCTATAACGCAGCGCCTCACGTGTCTTGCACGAGGGCGCCGACGCCAAGAGTTAGAAACTCTGAGGCAGCGCCTCACGTGCCACGCACGAGGTTGTCAGCGCCAGAACTAAAAGTTCTCTGCCATTGGATCAAAGATCTAACAGAGATGATAAATTATCAAAATACAGAATTAAATTCTGTTGAGGAAATATTGCTCAAATCTTTCTAAACAAGAAAGATTACTCTGTAAAACAGAGTACAGTTGGATTAAAAAATCCAATGGTGATTAAAAATCACCTATCTACAGAAAAATTCTGTATGGGGAAATATTTTCCTAATCTTGTTAAAAACAAAAGAAATATCTTCTGTAAAACAGCAATCTGTTGATCAAAGATCCAACGATGGATAAAATCTACAAATCAATTAAAGATCTCTTAATGAGAGATTTCTCTAACTAAATCAACCAATTTGCCTCTACTATATAAAGAACCCAAGACTTCAAGTTTTGTACAAAGGAACCCTCCATAAACTTCAAGTTCAAAAAAAAGAAGAGCAAGCAACAAGAAAGCTTTAAGAAAGAGAAAGAAGAATACCTCTCTCCGAGGTAAATAAAAATAATAGAGATCATAGCATCTCCTCTTGTAACACCTTAGAAATGCGGTTAGTGTTAATTAAGCGTTATGGCGGTTTTTTCGTAAAAAGTTTACCAAATCGGGTTCCTCACATTTTATATCAATTAATTAATATTTTATTATTATTTGATATGGCTAGCACACACACGTGCATGTTAATGTGAGAGTTAGTTAGTGTTAATCTTGTTAAGTGACCATAATACCTTAATTAATCCATGTCCTAATTAACCTTACCTTAACCTTGCCTAGATATTTTGTGAGAGATATTTGTTTGTTTGGTTTGAGAGAGAAAGAGGTGGCTAGTGAGTCATGAGGGTATTAATGAAAGCATTAATGGAGGTGAGGGAGAGAGTAAGAATCAGGTTTTGTTTCACTCTACACTCACCCTTCACCATTATTTCTGCCCACTCTTTCATTCTTCCTCACTCTCAATTATTACTTATTCTATCAACTCCCAAACTGAACTCTCACTCCCTCTTCACAAAAACGTTGCTAAACTTCACAAAATCCCATTTAAACACTTCAAATGTCTTGTTTTTGCCTCTAAAATCATTTGGAGCTTGGAAAGCTAGGATCTTTTGAGCAAGTGTGGATTGGTATTATCTTTAAACTGTTAAATATATGTTTTAATATTGTGTAGCTTGTTGGTTGCTGTTTAGAACACTTAAAATATCGTTTCGTGCAAATATCCTATTTTTAGTGTCATATTAGAGTCTCTGTGATCTGCTATGACCTGGGAATTTTTCTGTAAAATCAAACAATGTAGGAGTGTTGTACTAGTGACCCTAAGATTTCACCTAGAGTATGAACCCCATCCCATCGGTT
Source organism: Agapanthus africanus (assembly GCA_030015575.1). Taxonomy (NCBI): domain Eukaryota; kingdom Viridiplantae; phylum Streptophyta; class Magnoliopsida; order Asparagales; family Amaryllidaceae; genus Agapanthus; species Agapanthus africanus. Next base: position 13,267,671 of record JASDDO010000028.1, on the reverse strand, counting down.
TTGGCCGGCGACATGAGGGCCAAATCCGGCGACCTCAGCCAATAGGGGGGTTGGGGCTTGGGTTTTGTAGGGTAGCTGTCTGTAGTGGTTTAGAGGTGTTTGGTACTGTTTGATTTTTGAGTTCTGACAGTATGCAAAATCTGGGATTACTTTGCTATAATCTTGCGTTTTGAGTACTCGTGTTACGTTATCCGACACAGTTCGTGATCTTGTGTGCTGCTGCACTTGGGTTGGTTTTTGGGTGTCGCCACACACGTTAGCCTTTAAACGAACACCTGTGAGTTGGATTGGAGTTGGTGCGTTGGTCAAACGTAGTGTGTACGTGATATTGATCGATTTTTTAGATTTGCACTGGTTTTGTTTTGTGTTAATAGGATCGCAGGCAGGGACTTCGGACGCTGCGACGAAGGGAAAGCAGGTGATTGGATTTACCTAGCCCGCGGCTGTCGGTAAGTAGATTTAACATCTACAGGGAAATCGCCCGTATGGCGTTAAGTATCAGGGCTAGATATGATATGATATTTGCCGCATGTTTATATGCACATATAGAGATGGTGCATGAACTTCATTGCATATAGTTACTTGTTGTGCTTGAACCTATACCTATTGTACAGTGCACTATTATTAACAGTCCATGTTGCACGAGCACCAATTGTATGCTACACACACACTGTCGGTAATTGCCATGATACGCACAACACAATTATTCATATGATATAGCTTGCTATTTGTTAGCGACATAGAGATTTATTCTTGTGCGATGGCGCATATGAAATATAGCAACCTGTACACCTACATGCTTACACATATGCCTTGCTATACCTACATGCTCACACATATACCTTGTTAGCTATATGTTCACCTTTATATGATGTTGTGTTGGATTTCGGAGGAATTAGGAACCGCATGCTATATTTAATAACTTGTTGCAGTTAAATAGCGGTTTTCTTTTATATGCTCATATTACTGTTTCATGTTGCATATATTATATTTCATGGATTTCGCATTTATATATGGATTTCATGTGATATTTTCTGGATGTTTTACTCTTGGGTATGTATATCAGTGGTATGGGACACTGATATATATATATATATATATATATATATATATATATATATATATCAGTGGTATGAGGCACTGTTATATATGTACACTTACATAATATATCACAATAATGATATATGCAAATATACTTATTCATTCGATATGAGGGCAAATATTATGGTCGATATGAGGCCCGATATTATGGTCGATATGAAGATCCTATGTGCTCGATATGAGGGGCCTATGTGCTCGATATGAGAATTCAGTGAGGACGACATGTTTTATTCCATACTCCACATTTATTTGACATGCATTTGCTTTATGTATTAGTAGTATCTGATAGAGTACCTTTCATGACTGTTGCATATACATATTGTCATACTTATGCTATCGGATTACATGTGATAGATTATCGTTGTTAGTACATACTTGCGATTACAGTATGATGCTATTTACTATTCACGAGTTGGCAACTTACCCCGTTGTGCCACAGGGTTTTTCAGGTCTGATCATCAGAGTGGTCGCGGCAGGGTGCCTTATTATCTCTACTTTTGCGGATACCGCTACGGTTGGCTGTGAAGCCGTTTGCTATAGGTGGATTACGGTTATTCGATGATGTACATTGTATATTTCTTATATCTAGTACTCTCCATCTACCATCTTTATGTATTGACTTAGAGACGAGTTGTAAGAATCGATGTTGTATATTCTTATGACTCTGGTTGTCGGGCTCGTGTGAGCCGGCCTTTTATATGTGGATTATCTCATTTTTTCACTACGGCGTCGTATATCTGTTGTGGTGGTTGTCTCCGCCGTTGGGCGAGATTTGCTCCCGTTTGGGGATGTTTTACTTTTATCTTATGTTTGTACCCGTTTCGGGGGGCTAACGTTTACAAAGGAGGTGCTGCCAAAATTTTTATGAAAACAAACTTAAGTTAAAGTTTTGCATCGAGATTTTAAAAAGTGTTCTATCTTTTCTTTCTTGTAATGGTTTAGATTGCTGGGTTTTTCGGCTTACTTAAATTGCGTTACGCCTGTTGACGTTACGTAGTATAAGTGCCGGTCATGTGCCAAATTTTTGGCTCGTGACACCTCTGCATATCCAAGGGTTTAACCCTTATAAAAGAAGAACTTAGTTCTTTATCTGGATCTGAGATCCATAAGACAAGTCTCTCACAAATGAGAATTTAATTCCCATAGGGATGAACTTGTTCTTGGGGATCAAAGAAAGAACAGAGAATTGAACTCTTCAGAATATGATATACGAAGAAAACCTAGCGCCGAGCGCCTCACGTGTCCCTCACGTGGGCGCTACTCAATAAAGAGTGCTTAGCACTCAGTGGTTGGTGATCAGCGCCAAGCGCTTCACGTGTCTCTCGCATGGGCGCTGTTCAATAAGGAGTGCTTAGCACTCAGTGGTTGGCTCTCAGCACCAAGCGTCTTACGTGCCCCTCACGTGGGCGCTATTTAACATAAAGTGCTCTGCACTCATCAAACAACGCCCAGCGCCTAGCATCTAGCGCTTCACGTGCTTCGCACGCGGGTGCCATAAAGAGTGTTTAATACTCCATAAAAAAACAAAAAAGGGGAAAAGTAAAGTAAAGGGTGAGCGTCAGAACCCATATAAATTCTCAGCATTGTTTGCATAGAAAGGGGACTGAGCCCAAACAAATGCTTAGCACTTTATTCAAATGAAAAGAAGACTGGGTGGGCTGAGCACTCAGTGGTTGGCGCCCAGCATTGTTTGCACAGAAAGGGGACTGAGCCCAAGCAAGTGTTCAACATTTTATTCAAAATGAAATGACAAAGACTGAGTGGGTTGAGCCCAAGTTGACCAGATTCTTAATTCAGATCAACCGAGCCCATGTGCTCATTATCTTCCAAATTGGTCTTAGTCTCCAACATGACTACTGATCTTACGGCTGATATTCATCTCATATCTCCCCTCAATCCGGAGATGGGTTCAAGGGTACATCTCCCCATACCTCTGATATATGTCGTTGTAATTCTTCAACGTCTTCAGAGAGGTGGCGGATTCCGACAACCAACAACTCTTTGGTGCACTCCTAAACCGCTACGGACCATAACGTTCTTAAACTAAAACGATAGAGCCCAAATGAGCTTTCGCTGGATCTGAATGATTCTAAAATCTTGTTAAATAGATCTTAGGCTAAAATTGGACTAACGTATTCTTAACAAACATTTAAGTTGATCTTAATCTCAAACAAGATTAACGATCTTTAAATCAAACCAAACCCAAATCTAAGAATATACGAATTTGGACTAATCCACGCCCTACGGGCGACAACATAAATTAGTCTCCGTATACAATCCATGGGAAACCAAAAATAAAACAAACACACACGACACGAAGTGAACTTCTGGAGCCGAAGAAAGTGCTTATCGTTACGCGGTAACGTAATTAACTGCAGGGGCTTGTGCCTGCAGAGAAGAGCGTCCCCACAATCAAAACCCCCTCGCAAAGTCTGTTACAACGGCCGCATCCGTCCAAACCTCCGATACACGGTGCCATAAACCAACTTGTCATCTTCGGAGAGGTGGACGGATAAACCCAAATAGCATCTGCCCACAAATTCAGGCAAGACGACCCTTGCGGTCCCGTCTCCCGTTTTCGGCGGTAAATAGATTCTGGCACGCCCGGTGGGACCTTTTCCTCTTTCCACTCCACACTTCATGTGTCGTGTTCATGAAGGTTTGCTATGGTTGCCCCTGGATTCGAGGTAGTAAGATTTGGTGTCTTTCTCCTATGCAGAAGAGAAGATGAAATCGATGGCTTCCAACTGCACTTGCAACAACAACTCTCGCTCCATCCCAAATGGAGGAGTGACTTATGGGCCCCAAGCGGCCTCCATCTTTGCAATGCCAGTGGAGCAGGTGACTCAGGCCACCACTAGATTGTTCTTTGGGACCATGCTCCCGCCAATGAGCTTCAGCGTCTCAGTGCCATCACAAGAGGCTCCCAAGAAGTCGGCCTTTGATCGGCTTGCAACCACCACGGTTCCTCTCAACTGGTCGTCCAAGTCTGCCACCTGAGTCTTCAACAGGCTGAGCCAAACTCAAGTGGGCCCGCAAGAAGGCTCGCGATACTTGAAGGGGTTATCCCGAAGCGGATAGCCATTCCAGTTCCGGCAGGTGAAGTCATCAAGGCTGCTTCCCCTACCAAAAGGTCGGCCTTCGCAAGATTGACCATCCCCTTTCAACGGCCGTCAGTTTTCAACAGGATGGCACCAGCAGTAGCCTTTAATCAGAGCAAGGGGCATGAGGAAGCCACTACCACAATTAAGGCAATCCCGTCTTCACGACATACTCGATGTCGCCACTGGCGCCGAGTGAGGAAAGCCGGGGGAAAACTCCCCCTCTGGACTTATCCCACCAGCTCCAATGGTGGAAATTGACGCCGCTGTTCCAACTGGGAACAACTTTGAACTGCCAAGGAGGGTGCGAAAGAACTCTCCAACCACTGTACTAAAGAAGTCTCCTCTGCCTGTTGAAAACACAACGCAGGCAAAACTGGAACAGCCTCCTCAACGGCTGTCCTCCAAGATCCACAGAGTCTGGCGGAAGGTCCAAGATTCTGTGATCGACAAAGATTACTCTCGCTGACTGAAGAAAATGAAGGCTGGGCAAAAGAAGGACCATCCCTCTGTCATACCACGGAAGGTATCATCTACATAGGTGCCTGTTACAATGGTCCCTCCGACTTCAACGCCACACAAATAGAGAAGGCCGGAGAAAACCCCACTGCGGCGAATTCCAAAGGTACTGGACCCAAATGCCCCAAGTCTGAGGGCATGGTAGTATACACAGTGTAGATGGCTTCCGGGAAAGAGGAAAGCCGTACTTCCAAAGGTCATCGACCACTTACACGGTCTGTGACGAAAGCTCAGGAGCAACAACAAAAGCTCCAGGAGATGCTAACAAAGATGGCCACACTCACCGAGCAGAAGGGAAGCCCGGAAGTATCGTCTGAACAGCGCCAAGAGCAAGAGACAGATACAGAGTTCCTGCAAAGGGTACTGGAGAGGAAGGATAAGGAGGCCGCGGAACAAGAAGCTAATATGAACCAGATGGCGCTCCTGTTCCAAGACATGGTCGGGATGATGATCCAGCCGAAGACCCTCCGATAATCATCAAATACGACAGAGGGGAAACGTCAAACCCTCTTCCGGCTCTATCAGCGGCCAGGGAGGAGACGATCTCCAAAACCGCCCTGGACGACTACATAGCTCAACAAATACGAGCTCACCAGGCAAGCGAAGCGGCTGACCAAGTTATCAGAACTGGACGACCATATCCAGGCTGGTACGATCAAATCAAGTGCCCGCCGGGATATACGATCCCCAAGTTCCATGCATACAAGGGAACAGGCAACCCGCATCAGCACATTGCTCAATTCAGAGCTTTGTGCGGCAATACTGGAGGTGACGACAAGTTGCTGCTTCGCCAGTTCGTCGGCAGCTTGTCGGAAACAACGTTCGAATGGTATTCAGAGCTTCCGAATGACTCCGTCGTTCGAATGGTATTCAGAGCTTCCGAATGACTCCGTCAAAACATTTACGGAGATGGAGTTACTGTTCACACAGTGGTTCACGAGCGCAAGCGAGCGCACCCCGATCATGGCGTTAATCAATGCTAGGGTGAAGCCAGGAGAGACCTAGGTTCAATACGCAATTCGGTGGCGGAACCTATGGTCGAAATGCGAACAACGCATAGAAGAAGCTCCTGCCGTGGGCATGTTCTTGGGGACCCTTGATCCTCAGGTTACTATATCCCAATTCATGATGTTCTTCAAGCCGACCACCTTCCAGGCCTTGATTGACAAGCTGGCCCAAATGGACCAGATGGGCCATAAGCCGTCCCCTTCAAAAATGGATCTCCGGAATGAAAAGGGCAAAAGGAAAGCGACCTTCGGGGACAACGCTCAACAACAACCGAGTGACCCGAAACCGGTTGCTCGCCAAAGCAACATACGCCGATCCCTCGATGAGAAGTTGAGACGTCCTTACCCGTTTCCCCGGGATAAAACAAGAAGATTGTTCGAACTGGCGGTGCACAACAGACTCATCACTCTGCCATCCGAGACGTCCACTGCAGCCTGGTGACGTCAATAGTCCCAACTACTGCCCCTACCATAGAGTAATGGGCCATCCAATTGAAGACTGCTATGTCTTCAAAAACTGGGTTGAGGACCAGTATCAACAATGCAAGTTCACGCTGTCCGAAAACTGGAAGGTAAACCCGCCACATCAGCACGCTCCTAAAAAGGTGGATACGCCGGGGGCATCATGCTCATTTGTAGAAGAAGCTCCATAGGAAGTTATCCTCTCGGAGAAAACCAAAAGAATGTTGAATGACCTTTAAGCATGTCCAGCGACCAGGTGGAAAAGCCCGAAGGAGCCCGAGATCATTGAGGGAATGCTTAAATCGCGCCCAACACCGAAAACTACTAACTTTGGGCAAGACCTCCAGGCCAAGCCTTTGAAGTCTTCGAAGAAAAAGAAGACGACCAAGAAGCCCATGCAGCCTGATGACAATCGTACGGATCTGCAAAAATATATCGACGCACTGGAGGAATACAACCAAAAGGCGTGGACCCCGGTCACACTTGAAGAGTTCCTCAAGAATATTCTTGAGAACGGAGACAATGACAATGATGAGGGAGACGACTCGTCAGAAGAACCTGGGGATTATGTGGCGAGTTGCCACATGATCTCTCATTCATCGGAAAATGACAAAGAAGTTCCCTCAGCGTTAGAAAATAACGTAGAGAAGCTGGGGGCAGAACTGGCACCAAAATCCTTGGAACCGTCAAACGAACTGATCGACAGGCTACTGAACGAAGCCTTTCAAAGGAACGAAGCTGACCGAGAATGTGAAACGACCATATACGAAAAGGCCAAGCGTCGACGTTAAGAGAAAGAAGCCGCGGTAGGGATAGGTCACAAAGCACTGCAACCGGATCGAAGCATACCCGTGGTAGACAAAAGCAAGTTTAAGATGGGGAAACGATTCGCCAAGGCCCTATCAATGGGAATGAAGTTGCCACCTTTCAAAGGAAATACTCCTGGGAATACGTACCTCAAAGAAGCGGGCGTACATCCAAGTTACTGCTTATACCATCGGAGGGTTATGCACCCCACCGAAGAGTGCAGTGCCTTCAAGAAGTGGTGGCAAGGATACGTTGCTCACCGACAATACTTCAAACGGATGAAACGCAAAGCCCGTCGGGAGTAGAGAAGCGTGACAGACAAGCGTGAAGGAGCTGCCGGTAACTGTTACATGGTTGATACCAAGAAATCTCAAGTTCTTACCTTCGGGAGTGATTCTGACGAAGAAATAACCCTCGGTCCTCTCTTCAAAGAACCCGCCTCTGGTAAAGAAGAGGAAGAGAAAAACTGTGCGTAGCTGTACGTTGCCTGAAAAGAATCTCGGACCCTCAAATAAACGCTCGAGTAAAAGAGACAAGGAAAAGAAAAGATCCCTGAAGAGATTGCCCTTGATGATAGAGCCATCAAAGAGCTCACAGCCAAGGACCCGCCTATGGAAAACAAGGTGGATTACAATATTTTGGCACATCTGAGGAAGATACCCTCATAATTGAGCATTTTGGATGCCCTTCTCCTGTCTAAAGAGGCACGAAATTCTCTGATCAGAGCGTTATAAGAGCCCGATCAGTTTCAAGCCTTCCTTGCAAAAGAAAAGATGAAGGACGAGCTGGCAGAGGTTCATACAGCTGATATTACATTCAGTGATGAAGATCTCCTCCTTGGAATATGCGAGCGCAACTGTCCTCTATATGTCGCCAGGTATTGCCATGATATCAAGGTAGGCAAAATCCTGGTTGACAACGGGTCCTCCGTCAACCTTCTCAACGTGAATGTGATGAAGGAGATTTGCATGAACGTTCAACATCTGGCCCGGGACAAAATTACCATCTCCGGGTTTGACTCTCATTCGTCACAAACGCTCGGATCTGTAATACCGACACTACGCTTCGGGCTACTCGTCACTGACATCAAATTTCATGTCATTGACACAAAGACTTGTTACAACGCTTTGCTCGGAAGGCCTTGGTTACATGAGTACAACGTCATCCCTTCTACACAACATCAGTGTATGAAGTAAGTATTTCAAAGACGGCCTTGAGTACACCGTTATAGGGGAGCTAAACCCATTGTTCGTAAATGAAATCCGCAAATATGAAGACGCCAAGTATTTCTTACCAGACTTCAAAGACACAGAAAGATGTCATAAACCGGAGAATAAAAAAAAAGTTGTTGTCACTATCCCAGTCTTTGGGAGCGATAGCGAGGAAGACGGGGAGATAATCTACTCGGGGCAACCCCAAGGCAACAGACTCGGACTATCTACCCCTATTTTGGTCTTCGGCAGTGACTCTAAAGACGAGATCAACACAGTGTTCTCTGCTCGTCCATCAATACAAACCTTCACTAGAGCTGATCAAAGTTTGCAAATTGCCATGGTTCCGCAGCAGCATTACAAAGAGCTTGATGTGCTCGATACGTACGACGTGCAAGAGCTGCAGACTTTCTACGTCCCTCCCAGGCAAAGAGGTGAAAAGGCGATCCTCTTCTATCGATCCACGGAGACCAAAGTGGAGAAAGAAATCAGTCATGGTGCCGATCTTGCGCTTGACAGGTTTCAACCAATCCGTCTGCCCAGATACTACGCAGAAGGATTGAAGAGGCTATTAAGATGCCAAGGCGTACTTTTCAAACAAACCGCTCGACAAGCCCAGTTTTACAACAAGATTTGTGACGTTTCCGGGACTCGGCGAAAGATGCCCAACGGGAGGATGGAAACGGCGGGGCTTGGATACGTGCGGTCCAAGAAACGGGAGCGGTTCCATGGCTGCCATGTTATAAACGACTCCGGTGGAGAAGGGAATGCCCTTCCAGATAGCGCTGATGTTAAAACAAAGCGAAATCCCACCCTACGAATACCAAGTCCGTCATTCGAAGAACAGATTGATAAGCTAATAAGGGAAGCGGGTCAAAATGTTCGGGATGACCACAACCGCGAAATGGCCATTTATGAGAAAGCCATGACGCAATGTCTCACTCAGCAGCCTACAGAAATAGAAGACTATGACGCCCTTCACCGTCAGCCTGCTGTGCGCTCTCGTGGCAAAGAAAAAGTTCGACGCAGAGGCAACAAAAAGGTGAAGGATGGGAATGACGTTCAAAAACAGCGAAGCGAATACAAAGGCCACGCGATCGAGAAAAAGTCAGCTGGAACTCGTCTTTTATGAAGAAGATGGGTCGGGAGTACTCGTTCCCTCGAGACAAGATGAGGAAAAGATTCAACCTTCTCATGAAGTATCAAATGATGACGCTCCCGGAGTCTCGGTATCCCAGATAGATAAATGAGTTCCATCACCCGGATTATTGCTCCTACCAACGAGTAATAGGGCATCCTCTTGAAGACTGCTTCACCTTCAAAGACTGGGTTGAAGACCAATATCAGCAAGGAAGGTTCGCTCTATCCGACAGTTAGAAGGTAATCCCACCACAAAAGCATGAGCCAAAAGCGACATACGCTGCGAGGGCAATTCCAGATCAATATCGGTCTTGGAAACGAACTCGTACCTGCCACATGATAACATTCTCAAAGGACGGGGATCATGAGAATATGGATAATCTCTTCCACTGCTTCGTAGATGAGGATGAGGAAGAGGTGATCTCAGAATTTCCACCGACGCCAAAAGAGTTGGAAGATGGGATACACACCACAGCGGACAACCTGAGAAGAATCGACTTGGGGACAGAAAACGAGCCGAAGCCAACATTCGTCGGTGAGCTGCTGTCTAAAGAGCAGGTGGCTATACAAAAAGACGTGCTTATGCAGTATAAAAACTGCTTCACATGGAACTACTCCGAGATGCCAGGATTAGATCCAGAAATAGCGGTGCATAAATTGGCTATATCGCCGGACGTTAAGCCAGTCAAGCAGGCGCCAAGAAGAATACGGCTCGAACTTGAAATGAGTATCAACGCCGAAGTCAAGAAGATAATTGACTCCGGATTCATCCAAGAAGTTCAATACCCTAACTGGATCGCCAATATCGTTCCAGTAATGAAGAAAAATGGGACAGTACGCATCTGCGTAGACTTTCGGGATCTCAACAAAGCCTGTCCGAAGGATGACTTCCCAGTGCCTGTTACCGAGCTAATGATCGATAACACGTCTACCCATGAGGTCTTCTCCTTCATGGATGGATCTTCGGGGTATAATCAAATAAAGATGCATCCTGAAGACCAAAAGCATACTGCCTTCCAGACTCCACTGGGCATATTCTGCTATAAAGTGATACCTTTCGGTTTGAAGAATGCAGGCACCACCTACCAGAGGGCCATGACGAAGATTTTTGATGACCTCATACATGAGATTATCGAATGCTATATTGACGACCTCGTGGTGAAAAGCAAATCGTACGAGAAGCACTGGGAGCATTTGAAAATAGTGTTCCAGCGTCTTCGGAAATTTAATCTGAAGATGAACCCCCTTAAATACGCGTTTGGAATTTCCTTAGGAAAATTCATAGGATTCATCGTACGAGACCGAGGCATCCAAATAGACCCATCGAAGATCAAGGCGATTATGGAAATGTCCGCGCCAAGAACTCTTAAACAACGCGGTCTCTCCAAGGAAAACTCGCGTATATCCGGCGGTTCATAGCCAACCTCTCCGGAAAATGTCGTCCTTACAGTCACCTGATAAAGAAAGGGACTCCGTTCGTCTGGGATTGTAAATACGAAAGTGCACTGGACGAAATCAAGCAATATCTGCAGAATCCACCGGTACTGACCGCTCCGGCAAGGGAAAGCCTCTCATCCTGTATACAACAGCCCTTGAAGGTTCTCTAGGCGCGCTATGGGCACAGGAAAATGACCAGGGGAAGGAGAGAGCTCTCCATTATTTGTGTCGAGTTCTCCTGGGGGCTGAAAACAACTACCCCCCATCGAAAAGCATTGCCTAGCACTGATCTTCACGATAAAGAAACTTCGACATTATGCTTTGGCGCATGAGGTCCATCTCATGTCAAAGGTGGATCCTCTCAAATATTTGTAACGGGAAGGCTTGCCAAATGGACCCTCCTCTTGATGGAGTTCTTGATAAAATATTGGCCCCTCAAGACAGTGAAAGGTCAGGCCATCGCCGACTTCCTCGTTGAGTATCCGATACCTGCCGACTCTCCCTTAAATTGTGAGTTGCCGGATGAACATGCGTTCGACACAATCGAAGGGGAGAAGGAAGGAAATAATGCCCGATAGGAACTTTACTTCGATGTGGCATCTTCCATGAAGAAGCGAAAGCAGAGCACCCTCATAATTAAAGCTGGGGTATGCCTTATCTTTGTGACTCCACAAGGAGGGATAATGCGTTTTGACCTTTCCTTAACAGAGCCAAGAACAAATAGCGAGGCGGAATATGAAGCTTTGATAGCAGGTCTTGAGATCGCTGTCAACATGGGGATCGAAAACCTCCTCATATATGGAGACTCCCAGCTGGTCATTGGCCAAGTAAATGGCGACTACCAGACATGCAAACCAGAGTTGGTAAAATATGGCGAAAGGGTGAAGCAATTGCTGACTCAGATCCCCTCCTACATCTTGGAAAGCATACCACGTGCAGAAAATAGCAAGGCGGATGCATTAGCCAAGCTTGCTAAGGAACTGGCTGAAGAAAACCTCGATGACATAAGGATCATTGTGCAAAGCCGCCGTATTCTCGCACCGGCAGAAATATCTCCGGAGACGTCTGAAGAAGAGGAAATGACCAAACAAGCAGCCTTCTAAACAGAGGACGAAGAAAATGCTAAGGATTGGAGAGAAGTCTTCATAGACTACTTCAAATCCCGTCGGACGCCCGAAAACGCGTCTTCGAGACATCAACTCATGAAACGAGTTCTGTTTTTTGCCTTCGTCAATGATACTCTATATAAGAGATCGTTTAACAGTTTGTGGCTAAGGTGCCTGAGACCAGAAGAAGCAAAAAAGGTCGTCCAAGAAACTCATGACGGACTCTGCGGTTCCCATCAAGCCGGGCCAAAAATGAAGCTGAAGATCAAAAGAATGGGTTACTATTGGCCCATGATGATTCAAAACTGTCTCGAATATGCGAAGCTGTCACGCCCCGCTTCCCAAAATACGGAATACGAGGGGTAGACAAGGCCAGCCATGCTCCTACGGTCAAGGAAATGTCCTGCCGTAGTCACACTTCGGCTTCTAGTTTATCATGGTAAACAGTAAAAATGCGCAGATAATGAGAAATGCAGTAACTGAAAGGAACAATGTGAAGACTGACCTGAAGTGGAACAACGAATGTAACTCGGAATGGCAAGACAAGAAGTCTGTGATGCACTGGTCCAGCCTAAATCTTCTCCTCATACTGAGCATGCATACTCAGGTCGTCAGAGCGACGCAACAATATTATTATAATAAGATAAAACAGGTAAGTGAGGTAATACTAGTATAAGAACAATGTAAGTAATCACGGTGTCACTATATGATGCAGAATATGTTATGTGTCCCTATCGGTCTCTAGGTCATGTTTGAAATCACATAGTGGAAGGAGGATCATGTTTAACAAGAGTCTCGTACATACCCGAGACAACGGCCCACATGCCCGGGACATAACCCTGTCAGCCGGATCGCTAGATCCTGTCCTACACGTATAAATATCACGGTTCGAATGATCATCCTCTAAACACGGTCCCGCTAAATACGATACTCTTTCCACTTTGATTTCCCCTTTTTCCCCAGGTTACACTATTTAAGATCTTGATCTAGTCGTGTACAAGTATACCAATGGCACGGTTTTATCACTGTTCACTGTATTTATCACTGTCACGAATATTCACTTTCCATTGAGCACGATTTTATCACTGTTCACTGTATTTATCACTGTCACGAATATTCACTTTCCATTGGTGTACTTGTCACTCCTAAACCAATATCTATCACGCACGATAATGCAATGTCCACACGCACTAACACTGAATATATGGCAAGGGTATGATATATGTGTATTGTATGCTACCAATAAGCTCTATATGTTATGAATCAACATGCATGTCATGAACTAAAATAAATTGCACAAATTACTATGTTACGAATTCGGAAAAATGATGTAAGTAAGATATATAGAACAATAAGTCAGTAATTCATCAAAATTTGTTTCAGTTCAATCGGAGTTTCGGTTTTCAAGATATAACTGTTTCAGTTTAAGTGCTCGCGGCTGAAATTTCAATTTCAGAACTGAACGTCTGTTTCGTGGCACGAATTGCACCCAGTTGGGCTCAGAATTTTGTGATGTCACAGTTAAATGAAATTTAGGGTTTTCGATAAATTATTCAACTCAACAGACGGATCCTCAATCGCATCTGTATGTTGAAAGTTATAACCAGTTTAATCTCAGGGTGTCATTTCAGAACCTGTTCTGGACAGATATACGTTCTGCCCTTTTAAATACATTTTAAAATAGCAAATGGCATGAAATGGAATGGAACCACTTGGTTTGTTAAACTAATAGAAATATCTTTAATCTACAGTAGGATTCCGTAACATACGACTTCAAGAAATACAGTGGTACAGATCTTTGAACAGAGCACAAATATCAGAAACGCTCTGGACTGCAGTCCAGAGTCGTGTTCCGACCCAGATATCATCATGATCATAGAACATAAACCATTAGGATTTTCCATAGGGTTAAATTTCGTTAAGTCGGCTTCGATTTAAGCCCTAGAACACATCAATCCGTTATGCATATGATTTATAGTGATTTTATTCGTTTTCAGACACGAGAAAATTCTAGTTTTAACGGCATATTTGGGGTATCGATTTTTGTTACTAACAATCTGTTTTCCAGCGAATTTTTATACACAATATTCATTATCAAGTGGGCCAATAAAAGATATCAGTTTCCGTCAAAATAAATTATTATTTCCATGAGAGACTAGCATCGAACACTTATGTCATATTATGTATCGGTATTCGGCAAATCCGTAAACTAGATATTTTAGGTTTATATCACTAGTATTTTAGCATGAAGCAAGTAAAAACTTGCCTGGTAACGACTCGGGGTCGCGAGGCAGCAACGTCGTCACGAACGTGTAGGTGAGTGCTGCATGCTCCCACAACTTGATGATCGGGTCTTCTCTTTGACGTCCCGATCTCCCGCGGAATGTCCGGTCTCCATCTCGTCGCCGGAAGGGCACCACATCGCCTACGTCTTTTACGGGCTCCCACCTCAATACCGAGGCAACTCGGGCGTGAAGTTGGCTAGCCGACGCGTCCAAGGTTTGCTGTAGACTAGTGTGGAAACTTGTCTCTTTGGGGTCTAGGATAGTTGCCATGTTGGAGGAATATTGGTGCAAAAGAAGGGAAGGCATGGAGGCTTGCTGGAAGAATGAAAAATCAAGTATGCTCTGTTAATTGCGCGGCCAAAAAAACCCATCAGCCCCTTAGCCAAATCAATTAGCCCCAAAAGCAACAGATTAAAACAATCATCTCCCCTCTCTCAGAACAGCCCCTGCACACTTATTAATAAGCTCAATGTTACATTAATTAATGTACACTTTTAACATTAATTAATCCCCACTCATTTTCATTGCCTGCACACTCACAATTCTCCAGCACACATTATTCCCCTTTCTAATAATTAATCTTAATTAACCCATCATTTGGTGGCCGGCCTATTAGCATAAAAACATCTCCAGCACACAGCACCATTGAATAAATTAATATCCATTAATTTATCATGACATTCAACAGCACACTAATTTTGGCCCATTAATCCACCAGCACAAAATTAAAGCACCACCTGCCAACTCCATTCAAATTAATCTCCATGCCCAAAGCAGTGGCCGGCCCATTATCTCCACCAAATGCACAATGTAATCTTTCATATTAATTAATCCATAACCTATCAATCTCCATATTAAACATGCCCCTTTGCATAAGTGGCCGGCCATACTAATGAATATATTTGCAAGAAACCCCCTCCACAAATTGTTAATTGCGAACTTGCAATTAACACCCTCCAACGAAAAGTCCGACCGGGAAGGAAAAAGAGAAAACCGGCCGGAACGGAATGCAAACTGGCAACCCCAGAAAACTGGTCCTGTAACAAATTACAGGAAAACCCTGATACTGTGCATACACACCCGCATCTCAATCATGTTGCACTCCAGCACACAAAAGCATTCAGCACATTCCATTAATTAATCAAGAAGGAAATTTTCCACCAAAAATAATAATCATCACTCCATACCCAAAAAGTAGCCGTAAATAAAACTTGTATGAATGAACTAGGGTATTACAGAAGCAGTGTCACTCGTGCAAAATTCATGGGGACTTCATCCACCAGCATCCGAATCCGCTACATCCAACACTGGCTAGCTGTCCGTTTGAAATGTGCGGAACCGATATAATCGGGCCCATCGAACCGGCATCATCCAAAAGACATCGGTTCATATTGGAAACAACCGATTACTTCTCTAAGTGGGCAGAAGCAGTACCGCTAAGGGAAGTGAAGACGAAGAATATCCTCCATTTCTTCAAAAGTCACGTCATTTATCGGTTCGGTACTCCGCGACGGATTATCTCTGATAACGGACCGGCCTATAGAAGCCATAAAATCAGTCACTTCGCACAACAGCATAGAATAGATTGGAGATACTCTTCGGTCTATAATCCCCGAGCTAACGGTCTAGCTGAGGCTTTCAATAAGACATTGACGAAGATCATAAAGAAATAGAAATAAAAAGGACTGGCATGAGAGACTGCATGAAGCTCTCTGGGCTTATCGGACCACGTTCAAAACGGCCACGAATACGACGCCATTCGTGTTGGCATTCGACACGGAAGCGGTACTTTCCTTGGAGATAGAACTACCCTCTCTACGAGTAGCGGTTCGTTACGAACTGACGGATGAAGAGAATGCTCATCTTTGGCCTGAGGAGCTCGATGCCCTCGATGAAACTCGTCTCATGGCGCAGCAAAACCTCGAAACTTACAAAGTAAGGATGACGCGCTCATACGAAAGACTAACTAGGCCGAGAACATTCCGTCAAGGTGAAATCGTGCTAGTTGTCAAAAGACCTATGATCCCCAATCGTGCCAAATAGGGGAAATTCGAGCCAAACTATGAAGGTCCGTACATCATAGACAAGGTCTATCAAGGTGGGGCCTACTTGCTCATGGATATGCATGGCGAAAGACCCTTCCGGCCAATAAATGGCCGGTTCCTTAAGAAATACTACGCTTGACAAGTCACAACTCAGGTTAATGATAGATGGCGACGCTTGTGTCCGCTCGCTGTCTTTCTTAGTCCAGACTCTGTAAGTAGTATCCGGCAAAACTTCATCGCAAAAAGCTCGCCATGGACCGAGATGTCCCTAAACTAACAATAGATCGAGATGTCCCTAAACTAACAATGGACCGTAATGTCCTTAAAATAAATACGTAGTCTCAAGCACGGTGATAAGGGAATTCAAGTCCGCAAGTCTCAGCGGCGAGGACTGCAACTCAAATCCCGCTGGCTACACAGCTTCTCCGGCAATGAAGCCACCCCCAAGTCCCATCGGAAAACAGAGGGGTGTTTCCCCAATCAGAGAAAAGATCTGTTTGAATTTCAAAAATTCAAAAATTGAAGCAACGCTTCAGATTCCTTGCGCTGCGCACAACGCGCCACGTGTCAAAAGCTGACACGTCAGAGCTGCGCCCAAGGCAGCGCACCCAATCAGAGCAATGCTTAAAATAAAAATAAAGGAAGCAACGATTCATGCAACTTGCGCTCTGCGCGACACGTGTCAGCGCAGTTGCGCTAGCGCAGTTGTGCTGCGCTCTGCGTTGCGCGACACGTGTCAAGCGCAAGTGCGCTTGCGCCAGCTGTGCTAGTATTTAAACAGAAAAATTCTGGAAAGATCTTTCTAATCTTATTAAAACAATAAGATTCTCTTCTGTAAAACAGGAGCCCTTGGATCAAAGATCCAACGGTAGGGAAACATCCCTAAATCAATCAGAGAAAGATCTCTTTAACTGATTTAACAAATCAATTGGCACTATATAAAGGCCCCTAGACTCCAAGTCTAAGACAGAAACAGAGAAAAAGATAGAGAATTCCTCTAAAACTTTGAGAAGAACTCCAAAAGAAAAGGCAAACCTTTGAAAAAAGAAGAGATTCTTCTAAAAAGATCAAAGATCTAAGAACAAGATCAAGATCTTGAATAAAAAAAAAATATAATAATAATAAAAAGAAGTAATTTACTTCTTCATTAGATCTTTCTGATCTATATAAAGGCATTGCCTTTTGTTGAACCCTCGGTTCTTGAATCTTGAGGAAAAAAACCTCTTTAGATTCTTTTCTTTGATCCAAAATTAGATCAAGATGCGCTCTGCACTTTTGAACAGTGCCCTGCACTCTTAATTTGAGCACTGCGCTCTCGGATTGGCGCAAGTCACCTGAGCACGCCACGTCTCAGCAGCGCACTAGCGCAGCGTGCTGGCGCAGCGCACTACGCTAACAAACTTGCGCTCACCAGAGCGTGTCACGTGTCACCTCCACATGCGCTTGCGCCTTGCGCTCTTTAATTGGCGCAAAGCGTCTGACAAACCACGCGGCGCTCTATCAGACTATTTAATGCAGTGCATTATTAAAAAGAAGGGTAAAGCCCAATTAAAAGGGGCTAACAGGCCTAATAAAATGCAATGCATTATTAAAAAAGGGGTAGAGCCCAAACAAAGGTCTGTCAGACCAAAACAGATGCTGTGCATCATTTAAAAAAAGGGCAGATCCTAGATAAAGGTCTAATAGACCAAACAAAAATGCCATGCATTATTAAACAGGGCCGAACAGGTCAAATGCAAATAAAATGTTGAACATTTTCAACTGGACTTAGCCCAATTCTGGCCGTAAGTCCTCAAATTAAATTGAACTGAGCACAAATGCTCTCTCAAATCAATTTACACCCGGTTCAAGGGTACATCTCCGAACTCCTCTGATATTTGTCGTTGTAATCTTTCAACGTCGTCAGAGAGGTGACGGGTCCCGACAACCACACATCGATACGGACTGTGGGGTCCTTAAACTCATGGACTAATGCGTCCTTAAACCAACAATACGGACTGCGGGGTCCTTAAACTCATGGACTAATGCGTCCTTAAACCAACAATACGGACTGTGGGGTCCTTAAACTCATGGACTAATGCATCCTTAAACCAATATACATCCTCAAAATGGGAACGATGGACCACCATGTCCCTAAACTGGCGATGGACCACCATGTTCCTAAACTGGCAATGGACCACTATGTCCCTAAATTGGAACAATAGAGCCCCTAAATGCTCTTTTGTCGGATCCAAACGATCCCGTTAAGTTGATCTTAGTCTCAAATTGGACTAACGTATCCTTAACAAACGTTTAAGTTGATCTTAGCCTCAAATATGGCCAACGTATTCTTAAACCAAAACCCCAAACCCAAATCTAAGAAAATACGGATTTGGACTAATCCACGTTCTACGGGTGACGACATAAATTAGTCTCCGTATACAATCCGCGGGCAACCACAAACAAAACAAACACCCACGACACTAAGTGACCATATGGAGAAGGAGAAAGTTGTTACCGCGGTGCGGTAGCGTAATTAACTGCAGGGGTTTGCGCCTGCAGGGATGAGCGTCCCCACAATCAAAAAACCCCTAGAGCGAGGGGGAATCTGACGAAGTCTGCTACATCGGCCGCATCCGTCTAAACCTCCGATACACGGTGCCATAAATCAACTTGGCATCTTCGGAGAGGTGGACGGATAAAACAAAATAGCATCTGCCCCGAATCTTAGGCAAGACGTCCATGTCTTGGCCGCCATTCGGAGGGGAACAGTTTCTGGCACGCCCGGTGGGACATTTTCCTCTTTCCACTCCACACTTCGTGTGTCGTTTTCGCGAACGAATCGCGGTTTGTTAACGGTTGCCTTCGGGTTTCAAGTTACTAAGATTTGGTTTCTTGCCTGGCGCAGAAATCAAACAGCAATGGCGTTCAACGGCTCAAACTGCTCCAAATGCAACTGCAACAGACGCTCCGCCTCACCTAGAGGTGTGGCTTACGGGCCTCAAGTGGCCTCCATCTTTGCTATGCCGGTAGAACAAGTGACTCAGGCTACCACCGGTCTGTTCTTTGGGACCATGCTCCCGCCAGTGAACATTAATGTCCCGCTGCCGAAGGAAGCGCAAAAGAAGTCGGTCTTCGATCGGCTCACTACTACCACGGCCCTTCTCAACGGGTTGTCCAATTCCCACTCCTCGGTCTTCACCAGACTGAGCCTGAACTCCGATGGGCCTGCTAAGAAGCCCATGACCCCTGAAGTGGCCATCCCGAGGAAGATATCAATCTCTGCTCCTGAAGTCGTCAAGGCGGCTTCTCCTCCCAGAGGGTCGGTCTTTGCAAGACTGACTGCGCCCGCTCCCGCTCCTGCTCAGAAATCTGTTTTTGACCGGTTGGACACAGCTTCTCAACGGACGTCAGTCTTCAAGAGGCTGACACCCGCGACAGCCCCTCACCTGAACAGAGGGCAAGACACAGCCGTCGCTGAACCAATCCCAACAACCCGTCACGCCCGACGTCGCCACTGGCGCCGGATAAGAAAGACTGGGGGCAACTCCCCCTCTGGGCTAACCCCACCAGCTCCAACAGCGGAAGTTAATGCTGCTGTTCCAACTCGGAACAGCTTTGAGCTGCTGAACAGGGTACGCAGAAATTCGCCAACCGCGGTGCTCAAAAGATCTCCTCCACTGGTAGAGATCGTCGCGGAAACAAAACAAGAAAAGCCGGAGCAGTCTCCTCAACGGCTGTCTTCCAGAGTCTACAAAACTTGGCGACGAGTCCGAGAATCGGTGATTGATCCGAACTTCTCTCATCAGCATAAGAAGTCGAAGGGCCGACAGGAAGAAAATCTCCCTGTTAAGCAACGGAAGACGACGACCACCTGGGTGCCCACATCAACGGCCCCCTCATCTTTGACATCCCACAAAAGAAGAATTCCCCACGCCTGCGGCGAACGTCAAAGGCAGTGAACCCAAACGCCCTAAGTCCGGGGGCATTGTGGTACATACCGTTTACATGGCGTCCGGGAAAGAGGACAGCAGTATATCCACAGGTCATAGACCGCTTACGCGGTCGGTGACTGAAGCTCAGAAGCAGCAGCAGAAGCTCCAAGAAATGATGATTGCGATGGCTGCACTCACTGGGCCAAAAGAAAGCCTAGAAGCATCCTCGGATCAGCTCCAGGAGCAAGAAACCGACGTCGAATTCCTTCGCAGGATACTGGAAAATAAGGACAAAGAGGCTGCAGAATAAGCAGCCAATATAAAACGAATGGCCCTTCTGTTCCAGGACATGGTGGGTATGATGATCCAGCAAGATCCTCCTGCTGAAGATCCTCCGATCGTCCTTGAAGATGACAGAGGAGAAACGTCAAATCCTCCACCAGCTCTGTCAACAGCCAAGGAGGAGACAATTTCCAAAGCTGCCCTGGATGAATATATAGCCCAGCAGATACGAGTTCACCAGGCAACTGAGACAGCTGGTCAGGTCGTTAAAATGGGACGACCATATCCGAGCTGGTATGATCAGATCAAGTACCCGCCGGGCTACACGATCCCAAAGTTCCATGTCTATAAGGGGACGGGCAATCCCCATCAACATGTTGCCCAGTTCAGGGTTCTTTGCGGTAACACCGACGGCGATGATAAACTCCTGCTTCGCCAGTTCGTCGGCAGCTTATCGGAGACGGCGTTTGAATGGTACTCCGAGCTTCCGAACGACGTCGTCAAAACCTTCGCTGAAATGGAATTTTTGTTTACCCAGCGTTTCGCAAGCGCTAGCGAGCGTACTCCAATAACAGCTTTGATTAATGCAAGAGTAAAGCCGGGCGAGACTTGGGTTCAATATGCAATCCGATGGCGGAACTTGTGGTCAAAGTGCGAACAACGTATTGAAGAAGCGCCGGCGGTGGGCATGTTTGTGGGCACCTTAGATCCTCATGCAACTATTTCACAGTTCATGATGTTCTTTAAACCAACCACGTTCCAGGCCCTAATCGACAAACTAGCTCAAATGGACCAGATGAGCCATAGACCGCCTCCTCTAAAGCCGGACTCTCGAAATGAGAAGGGGAAAGGAAAAGCGATCGTCGTCGCCAATGCCTAACAACAGCCGAGCAACTTGAAGCCGGTGGTCCGTCAAAACAATATGCGTCCACGCGTATCCCTCGAGGAGAGGCTAGGACGTCCTTACTCGTTTCCTCAAGATAAAACGAGAAGACTGTTCGAGCTGGCATTGCGCAACAGACTTATCAATCTGCCGGATTCAAGACGCCCGTTGCAGCCAAACGACGTCAATTATCACAATTACTGTCCCTACCACCGAGTATTGGGTCATCCGATCGAAGATTGCCACGTCTTCAAAAACTGGATTGAAGACCAATACCAACAGAGCAAGTTCGCGTTATCCGAAAGATGGAAGGTGAACCCGCCGCAACCTCATATCCCCAAAAGGTGAATACGCCGGGGGCAACGTGCTCCTTTGTTGAAGAGGCTCCGTGGGAGGTTGTGCTATCAGCCAAAACCAAGAGGATGCTAAATGATCTCCAGACATGCCCGGCGATCAGGTGGAAGAATCCGCTAGAACCCCAGATCATTGAAGGGATGCTGAAACCGCGCCCAACTCCAAAGATCGGTGGTGATGGCCCAAGCACTCACGCCCAACCGTCGAAATCTTCAAAGAAGAAGAAGAAAAGATCCAAAAATCCAGTAAAACCCGGCGACAAGCGCACGGACTTACAGAAACAGATTGATGCACTGGAGGAGCATAATCAAAAGGCACGGACTCCCATCACGCTCTAAGAGTTCCTCAGCCACGCCTTTCAGGAGGAAGATGATGGAGAAAGCTCGTCGGATGAATCTGAGTGTTACGTGGCGAGTTGTCATATGATCTCCCACTCGTTTACAGACGATGAGAAAACTCCTTGCACTGAGAAGCTGGAGGCAGATCCTAAACCGGAACTTCTGGGGCTATCAGATGAAACAATTGATGCATTCCTCAACGAAGCTCTTTTAAAAAGTAAAGCTGATCGGGAATGCGAGACGGTCATATTTGAAAGGGCCAAGTGCCGGCGACTAGACGAAAGAGTTGAGACACTCCCATCAAATCAAAAGACGTCCGTTGCGGATGAAAATAAATTCAAGACGAGGAAAAGGTTTGCTAAAGCCATATCAATGGGGATGAAGCTACCAACCTCTGAAGGTAACATTGCCGGCAAAGCAGAAATGCATCCTTCCTATTGCTTATATCATCGAAAGGTTTCGCACCCCACCGAAGAGTGCAAAGCTTTCAATAGATGGTGGCAGGGGTATGTTGTTCACCGGCAACATTTTAAGCGGGAGAAGCACAAAACTCGTTGGGAGCGGAAAAGTACGACCGAAGAGCTTAGAAGAACTACCGGCGATTGTCGCGTGGTTAACGCCGGGGAAGCGCAAATTCTCACATTCGGGAGCGACTCTGACGAGAAAATGGCTCTTAGCCCTCTCTTTAAAGAGTCCACCTTGGAAAAAGAGGAAGAGCCGAAGGCCTGCGAAAATATCCGGCTGCGTAATCGTACGCTACCCGAAAAGAATCTCGGACCCTCAAATAAAAAAGATAAGGAAAAAGAAAAGGTCTCTGAGGATATCTCCTTAGATGACCAAGTCAAGGAAGAGCTAACCGCTAGGGACCTGCCAAGGAAAATTAAGGTGGATTACAACGTTCTGGCACACTTGAGGAAGTTACACTCGCAACTCAGTATTCTCGATGCCCTCTTACTATCAAAAGAGGCAAGAGAATCATTCGTCAGAGTGCTACAGGAGCCAGAGCAATTTCAAGCTTTCCTCGCCGAAGAAAAGATGAAGGACGAGCTGGAAGAAGCGCACACAGCCGATGTCACTTTCGGCGATGAAGACCTACTCCTTGGGACATGCGAACACAATCGGCCCCTCTATGTCTCAGGGTACTGCCACGATATAAAGATAGGCAAAATCTTGATTGACAATGGGTCTTCTGTCAATCTCCTCAATGTACGGGTATTGAAAGAAATCTGCATGAGTGTCCAGCACCTCGCTCGGGACAAGATCACCATCTCCGGGTTCGACTCTCAATCATCCAGGACTCTCGGGTCTGTGATACTGACGTTACGCTTTGGGCTACTCGTCACGGACATTAAATTCCACGTCATAGACGCCAAGACATGTTATAACGCTTTGCTCGGCCGACCCTGGTTACACGAGTACAACATCATCCCTTCTACACAGCATCAGTGTATGAAATATTTTAAGGATGGTCTCGAGTATACCGTAACAGGAGAGTTGAACCCATTCTCCGTGAATGAAGTCCGCAAATATGAAGATGCAAAATACTTCTTGCTAGATTTCGAAGACACGGAAAGGTGTCACAAGCTGGAGAACAAAGCTATCGCCACAATCCCTGTCTTCGGGAGCGATACCGAGGAGGACGAAGATATAGTCTATTCCGGGCCGTTCCAATGCAACAAGCCAAGACCGTCCACTCCCATGTTAATCTTTGGCAACGATTCGGAAGATGAAGTCCACATTATATTCTCTGCTCGGCCTTCAATACAAACTTTCGCTGATGAAGAGCGAAGTCTGCAAGTCGCCATGGTTCCACTTAAACATCATAAAAAACTTGACGCGCTTGATACCTACAATGTAGAAGAGCTGCAAACGTTTTATGTCCTTCCTAGGCGAGAAGGCGAAAAGGCGATTCTATTCTGCCGCTCCGGGGAAACCAGAGTGGAAAAAGAAATCTGGCACTGTGCGGACCATACGCTTGACAGGCTTCAACCCATCCGTTTACCCATATACTACGCGGACGGACTAAAGATACTCTTGAAGCACCAAGGGATACCCTTCAAACAGACCGCTCGAAAAGCTAAGTTCTATGATAGGATCTGGAACATTCCCGAAACTCAGTGCAAATTTCCTAATAGGAGAATGGAAGCAATCGGGCTTGGATATGTTCGGTCCAAGAAACGGGAGCTACTCCGTGACTGCTATGTTGTGCATGACTTCAATGAAGAAGGGGACGCTCAATGGGAATATGCTAATCCTGAGCCAGAAAAAGTCCCCGATGCAAAAATGCCCAGTCCTTCGTTCGAAGAACAAATGAACAAACTTATAAGGGAAGCTGGTCAAAACGTTCGAGACGACCACAACCGCGAAATGGCCATCTACGAGAAAGCTGTTAGTTATATGTATGCCCTAGAGGCCATTACTGTACATGCGATGTATATTGTAGTGGATGCTAGGACATATATAGGGAGGACTTTCTTGCTCGACATGATAGTATGCTATCTGGTTGTACTTTATCTTAACATGTACTCTGATTGTCTCTATATTACATGTTGATAAAGCCCTTAGGATGTGTACTCGACTACTGGGACTATGATGAGATCATACTAGTGGGGCCACGGTAGTCGACGAGTACATCCTATATCTGTTCCTAGTCGAGGGTATATCGAGACAGGGCATCGATACACCAGAGTAGACTAGCGTATACGCATCTTGACCCATATGATGGGCGATGGATGATCCCATATCCATCGGTGTTTGACATCAAGGATGGTGTACGGGTGCTCAGTACAGACTGGGCACACTGGACGGACTCGCCGAGAACTCCCAGATGGTATTATACCATACGTCAGATGGCAGTTCTCCGGTGACACTGGTACAGAGTAGTCTGTTGACCCGAGATCGTCATAGAGTCTTGTGTGATTCCCACTGTGCTTTGATTTCCATCATACCACGTCCAAGAGGGCGTGCAAAAAGGTGGCTTTTGGGTACAGTCCCGAATCACATGGAGGCAATGAGCGATAGGAGGGGATTCGTCTCTCCCGGTATAGGGAGTTGATGTTGTGCTGTGTTCGATTGGCTATAACCGGAAATCCCTGGCCAGGGTTGCTGAGATTTACTGGTAAGTGTTATCAGTAGTTTCTCGAACTGTTATAGACCTCATATCGACACGACTTATCGATCTACTGGGGTCTGACGTTTACCACCCCTAGGCGAGATATGCAACATATCAGACGACGAGACCGGACTGTACGGGAGTGTTACTGTTTGGATTCATAGGAGAAGTTACAGGCTTGCTTGTTGATCTTCTGAGCGCTCAATACCTGGGTAGCTGTTACGTTTAGCTGATCGCTTGCAGCTTGTAGGTGTTTGATATGATCACCACCTACTGCCGGCGTATTGACGATTCTTTAGAGTCCTACACAGAGGTTTCTTGACTCAGGCAAAACGGAGTAGGAGCACATATGTGATATGTGAGGGACCGAGGATAATGCGATATGTGATACCGTATTATATTCTCGTGATATTTGATATCAGCCGGGTCATCGGATCAAGTGTTGATTCGATGAATCGGTACGGATAAATATTAGTCGGTTATATGCGATATAGCCGGATTGTCGGATCAAATGTTGATTCGATAATTTAATGTATAATAATATATATGATATATTAAATTACATTAACTAATATTTGCTCACTAAAAGATTCTTTTTCTCACTCGGGTAATACATTGATATATATGCGATATATGTTAAATGTATTATTTTATTTTGGTTACAATAAATATTATATATGTGATATATAATATTGTAACATGATATGATAAATAATGCAACATGTTTAGTAGAGTTTAAACATGATTAGGGTTTGGATTAGGGTTAACACTTCTAGTTGATTCTAGAAGCTTTTCTTTTGTCATGATAAAGATATTTGTGTAGATTTTTATCTATGACTCATAGTTAACTCAACCCAAACCCTAACCCTTGGTTAATTCTCTACAAAGGTTTACTTGACCATGGTTGCATAATTCATCATATTATTCTTTTCCTATTCATCACAAAAGGATAATTCTATTATTGTTCATCTTCTTCCTTCATTCTTTCATGGAAAAAAGCTTTCTTGATTTTTTCCAAGTGATGAATAATTGTGAGAAAAATATAAATAAAGAGAGCAAAAATCCTACTTCATCATCCTCATCTTCCCTTGACATTTAGATGAGGGTGTTCACATCATTTCTTGAGTGTTAGCTTGTGTTAAAGAAACTTCAAGGTAGATCATCTTAGTATCGAAAATCGGAAGCAAAGGTTGCGTCTTTCTCTTCGTGGAACCTCTCGAGAGTCCGGATCCCGATGATCGCAGCGAAGGGACCACAACATGGAGCATATGAAGTGAAGGACCGGATCTACAAAGGTTGTAATCCCTCTCACTTAGTGTTAAAATGTTTAGCATGCTTGTTTTCGCCTAATCTCTAGTTTAAAGTTCCGTATTCGGGTTGTTCGGCACGGCTAAATTTTTAATCGGGCATGGTTGATGCCTCGTAGACCCTTGTGCGCGTGCCTAGCAACCCTACAGTGGTATCAGAGCCAAGCTAGAGCTTTAGGCGAAGTCTAGACGAAGTTTAAAGTCCGATCGAACCCGGAAAACCCGATAAAACCCACTCTCTGGAAATTTGGATTTTTGTGAATTAAAAATTGCCAAAAAATTCAGTAGGGAATTCTATGAGTTACTGTGAAGCACGTGTCGCTAACTCGACAAAAGAGCCGCGGAACCGCGGCCCCACCCTGGGTTTCGCGGCGGTTCCGCGGCCATTTTGGTGAGTTACACCACGTGGCTTGTGTAGGGTTCCTAGGCACTCTTGTGAAGGTTCAGAAGGCATCAAACATGCCCGGATTAAATTTTAGACGTGCCGAACAACCCAAAGTCGGGATCTTAGCTAGATTATTAGGGTTTAACATGCAACAAGATAACTTTTATCTAAGGGTGAGGGATTACAACCTTTGTAGTCCGCTCCTTCACTTCACAAGCTCCGAGTAGAAGTCCCTTTGCCGCGATCCACGATCTCCCAGACTCATGAGAGGCTCCACGACTCGAACGATCCATTCTAGCTTGTCGTATTCCAAATCTCCGATGATCTACGTCGAGGTTTCGAAGAACTCAAGCTATCTCACTCTAAAGAAGTGAACACACTAATCCCATGGGCTAGATGAGATGAGTATGAGAGAGTAGTAATTTTGCTTTCTTTTAATATCATTTTCTCATTTTATTTCATCACTTAAGAAAATCCAGCAAGCTTTTCTTTCAAGAGAGAAGAAGAAGATGAGAATGGAAAAGGAATAATGATAATCCATTTTCTTTTGTGATGAATAGAAATAAAACATATGATTGATCTTTTAACCATGGTCAAGGATGATTGGATAAAAATGAGTAGAGAATAAACTATAGTTAGGGTTTGGTTTGGTTAATAAATGTGTCATCCATAAATATCTTCACAATGACAAAAGAAAATGCTTCTAGAAGCAACTTGAAGCAACTAACCCTAATCAAACCCTAACCTCAATTAATCATCCTTAAACATGTTTAACAATTAATCATATCATGTCACAATAATATATATCACATATATATTATATATTTGCAACAAAAGAAAATAATACAATTAACATATATCGCATATATATCAATGTATCATCCCGTGAGAAAATGAAATATTAAAGCAAGCCAATATTAGATAATGTAATAATATATCATATATATTATTATATATTAAATCATCGAATCAACACTTGAATCGATGATCCGGCTATATCGAATATTACCGACTAATATATCATGTACCGATTCATCGAATCAACACTTGATCCGATGACCCGGTTCATATCTAAATATCGCGAGAATATAATACGGTATCCCATATCGCATTATTCTCGGTCCTGCACAAATCACATATGTGCCACTACTCTGTTTCGCCTGAGCTAAGAAAACTCTGTGTAGGACTCTAAAGAATCGTCAATACGCCGGTAGCAGGTGATGATCATATCAAACACCCACAAGCTGCAAGCGGTCAGCTAAACGTAACAGCCACCCAGGTATTGAGCGATCAGAAGATCAACAAGCTAGCCTGTGCGTTCTCCTGTGAATCCAACCAGTAACACTCCCGTACAGCCCGGTCTGTTCGTCTGATATGTCGCATATCAAGTCTAGGGGTGGTATACGTCAGACCCCAGTAACCGATAAGTCGTGTCGATGTATGGCTCATAACGGGTCGAGAAACTACTAGTAACACTTACCAGTAAATCTCTATATCAGCCCTGGCCAGGGACTTCCAGTTATAGCCAATCGAACACAGCACAATATCAACTCCCTATACCGGGAGAGACGAATCCCCTCCTATCGCTCATTGCCTCCATGTGATTCGGGACTGTACCCAAAAGCCACCGTTTTGCACGCCCTCATGGACGTGGTAAGGTGGAAATCAAAGCACAGTGGGAATCACACAAGACTCTATGACGATCTCGGGTCTACAGACTACCCTGTACCAGTGTCACCGGAGAACTGCCATCTGACGTGTGGTATATCACCATCTGGGAGTTCTCGGCGAGTCCGTCCAGTGTACCCAGTCTCCACTGAGCACCCGTACACCATCCTTGATGTCCAACACCGATGGATATGGGATCATCCATCGCCCATCATATGGGTCAAGATGCGTATACGCTAGTCTACTCTGGTGTATCGATGCCCTGTCTCGATATACCCTCGACTAGGAACAGTTATAGGATGTACTCATCGACTACCGCGGCCCCACTAGTATGATCTCATCATAGTCCCAGTAGTCGAGTACAAACCTTAAGGGCTTTATCAACATGTGAGAGTAAAACAGTAAACCAATACAAGTCAACATGTTAAGATAAAGTGAAACCAAATAGCATACTATCATGACGAGCAAGAAAGTCTTCTCTATATATAACCAAGCATCCATTATAATATACATCATATGTACAACAATGGC
Source organism: Agapanthus africanus (assembly GCA_030015575.1). Taxonomy (NCBI): domain Eukaryota; kingdom Viridiplantae; phylum Streptophyta; class Magnoliopsida; order Asparagales; family Amaryllidaceae; genus Agapanthus; species Agapanthus africanus. Next base: position 13,238,676 of record JASDDO010000028.1, on the reverse strand, counting down.
CTCTAGGGCATATACATAACTAACAATCTCCCACTTGCACTAAGGCCAGCTGCTGTAGTATCTCATACCTAGCATCCCGAATAATCTCTCAAACTGTATCTGGGGAATAGCCTTCGTGAATGGATCCGCAGTGTTGTCCTTCGTATCTACTCTCCTGACCTCGATCTCCCGGCGATCAACTATCTCCCTGATCAGGTGATACCGCCTCAGAATATGTCTGGACTTCTGATGGGACCTGGGTTTCTTGGCCAAAGCCACAGCTCCATTGTTATCGCAATACAGAGGTATTGGATGCTCAATGGATGGAACCACACCAAGTTCACTAATGAACTTCTTGATCCAGACAACCTCTTTGGCAGCATCGTTGGCAGCGATGTATTCAGCCTCCATCGTTGAGTCTGCAACGGTATCCTGTTTGGAACTCTTCCAACATACCGCCCCTCCATTGAGGGTAAAGACAAAACCCGAATGCGACTTAGAGTCGTCCTTATCACTTTGGAAGCTGGAATCGGTAAAGGACTCCACCTGGAGTTCTCCGTTACCATACACCAAGAACATCTCCTTAGTCCTTCGTAAGTACTTGAGAATGTTCTTCACTGCTGTCCAATGACTCTCTCCAGGATCTGCTTGATACCGACTCACTACACTTAGTGAGTATGCTACATCGGGTCTGGTACATAGCATCCCATACATGATAGAGCCTACTGCCGAAGCATAGGGTATCCCTTGCATGCGAGCTCTCTCCAAATCAGTCTTGGGAGACATCTCTTTGGAGAGAGTGAGTCCAGATATCGTGGGCTGGTTCCCACGCTTGGATTCTTCCATACTAAACCTCTTTAGTATGGTGTCAATGTACCTGGATTGGGACAATCCCAGTATCCGTTTAGATCTATCTCTATAGATCATAATTCCCAATATGCAGGAGGCATCACCTAGATCTTTCATTGAGAATCTCTGTGATAAGAAGAGCTTGACTGATTGCAGCATAGGAATATCATTTCCTATCAAGAGTATGTCATCCACGTACAATACGAGGAAGACTACCTTACCCTCTGCCACCTTCTTATAGATACAAGGTTCATCTATATTTTTGATGAAGTCAAACTCTTTGACTACAACATCAAAACAGATGTTCCAACTCCGCGATGCTTGCTTCAACCCATAAATGGATTTAAGCAGTTTGCACACCTTTCCGCTGCTCCCACTATCTACGAAGCCCTCTGGCTGAGTCATGTACACGCACTCTTCTAAATCACCGTTTAGAAAGGCGGTCTTAACATCCATTTGCCAGATTTCGTAGTCATGGTATGCAGCAATGGCAAGTAAGATCCGGATGGACTTAAGCATAGCTACTGGAGAAAAGGTTTCGTCATTGTCCACACCTGGTCGTTGACGAAATCCCTTTGCTACCAGTCTAGCTTTGAAAGTCTCAACTTTTCCATCTACACCAAATTTCTTTTTAAAGATCCACTTGCTCCCAATGGGTTTTACCCCTTCAGGAGCATTTTCCAAAGTCCATACTTTGTTGGTGTACATGGATTCCATCTCAGATCGCATTGCATCCAGCCATTTCACTGAGTCTCCACTCGTGATGGCCTGCTCGAAACTAGTGGGTTCATCATCATCCATGATGCAATCCTCGCTTCCACCATCAATGAGAAAACCGTAGTATCTTTCAGGTGGACGAGAAACCCTACTAGATCGGCGGAGAGGCTGGGGTTCGTCGGGTACTATTGAATCTTCTGGTTCCATCAAATCATCAGTTGCAGTTTGTGGTGCTGGAACCTCTTCCAGTTCTACCTCTCTACCACTAATTTCTTTTGCAAGAAATTCCTTTTCTAAAAAGGTGGCATATTGAGAAATAAACACTTTTTGTTCCTCAGCGTGATAGAAAATATATCCTTGAGAATTCTTAGGATATCCCACAAATTTGCAAAGAACTGATCGTGCCTCGAGTTTGTCCGGATTTTGTCTTTTTACATAGGCCGGACAACCCCATATCTTAAACCGTTTAAAATATGGTCTCATTCCCCTCCATATCTCATATGGGGTTGTAGGCACAGATTTAGACGGAACTTGATTCAATAGGTATGCTGCTGTCTCAAGTGCATACCACCAGAAGGAAATAGGTAACTCATCTGTACTCATCATCGAGCGCACCATATCTAATAGGGTATGATTTCTTCGTTCCGATACACCGTTGTGCTGTGGTGTATAAGGAGGAGTAAGCTGAGAGAGAATCCCATTCTCTTTTAGATAATCTAGGAACTCACCGCTTAAGTATTCGCCTCCTCGATCAGATCGAAGAATCTTAATACTTTTGCCCGTTTGGTTCTCTACTTCGTGCTTATATTCTCTGAATTTCTCAAAAGCTTCAGACTTGTGTTTCATCAGAAACACATGTCCGTATCTAGAGAGATCGTCAGTGAATGTAATGAAGTAGGAAGAACCGTTCCTAGCATGCGTAGACATGGGACCACAAACATCACTATGTATCAGTCCTAAGAGTTTAGTAACTCTTTCTCCGTGTCCACTAAACGGAGCTTTGGTCATTTTTCCTTTGAGACATGAATGGCAAGTATCATAAGATGATAATTCGAACGGATTCAAATAACCATCTTTATGTAACTTAGCTAGTCGTGTCGCATTGATATGACCAAGTCTACAATGCCACAAGTAGGATTCGTTCATATCTGAACTTTTCCTCTTGTGTGTGTTTTGTATATTGAGGACTGTATTCTGATTTAGAATGAATATGCCATTATGTAACGAGCCTGATGCAATCAACTTTTGATCTAGGAATATGTTCATAACATTATCCTGTACTACAAAATTATATCCCTCTTTACTCAATAAAGAAACTGATATAATGTTGCACATCATGTTCGGTATATAATAGCACTCATTTAGAATCAGTGTATTACGACTTGGTAATACAAGGTGATATTCGCCAACTGCTTTGGCTACAATACTTGCACCGTTCCCTACTTAAACGGAATGATCACCTTTTCCCAGTTCTCTACCTTTACGTAGCCCATGTAACAATTTACATATGTGGGATCCTGATCCGGTATCTAATACCCAGGACGTAGGGTGAACTGAGAAACAGTTCTCAATAACTAACACACCTGAAGAAGATGCATCAACATGCATGTTCTTTTGGGCGGCGTGAGAATCCAGATATTCTCCTGTTTCCTGTTCAGTCTTATAACTCTTATAAGAAAGAACGGGTCTGACTTTCCCTTGCTCAGTACAATAATCAGGTTCAGTCAATACATCCATATTATTATCTTGATTATGGCCTGAAATGGTCGCTACCTGGAGAGAGAGAGAAGAAAACACTTTAGCGTATGCTCTTGCAAGATTAGATTGGTTATTATCTTATCTAATCAGGATGTCTCCCACTGTTTTTATCAAATCTACCTTAAAACCCTAAAAGGTAAGATTAGCCGGGATTAATTACACCCTACAACTTCGTCAATCTTTCAGCCAGATCAGTGTCGGTACTTTGAGGGAGGTTCCCCGTGCTTTCGCATGGACCTAATTAAAGTAAACCTCGTTTTCCCAGAGGCGTAACCTCGTTAACACTTTTCTAGACACCTACTTGAATGACTAATTGTCCTGTGTAAAACTCTCCCAGGAGTAACTCTTACTCGCAGTGGGTATCAGGATCCAACTATCTCATAGGAGGTATGCAATCTCATTGCAAATTTCAACACTTGAAATTCCCGATAATATTTTTGCCCCTAGCAACTCATGACCTTAACATGGTCAACAAATCATAAGCGCTAGCCAAGTTTAACCCGTCATTTCCCGATTGAATTAAACCCACTCGTACGACCCTTAACATGGTCAACAAAGTCATACGAATACCCTAATCCAATCACATCTTATGTTTTAGCAGATAAGTATTAATTAGCTACCGTACACTACGCCTTAACATGGTCAACAAACGCAGCACGAATACTAAGAAGTACTTATCTGAAATGACGGAGGGCTACGCAGGTTTTTCAGAAAACCCTGAGCGTAATGAACTTGATATCGTCGTAGAATCGAGTAGTTTTTGAAAAGGAGTGTTTTTGAGGCTTTTCTTAGTTTCGCTAAAGGGGTCACTCCCGGTGAAGGGATCGTCGGCCCTTTCCTCATCGAATAAGGTGCAGGATATATCATATATACCGCTGTGCAAAGCAAAACACTAAAAGCAATCAAAAGACAAACCGCGTTTTGTAGCATCTGCCAGTTTCGCTAAAGGAGTCACTCCCGGTGAAGGGATCTCGGTCCTTTCCTCATCGAATAAGGTGCTGGATATATCGTATATATCACTGTGCAAAGCAAAACTGTAGCTACCCCTTTTTCTAAAGTTTTTGATTCTACAACATCTTTAGGTTTCTTTTCTTTTATTAATCTCATTAATAAAAATCCCATCAGCTTATGCTTCCTAAGCATCACAGAAGAAACGAAAGCAGTAATATTTATATATCAGCATATATATATAGTATAAGCATTCGTCTCAGGCAGTAATATGATCTCATCACAGATCATTGCAGCAGAAGAACATATATGAAATATTGGATATACTAGGACGTCCGTGTTTTTAATACGAGCCTGTATAAAACACGGATTCCACGGTCGCGACGAATAGCCAAACCCACATCCCAAGACCCCTACGAGAGCGGCAAGTAACACTGCCAATTCTAGGGTTAGGAGACCCGGTCTCGACTCCTCGAGATGGCCTCCCACTGGACCCTAAAACCCGGTTACTTGTGCTCCCCTCCTTGGGTCTATCTAATGCGGAAAAGTAAATAATATACACTGGTGACAGCAACCGCAACCTGGAAGTGCCCCAAATAAAAGAATATTATATTACAAATGAATTTTACATGAATGAAAATAAAAACCCTCATCTCACATAAAACCCCCGGCTATTCTGATCGCGACGATCCAATATAACATATCACAGCAACACATAATATCTCATATCATCAACGTAAGCAAGTATGCGTATCCCGATTGTCGTTGATGTATAGCAACGAAGCCGGCGATACACCACATACTACGCTTACGGTCACAGAAAAGAAAGTGTAAAACTACAATATTTGGAATCCACAATCACTTTAGACATCGTAAATCCGAAATATCACATACTTCGTATTTCATGCCTAACTCTATGAATTCCACATATTGTATCACATTCCAGATAAATATACGGTATTAAACTATTTGAACAGATAATCAAACACCCAAAATTTCCCGAAGTGCTCAACTCTTGAGCGGAGTTCAAATAATCCCAGAATATGTCACAGTACCAGTGATCCAGCCGTAGAAGGGCCAAGCCAACGCCTCACATGTGGCACGCCGTACTGCCCCAAACCCGAAGGTTCAAAAGGCAGTTCAAGACGGTCACATAATCGAGTTAAGGTTTGTTGTCTTCTAGAGGGTCCACCACTTAACTTGTACAATTTTCCGAAAGATTTAAACCCAATAAAAATTCAACGCTTGAAAGTTTGCCGTGCCGGAATAAAGTGGGTTAATGATATCCGTTCAACCAGTTTAACAGTTTCTAAATATCCGGAAAGAAATACGAATTTAAAATTTCCGATCGAGTCTACTATTACAAAACAAACCCCAGAATTTTAAACACCTGGAACAGAATAAAAATATCCAGAATGGTCAGCAAGTACCTACGGTTAAAACCATGAAGCCACGTGTCCCAATCCTACAGTGCCGCCGCGGAAGCGCCGCGCGAACCCACTTTATGCCGCGGATCCGCGCTCTGTTGGTGGAATTGTGGGCACGTGTTTCATGGTAATTCTTAGAATTCCCTGCTGATTTTTTTACATATTTTTAATTCTGAAAAATCCCAAAATTTAAAAAATTTCCAGAGAGGGGTCCATTTTGTCCGTTTCGGGTTCGATCGGAGTTTTAACTTCGTAAACACATCGCCTAATGCTCTAGCTAGGCTCTGATACCACTGTAGGGTTCCTAGGCACTCTTGTGAAGGTTCAGAAGGCATCAAACATGCCCGGATTAAATTTTAGACGTGCCGAACAACCCAAAGTCGGGATCTTAGCTAGATTATTAGGGTTTAACATGCAACAAGATAACTTTTATCTAAGGGTGAGGGATTACAACCTTTGTAGTCCGCTCCTTCACTTCACAAGCTCCGAGTAGAAGTCCCTTTGCCGCGATCCACGATCTCCCGGACTCATGAGAGGCTCCACGACTCGAACGACCATTCTAGCTTGTCGTATTCCAAATCTCCGATGATCTACGTCGAGATTTCGAAGAACTCAAGCTATCTCACTCTAAAGAAGTGAACACACTAATCCCATGGGCTAGATGAGATGAGTATGAGAGAGTAGTAATTTTGCTTTCTTTTAATATCATTTTCTCATTTTATTTCATCACTTAAGAAAATCCAGCAAGCTTTTCTTTCAAGAGAGAAGAAGAAGATGAGAATGGAAAAGGAATAATGATAATCCATTTTCTTTTGTGATGAATAGAAATAAAACATATGATTGATCTTTTAACCATGGTCAAGGATGATTGGATAAAAATGAGAAGAGAATAAACTATAGTTAGGGTTTGGTTTGGTTAATAAATGTGTCATCCATAAATATCTTCACAATGACAAAAGAAAATGCTTCTAGAAGCAACTTGAAGCAACTAACCCTAATCAAACCCTAACCTCAATTAATCATCCTTAAACATGTTTAACAATTAATCATATCATGTCACAATAATATATATCACATATATATTATATATTTGCAACAAAAGAAAATAATACAATTAACATATATCGCATATATATCAATGTATCATCCCGTGAGAAAATGAAATATTAAAGCAAGCCAATATTAGATAATGTAATAATATATCATATATATTATTATACATTAAATCATCGAATCAACACTTGAATCGATGATCCGGCTATATCGAATATTACCGACTAATATATCATGTACCGATTCATCGAATCAACACTTGATCCGATGACCCGGTTCATATCTAAATATCGCGAGAATATAATACGGTATCCCATATCGCATTATTCTCGGTCCTGCACATATCACATATGTGCCACTACTCTGTTTCGCCTGAGCCAAGAAAACTCTGTGTAGGACTCTAAAGAATCGTCAATACGCCGTGTAGCAGGTGATGATCATATCAAACACCCACAAGCTGCAAGCGGTCAGCTAAACGTAACAGCCACCCAGGTATTGAGCGATCAGAAGATCAACAAGCTAGCCTGTGCGTTCTCCTGTGAATCCAACCAGTAACACTCCCGTACAGCCCGGTCTGTTCGTCTGATATGTCGCATATCAAGTCTAGGGGTGGTATACGTCAGACCCCAGTAACCGATAAGTCGTGTCGATGTATGGCTCATAACGGGTCGAGAAACTACTAGTAACACTTACCAGTAAATCTCTATATCAGCCCTGGCCAGGGACTTCCAGTTATAGCCAATCGAACACAGCACAACATCAACTCCCTATACCGGGAGAGACGAATCCCCTCCTATCGCTCATTGCCTCCATGTGATTCGGGACTGTACCCAAAAGTCACCGTTTTGCACGCCCTCATGGACGTGGTAAGGTGGAAATCAAAGCACAGTGGGAATCACACAAGACTCTATGACGATCTCGGGTCTACAGACTACCCTGTACCAGTGTCACCGGAGAACTGCCATCTGACGTGTGGTATATCACCATCTGGGAGTTCTCGGCGAGTCCGTCCAGTGTACCCAGTCTCCACTGAGCACCCGTACACCATCCTTGATGTCCAACACCGATGGATATGGGATCATCCATCGCCCATCATATGGGTCAAGATGCGTATACGCTAGTCTACTCTGGTGTATCGATGCCCTGTCTCGATATACCCTCGACTAGGAACAGTTATAGGATGTACTCATCGACTACCGCGGCCCCACTAGTATGATCTCATCATAGTCCCAGTAGTCGAGTACAAACCCTAAGGGCTTTATCAACATGTGAGAGTAAAACAGTAAACCAATACAAGTCAACATGTTAAGATAAAGTGAAACCAAATAGCATACTATCATGACGAGCAAGAAAGTCTTCTCTATATATAACCAAGCATCCATTATAATATACATCATATGTACAACAATGGCCTCTAGGGCATATACATAACTAACAGCTTGCACAGTAATTCTTGTCTTCAAGTGCTGAGTCTTCTGGAAATTTTTTTATATTTAACTGTTGAATTATCTGGGTTGTATTGGGGACTTAAAGATTCGATCGGATATTTTAACTTTGTTTAGTTTGTCCGGATAATTTTAGAAACTGTTAAAAAGTTCGGACGGATATCAATAACTCAGTTTTTCCCCTGTCGGAAATTTTTTCAAAAGTTGGATTTTTCCTCGTGTTTAAGAACGTTCTAAGTCGTGCAAGTAACTCGGTGGACCTCTAGAAGACAACAAACCTTAACTCGATTATGTGACCGTCTTGAACTGCCCTTTGAACCTTAGGGTTTGGGGCAGTACGGCGTGCCACATGTGAGGCGTTGGCTTGACCCTTCTACGGCTGGACCATTGGTACTGTGGCATGTGATGGATGTTTTTAAACTGATTTCAAGTGTTGAGATATATTGGGGAAATCTTGGGTGCTTGATGATTCGATCAGAAAGTTTAACTTTTTCTATTTATCTGGAATGTGATACAATAATTGGAATCCACAGGTAGTTATGAGATAACTAATTTGAATATTATAAACATAGCAGTTTAGTCTCAGATGATCGGTTGCCACGGAATTTTGATGCGATCAAAAGTCCGTCGCAATCACGTAGCGTACGCGGATACTCGCCGGGTAAACTTAATAGACAGCCACGCCCCATAGCCCCGACCAAGTGACTGTAGGAGAACCCCGTCGCCGAAAGCATCCGTTCGGGTGCTCGCGGTAGCGGTGTTCCGCCTTAGTGCACTTCGTCGACGACATCTGGGGGTGCGGCCGTGTACTAAAGTTTGCGATGAGTATTCGATCAGGACGTCGGGAATCTTGTTGAATTGCCCGACTTGATATTGAAAAGAGTTTTCGATAATGAGACTAAAATGCGGGGTTTATAATTGTTAGGCATGAGATGTCTAAGGAATTCATCTGGTTAGGCATGCGATGTCTAAGGAGGTTGCGGATTCCAACTGTTGTAGTTTTACACTTTCTTTTCTGTGACCGTAAGCGTAGTATGTGGTGTATCGCCGGCTTCGTTGCTATACATCAACGACAATCGGGATATGCATACTTGCTTACGTTGATGATATGAGATATTATGTGTTGCTGTGATATGTTATATTGGATCGTCGCATTTTGAATAGCCGGGGGTTTTATGTGAGATGAGAGTTTTTTCTTTTTCGTTCATGTAAAATTCATTTGTATGTAATATTCTTTTATTGGGGCACTTCCAGGTAGCGGAAGATGTCACCGTTGTATATTATTTACTTTTCCGCATTAGGTAGACCCAAGGCGGGGAGCACAAGTAACCGGGTTCTAGGGTCCAGTGGGAGACCATCTCGAGGAGTCGGGACCGGGTCTCCTAACCCTAGAATTGGCAGTGTTACTTGCCGCTCTCGTAGGGGTCTAGGGATGTGGGTTTGGCTATTCATCGCGACCGTGGAATCCGTGTTTTATACAGGCTCGTATTGAAAACACGGACGTCCTAGTATATCCAATATTTCATATATGTTCTTCTGCTGCATTGTTCTGTGATGAGATCATATTACTGCCTGAGACGAATGTTTATATTATATATATGAGATATATGTTATATTGCAGATTTCGTTTCAAAAGAGATACTTTTGAAGCATAATAAAATGGGACTTCATTAATGAGATTAATGAAATAAAAGAAACCTAAGATGTTGTAGAAACTTGTTTAAAAACTGGTAGCTCTAGTTCTTGCTTTGCATAGCGGTGTTCCTTGTAGAACATCCAGCACCTTATTCGATAAGGAAAGGACCGAGATCCCTTCACCGGGAGTGACTCCTTTAGCAATAACTGGCAGATGCTACAAACTCGGTTTGTCTTTTGATTGCTTCTATAGTTCTTGCTTTGCACAGCGGTATATATGATCTATCCTGCACCTTATTCGATGAGGAAAGGGCCGACGATCCCTTCACCGGGAGTGACCCCTTTAGAAAAACTAGAAAAGCCTCAAAAGCACTCCATTTAAAAATCACTCGATTCTACAACGATATCAAGTTCATTACGCAAAAGGTTTTCTTAAAAACCTGTCGTAGCCCTCCGTCATTTCAGATAAGTAATAGTTAGTATTCATGCTGCGTTTGTTGACCTCTGTCAAGGCGTAGTGTGCGGTAGCTGATTAGTGCTTATCTGTATAAGCATATGATGTGATTGATTTAGGGTAGTCGTGCGACCTTGTTGACCTCTGTCAAGGGTCGTGCGGGTGGGTTTACTTCAATCAGGAAATGACGGGTTGAACTTGACTAGCAGCCTATGGTTTGTTGACCTCTGTCAAGGTCATAGGACGCTTGGGGCAAAATATTATTGGGAATTTCAAGTGTTGAAATTTGCAATGAGATTGCATACCTTCTATGAGATAGTTGGATCCTGATACCCGCTGCGAGTAAGAGTTACTCATGGGAGAGTTTTACACACTACGATTAGTCGATCAAGTAGGTGTCTAGAAAGGTGTCAACGGGGTTACGCCTCTGGGAAACGAGGTTTACTTTAATTAGGTTCGTGCGAAAGCACGGGGGACCTCCCTCAAAGTACCGACACTGGCCTGGCTGAAAGATTGGCGAACTTGTAGCGTGTAATTAATCCCGGCTAGTCTTTCCTTTTAGGGTTTGAAGGAAGATTTGATTAAAACAGTGGGAAACATCCTGATTAGATATATTAGATAACCAATCTAATCTTGCAAGAGCATACGCTGAGTGTTTTCTTCTCTCTCTCTCCAGGTAGCGACCATATCATGCCTTAATCAAGATAATAAAACGGATATATTGACCGAACCCGCTTGTTATACTGAGCTGGGAAACGTTGGTCCCGCTCCAACTTATAATTGTTATAAGACAGAGCAGGAATTTGGGGAATACCAGATTTCCCGTGCCGCCCAAACGAAGAAAGTGCATGTTGATGCATCATCTTCGGGTGTGTTCATTACATAGAACTGTTTCTCAGTATCCTTTACGTCCTGGGTATGTGATACCGGATCAGGATCCCGCATATGTAATCTGTTACATGGGCTACAGATAGGTAGAGAACTGAGAACGGGTGATAAGTTTCATGAGACAGAAAACGGTGCAAGTGTTGCAGCCAAGTCTGTTGGTCACTATCACCCTGTATTATCAGAATACATTGATTCTGAACAAATGTTATTAGATACCGAACCTGATATACAAAATCATATCAGTCTCTTTATAAGTAAAGAAATGATATAATTTTGTATTGTTGGATAATGTTTTGAACATTTCCTATATCAAGAGTTGATCGGTTCAGGCACGTTATCTAAAAGCATAGACGTTCTAAATTAAACTACAGTTCTTAGTATACAGAACACATACAAGAGGAAGAGTTCAGAAATGAATGAATCCTTCTTGAGGCATTGTAGTCTAGGTCATATCAATGCGACCCGACTAGCTGAAGTTACATTAAGATGCATATTTAAATTTGTTTGAATTTACATCTTGTGAAACTTGCCAGTCATGTCACAGAAATAAGATGACCATAGCTCTGTTTATTGGAAACAGAGAAAGAGTTAGTGAACTCTTGGGATTGATACATGCTGATGTATGAAAGTCTCCTGTCTACACATGCCAAGACCGGTTCTTTGTACTTCATTACATTCACTGATGATCTCTCAAGATTCAGACAAATGTTCCAGTTGAAACACAAGTCTGAACCTTTTGAGATATTCACGGAATATAAGTTAGAAGTAGAGAACCAAAAACGGGTATAAGTATTATGTCCTTTGATGCGATCAAGGAGGAGAATACTTGAGCACGGAATTCCTGGACTATTCTAAAGGAGAATGAGATTCTCTCTCAGCATTACTCCTCCGTATACACCATAGCACGATGGTATATCGGGGCGGAGCAAACTCACCCTATTAGATATGGTGTGCTCTATGATGAGTACTACTGAGTTTCCTATTTCCTTTTGGGAGTTATGCACTTGAGAAGCTGCATACCTATTGAATAGGGTTCAAATCAAATCAGTTGCCTACCACTTCATATGTGATATGGAAAGGGAAGAGCCCATATCTTAAGTTTGTTAAGATTTGGGGTTGTCCGGCCTATGACTAAAAGCAAAATCCGGACAAGCTCGAGGCAAGGTCTGTTATGTAGAACTGGAAGGGTTCCAGCTATACAAACTGCAGCTGATGATTTGGTACAACCAAAGGACTCAATAGTTTCCAACGAACCTCAGCCTCTCCGCCGATCTAGTAGGGTTCCTCACCCACCTGAGAGATACTTTGGTTTCTCTATGACAGTGGGAGCGAGGATTGCATCATGAGATGATGACCCAACTAGTTTCGAGCTGGCCATCAGGAGTGGGACTCTGTAAGAATGGCTGGATGCTTAGCGATCTGAGATGGAATCTTTATACACCAACAAAGTATGGACTTTGGTTGCTTTATCTGAAGGGTTAAACCCCATCAGGAGCGAGTATATCTTGAGAAGATTACTTGGTGTACATGGAAAAGTTGAGACTTTCAAAGCTATACTTAAGTCCATCCAGATCCTACTTGCCACGACTACATACCATGACTATGATATCTGGCGGTTGGGTGTCATGACAGCTTTTCTAAATGATGTTTTAGAAGAGAACGTCTATAAGTACACAGCCAGAGGGCTTCGTAGACAGTGGGAGCAGCGGAAACGTGTACAAGATGTTTTATATGATAAAACAGGCATCGCGGAGTTGGAACATCTGTTTTGATGTGGTAGTCAAAGAGTTTGACTTCATCAAAATGGTAGATGAACCTAGCATATGCAAAAAGGTAGTAGAGAGTATAGTGGTGATCCTCGTAGAGTACGTGGATGACATACTCTTGATAGGGAAGAAGTTTCCTATGCTACGCTCGGTCAATCTCCGCTTATCACAAGGATTCTCCATATAGGATCAAAGTGATACCTCCTAAATCCTGGGTTTTTGGATCTATGAGATAAATCTAATTGGATGTTAGGATACTCACTAGTTGTAGTGAGATGGTATCAATCGATCCTGGGGAGAATCACTGGAAAGGTTCCAGGGTGATAAGTACGACTGAATGTCAGTCGCAGGCGTTGTCTTTACCCTCAGTGGAGGGACGGTATGTTGGAAGAGTTCCAAGCTAGATACCGTGACTTACTAGACGATTAAAGGCAAGATACATCGTTACCAAGGATACTACCAAAGAGGCAGTCTGGATATATATAAGTTCATGCGATGAACTTCGTTCCTACCATTGTGTGACAATGGAGTTGTGGCTTTAGCCAAGGAACTACCGTCCCATCAGAAATCCAGATATAATTCTTAGGCAGTATCACCTGATCATGGAGATGGTTGATCTCCAGGGAGATCGAGGTTAGGAGAGTAGACACAGAGGACAACAGCGCGGATCCACTCACAAAGGCCTTTTTCCCTGTAGAGACTTTTATGGGATGGTTGAGTATGAGATACTTCAACCGCAGCTAATTGTTGGGTATGCGATACCATAACAGATGGCCCTAGTGCAAGTGGGAGATTGTTAGTTATATGTATGCCCTAGAGGCCATTACTGTACATGCGATGTATATTGTAGTGGATGCTAGGACATATATAGGGAGGACTTTCTTGCTCGACATGATAGTATGCTATCTGGTTGTACTTTATCTTAACATGTACTCTGATTGTCTCTATATTACATGTTGATAAAGCCCTTAGGATGTGTACTCGACTACTGGGACTATGATGAGATCATACTAGTGGGGCCACGGTAGTCGACGAGTACATCCTATAACTGTTCCTAGTCGAGGGTATATCGAGACAGGGCATCGATACACCAGAGTAGACTAGCGTATACGCATCTTGACCCATATGATGGGCGATGGATGATCCCATATCCATCGGTGTTTGACATCAAGGATGGTGTACGGGTGCTCAGTACAGACTGGGTACACTGGACGGACTCGCCGAGAACTCCCAGATGGTATTATACCATACGTCAGATGGCAGTTCTCCGGTGACACTGGTACAGAGTAGTCTGTTGACCCGAGATCGTCATAGAGTCTTGTGTGATTCCCACTGTGCTTTGATTTCCATCATACCACGTCCAAGAGGGCGTGCAAAAAGGTGGCTTTTGGGTACAGTCCCGAATCACATGGAGGCAATGAGCGATAGGAGGGGATTCGTCTCTCCCGGTATAGGGAGTTGATGTTGTGCTGTGTTCGATTGGCTATAACCGGAAATCCCTGGCCAGGGTTGCTGAGATTTACTGGTAAGTGTTATCAGTAGTTTCTCGAACTGTTATAGACCTCATATCGACACGACTTATCGATCTACCGGGGTCTGACGTTTACCACCCATAGGCGAGATATGCAACATATCAGACGACGAGACCGGACTGTACGGGAGTGTTACTGTTTGGATTCACAGGAGAAGTTACAGGCTTGCTTGTTGATCTTCTGAGCGCTCAATACCTGGGTAGCTGTTACGTTTAGCTGACCGCTTGCAGCTTGTGGGTGTTTGATATGATCACCACCTACTGCCGGCGTATTGACGATTCTTTAGAGTCCTACACAGAGGTTTCTTGACTCAGGCAAAACGGAGTAGGAGCACATATGTGATATGTGCGGGACCGAGGATAATGCGATATGTGATACCGTATTATATTCTCGCGATATTTGATATCAGCCGGGTCATCGGATCAAGTGTTGATTCGATGAATCGGTACGGATAAATATTAGTCGGTTATATGCGATATAGCCGGATTGTCGGATCAAATGTTGATTCGATAATTTAATGTATAATAATATATATGATATATTAAATTACATTAACTAATATTTGCTCACTAAAAGATTCTTTTTCTCACTCGGGTAATACATTGATATATATGCGATATATGTTAAATGTATTATTTTATTTTGGTTACAATAAATATTATATATGTGATATATAATATTGTAACATGATATGATAAATAATGCAACATGTTTAGTAGAGTTTAAACATGATTAGGGTTTGGATTAGGGTTAACACTTCTAGTTGATTCTAGAAGCTTTTCTTTTGTCATGATAAAGATATTTGTGTAGATTTTTATCTATGATTCATAGTTAACTCAACCCAAACCCTAACCCTTGGTTAATTCTCTACAAAGGTTTACTTGACCATGGTTGCATAATTCATCATATTATTCTTTTCCTATTCATCACAAAAGGAAAATTCTATTATTGTTCATCTTCTTCCTTCATTCTTTCATGGAAAAAAGCTTTCTTGATTTTTTCCAAGTGATGAATAATTGTGAGAAAAATATAAATAAAGAGAGCAAAAATCCTACTTCATCATCCTCATCTTCCCTTGCCATTTAGATGAGGGTGTTCACATCATTTCTTGAGTGTTAGCTTGTGTTAAAGAAACTTCAAGGTAGATCATCTTAGTATCGAAGATCGGAAGCAAAGGTTGCGTCTTTCTATTCGTGGAACCTCTCGAGAGTCCGGATCCCGATGATCGCAGCGAAGGGACCACAACATGGAGCATATGAAGTGAAGGACCGGATCTACAAAGGTTGTAATCCCTCTCACTTAGTGTTAAAATGTTTAGCATGCTTGTTTTCGCCTAATCTCTAGTTTAAAGTTCCGTATTCGGGTTGTTCGGCACGGCTAAATTTTTAATCGGGCATGGTTGATGCCTCGTAGACCCTTGTGCGCGTGCCTAGCAACCCTACAAAAGCCATGACGCAACGCCTCCTTCAACAGGCTGAGAAAGATGAAAATGTCGCTCCCTGTCAACCTGTTGCAAAAAAGGCTCGACGCAGAAGCAGAAACAAGTCGGAAAGCAGAAAAGGCATTCAACAGCGACAAAGCGGGAACAAGAAGTCACGCAGTCGGGAATCGAGCGGTCCGGATTTATCCCTTATGAAAAAGATGGGTCGAGCATACTCTTTTCCTCAAGACAAGACAAAGAAGATACTTGACCTAGCTATAAAGCACCAAATGCTTACACTTCCGGAGTCCAAGCGCCCTGAACAAGCAGGCGATGTCTCACACCCGAACTACTGCTCTTATCACAGGGTAATAGGACACCCTCTCGAAGATTACTTCACCTTCAAGAATTGGGTCGAAGATCAGTATCAGCTCGGCAAGTTCGCTCTATCTGACAGTTGGAGGGTAACGCCGCCACAGAAGCATGAACCCAAAGCCACGAGAGCAGAACCAGATCCACATCAGTCTCGAAAACGAGCCCGTACTTGTCATATGATAACAATATCCAAAGAAGAGCCCGAGAATATGGATGACCTCCCCTGGTGCTTCGAAAACAGCGGTGACGGGATGATCTCGGAATTTCGACCAGTGCCGAAAGAGCTGGAAGATGGAATACACACAACTGCGGATAACCTCAAGAAAATTGAGTTGGGGACGGCAAACGACCCGCGACCGACGTTCGTTAGTGAACTGTTGTCTGAAAAAAGGGTGGCTTCATTAAGAGACATGCTTATGCAGTATAAAGATTGCTTCGCGTGGAACTATTCCGAAATGCCAGGACTAGATCCAGAAATCGTTGTGCATAAATTGGCGATATCCCCGGACGTTAAAGCAATCAAACAAGCACTGAGAAGAATGCAGCTCGAGCTTGAGATGAGCATTAACGCCGAAGTCAAGAAGCTGATCGACTCTGGGTTTATCTAGGAAGTTCAGTATCCCGATTGGATCGCCAACATTGTCCCGGTAATGAAGAAAAATGGGACGGTGCGCATATGTGTAGACTTTCGGGATCTCAATAAAGCCTTCCTGAAGGACGATTTCCCAGTGCCAGTCACCGAGCTGATGATAGATAACACGTCCACTCACGAGATTTTCTCCTTCATGGACGGCTCATCAGGATATAATCAGATAAAGATGCATCCCGAAGACCAGAAGCACACCACTTTCTGGACCCCTTTGGGTATATTCTGCTACAAGGTGATGCCCTTCGGTCTAAAAAACACCGGTGCCACCTACCAAAGGGTCATGACGAAGATCTTCGATGACGTTATACATGAAATCGTCGAATGCTATATCGACGATCTCATGGTGAAAAGCAAATCATATGAGGAACATCTCGAGCATCTGAAGACTGTATTTCAACGCCTTCGGAAATACAACTTGAAGATGAACCCTCTCAAGTGCGCATTCAGAGTTTCCTTGGGCAAATTCTTGGGATTCATCGTCCGACACTGAGGTATCGAGATAGATCCGTCAAAGATCAAGGCGATCATGGGAATGACTCCGCTAAGGACTCTCAAACAATTGCGGTCTCTCCAAGGAAAGCTCGCGTACATCCGGCGATTTATAGCCAACCTTTCAGACAAGTGCCGCCCTTACAGTCACCTGATGAAGAAAGGAACCCCTTTCGTTTGGGATCACAAATGCCAGAGCACGCTGGACGAGATCAAGCAATACCTGCAGAATCCGCAAGTGTTGGCTGCTCCGGTTAAGGGAAAGCCTCTCATTCTTTATACAAACGCCCTCGAAGGTTCCTTAGGTGCATTATGGGCACAAGATAACGGACAAGGGAAAGAAAGAGCTCTTTATTACTTAAGTCGAGTTCTCCCAGGGGCAGAAAGCAACTACTCCCCCATCGAAAAACATTGCCTGGCGTTGATCTTCGCGATAACAAAGCTCAGGCACTATGCGTTGGCTCATGAAGTCCGTCTCATTTCGAAGGTGGACCCCCTTAAATATTTAATGTCGAAGGCCATATTGACAGGGAGACTCGCTAAATGGGCCTTGCTCTTAATGGAGTTTTCGATAACCTACCAGCCTCTCAAGGCAGTGAAGGGCCAGGCCATCTCCGACTTCCTCGCTGAGCATCTGATACCTGCTGATTCCCCTCTGAATTACGAACTTCCAGACGAACATGCGTTTGATGCAATCGACAATAGTGATACCCGATAGGAACTCTATTTCGTTGGAGCGTCTTCCATGAAGAAGCACAAAAAAAGAACCCCTATAATCAAATCGGGGGTGGGCCTCATCTTCGCAACTCCATAAGGAGGGATAATGCGCTTTGCTTTCTCCTTAACAGAGCCAAGGACGAACAATGAAGCCGAATATGAAGCTTTGATAGCAGGCCTCGAGATCGCCATCGATATGGGAATCGAAAACCTCCTTATATACGGAGATTCTCAACTGGTCGTCAGTCAAGTAAATGGTGACTACCAAATGTGCAAACCTGAACTGGTAAAGTATGGCGAAAGAGTACAGCAATTACTGACTCAAATCCCCTCCTACATGCTGGAAAGCATACCGCGTGCAGAAAATAGCAAGGCGGACGCGTTAGCTAAGCTTGCTAAAGAGCTGGCCGACGAGAACCTCGATGACGTAAGAATCGTGGTACAAAGCCGTCTAGTGCTTGCCCCAACAGATATATCTCCGGAATCATCCGAAGAAAAGGGACTGACTGAGCAAATGACTATGCAACTAAAAGACCAGAAAAAGGCTGAGGATTGGAGAGAAGTCTGTTTAGACTACTACAAATCCCGCCAAACACCTGAAGATGCATCCTCAAGACATCGGCTCATGAAACGAGCCCTGTCTTTCGCCTTCGTCAATGATATCTGTACAAGAGGTCGTTTGATTCTCTATGGTTGAAATGTCTGGGACCTGACGAAGAAAAAAGAGTCGTTCAGGAAGTTCACGACGGACTCTGCGGTTCTCACCAAGCAGGTCCAAAGATGAAGTTGAAGATTAAACGGATGGGCTACTATTGGCCAACGATGATTCAGGACTGCCTCGAATATGCGAAGCAATGCCACTCATGTCAGATTCATGAGGACTTTATCCATCAGCACCCAAATCCTCTACATCCAACAGTGGCTAGCTGGCCGTTCGAAATGTGGGGGACTGCCGTAATCGGCCCCATTGAACCAGCATCGTCCAGGGGACATCGATTCATCTTGGCGACGACTGACTACTTATCCAAATGGGTAGATGCAGTACCGCTGAGGGAAGTGAAGACGGAGAATATCCTCCATTTCTTCAAGACGCACGTCATTTATCGGTTTGGAACTCCGCGACGGATCATCTCCGATAACGGGCTAGCCTACCGAAGCCACAAGATCAGCCGCTTCGCGCAACAACACAACATAGACTGGAGATATTCCTCAGTTTATAATCCTCGAGCTAATGGTCTAGCTGAGGTTTTCAACAAGACCTTGACGAAGATTGTGAAGAAGACGGTGTCCCGAAATAAGAAGGACTGGCACGAGAGACTTCAAGAAGCTCTCTGGGCGTATCGAACTACGTTCAAAACGGCTACGAACACAACGCCGTACGCATTAGTCTTCGGTACAAAAGCAGTACTTCCCCTCGAGATAGAATTACCTTCTCTGCGAGTGGCAGTCCACTACAAGCTGACGGACGAAGAAAATGCTCACCTTCGGCTTGAGGAGCTTGATGCCCTTGATGAAACCCGGTTCATAGCGCAACAAAATCTGGAGGCTTATAAAGCAAAGATGACGCGCTCATATGAAAGATTGACCAGGCCGAGGACATTTCGCCAAGGCGAACTCGTGCCAGTGGTCAAAAGACCTATGATCCCCAATCGCGCCAAATGGGGAAAATTCGAGACGAACTATGAAGGCCAGTACATCATAGACAAGGTCTACCAGGGTGGAGCCTATCTACTCATGGATATGCACGGTGAAAGATCTTTCAGGCTAATAAACGGTCGCTTCCTAAAGAAATACTACGCTTAATGAGTCACAGCCTAGGTCAATGATAGATGACGACGACTATTTCCGCTCGCTATCTTCCTAAGCTCAAAACTCTATAAGTAGTAGCTGGCCTTCTTCAATGACGGACTGAAACGTCCTTAAACTAATGACGGACCACTACGTCCGAAAACTAGCTGACGGACCGAAACGTCCTTAAACTACCACCGCAACATCCTCAGGTTGACGAGATAAAAAAAATAATAAAGACGGTATGTCCATAAGCGAAATGGGCATAGATGAAAACCCGAAAGGGCTCCGTGAGTAAAAATAGCAGGGCTACCGGTGAGTGTTCGTGAAAACCCGAAAGGGCGCGAGCTCGTTAAAAAAAAGAATAAAGAGAATAAAAAAAGATGGTATGTCCATAAGCAAAATGGGCACGGATGAAAACCCGAGAAAGGGCTCCATGAGTAAAAACAGCAGGGCTACCGGCGAGTGTTTGTGAAAACCCGAAAGGGCGCAACCTCGTTAAAAGACACTTGCAGGGTCCTCTCGACCTTGTAAGGAGAAAGCACCCGCTTGAGATCCTTACGACTCACAGGGAAGCAACACACTTAGAGATCCTCACTATTCCTAAGGAGAAACCACACTTGCGAGATCGTCACGATTCGTAAGGAGAACTCTCTTAAAGCAGAGAAAGGCCAGGCCATCGCCGACTTCCTCGCTGAGCATCCGATACCGGCTGATTCCCCTTTGAATTGCGAGCTGTCAGACGAACATGTGTTTGATGCGATCGACGGTAGTGATGTCCGATGGGAACTCTATTTCGATGGAGCGTCTTCCATGAAGAAGCGCAAACAAAGCACCCCTATAATCAAATCGGGGATGGGCCTCATCTTCGTAACTCCACAAGGAGGGATAATGCGCTTTGCTTTATCCTTAATAGAGCCGAGGACAAACAATGAAGCCGAATACGAAGCTTTGATAGTAGGCCTCGAGATCGCCATCGACATGGGCATCGAAAACCTCCTCATATATGGAGATTCTCAACTGGTCGTTAGTCAAGTAAACGGCGACTACCAAACGTGCAAACCAGAGTTGGTGAAGTACGGAGAAAAGGTGCAACAACTGTTGACCCAAATTCCTTCCTACACTTTGGAAAACATACCGCGTGCGGAAAACAGCAAAGCGGACGCGTTAGCCAAGCTCGTTAAAGAACTGGTTGATGAGAACCTCGATGACATCAGAATTTTGGTACAAAGCCGTCGGGTGCTTGCCCCAGCGGAAATATCTCCGAAATCATCCGAAGAAAAGGGAGCGACTGGGCAAATAGCTATGCAAATAAAAGACCAGGAAAAGGCTGAGGATTGGAGAGAAGTCTTTATAGACTACTTCAAATCCCGTCGAACGCCTGAAGATGCGTCCTCAAAACATCAGCTCATGAAACGAGCTCTGTCTTTCGTCTTCGTCAATGATACTCTGTAAAAGAGGTCATTTGATTCTCTGTGGTTGGGATGTCTGGGACCTGAAGAGGCGAAAAGAGTCGTTCAGGAAGTTCACGACGGACTCTGCGGTTTTCACCAAGCAGGCCCGAAGATGAAGTTGAAGATTTTACGGATGGGCTATTATTGGCCCACGATGATTCAGGACTGCCTCGAATATGCGAAGCAATGCCACTCATGCCAGATTCATGGGGACTTTATCCATCAACATCCAAATCCACTACATCTAATGGTGGCTAGCTGGCCATTCGAAATGTGGGGAACTGACATAATCGGCCCCATCGAACCAGCATCGTCCAGGGGACATCGATTCATCTTGGCGACGAATGACTACTTCTCCAAATGGGCAGAAGCAGTACCGCTGAGGGAAATGAAGACGGAGAATATCCTCCATTTCTTCAAGACGCACATCATTTATCGTTTTGGAACTCCGCGACGGATCATCTCCGATAACGGGCCACTTCACGCAACAACACAACATAGACCGGAGATACTCCTCAGTTTATAATCCCCGAGCTAACGGTCTAGCTGAGGCTTTCAACAAGACCTTGACGAAGATTTTGAAGAAGACGGTATCCCGAAATAAGAAGGACTGGCACGAGAGACTACAAGAAGCTCTCTGGGCGTATCGAACTACGTTTAAGACGGCCACGAACACAATGCCGTATGCGTTGGTCTTCGGTACAGAAGCAGTACTCCCCATCGAGATAGAGTTACCCTCTCTACGAGTGGCAGTGTACTACGAGCCGACGGACGAAGAAAATGCTCACCTTCGGCTTGAGGAGCTTGATGCCCTTGATGAAACCCGGCTCATAGCGCAACAAAATCTGGAGGCTTATAAAGCAAAGATGACGCGCTCATATGAAAGATTGACCAGGACGAGGACATTCCGCCAAGGCGAACTCATGCTAGTGGTCAAAAGACCTATCATCCCCAATCGCGCTAAGCGGGGAAAATTCGAGCCGAACTATGAAGGCCCGTACATCATAGACAAGGTCTACCAGGGTGGAGCCTATCTACTCATGGATATGCACGGTGAAAGGCCTTTCAGGCCAATAAACGGTCGCTTCCTAAAGAAATACCATGCTTAATGAGTCACAGCCTAGGTCAATGATAGATGACGACGACTATGTCCGCTCGCTATCTTCCTAAGCTCAAAACTCCAT
Organism: Agapanthus africanus; assembly: GCA_030015575.1. Classification (NCBI taxonomy): domain Eukaryota; kingdom Viridiplantae; phylum Streptophyta; class Magnoliopsida; order Asparagales; family Amaryllidaceae; genus Agapanthus; species Agapanthus africanus. Next base: position 13,216,149 of record JASDDO010000028.1, on the reverse strand, counting down.
CAGTAGTAGCTGGCCTTCTTCAATGACGGACCGAAACGTCCTTAAACTAATGACGGACCACTACGTCCTAAAACTGGCTGATGACCGAAACGTCTTTAAACTACTACCGCAGCATCCTCAGGCTGATGAGATAAAAAAAATAATAAAAATAATAATAAAAAGATAATAAAGACGGTATGTCCATAAGCGAAATGGCCACGGATGAAAACCCGAAAGGGCTCCGTGAGTAAAAACTGCAGGGCTACCGGCGAGTGTTCGTGAAAACCCGAAAGGGCGCGACCTCGTTAGAAAAAAGAATAAAAAAAGACGGTATGTCCATAAGCGAAATGGGCACGGATGAAAACCTGAAAGGGCTTCGTGAGTAAAAACAGTAGGGCTACCGGCGAGTGTTTGTGAAAACCCGAAAGGGCACAACCTCGTTAAAAGACACTTACAAGGTCCTCTTGATCTTATAAGGAGAAACCACCCGCGTGAGATCCTTACGACTCACAGGGAAGCAACACACTTAGGGATCCTCACGATTCCTAAGGAGAAATTACACTTGCGAGATTCTCACAACTCGTAAGGAGAACTCTCTTATGGGACCCTCACGGCTCATAAGATTTGAAAGTCTTAACTTACAGAGACCTGAACCTGTTCTTAAGAAACCCCCACAACCTTCGATAGTGCCCTACAAGCGGCTCAATACTGATCCTTGTATATAATCCATGGGCGCAAATAAACATTTCCCTAACAAAGTCCCACCCGTGACTAGGGATATGTCCATATGGTGAGCAACCCTTGTAAGTCCTCTCGACTTATAAGGAGAAAACCCTCTTGTAAGATCCTTACGACTTGCAGGGGAACATGCACTTAGGAATCCTCACGATCCCTAAGGAGAAAACACACCTACGAGAGCCTCATGACTTGTAGGGAGAAATACCTTTGTGAGACCCTTACGGCTCATGATGTCAAAAGCCTTAGTCGACGGGATCCTAACCCTGTTCGCTAAGCCACCTTTGTTCGACATCGACAGAGGCAAATGATGATTCTCTCCTGGCAATATCCCAGTTGTAGCGATGTTGATGCCTAAACCGGTATCAAATTCCAAGCCCTTTCATGGCAAATGATGATTTGCTCCTGGCAATATTCCAGTTGTCGCGATGCTGATGCTGATGCTGAGATTGACACCAGATTCCAAGTTCTACACTCGCGATAAAAATTAGCGAGCTAAAAATGCATACGAAATAGCCGAAATGATGGGGCAATTTGCAACAAAATCAGCAAGTAAAAAAATGTATGCATGCAAAATAGCCGAAATGATGAGGCAACTTGCAACAAAATCAACAAGTAAAAAAATGTATGCATGCAAAATAGCCGAAATGATGGGGCAACTCGCAATAAAAAGCAGCGAGTGAAAATAAAATAAATAGTCGAAATGATTGGGCAACTCACAATAAAAAGCAGCGAGTAAAAAAAAAAATAGCCGAAATGATTGGGCACCGCGAAAAATAGCCGAAATGATTGGGCAATAGCGACTTTCGCTATATAAAAGCTGAAATGATAGAGCATCGCGGAAAGAAATAAAAAATATATATATATTGAAATTTATGCCCTACAGGCGATATCACAGCAATCCCTGTATACAATCCAGGGGCTCAAACAAAGAAGGAAACGCATCTTCCCTCCCCATGCATCAGAAAACGGAGCCAAGTCTTGATGGTAACTCATATAAAACCTGAAAGACGATCGGAGATCATCTCGCACCAGCGCGGAGTGGTCACCACCTCGACGTCCATCACGACAACGTTCTTCCTCTAACAAGATTCGGACGTGACAAAGCAAACGAAGCGAAGGCCAAATTCCCAGTTTCATGGTCTTAACGGCAAGTCATATAAAGCCTGAAAGACAATCGGAGATCATCTTGCACCAGTGCGGAGTGGTCACCACCTCGACGTTCGTCTCTACACAACAGACGAAATGTCACTACAGCGTCCCTCCTCCAACAAGATTCTGACACACCATAGCAAGCGAAACGAAGGCCAAATTCCTAGCTTCAGGGTCTTGACAGTAACTCATATAAAACCTGAAAGACCACCAGAGATCATCTCAACCCCGAAAAAATCAGTGTCCTTGGCAAATACCTCGATTCAGGAAAACCAGTGTCCTTGACGAGAGCACCTCGATTCGCATCGACCCGCAGAGAAATCAGTGTCTTTGCAGGAATACCTCGACTCGTCTCAACCCCAGGGAAATCAGTGTCCTTGGCAACCTCCTCGATTCAGGGAAACCAGTGTCCTTGACAAGAGCACCTCGATTCGTGTCGACCCGCAGAGAAATCAGTGTCTTTGCAGGAATACCTCGACTCGTCTCAACCCCAGGGAAATCAGTGTCCTTGGCAACCTCCTCGATTCAGGGAAACCAGTGTCCTTGACGAGAGCACCTCGATTCGCATCGACCCGCAGGGAAATCAGTGTCTTTGCAGGAATACCTCGACTCGTCTCAACCCCAGGGAAATCAGTGTCCTTGGCAACCTCCTCGATTCAGGGAAACCAGTGTCCTTGACGAGAGCACCTCGATTCGCGTCGACCCGCAGGGAAATCAGTGCCTTTACAGGAATACCTCGACTCATCTCAACCCCACGGAAATTAGTGTCCTTGGCAACCTCCTCGATTCAGGGAAACCAGTGTCCTTGACGAGAGCACCTCGATTCGCGTCGATCCACAGGGAAATCAGTGTCTTTGCAGAAATACCTCGACTCGTCTCAACTCCGAGGAAATCAATGTCCTTGGCAAATACCTCAATTCAGGGAAATCAGCGTCCTTGACGAGAGCATCTCGATTCGCGTCGACCCGCAGAGAAATCAGTGTCTTTGTAGGAATACCTCGTCTCGTCTCAACCCCAGGGAAATCAGTGTCCTTGGCAACCTCCTCGATTCAGGGAAACCAGTGTCCTTGACGAGAGCACCTCGATTCGCGTCGACCCGCAAAGAAATCAGTGTCTTTGCAGGAATACCTCGACTCGTCTCAACCCCAGGGAAATCAGTGTCCTTGGCAACCTCCTCGATTCAGGAAAATCAGTGTTGTTTACCCTAATCAGAGCAAAGCTCTATTAAAATTCCAAGGCGGGAGATGAAGCAACGCTTCTGTTTCCCCAATCAGAGCAAAGCTCTGCTTTGAAATTAAAGAAGCAACGCTTCAGATTCCTTGCGCTGCGCGCAACGCGCCACGTGTCAAAATCAGACACACCGGCACAGGGAGCACTGCGCCCAAGGCAGCGCACCCAATCAGAGCAAGGCTATATTTAAAATAGAAATAAAGGAAGCAGCGCTTCATATGATCTGCGCTCTGCGCTGCGTGACACGTGTCAGCGCAGTTGCGCTCTGCGCTGCGCGACACGTGTCAAGCGCAAGTGCGCTTGCGTCAACTGTGCCAGTACTACAACAGAATTAAAATTCCAGAAAGATCTTTCTGATCTTATTAAAACAATAAGATTCTCTCCTGTAAAACAGGAGCCCTTGGATCAAAGATCTAACGGTGGGGAAAAATCCCTAAATCACTCAGAGAAAGATCTCTTTAACTGATTTAACAAATCAATTGGCTCTATATAAAGGCCCCTAGACTCCAAGTCTAAAAGATATTGACATTGACATACAGAGAGATATACATAACTCCTCTAAAGAAAATTTTGAGAAGAGCTCAAAGAAAAAAAGGTAAAAACCTTTAATAAAAGAAGAATTTTCTTCTATAAAGATCAATGATCTAAGAACAAGATCAAGATCTTCAATTAAAAAGGAAAAAAAAATCAAAAAGATCCAATCACAAAAAGATAAAAAGAAGTATTACTTCACAGATTATTTGATCTACATAAAGGAATTGCCTTTTGGTGAACCATTGGTTCTGGAATTTTAAAAGATTCTTTTCTTTAATCCAAAATTGGATCAAGATATTAAACAGTGCCCTGCACCTGTAAAATTTGCACTGTTGCGCTCTTGGGTTGGCGCAAGCCACCAGAGAGCGCCACGTGTCAGCCCCAGAACAAACTGCACCTTGCGCTTTAAAACCAGAGCACTGCTCTCTTAAAATTGGCGCAAGTCACCAGTGCGCGCCACGTGTCAGCAGCGCAACAGCGCAGCACACTGCGCTTGCCCTCACCAGAGCGTGACACGTGTCACCTCCACATGCGCTTGCGTCTTGCGCTGGCGCAAAGCGCCTGACAAGCCACGTGGCGCTCTGTTAGACTAATTAATGCAGTGCATTATTAAAAAGAAGGGCAGAGCCCAATTAAAAGGGGCTAATATGCCTAATAAAATGCAATGCATTATAAAAAAAAAAGGGAGACAGAGCCCAAATATAGGTCTGTCGGACCAAAACAGATGCTGTGCATCATTTTAAAAAAAGGGCAGAGCCCAAATAAAGGTCTAATAGACCAAACAAAAATACCATGCATTATTGAACAAGGGCAGAGCCCTAGTAAAGGCCTAACAGGCCAAATGCAAATAAATGTTGAACATTTTCAACTGGACTTAGCCCAATACTGGCCGTAAGTACTCAAATTAAAATTGATTGAGCACGACTGCTCTCTTAAATCAATTTACACCCGGTTCAAGGGTACATCTCCGAACTCCTCTGATATTTATCGTTGTAATCCTTCAACGTCGTCAGAGAGGTGGCGGGTCCCGACAACCACACATCGATACGGACTGTGGGGTCCTTAAACTCATGGACTAATGCATCCTTAAACCAACAATACGGACTGTGGGGTCCTTAAACTCATGGACTAATGCGTCCTTAAACCAATAATACGGACTGTGGGGTCCTTAAACTCATGAACTTATGCGTCCTTAAACCAACAATACGGACTGTGGGGTCCTTAAATTCATGGACTTATGCGTCCTTAAACCAATATTCGTCCCCAAAATGGGAACAATGGACCACCATGTCCCTAAACTGGCAATGGACCACCATGTCCCTAAACTGGAACAATCGAGCCCCCAAATGCTCTTTTGTTGAATATAAACGATCCCGTTAAGTTGATCTCAGTCTCAAATTGGACTAACGTATCCTTAACAAACGTTTAAGTTGATTTTAGCCCTAAATATGGCTAACGTATCCTTAAACCAAAACCCCAAACCCAAATCTAAGAAAATACGGATTTGGACTAATCCACGTCCTACGGGTGACGACATAAATTAGTCTCCGTATACAATCCACGGGCAATCACAAACAAAACAAACCCACGACACGAAGTGAAATTTTAGAGAACTGCGATGCGGTAGCGTAATTAACTGCAGGGGCTTGCGCCTACAGGGAAGAGCGTCCCCACAATCAAAAACCCCTCAAGCGAGGGGGAATCTGACGAAGTCTGCTACCTCGGCTGCATCTGTCTAAACCTCCGATACACGGTGCCATAAATCAACTTGGCATCTTCGGAGAGGTGGACGGATAAAACCAAATAGCATCTGCCCCGAATCTTAGGCAAGACGTCCATGTCCTTGCCGCCACTCGGAGGGGAACAGATTCTGGCATGCCCGGTGGGACCATTTCCTTTTTCCACTCCACACTTCGTGTGTCTTGTTTTTCCCGCGATCAAATAATCGCGGTGCGTATGTTTTTGGTTGCCCTTAGGGGAGTGGATATTGAAGCCGGCATTTCGTCTCTATGAAGAATAGCATTTGCTCCCACCCTAGCAACTCGGGCTCTGTCATATCCGGCGGAGTCAAGTATGGGTCACTTGCAGCCTCAAATCTCTGCAATCCGGCTCTTCAGGAAATCAACGGGCTTCTTTTTGGGTCGATGCTCCCACCTCCCACCCTCGGTGCCTCAACGTCGATGGAGGAAGCCCAGAGGATGTCTGTCATCTACAGGCAGGCTCCCCAAGCAGCAGCCTTGCCGACGAAATCAGTCCTCAAACAACTGGAACATGCCAAAGACTAAGATTGACGCAGGGGGCAGAATATTCAAGCTCTTCAAGAAATCAATGGCTTCAAACTGCACTAACTGCAACAACAACTCTCGCTCTGTCCCATCTGGAGGAGTAACTTACGGGCCCCAAGCGGCCTCCCTTCTCACTATGCCAGTGGAGCAGGTAACTCAAGCCATCACTGGGCTATTCTTCGGGACCATGCCCCCGACAACGAGCTTCAGCGCTCCTGTACCATCGCAAGAAGCTCCCAAGAAGTCGTTTTTCAGTGCTCCTATGCTTATTTACGCCCTACTTTGCATTATACTATATATAAGCACACAAAAAATTGTGATAATAAAAGAGTAGAAAGTGAAAAATTATATTTAAAAGATAGGAATAGTTTAAGAAAAACAATAAAGTTAGATGTTTTCTTAAATGAAACTAGTAATAAGTAGTTATGAGCTGTTGTCCTAAAGGTTAGTAAGATGAAGGAAATTACTAATCTGAGGATAAAAATAAGCCTGAAAAATAGTTCCTATTCTGGAAGCCAAACATTTGAACGTTGATACCCTATTATACGCACTTGCACACATCTTGAAACTCGGGATAGTAGAGGATACCTTGAAATGCTCTTGTCTAAAAGCCAAAGTATGAAAAAAATAAAAGTGGAGAATAAAAGATAAAATGGTGAAAAGAAAAATGAATACTGGTTTTGTTATCACCGAGGCAGCAATAAAAAAATATAGCGAGGGGGCTTTATCACCTAGTGCCTTAGACCAATTGGTTTAGGAGCAACTACTAAGCCTTAGGTGTTGCAAGACGAGGACAAACACCTAATTAGCAAGCATATGAGTAATCGGTCAGTTAATACCTCAAGAAGTATTAACGGTCGCATGAAGAATGTGTGAGCAAATTCCATCTAAATATCTTTTAAAAAGTACTCAGGTAGATGGACAAGAGTATGATTGCTTGAATTGAATTCTCTGAGTGTAGGGATGTCCAGTTCACACACGTAGGGGTATATGATCAATGTTTGGAAGAAAGGTAGGAATGAAAACTAAGGGCGATGTTTTATTGAGGGATAATGTGATTTCTAACATTTTTTTATGACTATTAAGATAGGGCTCATAGCAATTGAAAAGCTGATATAGTTGAAAACTCTTATTTTCAAGTTCTTTCTTTTATAGTTCTTATCTTTATATAACTTTAGCCATCTCTCTTTTATTATAGGATTTTGTGGGTGTAATCCATAGAAAACCCTCAGGAGACAACACTCCTACTAGGGATATGCCACTGGCGCCGAGTAAGGAAGGTTGGGGGCAACTCTCCTTCTGGACTGATCCCACCGACTCCAACGGCGGAAATTGATGCCGCTGTTCCAACTGGGAACAGCTTTGAACCACTTAGGAAGGTCCGCAAGAACTCTCCGACTGCCGTGCTGAAAAGATCTCCTCCACCTATGAAGAGCGCTACAAAGGTGAAGTCGGAACAGCCCCCTCAACGGCTATCCTCTAAAACCTACAAGGTCCGGCGTCAAGTCCAAGACCCGGTGATTGATTCAAATTTCTCCCGCAAGCATAAGAAGCCGAAGGTCCGACAGTTGGAAGGTAACGCCACCATAGAAGCATGAACCCAAAGCTGTGAGAGTAGAACCAGATCCACATTGGTCTTCGAAGCGAGCTCGTACTTGTCATATGATAACAATATCAAAAGAAGAGCCCGAGAGTATGGATGATCTTCCCTGGTACTTCGAGAACAGCGATGACAAGGTAATCTTAGAATTTCCTCCAGCGCCGAAAGAGCTGGAAGATGGGATACACACCACTGCAGATAACCTTAAGAAAATTGAGTTGGGGACGAAAAACGACCCACGACCGACGTTCGTTAGTGAGCTGCTATCTGAAGAAAGGGTGGCTTCATTAAAATACGTGCTTATGCAGTATAAAGATTGCTTCGCGTAGAACTATTCATAAATGCCAGGACTAGATCCAGAAATTGTTGTCCATAAATTGGCGATATCCCCGGACGTTAAACTAATCAAACAAACACCGAGAAGAATGCGGCTCGAGCTTGAGATGAGCATTAACGCCGAAATCAAGAAGCAGATTGGCTCTGGTTTTATCCAGGAAGTTCAGTATCCTGACTGGATCGCCAACATTGTCCCAATGATGAAGAAAAATGGGACGGTGCACATATGTGTAGACTTTCGGGATCTCAATAAAGCCTGCCCGAAGGACGATTTCCCGGTGCCAGTCACCGAGCTGATGATAGATAACACGTCCACTCATGAGGTTTTCTCCTTCATGGACGGCTCATCAGGATATAATCAGATAAAGATGCATCCCGAAGACTAGAAGCATACCGCTTTCCGGACCTCTTTGGGTATATTTTGCTACAAGGTGATGTCCTTCGGTTTAAAGAACGCTGGTGCCACCTATCAAAGGGCCATGATAAAGATCTTCAATGACCTTATACATGAAATCGTCGAACGCCATATCGACGACCTCGTGGTTAAGAACAAATCATACAAGGAGCATTTAGAGCATCTGAAGACCGTGTTTCAACGCCTTCGACAATACAACTTGAAGATGAACCCGCTCAAGTGCGCATTCGGAGTTTTCTCGGGCAAATTCCTAGGATTCATCGTCCGACACCGAGGTATCGAGATAGATCCGTCAAAGATCAAGGCGATCATGGAAATGCCTCCGCCAAGGACTCTCAAGCAATTGCGGTCTCTCCAAGGGAAGCTCGCATACATCCGGCGATTTATAGCCAATCTTTCAGGTAAGTGCCGTCCTTATAGTCATCTGATGAAGAAGGGAAACCCTTTCGTTTGGGATCACAAATGCCAGAGCGCGCCGGACGAAATCAAGCAATACCTGCAGAATCCGCCAGTGTTGGCTGCTCCGGTCGAGGGAAAGCCTCTTATTCTTTATACAACCGCCCTCGAAGGTTCCTTAGGCGCATTATGGGCACAAGAGAACGAACAAGGGAAAAAAAGAGCCCTTTATTACTTAAGTCGAGTTCTCTTGGGGGCAGAAAGCAACTACTCCCCCATCGAAAAACACTGCCTGGCGTTGATCTACGCAATAACAAAGCTCAGGCACTATGCATTGGCGCATGAAGTCCATCTTATTTCGAAGGTGGACCCCCATAAATATTTAATGTCGAAGGCCATATTGACAGGGAGACTCGCTAAATGGGCCTTGCTCTTAATGGAGTTTTCGATAACTTACCAGCCTCTCAAGGCAGTGAAGGGCCAGACCATCTCCAAATTCCTCGCTGAGCATTCGATACCTGCTGATTCCCCTCTGAATTATGAACTTCCAGACGAACATGCGTTTGATGCAATCGACGGTAGTGATACCCGATGGGAACTCTATTTCGATGGAGTGTCTTCCATGAAGAAGCGCAAAAAAAGCACCCCTATAATCAAATCGGGGGTGGGCCTCATCTTCGTAACTCCACAAGGAGAGATAATGAGCTTTGCTTTCTCCTTAACAGAGCCAAGGACGAACAATGAAGCCGAATATGAAGCTTTGATAGCAATCCTCGAGATCGCCATCGGCATGGGAATCGAAAACCTCCTTATATACAGAGATTCTCAACTGGTCGCCAGTCAAGTAAATGGCGACTACCGAACATGCAAACCCGAACTGGTAAAGTATGGCTAGAGAGTACAGCAATTATTGACTCAAATCCCCTCCTACATGCTGCAAAGCATATCGCGTGCAGAAAATAGCAAGGTGGACGCGTTAGCCAAGCTCGCTAAAGAGCTGTCCGATGAGAACCTCGATGACGTAAGAATCGTGGTACAAAACCGTCGGGTGCTTGCCCCAACAGAAATATCTTCGGAATCATCCGAAGAAAAGGGACTGACTGAGCAAATGACTATGCAAATAAAAGACCAGAAAAAGGCTGAGGATTGGAGAGAAGTCTTTATAGACTACTTCAAATCCCGCCAAACACCTGAAAATGCATCCTCAAGACATCAGCTCATGAAACGAGCTCTGTCTTTCGCCTTCGTCAATGATACTCTGTACAAGAGGTCGTTTGATTCTCTGTGGTTGAGATGTCTGGGATCTGACGAAGAAAAAAGAGTTGTTCAGGAAGTCCACGACGGACTCTGCGGTTCTCACCAAGCAGGCCCGAAGATGAAATTGAAGATTAAACGGATGGGCTACTATTGGCCAACGATGATTCAGGACTGCCTCGAATATGCGAAGCAATGCCACTCATGCCAGATTCATGAGGACTTTATCCATCAGCACCTAAATCCTCTACATCCAACAGTGGCTAGCTGGCCGTTCGAAATGTGGGGGACTGACGTAATCGGCTCTATCGAACCAGCATCGTCCAGGGGACATCGATTCATCTTGGCGACGACTGACTACTTCTCCAAATGGGTAGAAGCAGTACCGCTGAGTGAAGTAAAGATGGAGAATATCCTCCATTTCTTCAAGACGCACGTCATTTATCGGTTTGGAACTCCGCGACGAGTCATCTCCGATAACGGGCTAGCCTTCCGAAGCCACAAGATCAGCCGCTTCGTGCAACAACACAACATAGACTGGAGATATTCCTCAGTTTATAATCCCCGAGCTAACGGTCTAGCTGAGGCTTTCAACAAGACCTTGACAATGATCGTGAAGAAGACGGTGTCCCGAAATAAGAAGGACTGGCACGAGAGACTGCAAGAAACTCTCTGGACGTATCGAACTACGTTCAAGATGGCCACGAACACAACGCCGTACGCATTAGTCTTCGGTACAGAAGCAGTACTTCCCCTCGAGATAGAATTACCTTCTCTATGAGTGGCAGTCCACTACGAGCTGACGGACGAAGAAAATGCTCACCTTCGGCTTGAGGAGCTTGATGCCCTTGATGAAACCCGGCTCATAACGCAACAAAATCTGGAGGCTTATAAAGCAAAGATGACGCGCTCATATGAAAGATTGACCAGGCCGAGGACATTCCGCCAAGGAGAACTCATGCTAGTGGTCAAAAGACCTATGATCCCCAGTCACGCCAAACGGGGAAAATTCGAGTCGAACTATGAAGGCCCGTACATCATAGACAAGGTCTACCAGGGTGGAGCCTATCTACTCATGGATATCCACGGTGAAAGGTCTTTCAGGTCAATAAACGGTCGCTTCCTAAAGAAATACTACGCTTAATGAGTCACAGCCTAGGTCAATGATAGATGACGACGATTATGTCCGCTCGCTATCTTCCTAAGCTCAAAACTCTATAAGTAGTAGCTGGCCTTCTTCAATGACGGACCGAAATGTCCTTAAACTAATGATGGACCACTACGTCTGAAAACTAGCTGACGGACCGAAACGTCCTTAAACTACTACCGCAGCATCATTAGGCTGACGAGATAAAAAAATAATAAAAAATAATAATACAGACGGTATGTCCATAAGTGAAATGGGCATGGATGAAAACCCGAAAGGGCTCCGTGAGTAAAAACAGTAGGGCTACCGGCGAGTGTTCGTGAAAACCCGAAAGGGCGCGAGCTCGTTAAAAAAAGAATAAAAAGAATATAAAAAAACGGTATGTCCTTAAGCAAAATGGGAACGGATGAAAACCCGAACGGGCTCCGTGAGTAAAAACAGCAGGGCTACCGGCGAGTGTCTGTGAAAACCCGAAAGGGCTCCGTGAGTAAAAACAGCAGGACTACCGGCGAGTGTTTGTGAACACCCGAAAGGGCGCAACCTCGTTAAAAGACACTTGCATCCTCTCGATCTTGTAAGTAGAAACCAGCCGCTTGAGATCCTTATGACTCACAGGGAAGCAACACACTTAGAGATCCTCACGATTCCTAAGGAGAAACCACACTTGCGAGATCCTTACGACTCGTAAGGAGAACTCTCTTATGGGACCCTCACGACTCATAAGATTTGAAAGTTTTAAGTTACAGAAACCTTAACCTGTTCTTAAGCAACCCCCACAACCTTCGATATGGCCCTACAAGTGGCTCAATACTGACCCTTGTATACAATCCACGGGCGCGAATAAAAATTTCCCTAACCAAGTCCCACCCGTGGCTAGGGATATGTCCATATGGTGAACAACCCTTATAAGTCCTATCGACTTATAAGTCCTATCGACTTATAAGGAGAAAACCCTTTCGTAAGATCCTTACAACTTACAGGGGAACATGCACTTAGGAATCCTCACGACTCCTATGGAGAAAACACACCTACGAGATCCTCACGACTTGTAGGGAGAAATACCTTTGTGAGACCCTTACGGCTCATGAAGTCAAAAGCCTTAGTCGACGGGATCCTAACCCTGTTCGCTAAGCCACCTTTGTTCGACATCGACAGAGGCAAATGATGATTCGCTCCTGGAAATATCCCAGTTGTAGTGATACTGATGCCTAAACCGGTATCAATTTCCAAGCCCTTTCATGACAAATGATGATTCGCTCCTGGCAATATTCCAGTTGTAGCGATGCTGATGCTAAAATTGGCACCAGATTCCAAGTTCTACACTCGCGATAAAAATCAGCGAGCTAAAAATGTATGCATGCAAAATAGCCGAAATGATGGGGCAACTTGCAACAAAATCAGCACGTAAAAAATGTATGCATGCAAAATAGCCGAAATGATGGGGCAACTCGCAATAAAAAGCAGGGAGTAAAAATAAAATAAATAGCCGAAATGATTGGGAAATCGCGACTTTCGCGATATAAAAGCTGAAATGATAGAGCATCGCGGAAAGAAATAAAATAAAAAAAATGAAAACTTATGCCCTACAGGCGATATCACAGCAATCCCTGTATACAATCCAGCGGCGCAAATACGGAAGGAAACATATCTTCCCTCCCCATGCTCCATCAGGAAACGGAGCCAAGTCTTGACGACAACTTATATAAAGCCCGAAAGAAAATCGGAGATCATCTCACCCCAGCGTGGAGTGATCACCACTTCGTCGTTCGTCTCTACACAACAGAAGAAATGCCACTACAGTGTCCCTCCTCCAACAGGAATTGGACACATCAAAGCAAGTGAAGCGAAGGCCAAATTCCTAGCTTCAGGGTCTTGACGGTAACTCATATAAAACCCGAGAGACCACCAGAGATCATCTCAACCCGGGGAAATCAGTGTCCTTGGAAACCACCTCGATTCAGGGAAACCAGTGTCCTTGATGAGAGCACCTCGATTCGCGTCGACCCGCAGAGAAATCAGTGTCTTTGTAGGAGTACTTCGACACGTCTCAACCCCCGAGAAATCAGTGTCCTTGGCAACCGCCTCGATTCAGGGAAACCAGTGTCCTTGACGAGAGCATCTTGATTCATGTTGACCCGCATAGAAACCAGTGTCTTTGCAGGAGCACTTCGATTCGTTTCAACCTCGAGGAAACCAGTGTCCTCGGTAAAATACTTCGACTCAGGGAAACTAGCGTCCTTGATGAGAGCTTCTTGATTTGCGCCGACCCGCAGAGAAACTAGCATCTTTGCAGGAATACCTTGATTCGTTTCAACCCCAGGGAAATCAGTGTCCTTGGAAAATACCTCAATTCAAGGAAACTAGCGTCCTTGATGAGAGCTTCTTGATTCGCGTCGGCCCGCAGAGAAACCAGTGTCTTTGCAGGAATACCCCAATTCGTTTCAACTTCGAGGAAATCAGTGTCCTTGGCAACCGCCTCTATTCAGGGAAACCAGTGTCCTTGACGAGATCACCTCGATTCGCGTGAACCCGCGGAGAAATCAGTGTCTTTGCAGGAGTACCTCGACTCGTCTCAACCCCAGGGAAATCGGTGTCCTTGGCAACCTCTTCGACTCAAGGAAACTAGCGTCCTTGACGAGAGCATCTTGATTCGCGTCGACCCACAGAGAAACTAGTGTCTTTGCAGGAACACTTCAATTCGTTTCAACCTCGAGGAAACCAGTGTCCTCGGCAAAATACTTCGACTCAGGGAAACTAGCGTCCTTGATGAGAGCTTCTTGATTTGCGTCGACCCGCAGAGAAACCGGTGTCTTTGCAGAAGCACTTCGATTCGTTTCAACCTCGAGGAAACCAGTGTCCTCGGCAAAATATCTCGACTCAGGGAAATTAGCGTCCTTGAGATGAGCTTCTTGATTCGCGTCGGCCCGCAGAGAAACCAGTGTCTTTATAGGAATACCCCGATTTGTTTCAACCCTAGGGAAATCGGTGTCCTTGGCAAATACCCCGACTCAGGGAAATTAGTGTCCTTGACGAGAGCTGCTCGATTCGTCTTGACTCATGAAGAAATTAGTATCTTCGTGAGGACTTCCCGATTCGTCTCGACTTGCAAGATAAATCCTTAGGCAGCAGGGATTAAAAAACTTGTTTCCTAAGCACTGGGACCCTGCAAGTCGGTCTAAAACGATCTCTTGCAAACTATCCATGGGTCTCACTCTCCAAAGTCGAATCTCGACAAGGAGGGAAACAACCGCTTACGAGTTCTCTCGACTCGTAAGAGGGAAAATTCTCTTATAAGATCCTTATGACTTATAAGAGAAAACGCACTTAGGAATCCTCACGATCCTTTAGGAGAAAATACACCTACGAGATTCTCTCGATCCGTAGGGAGAAAAGTCTTTATGAGACCCTCACGGCTCATAAAGTTGAAAAGTCTTAGGCAGCAGATCTGAACCTGCGGCCTAAGCCATCGCTACCTCTTGAAGAAGCCAAGACAGAATGCTCGCTCTATCATTTTTCGACCATGTTGGCTAAGGTAGCATGCTGATAATAAAAGAAAGAAGAAAGCGACAGAAAGAACATCCGATTTGCATTTGATCAAGTGTTCGAGACACATTCATTCATGCATGTGCAAAAGACTCAGAACGAGAAATAAGACAAGCTGAAATGAGAAATTTTCCATTCATATTGTAAAGGGTTCTTAAATTCATAAAGAAATAAACAAAGACATTATCCAAATGATTACAACGGTAAAACCTCAGATCCTGGACAGGGATTGGGGAACTCGAAAGTAACCTTATCTAAGACTTTCCAAGCCTGGAGAACCATCCTAGTGTGCTTTCTTTCGCGAGCACGAGCGTCGAGGTCCTCACTGATGTCCTCCTCCCTCCAATAAGCAGCGAGTATGGCGGACTGTTGGAAGGCCTGGTGCATGAGATCGACAAGATTGTCTCGCCGTCTCCTCAAGATTAAGTTCATCAGGTACACCGAGTGCACCTTATCCTCGGCAGCATCCAACGCCCGAAGCGGCACACCGGAACAGAATAAGGGAAGCGCTTCCCAGATGGCTCCCACGATAAGCTTCAGGAGAGAGGAACGTCGGGGAAGCAGTTGACCGTTATATGCGTCGAAACGGCTCATGATTTTGGCACACTCCGCGTTTGTGAATTCTCAGTTTTAAGAACGGTCGAGTCGGCGGATGTCCCCGTAAGAGACGATCTCGTCGAGATCGTACATGTGAGCGTCCATCACTCCTATAAAAGAAAATCGACAAAATTAGCAACTCTTAAGAATTCTGCTATATGATTTAAAAGGAGCAAAGCTCCAATAATGAATCAAGAAATTATAAATAAAATCCTTTCAGAAGATCAGAGCTCTATTAACGGAACTTTAATAGAGTTCTCTTTAGTCTCTCTAGATCCCTTTAGAGAAAAGCTCTGCTAAGTGAAACCCTAAATGGGTTTTCTTTAGATCAGGGATTTATTGAGAGCAAGGCTCTTAAAAATTAATTTAATCTACTTTAATTTTTACCTAAAGATTCTCTAGAATCTGAACTCTTAAAAATGCTTAAACAAGAGAGCAAGGCTCTGAATAAAAATTCTTAACAAAAGAGATGAAAATCATCTAAGAGACCAAAGGTCCTATTTATAGACATTAA
Source organism: Agapanthus africanus (assembly GCA_030015575.1). Taxonomy (NCBI): domain Eukaryota; kingdom Viridiplantae; phylum Streptophyta; class Magnoliopsida; order Asparagales; family Amaryllidaceae; genus Agapanthus; species Agapanthus africanus. Next base: position 13,200,432 of record JASDDO010000028.1, on the reverse strand, counting down.
GAGCCATTTCAACTTCCCAACGGTTGGAATTCTGCCACTGCTGTGCTCACGTTTGGTGGGGCCTCATAAGCGCAACGGTGGGGGGCATTTGTTTACCCCAATCAGAGCAAAACTCTGATCAAATTCCAAGACGGGAGATGAAGCAACGCTTCTGTTCCCCCAATCAGAGCAAATATCTGCTTTGAAATTAAAGTTAAGATTAAAGAAGCAACGCTTCAAATTCCTTGCGCTGCCCGCAACGCGCTACGTGTCAAAATCAGACACACCAGCACAGGGAGCACTGCGCCTAAGACAGCACACCCAATCAGAGCAAGGCTCTATTTAAAATAGAAATAATGGAAGCAACGCTTTAGATGATCTGCGCTCTGCGCTGCGCGACATGTGTCAGCGCAGTTGCGCTGTGCTCTGCGCTGCGCGACACATGTCAAGCGCATGTGCGCTTGCGCCAACTGTGCTAGTACTAAAACGGAATTAAAATTCCAGAAAGATCTTTTTGATCTTATTAAAACAATAATATTCTCTCCTGTAAAACAGGAGCCGTTGGATCAAAGATCCAACGGTGGGGAAAAATCCCTAAATCACTCAGAGAAAGATCTCTTTAATTGATTTAACAAATCAATTGGCCCTATATAAAGGCCCCTAAACTCCAAGTCTAAAAGAGATTGACATTGACACACAGAGAGATATACAGAACTCCTCTAAAGAAAATTTTGAGAAGAGCTCAGAGAAAAAAAGGTAAAAACCTTTAATAAAACAAGAATTTTCTTCTATAAAGATCAATGATCTAAGAACAAGATCAAGATCTTCAATTAAAAAGAAAAAAAATTCAAAAAGATCCAATCACAAAAAGATAAAAAGAAGTATTACTTCACAGATTATTAGATCTACATAAAGGCATTGCCTTTTGGTGAACCATTGGTTCTGGAATCTTAAAAGATTCTTTTCTTTAATCCAAAATTGGATCAAGATATTAAACAGTGCCCTGCACTTGTAAAATTTACACTGTCGCGCTCTTGGGTTGGCGCAAGCCACCAGAGAGCGTCACGTGTCAGCACCAGAACAAACTGCGCCTTGCGCTTTAAAAACATAGCACTGCTCTCTTAAAATTGGCGCAAGTCACTAGAGCGCGCCACGTGTCAGCAGCGCAACAGCGCAGCGCACTGTCGCAGCGCACTACGCTTGCCCTCACCAAAGCGTGACACATGTCACCTCCACATGCGCTTGCGCCTTGCGCTGGCGCAAAGCGCCTGACAAGCCAAGTGGCGCTCTGTCAGACCAATTAATGCGGTGCATTATTAAAAAGAAGGGCAGGGCCCAATTAAAAGGGGCTAACAGGCCTAATAAAATGCAATGCATTATCAAAAAAAGGGGAGGGGCAGAGCCCAAATAAATGTCTGTCAGACCAAAACAGATGCTGTGCATCATTTTAAAAAAAAGGGCAGAGCCCAAATAAAGGTCTAATAGACCAAGCAAAAATGCCATGCATTATTGAACAGGGGCAGAGCCCTAGTAAAGGCCTAGCAGGCCAAATGCAAATAAATGTTGAACATTTTCAACTGGACTTAACCCAATACTGGCCGTAAGTCCTCAAATTAAAATTGACCGAGCACGACTGCTCTCTTAAATCAATTTACACCCGGTTCAAGGGTACATCTCCAAACTCCTCTGATATTTATCGTTGTAATCCTTCAACGCCGTCAGAGAGGTGACGGGTCCCGACAACCACACATCGATACGGACTGTGGGGTCCTTAAACTCATGGACTAATGCGTCCTTAAACCAACAATACGGACTGTGGGGTCCTTAAACTCATGCACTTATGCGTCCTTAAACTAACAATACGGACTGTGGGGTCCTTAAACTCATGCACTTATGCGTCCTTAAACCAACAATACGGACTGTGGGGTCCTTAAACTCATGGACTTATGCGTCCTTAAACCAATATTCGTCCCCAAAACGGGAACAATGGACCACCATGTCCCTAAACTGGCAATGGACCACCATGTCCCTAAACTGGAACAATCGAGCCCCAAAATGCTCTTTTGTTGAATCTAAACGATCCTGTTAAGTTGATCTCAGTCTCAAATTGGACTAACGTATCCTTAACAAACGTTTAAGTTGAACTTAGCCCCAAATATGGCTAACATATCTTTAAACCAAAACCCCAAACCCAAATCTAAGAAAATATGGATTTGGACTAATCCACGTCCTACGGGCGACGACATAAATTAGTCTCCGTGTACAATCCACAGGCAATCACAAACAAAACAAACACCCACGACACGAAGTGAAATTCTGGAGAAGGAGAAAGTTGTTACCGCTATGCGGTAGCGTAATTAACTGCAGGGGCTTGCGCCTGCAGGGAAGAGCGTCCCCACAATCAAAAACCCCTCAAGCGAGGGGGAATCTGACGAAGTCTGCTACCTCGGCTGCATCTGTCTAAACCTCCGATACACGGTGTCATAAATCAACTTGGCATCTTTGGAGAGGTGGACGGATAAAACCAAATAGCATCTTCCCCGAATCTCAGGCAAGACTTCCATGTCTTGGCCGCCATTCGGAGTGGAACAAGTGTCCTTGACGAGAGCACCTTGATTCGCGTCAACCCGCAGGGAAATCAGTGTCTTTGCAGGAATACCTCGACTCGTCTCAATGCCGAGGAAATCAGCGTCCTTGGCAACCTCCTCGATTTAGGGAAATCAGCGTCCTTGATGAGAGCATCTCAATTCGCGCCGATCCGCAGAGAAATCAGTGTCTCTGCAGGAATATACGACGCCGGTAAAGCGGAGTCACGGCAAATTTCCCAGTTCCATGACTCGACAGTACATCAATGACCGAGAGTCAAACACCTGACCCCATGAAAGGCGAATAAAGGCAACTTTACCCATCACTTGCGAGTCCTCACGACTCGTAAGGGAGTAAATTCTCTTGTGAGATCCTTACGACTCTCAAGAGAAAACGCACCTAGGAATCCTCACGATTCCTCAGGAGAAAATACACCTACGAGATCCTCTCGATCCGTAGGGAGAAAAGTCTTTATGAGACCCTCACGGCTCATAAAGTTGAAAAGTTTTAGGCAGCAGATCTGAACCTGCGGCCTAAGACATCGCTACCTCTTGAAGAAACCAAGACAGGATGCTCATTCTATCATCTGTCGACCATGTTTGCTAAAGTAACATGCTGATAATAAAAGAAAGAAGAAAGCAAAGAAATGACACAAGACATTACAAAGAATGTATATCTTTTATTCATAAATTTGATTGAGTACAAGATACATTGTGTTAAAGAATAAAAGAAGCAAATGCATTTTATTTACAATTGCAAATGGTACAAAATGTTCAAGGAGAAGGAAGCATCTTAAATAGCCCCATCAATTGCTCACGCACTTCCTATAATGCCTTCTCCTGATCGGCTGCCACCGCCAGTTCTGCTTCCACTTGAGCCCGCTACTGCAGGAAGGATGAAAGCTGCTCCTCAACTGCTTGCTGAGCTACGTTGTGACCTTAGGCATCATGCTCAGGGGTATCGAGCTTCTGCTTCAGTGCTAGCCCATCAGAAATACTTTGCAGAAGGCCCTCGAAGATAGCCTTCACCCGGGCAGCGTTCACATCGACTTCAACACGCAGGCGAGCAGTCTTGCTTGAGGACTCTTGGCATTCCCTCAGCCTTAAAGCTGCTTCTTGTTCCAAATGGCGGAAGTAAGAAGCGCTTTGCTCGATCTATGCCACATGTTGAGTGCTCGCGGCCAAGATCTCGGGGGCAGGACGCATCGACTCCAGCTGATGCAGGCGGGACTCGATCTCCCTGTAGTGATTAACCCAAGACTCGACGATGCCTTCATTATGAAAATTTACAAGCGTCGCTAGCATCAGATTAACCTCCGCAGCGAAATCTGCGGCAGATGGGGGAGCGTCTGCGTTAATCTCTTCGACATATCCGCTCAGCATGCCCAAACTCATCACAGCACCCTTTGAAGATGGACGTCTCAAGAAGGGGCCTGCCGGCATTGTGAGGCGAGACTCGAAGGGGACCGGAATCGGAACGTCGGCTGAAAAAACAAAATGCAATTAAATGACGTTTAAAGAAATATAAGAAAGTCATCAATAAGAGAGTTTACTATACCAGCTGCAGCAGGTGGCAAAGCCGGGAGGACCGGTGGCGTGTCTGATCTCTTATCTCCCCCTTCGATTTGTAGCACTGCAATCAGGGTAAGGAGGAATCAGAAACAGGTTCATTGTTAGAAAAAGAAAGGGCATTAACTGAAAACTATACTCACCAGCGCCACTGGAGGAAGCAAGCTCCGACGGGAAGGAGAAGTGCGGGTGCAGCACCTGGTAAAGGTGATCAAAAAGTACTCCTGCAAAGATGCAATAGTACGACATTAGTACATAAATTATGCGGCCGAAAGATAAAACTAATAGGTTACAAATTTGTACCTCCCAACATTTGCGATGGCGCGAGAGAAGGTAAAGAGGTAGCCACCGTCAAGGCAGTAACTGACGGCGCTCCCTCGAGCAATGGAGCATCAGCACTAGCCGCACCTGCGTTAAAAACAAAGATAAACCTGTCAGGAAGGATTGCAAGATAAAAAAGGGGACGGTAACCCGAAATTTACCTGATGAGCCGCTAGCCAAAACGGAGGCGTCTCCCTCCTCCATCGACATGAGTCCATCTCCCGTAGCCTCATCACCAGACTCTACGGGAGCCGTTGTCGTACTCGCGAGGCCAGGAGACGGCGGAGGACCGTAGGCGGGGAGAGCAATGATCGGAGCATTGCCAGACTCTTGAGAGCGGCCGGCTTGTCCTCGGGAATCATACCCGTCTCACTCGCCACTCCCTCGGGCTCAGCGGTCGCGGCCGTCTCGTCTACCGTTGCCATGGGGTCGTCGGTCTCAGGCGCTCCATCCGCTGCTGCCCCAGGCTTGGTTATAGTAGCCGTCTCATTTGCCGCTCCTTCACGCTCGGCAGTGGTGGCCGTCTCGGGCGCAGTAGGCGTGACTGTTTCATTAGATACTACCTCGGGTCCAGCAACCCCAGCGACGTTGCCCACCGTCGGCTCGGGTTCAGCCAGTACCTCCTCCACTGTCCCCTTAGGCTCGACGGTTTCCGCCGCTCCTTCAGTTGGACTTGGCCCTGCAGGAAAAGATGTATGAGAACCGATAGTTGTACAATTCTTACAACAAAGTCTCGAAAGATACATTACCTGAGGTGGATCGATCGTTGGCCTCCCGAACTGCACGCGCTGCCTGTCTATGAGCGGTAGACAAGGCGACCGGGGGCTCCTCGGAAGGAGAAGCAGCGGGAATAATGGTGCTTGGACCCGCTCCTACAGCCAAAGCAGCTCTGCGCTCCTTCGCCTCGCGCCTCAAGCGCTTCCTCTCTTCCCGGGCTGTCACGATGGACCTCTTGGAAGCTTCTAACAAGGCACCGCCGTCCTCGTTTAGAGTTTCCTCCAGAGCCTTCAAGGCATCCCTCATCGGCTTTTCGAGTCGGGTCTCTCGCGGCAGCCCCGAAGAGGCCAGGACTTCAGTAGCTGGCCCAGGAAGAGTCCCTGCATCGGCTTGTACGGCCCCTGTAAAGAGACAAAGAAAAGATTAGATTGGCCATAAAAAGGAGAATAAAAAAAACTCGATGAGCCGAGACATACCAACGCCCGACAGAGCGCGTTTCCTTTCCTCCTCCTGGAAAGTTTTGAGGGAAGCAGCGATAGCTTCTTCAGTGGTGACGCCTGTTAAAAAAGGGGGAAAAACATTAGTCAAAGCCAATAATAAAAGTACAATGAAATGACGAAGAGTGCAACCAATGATTACCTGACTGAGCAAGTTTAGCCAACCACGCTTCGAGCTTTGCCGATCGCTCAGAAGCCTCAATGGCGGCCGCCAAGTCGGTGTCTTCTGGCTTTACCAAGAAACCCTCATTGCTCCTGTATTCGATTAAGCCTTCGGTGAGAGGGGCCTGAGGCTCTAAGCCGAGGACGACATCCAGAGAAAGAACGGACTTCTTCTTCCTCTTTTGCGCGCAGGCCCCGGTCGCCGCCATAATCATCTTACGCTTCGCGGGCACCTTAGGACGGTGGGTTCCGATGTCCGAGCCCACACCAGACTCGGACGAAACAACGTTCACCGTCTCCACTGGAGCACGGGGCGCTGGGGGCGCGTCCACGGTATCACGAGGCGGAAATCCGCGCGGAGAGCTCAGCACGCGCGATGGTCCAGCTCCAGCATCTTTCAACGGAGGAACGACCGGGGTCTTTAGCTTCAGGGGAGCCTTGCGGTCGCTGCCGGGAGGCACACCCTTGCGATCAACTAACATGCGCTTTTCTTCACGGATGACTGCACCCATGGCGTGCCCATACCAAGCTACGTACACGTTAAGTATCTGTGGGACTGTTCAGTTGATAAAATTGCATATTTGTATTACATTTTTCCTACCATTTTCATATTAAAAAAGGACTTCATTATAATATATTATACATATGAGGGTTTATGTGTAAAAACAATATTTTCCATGTGTTAATATATTTTAATTATCATTTGGTAGGAAAATGTATGCAAATAAATCCATTGACCAAATCCTAGCAGAAATAGGTCTACTAAATATTATTTGAGATTATTGTGCAGAATTTTCCAAGTTGTTATGCAGAATTTATCAAACAAATCAATTTGTTGAAGAAAACTTACCAAATTAAGAAGCAAAACTTGGAGACCAAGTCTGGAAGCAACCGAGAGAAGATTTCTGAATTCTAAAGGTGCCTAGGATTGCCACATGTCACAAGAAGCAAGCCCAAGAATTTTGATGAAGAGATCATCACCATTGAGCGCGGATCCGCGGCCAAACCCCCACTTGGACCGCGGATCCACCGCAATCTTAAGGAGTTGGAAGACAAGATTTTTTGGGGTGAATCAAAGCTATATTTTACCAAGTTTTCAACAAGAAGATTCTGGCTTTGCACTATAAAAGGGCACCGAGAGTCTCTTGGAAAAGCTATCAAGCCGAAGAGATCACGAAGCTCCAGACGCTCACGCATCCAGGCTGATCATCGACTGTTCGACTACCTCCTTAGGAAAGATCGAGAAGCAACTAGTTTGTAATCATTTTCTACGGATTAAAGTGTAGTTTGTTCAAGTCGATTAATAAAGGTAGTTATTTTATTTAATTCTTTTTGCATTTACATTATGTTTTCCCTCTCTGTCTTTTCATCTTCTTCTCCCAACATGCGCGAGTAATTCTCCGCTTGTTAGGGTTCGTAGGATTAGGGTAGGCTAATGGACGATGAAAATAACTAAACCCTTTTTAAGTCCTATAAAGTTTAGGAACTTTATCAAAAGAATCATTAACATCCTAATCGGGCGCGCTAGCAATTCTTTGCTAGTTCCGACCGCGATTAGAGATTAGATTAATGATTGTTTTGGTAAAGGCTAGATATGAACGGAGTTCCGTGTCGAGATAAGGGTTAAGAGTGGGATTTCTTTTCCCTCCAGAAACCCTAATCTACACGCATCACCGTCATTCTAGTTCTAAATCTATTAATGGATAAAAATGGTAACTTTTAATTAATCGTCCATAACTACTAAATCCTAACGAACCCTACAAGCCCCCTTATTATATTAACTACATCTTTAACATAATCTAGATCTATATTTTACATTTTTGTTTAACGTAGATCTAGAAACCTTTCCAAAACATTCTTTATCCCTCTCCTCTCTTTTTCAACACATCTAAAGTAAGAGTTAAAGATTCAACGTTTCCCTGAGGATGACCCGTACTCATCTCGGTCTAGCTACACGCGACACCGTTATTGATTGCGGTTAACTACAAACACTTTTTCATATCAATCAAATGGCGCCGTTGCCGGGGAAACGTGCGTAATTTTTTACTATTTGTGTTGAATTCTTAGACGAGTCATATCATTATTAAAACAAAACTGCAAATTGTATATTTAACGATTATTGTGTGAATTTTTGCGAGGAAATCTGGAGTCACGGACTTGAGGAAACATGAGATCTAGGGTTCACACTTCTCTGGTAAGATTCTAACTCCCTTCTCTCTCCTCTAAAATCCAATAAAATCTATTTTCTGCAGGATTCTTTGCAAAATATCGCCACTCAAAAATCTTTTTGCAAAGTTTTGTTTTTCGGTTTGTTTTTTGCATATTTTAATACGGATCTTTAAGGGGCAAGGACCAAATCAAGATTAGGTGGGGATTACATCAACCTTCCTAATCCCCACAAATCACAAACCGAGCATATAGATCAACCCTTCATTAATTTAAAAAATATCTAGACCAGACTCTAAGGACTGTCGCGCTCAATAAGGACAGAGGAAGGCCGTGGGTAATCTATCGTTTCTCCGCATTATTTTTGTAGTGCCTAGGCAAGTGTGTCGAAGGCTAGTGGTTTTTAATTAGGCCCACGACGTGGTTCCTTCCCACTTACCTGGCACTTACCTGGCTACAAGGGTAGTGCAGAGGCGGTAGAGGATTGATCCTGCGGCTTGTCCTTTGGAAGTCTAGGAGCGGTCTAGAGACTGGACCTAGGTAACCATAGTTCTAGGGTTGTGCATTTTTGTGTGATTTGTCTTAATCCGTTATTTTTCAAAACAAACCAATTACTTTCTCTCCTTTTTTTACCCCTTACCCCTTCTTCTCTTCTTATAATGGGTGACCTAAACAGAAGAACACTCGCCGAGCTTTGCTGTCCAAAACCAGATATCTCTTATTTTCGAAATCCCTTCGGTATACCGTCCGGCTCTTCCATGTCCTTAAGAGATCATATAGAACAAGCAGAAAGAAACAGTTGGCCACCTCAGTCTAGGTCTTATCAACCGTATCCTAATCCGACACCTGTTTCAGTTCATACCCAGAGTGAGGAAGCCCCTAGACGAATGTCCATTGCTGAGCACATAGCTAGGTCTAGAGGCCAAAGTTTCAACCCGGACCAATATCAACCATCACCACCACTGTCCAGAGAAGTGTTTGATATGCGGTTTGTATATAGCCAACCAACCAACCCATATCAATCTTCTTCTTATCATAATATTGATCCTACTCCTACCCAAGTTCAGCAACCATTCTGTTCCTATCAATCCAATCTGACTTTTCCACCCACTCTAGACAGTTTTTCTAATAAGTCATTTGGTAGTTTTAATTATCCACAGGAATTTCAATCTTATACTGAAACCCCTTATCAACCCAAGACTAGTCTGGAGCAGACATTAGAAAAATTTATGGAACTGACGAATCAAATTATGAAGGATTTGGGTAGTAAGACAGAACTGTACACCCTTCCTAATCAAACCTCCCCATTCCAAACTGAAATCCACAACTCCAGTTTCATAGATTCATCAAGTACAATGTCTGATAAGTTGTGTGACTTTGTAGTGTTTGATATACCCAACTGTGAAGGGTCCATTTCAAGTGAAACCATACCCAACCCTTGTGATCTCTACATCTCCACTCTCGAACCAAAACTGATTGAAAACCATACTCTTGACGAGGTGTTTGAGAATTTTAACCTTCACTTGAATGAGGTGATTGACGTTGGGGATATATTGATAGATGAACCCGAAATTTTGGATGATTTTGTCCCACCAATTCATCAAATCCTTTCACTTCCTTGTGGTCATCATCTTGAGCCTTTAATTTTTCCCGAACCCCAAATATGTCTTGAAGTTGATGATAATGGTATACCCGAAGATCAGACCGAAATACAGCCTCCATCGTCCACATCTGGTTCAGCAACACTCGGCACACCAATTTGTTTACCCATTTCACCTTCTACTTTCTCCGGTTCTTCTTCTGTTTCTATAGTTTCAGTGAGTTTTGATGAATCACAATCCGTTAATTCAAGTTCAACAATATCAGAAATTCAACTTGATTTGGATATTTTTGAAAATGAGGTAGATGAGTTTTTCGAGTCCTCTACCTCAATGATTTTTGATGAATCAAGTAGGATAAATTCTGGCATAAAACTCTTTGACGGCAAAATATTCAATCACACCATCGATAAAAGTTTTGAAGAACTTTTTGCTGACGAACTTGAATTTTTAAACAATACGGATTTTGTGACTAATCAATCTCCACTTATAGAGATTGAACCGTCCCCATTCTTTCTTCCTAATCATTCACATTCATCCTCATTCTTTCTTTTCTCTAATTTCAAACCCTTTCTAGACCACCTCTTATCCCTTCCCCACTTTTTCTTGTCTCGATACAACACATTCTTCCACCAACCTATACGATATACTGATAAAATATTTGAATGGTTGGTGTTAACTTTTGGTCTTTGTAAAGTTTTATTTTGATCAAAAGACTCACCCCCTCTTAAAATGCTTCGTATTGTCTAACTCATGTTTGAGGGGGGGGGGGGTATATTTTTGGCTCTTGAACATAACTTTTGTCCTCAAATTTGTGAGCCAAAAATAAGTTTGGGGGCACTTTCATATATTCTTGCCCCCATTAATAATGTCCTTCCAAGCTTACAGGTTTTTGTACTTAACAGATGACATCAGTGAGGACACTGTTGTAAACAGGTTTGGGGGAGGTTTGTGCTTATTTACACATCAATTTGCATCATATTTTGCATAAGCACAACATTTTCAAAAATTTTAAATTTTTTTTTCTTTTATAACAGAAGAGTAGAAAGTGAAAAATTACATCCAAAAGATAGGAATAGTTTAAGAAAACCACGAAAATTTGAAGTTTTCTTAAACGAACCAGTAATAAGTAGTTATGAGCTGTTGTCCCAAAGGTTAGTAAGATGAAAGAAGTCACTAATCTGAGGATAAAAATAAGTCTGAAAAATAGTTTCTATTCTGGAAGCCAAACATTTGAATGTTGATACCCTACTATTTACACTTACACACGTCTTGAAACTCGAGATAGTAGAGAATAACTTGAAATGCTCTTGTCTAAAAGCCAAAGTATGAAGGAAATGAAAAAAAAATGAAGAAAATATAAATGGTGAAAAGAAAAATGAACACTGGTTTTGTATCGCCAAGGCATCAATAAAAAAATATAGCGAGGGTGCCTCTTCACCTAGTGCCCTAAGGCCAACTGGTCTGGGAGTCACTGCTAAGCCTTAGGTGGTGCAAGACGAGGAAAATATTATCACCGAATCAGCAAGCACATGAGTAATCGGTCGGTTAGTACCTCAAGAAGTATTAACGGTCGCATGAAAATGTGTGAGCAAATCTTAATATTCATCAAATTAAAAAAAGTACTGAGGCAGATGGACAAGAGTGTGATAGCTTGAATTGAATTCTCCGAGTGTAGGGATGTTCTATACACACACGTAGGGGTATATGATCAATGTTTGGACGAAAGGTAGGAATGGAGAATAAAGACGATGTTTTATTGAGGGATAATGTGATTTCTAATATCTTTTCATCACTATTAAGATAGGGCTCATGACAACTGAAAAGCTAGTATAGTTGGAAACTCTTATTTTCAAAGTATTTCTTTTATGGTTCTTATCTTTATATGTAAATTTCACCATCAATCTTTTATTATAGGATTTTGTGGGTGTAATCCGCTGAAAACCCTCAGGAGACAACACTCCTCCTACTAGGGACACCTAGAAGTTTAACGGCTTGTTGCACGTGCTCAGTGCAATCGTGTTTGCCTACGAAAGTGTGCTATTTAGATTTTTCTTTTTCTTTTTCTCTTTCTCTTGAATAAACTAGTTTGCTCGGGACGATCAAAGATAAGTTTTGGGGTATTTGTTCAGTTGATAAAACTGCACATTTGTATTACATTTTTCCTACCATTTTCATATTAAAAAAGGACTTTATTATAATATATTATACATATGAGGGTTTATGTGTAAAAACACCATTTTCCATGTGTCAATATATTTTAATTATCATTTGGTAGGAAAATGTATGCAAATAAATCCATTGACCAAATCCTAGTAGAAATAGGTCTACTAAATATTATTTGAGATTATTGTGCAGAATTTTCCAAGTTGTTATGCAGAATTTATCAAACAAATCAATTTGTTGAAGAAAACTTGCCAAATTAAGAAGCAAAACTTGGAGACCAAGTCTGGAAGCAACCGAGAGAAGATTTCTGAATTCTAAAGGTGCCTAGGATTGCCACATGTCACAAGAAGCAAGCCCAAGAATTTTGATGAAGAGATCATCACCATTGAGCGCGGATCCGTGGCCAAACCCCTACTTGGACCGCGGATCCGCCGCAATCTTAAGGAGTTGGAAGACAAGATTTTTTGGGGTGAATCAAAGCTATATTTTACCAAGTTTTCAACAAGAAGATTCTGGCTTTGCACTATAAAAGGGCACCGAGAGCCTCTTGGAAAAGCTATCAAGCCGAAGAGATCACGAAGCTCCAGACGCTCACGCATCCAGGCTGATCATCGACTGTTCGACTACCTCCTTAGGAAAGATCGAGAAGCAACTAGTTTGTAATCATTTTCTACGGATTAAAGTGTAGTTTGTTCAAGTCGATTAATAAAGGTAGTTATTTTATTTAATTCTTTTTGCATTTACATTATGTTTTCCCTCTCTGTCTTTTCATCTTCTTCTCCCAACATGCGCGAGTAATTCTCCACTTGTTAGGGTTCGTAGGATTAGGGTAGGCTAATGGACGATGAAAATAACTAAACCCTTTTTAAGTTCTATAAAGTTTAGGAACTTTATCAAAAGAATCATTAACATCCTAATCGGGCGCGCTAGCAATTCTTTGCTAGTTCCGACCGCAATTAGAGATTAGATTAATGATTGTTTTGGTAAAGGCTAGATATGAACGGAGTTCCGTGTCGAGATAAGGGTTAAGAGTGGGATTCCTTTTCCCTCCAGAAACACTAATCTACACGCATCACCGTCATTCTAGTTCTAAATCTATTAATGGATAAAAAGGGTAACTTTTAATTAATCGTCCATAACTACTAAATCCTAACGAACCCTACAAGCCCCCTTATTATATTAACTACATCTTTAAAATAATCTAGATCTATATTTTACATTTTTGTTTAACGTAGATCTAGAAACCTTTCCAAAACATTCTTTATCCATCTCCTCTCTTTTTCAACACATCTAAAGTAAGAGTTAAAGATTCAATGTTTCCCTGAGGACGACCCGTACTCATCCCGGTCTAGCTACACACGACACCGTTATTGATTGCGGTTAACTGCAAACACTTTTTCATATCAATCAGGGACACAGCTCGACTCGCTGATAAAGAAGTGGGAGCCCGTATTCAGCCGCATAAAATGGTGCAGCGCATTCCGTATCCCCTCCCTGGTGGCCGCGGGCTCTTCTAAAAACGCCTCCAGTGGGATCCCCTGGTTGTAGCTTGATTGTTCGGCGAACCGATGGGGGTTGTACCTCATGAAGAGCGCCATGTTGTTTTTCCTGAATACCAGGAAGCCCGGCCGGATGGAGTATAGGTGAAGAATCTCCTGGGCTTTCAATACGGAAGCCTCGTCTTTAAAACCATCACGCAGCGCCAACACCGCCTTGGAGGTCTCTGAGCCGATAGTCACGACTTTGTCCGTGAAAGAAATCCTCGCTCCGACCAGGTGTGGACGAAGGAGCAACCCCCTAGCCTCCCGCGGAGGCGGATTCACAATCGAGGCGCCGATCAGCCGTATGACTCTTGGGAGTCTGCACTTCTCGAAAAACGAGGGGCTCTTATGAATGCCGAATACCCCGAGCACATGCATTTCCATCTATGAAGTGAAGTAGTGCATCGGGAAATTGGCAGGTTGCACCCCAGGTTCATTTGCGTTCGCCGCCACGCTGAGTCCATGGTATAAGTGGGCCAACCCGGCGATTCCGATCGACAACTGTAGGCCAGCCATCATCCGATGCGCTGGATAGAAAACGGACGGCCTCATGTATCGCGGGTGCATGGGGAGCGCGAACCAGCACAATCACAATCCCAGAAACCCTAAAAAGAAAGTCTCCTCATCAATGCCCGGGATGGCGATTTCTGATAAGGGCATGATGGCGGCATCAGGGAGATAGAAATCCTTTTGATCGTCTTCCGATACTGGTCGACGATCTAAGCCGAAGCCGAAAGGGTCGTCGAGCTTGGCAAACTTTTCACTCTGCTGGGCTAAAATCTCCGGTCGAAAGAAGCGGGTGATAAAGTCTGCAAAACTAACTCCTCGGACTCCCGATTCCAAATAAAGACCTTCATATATATTCAGCACCTTCACCAGACTCGGAAACTGGTGCTGAATAGCGTTCTCGGGTGTTAGGCTGATCACCAGTGGCTTGGTGGTGAAGACATACTCGTCAGGAGAAAGCAACTCTGTATAATGCTCCCCCCTCACCGGCAAACCCGAGATCTCAGCGAACTCTTCAAGGGAGATGGAGACTTTCCTGTCCGATAGAAGGAAGATATGCGTGGGGATGTTCCATTGTTCTATGAATGCCTTAACCCACTACGTCGGAGGAACAGGGTACTCGAATAGTGAGATGTAGACGGCAGAGTACAGACCGATCTTCATCAGATGCGCCCTCTTCGCTGATAGGATATACCTGGCCCATTGCAAGTATCCGGCTGGTTGTCGAGGGGTCAATCCAATATTGTAAGGTTGTCCCCAAGGGCGTGCCTCACCCTGACATATGCGCCGCCCCAAAATGTCCACGGCTGGCGGCGGCTGCACGGGAATGGCACCAATCGAAGGCTGGAGAAGATCCTCCGAATTCCAGTTCACGACCTCCATGGCATACTTCACCGAGGGTTCATCCGTATAGGGGATCGAAGAGATAGGCTCTGACGGCGTCGCGCAATCGAAGCTTCGGCGACCCTTGATGATTTCACTGTACCACCTACCCTACAGGTGAAGGTTCTTATACTCGGGGTCATGATCCTTAATGAGAGAGAGCACCTCCCGGTTCACCGGCGCCTCGGGAAATCCTCCCTCTGAGCGAATGAATAGGAAAGTCAGATCAGCGGACATGATTGCCTACAAAGAAAAAAGAGATTCAGCCGTCAGTATCTTAATTTAAATTTAAAAAGGCCTGACACTTGGAACTTCAAGATTTGTACCACACTGCAATGCTATGGATAGGGGACCAAAGGGGGACCCACAAAATCTAGATGACAATGCATCAGTTAATAAGACAGCCCCATCATTGGATGAGACTGTCAATTAATGAGGAGATCCCCAAAAGAATATTCTCATTAATGAGAAATCCCTAGAAACAAGGAGAAAATCTCCTCTTTCAGAGCAAAACTCTGTCACAGAGTGACACTTGTCAAACTCTGGTCTCAAGGGAATAAAATTCCTCAAAAGATTAAAAGAGCTTAGCTCTGTGATAATGATGGAAATATCCATCAAAGGAAAATTAATTCTTAAAAAATTAAAAATTAAAAAAAAATTGGGATCTTAAAGATCCATGAAAACTCTTAAGAGTTCTTCATTTTTAGATCAAAAGATCTATGTTTTGCCAAAGAGCAAAGCTCTGTTCATGGGTTAAGAAACCCTGAAACAGATTCTTGAGAGCAAGGCTCTGTTGGTGAAACCCCAAAGGTGTTTTCTTTAGATCAAAAGATCTATGAGAGCAAGACTCTATTAATTAAAATTAATTTAATTTAATTTTTACGTAAAGTTTTTCTAAAAAGTTCTAACTTTGGAAGCAAGAGCAAGGCTCTGAAGTTCTTGAAAGCAAGAGCAAGGCTTTGAAAATGAGAAATCCTGAAGATGGTGATCATCTGTTGAGGATCAGGGGTCATATTTATAGGCGCTTGTGCGCCTTTTCAACTCCTCAGTTGATCTGACGGTTGGGATCTTGCCACCGCTGCACTCACGTGTGCGCCACGTGAGCGCAATGGTGGGGGGCATTTGTTTCCCCAATCAGAGCAAAGCTCTGTTTGAATTTCAAAAATTCAAAAATTGAAGCAACGCTTCAGATTCCTTACGCTGCGCGCAACGCGCCACGTGTCAAAAGCTGATATGCCGGCGCTGCGTCCAAGGCAGCGCACCCAATTAGAGCAAGGCTCTATTTAAAATAAAAATAAAGGAAGCAACGCTTCAGGCAACTTGCGCTCTGCGCTGCGCGACACGTGTCAGCACAGTTGCGCTAGCACAGTTACGATGCGCTCTGCGCTGCGCGACACGTGTCAGCGCAGTTGTGCTGCGCTCTGCGCTGCGCGACACGTGTCAAGCGCAAGTGCGCTTGCGCCAGCTGTGCCAGCATTTAAACAGAAAAATTCTGGAAAGATCTTTCTAATTTTATTAAAACAATAAGATTCTCTTCTGTAAAACAGAAGCCCTTGGATCAAAGATCCAACGGTAGGGAAACATCCCTAAATCAATCAGAGAAAGATCTCTTTAACCGATTTAACAAATCAATTGGCACTATATAAAGGCCCCTAGACTCCAAGTCTAAAAGACAAACACAGAGAAAAAGATAGAGAATTCCTCTAAAACTTTGAGAAGAACTCGAAAAAAAAGGTAAACCTTTGAAAAAAGAAGAGATTTTTCTAAAAAGATCAAAGATCTAAGAACAAGATCAAGATCTTGAATAAAAAAATATAATAATAATAAAAAGAAGTAATTTACTTCTTCATTAGATCTTTCTGATCTATATAAAGGCATTGCCTTTTGTTGAACTCTTGGTTCTTTAATCTCGAGGAAAAAAACCTCTTTAGATTCTTTTCTTTGATCCAAAATTGGATCAAGATGCGCTCTGCGCTTTTGAACAGTGCCCTGCACTCTCAATTTGAGCACTGCGCTCTCGAATTGGCGCAAGTCACCTGAGCACGCCACGTGTCAGCAGCGTACTAGCGCAGCGCGCTGGCACAGCGCACTGCGCTAACAGACTTGCGCTCACCAGAGCGTGACACGTGTCACCTCCACATGTGCTTGCGCCTTGCGCTTTTTAATTGACGCAAAGCGCCTGACAAGCCACGTGGCGCTCTGTCAGACTAATTAATGCAGTGCATTATTAAAAAGAAGGGCATAGCCCAATTAAAAGGGGCTAACAGGCCAAACAAAATGCAATGCATTATTAAAAAAAGGGGTAGAGCCCAAACAAAGGTCTGTCAGACCAAAACAGATGCTGTGCATCATTTAAAAAAAGGGCAGAGCCCAGATAAAGGTCTAATAGACCAAACAAAAATGCCATGCATTATTAAACAGGGCCTAATAGGCCAAATGCAAATAAAATGTTGAACATTTTCAACTGGACTTAGCCCAATTCGGGCCATAAGTCCTCAAATTAAATTGAACTGAGCACAAATACTCTCTCAAATCAATTTACACCCGGTTCAAGGGTACATCTCTGAACTCCTCTGATGTTTGTCATTACAATCCTTCAACGTCGTCAGAGAGGTGACGGGTCCCGAAAACCACACATCGATACGGACTGTGGGGTCCTTAAACTCATGGACTAATGCGTCCTTAAACCAACAATACGGACTGTGGGGTCTTTAAACTCATGGACTAATGCGTCCTTAAACCAACAATACGGACTATGGGGTCCCTAAACTCATGGACTAATGCGTCCTTAAACCAATATGCATCCTCAAAATGGGAACGATGGACCACGATGTCCCTAAACTGGCGATGGACCACCATGTCCCTAAACTGGCGATGGACCACCATGTCCCTAAACTGGAACAATAGAGCCCCTAAATGCTCTTTTGTCGGATCCAAACGATCCCGTTAAGTTGATATTAGTCTCAAATTGGACTAACGTATCCTTAACAAACGTTTAAGTTGATCTTAGCCTCAAATATGGTTAACGTATCCTTAAACCAAAACCCCAAATCCAAATCTAAGAAAATACGGATTTGGACTAATCTACGTTCTACAGGTAACGACATAAATTAGTCTCCGTATACAATCCACGGGCAACCACAAACAAAACAAACACCCACGACACGAAGTGACCATATGGAGAAGGAGAAAGTTGTTACCGTGGTGCGGTAGCGTAATTAACTGCAGAGGCTTGCGCCTGTAGGGAAGAGCGTCCCCATAATCAAAAAACCCCTCGAGCGAGGGGGAATATGACGAAGTCTGCTATATCGGCCGCATCCATCTAAACCTCCGATACACGGTGCCATAAATCAACTTGGCATCTTCGGAGAGGTGGACGGATAAAACCAAATAGCATCTGCCCCGAATCTCAGGCAAGACGTCCATGTCTTGGCCTCCATTCGGAGGGGAACAAGGGGTTTAAAAAAATGGTACGTCCACAAGAGAAATGGGCACGGATGAAAACCCGAAAGGGCGCCGTAAGTAAAAACAGCAGGGCAACCGGCGAGCTTGTGAAAACCCGAAAGGGCGCAGACTCGTAAAAAATTCCTGTGCGCTTGCAAGGTCCTCGCGACCTTGTGAGGAGAAAACACCTGAGTGAGATCCTTACGACTCACAAAGGAGCAACACACTTGGGAATCCCGACGATTCTTAAGGAGAAATTACACTTACGAGATTCTCACAACTTGTAAGAAGGATCCCCCCTATGAGACCCTCATGGCTCATAGGATTCAAAAGCCTTAAGCTACAGAGATCTGAATATGTTCTTAAGCCATCATATCCCCCAATTTGCCATACAGACGGTCCTTATTGACCCTTGTATGCAATCCACGGGCAAAAATAAATGTTCCCTCACCAAGTCCCACCAATTACGAGAAATGTCCACATATGGTGAACGGCACTTGTAAGTCCTCTCGACTTATAAGGAGAAAACACTCTTGTAAGATACTTACGACTTATAAAAGAACACACACTTAGGAATCCTCAAGACTCCTGAGGAGAAAATACACCTACGAGATCCTCACGAATCGTAGGGAGAAATACCTTTATGAGACCCTTAAGGCTTGTGAAGTCAAAAAGCCTTAGTCAACAGGATCCTAACCCTGTTTGCTAAGCCACCTTTATTCAAATCAGCAAAGGCAAATGATGATTCGCTCCTGGCCATATTCCAGTCGCAGCGATGCTGATGCTAAGATTGGGATCAAGTCTCAAATCCCATACTCGCAACAAAGATCAGCGAGCCAAAAATGCATATGAAATAGCCGAAATGATGGGGCAACTCGCAATAAAAATCAGCGAGCAAATATATGCATATGAAATAGCTGAAATGTTTGGACAACTCGCAATAAAAAACAGCGGGTAAAAAGAAAAATAGCCGAAATGATTGGGCACCGCGATAAAAAGCCGAAATGATTGGGCAATCGCGACTTTCGCGATGTAAAAAGCTGAAAAGATAGAGCATCGCAGAAAAGAAATTTTTTGCCCTGCAGGTGAGTCCACATCGACCCCTGTATACAATCCATGGGCATAAATGAAGAGGGAACCACATTTCCCTACTGAGCTCTGTCAAAGGGAGAGTCAGATCTCAACGACAACATCTGCAGCCTAGAAGATCAACATGGCGTTTCTTCTCACTCCAGCGGGATGCAGACGCGACGTCAACAACGACCCCAAGGTCAAAACAACAGAGCCATGGCAAAGTCCCTAGTTCCAAGACTCGACGGTTCACAGATAACCTAGAGACAACCTCGACATTCGTCGCAATATAGCAGACACAATGTCAACAAACGAAGCGAAGGAAGATCCGTAGCCTCAGGGTTTCGACGGAAACATCTACAGCCTAGAGGTCAGTAACGGCGTTTCTTCTCACTCCAACAGGATGCAGACACGACGTCAATAAAATGGAGCCATGGCAAAGTCCCTAGTTCCAAATCTCGACGGTTCACTGACAGCCCAGAGATCAACAACGATGTTTCTTCTCCCTCCAGCAGGATGCAGACGCGACGGAGACAGATGTAACATCAACAAACGGAGTTATGGAAAAGTCCCTAGTTCTAAGACTTGATGGTTCACAGACAACCTAGAGACAATCTCGGCATTCGTCGCAATATTGTAGACACAATGTCAACAAACGAAGCCAAGGAAAATCCCTAGATTCAGGGTCTTGACGACAACTCAAATGAGACCTAAAAGACTATCGGAGATCATCCCACACCAGCGCGGAGTAGTTATGATTCATCGGGGCTCCCCAAACTGAGTCTAACCTCAAGTAAAAAGCGGCATGGAATATCCCTAACACTTGCTCTTCCGACAGTAATATCACCTGGAAGATTACTCGAAGACGTCTTGTCCAGCCCCGAAAGGATCAGAAACATGACAGTCGCGGGGCTACTTGAACAGCAAGATTGCGTATCAAAGAATGCATCAGCCAACGCGACGGTACGACGGACAAAAAGCCTTAGTACCACAGACCCTAACAGACTTCTATCAGCAGCGGTTAACTGTGACGTTAGGACATTCTTGCGAGAAATTCTCGATTCATCTCAACTCGTAGGGAAACAATGTTCCTGCGAGAACTTCTCGACTCGTAGGGAAAAAGCCTTAGGCAACGGGGATATCAATCTATTTCCTAAGCACTGGGGCCCTGCAAGTAGGTCCAACATGGACTATTGTATACTATCCACGGACCACACTCTCCGAAGTCGAATATCGACAAGGAGGGAAAAAACCACTTACGAGTCCTCTCGACTTGTAAGGGGGAAAATTCTCTTGTGAGATCCTTACGACTCTCAAGAGAAAACGCACTTAGGAGTCCTTACGACTCCTAAGGAAAAAATACACTTACGGGATCCTCTCGACTCGTAGGGAGAAAAGTCTTTATGAGACTCTCACGGCTCATAAAATTGAAAATACTTAGGGCGCAGATCCAAACCTGTTTCCTAAGCTATCGCTGCCCTGTAAGGAGGTCAAGACGGACTATCTACGGACCACATTTGCCAGAGTTACATGCCAATATGAAATAAAATATGTCTTTTATTCATGAATTCAAGTGAATACAGGATACATTTCATAAAGGAATCAAAATGGATACATGTTATTCATGGATCACAAGTTTACAGTCACTACAAAAAAGGTATACTGACGGTTATTAAGGAGGAGGTGTCTTCAAAAAATCAGCAAGTCGCTCGCGCGCTCCTCTTAATCCTTTCTCGTGGTCGATTACCGCAGCCAACTCTGCTTCAATTTGAGTCCGTTGCCGCAGACAGGATGAAAGCTTTTCACCAGTTTCTAGCATGGCAACTTCATAGTCCTGCGTGACCCGCTCAGCGAGGTCAATCGTCCGCCTTAACGTCAACCCATCCGAAATATATCGCTGGAGGTTGACGAAAATAACTTTTAACTGCGCAGCATTCGCTTCAACTTGGGTGCGCAACCGGACAGATTCGCTGGAGGCCGCCTCATGTTCCTTTCGTCTCAGGACCGCCTCTTGTTCAAAATGGCGAATGAAAGGAGCACTATGCTCGACCCACGCATCCCACTGGGAGTTCGCGGCCAACACCTCAGGCACGAGACTCTTGAGCTCAATCTCGTGCAGGCAAGCCTCGATCTTTCTGCAATAATCAACCCAAGAGCCAATGAGATCTTCATCATGGAAGTTCACGAGTGTCGCCAGCATTGGATTGACTTCAATGGAAAAATCCGTAGCAGAACTGAGCGACTCAGCATTGATATCTTCGATAAACTCTCTTAACACTCGCCGGCTATTCGCGGCACCCTTGGAGGATATGCGTTTAGCGAAGGGCCCAGCGGGCATTGGAATGTGAGACTCGAAAGGAGCTGGAGCTGGTGTAATCGTTGCAAAATAAATTACGGCCAAATTCCGACTCGGGAGACAAAGAAAATACATAAAGGATGGAGTCTATCATACCGGCTGTGGCAGGCGGCATAATGGGGAGTACCGGAGGCGCGGCTATTCTTTCGTCTCCTCCTCCGACTCGTAACGCTGTGGCCAATATAAAGAAGACTTAGCAACAATAAGTCTACTCATAACAGGGGGGAAACATTAGTTGAAGAATATACCGACCAATACCAGAAGGTGGAGCGATTTCCGACCGAAAGGAAAAATGCGGGTTCAACACTTGGTATAAATGGTCGAAAAGGACTCCTGCAGAGTTGCGACAATATACAGTCGATACAAGGAGGATTGTATTCACAGTGTAAAAAATAAGTCAGAAACCAATACTTTCCAATATTTGAGGGGGCACAGAAGAAGGCGAGGGGACAGCGACCGTCAGAGCAGCGACCAGCGACACTTCTTCAGACGGCATAGCCTTAGGATTCATCACGCCTATGCTCAAGACAAACAAAATATCATCAGAAAGGCTAAACAGGATTGAAAAACTCGAAAACAGTGACCCAAGGACTACCTGATAGATCATAGACCAAAACCGCGACGGAGGTGTCACCAGGTGTAACGGCTTCTTCACTCTCTCTCGGGGGAACAGATTCTACGCCCATAGCTTCATCCCCTGACTCGACGAGGGCCGTCGTAACACTTGCGACACCTGCCGAAACTAAGGAGCCACAAGAAAAAAGAGCAGCAGTCTGGACGGTCCCAGATTCCCGAGAAAGAGTAACCACTTCGGGCTCTGTAACCGTCAATGTTTCACCTGCCATACCATCGCCAGGATTCGGCCCTGCATGAAAGAAAATATGTATGTCAAAAGATGCTGACCGAGTTCTAATAAAAGACTGGGCGTTACGTTACCTTGGAGTAGCTTTTCAGTTTCTTCCCGAGCTGCGCGTGCAACCTGTCTATGGGCGGTAGACAGGGCGGAGGGAACATCCGCCGAGGGAGTATCAGCAAGCGGAATATTGCTTGAACCTTCACCTACAGCCAAAACGGCATCGCGTTCCTTCGCCGCGTGCTTCCTGTGCTTCCTTTTGGTCTGAGCAGTGAGAACTGACCTCCTCAAGACTTCCGACAAGGGGACGTCGTCGTCCGAACCAAGCTCTACCTCCGGAGCCGCTACGGCGTCCATCATCGACTGCTTCAACAAAGCCTTCTGCGGTGACTTTGGGATGGCCGTGGCCACAATAGTCGGCTCTAGAAGTTTTGTTGCATCGCCACTCGGGATCGACACTGCACTTGGAATAATCTGAGTTGAGGTAGTCCCCGCAATAAGGTGAAGGGGAGGGTCAGAGCATGAATAAAAAGAGTATAAAGGCGTAATGAAAATAATTATACCAAGGCCCAAAGAAGGGCGAAACCTCTCTTCCTCCTCGAACGTCTTGAGGGAAGCCGCGAGAGCCTCTTCGGTAGAAATCCCTGTTGAAGAAGAAAACTTTAGTAAAAGAATAATAAAGAAAAAGAGATAGACGCAGAAGAATATAACTACAGTATACCTGATTTCGCGATAGAAATCAACGCCGCTTCTTCGCGAACCAGTCGCTCGGAAGCCGCGAGGGCAGCCTGTAGATCGGTGTCGGTCGCAGGCGTGTCAAACAAACCGTCGTTGGTGCCGTATTCGCACAAGCCCTTGCTATAGGGAGCAAGAGGCTCCTGGCCGAATACGACGTTGGTAGAAAATAGAGACTTCTTCTTCTTCTGCGAACGGACACCAACGGTCGACGATAAGTGTTTTCGCTTGACAGGCATTTTCGGGCGGCGGGTTCCGATTTCCGTACCAGCGCCAGAGTCTGGGGACATTACAGCTACCGCATCTATAGGAACACTGGGTTGAGGCTTCTCAAAGAAGGCGCGTGGGACCACAATCGTAGTGACTTCTCTTAAGGAGGGGCGAATGGCGGTCCGTCGCTTCAAAGGGACTGCTGGGTTAGAAGCTAGGATAGCATCCTTATAATCAAGTAATAGCCGCCTCTCTTCCCTAATAATAGCACCCGTCGCATGCTGGTACCACGCCACGTAGGCGTTCGAAGATTTCGGCACGTAGCTCGGCTCGCTGATGAGAAAGTTGGCAGTAGTGGGCTGCTATATCCCGCACAGTAAAATCTGATCAAGTTCCTCAACGGTTACGTCATTCCTAAATTCGGAAAGTTTGACGGGACGGAAAACGCAAATCAGCACGTCGCCCACTTTAAAGCGTCGTGCGGAAATACAGGGGGCAATGATGCGCTTCTTCTTCGTCAGTTTGTCAATAGCCTGACCGGTGTTGCTTTCGACTGGTACGCAAGCATACCAGATGGGTCCGTCATTACTTTTGCCCAAATGGAGTCTCTGTTTCGGCAAAGATTCATGAGCGTCGGTGACAAAATCTCTATCGCTGACCTTGTGAGAACCAAGCCGGGGAAAAATTAAAGCAACACGGACTTTATTTCCCGATGGCGCAACCTCACTGTCATGTGCGAACCGCCGCTAGAGCAAGACCAGTCCATCAGCCTCCTCATTGGGAACCTCACCAATTGGATGGTCCCATTCTTATGTACAGCAGGCCTCAAGACGTTTCAGGAGCTAACCAAGAAAGTTCAAATGCTGGAACGCTCGAAGCAAGAGTCTACCCCAGACACTCCGAGAGACAAGACTTGGAAAAGCAAAAGGGACGACAACCGTATAAGCGGGAATTCCAGCAGCACCAATGTCTTTAATGCGTCCGACAATGAAAACAAGCGAAAGGCAGGCGATTCCAAAATCAACCGGTCTCGAAAGCCATTGTTGGGAGGAGAAGGGCCTTCCCTAGAGGCGAAAAAGAACAAGGTTTAATCTTTCAGAAAGGACAAGGTCCGCAAGATATTCAAAGATGCCTTGAACAATAGTTTATAATTGTCGGAGTTGAAGAGACCCCACGAAGCAAAAATGACCGACAATCCCTTGTATTGTCCGTACCACAGAGTAGTGAGCCATGCGATCGAGGATTGCTATATCTTCAAATACTGGGTCGAGAAGCAGTAAAAGACTGGAGAGATCGAGCTATCCAAGAGTGTGTTAGTGAACAATCAAGTTGCAACCATCAACTTTATACAGACGGAAGCTGAAGCCTTCTGGGAGCAGACGGCTGAACCCGCTGCCCTGAGAAATGAAACTGACTCACCGCAGCATCCGTGGAGTACGCACATATCTAATAAGACGAAGAAGATGCTAAAGTTACTTCGGAAAGAGCCCAGAACAAAATGGAAAGGGCAGAAGAGGCCCACCATTCCCGCTGCCAATTCGGCTCAATCAGGCTCAAAATCCAAAAGGCTCAAGAAGAAGAAAAGTGCAGCTCGACGCGAAAAGGAGTCTGCAAGGAGATCGACCACTCAAAAATATATCGATTCCCTTGAAGACTATGATCAAAAGGAAAGGACTCTAATTCAATTGAAGGAGTTCTTCCCTGTAGAAACGGCTGAGATTCTGGAGGAGCTAGAAGAAGGCTCCGATGAAGAGATCCTTATAGCGACCTACTACGCCATCCATATTGGCAGCGACTCTGAAGAGGAGCTCTCTTTTCCCGAAGAGGACGGGGGGCTCGCCATAAAAGCCAACCAAATCCAGCTTAGAAGCGGCAGGACTCTACCGCCAAATCAGGGAAACACTCCAAAAGGAAAAGAAAAACAGGTAGCTAATGAGGAAGATGGCATAGAACCGGCTAATGAAAACTCAAGTCCTTCCTCAGTGGACTCCAATGTTTTGGCTCATCTCCGAAAGCTTCCGTCTCTCCTGAGCATCTACGATGCCTTGGTCCTATTTAAAGAGCTTAGAGATGTTCTCATTCACGCTCTACAAAACCCTGAGTGGTATCAGGCTCGCTTTGCGGAAATTAATAAGAAAGAAGCCCAGTACGCTCTGCATACCTCCGCAGTCACGTTTAAGGACGAAGACTTGCTACTGGGAATGGCTGAGCATAATCGGCCGCTTTACGTGACCGGGTACAGCGACGGTGATCGGATTAATCGCATATTGATTGATCCGGGATCCTCAGTGAACATCATGAACTTGCGGACTCTGAAGAGTTTGTCAATAGACGTCCGACACCTGTCAAGGGAAAGGATTGTCATTCAAGATTTCAATCAAAACTGCCAGCAAGTTCTGGGGTCTATAGCTCTGCAAATCAAATTTGGGGATCTACAAACTGAAGCTAAGATATACGTGATCGACGCTGACACGTCTTATAAAATTCTCTTGGGATGGCCGTGGCTCCACGATTACGGCATAGTTCCGTCAACTCTCCATCAATGCATGAAGTATACTAAAAATGGTGAAGAAAGACGCATTGACGGAGACATCCAGCCGTTCAGTGTGCATGAAGTCCGATATGAGGATTCTCGGTACATTGTGAAGCCCCAAAATACTGAGCCACAGCTGACCAAAGACAGAACGGTCCCGAAACTCAAAGGAAAATCTGAGCCGGCTGTTACTTTCAAAAGCAAAAACCCCCAAGTGCTTCCGCGTTTCGGCAGTAACACTGATGAGTCCGACACTGGAAGTCCGTCCTTCCGTAAAACTCGCCCTCATTTCGGTAGCGATACAGACGAATCTGATATTGAAGGCCCGTCCGACAGCAAAACCCGCCCTTGTTTAGGCAGTGACACTGGAGAGTCTGAGGAAGAAGACCCGCCTTGCAACAGCTGTGCATACTGGGCCCCCACGCAACGAGCAAAACTACGAGAGACCTTCGAAATTGCAGAAAGGTCCCTAGCCGTCACAAGGGTTCCGGAGCAGATATGCAAAGAGCTCGATGCATTGTCAGTCTCCACCGTGGACCAGCTGAAAACTTTCTACGTTCCCGGAAGGAAAAGTGGACAGAAGGGCATCCTTTTTTATGGGTCAAATCCTGTTGTGCACCCGGACGATTTGTCTGTCGCGTGCCTTCCATACAAGAGAGGCATAAGGTCTGTCCTCAATCCCAGATATTATGCGCCAGAGATGCGGGAATACTTTAAAAAGTGCGGGTGTCGGCTATATTAAACGGACTTCGAAGTGAAGTTTTACGAAGGGCTATGGCATCCGCCTCAGGTCCGAGCACTCATCGATGGACGAATTCCAGATAGACGTGGCATAGGTTTCATCCAGCCTGATTCTAAGGCATGCTACATGATCCATATTGGTGAAGCCAGTGAAAGGTCAAATGATGACGACGAGATAGCTGAGCCAGAAGAAGCTCCTCAAGAGCTCGAAGATGGCGGACAAGCAACCTTCGATGAGCTAACCGAGATCTATTTGGGAATTCCTGATAATCTAAGGCCGACCTATATTAGCTCACTCTTGTCATAGAAAATGAAAGAGCAGATAATTGCCCTGCTGCATGAGTTCGCCGACTGCTTCACGTAGACGTACAAAGAAATGCCTGGCCTCTCCCCTGAAATGGCCGTGCATAAGCTGGCTATATCTCCTGATGCCAAGCCTGTCAAACAAGCTCCTCAAAGAATGAGAAGGGAGCTAGAAGAAAAGGTCATCGAGGAAACTAAGAAACTTATCGATGCTGGTTTCATCAGGGAAAAGAAATACGCAGACTGGATCGCATGCATTATCCCAGTAAAGAAGAAAAATGGGTAGATCCGGGTTTGTGTCGATTTCAGGGAGCTTAACAAAGCATGCCCTAAAGATGATTTCCCTCTTCCGGTCATGGAAATGATGGTCGATGATACCTTAAATTAAGAGCTGTTCACTTTCATGGATGGCTCGTCTGGATATAATCAAATCAAAATGTCGCCCGAGGATGAGAAACACACAGTATTTTGAACCTCGATCGGGATATACTGCTACAAGGTGACACCATTCGGATTAAAGAATAGAGGTGCTACATATCAAAAAGCAATGACCAATATCTTTGATGACCTAATCCATAAGGTCATCGAATGTTATGTTTATGATTTGGTCATTAAGACCGAAGCCAAGGCCGATCACATCCGAGATCTCAGAACCATTTTCACCCGACTGAAGGGGTATGATCTAAAGATGAATCCTCTGAAGTGCGCTTTTGGCGTGTCGTCGGGAAAATTCTTAGGCTTCATAGTTCGACATCAGGGGATCGAAGTTGACCCATCCAAGATAAAGGCCATCATGAAGATGCCCCCTCCAAAGAGTCTGACGCAGCTAAGATCTTTTCAAGGCAAGCTTGCTT
Organism: Agapanthus africanus; assembly: GCA_030015575.1. Lineage (NCBI taxonomy): Eukaryota > Viridiplantae > Streptophyta > Magnoliopsida > Asparagales > Amaryllidaceae > Agapanthus > Agapanthus africanus. The sequence goes on along the minus strand of JASDDO010000028.1, from coordinate 13,172,642 downwards.
ATATACGAAGGGTTATCTCAAATTTATCGGGGAGATGTAGGCCCTTCTCAAAGCTCATGAAGAAAGGAGCTCCTTTTGTCTGGGATGCCGAATGTCAAGAAGCGTTCGAAAGTATCAAACAGTACTTGTTTCACCCTCCAGTGCTGGCCGCTCCTATTCCAGATAAACCACTGATTCTCTACACTGCTGTGTTGGATGAATCACTTGGTGCGCTCTTTGCCCAGAACAACGAGGAGGGAAAGGAAAATGCCCTCTACTAGCTCAGTTGAACTCTAGTCGGGGCGGAACACAACTATTCCCCGATCGAAAAGCAATGCCTGGCTCTGATATTTGCTGTGAAGAAGCTGAGGCACTATCTGATCGCTCATCGGGTTATGTTGATCTCCAAGGTCGACTCGCTCAAACACTTGATGACCAAAGCAAGCCTAGCCGGCAGAATGGCAAGATGGGCTGTCATGCTACTTGAGTTTGACATAGTTTATACTTCTCAGAAAGCAGTAAAAGGGCAAGCTCTTGCGGACTTTCTCGCTGCTCATCCCATACCAGAAGGGTCACTGCTCAATTGCGAGTTACCCGACGAACAAGTGCTGCACCTCGAGAATGACGAGCCATGTTGGGAGCTCTACTTCGATGGGCCTCATCAATAAGGAGCTCTAGCAAATCGAACATCCCGCAGATAAAAGCAAGGATATGATTGGTGTTCATCACGCCATTGGGAGGAGCCATACGACGTTCTTTTGCCCTCACCAAGCCTCGCACAAACAATGAGGCTGGGTACAAAGCTCTGATAGCTGGTCTGGAGCTTGCCAGAGAAATGGAAATCCTACGGCTACGAGTCTACGGTGATTCCCAGCTTGTCGTCAACCAAGTAAGCGGAGACTATAAGATATACAAACCCGAGTTAGCTCTGTATAGAAGCCGGGTGGTGGAACTCATGAATCTTTTCACCCATGTTGAACTAATGAGAGTTCCTAGGGTGTTGAATAGAAAAGCTGACGTACTCGCTCGCTTAGCCAAGGAGCTGGCTGATCCTGACATGGATGAAATTCTGATCACAGTCAGAAGCCGGCAAATTCTACCCTTAGTCTTTTTACGAGAAGAGGAAAGCACGAAACAAAAGAGCAGACCTGTCGAAGAAGTTCTGATCATTCAAGAGGAGCCCGATTGGAGAGAGCCCTTCATAGAGTACCCCCAATACGACAAGCTGCCTGAAGAAAAATTTGCGAGGGTTCAGCTGAAGAAGAGAGCTCTCCGATACGTGTTTGTAAATAATACGCTATATCGCAGATCATATGACCAACTCTGGCTCAGATGTCTGTCATCGGCCGAAGCCCAAAAATTCATGAGAGAAGTTCACTAAGGCGTCTGCGGAGTTCACCAATTCGGCCCCAAAATGCGGATTCAAATCAAACGGCTTGGATATTACTGGCCTACCATGATAAGGGATTGCGAAGAGCATGCAAAAAAGTGCCATCTCTGCCAAATTCATGGTGACTTCATTCACAAGCATCCTAATCCCTTACATCCTACGGTGGCGTCATGGCCTTTAGAAGTTTGGGGCACCAACATAGTTGGCCCAGTTGACCCTCCATCATCCAAAGGCCACCGGTTCATATTGGCTACAATTGATTACTTCTCCAGATGGGCTGAAGCTGTCCCGTTAAAAGAAGTCAAAACAGAAAATATTCTAACATTCTTCCGGCATAATAACCTATACCACTTCGGTTCACCAAGAAGAATCATATCTGACAACGGGCCTTCTTTCAAGAGCTTCAAAGTCTCAAGATTCGCTACTCAACACAAGATAGACTGGAGATATTCCTCCATCTATAATCTAAGAGCCAATGGGCTAGCCGAAACCTTCAATAAAACTCTATGCAAGCTCCTGAGGAAAATGCCTCAGCCAATAAATGAGACTGGGATCTGAATCTCCACGAGGCGTTGTGGACATATCGTACCACGCACCGTACTCCAACTCAGTCTACTCCTTACTCATTACTCTTCGGAGTGGAGGCGATCCTCCCCCTCGAAATCGAAGTTCCAAGCTTAAGAATTGCCATCCAGCACGAGTTGACGGAAGAGGAAAACGTGCTTCTTTAGCTCGAAGAGCTTGACGCCCTCGAAGAAAAGAGGCTCGCGGTACAGCAAAATCTGGAGCTATACCGAGCCTAAATATCGCGGGCCTATAACAAGATCGCTTTCAAGAAAGGCAAATTGGTGTTGGTCCTCAAAAGGCCGATCATCCCCAATCGACATGCCAAAGGGAAATTCGAGCCAAACTGGGAAGGACCATACGTCATCGAGAAAGTGTTCGACGGAGGATCCTACCAATTAATAAGTGCCAAGGGAGAAAGGCACATGCCACCCATCAATGGCCGATATCTCAAGAAATACTATGCGTAAATGCTCTAAGTCGCAGACGAATTGAGCACACCGGCCCTATGGTTTGGATCATACATCCTGTAAAACCGTATACAATCCACGGGCGTAAACGACCTCTATCTCTCCAAGTTTTACCAGCGAGACTAGTTTTAAAAGTCCCACTGGTTATGAAGCAAAAAAAAAGAAGGTATGTCCACAAGCAAAATGGGCACGGATGAAAACCCGAAAGGGCTCCGTGAGTAACAACAGTAGGACCGCCGGCGAGTTTGTGGAAACCTGAAAGGGCACAAACTCGTGAAAAGAGATAAAATACACTTGCAAAGTCCTCTCCACCTTGTGAGGAGAAAATCCCTGCGTGAGATCCTTACAACTCATAAAGGAGCAACACACTTAGGAATCTTCACGATTCCTAAGGAGAACATACACCTGCGAGATCCTTTCGACTCGTAGGGAGAAAATGCTTTTATGAGATCCTTACGGCTCATAAAATTGAAAAGCCTTAGGTGATAGGGATCTGAACCTGTCTCCTAAGCCATCGCTCCCCAACAGGAAATGGCAAATGATGAGTCGCTCCTGGCGTTACGCTTCAGTGTTAGCGGTGCTGATGTCGACCCAAAACCCAAATCCTAAGTCTTCCCAAACGGCGAATGATAAGTCGCTCCTGGTACCATATTCCAGTGCAGCGATGCAGACGCCAACCAAAATCCAAATCTCCCAAATTCTCCCAGCCTTACGGCCAGTCTCCAAATTGACTACCGTATACAATCCACAGGCTCAAATAATTCTCATCACACCCAGGCCCCACGGCAATCACAAGCCCCGCGGTCGGTCTCCTCCATCAGAATTATGCTCCATTTGGGAAGACCCACTCATGTGTCCTCACGATACATGGGGAGAACAAAACTTACGAGATTCTCTCGACTCGTAAGAAAACACATTCATAGGATCCTTACGACTCACAAATGAAAAACACACTTGGGGGTCCTCACGACTCCTAAGGATAAAATACACCTACGGGATCGTTTCGACTCGTAGGGAGAAAATGCTTTTATGGGACCCTCATGGCTCATAAAATTGAAAAAGCCTTAGGTGCTAGGGACCTAAACCTATCTTCTAAGCCATCATTCCCCCAATAGGTAAAGGCAAATGATGAATTGCTCCTGGCACCTGTGCTTCAATGTTAGCAACGCTGATGCTAACCCCAATCCCAAAATTCCAAACTCCAATCCAATAGACCCATAAGTCTTTAAACTAACATATGACCTCTAAGTCCTTAAACTGGGAACAAATGACCCTTAAGTAGTTAAACTGGGAACGAGGGAAGCCCTCTCATGGCAAATGATGATTCACTCCTGGTACCATATTCCAGTATAGCGATATTGATGTCAACCAAAATCACATCAAACCAGCAAGACAACCAACGACCTCTCAGGCGGAATCAAGCTCCACCTCGGAAACAAGTCAAATTGCAAGTCAACTTCAACCCTGACACCGCAAGAAGCGGAGCAAGTCAAATCAAGCACCGACCGTCCAAGTCGCAAAAAGGGCAGAACTGACCGTCCAAGTCGCAAAAAGGGCAGCACCGACCGTACAAGTCGCAAAAGGGCAGAGCCGACCGTCCACGTCGCAAAAAAGGGAAGCACCGACCGTCCACGTTGCTAAAAGGGCAGCACCGACCGTCCACATCGCTAAAAGGGAAGCACCGACCGTCCAAGTCGCTAAAAGGGCAGCACCGTCCGTTCAAGTCGCAAAAAAGGGCAGAACCGACCGTCCACATCGCAAAAATGGCAACACCGACCGTCCAAGTCGTAAAAAGGTCAGAACCAACTGTCCAAGTCGTAAAAAGGGCAGAACCGACCATCCACGTCGTTAAAATGGCAGAATCAACCGTCCACGTCGCAAAAATGGCAGCACTGACCGTCCACGTCGCAAAAATGGCAGCACCAACCGTCCACGTCGCTAAAATGGCAGAACCGACCATCCACATCACAAAAGGGCAGCATCAACCTCTATGTCGTCAAAACGGGAACCAAATCAAGTCAACCTCCACGCGAAAGAAGATTCATCAATTTCATGCACACAACCCACATATGTGGTGTGCATTTATTGATGGGGGACACTTTGTTGGGGTCAAAAATTACACCCCTGTTGACCAAGTCAAAACCAAGGTTAACCCCAAGTCAAGTGGGCCCGAGCCCAAACCCAAGTCAAGACCAAGCATGGAAAGGGCCGGCTCCATGCCAAAAAAGAGGCAATAAATTAGTCTAAATGTAATTTTTAGAAATAAATATATGTAAAGTGGCCAGAAAGACAAAATTTTGTAAACCCCATGGCTTATGTGCAAAAAAGAAATAAGCACATAAGGCATGGGGTGGCACAAGTGCCATTTGGCAAAGCCCATTGGGCTATATGTAAAGTGTGTAGCCTATAAAGGCAAATATGATGAAAATATCTAGGATAACTTTTTCCATTCTCAAAAATTCTAGTGTCTGTGTCTCCTTTTCCTTTCTCAAGGTTCTAAAACCTTCCCCCATTTTTAAATTAAATCAAGAGTTTAACTCTTCCCTTTTCCAAAAAGAAATAGTTTTTCACCACAAAACCCTTGAAGGGAGGCTTAGATCTTCAATCAGATCTCGGAAAGGGGAGACTTTTAAGTCTCACCCCCTTTTCTCCAAGATCCAGCCAATCAAGAGGAGGAAGAAGGAGACACATCTCCAAAAATCCAACTTTGGAAAGATCCAAGGCTCAAAAGAAGCTCCAGGGCTAAAGAGAGAAAAGAAGGGTCCCCTTTGATCACCTCTTAAGATCTTTGGGGAGTTCAACTCCAAGACCCAAATTCTCAAAGGAGTTTAACTCTTATTCCAGATCATTTAGGAGTTTAACTCCAAATCAAAATCCTTCGGAGGTTAACTCCACTCAAAATCCTTTGGGAGTTCAACTCCTAGCCCAGGGGCTAAGCCCCTTTTGTGCTGGTATTTCCAGCGGTCGCGTGCCGCGCACGTGACTCGCGAGCGCCCGGCGTCCGTACGTGCCGCGCACGAGACCCAAGGGCGCACGTGACCTACGGGCGCCAAGCACCAACGCGCCGGGCACGTGACCCGCGGCGCCCACGCGTCCACGCGCCGGGCACGTGACCCGCGGGCTGCAAGCTCCCACGCACTGGGCATATGACCCGTGGGCGCCAGGCGCCAAGCGCCAGGCACGTGATCCGTGGGCACCCAGTGCCCACATGCCATGCACGCATCTTTAAGACGCTCCTCACCCCTCATTTTTCATACACTCTACACTCAAAACACGTCCCCTGCTAGGAAATGTTTTCTAACGAGGAGTTGTCCCGCATCCTGCAAGGGGGCTGCTAGCCTCGTTGACCCCCAGCCCGCTATCCGGATAGCGGGACCCCCGTAAACTCTGCGAGGCCCCTGATATATCCAAAACACAACACACGCACATGGCATATTGAGTTTGCATGATCATTTTGACCCGTCAATCGGAGGTTCCCTCGCTCCAAAGACGAGGGGTAATTAACGGCAGCTTAGTCCGCGATCACCGGAGATTGGGATACTCACAATCAATAAACCCCCGCTACCCTAGGCAGGGGGAATCTTTACTACGCCTGATAAGTGTGTGCATATTCCCATCTCAATGGGGTGACGAAAAACACCCTACAGATACGCCTTGGCATCTTAATAGCCTTTTTAATCCCTCTGTGTAATATCTGGGCAGACCGATTGGTTGAAGCCTATCAAGCGCAGACTCGGCACCATGCAAAACTTCTTTCTCCACTTTGGTCTCCGTAGATTGATAGAAGAGGATTTCCTTATCATCTCTTCTCCTGAGAAGGACGTAGAATGTCTGCAGCTCTTGTACGCTGTATGTATCAAGCGCATCAAGTTCTTTGTAATGCTATGGCAGAACCATGGTGATTTATAAACTCTAATCTGCTCCAGTAATGGTTTGTGCTGATGGGCGAGTGGAGAACACGGCGCTGGCCTCGTCTTCAGAGTCATTACAAAAGATCAAATAAGAGTAAATGGTCTGGGTCTGTTGCATTGGGGCTGCCCCAAATCGACTATTTCCATATATTCCTCGGTATCGCTCCTAAAGATCGGGATAGTGGCGATGGCTTATTGTTTATTCTTCGGCTTATGACATCTTTCCGTGTCTTTCAAATCTGGTAGGAAGTACTTGGCGTCTTTATATTTTCGGACATCGTTTACGGAGAATGGATTTAGCTCCCCCGTAATGGTGTACTCGAGGACGTCTTTGAAATAATTCATACACTGGTGTTATGTAGAAGGGATGACGCTGTACTCGTGTAACCAAGGCCTGCTGAGCAGAGCGTTGTAGCAAGTTTTGGCGTCAATGACATGAAATTTGATGTCAGTGACGAGCAGCCCAAAGCCGGAGACTGTGAATCAAAACCGGAGATGGTAATTTTATCTCGGGCTAGGTGCTGACGTTCATGCAAATCTCCTTCAGCACCTTCACAATGAGGAGGTTGACAGAAGGCCCATTGTCGAAAAGGATTTTGCTTATCTTGATGTCGTGGCAGTACTCCGTGACGTATAACGGGCGGTTATGGTCGCACGTTCCAAGGAGGAGATCTTCATCGCTGAATGTGATGTCAGCCGTGTGAATCTCTGCTAACTCGTCCTTCATCATTTCTTCTGCAAGGAAAGCTTGAAACTGATCGGGCTCTTGTAACGCCTTGATCAGTGAATTTCATGCTTCTTTGGATAGGAGAAGAGCATCCAGTATACTCAGTTATGAGGGTATCTTCGGATGTGCTAGGACATTATAATCCACCTTGTTTTTCCTAGGTGGGTCCTTGGCCTTTAATGACTCCATCATCAAAGGTGATTTCCCCAGGGACTTTTTCTTTCCCCTTGTCTCTTTTACTCAAACCTTTATTTGTAGGTCTGAAGTTCTTCTCGGGCAGCGTGCGGTTACGCAGCTGGATGTTCTCACAGTTCTTCTCCTCTTCTTCTTTTTCGGAGGTGGAGTTCTTGAAGAGAGGGCCGAGGGTCATTTCTTCCTCAGAATCGCTCCCGAAGGTAAGGACTTGGAGTTTTTCCATTTCCCGACTTATATCAACTATATGACAGTTGCCGGTCGATTTCTCAAGCGCACTTGTCGAACCTCTTTGCTATCGACGAGCTTCACGTTTCATCCTCTTGAAGTGTTGTTGATGGGCAATGTATCCTTACCACCACTTCTTGAAGGCTCCGCATTCCTCGGTAGGGTGGGTAACCCTCCGATGATATAGGCAGTAGTTTGGATGTATATCCGCTCCGTTGAGGCTTATGACACCGGGCGTGTTTCCTTTGAGAGGTGGCAGCTTCATTCCCACTGACAGGGCTTTAGCGAACCGCTTCTCCGTCTTGATCTTGCTCTTATTTTCCGCAGGTGTGCTTCGATTTGGTTGGAGTACTTTAAGACTCATCCTCGCCGTAGCTTCTTCATCCTGACGCCGGCACTTAGTGTAATAACCGGTCTCATTTTGTACTTAAATCTGTATTTAAATAAATATTTTCTTCAAATATTCTTGTCAAAAATTTTCCCTATTTTTTTAGTCCTTAAACTCCAGCTCTGTTTCCTAAATTATATTCTTAGTGCTCTAACCCACACCCAAGCACAGGCCCGACCCACATTTCTTTCCCCAATCCCAGACAATTATCCCTTCTCTTTTCTTTTTGAATTCCCACAAATCCAAACCGAAATATCCACCATAATTTCCCATTAATCACAATTAATCCCCTATTTATATCCTATTAATTATTATTAATCCTTTTAATCTCTCCATTACTTTCTCTCCCGTTTAACTTCTCTATTTCTTCTTTATTTTCCTTTATTAATTTTTAAACCCCCTACGTTTCTCTCTCTCTCTCTATTATCACACTCTCTCTCCTCTTGATCACTCTCTTTCTCTCCTCTCTCTCTCTTCTCCCCCGCTCGTCACCTCCTCCCCCGAGCACACCTCGCCATCACCAAACCCTGTCGGATCACCCCACCGCCACCGGCTACCTCCCTCCATCGCTTGCCCCAAGCTCCCCTCGCCTCCACTCTCCTTTCCTGAGCCCTCAACCCCAACACCAAGCAACGACAAGCCCATCTCCTCCACCTTCAACTCATCTCCGTTGCTGTCTCCACCCTCGACTTCATCCTTTCATCTTCACCCTCACCCTGACCACCATCTCCTTCATTTCCTCCACTTCCTTTCTTCCTCCCGTAATCCCTGCACAACCCGAGAACCCATTGTGGCCATCTCCCCTCGTCACCGTTTCCCCACCTCACCTGCACGCCCTCGTCGCGCCGGCCACATGCCACCACCCTCGTCTTCACCCTTCCTACTCCTTCGCCATCACCACAACAACCCACACCTTCTTCCTCTCACCCTCCAAGCTCCAAGCCGAGCCCCACTTTCGCCCGAGCTCCCCCACCTCGTCGGAACAGTCTCTGGACCGCCGACGACCTTACCAACGGCACACCGTGCTCATCGTCACTGCCACCGTTGCATCACCCGACCCCTAGTCGCCGTCGAACCCAAGTTCGAGCCAAGGTCGAGCTAGCCGTGTGTAGCCATGCGCGTATCGCTGTTCTAACCGTGCCGTTGTTTTAGGTCGCCGCCATCATCACCTTCGTGACTAGCGATCGTCGTCGGGCAAGTCCAAATACTTGCTACATGCTATAGTATATTCATTTAGGTTGCGAATCAAATGTTCATTATAGGTGCTCGATGCAAACCTTAAGCTAAAAACCCTCTTATAATGACGGAACTTAGGTGTAACGGATTACCTTAGTTATAATGAATACTGTGTAAGAAGTTGGCACGAAAATACGGACCCTAATATCGTGAAATGTCATCCCCATTTAGATCCGTCGAATCTGAAACCTTCCGTATCTGAAATTTGTGAAAATCATAGTAAATTGGATACACACCGGAATGTTGTGTTCGAGGGCTCGTATAGAATCCAACTCGACAACCTAGAACCCCATATAATTTATATTTTGTTTCTATTTTTTTAACGGTGACGGAAACTGTTCGGGAGTGCGGCTCTGGACTGCAGTCCAAAGCAGCACTGCTTGTCGATACTTGATTTGAAATGCTTTTACATCTCTGTGTGAAAATGGTATTATGCGGAACCCTATACCGTAGCGAAGATAAATCTGTTATATAACTATTGGATGTGGTTTCATTCGTTTTTACCATCTATTTTAATCATATTTTAAACCATCAGTACATACTGCAGTCCCAAGCAGGGACAGAACGTATATCCCGATATTAAATAATGCATGAATCCCAGTACACAGTGGATATTATCGATCCGTCTAGTGCGTTGGAAACATAACCGATAAACCTAAATATTATCCAACTGTAGTGTCGCATAATTATGATCCCAACAGGGTGAAAACTGTGTTACAAAATGGACCTTCAGTTCAGGAACTGAATTTTCAGCAGATAACACTTAAAAAGAAATGACCGTAATCCGTAAACCCGAGACCCGATTGACTTGAAACCAATTTCGTTGAACTGCTGGTTAAATTTACTTTTTACTAATTTTGTATCATTTTACTTAATTCTGAACGTACGATTTAATATGATTTTTCTAAGTTCATAAGACGCGCAATGACTTGTATTGCATATGATTTGTTTAGCGGCATAATTCATATTTTTACCCGACCACAATACCTCTAGCGATAGTGAGCGTCCTTATTAATTTTTCAATGTATAATGCATTGTCGAACATGAATGGTATCGGTTTAGTTGTGTCGAGTAAGCCAGTAAAAAGTGAATGATTTGTGATAGTGAACAACACAGTGAATAGTGAATAAAGCAGTGTTATTAGTGCGTACTTATACACAACTAGCCCATACTTATAGATAGTGAAACCTGGGGGGAAAGGGGAAATCGAAGTGGAAGGAACTTGTATTTAGCGAGGATAGTGATTTAGAGGATGATCATTCGAACATCGACTCTTATATATATTAGGTTTGGACCTAGCGGTCCGGCTGACAAGGTTATGTCCCGGGCAACAGTGAGCCGTAGTCTCGGGTACGTACGAGACCCTCGTTAAACATGATCATTCCTTTCCACAACTTAATTTCAAAAGTGACTTAGAGACCGATAGGGACACAGATCATACATTGCATTATTTATTGACATATCGATTACCTGCATTTATTATCTCCATCATTATTACTTTATTTTCTTGCCTCATTGTTATTATCATAATATTGCTATTGCGTCGCCCTGACGACCTGAGTATGCATGCTCAAAGCTTGGAGAGGACCTAATTCAGGAGTCAGATCTACCATTCGAGCCCGTAGGGATCTAGACGGTCGTGCCTTCAGTACTTTTACCGCTTTCCATAAATCAATCTTGTATTCACACTTGGTTAGTAGATTACTTTTCTTTCGAACTATTATAAACTGTGAACAATGAAAGTTGGTGTAATAAACTAGTGATGGGTTTCCTTTACTTCTGTGCTATGATTACTGATTACTATGTAATGCTAGAAGTCGAAGTGTGACTACGACGGGAATGTTTCCTAGCCGTAGGAGCATGGCTGGCCTAGTCGCCTCCCGTATTCCGTATTTTGGGAAGCGGGGTATGACACTTAGCCTTTTCGTATATGGCTGTTTCACGTTCTCGGTCAGCTTTACTCTTTCAAAAGGCTTCATTTAACAGCCTATCGATTTGGTCTTCTGACAGTCCTGGGGATTTTGACGCCGATCCTGTCCCTAGTTCCTCTGTGTTGTTTTCTGACGCTGAGGGGGCTTCTTCGTCATTTAACGAAGAATGGAAAACCATATGGCAACTTGCTACATAGTTTTCAGTTTCTGATGAGTTATTTTCCTCATCGTTATCACTCTTTTCGTTCTCAAGAATATGCTTGGGGAATTCTTCGAGAGTGACTGGGGTCCGCACCTTCTAGTTGTACTCCTCCAGCGCATCGATGTACTTTTGCAGGTCTGTGCGTTTGTCGTCCTACTCGGCCGGCTGCATAGGCTTCTTGGTCTTTTTCTTTTTCTTTAAATACTTTGAAGGCTCGACTTGGGGATTTTGCCATTTGTCGACAGTTTTCGGTATAGGACGCGGTTTCAGCATCCCTTCGATGATTTCTGGTTCAAGCGGTCTCTTCCACCTGATTGCCAAACATTCCTGGAGACCCTTCAGCATTTTTTGAGTTTTAGCTGAAAGGACGACTTCCTATGGAGCTTCTTCCATGAGCGAGCATGATGCCCCTGGCATATCCACCTTTTTAGGAGCGTGCTTCTGTAGCGGGTTCATCCTCCAGTTCTCAGAAAGCGCGAATTTCCCCCGTTAATACTAGTCCTCGACCCAATTTTTGAAGACGTATCAATCTTCAATTGGGTGGCTCACCATTCTATGATAAGAGCAGTAGTTGGAGTTGTTGACATCGCCTGGTTGCGGTGGACGTCGTAGGTCCGGCAATGTGATAAGTTTATTGCGCACCGCTAGCTCGAACAGTCTCCTCGTCTTGTCATGGGGAAACGAGTAGGCGCGTCCTAGCCTTTCTTCTAGGGATAGACGTTGACGCATATTGTTTTGGCGGGTAACTGGCTTCGGGTCACTCGGCTGTTATTGAGTGTTGGCAACGAAGGCTGCTTTCTCTTTACCCTTGGCATTTCGAGGGTCCATTTTTGAGGAGGATGGCCCATGGTCCATCTGGTCCATTTAGGCCTGCTTGTCGATCAAAGCCTGGAAGGTGGTCGGCTTGAAGAACGTCATGAACTGGGACACAGTCGCTTGAGGATTGAGCGTCCCAATGAACATGCCCACGGCAAGAGATTCTTCGATGCGTTGTTCGCATTTTGACCATAGGTTCCACCACCGGATCGCGTATTGGACCCAAGTTTCTCCTCACTTCACCCTGGCATTGATTAATGCCGTGATCGGGGTGCGCTCGCTTGTGCTGGCCCGCTGTGTGAACAGCAGCTCCATCTCTGTGAATGTCTTTACGGAGTCATTTGGGAGCTCCGAATACCATTTAAAGGCTGTCTCTGACAGGCTACCAACGAACTGGCGAAGCAACAGTTTGTCGTCACCTCCAGTGTTGTCGTACAAAGCTATGAACTGTGCGACATGTTGGTGGGATTGCCTATCCCCTTGTACACATGGAACTTAGGGATCGTATATCCCAGCAGGTACTTGATTTGGTCATACCAGTTAGGATACGATCGCCTAGTTTTGACAGTTTGGCCAGCCGCTTCACTAGCTTGATGAGCTCGTATTTGTTGAGCTATATAGTCATCGAGAGCAGCCTTGGAAATTTTTTCCTCTTTAGTTGTTGATAGAGCCGGAAGAGGGTTTGATGTTTCCCTTCTGTCATCCTCGATGATTATCGGCGGATCTTCAGCTGGAGGTTCTGGCTGGATCATCATTCCAACCATGTCTTGGAACAAAAGCGACATCTGCTTTATATTAGCATCTTGTTCCACGGCCTCCTTGTCTTTTCTTTCTAGCACCCTTCGCATGATCTATGTATTGGTCTTCTGCTCCCGGTGCTGTTCAGATGCCGATTCCAGGCTTTCTTTTTGCCCGGTGAGTGCTGACATTTTGATCAGCATTTCCTGGAGTTTTTGTTGTTGCTCCTGAGCTTTTGTCAATGACTGAGTTTGCGGCCGATGGCCCATAGAAGAACGACTTTCCTCTTTACCGGAAGCTATGTAAACCATGTGTACGATCATGCCCCAGACCTGGGGCGTTTGGGTCCATCGCGTTTGGAATTTGCCGCCGGCGGTGGGAGATTCTCCATCATCACCCTTTTGTGGGAGGTTGAAGTTGAAGAAGCCATTGTATCAGGCGCCTGTGTTGAAGACGTCCCTCTCTGTATGACGGAGGGATGGTCCTCCTCTTGCCGAGCCTTCATTTTCTTCAGTCGGCGAGAGTAGTCTTTGTTGATCACAGAATCTTGGACTTTCCGCCAGACCCTGTGGATTTGGAAGGACAGCCACTGAGAGGGCTGCTCCGGCTTTGCCTGCGTCATATTTTCAACAAGTGGGGGAGATTTCCTCAGCACCGCGGTTGGAGAGTTCTTTCGCACCCTCCTAAGTAAAGCAATGCTGTTCCCGGTTGGAACAACATGGTCAACTTCCACCATTGGAGCTTGTGGAGTAAGTCCAGAGGGGGAGTTGCCCCCAGACTTTCTCACTCGACGCCAGTGGTGACGTCGAGTGTGCCTCGCAGACGGGACCACCTCAGTTGTGGAAGTGGCTCCGTCATGCCCCCTGCTTTGGTGAGAGGCTTCTGTTGGTGCCAACCTGTCGAAGACTGACGTCCGTTGAGAGGGAACGACCAATCTTTCGAAGACCAATTTTCTGGTAGGGGAAGCACTTTCAACGACTTCACCCGCAGCAGGAGTTGAAATGGCCAATCTGTCAAAGACCGATCTTTTGGTAGGAGAAACACCTTTGACTACTTTACCTGCCAGAGGAGTTGGGAGGACTATCTGTTTTTGGATAACCCCTTCAGGTATCGCAAGCCTCTTTGCGGGCCTACTTGAGCTTCGGCTTAGCCTGTTGAAGACTGAGGTGGCAGACTTTGACGGCCCGTTGAGAGGGGCTGTGGTGGTTGCAAGTCGATCAAAGACTAATTTCTTGGGAGCTTCCTGTGGTGGCACTGGGGCGCTGAAGCTCGTTGGCTGGAGCATGGTCCCGAAGAGCAATCCAGTGGTAACTTGAGTCACTTGCCCCACCGGCATTGAAAAGATGGAGGCCACATTGGGCCCGTCATTCACTCCTCCAGTTGGGGCGGAGCGGGAGTTGCTGCAGTAGTTTGTGCAGTTGGAAGCCGTTGACCTTTTTCCTAGACAGGAGCAGGACACTAAATCTTAATACTTCGAATCCAAGAGCAACCATAGAAAACTACGATTTTGTTCGCGAAAACGACACATGAAGTGTGGAGTAGAAAGAGGAAAAAATCCTACCAGGCGTGCCAGAATCTGTTCACCGCCTGAAACGAAGATGAACTAGGATGGATCGTCTTGCCTGAATTCTGGGGGCAGATGCTATTCGGATTTATCGGTCCACCTCTCCGAATATACCAAGTTGATTTATGGCACCGTTTATCGGAGGTTTGGACGGATGCGGCCGTTGTAGCAGACTTCGTCAGATTCCCCCTCGTTTGCGAGGGGTTTTTGATTGTGGGGACGCTCTTCCCTGCAGGCGCAAGACCCTGCAGTTAATTACGTTATCGCATCGCGATAACCACTTTCTCCTGCTCCGGAAATTCACTTCGTGTCGTGTGTGTTTTTGTCTGTTTGGGTTGCTCGTGGATTTTATACGGAGACTAATTTATGTCGTCGTCCGTAGGGCGTGGATTAGTCTAAATCCGTATATTTTAGATTTTGGGTTTTATTTAAGGATCGTTAATCTATTTTGAGATTAAGATCGACTTAAATGTATGTGAGCATTCGGGGTTCGATTTGTTTTTGTTAAGGATACATTAGTCCAATTTGAGACTAAGATCCACTTAACAATTTTTAGGATCATTTTTATTTCAGATCCAACAAAAGAGCATTTGGGCTCTACTGTTTTAGTTTAAGGATGTTTCGGTCTATTGTCACCATTTTGGAGGCGAATATTAGTTTAGGGACGTTTCAGTCTGTTATCGCCATTTTGGAGGCGAATATTAGTTTAGAGACATTTCGGTCCATTATTAAACTTGCGTGCACGTATATTTGTTACGTGACGAAGTGAACAATGGTGATATGGAATGTGCCCAATTTGGGGTATGATCCGATTTGAGGTGTGCACGTTCTCGCCAAAATCTTCGGCTAAGAGCTATTTGTTCCTGTTTATACCAGTTTAAGTTTCGTTTACAGAAATGTGTGAAATCGGGCTCATTCATATACGCACATGCACACATCAGAGGAAGAACAGGAGTTAGAAAGGGAGCACTTATGGTCAACAAAAAAAAAGCATTTAATTGAACATTTTATTCTACAGGAAATAGATCACCAAACATGGGATCGAAGGTACATGGATTCACAAAACTATGGATAAGATTCTCTAACTTCCTCGCTTCGTTCTCCACCATGTCAAAGCGGCGATCCTCACGAAGATTCGCTTCCCATCGGTCAGCGCCGTGCCCATCAGCGAAGGAAGACATGATGGCCCGCTGAGCTCGTATCTGGCTTAGCAGCTGAAGAAAGCGATCCCTCACAGCCGTGGTAATCAAAAGTGCCTCGTGAAAGCACTCGATCTTGTCCTCTGCGGCGTCGAGCATTGCCGGAGTCATCTCCGCCGGATGAGGAAGAATATCATCGATCACGGACAAGAAGACCATCCGGAGCCAAATGGAGTCGACGGGGGGAGGAAATCATCTACGAGTCAAGAGCTCGTACATCACCGGATCACATTGGTCATCCGTAAGAGCAGGGTTCACCAAGCGTGCAGCAAAACGAGGAACGATCTCCTCAATAGGCACCTCCCATGGCTGCCGGTGAGCATGTGGACGATTACAAGCCATAGCTCTTATGCGCTAAAATAATTCTCTGAAAGTGAGAGAGAAGAGAAGCATTGATTCAAATTATAAAGAGAGATATTTAAGTCTAGGCACAGAAAATTTTGTGCATGATGGAACTGTTTTCAAGCTCTGCATTGGGAAAGAGAAGTTTGACTCAGGAAAAGCAAAGAAAGAAGGCGAAAAGACACCTTCGGTAAAGAGGCAGCGCCTCACATGCAAAGCATAAGAGCGCCAGCGCCAAGAGTGCTCGCACCAAGAGCGCCAGTGCCATGAGTCAAAGACTCTGAGGCAGCGCCTCACGTGCAAAGCACGAGAGCGTTGCGCCAAGAGCGCCAGCGCTAAGAGTCAAAGACTCTGAGGCAGTGCCTCACGTGCAAAGCACGTGAGCGCCAGCGCTAGAACTAAATGTTCTCCACCATTAGATCAAAGATCTAACAAAGATGATAAAACATCAAAATTACATAATTAAATCCAGTTGAAGAAATACTCCTCAAATCTTTCCAAACAGGAAAGATTGTGCTCTATAAATCAGAGCACCGTTGGATCAAAGATCCAATGGTGATTAAAAATCACCAAAATACAGAATTAAATTCTGACAGAGGAAATACTCCTCAAATCTTTCTAAATAAGAAAGATTGTGCTCTGTAAATCAGGGCACCGTTGGATCAAAGATCCAATGGTACAGAATAAGTTCTGTATGAGAAAATATTTTTCCAATCTTGTTAAAGAAAAGCGTCTTCTGTAGAACAGAAGCCCTTGGATCAAAGATCCAATGGTGGGAAACATCCCCAAATCAATCAGAGATCTCTCAGTGAGAGATTTCCTTAACTGTTTCAACAAATCAGCCTCCCCTATATAAAGGACTTAAGACTTCAAATCTTGCACAGAGCAACCCCCCATAAACTTCAAACTTCAAAGACGAGAGCAATTTCTCAAGGTAAATAACAAGAAGAGGGATCACAACATCTCCTCCATATTTGAGAGTTTAACTCTCACATCAGAAGAACTTAGTTCTTTTTCTAGATCGCAGATCTATAAGACGAAGTCTTTCACAAAAGAAAAGAGATCACAGCATCTCATCAGAAAAAAGAAGAACTTAGTTCTTAGATCCATGAGACAAAGTCTCTCGTAAAGAAAAACAAAAGAGATCGTAGCATCTCCTCATAAAGAAGAACTTAGTTCTTAGATCCATGAGAAAAAGTCTCTTATAAACGAGGATTTAATTTTCAGAGCACAGAACTGATCAGAGCTGCCAAAGAAGCGTTTTAGCGCTCTAAGTCTGACGCTCCACGCGCTCCTCACGTGGGCGCTATTCTAAAAGAAGCGCTTTAGCGCTCCAAGTCTGGCGCTCAGCGCCAAGCGCTCCATGCGCTCCTCACGTGGGCGCTATTCTAGAAGAAGCACTTTAGCGCTCTAAGTCTGGCGCTTAGCGCCAAGCACTCTACGTGCTCCTCACGTGGGTGCTATTTTAAAAGAAGCGCCTTAGCGCTCCACATCCGATGCTCAGTGCCAAGCGCTCTACGCGCTCCTCACATGGGCGCCGAGGAAACATAAAGCGCTCTGTACATAAAGCGCTCTGCGCCATAAATAGTGCTCAACACTCAAAAAAAACAAAAGAAGGAGGGGTGTCAGAACCCAAATTAATGCTCAGCATTATTGAACAAAAAGGGACTAAGCCCAAACAAATGTTCAATATTTTATTCAATATTGAGTGGACTGAGCCCAAGTTGGCCACAAGTCCCCAATTCAGATTAACCGAGCCCATGTGGTCACAATCTCTTTAATTGGTCTTAGTCCCAAACCCTGACTACAGATCTCTCAACCAACATTGGTTCAAGGGTACATCTCTTCACACCTTTGATATGTGTCGTTGTAATTCTTCAACGTCTTCAGAGAGGTGGCGGGTCCCGACAACCAGAAACTTTACAGACTATGATGTCTTTAAACCCCATTGACTACGATGTTTTTAAACTGGACTATGAGGTCCTTATACTCATGGACTACGATGTCCTTAAACCCAATGGACCGCAACGTCCCTAAACTAAACCCCATAGACTACGATGTCTTTAAACATGGACTATGAGGTCCTTAAACTCATAGATTACGATGTCCTTAAACCCGATGGACCGTAACGTCCCTAAACTAAAACGATATAGCCCAAATGCTCTTTCATTGGATCTAAATGAGCCTAAAACCTTATTAAGTAGATCCTAGTCTAAAATTAGACTAACGTATCCTTAACAAACATTTAAGTTGATCTTAATCTCAAATGAGGTTAACGATCCTTAAAACAAACCCAAACCCAAATCTAAGAAAATACGGATTTGGACTAATCCCCGCCCTATGGGAGACAACATAAATTAGTCTCCGTATACAATCCACGGACAACCAAAACAAAACGAACACACACGACATGAAGTGACCTTCTGAGCAGGAGAAAGTGGTTACCGCGATGCGGTAACGTAATTAACAGCAGGGGCTTGCGCCTGCAGGGAAGAGCGTCCCTACAATAAAAAAAAACCTCACAATGAGGGGAAATCTGACGAAGTCTGCTACAACGGCTGCATCTGTCCAAACCACCGATACACGGTGCCATAAATCAACTTGGCATCTTTGGAGAGGTGGACGAATAAAACCCAATAGCATATGCCCCTAAAATTCAATCCAGACGTCCCAACGTCCCGGTCGCGTCTTTCGGCGGAAAACAGATTCTGGCATGCCCGGTGGGAACTTTTTCTCTTTCCACTCAACACTTCGTGTGTCGTGTTCGCAAACAAATCGCGGTTTAATATGGTTGCCCCTAGGTTCGAGGTACTAAGATTTGGAGTGTTGCTCCATGCAGAATAAGAGATGGCGTCAATAACTTCCAACTGCACCAAATGCAACAACAACTCTCACTCCGTCCCCGCTGAAGGAGTGACTTATAGGCCCCAAGCGGCCTCCATCTACGCCATGCCAGTAGAACAGGTGACTCAGGACACCACTGGACTATTCTTCAGGACCATGCTCCCGCCAATAAGCTTCAACGCACCAGTGCCATCATAGAAAGCTCCAAAGAAGTCGGTCTTTGATAATCTTACAACTACCACGGCCCCTCTCAACAAGTCGTCCAAGTCCAAGACCTCGGCCTTTAACAGACTAGGCCAAAGCTCAAGTGAGCCCGTAAAGAAGCCTGCAATACCCAGAGGAGTTATCCCGAAGTAGATAGCTATGCGAAATCCGGTAGTTGAAATCGTCAAAGCGGCTTCCCTTTAAAGGATTGGTTTTCACAAGACTGTCCGTTCTAACTCCCGCTTCAGGCGAAGTCACTAAGACTGCCTCCCCTACCCAAAAGTCAGTCTTTGACAAGTTGGACGTTTCTTCTCAGCGGACGTCAGTCTTCGATAGGCTGGCACCACCAGCAACCCTTCATCAGAACAGGAGGCATGAGGAAGCCACACCAGTAACTGAGCAAGTACCATCTGCAAGACATGCTCGACGTCGCCACTGGCACCGAGTGAGGAAAACTGGGGGCAGCTCTCCCTCTGGAATGACTCCACCAGCTCCTATGGTGGAAATTGACGCTGCTGTTCCAACTAGGAACAGCTTTGAACCACTCAAGTGGGTGCGCAAGAACTCTTCGACCGCCGTGCTAAAAAGATCTCCTCCACCTGTGGAGAACGTTACAAAGGCAAAGTCGGAGCAGCCCCCTCAGCGGCTGTCCTCTAAAATCCACAGGGTTTGGCGAAGGGTCCAAGTCTCTATGATTAACCAAGACTACTCCCGCTGACCAAAGAAAATGAAGGTTCGGCAAGAGAAGGACCACCCCGTCATACCACAGAAGGTATCGTCTATATATGCCGGCTGCAACGGCCCCCTCAACTTCGACCACCCATAAAAGGAGAAGGCCGGAGAAGATCCCCGTGTCTACGACGAATCTCAAGGGCACTGAACCTAAACGCCCTAAGTCTGGGGGCATGGTAATGCACACAATCTACATGGCTTCCGGGAAGGAGGATAGCCGTATCTCCACGGGTCATCGACCACTCACCCGGTCTGTCACAAAGGCTCAGGAGCAACAGCAAAAGCTCCAGGAGAAGCTAACGAAGATGGCCACGCTCACTAAGACAAAAGAAAGCCTGGAGACGTCGTCGGAGCAGCGCCAGGAACAGAATACCGACGCCGAGTTCCTCCGAAGAATGCTCGAGAAGAAAGACAAAGAGGCCGCGAAACAAGCGGCCAACATAAAAAATGGTGCTCTTGTTACAAGATATGGTTGGGTTGATGATACAGCCGGATCCTCCAGCTGAAGACCCTCTAATAATCCTTGAAGACGACAGAGGGGAGACATCAGACCCTCTTCCGGCTCTATCAGCAGCTAAGGAAGAGACCATCTCCAAAGCCGCCCTTGAAGACTATATAGCTCAACAGATACGAGCTCATCAGGCGAGCGAAGCGGCCGACCAAATCGTCAAGACTGGACGACCCTATCAGGGTTGGTACGATCAAATAAAGTACCCACCAGGATATACGATCCCTAAATTCCATGTGTATAAGGGGACAGGTAATCCACACCAGCATGTTGCTCAATTCAGGGCTCTGTGCAGTAATACTGGGGGTGACGACAAACTGCTGCTTCGCCAGTTTGTTGGCAGCTTGTCGGAGACAGCATTCGAATGGTACTCCGAGCTCCCGAATGACTCTGTCAAGGCATTTGCAGAAATGGAGCTACTGTTTACACAAATATTCGCAAGCGCTAGCGAGCGCACCCCGATCGCCGCACTAATTAACGCTAGAGTGAAGCCGGGAGAAACCTGGGTTCAATACGCCATTCGGTGGCGGAACCTGTAGTCAAAGTGTGAACAACGCATAGAGGAAGCTCCTGCCATGGGCATGTTCATGGGGACCCTTGACCCTCAGGCAACCATTTCCCAATTCATGATGTTCTTCAAGCCCACCACTTTCCAGGCCTTGATCGACAAGCTGGCCCAAATGGACCAAATGGGCCATAGACCGTCCTCCTCAAAGACGGATCCTCGGAATGAAAAGGGGAATGGGAAAGCGACCTTCGTCACCAACGCTCAGCAACAACCGAGTGGACCGAAGCCGGTTTCTCATCAAAACGATAAACAACGATCACTCGGAGAAAAGATGAGACGCCCTTACTCGTTCCCTTGAGATAAGATGAAGAGATTATTCGAGCTAGCGCTGCGCAACAGGCTGATCACTCTGCTAGAGCCGAGACGCCCAACGCAATCAGGCGACGTTAACATCCCCAATTACTGTCCTTACCACCGAATATTGGGTCACCCAATCGAAGATTGTTCCATCTTCAAAATTTGGATCGAAGACCAGTACCAACAGGGCAAGTTCACGCTGTCCGAAAATTGGAGGGTGAACCCACCATAACCGCACGCTCCTAAAAAGGTCGACACGCCGGGGGCATCATGCTTACTTATAGAGGAAGCCCCATGGGAGGTGGCCCTTTCAGCTAAGACTAAAAGAACGCTGAAAGACCTTCAAGCATGTCCAGCGATTAGGTGGAAGAGCCCGTTGGAGCCTGAGAATATTGAGGGGATGCTGAAGCCGTGCCCAACGCTGAAAGTTGGTGATGGTGGACAGAACCTTCGGGCCAAGCCTCCGAAGTCATTAAAGAAGAAGAAGAAGGCCAAGAAGCCCGTCCAACCCGACGACAACTGTACAGGTTTGCAGAAATACATCGATGCACTGGAAGAATATAACAAGAAGCCACGGAGCCCAATTACATTGGACGAATTCTTCAAGCATGTTCTTGAGAATGAAGACGATAACGCTGATGAAGGAGACGATTCTTCAGAAGAGCCCGAGGATTATGTGGTGAGCTGCCACATGATCTCTTACTCGTCAATAAAGGGCAAAGAAGCTCCCGATACAGAGAAACTGGGGGCAGATCCAGAACCGGAACTCTTGGAACCGTCAGACGAGATAATTGACATGTTGCTGAACGAAGCCCGTCAGAGGAGCAAAGCTGATCGAGAGCGCGAAATGGCCATATTCGAAAAAGCCAAACGTCGGTGACAGGATGAAAAGGTTGAAGCACTCCAACCAGATCGAACCATGCCCGCGGCAGACAGAAGTAGGCTTAAAACGAGGAAACGGTTTGCTAAAGCCCTGTCTATGGGAATGAAGCTGCCACCTTTTAAGGGAAATACTCCTGGCAGCATACACCTTGACGAAGCGGATGGGTATCCAAACTACTGCTTATACCATCGGAGGATCACACACCTACCGAAAAGTGCAACGCCTCTAAAAACTAGTGGCAGGGATATGTTGCCCACCGACAACACGTCAAGCGATTGAAGCGCAAGGCTCGTCGGGAATAGAGAAGCACTACAGATGAGCGTAAAAGAACTGCCGGCAACTGTCACATGGTTGATGCCGGGGGATCGCAAGTTCTCACCTTCAGAAGAGATTCTGATGAAGAAATAGCCCATGGACCTTTCTTCAAAGAATCCACTTCAGGAGAAGAAGAAGAGATGAAGAACTGTGAGAATATTCAGCTGCGCAACCGTACGCTGCCTGAAAAGAATCTCGGACCTACAAACAATGGGAAGAACAAAAAAGATAAAGGGAAGGAAAAAATCCCTGAGGATATCGCCCTCGATGACCGAGTCATCGAAGAGTTGGCAGCCAAGGACCCGCCCAAGAAAAACAAAGTGGATTACAACGTTCTGGCACACCTGAGGAAGATACCCTCGCAGCTAAGCATTTTGGATGCTCTTCTGCTATCTGAAGAGGCGCGAGATTCTTTGATCAAGGCACTACAAGAGCCCGACCAATTCCAAGATTTCCTTGCCGAAGAAAAGATGAAGGACGAGCTGGAAGAAGTGCACACAGCTGACATCACTTTCGGCGATGAAGATCTCCTCCTCGAAACGTGTGAGCACAACTGTCCCCTGTATGTCACTGGGTACTGCCATGACATTAAGATAGGGAATATCTTAGTTGACAACAGGTCCTATGTCAACCTCCTAAATGTGAGGGTGTTGAAAGAAATTTGCATGAGCGTTCAGCACCTCGCTCGGGATAAAATTACCATCTCCGGATTCGACTCCCAGTCATCACGGACACTCGGGTCTGTGATTCTGACGTTACGTTTTGGGCTGCTCGTCACTGACATCAAGTTTCATGTCATTGACGCCAAGACCTGCTACAACACTTTGCTCGGCAGGCCTTGGTTACACGAATATAACATCATCCCTTCTACATAACATCAATGTATGAAGTATTTCAAAGATGTTCTCGAGTATACCGTGATGGGGGAACTAAATTCATTCTCCGTAAATGAAGTCCGCAAATACGAAGACGCCAAGTTCTTCCTACCAGACTTTGAAGACACGGAAAGATGCCATAAACCGGAGAATAAGCAAAAAGCTATCACTACTATTCCGGTCTTCGGGAGAGATACTGAGGAGGAGGAAGAGATAGTCTATTCGGGGCCGCCCCAATGCAACAGGCCGGGACCACCTACCCCTATTCTGGTCTTCGGCAGTGACTCTGAAGACGAAGTCAACGCAGTGTTCTCGGTCCGTCCATCAATGCAGGCCATCACTGGTGATGATCAGAGTTTGCAAATCGCCATGGTTCCGCGGCAGCACTACAGAGAGCTTGATGCGCTTGAGACATATAGTGTGTAAGAGCTACGGACATTCTACGTCTCTCCCAGGCGAAGAGGTGAAAAGGAGATCTTAATCTATCGATCTGGGGAAACCAAAGTCGAAAGAGAAGTCTGGCATGGTGCCGAACCTGCGCTTGACAAGCTCCAACCAATCCGTCTGCACAGATACTACGCAGAGGGATTGAAAAGGTTATTGAGATGCCAAGGTGTACCCTTTAAGCAGACCGCACAACAGGCCCAATTCTACAACAGGATCTGGAACATCCCCGAAACTCAGTGAAAATTGCCCAACGAAAAAATGGAAGCGATTGGGCTTGGATATATCCAGTCCAAGAAACGAGAACAGTTCCATGGCTGCCATGTCATAAAGGACCTCAATGAAGAAGAGGATGCTCTTTTAAAAGACGCTGACACTGAACCAGAACGCGGTCATTCCATAAAAATGCCAAGTCCGTTGTTTGAAGAACAGATGGACAAGCTAGTATGGGAAGCGATTCAAAAGGTTCGGAATGAACACAACCGCGAAATGGCCATTTACGAGAAAGCAAAAAGTGACGCCTCCTTCAGCGGGTCACGGAGGATGACGATGCCCTTCACTGTCAGCCCGCCATGCATCCCCGAGATAAGAAAAAGGCCCGACACAGAGGCAAAAACAAGTTAAAGAATGGAAAAAACGTTCGGCAACGGCGGCGAAACGGATCCAAAAGGCCACACGATCAAGAAAAGGTCAGCCGGAATCCGTCTCTTATGAAAAAGATGGATCGGGAATATTCCTTCCCTCAAGACAAGACAAAAAGAATCTTTGACCTCGTCATGAAACATCAAATGATGACACTCCCAGAGTCTCGGCACCCCGATCAAGCAAACGAGGTTCATCACCCGGATTATTGCTCCTATCATCGAGTGATCGGACATCCTCTTGAAGACCACTTCACATTCAAAAACTAGATCGAAGACCAATATCAACTCGGCAGGTTCGCTCTATCCAACAGTTGGAAGGTGGCCCTACCACAAAGATATGCGCCAAAAGCAACATATATGGCGAGAGTAGAACCAGATCAACATCGGTCTTGGAAACGATCTCGTACCTGTCACGTGATAACACTGTCAGAAGAAAGATTGCCCGAGAATATGGATAATCTCTCCTGGTGCTTCGAAAACGAGGGTGAAGATGAGTTGATCTCAGAGTTTCTACCGGCGCCAAAAGAGCTGGAAGATGGATTACATACTACCGCGGACAACCTAAGGAAAATCGACTTAGGGACGACAAACGACCCGCGGCCAACGATCGTCAGTGAGTTGCTGTCTAAAGAACAGATGGCTACGCTAAAAGACGTGCTCATGCAGAATAAAGACTGCTTCGCATGGAACTATTCCGAGATGCCGGGGCTAGATCCAGAAATAGCGGTGCATAAATTGGCGATAGCTCCAGACGTCAAGCCAGTCAAGCAAGCACCAAGAAGAATGCGGCTCGAACTTGAAATGAGCATCAACGCCGAAGTCAAGAAGCTAATCGATTCCAGTTTCATCCAAGAAGTTCAGTACCCTGACCGGATCGCCAACATTGTCCCGGTGATGAAGAAAAATGGGACGGTGCACATCTGCGTAGACTTTCGGGACCTTAACAAGGCTTGTCCGAAAGATAACTTCCCCGTACCGGTTACCGAGCTGATGATAGACAACACGTCCACTCACGAAGTCTTCTCCTTTATGGACGGATCATCGGGGTACAATCAAATAAAGATGCATCCCGATGACCAGAAGCATACCGCTTTCCGGACTCATCTGGGCATATTCTGCTACAAAGTGATGCCTTTCGGTCTGAAGAACGCCGGCGCTACCTATCAGAGGGCCATGACAAAGATTTTCGATGACCGCATACATGAAATCGTCGAATGCTATATTGACGACCTCGTGGTGAAAAGAAAATCGTACGAGGAGCACTGGGTGCATCTGAAGATCGTGTTCCAGCACCTTTGGAAATACAACCTGAAGATGAACCCTCTCAAATGCGCGTTCGGAGTTTCCTCAGGCAAGTTCCTAGGATTCACCGTATGACATCGAGGAATCGAAATAGACCCGTCAAAGATCAAGGCAATTATGAAGATGCCTTCGCCAAGAACTCTCAAGCAACTGCGGTCTCTCCAAGAAAAGCTCGCGTATATCCGGCGGTTCATAGCTAATCTCTCTGGCAAATGCCGCCCCTACAGCCATATAATGAAGAAGGGGACCCCGTTCGTCTGAGATCGCAAATGCCAAAGCGCACTGGACGAAATCAATCAATACCTGCAGAATCCGCCAGTACTGACCGCTCCGGTCAAGAGAAAGCCCCTCATCCTGTACACAACCGCCCTTGGAGGTTCCTTAGGCGTGCCATGTGCATAAGAGAACGACCAAGGGAAAGAGAGAGCCCTCTACTATTTGAGTCGAGTTCTCCTGGGGGCAGAAAATAACTACTCCCCTATCGAGAAACACTGCCTGGTGTTAATCTTCGCGATAACAAAGCTTCGGCATTATGCTTTGGCGGATAAGATCCATCTCATATCAAAAGTGGATCCACTCAAATATTTGATGTCGAGAGCTATACTAACGGGACGGCTCGCTAAATAGGCCCTACTCTTAATGGAATTCTCGATAACATACCGACCTCTCAAGGCAGTGAATGGCCAGGCCATCGCCGACTTCCTCGCTGAGCATCCGATACCTGCCGATTCATCCCTAAACTGCGAATTTCCAGACGAGCATACGTTTGACACGATCGATAGGGAGAGAGGAGGGAGTGATACCCGAAGGGAACTCTACTTTGATGGGGCATCTTCCCTGAAGAAGCGAAAGCACAGCTCCCCCATAATCAAATCTGGGGTAGGCCTCATCTTCGTGACTCCACAAGGAGGGATAATGGGCTTTGCCTTTTCCTTAACAGAACCGATTACAAACAATGAAGCAGAATATGAGGCTTTGATAGTAGGTCTTGAGATCGCTGTTGATATGAGAATCGAAAACCTCCTCATATACGGAGACTCCCAGCTGGTCGTTAGTCAAGTAAACGGCGACTATCAAACGTGCAAACCAGAGTTGGTAAAATACAGCGAGAGAGTGCAGCAAATACTGACTCAAATCCCCTCCTACATTCTGGAAAGCATACCGCGTGCGGAAAATAGCAAAGCGAATGCGTTAGCCAAGCTCACTAAAGAACTGGTTGACGAAAACCTCAAAGTCATAAGGATCGTTGTACAAAGTCGTCGGGTTCTTGCACCAGCGGAAATATCTCTGGAGTCGCCTGAAGAAAAGGAAGTGACCGAGGAAACAACCCTGCAAATTGAAGACCAAGAAAAGGCTAAGGATTGGAGAGAAGTATTTATAGATTACTTCAAATCCTGTCGAACACCGGAAGATGCGTCCTCAAGACATCGGCTCATAAAATGAGCTCTGTCTTTCGCCTTCGTCAATGATACTTTGTATAAGAGATCGTTCGACTCTCTGTGGCTAAGATGCCTGGGACCAGAAGAAGCAAGGAGAGTCGTCCAAGAAACTCATGACGGACTATGCGGTTCTCATCAAGCCGGGCCGAAGATGAAGCTGAACATCAAAAGGATGGGCTACTATTGGCCTACGATGATTCAGGACTGCCTCGAATACGCGAAGCAGTGCCACTCGTGCCAAATTCATGGAGAATTCATCCACCAGCATCCGAACCCGCTATACCCAACAGTGGCTAGCTGGTCGTTCGAAATGTGGGGAACCGACATAATTGGGCCCATCGAACCAGCGTCATCTAGAGGACATCGGTTCATATTGACGACAACTGATTACTTCTCTAAGTGGGCAGAAGCTATACCGCTAAGAGAAGTGAAGACGAGAAACATCCTCCATTTCTTCAAGACACAAGTAATCTATCAGTTCGACACTCCGCGACGGATTATCTCCGATAACGGGCTGGCCTACAGAAGTCATAGAATCAGCCGCTTCGAACAACAGCATAATATAGATTGGAGATACTCTTCGGTCTATAATCCCTGAGCTAACGGTCTAGCTGAGGCTTTCAACAAGACCTTGACGAAGATCATAAAAAACACGGTGTCCAAAAATAAAAAGGACTGGTATGAGAGACTGCATGAAGCTCTCTGGGCGTACCAAACCATGTTCAAAACGGCCACAAACACAACGCCGTATGCATTGGTATTGGGCGCTGAAGCAGTACTCCCCTTGGAGATAGAGCTACCCTCTCTACGAGTGGCGGTTCATTACGAGCTAACAGACGAAGAGAATGCTCATCTTCGGCTCGAGGAACTCGACGCCCTCAATGAAACTCGTCTCATGGCGCAACAAAACCTAGAAGCTTACAAAGCAAGGATGACGCGCTCATACGAAAGATTGACAAGGCCGAGAACATTCCGCCAAGGCGAACTCGTGCTAGTCGTCAAGAGATCTATGATCCCCAATCGTGCTAAACAGGGGAAATTCGAGCCGAACTATGAAGGCCCGTACATCATAGACAAAGTCTACCAAGGTGAGGCTTACTTGCTCATGGATATGCATGGCGAAAGACCCTTCAGGCCAATAAACGGCCGGTTCCTGAAAAAATACTACGCCTGACGAGTCACGGCCCAGGTCAATGATAGATGACGACGCGTATGTCCGCTCGCTATCTTCCCAAGCCCAAACTCTATAAGTAGTATCCGGCGGACCGTAATGTCCTTAAACTAACAACGAACTGAAATGTCCTTAAACTAACAATAGACCGAAACGTCCCTAAACTAACAAAGGACCGAGATGTCCTGACACTAGCTACGGACCGAAACGTCTTTAAACTACTAAAAACCGCAGCATCCTTGGGCTGACGCAAAAAAAACGGTACGTCCATAAGCGAAATGGTCACGGATGAAAACCCGAAAGGGCTCCGTGAGTAAAAACAGCAAGGCTATCAGCAAGTTTGTGAAGACCCGAAAGGGCACAGACTCGTAAAAAATTCATGCACACTTGCAAGGTCCTCTTGACCTTGTAAGGGGAAAGTACCTGCGTGAGATCCTTACGACTCACAAGGGAGCAACAACACTTAGGGATCCCCACGATTCCTGAGGAGAAATTACACTTACGAGATCCTCACGACTCATAAGGAGAACCCTCTTATGAGACCCTCACGGCTCATAGGATTCGAAAGCCTTAAGTTATAGGGATCTGAACCTGTTCTTAAGCTATAACATTTCCAAGACTGCCCTACAAACGGTTCAATATTGACCCTTGTATACAATCCACGGGCACAAATGAACGTCTCCCCTACCAAATTCCGCCAATGGCATAAAATTTCCCTATTTGGCGAACAACACTTGTAAGTCCTCTCGATTTACAAGGAGAAAACGCTCTTGCGGGATCCTTATGACTTATAAAAGAGAACACCACTTAGAAGTCCTCACAACTTTTAAGGAGAACATACACCTATGAGATCCTCACGACTCATAGGGAGAAACACCTTTATGAGACCCTTACGGCTCATGAAGTCAAAATCCTTAGTCGACAGGATCCTAACCTTATTTGCTAAGCCACCTTTATTCGAACCGACAGAGGCAGATGATGATTCGCTCCTGGCAATGTCCCAGTGATAGCGATGTTGATGCCTAAATCGGTATCAAATTCCAAGTCCTTTCACGGCAAATGATGATTCGCTCCTGGCAATATTCTAATCGCAGCAATGCTGATGCTAAGATTGGTATCAGATCCCAAGTTCCATACTCGCGGCGAAAAGTCAGCGGGCCATAAATGCATATGAAATAGCTGAAATGATATGGCAACTTGCAACAAAATCAGCAAGTAAAGGATATGCATACAAAAATAGCCGAAATGATTGGGCAACTCGCAAAAAAAGCAGCGAGTAAAAAGAAAAATAGCCGAAATGATTGGACACCACGAAAAATAGCTGAAATGATTGGGCAATTGCAACTTTCACGATATAAAAAGCTGAAATGATAGAGCATCGCGGAAAGAAATAAAAAAATGGAAGAATGAAACTTTTGCCCTGCAGGTAAGTCCATACTGACCCCTGTATACAATCCATGGGCATAAACGAAAAGGGAATCACATGTCCCAACAAACTCTGTCAAAGGGAAAGTCAGATCTCGACAGCAATATCTGCATCCTGGAAGACCAACAACGGCGTTCCTCCTCATCGGAGCCACGGCAAAGTCCCCAGTTCCAAGACTCTACGGTTCACAGACAACCTAGAGTCAGATCCGACACCACAGAAAGCGGAGCACGTCAGCAAACGACCTCCGTCTCAGGAATATGTTAGCAAACGACCTCCGTCTCAGGAATATGTTAGCAAACGACCTCCGTCTCAGAAATGCATCAGCCAATGACCCCGTCTCGGAAATACGTCAGCAAATGACGCCGTCTCGGAAACACGTCAGCCAGTGACCTTCGTCTCGGAAACACGTCAGTCAGTGACCCCGTCTCGGAAATACGTCATCTAATGTCCCCGTATCGGAAATACGTCATCTAATGACCCCGTCGCGGAAATACGTCAGTAAATGACCTGTCGCGGAAACATGTCAGCAAATGACCTCCGTCTCGGAAATACGTCATCCAATGAACCCGTCTCGGAAATACGTCAGCAAATGAATCCGTCTCGGAAATTTGTCATCCAACGACCTCGTCTCGGAAATACGTCATCCAACGACCCCGTCGCGGGAATACGTCATCCAATGACCCCGTCGCGGGAATACGTCATCCAATGACCCCGTCTCGGAAATACGTCAGCAAATGACCCTGTTCCCCTCCGAACGGCGGCCGAGACGTTAGGACGTCCTGTGCCTGGGGTTCGGGGCAGATGCTATTTGGTTTGATCCGTCTATCTCTCCGAAGATGCCAAGTTGATTTATGGCACCGTGTATCGGAGGTTTAGACGGATGCGGCCGATGTAGCAGACTTCGTCAGATTCCCCCTCAGGGTGAGGGGTTTTTGATTGTGGGGACGCTCTTCCCTGCAGGCGCAAGCCCCTGCAGTTAATTACGCTACCGCATCGCGGTAACAACTTTCTCCTTCTCCAGAATTTCACTTCGTGTCGTGTGTGTTTGTTTTGTTTGTGGTTGCCCGTGGATTGTATACGGAGACTGAGTAATGCCGTCGCCCGTAGGACGTGGATTAATCCAAATCCGTATTTACTTAGATTTGGGTTTGGTGTTTTTAGTTTAAGGATACGTTAGTCGCGTTGCGGCTAAGATCAACTTAAACGTTCGTTAAGGATACGTTAGTCCTGTTTGAGACTAAGATCAACTTAACGGGATCATTTAGGTCCGACAAAAGAGCATTTGGGCTCTATTGTTCCAGTTTGGGAGATTCATAGTCCAATTTGGGACTAAAGTCTGTTTGGAGGATACGTTAGCCATTTTTGAGGCTAAGATCGACTCAAACGTTTGTTAAGGATACGTTAGTCCAGTTTGAGACTAAGATCAACTTAACGAGACCGTTTAGGTCCGACAAAAGAGCATTTGGGCTCTATTTTGCCAGTTTAGGGACGTGGTGGTCTATCGCCAGTTTAAGGACGTGGAGGTCCATTGCCAGTTTAGGGACGTGGTGGTCTATTATTAGTTTAGGGACGTTTCGGTCCGATATTAGTTTAGGGACGTTCCGGTCCGTCGCCAGTTTAAGGACGTAGTGGTCCATTATTCCAGTTTAGGGACGTGGTGGTCCGATATTAGTTTAGGGACGTTTCGGTCCGATATTAGTTTAGGGACGTTTCGGTCCACGAGTTTAAGGACCCCGCAGTCCATATCGATGTATGGTCGTTGGGACCCGTCACCTCTTTGACGTCGTTGAGGAATTACAACGACGGATGTCAAAGGAGTTCAGAGATGTACCCTCGAACCGGATGTAAATTGATTTAGAAGAGCAATTTTGCTCAGTCAATTTAATTTAAGGACTTATGGCCAAAATTGGGCTAAGTCCAGTTGAAATGTTCAACATTTTATTTGCTTTTGCATTGCATTTCTTCTTTTTATTTTTATTTGGGCCTTGCCCAGAAATGATGCAGAGCATCAATTTGTTTTAGGCTCTGCCCTTTTAGGAATGATGCAAGGCATCAATTTTATTTGGGCTCTGCCCTTGTATAAAGGATGCAAAGCATCAATTTATTTGGGCTCTGCCCATTTATTGCCTTGCAATTTAATTAGGCCCACTAGGTTTTTTTTTTTGATTTGGGCCTGGCCCTTTAAGAAATGCCTTGCATTTGTCAGGCGCATTGCGCCAATCAAAAAGCACAACAGTGCAAATTCATAAGTGCAAAGCACTATTAATTTGAGAATTTTTTTAGATTCAAGAACCAATGGTTCATAAAAGAAGTGCAAAGCACTATTTGATTTCTTGATCTAATTTAGATCAAAGAAGAACAAGTTTTTCTTTTTATTTCAAGAACCGAAGGTTCATAAAAGTGCAAAGCACTATATTTTTTTTTATTTCTGTTTTTTTTATTTCTTGTTTTAGAGAGCCAGTGGTTCATAAGAAGTGCAAAGCACTATTAATTTAAAAACCTTTTAGGTTCAAGAACCGATGGTTCATAAAACAAGTGCAAAGCACTATTTGATTTATTTCTAAGAAAAAACAAGTTTTTTCTTGTTTTTTTTTATCTCAGAGAACCAAAGGTTCATAAAAGTGCAAAGCACTATTTTATTTTATTTTATTTTTATTAAAGATCATTGATCTTGTTTTTTAGATCTATGATCTGTTCATAAGAGAACTTTCTCTTTTTCTAAAGGTTTTTACCTTTTTTATTCTTGAGGAGTTTCTCAGAGTTCTCTCTCTCTCTCTCTTTTCTTTTAGAAAAATGTTTCTCCCTTTTAATTGAGGTCTGGGATCCTTTTTATAGTGCCCATAAATTAGTTAAATTTGTTAAAGAAATCTTTTTCTGAGTGATTTGGGAATTTTCCCCACCGTTGGATCTTTGATCCAAGGGCTTCTGCTTTGCAGAAGAAAATCTTCTTGTTTTAACAAGAACAGAAAAGATTTCTTAAATCTTTTAATTCTGTTTGGCGCAGTGCCCCAGCGCGTGACACGTGTCGCGCTGTGCTGACACGTGTCGCGTATTCCTTTTTTTTTTTGGTCGCGCAGCGCAGTTGCGCTGCGCTGACACGTGTCGCGCAGCGCGCAGTTGCGCTGCGCTGACACGTGTCGCGCAGCGCGCAACTGCGCTGTGCGCTTTTTTTTTTTTTTTTGGGTTGGTTAGCTGCGCAGCGCAACTGTGCGCTGCGCAGACACGTGTCGCGCAGCGCGCGACTGCGCTGCGCGCAACCTTTTTTTTTTTTTTTTGAGCGCAGTTGCGCTGCGCTGACACGTGTCGCGCAGCTGCGCTGCGCGCTTTTTTTTTTTTTTTTTTTGAGAAAGAACAGAAGCATTGCTTCTTTTTCCACCTTGGAATTTGAACAGAGCTTTGCTCTGATTGGGGTAAACAAATGCCCCCCCACCGTTGCGCTTACGTGGCCTCCTAACGTGAGCGCAGCGGTGGCAGACTCCGAACCGTCGCGCCATCCCTTGGAAGCTGAAAGGGCACTTAATGTCTATAAATAGGACCAAACCTTTGGTCCCTTAGATAATTCTTATCTCTAAAATTTTACTTTCAGAACTCAGAGCCCTGCTCTTTATTTTCAAGAACTTTAAGAGTTCAACTCTTAAAACTTTTAGGTGAAAATTTTAATTTGGATTAAATTAAATTAAATTAATTTTCATCGATAGAGCCTCGCTCTCAATAGATCTCTGATCTAAAGGAAATCTATTTAGGGTTTCACTTAGCAGAGTTTTGCTCTACAGGTCTTAAAGGGATCTAAAGAGAACTAAAGGAGACCCTACTAGGGTTCCATAGAGCTCTGCTCTGTGAAAGATTTTCCTTAGATTTTCTTAATTCATTATGGAGCTTTGCTCCTCCTAAATCATATAGAAGAACTCTTAAGAATTCTTCGTGGATCTTGGAACTTAAAGATGGTATTTTATTCCTCAGTGCATTATATCGTTTTGCTTAATCAGTCTTTCTGATAATTCTGTTGATCCTCTTTCATAGGAACAATGTACGCCCATATGTATGCTCTTAACGAGATCATCTCTCATGAGGGCATCCGCCAACTTGGCCGCTCTCAAAATCGGGAATTCACAAACGAGGAGTGTGCTGAAATAATGAGTCGCTTCGACGCATACAACGGTCCACTGCTTCCCCGACGTTCCTTTCTTCTTAAACTTATCGTGGGAGCTATCTGGGAAGCGCTTCCCCTATTCTGTTCCGGTGTGCCGCTTAAGGCGTTAGATGCCGCTGAGGAAAAGGTGCACTCTGTGTACCTATTGAACTTTATCTCGAAGAGACGGCGAGACAGTCTTATTGACCTCTTGTACGAGATCTTTCAACAGTCTGCCATACTCGCTGCTTACCGGAGGGTGGAAGACATCGGGAGGGACCCTGACGCTTGTGCTCGCGAAAGGAAGCACACTAGGATGGTCTGCGAGGCTTGGAAAGTCATAGATAGGATCGCTTTTGAATTCCTCAATCCATGCCCTGGATCTGAGGTTATTCCATTATAACTTTCGTTTATTGTTTTTATGACTGTAAGAACTTCGGGCAATATTAATGGAATTTTTTTTTATCCCAGCTTGTCTTTATTATATATCTTTGTCCTGAATCTTTTTGCCCATGCATGAATGAATACGTCTTGGACGCTTGATCAAACGTAAATCGGGTGCTCTTTCTGTTGCTTTTCCTCTTTCTCAGCATGTCGTCACAATTAGCAGGTAATAGAGTAAGCTTCTTGATTTCTTCATGAGATAGCGAGGGCTTAGGCTGCAGGTTCAGATCTGCTGCCTAAGACTTTTCAACTCTATGAGCCGTGAGGGTCTCATAGAGACTTTTCTCCCTACGGATCGAGAGGATCTCGTTGGTGGGTTTTCTCCTTAGGAATCGTGAGGATTCCTAAGTGTGGTTTTCTCTTATAAGTCGTAAGGATCCTACAAGAGAATTTTTCCCTCTTACAAGTCGAAAGGGCTCGTAAGCGGTTGTTTCCCTCCCTATCGAGATTCGACTTTGGAGAGTGTGACCCGTGGATAGTATGCAAGAGACCGTTTTGGGCCGACTTGCAGGGTCCCAGTGCTTAGGAAACAGGTTTTTTAATCCCTACTGCCTAAGGCTTTATCTCATGAGTCGAGACGCATCGAGAAAATCTCGCAAAGATATCAATTTCCTCACGAGTCGAAACGGATCGAGCAGATCTCGCAAGAACATCTTAACGTCGCATTTAACCTCTGCTCTTTACGACAGAAGCCCGTTAAGGTTGGTGGTACTTAGGGTTTTGGCCATCGTACCGTCGCATAAGCTGATATAGTCCTCGATAGGCAATCGTGCTGTTCGAGTAGCCCTGCGACTGCCGTGTCTCTGATCCCTTCGGGGGCTGGACAAGACGTCTTCAAGCAATCCTCCTTGGCAGTTTGACCGTCAGAAGAGCAAGCGCTAGGAATTTGCCATGCCGCTTTTTACTTGAGGTTAGGCTCATTTTGGAGAGCCCCGATGAGTCATAACCACTCCGCGCTGGTGTGGGGATGATCTCCGATAGTCTTTCGAGCTTTATATGAGTTGCCGTTAAGACCCTGAAGCTAGGAATTTGGCCTTTGCTTCGTTTGCTGGCATTGCGTCTGATGTATCGAGACGAATGTTGCGGTGGGAACTAGGGATTTTGCCGTGGCTCCGTTTGTTTGATGACGTTACGTCTGCTGTGTCGAGACGAACGTTGGGGTGACATCTCGTCTGCTGTATCGAGACGGACGTCGAAGTGGTGACCACTCCACACTGGTGCGAGATGATCTCCGATTGTCTTTCCGGTTTTATATGACTTGCCGTTAAGACCCTGAAGCTAGGAGTTTAGCCTTCGCTTCGTTTGCTGGCATTGCGTCCTCTGTATCGAGAAGAATGTCGTGGTTGTCTCTAGGTTACTGGTGAACCGCCGAGGTTTGGAACTAGGGATTTTACCGTGGCTCCGTTTGTTTGATGACGTTACGTCTGCTGTGTCGAGACGAACGTTGGGGTGACATCTCGTCTGCTGTATCGAGACGGACATCGAAGTGGTGACCACTCCACACTGGTGCGAGATGATCTCCGATTGTCTTTCCGGTTTTATATGACTTGCCGTTAAGACCCTGAAGCTAGGAATTTAGCCTTCGCTTCGTTTGCTGGCATTGCGTCCTCTGTATCGAGACGAATGTCGCGGTGGGAACTAGGGATTTTGCCGTGGCTCCGTTTGTTTGATGACGTTGCGTCTGCTGTGTCGAGACGAACGTTGGGGTGACATCTCGTCTGCTGTATCGAGACAGACGTCGAGGTGGTGACCACTCCACACTGGTGCGAGATGATCTCCGATTGTCTTTCCGGTTTTATATGACTTACCGTAAAGACGTTGAAGTTAGGAATGTGGCCTTCACTTCATTTGCTTTGTCATGTCTGAATCCTTGCTAGAGGAAGAACGCTGAGGTTGACATTTCGTCTACTGTATCGAGACGAAAGTCATGGAGGTGACCACTTCATGTGAGATGGTCTCCGATTGTCTTTCCGGTTTTATGTGAGTTACCGTCAAGACGTCGAAGTTAGGAATGTGGCCTTCGCTTCGTTTGCTTTGTCACGTCCGAATCCCTGCTGGAGGAAGAACGCTGGGGTCGACATCTCGTCTGCTGTATCGAGACGGACGTCGAGATGGTGACCACTCTGTGCTGGTGCGAGATGATCTCCGATTGTCTTTCCGATTTTATGTGAGTTACCGTAAAGACGTTGAAGCTAGGAATGTGTCCTTCGCTTCGTTTGCTTTGTCACGTCCGAATCCCTACTGGAGGAAGAACGCTGGGGTCGACATCTCGTCTGCTGTATCGAGACGGACGTCGAGGTGGTGACCACTCTGTGCTGGTGCGAGATGATCTCCGATTGTTTTTCCGGTTTTATGTGAGTTACCGTAAAGACGTTGAAGCTAGGAATGTGGCCTTCGCTTCGTTTGCTTTGTCACGTCCGAATCCCTGCTGGAGGAAGAACGCTAGGGTCGACATCTCGTCTGCTGTATCGAGACGGACGTCGAGGTGGTGACCACTCTGTGCTGGTGCGAGATGATCTCCGATTGTCTTTCCGGTTTTATGTGAGTTACCGTAAAGACGTTGAAGCTAGGAATGTGGCCTTCGCTTCGTTTTCTTTGGTGTGTTCGGATCCTGTTGGAGGAAGGACCTCTCGTCTGCTGTATCGAGACGAACGTCGAGGTGGTGATCACTCTAAGCTGGTGCGAGATGATCTCCGATTGTCTTTCAGGCTTTTTATGACTTGCCATCAAGACGTATGAAGCTAGGAATTTGGCCTTCGCTTCATTTGCTTTGGCGCGTCCGAATCCTGCTGGGGAAAGAACGCTGGGGTGACATTTCATCTGCTGTGTTGAGATGAACGTCAAGGTAGAGCTGGGATTTTGCCGCCGCTCTGCTTTGTTTTGACCGTGAGGTCTTTTGTCGGCGTTGTATCCGAATGCTGAGGTGGAGCTGGGATTTTGCCATCATTCCGCTTTGTTTCGACTATGGGGTCTTATGTTGATGTTGCATCTGCATCCTGATGAACCACGAAGGAACGCCATTGTTGACATTGCGTCTGCTGTATCCAGACGAATGCTGAGGTGGGGCTGGGATTTTGCCGTCACTCCGCTTGTTTCGACCATGGGGTCTCTTGTTGACGTTGCTTCTACATCCTGCTGGACTGTGAAGGAACGCCGTTGTTGACATTGCGTCTGCTGTATCGAGACGAATGCTGAGGTGAAGCTGGGGTTTTGCCGTCGCTCCGCTTTACTGACCATGGGGTCTTTTGTTGACGTTGCATCTGCATCCTGCTGGACTGCGAAGGAACGCCGTTGTTGACATTGCGTCTACTGTATCGAGACGAATGCTGAGGTGAAGCTGGGATTTTTGCCATCACTCCGCTTGATGGTGTAACATCTGTGTCCTGTTGGAATGAGGAGGCACACCGTTGTTGGTCTCCAGGATGTAGACGTGGCCGTTGAGATTTGGAACTAGGGACTTTGTCATGGTTCCGTTTCGTTGCGATTCTGAGGTCAGTTGTTGACGTCATGTCTGCATCTGGTTGGAGTAAGGAGAAACGCCGTTGGTGATCTCTAAGTTGTCGATGTTGACGTCGAGACCCTGAAGCTCGGGATCTTCATTTGCTTCATTTGTTGACATCGTATCTGTAATATTGCGACAAATGTCGAGAAGGTCTCTAGGTTATCTATGAACCGTCGAGATTTGGCTTCGCTTTCTGGTGGAGCCTGTTGGGAAGGTATTGTTCCCTTTTTATTTGTGCCCCTGGATTGTATACAGGGATCGATGTGATTTCACCTGTAGGGCAAAAAGTTTCATTCTTTCATTTTTTTTTCCGCGATGCTCTATCATTTCAGCTTTTATATCGCGA
The DNA here is from genome assembly GCA_030015575.1 of Agapanthus africanus. Taxonomy (NCBI): domain Eukaryota; kingdom Viridiplantae; phylum Streptophyta; class Magnoliopsida; order Asparagales; family Amaryllidaceae; genus Agapanthus; species Agapanthus africanus. The sequence goes on along the minus strand of JASDDO010000028.1, from coordinate 13,134,689 downwards.
AGGTCGCGATTGCCCAATCATTTCGGCTATTTTTCGCGATGCCCAATCATTTCGGCTGTTTACTTTATTTTTACTCGCTGCTCTTTATTGCGAGTTGCCCAATCATATCGGCTGTTTATTATGTTTTTACTCGCTGTTTTTTTTATTGCGAGTTGCCCAATCATTTCGGCTATTTTTCTTTTTACTCGTGCATACATTTTTACTTGCTGATTTTGTTTGCAAGTTGCCCCATCATTTCGGCTATTTCGTATGCATTTTTTTTTTATGAGTAGGGGATTCGGGATCTGATACCAATCTTGGCATCAGCATCGCTGCAACTGGAATATTGCCAGGAGCGAATCATCATTTGCCGTGAAAGGACTTGGAATTTGATACCGGTTTAGGCATCAACATTGCTACCACTGGGATATTGCCAGGAGCGAATCATCATTTGCCTCTGTCGATGTAGAACAAAGGTGGCTTAACGACCAGGGTTAAGGTCCTGTCGACTAAGGCTTTTGACTTTATGAGCCGTAAGGGTCTCACAAAGCTATTTCTCCCTACAAGTCGTAAGGATCTTATAGGTGTATTTTCTCCTTAGGAATCGTGAGGGTTCCTAAGTGTATTGTTCCTCTGTAAGTCGTAAGGATCCTACAGGAGGGTTTTCTCCTTTTAAGTCGAGAGGACTTACAAGGGTTGTTTACCATGCAAATACATCCTTAGTCTCAGATGGGACTTAGTTAGGGAAATGTTTATTCGCGCCCGTGGATTGTATACAAGGGCCAATATCGGACCACTTGTAGGGCAATGTCGAAAGTTGTGGGGGTTGCTTAAGCACAGGTTTAGGCCTCTGTAACTTAAGACTTTCAAATCTTATGAGCCGTAAGGGTCCCACAAGAGAGTTCTCCTTACGAGTCGTGAGGATCTCGCAAGTGTATTTTCTCCTTAGGAATCGTGGGGATCCCTAAGTGTGTTGTTCCTTTGTGAGTCGTAAGGATCTCACGCAGGTGGTTTCTCCTTACAGGGTCGAGAGGACCCTATAAGTGTTTCTCAACGAGGTTGCGCCCTTTCGGGTTTTCACAAACACTCGCCGGTAGTCCTGCTGTTTTTACTCACGGAGCCCTTTCGGGTTTTCATCCGTGCCTATTTTGCTTGTGGACATACCGTTTTTTTTTATTCTCTTTTTTATTCTTCTTTTTTTTTCTTTTTCCTTTTTTTTTAAACGAGGTCGCGCCCTTTCGGGTTTTCACGAACACTCGCCGGTAGCCCTGCTGTTTTTACTCACGGAGCCCCTTCGGGTTTTCATCCGTGCCCATTTTGCTTGTGGACATACCGTTATTATTATTTTTTATTTTTATTTTTATTTTTTTAACGTCAGCCTGAAGATGCTGCGGGTTGGGAGTAGTTTAACGACGTTTCTGTCATTTGCAAGTTTTAGGACATTGCGGTCCGTCATTAGTTTAAGGACATCTCGGTCCGTTGTTAGTTTAAGGACGTTTCGGTCCGTTATCCAGTTTTAGGACGTAGTGGTCCGTTAGGCTTTCTCTATGAATGAGCATGATGCCCCCGGAATGTCCATATTTTTCGGAGCATGCGGTTGTGGCGGGTTCACCTTCCAAATTTCGGACAACGCGAACTTGCCCTGTTGGTATTGGTCTTCAACCCAGTTCTTGAAGACATAGCAATCCTCGATCAGATGACCTACCGTTTGGTGGTAAGGGCAATAATTAGGATTATTAATATCGCCTGGCCACAACGGACGTTTTGGATTCGGCAGATTAATGAGTCTGTTGCGCACTGCCAGCTCGAACAGTCCCCTTGTTTTATCTTGCGGAAAAGAGTAAGGGCGTTCCAACTTTTCCTGGAGGGATTGCCGCTTGTTGTTTTGGCAAGCAATCGGTCTAGGGTCACCTGATTGTTGATGAATGCTGGCGACGAGGGCCTTTTTTCCTTTTCTTTTATCCTTTTTGTTCGATCCTTTGTTTACGGGGCCGGGATTCTTTCCGAGTAGCATGCGATTGCATGGCTGAACGTTCTCGCAGCTTCTCAATTCCTTTATTTTTGAAATAGATTCCCCGAGGGAAGAGTTGGGGGTAGCTTCTTCGTCAGAGTCGCTTCCAAAGGTGATAATTTGTGATCCCTTGAAGTCGGCTATATGACAGTCGGCGGTGGCACTTTTGCGCTCATCTATCGCATTTTTCCGATGTCCACAAGCTTCACACTATGTCCTGTCGGAGTGTCGCTTTTGAGCGACGTACCCTTGCCACCAACAGTTAAAGGATTCGCAGTCTTCGGTAGGATGTATGATCTTCTGATGATATAAACAGAAGTTAGGGTGCATCTCTACCTCAGAGAAAGGATTTTCTTCAGAGGGCGGTAGCTTCATTCCTACTGATAGAGCTTTGGCGAACCATTTCCTCGTCTTGAATTTGTTTTTACCCGCAGTGTATGGCTTTTGATTTGACGGGAATGCCTTGGTTATTTCCAGTATGGCCATTTCATGCTCTTGATTGGCTTTTGCTTTCAGACGAATTTCATTTAGGAAGGCATCGATCAACTTGTCTGACGGCCGCGGAATTTCTGTTTCAGGCCGTTGATTTCTCAGCGCAAGGGTCCTCCTCATCATCCATCAGTGAATGAGAAATCACATGACAAGTCGCTACGTAGTCTTCGGATTCATCCGATAAGTTTTCTCCATCGTTTTCATCCTCGACGAAAGAACAAGTTGCCCCCGGCGTGTCCGTCTTCTTTGGAGAGTGCGGCTGTGGGGGGTTTACCTTCCAGCTTTCAGACAGCGTGAACTTGCCTTGCAGGTATTGATCCTCGATCCATCCCTTAAAGACGAAACAATCCTCAATCAGGTGACTTACCGTTTGGTGGTAAGGGCAATAATTGGGATTATTAAGGTCGCCTGGCTGCAACGGACGTTTTGGATTCGGCAGATTAATGAGTCTGTTGCGCACTGCCAGCTCGAACAGTCTTCTCGTTTTATTCTGAGGAAACGAGTAATGACGTCCTAGCCTCTCTTCGAGGGATGGGCGTGGACGCACGTTGTTTTGGCGAGCGACCGGCTTTGAGTTGCTCGACTGTTGCTGAGCGTTGGCGACGATGATCGCTTTTCCTTTCTCATTTCGGGGATCGGGTCTTGGAGGAGACGGTCTATGGCCCATCTGGTCCATTTGGGCTAATTTGTCGATCAAGGCCTGGAAGGTAGTCGGCCTGAAGAACATCATGAATTGCGAGATGGTCGCCTGCGGATCGAGAGTGCCCACAAACATGCCTACCGTAGGTGCTTCTTCTATGCGTTGTTCGCATTTCGACCATAGGTTTCGCCATCGTGTTGCGTATTGGACCCACGTTTCGCCTGGCCTTATCCTGGCATTTATCAGTGCTGTTATCGGGGTGCGTTCACTAGCACTCGCGAATCTTTGTGTAAACAGCAGTTCCATCTCTGCAAATGTTTTGACAGAGTCGTTAGGTAGCTCCGAATACCATTCAAAGGCTATTTCTGCTAAGCTGCCGACGAATTGACGTAGCAACAATTTGTCATCGCCTCCAGTATTGCCGCATAAGGCCCTGAATTGAGCGACATGCTGATGCAGATTCCCTGTCCCTTTATATACGTGGAATTTAGGGATCGTATATCCTGGCGGGTAACTGATTTGGTCATACCAGCTCGGATACGGTCGTTCGGTTCTAACAATTTGCCCAGCCGCTTCATTTGCCTGATGAACCCGGATCTGCTGGGCTATATATTCGTCTAGGTCAACTTTGGAGATTGCCTCCTCCTTGGCTGTTGATAGAGCCGGTGGAGGATTTGACGTTTCTCCCCTGTCGTCTTCAAGGACGATCGGAGGATCTTCAGCAGGAGGGTCCGGCTGTAACATCATCCCTACCATATCTTTGAAGAGGAGCGCCATCTGCTTTATGTTAGCCGCCTGCTCTGCAGCTTCTTTGTCCCTCTTTTCGAGGACTCTGCGTAAAAAGTCAGCGTCAGTTTCTTGTTCTTGACGCTCATCCGAAGACCTTTCAGAGCTTTCTTTTGGCTCAGTGAGTGCAGCCATTGTAGTCATCATTTCCTGAAGCTTTTGTTGTTGCTCCTGGGCTTTCGTCACGGATCGGGTGAGCGGTCGGTGGCCCGTAGAAGTGCGGCTTTCCTCCTTTCCAGAAGCCATATAAACAGTATGCACCACCATGCCCCCAGACTTGGGGCGTTTGTGTTCGGTGTCTTTGCGATTTGCCGAAGACACAGGGGCTTTTTGCGGCCTCCTTTTTTGAGTGATTGGAGTTAAGGGAACCGTTGTAGTGGGCACCCGAGTAGCTTTTGCTTCTTGTGGTTTGACAGAGTAATCCTTCCCCTGCCGAACCTTCATCTTTTTCTGTCGTCGGAGGCAGTCTCGATCGATCACCGACTCTTGGACCTGTCGCCAGACTTTGTAAATTTTAGAGGACAGTCGTTGAGGGGGCTGCTCTAACTTCTTCTCTGGAGTATTCTCTACAGGTGAAGGAGTTCGTTTCAACATCGCAGTAGGAGAGTTTCTGCGCACCTTGTTGAGCAGTTCAAAGCTGTTCTTGGTTGGAACAGCAGCATCGATCCTCACCATCGGAGTTGGAGGAGTAAGTCCAGAGGGGGAGTTGCCCCCAGCCTTCCTCACTCGGCGCCAGTAACGACGTCGGGCATGTCGTGCTGATGGAGTTGTTTCAGCTATAGGGGTGACCTCCTCATGCCCCCTGTGTTGGTCAGAATATGCTGGTACCAGCCTTTTAAAGATCGATGTCCGTTGAACGGGGACGGCCAACCTGTCAGAAGCGGACTTCCGACCATGGGAAGCAACCTTGGTGACTTCGCCAAGAACGGGAGCTGGGATGGCTATCCGCTTCGGGATAACGCCTTCTGGTATGGCAGGCTTCTTCATGGGCCCAATGGAGCTCTGGCCTAATCCATTAAAACCTGAAGCAGTGGAGTTGGGCGACCTATTGAGAGGGGTCGCGGCAGTGGTAAGTCGATCGAAGACCGACTTCTTTGGAGCTTCTTTCAATGTCATTGGGACGTTGAAGCTCATTGGTGGGAGCATGGTCCCAAAAAATAGTCCAGTGGTGGCTTGAGCCACCTGCTCCACCGGCATTTTGAAAAGGGAGGCCGCTTGGGGCCCATAAGTCACTCCTCCAGCAATGACGGAGCGAGAGTTATCGCTGCGGGCGGTGCAGTTCGAAGCCATCGATTTTCTGTTTTCTGCATAGAGCAAGACACCAAATCTTAGTACCTTGAATCCACAGGCAATCACAGCAAACCGCGATTTGTTCGCGAACACGACACACGAAGTGTGGAGTGGAAAGAGGAAGAGGTCCCACCGGGCGTGCCAGAATCTGTTCCCCTCCGAACGGCGGCCGAGACGTTAGGACGTCCTGTGCCTGGGGTTCGGGGCAGATGCTATTTGGTTTGATCCGTCTATCTCTCCGAAGATGCCAAGTTGATTTATGGCACCGTGTATCGGAGGTTTAGACGGATGCGGCCGATGTAGCAGACTTCGTCAGATTCCCCCTCAGGGTGAGGGGTTTTTGATTGTGGGGACGCTCTTCCCTGCAGGCGCAAGCCCCTGCAGTTAATTACGCTACCGCATCGCGGTAACAACTTTCTCCTTCTCCAGAATTTCACTTCGTGTCGTGTGTGTTTGTTTTGTTTGTGGTTGCCCGTGGATTGTATACGGAGACTGAGTAATGCCGTCGCCCGTAGGACGTGGATTAATCCAAATCCGTATTTACTTAGATTTGGGTTTGGTGTTTTTAGTTTAAGGATACGTTAGTCGCGTTGCGGCTAAGATCAACTTAAACGTTCGTTAAGGATACGTTAGTCCTGTTTGAGACTAAGATCAACTTAACGGGATCATTTAGGTCCGACAAAAGAGCATTTGGGCTCTATTGTTCCAGTTTGGGAGATTCATAGTCCAATTTGGGACTAAAGTCTGTTTGGAGGATACGTTAGCCATTTTTGAGGCTAAGATCGACTCAAACGTTTGTTAAGGATACGTTAGTCCAGTTTAAGACTAAGATCAACTTAACGGGACCGTTTAGGTCCGACAAAAGAGCATTTGGGCTCTATTTTGCCAGTTTAGGGACGTGGTGGTCTATCGCCAGTTTAAGGACGTGGAGGTCCATTGCCAGTTTAGGGACGTGGTGGTCTATTATTAGTTTAGGGACGTTTCGGTCCGATATTAGTTTAGGGACGTTCCGGTCCGTCGCCAGTTTAAGGACGTAGTGGTCCATTATTCCAGTTTAGGGACGTGGTGGTCCGATATTAGTTTAGGGACGTTTCGGTCCGATATTAGTTTAGGGACGTTTCGGTCCGATATTAGTTTAGGGACGTTTCGGTCCACGAGTTTAAGGACCCCGCAGTCCATATCGATGTATGGTCGTTGGGACCCGTCACCTCTTTGACGTCGTTGAGGAATTACAACGACGGATGTCAAAGGAGTTCAGAGATGTACCCTCGAACCGGATGTAAATTGATTTAGAAGAGCAATTTTGCTCAGTCAATTTAATTTAAGGACTTATGGCCAAAATTGGGCTAAGTCCAGTTGAAATGTTCAACATTTTATTTGCTTTTGCATTGCATTTCTTCTTTTTATTTTTATTTGGGCCTTGCCCAGAAATGATGCAGAGCATCAATTTGTTTTAGGCTCTGCCCTTTTAGGAATGATGCAAGGCATCAATTTTATTTGGGCTCTGCCCTTGTATAAAGGATGCAAAGCATCAATTTATTTGGGCTCTGCCCATTTATTGCCTTGCAATTTAATTAGGCCCACTAGGTTTTTTTTTTTGATTTGGGCCTGGCCCTTTAAGAAATGCCTTGCATTTGTCAGGCGCATTGCGCCAATCAAAAAGCACAACAGTGCAAATTCATAAGTGCAAAGCACTATTAATTTGAGAATTTTTTTAGATTCAAGAACCAATGGTTCATAAAAGAAGTGCAAAGCACTATTTGATTTCTTGATCTAATTTAGATCAAAGAAGAACAAGTTTTTCTTTTTATTTCAAGAACCGAAGGTTCATAAAAGTGCAAAGCACTATATTTTTTTTTATTTCTGTTTTTTTTATTTCTTGTTTTAGAGAGCCAGTGGTTCATAAGAAGTGCAAAGCACTATTAATTTAAAAACCTTTTAGGTTCAAGAACCGATGGTTCATAAAACAAGTGCAAAGCACTATTTGATTTATTTCTAAGAAAAAACAAGTTTTTTCTTGTTTTTTTTTATCTCAGAGAACCAAAGGTTCATAAAAGTGCAAAGCACTATTTTATTTTATTTTATTTTTATTAAAGATCATTGATCTTGTTTTTTAGATCTATGATCTGTTCATAAGAGAACTTTCTCTTTTTCTAAAGGTTTTTACCTTTTTTATTCTTGAGGAGTTTCTCAGAGTTCTCTCTCTCTCTCTCTTTTCTTTTAGAAAAATGTTTCTCCCTTTTAATTGAGGTCTGGGATCCTTTTTATAGTGCCCATAAATTAGTTAAATTTGTTAAAGAAATCTTTTTCTGAGTGATTTGGGAATTTTCCCCACCGTTGGATCTTTGATCCAAGGGCTTCTGCTTTGCAGAAGAAAATCTTCTTGTTTTAACAAGAACAGAAAAGATTTCTTAAATCTTTTAATTCTGTTTGGCGCAGTGCCCCAGCGCGTGACACGTGTCGCGCTGTGCTGACACGTGTCGCTCATTCCTTTTTCTTTTTTCTTTTGTCGCGCAGCGCAGTTGCGCTGCGCTGACACGTGTCGCGCAGCGCGCAACTGCGCTGTGCGCTTTTTTTTATTTTTTTTTATTTTGGGTTGGTTAGCTGCGCAGCGCAACTGTGCGCTGCGCAGACACGTGTCGCGCAGCGCGCAACCTTTTTTTTTTTTTTTTTGAGCGCAGTTGCTCTGCGCTGACACGTGTCGCGCAGCGCGCAACTGCGCTGCGCGCTTTTTTTTTTTTTTTTTTTGAGAAAGAACAGAAGCATTGCTTCTTTTTCCACCTTGGAATTTGAACAGAGCTTTGCTCTGATTGGGGTAAACAGACCCCGTCTCGGAAACACGTCAGCAAATAACCCCGTCGCGGAAATACGTCATCCAATGACCCCGTCTCGGAAATACGTCATCCAATGACCCCGTCACGGAAACACGTCAACAAATGACCCCGTCTCGGAAATACGTCATCTAATGACCTCGTCGCGGAAACACGTCATCTAATGGCCCCTTCGCAGAAATATGTCAGCAAATGACCTCGTCTCGGAAACACGTCAGCAAATGACCCCGTCGCGGAAATACGTCAGCAAATGACCCCGTCTTGGAAATATGTCATCAAATGACCCCGCCGTAGAAACACGTCAGCAAATGACCCCGTCTCGGAAATACGTCATCCAATGACCCCGTCGCGGAAACACGTCAGCAAATGACCCCGTCTCGGAAATACGTCATCCAATGATTCCGTCGCGGAAACACGTCAGCAAATGACCCCATCTCGGAAATACGTCATCCAATGACCCCGTCGAGGAAACACGTCATCCAATGGCCCCGTCGAGGAAATACGTCATCCAATGGCCCCGTCTCGAAAACACGTCATCCAATGGCCCGTCGCGGAAATACGTCAGCAAATGACCCCGTCTCGGAAACACGTCAGCAAATGACCCCGTCGCGGAAATACGTCATCCAATGACCCCGCCTCGGAAATACGACAACCAATGACCTCCGCGTCGAAGCAACGCTTCGACTCGGAAACAAGTTAACTCACTAACCATTTACGAGTCCTCTCGACTTGTAAGGGAGAAAATTCTCTTGTGAGATCCTTACGACTCTCAAGAGAAAACGCACTTAGGAATCTTCACGATTCCTAAGGAGAAAATACACCTACGGGATCCTCTCGACTCGTAGGGAGAAAAGTCTTTATGAGGCCCTCACGGCTTATAAAGTTGAAAAGTCTTAAGCGGCAGATCATAACCCTATTTCTTAAGCCATCGTTGCCCTACAAGGAGATCAAGATGGACTATCCACGGACCACATTCTCCAAAGTCGAATATCGACAGGAAGGGAAAAAACTACGTACGAGTCCTCTCGACTTGTAAGGAGGAAAATTCTCTTATGAGATCCATACGACTCTCAAAAGGAAACACACTTAGGAGTCTTCACGACTCCTAGGGAGAAGATACACCACCGGGATCCTCTCGATTCGTAGGGAGAAATAACCTTCTTAAGACCCTTAAGGCTTATGAAGATGAAAAGTCTTCGGCTACAAGGACCCTAAACTTGTCTCCTAAGCCCTCAATCCTATGGCCATGCATAACTTTGTACTACTTCACCCACGTACATACATACATGAGCAAAGTAGCGGGGGCATTTGGTCTGGCCAAAATCTTCGGCCAAGAGCTATTTGTGCCTGTTTATACCGGTTTAAGTTTCGTTTACAGAAATGTGTGAAATCAGGCTCATTCATATACGCACATGCACACATCAGAGGAAGAACAAGAGTTAGAAAGGGAGCACTTGGTGGTCAACAACAAAAAGAAAGCATTTAATTAAACATTTTATTCTACAGGAAATAGATCACTGATTGTTCGCGTTTTTGAGTGTGCGTTTTAAAATTAAGAATACCGCAATGAAGACGGTGTCGCTTGGTAGCTAGCCGGTTGAGTACGAGTCGGTCCACAGGGAAAATGTGTTCTTTTTTTTAAGCTCTAATGAGTTAAGTCCAAAAGAAATGGTGGTTTTGATTTACGATCTAAGAATGAGATTAAATTGATTAAAAGTCTTGCTAGGGTTGTGTTCAGTTGATAAAACTGCACATTTGTATTACATTTTTCCTACCATTTTCATATTAAAAAAAGGACTTTATTATAATATATTATACATATGAGGGTTTATGTGTAAAGACACCATTTTCCATGTGTTAATATATTTTAATTAGTATTTGGTAGAAAAATGTATGCAAATAATTCCATTGACCAAATCCTAGTAGAAATAAGCCTACTAAATATTATTTGAGATTATTGTGCAGAATTTTCCAAGTTGTTATGCAGAATTTATCAAACAAATCAATTTGTTGAAGAAAACTTGCCAAATTAAGAAGCAAAACTTGGAGACCAAGTCTGGAAGCAACCGAGAGAAGATTTCTGAATTCTAAAGGTGCCTAGGATTGCCAAATGTCACAATCAGAGAGCCCAAGAAAATTGATGAAGAGATCCTCACCATTGGTCGCGGATCCGCGGCCAAACCCCACTTGGGCCGCGGATCCGCCGCAATTATAGGGATTCAGAGCACAAGATTTTGGGGCATAAATCTATGATGAATTTTACCAAGTTTTCAACAAGAAGATTCTGGCTTTGCACTATAAAAGGGCACCGAGAGCCTCTTGGAAAAGTCATCAAGCCGAAGAGATCACGAAGCTCCAGACGCTCACGCATCCAGGCTGATCATCGACTGTTCGACTACCTCCTTAGGAAAGATCGAGAAGCAACTAGTTTTGTAATCATTTTCTATGGAATAAAGTGTAGTTTGTTCAAGTTGATTAATAAAGGTAGTTATTTTATTTAATTGTTTTTGCATCTAACATTATGTTTTCCCTCTTTGTCTTTTCATCTTCTTCTCCTAACATGCGCGAGTAATTCTCTGCTTGTTAGGGTTCGTAGGATTGGGGTAGGCTAATGGACGATGAAAATAACTAAACTCTTTTTAAGTCCTATAAATTTAGGAACTTTATCAAAAGAATAATTAACATCCTAATCGGGCGCGCTAGCAATTCTTTGCTAGTTCCGACCGCGATCAGAGATTAGATTAATGATTGTTTTGGTAAAGGCTAGATATGAACGGAGTTCCGTGTCGAGATAAGGGTTAAGAGTGGGATTCCTTTTCCCTCCAGAAACCCTAATCTACACGCATCACCGTCGTTCTAGTTCTAAGTCTATTAATGGATAAAAATGGTAACTTTTAATTAATCGTCCATAACTACTAAATCCTAACAAACCCTACAAGCCTTCTTATTATATTAACTACTACTTTAAAGTAATCTAGATCTATATTTTACATTCTTGTTTAACGTAGATCTAGAAACCATTCTATAAAATTATTTATCCTTCCTCTCTTTCTCAACACATCTAAAGTAAAAGTAAAAGGTTCCACGTTTCCCAGAGGACGACCCGTACTCATCTCGGTCTAGCTTCATGCGACACCGTTATTGATTGCGGTTAACTACAAACACACTTTTTCGTATAAATCAAATGGCGCCGTTGCCGGGGATACGTGCGTAATTTTTTTATTTTTACTATTTATGTTGATTTCTTAGACGAGCCATATCATTATTAAAACAAAACTGCAAATTGCATATTTAACGATTTGTACGTGAATTTTTGCAAGGAGATCTGGAGTCACAGAATTAAGGAGAACAGGAAATAGAGACATTTTTAGAGATCCAGAGGAGCACAGAAGGCTATACAAAAAATTTCATCAACTGTTCCTTCTGCCACGCGGCGAAACCGCGGCAAAAGCATCCCTTCTGCGGCAGAATCGCAACCAGTTGGAGGAATTAGGGAATCAATCTTCTCTGGTATCTTTCTTAACTCCTTCTCTCTCTCCTCAAATCCAATAAAATCTATTTTCTGCAGGATTCTTTGCAAAATTGCGCCGCTCAAAAAAATCTTTTTGCAAAAGTTTTGTGATTGGTTTTGCTTTGCATATTTAATACGGACTTTAAGGGGCAAAGACCAAATCAAGATTAGGTGGGGATTTCATCACCCTTCCTAAGCCCCACAAATCACAAACCGAGCATATAGATCAACCCTTCATTAATTTAAAAAATATCTAGACCAGACTCTAAGGACTGTCGCGCTCAATTAGGACAGAGGAAGGTCGTGGGTAATCTATCGTTTATCTGCATTATTTTTGTAGTGCCTAGGCAAATGTGTCAAAGGCTAGTGGTTATTAATTAGGCCCACGACCTGGTTCCTTCCCACTTACCTGGCACTTACCTGGCTACAAGGGTAGTACGGAGGCGGTGGAGGATTTATCCTGCGGCTTGTCCTTTGGAAGTCTAGGAGCGGTCTAGAGACTGGACCTAGGTGACCTTAGTTCTAGGGTTGCTTGTGCATCTTAGGGAGATTTGTCTTGAGTCCCACTTTTTCAAAAAACAAACCAATTTTAAAATCACACACACGCTGCCACTTGCACTAAACCCGCTTAGTGCATGCTCGGCTGGACACGGGATCCTAGTGCCCGTCTTGTCCGCGTTCCTGCTATCGACGCCGAAGTCGGTACTTCTTCATCTTCTTTTCCCCCACCACACACCACATCGACCGTGATGGACAACACTCCATCTAATTATAACACCACGCTGCCACCTCCCGTAGGTGAGCAGAATCCACCGCGCATCTCTCTCCAAGAGAGATGCTATCCTATTCGTGGTCCCCTTCCTACTTGTCTATCTCTTCCACCACCTAACGGGGATAATTTCGAAATTAAACCCCACTACATCAATCTGCTGCCCAAATTTCACGGGCTTGAGTCGGAAGACGCGTACGTTTTCATCACCAAATTCGAAAACGTATGTGCAATGATGGGTACTTCACAATTAACTTTAGATGCTATGCGCTTACGTCTTCTCCCATTCACACTGTGCGACTTGGCAGAAAAATGGCTTTATAATACTGCCGCACACTCTATCACTAATTGGGATGAATTCGTCGTAGCATTTCTTAAGAAGTTTTACCCAAATCATAAGACTGCCCACATTAGGAGCGAGATCAACCAGTTCACCCAGCTTCCCAATGAACCATTTTGGAAGTGCTTTGAACGTTTCAAAGATCTGCTTGTCCAATGCCCCCATCACGGAATACAAAGATGGGATTTATGTCGGATTATATATGAGGGCATTAATCCAGCGACAAAGCAGATGCTTGAAACAATGTGTCAATGCAATTTCATGTCTAAAGATGACGGTGAAGCATGGAAATATCTGGAAGACCTTACTGAACACACGTTGCAGTGGGAAAGCGTAAGACCACCTTCAACTAAGAGAGGCATTCACCAGCTCGATGTTTCTATCGCAGTAAAAGCCGAAATGGCAGCGATACAGAAGAACCTCGATGCTATTGAGAACAAATTTTCATCATTCTCCCTAAATCAGGTCACGCTCCCTAAGACCGTTTGTGGTTGCTGTTCGGATCCTTCACACTTAACGGAAGAATGTCCTATGAATGCATCGTTTCAAGCTAATGCTGCTTTTCAGCAGCGACATAGAAACGATCCTTATTCTTCCATGTACAATCAAGGATGGAGGAATCATCCTAACTTTTCTTGGAACCAAAACCAACAAAGCAATTATCAAAGACCTTCTCCACAGCAACCACAACTACAGAATCAGCCCCCCTTTCAGTCACAAAATTTCCAAAATCCGGCCAACACTTCTACACCACAAATGGCCGGTACTTATAACTCTTCACTCGCACAAACTTTGGATATGTTCATGAAACAATCCATGCAATTTTCGGCTGAGATGAGGTCTTCTATTGATACCTTAACGAAAAACTCCGCCTCCCATGGTGAGAGTATTAAATCAATAGAAAACCAAATCGCACAGTTAAACGCCGCAATGAGTGCGAGAGAGAAAAGGAAACTCCCATCTCAACCCATACCTAATCCTGGCCACTCACAAAGTTATAATGTGAGTGCTGTTACCACGTTGAGATCGGGAAAAGTGCTGAATAACCGAGTGGGTGAGCAGTGTGATGATAGTGACACCAATGATACCCCTTCTTCTTCTTCTTCCCCTAATTTGTCTAGTCTTCCGCCTTCAACCGAGCCTATTCTCCGTTTTTCCCAAGGCTCGAACCCTTCGCCCATTTCGCCAAATCTATCTAAGTCGATTCCCACTCCAGTTTTGGGATCGAATCCGTCCCCACAATCCTCTCCAATGTTGGACCAAACCATTATTGATAAAGCACCTTATCCAAATAGGTTAAGGGGCAACAGACTAAGTCCACAAATGGAGAAGATTGTGGAAATTTTTAAGCAAGTTAACATAAACATTCCTCTCCTAGATGCTATTCAACAAGTTCCGTCATATGCAAAAATCTTAAAGGACTTGTGCATTAGGAAGCGAAAAGTTCAAGTACCTAAAAAAGTTTTCTTTGCAAGTAATGTGAGCACTGCTTTTACACAACAATTACCCAAGAAACGAAAGGACCCCGGAAGTCCTACAATTTCTATTTCCATTGGTGGTAAAAATATCAATCGTGCTCTACTCGATCTAGGTGCTAGTGTAAACTTGCTTCCGTATTCTGTTTATAAGCAATTAGGGATCGGAGAGTTAAAATCTGTGCATTGCACTCTTCAGATGGCCGATCAATCTATCACCCAACCTAGGGGTGAGCTAGAGGATGTGTTAATCAAAGTCGGGGAATTCATATTCCCTGTGGACTTTATCGTTATAGATACACAACCTGTGGCAAACCCACGCAATCAAATCCCGGTGATACTCGGTCGACCCTTTTTGGCCACTTCCAACGCAGTAATCAATTGTAGAAACGACTCTATGACCCTATCCTTTGGAAAGAAGTCAATTGAGCTTAACATTTACAAGTTGGGAAGTGAACCCTCCGAACCCTATGCTCATGTGTGTTCTGTCGAATTAATGGATATCGACAGCAGCAAATTTGATCAACCTCATGATACTGACTCTTTTCATATGTTGTTGTTTGACCCAACTATATACTCTTCCACTGAGTTGTCCGGGTCAACATCTAATGAGAAACCTTTTATAGAGTATGACGATCACCCCATTTTTTCTGATGACATTATTTTTCGGGGTATCGATGAAAGCTTTGAGGAAATTTTCGCTGATGAACTCGCATTTTTATAAGACACGGATGTTGAGATTAATCAACTCCAAGATGAAGAAATTGGACCTCCACCCCCTCTTTTGGACAATCATGATAATGCGAGTAATCCATCATTACTATCACTGTGTCGTCTCTCCAAATTGAGACGCGATCCTTTACCCTTACACCTCTTATCACCTCCCCACTTCTTCACGTCAATAGGTGACATGTTCTTCCACCAACCTTGGTGCTTCATCGATAAATTTTTTGAATGGTTGGTGTTGACCTTCGGTCTTTGCAAAGCTTGGCATTGACCAATAACCTTGACCCCTTCATGTGATTTTAAAAGATTAAAATTGTTTAACTCAAGTTTGGGGGAGGGGTGGTATATTTTGGCTCTTGAAAGAAAATGATTTTTTACAAAATTGTAAGCCTAAAATAAGTTTGGGGGAGGATTTTCACTTTCATATATTCTTGCCCCCATTAATAATTTTCTCCCAAGTCTACAGGTTTTTTGAGCTTAACGGAAGACATCAGTGAGGACACTGCTGTAAACAGGTTTGGGGGAGGTTTGTGCTTATTTACACATCAATTTGCATCATATTTTGCATAAGCACAACATTTTCAAACATTAAAAAAAATTCTTTTATAACAAAAGAGTAGAAAGTGAAAAATTACATCCAAAAGATATGAATAGTTTAAGAAAACCAAGAAAATTAGAAGTTTCTTAAACGAACTAGTAATAAGTAGTTATGAGCTGTTGTCCCAAGGGTTAGTAAGATGAAGGAAGTCACTAATCTGAGGATAAAAATAAGTCTGAAAAATAGTTTCTATTCTGGAAGCCAAACATTTGAATGTTGATACCCTACTATTTGCACTTACACACGTCGTGAAACTCGGGATAGTAGAGGATACCTTGAAATGCTCTTGTCTAAAAGCCAAAGTATGAAGGAAATAAAAAAAAATGAAGAAAATATAAAAATGGTGAAATGAAAAAAATGAACACTGGTTTTGTTATCGCCAAGGCAGCAATAAAAAAATATAGCGAGGGTGCCCTTCACCTAGTGCCCTAAGGCCAACTTGTCTGGGAGTCACTGCTAAGCCTTAGGTGGTGCAAGACGAGGAAAATATTATCACCTAATCAGCAAGCACATGAGTAATCGGTTGGTTAATACCTCAAGAAGTATTAACAGTCACATGCAAATGTGTGAGCAAATCTAAATATTCATCAAGTTAAAAAGTACTGAGGTAGATGGACAAGAGTATGATAGCTTGAATTGAATTCTCCGAGTGTAGGGATGTTCTTTACATACACGTGGGGTTATATGATCAATGTTTGGATGAAAGGTAGGAATGAAGAATAAAGACGATATTTTATTGAGGGATGATGTGATTTCTAACATTTTTTCATGACTATTAAGATAGAGCTCATGATAACTGAAAAGCTAGTATAGTTGGAAATTCTAATTTTCAAAGTATTTCTTTTATGGTTCTTATCTTTATATGTAAATTTCACCATCTCTCTTTTGTTATTGGATTTTGTGGGTGTAATCCGCTGAAAACCCTCAGGAGACAACACTCCTCCTACTAGGGACACCTAGAGGTTTAATGGCTTGTTGCACGTGCTCAGTGCAATCGTATCTGCCTACGAAAGTGTGCTTAGTTTTCTCCTTTCTTTTTCTCCTCTTAAATAAACTAGTTTGCTCGGAACGATCAAAGATAAGTTTGGGGGTATTTGTTCAGTTGATAAAACTGCACATTTGTATTACATTTTTCCTACCATTTTCATATTAAAAAAGGACTTTATTATAATATATTATACATATGAGGGTTTATGTGTAAAGACACCATTTTCCATGTGTTAATATATTTTAATTAGTATTTGGTAGAAAAATGTCTGCAAATAATTTCATTGACCAAATCCTTGTAGAAATAAGCCTACTAAATATTATTTGAGATTATTGTGCAGAATTTTCCAAGTTGTTATGCAGAATTTATCAAACAAATCAATTTGTTGAAGAAAACTTGCCAAATTAAGAAGCAAAACTTGGAGACCAAGTCTGGAAGCAACCGAGAGAAGATTTCTGAATTCTAAAGGTGCCTAGGATTGCCAAATGTCACAATCAGAGAGCCCAAGAAAATTGATGAAGAGATCCTCACCATTGACCGCGGATCCGCGGCCAAACCCCCCTTGGGCCGCGGATCCGCCGCAATTATAGGGATTCAGAGCACAAGATTTTGGGGCATAAATCTATGATGAATTTTACCAAGTTTTCAACAAGAAGATTCTGGCTTTGCACTATAAAAGGGCACCGAGAGCCTCTTGGAAAAGTCATCAAGCCAAAGAGATCACGAAGACGCTCACGCATCCAGGCTGATCATCGACTGTTCGACTACCTCATTAGGAAAGATCGAGAAACAACTAGTTTTGTAATCATTTTCTACGGAATAAAGTGTAGTTTGTTCAAGTTAATTAATAAAGGTAGTTATTTTATTTAATTGTTTTTGCATCTTACATTATGTTTTTCCTCTTTGTCTTTTCATCTTCTTCTCCTAACATGCGCGAGTAATTCTCCGCTTGTTAGGGTTCGTAGGATTGGGGTAGGCTAATGGACGATGAAAATAACTAAACCCTTTTTAAGTCCTATAAAGTTTAGGAACTTTATCAAAAGAATCATTAACATCCTAATCGGGCGCGCTAGCAATTCTTTGCTAGTTCCGACCGCGATTAGAGATTAGATTAATGATTGTTTTGATAAAGGCTAGATATGAACGGAGTTCCGTGTCGAGATAAGGGTTAAGAGTGGGATTCATTTTCCCTCCAGAAACCCTAATCTACACGCATCACCGTCGTTCTAGTTCTAAATCTATTAATGGATAAAAATGGAAACTTTTAATTAATCGTCCATAACTACTAAATCCTAACGAACCCTACAAGCCTTCTTATTATATTAACTACTTCTTTAAAGTAATCTAGATCTATATTTTACATTCTTGTTTAACGTAGATCTAGAAACCATTCTATAAAATTCTTTATCCCTCCTCTCTTTCTCAACACATCTAAAGTAAAAGTAAAAGGTTCCACGTTTCCCAGAGGACGACTCGTACTCATCTCGGTCTAGCTTCATGCGACACCGTTATTGATTGCGGTTAACTACAAACACACTTTTTCGTATAAATCAGGTTGGGATTAGGTTCGTTTGGAAAAGGGATTCTACCCACTGCTTTCCTTGCCCTAGTTAAGAATATAGGTGTTAGGGTAATAGTCAACAAAGGGGATTAGCACGACTAGGAAGAAACTTAGTTTCTTCCTTTTGGTTCCTGTCCGTCCTTTCTTAATTCTTAGCCCTAACCTCTATTTAAATCAACCACAACCGGTCTAACTAGAAAATCACCGCTATCTTGTAGGATAGGGTGACGTAGTGAGCAGTGTGTGGTTCATTTAAATAGAGTCCGTATTAATAAAAATTATAGGGCCAAGGAAAGGAGTGGGAGAAATTTCTTTCTCTCAAACCTTCTCGATCTTAACCCTAACAAGTGAGGAATTACTCACTCATTAGGGTATTAACAATAGAATTCTTTTTTTTTTATAAATTTTTATATTAGAAAACTAAATTGCAAATATTAAAAGAACAGATAAAAAATGCAAGAATTAAATTCAGAAAAGGAATGTACGATGAAATAAAAAAAAACACTTACTTTTATTGATGACCTCTTGACGATTACAAGCAAATTAAAATTCTGAATTTAAGAATTAAAAAGAGGCATGCCTAATTACGCTTCTGGCTTTCCTATTTATAGATAGGAGAAACCCTAGGTTTTACATGTGATCCATACACGAAATTACAGAACTACCCTAAGAAAGCCGGATCAAAACACCGACACCCACCGACACATGCACCGACACGTGCACTGCACGGCCGCGGAACCGCGGCAGAAATCCATGTTTGGCCGAGGTTCCGCAGCCATATGGTGGGATATCTGACTCAAATTTCTAGGGTTGCTTCATATTGCTTTTTCCTTCTGTCTTCTTTACTTGGTTCCACAGAATATCTTCTATTTTCTTCCAGATTTCTACAGTGCAGAATGTTGTGGACTTTTTGCCGTGAGCTTCGCGTTGAAGTCTTTAATCCTGTGCTGCCCTTGAACTGTCTTGTGCATGCAACTGTTTACTGATTTTCATTTGTTCTTTGAACTGTTTGGCGGTATCATACGGATTCATCTTTTGTTGGTCGTAGTCTCACATTTGTAGCGTCTTTTCATGAATTCCGCTGTAATGATCTGAGAACCTGTAACCTGCAACTATTTAGCAGACATGGATCAAAAGCACCTATTTATTTGTAATATGATTAAGAATGGATGATATAATAATGCAAAATTCTGATATGAACAAATACCCCCAAACTTATCTTTTGCTCGTCCCGAGCAAAGCCAATTTATTCTCGAAAAATTCTAACCTCACTTTCGCAGGGAATCGTGATTGCACTGAGCTCGTGCAACAAGCCGTTAAACCTCTAGGTGTCCCTACTAGGAGGAGTGTTGTCTCCTGATGGTTTTCAGCAGATACTACCCATAAAATCCGATCAATTTGGCATGTTGACTCTAATTCTTCAATTCAGTATTCCAGCAAGAAATTCTATTATTTTCAACTTAGAAACCATCAATCCGTATTTTTCACACTCACTTATCATTTAACTTAAGATCATATATGTTCTGCAAATTTATTAAGTTTTCAGTATCTTTTGAATTTCTTTCTAGGGTCCCATCTCAACTTAGGAATTTTTATCATCTCTACTGAAGGTATAAGCCCTATCTTTCATTCCTATCTCTTATCCAAACCCCAATCATATACCCCTACGTGTGTGTGTATATCACCCCTACACTTGGAAATTCAATTCTAGCTATCATACTCTTGTCCATCGTCCAAAATACTTTTAGTTGGTGAATTTTAGATGAAATTTGCTCACACATCCTCCATGCGACCGTTAATATTTCTTGAGGTACTAACGAACGATTAAAAAATGTGTTCGCGCATTAAGTCGTAATTCCTCGTTTTGTAATACCTAAGACTTTAGCAGTGACTCCCAAACCAGTTGGTCTAAGGCACTAGGTAATAAAGCGCTCTCGCTGTATATTTTTTTATTTATGCAGCCTCAAGTGATTATAAAACCAGTGTTCATTTTTTTATATCTCTTTATTCACACTTGTACTTTTATTTTATTTTCCTTCATACTAAGGATTTTAGACAAGAGCATTTCAAGGTATCCTCTACAATTCCAAGTTTCAAGGTGCATGTTTGTGCAAGTTGTAGGGCATATATTTTCAGAATTTAGACTTAAGGTTCAGAATTATTTTTCAAACTTACATTTCAAATAAAAATTTCAATACTCTTCCCTAATTTTGACTTAGCCCAAACTGAACTCAAAATTTGCCTATTTCTAAATAAATTGCAAGGATATATATTTTCTATAATTAAACTTTAAGAGAGGTTATTTTTAGGGTTTTTAATTTACTAAGCTTAAGATATAGTTTTTCCTAACTAGTCAACCGTCATGTTGAACATGAGTCAAATTTGGCCAAAATTGAAATTTTCAAATTTTTTTAAATTTTTTTTATCTTTATGGGTTTTAAAATAAGTATGCAAATGCAAAAATATACACATTAATGCGAAGGAAGAAAGCTTACCGAGCACACCCCCAAACTTAAATTTGACAGTGCCCTCTCTGTCAGGCGACACCAAGAGGGTCAAAATTGCCGGTACTCCCCTGTTTGTTTATTTATTATTTATTTTTATTTCATTTTTTTAATTTTTATTATTATTATTAACAGAAAAACAAAATATATATACACACCAAAAGGTCCTCCCCAAACTTAAGTGAAACAGTGTTTCTACTGTTTAAACGTTAAAGTTCAGAGTTAAGAAGGAGAAAAACACCATATGAAGCTATACAAGGCCTTACACAGGCCAAAGGTTAGCACCAACCATTCAAAGAATTTATCAGTGAAGCGCACCGGTTGGTGGAAGAACATGTTACATTGGGTCAGGAAGAAATGGGGTAAGGATAAGTGGTGTAATGGAAAAGATTTACGTCTCGATTTGTGGAGACGAAACAATAATGGTGAACGAAAACGAGAATGTGGATGATTAGGAATTGGAAGAATGGTCACATTCTCGCATGGGATAAGAAGAAATGATGGTGGTTCGACTTCTTCAGGTGGAGGTTGATTAATCACAAAATCCATGTCGTTTAGGAATGCAAGTTCGTCGGCAAAAATATTTTCGAAACTTTCATCGATGGTTCGATTGAACGTTTCAATGTCAATAAGTGTCACGCTAGAATTCAACACACTTGTTTTTTCAAAAATTATGGAGGTAGGAGACTCGTAAGGCTCATCTACCTTATTCTCAAAAGAATCTAAATCAAGTTGTTTTTCTAGAATTATCGAACTCAAAATATCGGATTGTGATTCATTAACACTCGCTATCATTAAAGCAAGATTAGAAGAAGAACCAAAGAAAGTGGGAGAAAGAATTTGAATACGAACTTGAGGGTGGAGATGGAGTGTATAAATTAGCACACTTTGTAATGATCGATGTGTAAAAAGCGATTGCACTAATCTATCAACCCACTGAGAAATGAGGTCAAATCCCTCAAGATTCGTGAGAAAACATGGGTACGTCGAACTTGGTAAACCAGACATTAAAAATGAAAGTGATACGGTTTCACGCGGTCGGAACGATGGAAAGGATGAAGGGGAGTGATTTAGGAAGGGTAACAGTTAAAGGTTCAAGAGGGTGTACACAGTCAGTGGAAGGAACAGGATGAATTGGAGAATCCGACCCATCAAACAAAATTGGTTCATCCTCAATACTATCCTCATAATTCCCCACAAAAGTTATCTCATCCATGCATTTATCATCAAAATCCATACGCATATGAAGTTCGGGAAAAACAGTTAATGGCTCGGGATGATCAATTGGAGAGAGAAACTCATCCAAATCTGTGGGTTCACCATCCGAAATATTCCCAGCGTCAATATCCTCGATCAAGTGAAAATTAAATTTCTCTGACACCTGAGTAAAAGCATGGATATCAATCAATTCAGGTTCTAGAGTAGAGGTGTAGAGATCAAAAGGATTGGTGATGGTTTTACAAGAAAGGGACCCTTCACAATCAGGTAAATCAAACACTACAAAGTCACACAACTTATTAAACGTTTTATCTTCAACTGGTGAATCACTTGGGACACTCGATAAACATTCAAAACTGGAGTTGTGGGATTCAATTAGGGATGGGTAGGTTTGATTTGGAAGGGTGTACAACTCACTCTCACCACTCAAATTCTCAATCTGTCCAACCGCCTCATCATACATTGGAAAATTTGGAGTTAGTTGAAAACCATCTACCGGGTCACTAGGTTGTATGAGGGCGGCCATGGACGCATTCAAATCCATCATCTGTTGGCTTGACGCTACCATAAAATCTTCCAACGACTGTTCCAGACTAGACATGGGTTTTGAAGGAGTTTCAGTAAAAGATTCAAATTTGTTTGGATACTGAAAACTCCCAAATGGCCGTGTAGAAGCAAAGTCCAGGGAAGGTGCAAAAGTCGGGTATGATTGGTAGGAATTGAATGGTTGGACAGGAGTAGGACCAACATTTGAATAAGAAGGTGAATGGAATTGTTGATCCAAAGAATTCGCAGTGGTGAAAGGAGTGAAAGATCGGTTACGAGATTGTTCAATATGTTCAGCAATAGACATGGGTTTCGGAGTTACAACAGGACTCGAAAAAGAAGTATCAATGGAAGAAGGTGGTGAAGGTTGAAATGGTTGATACAAAGTGGATTGCGGAGTCCAACTGGATGCCCTAGACGCGTCTATTCGATTTTTCAAAGAAATTTTGGGCATGGAGGGGCCGTTCGAAATTCGACCAAAACAAGAAGCGTAAGAAGTAATGTCTGGTTGAGGGTACCAAAGTTCGGCAAGAGTTTTACGAGGTGGGGTACCCATGATATGATGAGAAAAAGGAAAAGAATGTGGATTTTTTTTTACTTTTTACTTTTTATTTTCTTTTATATATATATATATATTGTTTGTTTGTTTTTGGAGTTTTGAAATTTTTGAAAGTGTTTTTTTTTTCTTTTTTTAGAAAGAGTTTTTGCAAAAAATTGTACGGAACTACGGCACAATTTCAAACAACCACAGTTTAAACATGCACAATCAAACGTAGAGCTAGGGTCTCCTAAGTCAACTAGACTGCTCATAACTGGTCCAAAGCGACAAGTTGTGAGATATCCCTCAAATTGCCTCTTCACCGCCAATTGTGGCCACGTAAGCACAAATGAAGAAAGGAGAGTTCCGCTCACGAATCACCGTGAGACGGGCCTTTTAAAGTTACCTTTCTCACTTGTCTAGCTTAGGCACCACAAAGTCAAGTTTAGATAAACGACTGAACGCCCACAACCTTCCTTTGTCCTAATGAGCATGACAATCCTTAATTGCCTGAGTCTAGATATTTTTTAATTAGCATAAAATTGATGCATATGCTTTTAGTGATTTTTGGGGTCTTAGGAAGGGTAATGAAATCCCAACCCAATCTTGATTGGTGTAGCCCCTTAGATTCCGTATTAATTATGCAAAGCAGTAACACACCAAAAATCTAAAACACTTGCAAAAAAATCTTTTTATTTGCGGTGCAAAGAATCCTGCACAAAATGATTTATTGGAGAGAGAGAAGAAGTTTTTGCGGGAAAAAACCCTGCAGGAAAATTTTTCAGTGGAGTTCAGAGGGTAAGAGAGAGGACAAAAATACTTACAGAGAAAATTTGAGTGCTGACGTCGGCAATTTGACCGCGGTTCCACGGTCAAATCCCTTATTTAGCCGCGGTTCCACGGTGGTTAAGTTGGATCAGGCCGTCAAAACTTTCCTGTGTTCTGTTGTGGTTCTCCTCGGTTTGTTCAGATCTTCGGTTTCTTGATTTGTTTACTGGGATTTTCCAGATCTAAATCTGTCCGCCTTCTTTTCCTGCACAATTCACACAAAACCCCTCAAAAATTAACAAGATGATTTTTTTATGTATTTTTATTTTTTTATATTTTTATATTTTTCAATTTCAATTAACCCGAAATTACAAAAAGAAAATAACTACTGTTTCTCCGGCAACGGCGCCATTTGATTGTTCACATTTTTGCATGTGCGTTTTAAAATTAAGAATACCGCAATCAAGAAAGTGTCGCTTGGTAGCTAGTCGGTTGAGTACGAGTCGGTCCAAAGGGAAAAGGTGTTCTTTTCTTTAAGCTCTAACGAGTTAAGTCCAAAAGAAATGGTGGTTTTGATTTACGATCTAAGAATGAGATTAAATTGATTAAAAGTCTTGCTGGGGTTAGGATTAGGTTCGTTTGGAAAAGGGATTCTACCCACTGCTTTCCTTGCCCTAGTTAAGAATATAGGTGTTAGGGTAATAGTCAACAAAGGGGATTAGCACGACTAGGAAGAAACTTAGTTTCTTCCTTTTGGTCCTTGTCCGTCCTTTCTTAATTCTTAGTCCTAATATCTATTTAAATCAACCACAACCGGTCTAACTAGGGAATCACCGCTATCTTGTGGGATAGGGTGCCGTAGTGAGCGGTGTGTGGTTCATTTAAATAGAGTCCGTATTAATTAAAATTATAGGGGCAATGAAAGGAGTGAAAGAGATTTTATTCTCTCAAACCTTCCCGATCCTAACCCTAATAAGTGAGGAATTACTCACTCATTAGGATATTAACAATAGAATTCATTTTTTTATAAATTTTTATTTTGGAAAACTAAATTGCAAATATTAAAAGAACAGATAAAAAATACAAGAATTAAATTTAGAAAAGGAATGCACGATGAAATAAAAAATCACTTACTTTTATTGATGACCTCTTGACGATTACAAGGAAATTAAAATTCTGAATTTAAGAATTAAAAAGAGGCATGCCTAATTAGGCTTCTGGATTTCCTATTTATAGACAGGAGAAACCCTAGGTTTTACATCTGATCCATACACGAAATTACAGAACTACCCTAAGAAAGCCAGGTCAAAACACCGACACCCACCGACACGTGCACCGACACGTGCACTGCACGGCCGCGGAACCCCGGCAGAAAACCATGTTTAGCCGCGGTTCCGTGGCCATATGGTGGGATCTCTGGCTCAAATTTCTAGGGTTGCTTCATATTGCTTTATCCTTCTGTCTTCTTTACTTGGTTCCACAGAATATCTTCTATTTTCTTCCAGATTTCCACAGTGCATAATGTTGTGGACTTTTTGCCGTGAGCTTCGCATTGAAGTCTTTAATCCTGTGTTGCCCTTGAACTGTCTTGTGCATGGAACCGTTTACTGATCTTCATTTGTTCCTTGAACTGTTAGGCGGCATCATACGGATTCATCTTTTGTTGGTCGTAGTCTCACATTTGTAGCGTCTTTTCATGAATTCCACTGTAATGATCTGAGAACCTGTAAGCTGCAACTATTTAGCAGACATGGATCAAAAGCACCTATTTATTTGTAATATGATTAAGAATGGGTGATATAATAATGCAAAATTCTGAAATGAACAAATACCCCCAAACTTATCTTTTGCTCGTCCCGAGCAAAGCCAATTTATTCTCGAAAAATCCTAACCTCACTTTCGCAGGGAATCGCGATTGCACTGAGCTCGTGCAACAAGCCGTTAAACCTCTAGGTGTCCCTAGTAGGAGGAGTGTTGTCTCCTGAGGGTTTTCAGCGGACACTACCCATAAAATCCGATCAATTTGGCCTGTTGACTCTAATTCTTCAATTCAGTATTCTAGAAAGAAATTCTATTATCTTCAACTTAGAAACCATCAACCCGTATTTTTCACACTCACTTATCGTTTATCTTAAGATCGTATATGTTCTGCAAATTTATCAAGCTTTCAGCATCTTTTGAATTTTCCTTCTAGGGTTCCATCTCAACTTAGAAATTTTTATCATCTCTACTGAAGGTATAAGCCCTATCTTACAATCCCATCTCTCATCCAAACCCAAATCATATACCCCTACGTGTGTGTATGTATCACCCCTACGCTTGGAAATTCAATTCTAGCTATCATATTCTTGTCCATCGTCCAAAATACTTTTAGTTGGTGAATTTTAGATGAAATTTGCTCACATATCCTTCATGTGACCGTTAATACTTCTTGAGGTTCTAACGACCGATTACAAAATGTGTTCGCGCATTAAGTCATAATTCCTCGTTTTGTAATACTTAAAACTTTAGCAGTGACTCCCAAACCAGTTGGTCTAAGGCACTAGGTGATAAAGCACCCTCGCTGTATATTTTTTATTTATGCGGCCTCAAGTGATTACAAAACCAGTGTTCATTTTTTTATATCTCTTTATTCACACTTGTACTTTTATTTTATTTTCCTTCATACTAAGAATTTTAGACAAGAGCATTTCAAGGTATCCTCTACTATTCCAAGTTTCAAGGTGCGTGTTTGTGCAAGTTGTAAGGTATTTATTTTCAGAATTTAGACTTAACATTCAGAATTATTTTTCAAACTTACACTTCAAATAAAAATTTCAATACTCTTCCCTTATTTTGACTTAGCCCAAGAACTGAACTCAAAATTTGCCTATTTCTAAATAAATTGCAAGGATATATATTTTCTATAATTAAACTTTAAGAGAGGTTATTTTTAAGGTTTTTAATTTATTAAGCTTAAGATCTAGTTTTTCCTAACTAGTCAACCGTCATGTTGTAATTCTTCAACGTCTTCAGAGAGGTGGCAGATCTCGACAACCAGAAACTTTACAGACTACGATGTCTTTAAACCCCATAGACTACGATGTCTTTAAACTGGACTATGAGGTCCTTAAGCTCATGGACTACGATGTCCTTAAATCCAATGGACCGCAACGTCCCTAAACTAAACCCCATAGACTACGATGTCTTTAAACATGGACTACGATGTCCTTAAACCCGATGGACCGTAACGTCCCTGAACTAAAACGATATAGCCCAAACGCTCTTTCATTGGATCTAAATAATCCTAAAACCTTGTTAAGTAGATCTTAGTCTAAAATTAGACTAACGTATCCTTAACAAACATTTAAGTTGATCTTAATCTCAAATGATATTAATGCTCCTTAAAACAAACTCAAACCCAAATCTAAAAAAATACGGATTTGGACTAATCTCCGCCATACGGGCGACAACATAAATTAGTCTCCGTATATAATCCACGGGCAACCAAAAACAAAACGAACGCACACGACACGAAGTGACCTTCTGGAGCAGGAGAAAGTGGTTACCACTATGCGGTAACGTAATTAACTGCAGGGGCTTGCGCCTGCAAGGAAGAGTGCCCCCATAATAAAAAAACCCCTCACAATGAGGGGGAATCTGACGAAGTCTGCTACAACGGCCGCATCTGTCCAAACCTTCGATACACGGTGCCATAAATCAACTTGGCATCTTCGAAGAGGTGGACAGATAAAACCCAATAGCATTTGCCCCCAAAATTCAGGCCAGACGTCCCAATGTCCCGGTCGGGTCTTTCGGCGGTAAACAGATTCTGGCATGCCCGGTGGGATCTTTTCCTCTTTCCACTCCACACTTCGTGTATCGTGTTCGCGAAAAAATTGCGGTTTAATATGGTTGCCCCTGGATTCGAGATACTAAGATTTGGTGTCTTGCTCCGTGCAGAAGAGAGATGGCGTCAATAACTTCCAACGGCACCAAATGCAACAACAACTCTCACTCTGTCTCCGCTGGAGGAGTGACTTATGGGCCCCAAGCGGCCTCCATCTTCGCCATGCCAGTGGAACAGGTGACTTAGGCCACCATTGGACTGTTCTTCGGGACCATGCTCCTGCCAATAAGCTTCAATGCATCAGTTCCATCACAGAAAGCTCCAAAGAAGTCGGTCTTTGATCGGCTTACAACTACCACGGCCCCTCTCAACGGGTCGTCCAAGTCCAACACCTCGGCCTTTAACAGACTAAGCCAAAGCTCAAGTGGGCCCGTGAAGAAGCCTGCAATACCCGGAGGAGTTATCCCGAAGCGGATAGCTATGCCAAATCCGGTAGATGAAATTGTCATAGCGGCTTCCCCGTTTAAAGGATCGGTTTTCACAAGAATGTCCATTCCAACTCCCGCTTCAGGAGAAGTCACCAAGACTGCCTCCCCTGCCCAAAAGTCAGTCTTTGACAGGTTGGACGTTTCTTCTCAGCGGACGTCAGTCTTCGATAGGTTGGCACCACCAGCAACCCTTCATCAGAATAGGAGGCATGAGGAAGCCACCCCCGTAACTGAGCCAATACCATCTGCAAGACATGCTCGACATCGCCACTGGCGCCGAGTGAGGAAAACTGGGGGCAGCTCTCCCTCTGGACTGACTCCACCAGCTCCAATGGTGGAAATTGACGCTGCTTTTCTAACTGGGAACAGCTTTGAACCACTCAAGTGGGTGCGCAAGAACTTTCCGACCGCCGTGCTAAAAAGATCTTCTCCACCTATGGAGAACGTTACAAAGGCAAAGCCGGAGCAGCCCCCTCAGCGGCTGTCCTCCAAAATCCACAGGGTTTGGCGAAGTGTCTAAGACTCTGTGATTAACCAAGACTACTCCCGCCGACCAAAGAAAATGAAGGTTCGGCAAGAGAAGGACCATCCCGTTGTACCATAGAAGGTATCGTCTATATGGGTGCCCGCTGCAACGGCCCCCTCAACTTCGACCACCCATAAAAGGAGAAGGCCGGAGAAGATCCCCGTGTCTGCGATGAATCTCAAGGGCACTGAACCTAAACGCCCCAAGTCTGGGGGCATAGTAGTGCACACCATCTACATGGGTTCCGGGAAAGAGGATAGCCGTATCTATATGGGTCATCGACCACTCACCCGGTCTGTGACAAAGTCTCAAGAGCAACAGCAAAAGCTCCAGGAGATGCTAACGAAGATGGCCACGCTCACCGAGCCAAAAGAAAGCCTGGAGTCGTCGTCGGAGCAGCGCCAGGAACAGGAAACCGACACCGAGTTCCTCCGAAGAATGCTCGAGAATAAAGACAAAGAGACCGCGAATCAAGCGGCCAATATAAAACAAATGGCACTCTTGTTCCAAGATATGGTCGGGTTGATGATATAGCCGGATCTTACAGCTGAAGACCCTCCAATAATCCTTGAAGACGACAGAGGGGAGAAATCAGACCCTCTTCCGGCTCTATCAGCAGCCAAGGAAGAGACCATCTCTAAAGCCTCCCTTGATGATTATATATCTCAACAGATACGAGCTCATCAGGCGAGCGCAGCGGCCGGCCAAATCGTCAAAACTGGACGACCCTATCTGAGTTGGTATGATCAAATAAAGTACCCGCTAGGATATACGATCCCTAAATTCCATGTGTATAAAGGGAAGGGTAATCCACACCAGCATGTTGCTCAATTCAGGGCTCTTTGCGGTAATACTGGGGGTGACGACAAACTGCTACTTCGCCAGTTTGGTTGCAGCTTGTCGGAGACAGCATTCGAATGGTACTCCGAGCTCCCGAATGACTCTGTCAAGATATTTGCAGAAATGGAGCTACTGTTTATAGAAAGATTTGCAAGCGCTAGCGAGCGCACCCCGATCACCGCACTAATTAACGCTAGAGTGAAGCCGGGAGAAACCTGGGTTCAATACGCCTTCTGTAAAGAGGCAGCGCCTCATGTGCAAAGCACAAGAGCACCTGCGCCAAGAGCGCCAGCGCCATGAGTTAAATACTCTGAGGCAGCGCCTCACGTGCAAAGCACGAGAGCGCCAGCGCCAAGAGCGTTAGCGCTAAGAGTCAAAGACTCTGAAGCAACGCCTCACGTGCAAAGCACGAGAGCGCCAGTGCTAGAACTAAATGTTCTCCACCATTAGATCAAAGATCTAACAAAGATGATAAAACATCAAAATTACAGAATTAAATCCTGTTGAGGAAATACTTCTCAAATCTTTCCAAACAGGAAAGATTGTGCTCTGTAAATCAGAGCACCGTTGGATCAAAGATCCAATGGTGATTAAAAATCACCAAAATATAGAATTAAATTCTGACTGAGGGAATACTCCTCAAATCTTTCTAAACAAGAAAGATTGTGCTCTGTAAATCAGAGCACCGTTGGATCAAAGATCCAATGGTACAGAATAAGTTCTGTATGGGAAAATATTTTCCCAATCTTGTTAAAAACAAGAAAAGTGCCTTCTGTAAAACAGAAGTCCTTGGATCAAAGATCCAACGGTGGGAAACATCCCAAATCAATCAGAGATCTCTCAATGAGAGATTTTCTTAACTGATTCAACAAATCAGCCTCCCCTATATAAAGGACCCAAGACTTTAAGTCTTGCACAGAGGAACCCCCCCCATAAACTTCAAACTTCAAAGACGAGAGCAATTTCTCAAGGTAAATAATAAGAAGAGGGATCACAGCATCTCCTCCATATTTGAGAGTTTAACTCTAACATCAGAAGAACTTAGTTCTTTTTCTAGATCACAGATCTATAAGACGGAGTCTTTCACAAAAGAAAAGAGATCACGGCATCTCATCAGAAAAAAGAAGAACTTAATTCTTAGATCCATGAGACAAAGTCTCTCGTAAAGAAAAACAAAAGAGATCGTAGTATCTCCTCATAAAGAAGAACTTAGTTCTTAGATCCATGAGACAAAGTCTCTTATAAACGAGGATTTAATTCTCAGAGCACAGAACCGATCAGAGCTGCCAAAGAAGCGGTTTAGCGTTCCAAGTCTGGCGCTCAGTGCCAAGCACTCCACGCGCTCCTCATATGGGCGCTATTCTAAAAGAAGCGCTTTAGCGCTTCAAGTCTGGCGCTCCACGCGCTCCTCACGTGGGCGCTATTCTAAAAGAAGCGCGTTAGCGCTCCAAGTCTGACGCTCAGTGCCATGCGCTCCACGTGCTCCTCACGTGGGTGCTATTTTAAAAGAAGCACCTTAGCGCTCCAAATCTGGCGCTCCACACGCTCCTCACGTGGGCGCTGAGGAAACATAAAGCACTCTGTACATAAAGTGCTCTGCGCCATAAATAGTGTTCAACACTCAATAAAAAAAGGAGGGGTGTCAGAACCCAAATTAATGCTCAGCATTATTGAACAAAAATGGACTAAGCCTAAACAAATGTTCAACATTTTATTCAAAATTGAGTGGACTAAGCCCAAGTTGGCCACAAGTCCCCAATTCAGATTAACCGAGCCTATGTGCTCACAATCTCTTTAATTGGTCTTAGTCCCAAACCCTGACTACAGATCTCTCAACCAACATTGGTTCAAGGGTATATCTCTTCACACCTCTGATATGTATCATTGTAATTCTTCAACGTCTTCAGAGAGGTGGCGGGTCCTGGCAACCAGAAACTTTACAGACTATGATGTCTTTAAACACCATAGACTACGATGTCTTTAAACTGGACTATGAGGTCCTTAAACTCATGGACTACGATGTCCTTAACCCAATGGACCGCAACGTCCCTAAACTAAACCCCATAAACTACGATGTCTTTAAACATGGACTATGAGGTCCTTAAACTCATGGACTACGATGTCCTTAAACCCGATGGACCGTAACGTCCCTAAACTAAAACGATAGAGCCTAAATGCTCTTTCATTGGATCTAAATGATCCTAAAACCTTGTTAAGTAGATCTTAGTCTAAAATTAGACTAACGTATCCTTAACAAACATTTAAGTTGATCTTAATCTCAAATGAGGTTAACGATCCTTAAAACAAACCCAAACCCAAGTCTAAGAAAATACGGATTTGGACTAATCCCCGCCCTACGGGCGACAACACAAATTAGTCTCCGTATAGAATCCACGGGCAACCAAAAACAAAACGAACACACACGACATGAAGTGACCTTCTGGAGCAGGAGAAAGTGGTTACCGCGATGCGGTAACGTAATTAACTGCAGGGGCTTGCTCCTGCAGGGAGGAGTGTCCCCACAATCAAAAACCCCTCACAATGAGGGGGAATCTGACGAAGTCTGCTACAACGGCCGCATCTGTCCAAACCTCCGATACACGGTGACATAAATCAACTTGGCATCTTTGGAGAGGTGGACGGATAAAATCCAATAGCATCTGCCCCCAAAATTCAGGCCAGACGTCCCAACGTCCCGGTTGCGTCTTTCGGCGGTAAACACACGTCAATTTGGAAATGCATCAATGTGGGATGAAAGGAGTTGTTGGTCGCCAGGACCTGCCACCTTTCTAAAGACGTTGAAGAATTATAACGACATATATCAGAGGTGTGAAGATATGTACACTTGAACCAAATCCCGTATTTGAAGGAGAAAGGTTATAGGGGCCTTAAAAGTTTTTGTTAAGAATACGTTAGTCCAATTTAAGACTAAGATCCACTTAATGAGATTTTAGGATCTTCCTTATTTAAGACCCAGCAACAGAGCATTTGGACTCAGTTGCAAGACTTTAGCAACTTAGCCAATTTGGGCTTTAGTCTGCTTAGTCTCCTTTTTTTTTTGAAAAGGTGTTGAGCACTGGTTTGGGCTCTGTTTAATCAGCCCCCTCTTTTATGCAAAAGTGCTGAGCACTTATATGAGTTCTGACGCCTACATATGATCATGTGGAACTGTCAGTCATGGGGGTTGCCCAATAAGTGTGAACACTTTACTCCTTTTGTCTTTATATGGAGTGTTAGGCACTCTTTATGGCATCCACGTGGGGGACACGTGAGGCGCTTGTGTTGGGGTCAAAATTTACACTCCGGTTGACCAAGTCAAAATCAAAGTCAACCCCAAGCCAAGTGGGCTCAAGCCCAGGTCAAGTGGGCCAATGCCCGGGTCGAGCCCGAACATGAAGCGGCCAACCTCCCCCATGCCAAAATAAAAATTTTGTAATAAATAATTTTGGTGTATTTCTTTTATTTTATTTTATGAATAAATGTAAAAAAAATAGGCATAAAGCCAATTTTTTGTAAAGCCCATGGCTCATGTGCAAAAGAATTAAGCACATGAGGCATGGGATGGGCAAAATGTCATTTTGTAAAGCCCAAGAGACTATATGTAAAGTTTGTAGCCTATAAAGGCAAACATGATGAAAATATCTATGAAAAAATTTTCATTTCTCTAAAACTCTAGGGTTTTTTTGCCTCCTTCTCCTTCCTAAAGTTTCCAAACCTTCTCTTTTTTCTTAATTAAATCAAGAGTTTAACTCTTCCTTTTAAAAAAAAGAAATAGTTTTTCACCACAAAACCCACAAAGGGAAACTCAGAGCTTTCATTAGATTTTAAAAAGGGGAGATTTTGAATCTCACCCCTCTTTTCCTCCAAGATCAGGCCAGCAAAGAGGAAGAGGAAGGAGACCCATCCCCGAAAATCCCACTTTGGAAAAGATCCAAGGCTCAAGAGAAGATCCAAGGCTTAAGAGAGAAGAACCATTGAAAATCTTTTAGAGTTTAACTCCACTCAAAATCCTCTTTTGGAGTTTAACTCCTATTTTCGGGGCTAAAAGCCCCTTCTTTTCGCCGGCGCCCACGTGCCGGGCACGTGAGATGTTAGCACCCAAGCGCTCAGCGCCCAAGCGTCCAGCGCTCAAGCGCTCAGCGCCCGCGTGCTAGGCACGTAAGGCGTTGGCGCTCACGCGTCCTTTGGACGCCCTTTTCCCCCTCTATTTTATACACTCCACACTAAAACTGCATCCCCCGTTAGAAAAAATTTCTAACGGGGCACTGCCCCGCACACCCGTAAGGGGGCTGCTAGCCCCCTTGACCCTCAGCCCGCTATCCGGGTAGCGGGACCCCCGTAAAATCTCTGCGGGGCCCCTGATATATCCAAAACCCCTTTAAAACACAACACTGCATATTGAGTTCGCATGACCTGTTTGACCCGTCAATCGGAGGTTCTCTTGCTCCAAAGACGAGGGGTAATTAACGGCAGCTTAGTCCGAGGCTGCCAGAGATTCGGATCCCCACAATCAATAAACCCCAGCCTACCCTAGGCAGGGGGAATCTGTAATGCGCCTGACAAGCGCGCGCATGTTCCCATCTCAATGGGGTGACAAAAAAACACCCTACAGATTCTGTCACGCCCCGGGACCTTTCTCTCCTCCCATATCTCGGGTCAAGTGTTCAAGCGAACTCATTTAACATATATGCCGATGTTTGTACTGAAATAATGTTTTTTTCCGTGCAGCAATCAACTTTCAACGACAATGTCTCCTAAGATGGATCCAGCTTCTGATGCGACCCCGATTCCATACGTGGTCAAGATCAATGCTCGTGTGGTTCTCCCCGCAAGTCTCAGTCGACAGTGGGGGGAACTACCCCGCCAGTTTGGTTCCGTCATCATCTACCCTGTCGGAAGCGCTCATCTAGCAGAAATCCCAGCAAAAAAAGTGGCCAACCCGGTCTCAAGTTGCAAGAGGCCGAATGTTGTGATCGCTAAGGCACCACGACCGAAACTTAAGACGGTGTCTGAATGACTCTCTAGTGCTCCAGCTGGGGGAAAGACTTCCGGTACAAAGAGCAACATCAAACGTTGCGGACGAGCTCAGGCGATGACTCCAACAAATGCACTATTAGGCGTATCTCCAAAGCCATCCAACGCTCGGTCTACGGCGGCTTCCCGAAGAGCCGTAACTAGCCAAGTGCTCAAAACAGAAAAGCTAAGACAGAAGCGGCTCAGGTATCGAGCCAACAAGAGGGCCATGACTTTGACCAAGTAGAATCTTGTGAGGTTCCAAAAGCAGGGTTACTCCGCGACGACGGCTGAGTCGGCCGTAAAAATCATCAATTCCTTCGAACCTCTGAAGTGGGTTCAGAAAAATGCTATGACGCCAGAATCAAGAAGACAACGGTCCGAACGTTGCTACAAAGAGACGTGTCCCGGCCCTAACAGAAAAAGTATGACACTGTCTTTTCAAGAGTCTATCAGGCACACTGTGCCGCGCGAAAGCAGCAGGGAAAACGCAGAAAAGAAGCGTCAGCACCATTCAAGAATCCGGCCAGGGAAGCCGCCTTCAGTCGACTGCCCGTTACCGAAATAGGAGGGTCAAGACAGCGATCTATGAAATCAGCCGCCGATAATAAAAAGACGGCTGGATATGTTATCCATACGGTCTATATGGCAGGCGGGCGTCCCAGCGACAACCTTCGCAGCAAAAGCAAGGATGGGGCCACCACATCCCAAGCCCAATCTGGCTTGAATGTGGTTGCCGCTTCCCAAGAACAGTCGCCTCCGTTGGATGATGAAAACCCTCTTGATGAGGATGATTGACAGAAAGACCCCTCAGTCTATGCAGAGTCAAGCTCGGACAGCGAGGAAGAGCCGACTTTCCGCCCCAGGACTACGAAGCAAGAGCTACTTCAAGAGCTTCGAAAACAGCTCAGGAGCAAAGTTAAAGAGATGGCCAAGCTCTATTTGAAAATTGACGACCTAACGAACGTTGTGATGTAGCTTACGGCTCAAATTGCTCGAGTGCCTCCTAATCAAGCACAAGTCTCTACTCATGAGCCGGGTGATGACAATCCGAAGCAGCCGATGTCTGTCCCTTTGGGTCCAAGATTGGTCGAGCCGCACGAAAGTCGGTCGCACTCCGCTTCTGGGATGTTTTGGCCCCAGATAGAACTATCCCGCTAACAAAAGATCCGATAATGGATTTGGTCACCAGCAAGGTTAAAACATTGGTGGTCGAAGCTAAAGCTCGGAAAGAAATTGGCAGTAGTGGGCAGCCATATCCCACATAGTACGATCTGATCGAGTTCCCGAGTGGCTACGTTATTCCTAAGTTCGGAAGATTTAACGGGACGGGAAATGCAAATCAGCACGTCGCCCATATTAAAGCATCGTGCAGAAATACATAGGGCAATGATGCGCTCCTTCTTTGTCAGTTTGTCAACAACCTGACCGGTGTCGCTTTCGAATGGTATGCGAGTATACCAGACGGGTCCGTCATTACCTTTGCCTAAATGGAGTCTCTGTTTCGGCAAAGGTTCATGAGTGTTAGTGATAAAATCTCCATTGCTGACCTTGTGAGGACCAAGCCGGGGAAGAATGAAAGCAACACCGACTGTATCGCCCGATGGCGTAATCTCACGGTCAAGTGCGAACCGCCGCTGGAGCAGGACCAGCCCGTCAGCCTCCTCATTGGGAATCTCAGCAATTGGATGGTCCCGTTCTTACGTACAGCATGTTAGTTATATGTATGCCCTAGAGGCCATTACTGTACATAGGATGTACATTGTAGTGGATGCTGGGACATATATAGGGAGGACTTTCTTGCTCGACATGATAGTATGCTATCTGGTTGCTCTTTACCTTAACGTGTACACTGATTGTCTCTCTGTTACATGTTGGTAAAGCCCTTAGGATGTGTGCTTGACTACCTGGACTATGATGCGGATCATACTAGTGGGGACATGGTAGTCCATAAGTACATCCTTCAAAGTCCCTAGTCGTGGGTGTATCGAGACGGGGCATCGATATACCAGAGTAGACTAGCGTGTACCTTCTCGACCCATACAGATGGGCAATGGATGATCCCATATCCATTGGTGTTTGACATCAGAGATGATATACGGGTGCTCAGTAGATACTGGGTACACTGGACGGACTTGCCGAGAACTCCCAGATGGTAATATACCTCACGTCAGATGGCAGTTCTCGGGTGACACTGGTACAGAGTAGTCTGTTGACCCGAGATCGTCATAGAGTCTTGTGTGATTCCCACTGTGCTTTGATTTCCACCTTACCACGTCCAAGAGGGCATGCAAAACGGTGGTTTTTGGGTACAGTCCCGAGTCACATGGAGGCAATGAGCGATAGGAGGGGATTCGTCTCTCCCGGTATAAGGGGTTGATGTTGCGCTGTGTTCGATTGGCTATAACAGGAAATCCCTGGCCAGGGTTGCTGAGATTTACTGGTAAGTGTTACCCGTAGTTTCTCGAATTGTTATAGACCTCATATCGACACGACTTATCGAGCTATTGGGGTCTGACGTTTACCACCCCTAGGCAAGATATGCGACATATCAGACGATCAGACCGGACTGTACGGTAGTGTTACTGGTTGGATTCACTGGAGTGTGAGCGGGCTTGCTCGTCGATCTTCTGATCGCTCAATACCCGGGTGGCCGTTACGTTTAGCAGACCGCTTGCGGCTTGTGGGTGCTTGATATGATCATCATCTGCTGCAGGCGTATTGACGAGTCTTTAGAGTCCTACACAGAGGTTTCCTGGCTCAAGCGAAACGAAATAGGAGCGCATATGAGATATGTGCGGGACCGAGAATGATACCAATATGTGATACTGTATTCGATTCTCGCGATTTGTGACATTGATCGGTTATATATGATATAGCCGGGTTATCGGATCAAGTGTTGATTCGATAAGTTGTTACTGTTGATATTAGTCGGTTATATGCGATATGACCGGATCGTTAAATCAAGTGTTGATTTAATGATTTAATGCATAATTATATATTTGATATATCACTTTGCATTAACTAGTATCGGTTCACTTTAAATGGATTTTCTCACTCGGTTGTGCGCATTGCATATGCGATATGATTTTGTGCACTTGCTTGTATCATGTTTGATGATACATGCCTTATGGTTAAGTGTAAAGAATTAAACCTTGGTTAATGAAATGGTTAGGGTTTACTATTTCCTTATTCATTTATTCATTTATTTATTTGTTTATACATTTTGGACAATAAATGGAAAAGAGAAAAGAATGGTGGCTTTTTTTGTTGTTTAGTTGAAGCTTCATGAAGCTTTGACCTAGTCCACCATTCTTATCTCATCCTTAACCCTAACCCTTCCTTTAACCTTGGTCAATTCTCTACACATAACCATAGTTAGAATTATGATATGAATTCATTTTTCTATTATCTATTTTAATTAACTTATCATAATATTCATCATCTTCTTCTTCACTTGATGAAGAAAAAGCTTGACTTCATCAATGGTAGATTGATGAAATGAGTGAGAAATCCAATTCCAAAGTCAACCCACTTCCTATTTCTTCATCCTCTACCTCTTGCCAAGTAGTAGAGTGTGTTTCCTTCACAAGTTTTCATGGCTTGGTGAAGGTGGAGCTTGATCTAGTGATGCTTCGACGTAGATCATCTTCGGCACGTCGTCGATGACCTAGCCCGCTTCTTCTCCGATGAAGCCGACGCAAGAGCCCGGATTTCGATTTGGACAGCGAGGATGCTTCGTTGCGGAGCTATGGAGGTGGAGAACCGGATCTACAAAGGTTGTATTTCCGTATTCTTTTAGTTAAGTGTTAACTAGTAGCTTGTTTCGCCTAGATATCTAGCTAACGATCCGTAGTTTAGGGTTTCCCGGCACCGTTAAATTTTGAAATTGGCATGATCGATGCCTTGTGAGACCCCCTGAGAGTGCCGAGGAACCTACAGTGGTATCAGAGCCTAGCTAGAGCCTTAGGCGAAGTCCAGACGGAATTTGAAGTCCGAACAAACCCGAAACCCCAAACCAAACTTGCTCTCTGGACTTTTTCTAAAATCTGGAGTTTTTTGAAATTAAAAATAGGCAGAAAACTCAGCAGGGAATTCTAAGAATTACGGCGCAAAATTTATTCGATGAACAGTGAAATCGGCGGCGGAACCGCGGCATAAGCCTAGCTTATGCGGCGGTTCCGCGGCTAAAGTATGACGTCAGCCTTTAAAAGTTGCACAGTAATTCATTGTTTTCAGTGCTGAGTTCTCTGGGTATTTTTTAAATTTTATTCAAGAGTTGAATTTTCTGGGTTGTTTTGGGGATTCGAATGTTCGACCGGATTATCAAATTTTGTCTGTGTGGCTTTCCGGATAAATTTTTAGAATATGTTAAAAAGTTCGACCGGATATAAATACCCAATTTTTCCCCTGTCGGGAAATTTCCAAGTGTTGGATTTTTCCGTAGTTTAACGACGTTCTAAGTAGTGCAAGTAACGCGATGGACCCTCTAGAAGACAACAAACCTTAACTCGATTATGTGACCGTCTTGAACTGCCCTTTGAACCTTCGGGTTTGGGGCAGTACGGCGTGCCACATGTGAGGCGTTGGCTTGACCCTTCTACGGCTGGACTGTTGGTACTGAGGCATGAACTGAATGTTTTTAGACTTGTTTCATGTGTTGATCTGTATCGAGAAAACTTGGGTGTTCGATTGTTCGATCGGAAAGTTTGACATTTTCTATTTATCCGGAATGGGATACAATAATTGGAATTCACAATAAGTTATGAGATAACTAAATGAATGTTATAAACATAGCAGTTTAGTCTCACTTGATCGGTTGCCACGGAATTTTGATGTGATCAAAAGTCCGTCGCAATCACGTAGCGTACGCGGATACTCGCCGGGTAAACTTAATAGACAGCCTCGCCCCATAGCCCCGACCAAGTGACTGTAGGAGAACCCCGTCGCCGAAAGCATCCGTCCGGATGCTCGCGGTAGCGGTGTTCCGCCTTGGTGCACTTCGTCGACGGTATCGGGGGTGCAGCCGTCTACTGAAGTTTGCGACGAGCATTCGATCAGGATGTCGGGAATCTTGTTGAATTGCCCGACTTGATATTGAAAAGAGTTTTCGATTTTGAGACTAAAATGCGGGGTTTATAATTGTTAGGCATGCGTTGTCTAACTAATTCATTTGGTCAGGCATGCGATGTCTGAGGTGGTTGCGGATTCCAACTGTTGTAGTTTTACACTTTCTTTTCTGTGACCGTAAGTGTAATATGTGATATCGCCGGTTTCGTTGCTATATGTCAACGACAATTGGGATGGACATATTTACTTACGTTGATGACATGTGATGTTATGTGTTGCTGGATATGTTATATTGGATCGTCGTGTTTGAATAGCCGGGGTTTTTTATGTGAGATGAGTGTTTTTCATTTTCATTCATGTAAAAACTTGTATGTAATATTCTTTTATTGGGGCACTTCCAGGTTGCGGAAGATGTCACCCTTTTGTATATTATTTACTTTTACGCACTAGGATAGACCCAAGGAGGGGAGCACAAGTAACCGGGTTCTGGAGTCCAGTGGGAGACCAACTCGAGGAGTCGAGTACGGGTCTCCTAACTCCAGAATTGGTAGGGTTGCTTGCCGCTCTCGTAGGGGTCTAGGGGTGTGGGTTTGGCTATTCATCACGACCGTGGAATCCATGTTTTATACCGGCTCGTATTGAAAACACGGACGTCCTAGTATATCCAATATTTCATATGATTCTTCTGCTGCGATATCTGTGATGTGATCATGTGATGTTCTGTGATAGATACAGTATATAGTATATATGATATATTATATAGACGTTACTTATGTTTTACACCCGTGCTAGCCCTGCCCCGCTCTGCCGTTAGTTACCTAACCTAACGGTGCACGAGGGGACATCGAGGCGAATGCGGATGGCATAAGTGTATGTCGTATTTATCTGTGATGTTTAGGTGCTTAAATGATGGGACTTCATTAATGTGATTAATGAAAGAAAAAGAAACCTAAGATGTTGTGGAATCGAATTTCAAAATAAAACAGGTAGCTACAGTTCTTGCTTTGCACAGCGGTATATGTGATATATCCTGCACCTTATTCGATGAGGAAAGGACCGAGATCCCTTCACCGGGAGTGACTCCTTTAGCAATAACTGGCAGATGCTACACACTCGGTTTGTTTTTGATTGCTTCTATAGTTTCTGCTTTGCACAGAGATATATATGATATATCCCGCACCTCATTCGACGAGGAAAGGACCGACGATCCCTTCACCGGGAGTGACTCCTTTAGCAAAACTAGAAAAGCCTCAAAAACACTCCATTTCAAAATTCATTCGATCCTACAACGATATCAAGTTCATTACGCAATAGGTTTTCAGAAAAACCTGTCGTAGCCCTCCGTCATTTCAGATAAGTACTAGTTAGTATTCGTGCTACGTTTGTTGACTATTTTAAGGCGTAGTGTGCGGTAGCTAATTAGTGCTTATCTGTATAAGCATATGATGCGATTGGATTAGGGTAGTCGTGCGACTTTGTTGACTATGTTAAGGGTCGTGCGGGTGGGTTTAATTCAATCGGGAAATGACGGGTTGAACTTGACTAGCACTTATGATTTGTTGACTATGTTAAGGTCATATAGCTGCTAGGGGCAAAATATTATCGGGAATTTCAAGTGTTGAAATTTGCAATGAGATTGCATACCTTCTATGAGATAGTTAGATCCCGATACCTGCTGCGAGTAAGAGTTACTCCTGGGAGAGTTTTACACATTACAATTAGCCGATCAAGTAGGTGTCTAGAAAGGTGTCAACGGGGTTACGCCTCTGGGAAAACGAGGTTTACATTAATTAGGTTCGTGCGAAACCACGGGGGACCTCCCTCAAAGTACCGACACTGGCCTGGCTGAAAGATTGGCGAACTTGTAGTGTGTAATTAATCCCGGCTAGTCTTTCCTTTTAGGGTTTGAAGGAAGATTTGATAAAAAGCAGTGGGAGCCATCCTGATTAGATAAAATAATAACCAATCTATTCTTGCAAGAGCGCACGCTGAGTGTTTTCTTCTCTCTCTCTCCTGGTAGCGACCATATCACGCCTTAATCAAGATAATAAAACGGATTATTGACCGAACCCGCTTGTTATACTGAGCTGGGGAACGTTGGTCCCGCTCCAACTTTTAATTGTTATAAGACAGAGCAGGAATTTGGGGATTACCAGAATTCCCGTGCCGCCCAAACGAAGAGAGTGCATGATGATGCATCATCTTCGGGTGTGTTCATTACAAAGAACTGTTTCTCAGTATCCTCCGAATCCTGGGTATATGATACCGGATCAGGATCCCAGATATGTAATCTGTTACATAGGGCTACAAAAGGGTAGAAAAACTGAGAACGGGTGATAAGTTTCATGAGGCAGAAAACGGGGCAAGTGTTGCAGCCAAGTCTGTCGGTCACTGTCACCCCGTATTACCTGAATACATTGATTCTGAACGAATGTTATTAGATACCGAACCTGATATACAAAATCATATCACTCTCTTTATTAGTAAAGAAATGATAAAATTTTGTATTGTTGGATAATGTTTTGAACATTTTCTATATCAAAAGTTGATCGGTTCAGACACGTTATCTAAAAGCATTGATGTTCTAAATCAAACCACCGTTCTTAGTATATAGAACACACAAAAAGGAAGAGTTCAGAAATGAACGGATTCTTCTTGAGATATTGTAGACTAGGTCATATCAATGCGACCCGACTAGCTAAGTTACATATAGATGCATGTTTAAATTAGTTTGAATTTACATCTTATGAAAACTTGCCAGTCATGTCACAGAGATAAGATGACCTCAGCTCTGTTTATTGGAAACAGAGAAAGAGTTAGTAAACTCTTGGGACTGATACATGATGATGTATGTAAGGTCTCCTGTCTACACATGCCAGGACTGGTTCTTTATACTTCATTACGTTCTCTGATGATCTCTTTAGATTCAGACATATGTTCCTGTTGAAACATAAGTCCGAACCTTTTGGGATATTCACAGAATATGATTTAGAAGTAGAGAACCAAAATAAGGGTATAAGTATTATGTCCTTTGATGAGATCGAGGAGGAGAATACTTGGGCACGGAAATCCTGGACTATTCTAAAGGAGAATGAGATTCTCTCTCAGCATTACTCCTCCGTATACACCAAAGCACGTTGGTATATCGGGGTGGAGCAGATACACCCTATTTAATATGGTGTGCTCTATGATGAGTACTACTGAGTTACCTTTTCCCTATTGGGAGTTATGCACTTGAGAAGTTGCATACCTATTGAATAGGGTTCCAATCAAATCAGTTGCCTACCATTTCATATGTGATATGGAAAGGGAAGAGCCCATGTCTTAAGCTGGTTAAGATTTGGGGTTGTCCGGCCTATGTCT
Organism: Agapanthus africanus; assembly: GCA_030015575.1. Lineage (NCBI taxonomy): Eukaryota > Viridiplantae > Streptophyta > Magnoliopsida > Asparagales > Amaryllidaceae > Agapanthus > Agapanthus africanus. Next base: position 13,091,989 of record JASDDO010000028.1, on the reverse strand, counting down.
AAAAGCAAAATCCGGACAAGCTCGAGGCAAAGTCTGTTCTGTAGAACTGGAAAGGTTCCAGCTATACAAACTGCAGCTGATGATTTGATAGAACCAAAGGATTCAGTAGAAACCAACGAACCTCAGCCTCTCCGCCAATCTAGTAGGGTTCCTCACCCACCTGAGAGATACTTCGGTTTCTCTATGACAGTGGGAGCGAGGGTTGCATCATGGGATGATGACCCAACTAGTTTCGAGCTGGCCATCAGGAGTGAGACTCTGTAAGAATGGCTGGATGTTTAGTGATCTGAGATGGAATCCATGTACACCAGCAAAGTATGGACTTTGGCTGCTATATCTGAAGGGTTAAATCCCCGTCAGGAGCAAGTATATCTTGAGAAGATTACTTGGTGTAGATGGAAAGGTTGAGACTTACAAAGCTAGACTTGTTAAAGGTTTGCATCATTGACTAGGTGTGGATCATGATGAAACTTTTTCTAAAGATCTATGCTTAAGTCCATCCAGATCCTACTTGCCACGGCTACATACCATGACTGCGATATCTGGCGGTTGGGTGCCATGACTGCTTTTCTAAATGTTGATTTAGAAGAGTGCGTCTGTAAGTACACAGCCAGAGGGCTTCGTAGACAGTGGAAGCAGCGGAAACGTGTGCAAGATGTTTTATAGGATAAAGCAGGCATCGCGGAGTTGGAACGTCTGTTTTGATGTGTTAGTCAAAGAGTTTTACATCATCAAAATGGTAGATGAACCTTGTATAAACAAAAGGATAGTAGGGAGTATGGTGGTGATCCTCGTAGAGTACGTGGATGACATACTCTTGATAGGGAAGTAGTTTTCCTATGCTACGCTCGGTCGATCTCCGCTTATCACAATGATTCTTCATATAGGATCAAAGTGATACCTACTAAATCCTAGATTTTTGGATCTATGAGATAGATCAAATTGGATGTTAGGACACTCACTAGTAGTAGTGAGATGGTATCAATTGATCCTGGGGAGAATCACTGGAAGTGTTCCAGGGTGATAAAGACGACTGAATGTCAGTCGCAGGCATTGTCTTTACCCTTAGTAAAGGGACGGTATGTTGGAAGAGTTCCAAGCTAGATACCGTGACATACTAGACGATAAAGGCTGGATACATCGCTACTTAAGATGCTACCAAAGATGCTGTTTGGGTGTATATTGGTTCATGAGATGAACTATGTTCCTCCCATTGTGTGACAATGGAGTTGTGGCTTATGCCAAGGAACGCAGGTCCCATCAGTGATCCAGACATATTCTAAGGCAGTATCACTTGATCAAGGAGATGGTTGATCTCCAGAGGATCGAGGTCAGGAGAGTAGACTCAGAGGACAACACGGCGGATCCACTCACAAAGGCCTTTTCCCAGAGAGAGACTTTTATGGGATGGTTGAGTATGAGATACTACAACCACTGCTACAGATGGCCCTAGTGCAAGTGGGAGATTGTTAGTTATATGTATGCCCTAGAGGCCATTACTGTACATAGGATGTACATTGTAGTGGATGCTGGGACATATATAGGGAGGACTTTCTTGCTCGACATGATAGTATGCTATCTGGTTGCTCTTTACCTTAACGTGTACACTGATTGTCTCTCTGTTACATGTTGGTAAAGCCCTTAGGATATGTGCTTGACTACCTGGACTATGATGCGGATCATACTAGTGGGGACATGGTAGTCCATAAGTACATCCTTCAAAGTCCCTAGTCGTGGGTGTATCGAGACGGGGCATCGATATACCAGAGTAGACTAGCGTGTACCTTCTCGACCCATACAGATGGGCAATGGATGATCCCATATCCAATGGTGTTTGACATCAGAGATGATATACGGGTGCTCAGTAGAGACTGGGTACACTGGATGGACTCGCCGAGAACTCCCAGATGGTAATATACCTCACGTCAGATGGCAGTTCTCTGGTGACACTGGTACAGAGTAGTCTGTTGACCCGAGATCGTCATAGAGTCTTGTATGATTCCCAGTGTGCTTTGATTTCCACCTTACCACGTCCAAGAGGGCGTGCAAAACGGTGGTTTTTGGGTACAGTCCCGAGTCACATGGAGGCAATGAGCGATAGGAGGGGATTCGTCTCTCCCGGTATAAGGGGTTGATGTTGCGCTGTGTTCGATTGGCTATAACAGGAAATCCCTGGCCAGGGTTGCTGAGATTTACTGGTAAGTGTTACCAGTAGTTTCTCGAATTTTTATAGACCTCATATCGACACGACTTATCGAGCTATTGGGGTCTGACGTTTACCACCCCTAGGCAAGATATACGACATATCAGACGATCAGACCGGACTGTACGGTAGTGTTACTGGTTGGATTCACTGGAGTGTGAGCAGGCTTGCTCGTCGATCTTCTGATCGCTCAATACCCGGGTGGCCGTTACGTTTAGCAGACCGCTTGCGGCTTGTGGGTGCTTGATATGATCATCATCTGCTGCCGGCGTATTGACGAGTCTTTAGAGTCCTACACAGAGGTTTCCTGGCTCAAGCGAAACGAAATAGGAGCGCATATGCGATATGTGCGGGACCGAGAATGATACCAGTATGTGATACTGTATTCGATTCTCGCGATTTGTGACATTGATCGGTTATATACGATATAGCCGGGTTATCGGATCAAGTGTTGATTCGATAAGTTGTTACTGTTGATATTAGTCGGTTATATGCGATATGACCGGATCGTTAAATCAAGTGTTGATTTAATGATTTAATGCATAATTATATATTTGATATATCACTTTGCATTAACTAGTATCGGTTCACTTTAAATGGATTTTCTCACTCGGTTGTGCGCATTGCATATGCGATATGATTTTGTGCACTTGCTTGTATCATGTTTGATGATACATGCCTTATGGTTAAGTGTAAAGAATTAAACCTTGGTTAATGAAATGGTTAGGGTTTACTATTTCCTTATTCATTTATTCATTTATTTATTTGTTTATACATTTTGGACAATAAATGGAAAAGAGAAAAGAATGGTGGCTTTTTTTGTTGTTTAGTTGAAGCTTCATGAAGCTTTGACCTAGTCCACCATTCTTATCTCATCCTTAACCCTAACCCTTCCTTTAACCTTGGTCAATTCTCTACACATAACCATAGTTAGAATTATGATATGAATTCATTTTTCTATTATCTATTTTAATTAACTTATCATAATATTCATCATCTTCTTCTTCACTTGATGAAGAAAAAGCTTGACTTCATCAATGGTAGATTGATGAAATGAGTGAGAAATCCAATTCCAAAGTCAACCCACTTTCTATTTCTTCATCCTCTACCTCTTGCCAAGTAGTAGAGTGTGTTTCCTTCACAAGTTTTCATGGCTTGGTGAAGGTGGAGCTTGATCTAGTGATGCTTCGACGTAGATCATCTTCGGCACGTCGTCGATGACCTAGCCCGCTTCTTCTCCGATGAAGCCGACACAAGAGCCCGGATTTCGATTTGGACAGCGAGGATGCTTCGTTGCGGAGCTATGGAGGTGGAGAACCGGATCTACAAAGGTTGTATTTCCATATTCTTTTAGTTAAGTGTTAACTAGTAGCTTGTTTCGCCTAGATATCTAGCTAACGATCCATAGTTTAGGGTTTCCCGGCACCGTTAAATTTTGAAATTGGCATGATTGATGCCTTGTGAGACCCCCTGAGAGTGCCGAGGAACCTACACAACAGGCCTTAAGACATTTCAGGAGCTAACCAAGAAAGTCTAAATGCTGGAACGCTCGAAGCAAGAGTCCCCCTCGGACTCTCAGAAAGACAAGACTTGGAAAAGCAAGAGGGACGACAACCGTAGAAGCGGGAATACCAGCAATACCAATGTCTTCAATGCGTCTGACAACGAAGAAAAGCTAAGGGCAGGCGAATCCAAAACCAACTGGTCTCAAAAGCCAGTGCTGGGAGGAGAAGGGACTTCCCTAGAGGAGAAAAAGAACAAGTTTTACTCTTTCAGGAGGGACAAGGTCCGAAAGAAATTCAAAGATGCCCTGAACAACGGTCTACAATTGCCAGAGTCGAAAAGACCTCATGAAGCAAAAATGACCGACAATCCTCTATATTGACCGTACCACCGAGTGGTGAGTCATGCAATCGAGGATTGCTATATCTTCAAAGATTGGGTCGAGAAGCAGTACAAGACTGGAGAGATAGAGCTGTCCAAGAGTGTTTTGGTGAACAATCAAGTTGCAACCACCAACTTTATACAGACGGAAGCTGAAGCCATCTGGGAGCAGACAGCTGAACCCGCTGCCTCGAGAAATGAATCCGACTCGCCACAGCCTCCTTGGAGTAAGCACATATCTAATAAGACAAAGAAGATGCTAAAGCTACTTCAGAAAGAGCCCAGGACGGAATGGGAAGGGAAGAAGAAGCCTACCATTCTAGCAGCTAATGCGGCTCCATCAGGCTCAAAATCCAAAAAGCTCAAAAAGAAGAAGGTGCATCTCAGCATGAAAAAGAGTCTGCAAGGAGATCGACCATTCAAAAATATATCGATTCCCTCGAAGAATATGAACAGAAGGAAAGAACTCTGATTCAATTGAAGGAGTTCCTCTTTATAAAAGCGGCAGAAATTCTGGGGGAGTTAGAAGAAGATTCCAATGAAGAGATCCCTATAGTGACTTGCTACGCCATCCATCTTGGCAGTGACTCTGAGGAGGAGCTTTGTTTTCCCGAAGAGGACAAGGAGCTCGCCACAAAGGCCAACCAAGTCCAGCTCAGAAGCGGCCAGGCTCTGCCGCCAAGGGCAACGCCCCAAAAGGAAAGGAAAAACATGTGGCTAATGAAGAAGATGAAAACTCAAGTCCTTCCTCGGTGGACTATAATGTGTTGGCTCATCTCCGAAAGCTTCCGCCTCTCCTAAGCATCTACGATACTTTGGTCCTATCTAAAGAGCAGAGATGTTCTCATTCACGCTCTACAAAACCCTGAGCGGTATCAGGCTCACTTTGCGGAAATTAATATGAAAGAAGCCCAGTACGCTATGCATGCCGCAGTCACGTTTAAGGACGAAGACTTGCTACTGGGAACGGCTGAGCATAATCGTCCGCTTTACGTGACCGGTTACAGCGACGGAGATCAGATTAATCGCATATTGATTGATCCGGGATCCTCAGTGAACATCATGAACTTGCGGACTCTAAAGAGTTTATCAATGGATGTCTGACACCTGTCAAGAGAAAGGATTGTCATTCAAGGCTTCAATTAAAACTACCAGCAAGTCCTGGGGTCTATAGCTTTGCCAATCAAATTTGGGGATCTGCAAACTGAAGGTAAGATATAGTGATTGACGCTGACACGTCTTATAAAATTCTCTTGGGAAGGCCGTGGCTCCATGATTACGGCATCGTTCCGTCAACTCTCCATTAATGCATGAAGTATACTAAAAATGGCGAAGAAAGACGCATTGATGGAGGCATCCAGCCGTTCGGTGTGCATGAATTCCGATATGAAGATTCTCGGTACTTTGTGAACCTCCAAAGTGCTTAGCCACAGCTGACCAAAGACAGAAATGCCCCGAAACTCAAAAGAAAGTCTGAGCCGGCTGTCACTTTCAAAAGCAGAAACCCCTATGTGCGTCCGCGTTTCGGCAGTGACACTGATGAGTCCGACGCTGTAAGTCTATCCTTCTATAAAACTCGCCCTCATTTCGGTAGCGATACGGACGAATCTGACACTGAAGGCCCATCCGGCAGCAAAATCCACCCTCGTTTAGGCAATGACACTGAAGAATCAGAAGAAGATGATTCGTCTTGTAACAGCTGTGCAAATCGGGCTATCATGCGAACAACGAAGCTACAAGAGACCTTCGAAGTTATAGAAGGGTCCCTAGCCGTCATAAGGGTGCTGAAGTAGATGTGCAAAGAGCTCGATGCATTGTAAGCCTCCACCGTGGACTAGCTGAAAACTTTCTACGTTTCCGGAAGGAAAAGTGGACAGAAGGGCATCCTGTTTTATGGGTCAAATCCTGTTGTACACCCGGACGATTTGTCTATCGCATGCCTTCCCTATGAGAGTGGCATAAGAGCCATCCTCAATCCCAGATACTATGCACCCGAGATGCGGGAATACTTTAAAAAGTGCGGGTGTCGGCTATATTAAACGGACTCCGAAGCTAAGTTTTACGAAGGGCTGTGGCATCCGCCTCAGGTCCGAGTACTCATCGATGGACGAATTCCAGATAGACGGGTCATAGGTTTCATTCAACCTGATTCCAAGGCATGCTACATGATCCATGTTGGTGATGCCAGCGAATGATCAAATGATGATGAAGAGATAGCCAAGCCAGATGAAGCTCCTCAAGAGCTCGAAGATAGCGGACAAGCAACCTTCGATGAGCTAACCGAGATTGATTTGGGAACGCCCGATAATCCAAGGCCGACCTATATCAGCTCACTCTTGTTAGAGGAAATGAAAGAGCAGATAGTAGCCCTGCTGCATGAATTCGCTGACTGCTTTGCATGGACGTACAAAGAAATGCATGGCCTCTCCCCTGAGGTAGCCGTGCATAAGCTGGCTATTTCTCCAGATGTCAAGCCAGTCAAACAAGCTCCCCGAAGAATGAGAAGGGAGCTAGAAGAAAAGGTCATCGAGAAAACTAAGAAACTTATCGATGCTGGATTCATCAGAGAAGAGAAATATGCGGACTGGATCACATGCATAGTCCCAGTGAAGAAGAAAAATGGGCAGATCCGAGTTTGTGTCGATTTCAAGGACTTCAATAAGGCATGCCCTAAAGACGACTTCCCGCTACCGGTCATGGAAATGATGATCGATGACACCTCAAATTACGAGCTATTCACCTTCATGGATGGCTCATCTGGATATAATCAGATCAAGATGTCGCATGAGGATGAGAAACACACAGCATTTCGAACCCCGATCGGAATATACTGCTACAAAGTGATGCCATTTGGACTGAAGAACGCAGGTGCTACATATCAAAGGGCCATGACCAATATCTTTGAGGACCTATTCCATAAAGTCGTCGAATGCTATGTTGATGATCTGGTTGTCAAGACTAAAGCCAAGGCCGATCACATCCAAGATCTTAGGACCGTTCTCACGAGACTGAGGGAATACGATCTGAAGATGAATCCTCTAAAGTGCGCTTTTGGCGTGTCATCGGGAAAATTTCTAGGCTTCATAGTCCGACATCGAGGGATCGAAGTTGACCCATCAAAGATAAAGGCCATCATGGAGATGCCCCCTCCAAAGAGTCTGACGCGGCTAAGATCTTTTCAAGGCAAGCTTGTTTATATACGAAGGTTTATCTCAAATTTGTCAGGGAGACGTAGGCCCTTCTCAAAGCTCATGAAGAAAGGAGCTCCTTTTGTCTGGGATGCCGAATGTCAAGAAGCATTCGAAAGTATCAAACAGTACTTGTTGCACCCTCCGGTGCTGGCCGCTCCAATTCCAAATAAACCGCTACTTCTCTACACTGCCGCGCTAGGTGAATCACTCGGTGCACTCTTTTCCCAGAACAACGAAGAGGGAAAGGAGAATGCCCTCTACTACCTCAGTCGAACTTTAGTCGGGGCGGAACACAACTATTCCCCGATCGAAAAGCAATGCCTGGCTCTGATATTCGCTGTGAAGAAGCTGAGGCACTATCTGCTTGCTCATCGGGTTATGCTGATCTCCAAGGTCGACCCGCTCAAACACTTAATGACCAAAGTAAGCCTCGCCGGCAGAATGGCAAGATGGGTTGTCATGCTGCTTGAGTTTTACATAGTTTATACTCCTCAGAAAGCAATAAAAGGGCAAGCCCTCGCCGATTTCCTCGCTACTCATCCTCTACCAGAAGGGTCGCCACTAAATTGTGAATTACCCGATGAACAAATGTTGCACCTCGAGGATAGCGAGCCATGTTGGGAGCTCTACTTCGATGGAGCCTCATTAATAAGGACCTCCAGTAAATCAAGCGTCCCGGAGATAAAAGCAGGGATATGATTGGTGTTCATCACGCCATCGATGGGAACCCTATGGTGTTCTTTTGCTCTCACCGAGCCTCGCACAAACAACGAGGTAGAGTACGAGGCTCTGATAGCTGGTCTGGAGCTCGCTATAATAATGAAATCCTTCGGCTACGAGTCTACGGTGATTCCCAGATTGTTGTCAACCAAGTAAGTGGCGACTATAAGATATACAAACCCGAGTTAGCTCGGTACAGAAGCCGAGTGGTGGAATTTATAAAACGGTTCACTCACATTGAACTAATGAGAGTCCCTAGAGCGTTGAACGGAAAAGCCGACATACTCGCTCGCCTAGCTAAAGAGCTAGCTGATCCTGACATGGACGAAATTCTAATCACGGTCAGAAACCGGCAAATTCTTCTTCCAACCTCTTTGCATGAAGAGAAAAGCATAGAACAAGAGAACAATCCTGCCGAAGAAGCTTCGATCATCCAAAGACGAATCCGATTGGAGAGAACCCTTCATAGAGTACCTCCGATACGACAAGCTGCCCGAAGGAAAATCTGCGAGGATTCAGCTGAAGAAGAGAGCTCTCCGATACGTGTTTGTAAATGACACGCTATACCGCATGTCATATGACCAACTCTGGCTCAGGTGTCTGTCACTGGCCAAAGACCAAAAGGTCATGAAAGAAGTTCACTCGGGCATTTGCGGTGCTCACCAATCTGGCCCTAAGATACGACTTCAAATTAAACGGCTTAGGTATTACTGGCCCACCATGATACGGGATTGCGGAGAGCATGCAAAGAAATTTCATATCTGCCAAATTCACGGTGATTTCATTCACAAGCATCCCAATCCGTTGCATCCTACGGTGGCGTCATGGCCGTTCGAAGTTTGGGGAACCGACATAGTTAGCCCAATTGATCCTCCATCATTCAGAGGCCACCGGTTCATATTGGCGGCAACTGACTATTTCTCCAGATGGGCTAAAGCTGACCCGCTAAAAGAAGTCAAGACAGAAAATATTCTGACGTTCTTCTAGCATAATATTCTATACCGCTTCGGTACACCAAGAAGAATCATTTCTGACAACGGGCCTTCTTTCAAGAGCTTCAAAGTCTCAAGGTTCGCTACTCAGCACCAGATAGACTGGAGATATTCCTCCATCTATAATCCAAGAGCCAATAGGCTAGCTGAAGCCTTCAATAAGACTCTATGCAAGCTTCTGAAGAAAAATGCTTCAGCCAACAAGAAAGACTGGAATCTCAAACTTCACGAGCGTTGTAGACATATCGTACCAAGCACCGTACTCCAACTCAGTCCACTCCATACTCATTGCTCTTCAGAGTGGAGGCGGTCCTCCCCTTGAAGTCGAAGTTCTAAGCTTAAGAATGTCCCTTCAGCACGAGTTGACGAAAGAGGAAAACGTGCTCCTTTGGCTCGAAGAGCTCGACGCGCTCGAAGAAAAGAGGCTCGCAGTACAGCAAAATCTAGAGCTGTACCGAGCCCAAATGTCACCGGCTTATGATAAGATAACCCATCTCCGCGCTTTCAAGAAAGGCGAATTGGTGTTGGTCCTCAAAAGACCGATCATCCACAATCGACATGCTAAGGGAAAATTCGAGCCAAACTGGGAAGGACCATACATCATCGAGAAAGTGTTCGACGGAGGATCCTACCAACTAATAAGTGCCGGGAGAGAAAGGCCCATGCCACCCATCAATGGTCGATATCTCAAGAAATACTACGCATGAATGCTCCAAGTCGCAGGCGAATTGAGCACACCGGCCCTACGGTTTGGATCATACATCCTGCAAAACCGTATACAATTCACGGTCATAAACGACCCCTATCTCTCCCAAGCCCTGCCGGTGAGACTACTTTTAAAGTCCCACCAGCGAAAAAACAGTATGTCCACAAGCAAAATGGGCATGGATGAAAACCCGAAAGGGCTCCGTGAGTAAAAACCCGGCGAGTTTATGAAAACCCGAAAGGGCGCAAACTCGTGAAAAGAGATAAAATACACTCGCAAAGTCCTCTCGGCCTTGTGAGGAGAAAATCCCTACGTGAGATCCTTACGACTCACAAAGTAGCAACACACTTAGGAATCCTCACGATTCCTAAGGAGAACATACACCTGCGAGATCCTCTCAACTTGTAGGGAGAAAATGCTTTTATGAGACCCTTACGGCTCATAAAATTGAAAAGCCTTAGGTGATAGGGATCTATACCTGTCTCCTAAGCCATCGTTCCCTAACGGGCAATTGCAAATGATAAGTCGCTCATGGCATTTCGCTTCAGTGTTAGCGGTGCTGATGCCGACCAAAAAACCCAAATTCCAAGTTTTCCCAACGGCAAATGATGAGTTGCTCCTGGCATTATTCCAGTGCAGCAATGTTGATGCCAAACAAGATCCAAATTCCAATTCCCTAAACGGCAATTATGAATCGCTCCTGATATCATATTCCAGTGCAGCGATGCAGACGCGAACCAAAATCCAATCTTCCAAAATTCTCCTGGCCCTACGGTTGATCCCCAAGTTGACTACTGTATACAATCCACGGGCTCAAATAATTCTCATCATACCTATGCCCCACCATAACCACCAGTTACGCGGCTGGTCTCCGACGTTGGAATTATGCTCCATTTGGGAAGACCCACTCATGCGTCCTCACGATACATGAGGAGAACAAACTTACGGGATCCTCACGACTCGTAAGAAAAAATACCTTCGTGGGATCCTTACGACTCACAAAGGAAACACATTTTGGAGTCCCTACGAATCCTAAGGAGAAAGTACACCTACGAGATCCTTTCGACTCGTAGGGAGAAAATGCTTTTATGGGACCCTTACAGCTCATAAAATTGAAAAGCCTTAGGTGCTAGGGACCTAAACCTATCTCCTAAGCCATCGCTCCCCAACAGGAAAAGGCAAAAGATGAATTGCTCCTGGAACATGTACTTCAGTGTTAGCATCGTTGATGCCTACCCTAACCCCAAAATTCCAAACTCCAATCCAATAGACCCTTAAGTCTTTAAACTGGTAATAGATGACCTCTAAGTCGTTAAACTGGGAACAGATGACCCTTAAGTCGTTAAAATGGAAACGAGGGAGATCCTCTCATGGCAAATGATGATTCGCTCCTGGTATCATATACCAATGTAAGAGGTGCTGATGTCAATCCAAATCACATCAAATCAGCAAAACAACCAATGACCTCTCTGGCAGAATCAAGCTCCATCTCGGAAACAAGTCAACTTCATCCCTGACACCGCAAGAAGCGGAGCAAGTCAAATCCAGCATCGACCTTCCAAGTCGCTAAAAGGGCAGCACCGACCGTCCAAATCGCTAAAATGGAAGCACCGACCGTCCACGTCGTAAAAAGGCAGCACCGACCGTCCACGTCGCTAAAAGGGCAGCACCAACCGTCCACGTCGCTAAAAGGGCAGCACCAACCGTCCACGTCGCAAAAAGGGCAGCACCGACCGTCCAAGTCGCTAAAATCGCAGCACCGACCGTCCACATCGCAAAAAGGGCAGCACCGACCGTCCAATTCGCTAAAATGGCAGCACCGACCGTTCACGTCGCAAAAAGGGCAGCACCAACCGTCCACGTCGCTAAAAGGGCAGCACTGACCGTCCACATCTCAAAAAGGGCAGCACCGACCGTCCACGTCGCTAACAAGGCAGCATCGACCGTCCAAGTCGCTAAAAGGGCAGCACCGACCGTCCAAGTCGCTAAAATGGTAGCACTGACCGTCCACGTCGCTAAAAGGGCAGCACCGACCGTCCACGCCGCAAAAAGAGCAACACCGACCATCCAAGTCGCAAAAATGGCAGTACCGACCGTCCAAGTCACAAAAAGGGCAGAACCGACCGTCCATGTCGCTAAAATGGCAGAAACAACCTCCACGTCGTCAAAACGGGAACCAAATTAAATCAACCTCCACGTGAAAGAAGATCCATCAATTTCATGCACACAACCCACATATGTGGTGTGCATTTATTAATGGGGGGCAATTTGTTGGGGTCAAAATTTACACCCCGGTTGATCAAGTCAAAATCAAAGTCAACCCCAAGCCAAGTGGGCCCAAGCCCAGGTCAAGTGGGCCAATGCCCGGGTCGAGCCCGAACATGAAGCGGCCGGCCTCACCCATACCAAAATAAAAATTTTGTAATAAATAATTTTGGTGTATTTCTTTTATTTTATTTTATGAATAAATGTAAGAAAAATAGATATAAACCCAAATTTTTGTAAAGCCCATGGCTCATATGCAAAAGAATTAAGCATATGAGGCATGGGATGGACAAAATGCCATTTTGTAAAGCCCAAGGGGCTATATGTAAAGTTTGTAGCCTATAAAGGCAAACATGATGAAAATATCTATGACAACTTTTTCATTTATCTAAAACTCTAAGGTTTTTGTGCCTCCTTCTCCTTCCTCAAGGTTCCAAACCTTCTCCTTTTTCTTAATTAAATCAAGAGTTTAACTCTTCCATTTTCAAAAAGAAATAGTTTTTCACCATAAAACCCACAAAGGGGAACTCAGATCTTCCATTAGATCTCAAAAAGGGAAGATTTTGAATCTCACCCCCTTTTCCTCCAAGATCCGGCCAACAAAGAGGAGGAAGAAGGAGACCCGTCTCCGAAAATCCTGTTAGTGTATATGCCCTAGAGGCCATTACTGTATCATACTAGTTTGTATATTACGTAATGGAAGCTTGGGATATTCACCTTGTATAAACAATCTTGCTCAATATAGTAGTATGCTACTTGGTTTGTTTCTACTTCAATGTGTACTTGTGTTTATTTTAGTATATCACCTATACACATTAGTGGAGCCCTTAGGATCTTTGCTTGATTACCAGCGTTGTGATGGCAGTCACACTAGTGGGGGCTGGGTAATCTATAAGCACATCCTTATACAGGTCCCTAGTCGCAGGACTATCGAGACAGGGCATCGATACTCCGGAGTAGACTAGCGTATGCGCTTCTCATCCCAATGTGGGAGATAGTCTGTCCCACAGCCATCAGTACGTCGTACTGGAGATAGTATACGGGTGCTCGTTAGGTTACAAGTACACTGGACAGGACTCGCAGGGAACTGACAGGTTGGTATTATACCTATCGTCAGTTATCAGTTCCCAGGTGACATGAGTACAGCTTAGTCCGCTGACTTGACACTGTCACTTCGCCTCGAGTGTGTTCCCACTGTACTTTGATTTCTACCCTACCACGGCTCAAAGGAGTCGTGCAAACGGGTAGTAGTTGGGTACAGTCCCGAAGCACTTGGAGGCAGTGACGGTTAGACAGGATTCGTCTCTCCCGGTATTGGGGGTTGACATCGCGCTGTGTCTAGGAGAGCCATTACACGAGTAGTCCCTGGCCAGGGCAAGCGAGATATACTGGTAGGCTTCCAGTGTTATCTCAGGGTGTTTTGGGCTTCACTCCGACACGACTTGTACCGCTATTAGGGGACTGACGTTTACCGCCCCCTAGGCCCGCCATGCGATGTATCAGACGAACAGACCGGACTGTACGGAGATTGTCACACTCAGACTCAGTAGGAGTTCTGATGGGGTTCACCTCGTCAGTCTTCTTGTCGGCATCTACCTGGGGACCGTTATGCACAGCTAGTGCCGCTTGCGGTCTGTGGTTAAACCCACTGCCAGCGTAAGTGTCGAGTCTTTAGAGTCCCACATAGAGGGATATTCGCCATTGGGCAAAACAGAGTAGAGGTCGCATGGTTTTGCGACAGGGTTCGTTCTCATCCGCGCACTTGTGCACGTTTGGAGTCCGGACGGATATTACTGGCTGGCTCTGGTTTGAGTCAGATACTGGTATATGTTTTGGGGTTGCTTTTATCTCTCAGTATTCATGTTCCTCGGAACAAGAATGCAGGTGTGTATGCACAGTTGTTTGAGGAGGAGGAAGAGGACTTTCATTAGGGTTTCGGAACGGGTGCGTATGCACAGTTGACAGTCGTCTTTTTCCAAACCCTAATGGATTTATGAAATATCAATTAATAATATTAATTAAATGAAATTGTGCCATGGTTGGGTTTTTGTTGACTTGTTGACCATGGTTGACTAGTTGACCATAGTTGAATGTTTGACCATCATCATTACTTTGCAAAGATGCTCTTTGATTCTAGCAAAATTCATTTAATGAATGAAATGATAATGGTCATTCCTAAACCTTCCATCAACTATTTCATTTTCATTATTATTATTAATTTGATAATTCTTTTTGCTTTTGTTATGGTTGCAAAAAGAAAAAGAACTCATTCTATCATATTGCTTCTCTCTCCTCACTTCATCTTCTTCTTCCTCTAGCTCAAGGAGAATCCTTCTCATGTGTTGAGAATCCCTCTCCTTGAAAGAAAAACACCCCAAAGACACTCTCTACTCTCTCTAGGGTTAAAGGTTTAGCAAGCCGGAGATCCTAGTTCACTCTAAGTTCGAGAAAGAGCCCGAAGGTTGAACCCTCAGGTGGATCCATCTTTGACGGAAGAAGGCAACGAGGAAAGAACCATCAACCTCTACAAGGTTTCAAGAAGAAGAAGTTCAAGTTAGGTATAACCTTTCATCCGAGTAGCTAACTCTCTTTAGTTTTCTTGCTAGTTTAGTTTAGAAAAGATCCCGACTTTGTTAGTCCATGTTGCCTCATGCGCTAAAAATTTGATTTTTATACCGTTTCCGCCTCCCCGCAAGAACCGGGGGTGGCAACGTGGACTTACAGTGGTATCAGAGCCTAACTAAACTTAAACTAGCTTTGTAGTAAAGTGTACGGAAGTTCGATCGGAAAAATCACAAAAACCTAAAAGTTAAAAACCCTAACTTTCTGTTGAAATTTTTTGTGCTCAAAAGTGAAAAAGGTTTACTCCTAAAATCGGCTCAGGGTTTTGTGAGAACACCCAAGAAAAACGATCCCCTGATTCCTTCAAACCGCCGCGGTTCCGCGGAAATAGGTATGCATATGCCGCGGAACCGCCGTCGTTTAGGGTCCTCTCGTGATCGGGTTTTGTGCAGTGTTCTTCTGGTAGGGTTTTGGGATTTTACAGATATATTATATGTGCCCAGATTTTCCAGAATAGAAATTTATTTTTGGGGGCCTATAATTCCGTATTTTTTTCCGAACTTCACTACACTTTGACTATATTGGTTATATCTGTGATGTTTGCATGTATTGAACGTCGGCTAATCGCTATATGTCGATTAGTCGGGGTTATACATCTCTGTGATCTGTGATTGATGTTGGTATGTGTATATGAATGGATTGGATTGTCGCGGGTGAATAGCCGGGATGGATGTGAGATGAGTGTTGTTTTTCTTTCATTCATTTGTAACATGTAAATTGATGTAATATTATTATTTGTTTGGCCGCACAACCGGGTCGGGGTTGTAGCCGTCATTGTATAATTCTTTTTACTGTTTTTGCTCCTAGGATAGACCCATGGAGGGGGTGCACAAACTACTGGGTATCTCGAAGTGCCGAGTGGCCTGCTCACGGCGTTGAGGGAGGTTGCTCCACTTCGGGTACTTGGCGGGTAGTTTGCCGCACCCGTAGGGGTCTTGGGTGGGGTATTGGCTATTCACCGCGACCGTGTAATCCGCTTTTCGTTGCAGGCTCGAACGGATTGCGGATTCCTAGTATATCCAATGTATTCATCTGTGATCTGTAATGTCTATCATTGCTTTACATTTATAACTATTTAGGCGTTGCTTATGTTTTACAGCCGCGCTAGCTCAGCCCCCGCTCTGTCGTTAGTTAAGTAACCTAACGGGTGATGACGGGGCCCCGTGGCGAATGCGAATGGCATAAGTGTACGTCATATTTTGGTTGTTTTCTGCAATGGTAGGATTAAATGATGGGACGTATTAAAAGAACTAATGCAAGAATATCACGTATTAAAAGAACTAATGCAAGATAATAAACCAAGCAAAAGCCGTTGGAACACTTTCGAAAAACCACTCGGTTCTTTTCAAAACTAACTTTTAAATGCGGAGCTTGAGCCACTCCTTTTAAAAGCTATCTCGTTCCATCGATTATATCAAGTTCACTACGTTCACGGTTTCGCCAAAACCATTCGTAGCCCTCCATCATTTCAGTTAAATATACGGTAGTATTCAAGCTATGTATTTTGACCTCACGCCAAGGCATAGTGATTGGTAGCTGCCGGATATTTATCTGTTGCATAGATAGAATGCGTTGGTTTGAGACAGTCGTACTGCCATTTTGGCCTACGTCAAGGGTAGGTACGGGTGGGTTCAAATTAACCAGGATAATGATGGGAAGAACTTGACATGTGACTTATGACATTTTGACCTCACGCCAAGGTCATAAGAGCATGGGGCAAAAATCCACATCGGGGGTTTCATAAGTACTGAAACTTGCTAGATTTGCATACCATTTGGAGTGTGGTGATTCTGGTAGGATTCCTTCAGTTTCGTCACACGATGATATTTGGATCCCGATCCTACTGTGAATATATGCTACTCCTCGGGAAATTTCTCACTAAACGATCAATGCTATAAACCAAGTAGGTGTCTAGAAAGGTGTTAGCGGGCCTACGCCCCCAGGGAAAAGAGGTTATTTAATTAAGGAACTTCGCGAAAGCGTTGGAAAACCTCCTTCGAAGTACCGACACTGGCCTGGCTGAACAGTTAAGCAAGTATTGTGCGGTGGGATTGATCCCGACTAATTCTTCCTTTATGGTTTGAGGAGGGATTCGAGAGACAGTGGGAGCCATCCTGTTTAGACAAAATAAAAACCACTCTAAACTTGCAAGAGCATCGTGCTAAAGTGTTTCTTCTATCTCTCCTAATTGCAGCGACCAATCGACATGACTGGACTTAAGTTACTTCTAGATAAAAACATACTGACAGGGCCAAACTACAAAGATTGGCTCAGGAATGTCAAAATGGCAATCACTTACGACAAGCTGGGGTATCTTCTTACCACCAAAGCTCCCCCCGTCCCAGGTCCCACCTCCAACGTCGCGGATAAGGAAATCCGTAATACTTGGGAGATAGATAGCGCGAAGGCCAAATGCCCTGTGCTTGCCTCTATGGACAACGAACATCAGAGGAGGCATGAGAATATGGACCTCGAGTCCATATTTCTCCATACAAAAGAACTGTATGGAGAGCAGTCCCGTATCGCAAGATACGAAGTGTCGAAGAAGTTGTTTTCGGCAAGGTTGGCCGTCGGATCATCGGTAGCGGAACACGTGCTTAAGATGATTGGATACATTGAGGAGCTCGCTGAACTTGGGACCACGTTGGAGAATGAGCTCTATACGGACTTGATTCTTCAGTCCCTTCCTTCCACTTACGCCCAGTTTATACTGAACTTCAACTTACAAGAAAAAGAGGTTGAACTTTCAGAACTCCTCAACATGCTGAGGAGCGCAGAGGGCACCCTACAGAAAGGTAGGGAAACATCCACTTTGTTTGTAGGAGGATCTTCTTCTTCTAGGTCCAAGGCGAAAGCCAAGGGAAAGAAGAGGAAAGCCTCCGCCAAACCAAGGGGCGGTGTTAGTAAAGTGGATACGAAGGGAAAGGCGAAAGCAACAAAGATAGCGGGGAAGCTTGTGGATAAAGAAGAATGCTTCTATTGTCATAAGAAAGGATACTGGAAGAATGATTGCAGGGCTTGGAAAGCCAGGACACAGGAATTGAAGCAGGTTGCGGCTTCAGCTTCAGGTGTGTATGTTATTGAAAACTGTCTTTCAATAAACTCTACTTCCTGGGTATTGGATACCGGATCAGGATCTCATATCTGTAATTCTTTGCAGGCGTTGAGAAACCGTAGGGTTTTGAAGGCAGGTGACATGACCCTTAGAGTTGCAAACGGAGCTAGCATGGATGCTAAAGCCGTGGGGGACTATCACCTGGGAATGTCAGATGAGCATGTTTTGGTTTTGCGTAATTGCTTTTTTGTACCCAACGCAACTTGTAATATCATTTCTGTATCTTTGGTTTCTAAAGAAGGTTATGAATTTGCGTTTGTAAGTAATGTTGTAAACATTCACCTTAATCAAGTTCTGATTGGGTCAGGTACATTGAGCAATGGTATATACGTATTAAACCAACCACAGATTTTCAATGTCCAGAATACACACAAAAGAAAGTCTCCGGAAATCAATCAGACTTTCTTATGGCATTGTAGACTGGGTCACATCAATGAGAGAAGGTTGACTAAGTTACATACAGAAGGATATTTGGATCCGTTCGAATATCAATCGTATGCCACTTGTCAATCCTGTCTCAAAGGAAAGATGACAAAGACCCCGTTCACTAGACACGGAGTAAGAGCGAGCGAGCTCTTGGGACTCGTACACAGCGACGTGTGCGGTCCAATGTCTACACATGCGCGAAGTGGTTATTCTTACTTCATTACTTTTATGGATGATTTTTCAAGGTACGGTTATGTCTTCTTAATGAAACATAAGTCCGAAGCCTTTTTGAAAAGTTCCAGGAATATAAGAATGAAGTAGAAAAACAAACCGGCAAAAGTATCAAGATTCTAAGGTCGGATCGAGGTGGAGAATACTTAAGTGCCGAGTTCTTGAATTATTTAAAAGAGAATGGAATTCTCTCTCAGCTTACTCCTCCATACACTCCGCAACATAACGGTGTATCGGAGAGACGGAACCGGACCCTATTGGATATGGTACGGTCCATGATGAGTAACGCTGAGTTACCGCGATCATTCTGGGGGTATGTGCTAGAAACAGCTGCATACCTTTTGAACCGAGTTCCTACTAAGACTGTGCCTACCACACCATATGAGTTATGGAGTGGGAAGAAACCTTATCTTCAGTACCTGAAGATTTGGGGATGTCCAGCTTATGTCAAAAAGCAGCATACGGACAAGCTCGAGGCACGCTCAGTACTGTGCAAGTTTGTGGGATACCCAAAGAACTCCAGGGGGTATCTTTTCTATTACGCAGAGGAACAAAAAGTCCTTGTTTCTCGTAATGCCCATTTTCTGGAACATCAGTTCTTAGAAAAAGAAATAAGTGGGAGCGCAATAGAACTGGAAGAAATTCCAGAACCACAGACTATTACTGAAAGCTTAGTGGAACCAGAGGGTTCAAAAGAACAGGACATTCCTACGCCGCTCCGCAAGAGTAGTAGGCAGTCTCATCCACCCGAGAGATACTACGGTTTTCTCATAGACGGGGATAGAGAGGATTGCATCATAGATTATGATGAGCCTACTAGCTTCCAGCAGGCCGTTCAGAGCGTTGACTCGGTAAAATGGCTGGATGCAATGCGGACCGAAATGGAGTCCATGTACACCAACAAAGTATGGACGTTGGACATTGCTCCAGACGGGGTAAAACCCGTAGGATGCAAGTGGATCTTCAAAAGGAAGATTGGTGTAGATGGACAAGTTGAGACCTATAAAGCTAGACTTGTTGCAAAGGGTTTTCGTCAAAGACCTGGTTTGGACTATGACGAAACCTTTTCTCCAGTGGTTATGCTGAAATCCATTCGGATCCTTCTTACCATTGCTGCCTTCCACGATTATGAGATTTGGCAGATGGACGTAAAGACCGCTTTTCTAAATGGAAATTTAGAGGAGTGTGTCTATATGGATCAGCCAGAGGGTTTCATTCAGAGTGGGAGCAGTGGAAAGGTGTGCAAGTTGCTTAAGTCCATCTATGGACTAAAGCAGGCATCGCGGAGTTGGAACATCTGTTTTGATGAGACGGTCAAGGAATTTGGCTTTATCAAAAATCCAGATGAACCATGCATCTATAGTAGATTTGTAGCAAGAACTGTAGTATTCCTCGTTTTATACGTGGATGACATTCTCTTAATAGGAAATGACATTCCTATGCTACAATCTGTCAAGGGGTTCTTGTCGCACAGGTTCTCCATGAAAGACCTGGGTGATGCCTCATACATCTTGGGGATCCGGATCCATCGTGATAGATCCAAGAGGATATTAGGACTTTCTCAGTCTAGGTACATCGACACCATAGTGAAAAGATTCAGTATGGAAGATTCCAAGCGCGGTAACCTACCGGCTTGTCACGGGATCACCCTCTCTAAAGAGATGTCTCCCAAGACTGATTTGGAGAGGGATCGCATGTCTATTATACCCTACGCTTCTGCGGTAGGCTCTATAATGTATGCGATGTTGTGTACCAGACCGGATGTAGCTTATGCACTGAGTGTGGTAAGTCGGTATCAGTCAAACCCTGGGGAGAAACACTGGATAGCGGTAAAGAACATTCTCAAGTACCTAAGAAGGACTAAGGAGATGTTCTTGGTGTATGGCGGAAAAGACCTCCAGATCGACGCCTTTGCTGACTCCAGCTTCCAGAATGACAAGGATGATTCCAAGTCCATGTCGGGTTTTGTCTTTACCCTCAATGGAGGGGCGGTGTGTTGGAAGAGTTCCAAACAGGAAACCGTTGCAGACTCGACGATGGAAGCGGAATACATCGCTGCATTTGATGCCGCAAAAGAAGCCGTCTGGATGAGGAAGTTCTTGAAAGAACTTCAGGTGGTTCCGTCCATTGTTGATCCAATACCTCTGTATTGCGACAACAACGGGGCTATAGCTGTAGCGAAGGAACCCAGGTCCCATCAGAGATCCAGACACATCTTGAGGCGGTATCACCTGATCAGGGAGATCGTGGATCGCAAGGAGATCGAGGTTCGGAGGGTTGCTTCAGAAGAAAACACTGCAGATCCATTCACCAAGGCCTTACCCCAGACTCAGTTCGAGCGGCTGATCGAGATGATAGGTCTTCGATACGCCAGTACATGGCCTTAGTGCAAGTGGGAGATTGTTAGTGTATATGCCCTAGAGGCCATTACTGTATCATACTAGTTTGTATATTACTTAATGGAAGCTTGGGATATTCACCTTGTATAAACAATCTTGCTCAATATAGTAGTATGCTACTTGGTTTGTTTCTACTTCAATGTGTACTTGTGTTTATTTTAGTATATCACCTATACACATTAGTGGAGCCCTTAGGATCTTTGCTTGATTACCAGCGTTGTGATGGCAGTCACACTAGTGGGGGCTGGGTAATCTATAAGCACATCCTTATACAGGGCCCTAGTCGCAGGACTATCGAGACAGGGCATCGATACTCCGGAGTAGACTAGCGTATGCGCTTCTCATCCCAGTGTGGGAGATGGTCTGTCCCACAGCCATCAGTACGTCGTACTGGAGATAGTATACGGGTGCTCGTTAGGTTACGAGTACACTGGACAGGACTCGCAGGGAACTGACAGGTTGGTATTATACCTATCGTCAGTTATCAGTTCCCAGGTGACATGAGTACAGCTTAGTCCGCTGACTTGACACTGTCCCTTCGCCTCGAGTGTGTTCCCACTGTACTTTGATTACTACCCTACCACGGCTCAAAGGAGTCGTGCAAACGGGTAATAGTTGGGTACAGTCCCGAAGCACTTGGAGGCAGTGACGGTTAGACAGGATTCGTCTCTCCCGGTATTGGGGGTTGACATCGCGCTGTGTCTAGGAGAGCCATTACACGAGTAGTCCCTGGCCAGGGCAAGCGAGATATACTGGTAGGCTTCCAGTGTTATCTCAGGGTGTTTTGGGCTTCACTCCGACACGACTTGTACCGCTATTAGGGGACTGACGTTTACCGCCCCCTAGGCCCGCCATGCGATGTATCAGACGAACAGACCGGACTGTACAGAGATTGTCACACTCAGACTCAGTAGGAGTTCTGATGGGGTTCACCTCGTCAGTCTTCTTGTCGGCATCTACCTGGGGACCGTTACGCACAGCTAGTGCCGCTTGCGGTCTGTGGTTAAACCCACTGCCAGCGTAAGTGTCGAGTCTTTAGAGTCCCACACAGAGGGCTATTCTCCATTGAGCAAAACAGAGTAGAGGTCGCATGGTTTTGCGACAGGGTTCGTTCTCATCCGCGCACTTGTGCACGTTTGGAGTCCGGACGGATATTACTGGCTGGCTCTGGTTTGAGTCAGATACTGGTATATGTTTTGGGGTTGCTTTTATCTCTCAGTATTCATGTTCCTCGGAACAAGAATGCAGGTGTGTATGCACAGTTGTTTGAGGAGGAGGAAGAGGACTTTCATTAGGGTTTCGGAACGGGTGCGTATGCACAGTTGACAGTCGTCTTTTTCCAAACCCTAATGGATTTATGAAATATCAATTAATAATATTAATTAAATGAAATTGTGCCATGGTTGGGTTTTTGTTGACTTGTTGACCATGGTTGACTAGTTGACCATAGTTGAATGTTTGACCATCATCATTACTTTGCAAAGATGCTCTTTGATTCTAGCAAAATTCATTTAATGAATGAAATGATAATGGTCATTCCTAAACCTTCCATCAACTATTTCATTTTCATTATTATTATTAATTTGATAATTCTTTTTGCTTTTGTTATGGTTGCAAAAAGAAAAAGAACTCATTCTATCATATTGCTTCTCTCTCCTCACTTCATCTTCTTCTTCCTCTAGCTCAAGGAGAATCCTTCTCATGTGTTGAGAATCCCTCTCCTTGAAAGAAAAACACCCCAAATACACTCTCTACTCTCTCTAGGGTTAAAGGTTTAGCAAGCCGGAGATCCTAGTTCACTCTAAGTTCGAGAAAGAGCCCGAAGGTTGAACCCTCAGGTGGATCCATCTTTGACGGAAGAAGGCAACGAGGAAAGAACCATCAACCTCTACAAGGTTTCAAGAAGAAGGAGTTCAAGTTAGGTATAACCTTTCATCCGAGTAGCTAACTCTCTTTAGTTTTCTTGCTAGTTTAGTTTAGAAAAGATCTCGACTTTGTTAGTCCATGTTGCCTCATGCGCTAAAAATTTGATTTTTATACCGTTTCCGCCTCCCCGCAAGAACCGGGGGTGGCAACGTGGACTTACAAATCCCACTCTGGAAAAGATCCAAGGCTCAAGAGAAGATCCAAGGCTTAAGAGAGAAGAACCTTTGAAAATCTTTTAGAGTTTAACTCCACTCAAAATCCTCTTTTGAAGTTTAACTTCTATTTTTGGGGTTGAAAGCCCCTTCTTTTCGCCGGCGCCCGGCGCCCATGTGCCGGGCTCGTGAGGCGCGAGCTCCCAGGTGCCCAGCACCCAAGCGCCTGACGCCCACGTGCCGGGCACGTGATGCGCTAGCGCCCGGCGCCCACGTGCCGGGCACGTGATGCGCTAGCGCCCGGCGCCCACGTGCCGGGCACGCGATGCTCTAGCGCCCGGCGCTCAAGCGCCCGGCGCTCAAGCGCCCGGCGCCCGAATGCTAAGCACTAGCGCTCACGCGTCCTTTGGACGCCATTTTCCCTCTCCTTTTTTATACACTCCACACTAAAAGTGCATCCCCCGTTAGAAACAAATTCTAATGGGGCGCTGCCCCGCACCCCGCAAGGAGGATGCTAGCCCCCTTGACCCCCAGCCCGCTATCCGGGTAGCGGGACCCCCGTAAAAACTCTGCGGGGCCTCCGATATATCCAAAACCCCTTTAAAACACTACACTGCACATTGAGTTCGCATGACCTATTTGACCTGTCAATCGGAGGTTCTCTCGCTCCAAAAGCGAGGGGTAATTAACGGCAGCTTAGTCCGCGACTGCCGGAGATTCAGATCCCCACAATAAATAAACCCCGGCCTACCCTAGGCAGGGGGAATCTGTAATGCTCCTGACAAGCGCGCGCATGTTTCCATCTTAATGGGGTGACAAAAAACACCCTACAGATTCTGGCACGCCGCCCAATGAGTGCAAAGCACTCTCTTCTTCTGCGGCGCCCACATGAGGGACACGTGAGCAGCTGCCCAAAGAGTGCTAAGCACTCTTTTCTTCTGTGGCGCCCACGTGAGGAACACGTGAAATGCTAGGCGCTGCCCAATGAGTGCTAAGCACTCTTTTCTTCTGTGGCGCCCATGTGAGGGACACGTGAGGCGCTGGGCGTTGTCCAATGAGTGTTAAGCACTCTTTTCTTCTGTGGCGCCCACGTAAGGGACAAGTGAGGCGCTGGGCGCTGCCCAGTGAGTGCTAAGCACTCTTTTCTTCTGTGGCGCCCACGTGAGGGATGCATGAGGCGCTGGACGCTGCCCAATGAGTGCTAAGAACTCTTTTTTTCTGTGGCGCCCACGTGAGGGACACGTGAGGCACTGGGCGCTGCCCAGTGAGTGCTAAGCACTCTTTTCTTCTGTGGCGCCCATTGATGATCAAGTTTTCGTTTTATAAGAACCAAGTTCTTTTATGAGAACCGGGTTTTTCTTATATGCTTCATTTCAAGGAATTCAATTCCTAGTCCTTTTCTGAATCTTCGATTCTCAAGAACAAATTCTTCCCGATGAGAATTAAATTCTTAACTTATGGGAGAGTTGTCTTGTGGATCTCAGATCCAGAGAAAGAACTAAGTTCTTTTTTTTAAAAGGGTTTAAAAGGGTTAAACCCTTAGGTATGTAAACGAAATTTTTTGATCTCTGCTCTTTTTATTTACCTAGAGGTTTTGAGGAGGGAGATCTTCTTCTCTGTTCCTTTTGAAGCTTTCTGCTTAGATTTTTAGAAGCTTATTGGGGGTTTCTCTCTATCAGACTTGAAGTCTTCGGTCCTTTATATAGTAGAGACAAATTTGTTAAATGGTTTTGAAGAAATATCTCATTAAGAGATCCCAATTGATTTGGGAAATCTTACCCACCATTGGATCTTTGATCTAAGGGTTTCTGTTTTTACAGAACCTATTTTCTTGTTTTTAACAAGATTGAGGAAATATTTTTCATATGCGGAGTTTTACTCTGTGAAATGATGATTTTTAATCACCATTGAATTTTCAATCCGAGGCTTCTCTGTTTTACAGAGGGCATAGAATTTTATTCTATTATCCAACCGAAGGTATATTTTTTATTTTAGAAAGATTTAGGGAATGTTTTCTCCCCAACGGAATTTAATTCTGTATCTTGATAATTTATCATCTCCGTTGGATCTTTGATCCAACGGCTCTGTTTAACAGAGAGTGGAATTTAATTCTATCTGGGTGCCGGCGCTCACGTGTTTCTTATGTGGGCGCCACTTAAGAATTTGATCATTAGGGTGGGCAGTCTATGCTTTGCACACTGGCGCCCGCGTGAAGAGCACGTGCGGCGCTATATGAGAGTTTTAACTTTTATTTAATCTAATAGATTCTTTTGTGCATTACACACTGGCGCCCGCGCAAGGAGCACGTGAGACGCCACCATAGGATTTGATCCTATCGGCGCTGGCGCCCTTGTGGAAGGCATGTGAGACGCTGCCTCATTAATTTTGAACAGAATTTTGTTCTTTTATTGGGGAAACATTCGTCAGAAGGACCGGACTCTCAGGAGATCGAGCCTAGCCAGGAGGACTTGGATCAGCTTACCACTCAGCCGCACTACTAGCTCTTCTTGTACTTACTTTTATTCTGTATTCTATTGTTTAGGCAATGCTTATTTCATTATATCTTTCCTTTTCAAAACAGTTGTATATAAAGATGAATGTAAATAAAAGTTGTTGTTTATTTTAATTCTCTTGTCATTCTTGTTCATTTTATATATTGCTTAATTACGCTTAACGTATTTATTTCTTAGTAAATACGTTGCAGCCTGTCACGTCATCGTTTCCGTCTACAGGGAAGCGGGGCGTGGCATGGATTGAGTTAGATGAGCGAACCTAGGTACGGAATACTAAAAGAAAATCCTGTTATTACAGGTGGCTTGTTTCACAAGATCCCGATATACGAGTGATCTGATTGCGAGAAGATCCCGATATTACGGGTGACTTGATTTAGAAGATCCCGTTATTACGGATGACCTGTGCAGCTGTTGAAATTCCACGCTTAGATGAACTACACGCTAACACTAATCCGTAACTATTGAATAACCAGGTACCCGTGTTTAATCAAACTGAAATAATTACAAAACTTATTAGATACCCATCTTACACTTGACTTCACATTGACTTGTTAACTTAATTGTTTAATGATTGTGAGTAATGATCGTGTGCAATGACCGCGTTTCCGTGATTCTGTCCATAGACGGGATGCTAATCATGTTTCCGTAATCCAAGGCATAGATGGGGTGCTAACGATTTACTAACCGTGCATCCGTGATTTTAAAACATAACAATGCAAACTAGATTTGATATCCTGATACACATGAATGAACTTAAATGACATAACAACCTTGTTTATCATAACTTATTATACCTTGAGAATTAAAGCAAACTGTGGTATGAAAAGTAG
Source organism: Agapanthus africanus (assembly GCA_030015575.1). Lineage (NCBI taxonomy): Eukaryota > Viridiplantae > Streptophyta > Magnoliopsida > Asparagales > Amaryllidaceae > Agapanthus > Agapanthus africanus. The sequence continues at coordinate 13,065,814 of JASDDO010000028.1, read as the reverse complement.
TTAATAAATGACGTCTTACCCATACTTTTACCTACGTGTTTGTGCAACACTACATTCATTGTTTTTAAATCTTTTTATACTATACTTTAACTCATCCTTATTACCATATATTTCCCTTTGAGAATCCTACTCGAGTTTAACTTGCTAACAGACTTTCTTTTCTCTTATCTCTTCCTGGAACGTCCGTTAGATGGGGTTGTAGCTCGTGATGGAGATGCAGAAGTGGAATCCACGAAGATGACTATTCGGAGCTGTCGATCTACTATTAGATTTAGTTTTCTTTCTTTTTTAGCTGCCCACCTATTTAGGGCATTCACTTCATTTCTTATCTTACTTTATCGATGTAATAACTTTTGGAACTCGATTTGTAATAAATGTTGGTTAACGAAATAAAAGTTTCTGTATTTTTCTTGCTATTGTGTACTCCTGCATTACTTTACGCTTAGCGTAACTGTATCGGGAAGAGTCTACTTCTCAGTATAGTTACGTTGCGGGCATCGTCGCCTCTCCGTTCCGAATATTTTAGAAAGCGGGGCGTGACAATTTGGATCTCTGAAACTCAAGTTATAATTATTTTAATCTAAGGGTTTAGAAACGTTTTTTATTTTTTCTGAACAAGGATAGGGTATCTCGTGTTGATATACACATTTCTAAACCTTGGGTTATATAGAAAAATAATAGGCCTATCAATTTGGCATCCATACATCTACGGTTCGTCAAGAATCGAGTTCTGTAGCTCGGGTTATGTGATTTTTAAAAACAGTGCGCCATCAAAACAAATTCTGTCCAGATTCGACACATGATTTAAAAAGACAGAATGGGATTAATTCCGTCGGTTTGCAGGAAAACATTAAAACCAAAAAAATCTAGATCTTTCGATCTAGTTGTCAAAAACACTTAATTTGGATCTCTGTAAATAGAGTTATGAATTTTCGAAGGAGTTGTTAAAAACAGTTTTAAGGTTGTAAAACAGTGACTAAAAATGCAACGTAAAGCCTAAATTAGGTTCCGTTTCGATTCTAAAATTTTGTCGAAGGTGGGTTTAAAAAACTATTTACATGTTAGACCTAGTTTTCTTGAAATATTTGGATATTAGAATTATATCTTGATCCCTTCTTGAATTCGGTTTAGCATCACAAAGTTGATTTTCAAAACATAGTGATTCCATTATAAAAAATATATATAGTTTGTATTCTAAAAGAAATTCAAAGGTATATAGAGATCACTCGCAGCGAGAAATAACTTAACTAATGTACATAGAACAAACACATAAATCGGTTGTAAACATATGCTAAAACAGCCCTATATCTCTTAATTAGAGAAACAACCTTTTCTTAAAAACAATTGGATTCATGAGTTGATGTGTAAATATCTCATGAAACGATTCATGGCTCTTGTATCTACCAATATTTTAGATAATCATCTTATACAATACAAATGAAAGCACAATGACCACTCAACATATTTTTCAAACAATAGTATGCAAAAATATTTATAACAAAACACATGAGCTCTAGACTACTTTTAATCCATAACTATCATGTAATCAAACGGGTAGCACGAGCATCGGCAGGTATCGATACATGGCAAGAGGAGGCAAGTTTTCAACGAGAGAAGGGTGAAGGGAACTTACTCGTGTTATCCTGTATCATCACAGGGCTCATCTATTCATTTATAGGTTATGAAAGAGTTTAAAAAAACACAAAAATAATAATAAGATCCAGGGTTCGAACAAGTAGCCAATGGAACAACAGTGAAGTGACTTAACTAATGGGTTATAAGCTTGTTCTTACATATATTCAACAAGAATTGAATATATACCAACATTTGAAAAGAAAGCGAGCTTTTAAAAAGAGAGTGAAATATAAAGGTACGGGGATTTTGGGGTCGTTACAAATTTTTAAAACGTGCACACACGCATACAATTCAAATCACATAATAACACAATTCTACGGCTATACAAACCGCGCGTGCGAATAGATCAATAACAATAATATCAACAATACAAATTGCACGCTCTCATACAACATCAACAACAACAATAACATCAACAACATCAAGAATATCATCAACCACAATAATATCAACAATCAAAGTAACAACAATACCACATTCTTAACTTGTCTTGTACACAAAACTACTGTTAGATTATGGGATATTTGAATATAACTGTATTAGATATTATGTTTATCATAAATCAAATAAGTTTTGATTTATGTTGTAGGATTATGATTAGTGTGTTAGATTGTTAGGATTATCAGTTATCGTTTAGTTATGTTATGAGCTGTATAAAGTGAGATGATTTATCTCTGAATAAAATTGATTGAGTTTATTGTTTTCTTATCATGATATTAGAACTGATGGCTCGATCCAAAATTTATCTTTATTTATATTTTTAATTTATTACTCCAAAATAAATAAAGTTGTGACAATAATATCTAATTCAGAAATAAGTTCTCTCAGTTTGATCATAAGCAGTTACCTCCACCAATATCAAGTCTAAGCATTTATTCTTCCTTATGACGTCTTTTAGCAGCATGATCTTCTTCCATCCAAGCAACTATTCTTTTCTTATGACATCTTCTAGCAGTATGATCTTCTTCCTTTAGCATTTCCAACGAAGGAGACTGCTGGTTATTCGGTCCATCTTGCAATCCGCGAAAGAGACCAAAGGGTGTTAGTCTGTCATGCTCAATACTTTAGATCCGTTGTTCTTCTCTGTCATTCTACAAGCTATATATTTTGGTTCAAGATATTATCCAAACTCTCGGTTATCACCGTGAGTTTAAGGGAGGCTGTTAGATTATGAGATATTTGAATATAACTATATTATATATTATGATTATCATAAATCAGATAAGTTCTAATTTATGTTGTTGGGATTATGATTAGTGTGTTAGATTGTCAAGATTATTAGTTATCAGTTATATTATGAGGTGTATAAATTGAGATAATTTATCTCTTAATAAAATTAATCAAGTTTATTGTTTTCTTATCAACTGCATTCGTAACTTGTCTTGTTATCACAAATTCAAGTTGTTAATACCTGGATCGTTACCCGGCTCTTGTTGCCATGGAGTAGTACGATCATTAATTCTTCTGATAAAGGGTTAGGTTATGAGCTCTGCCAACCTTGTTGTAACATCCTCGAGTCCGTGTATGAAGACCGGGGGTACGAAGGTCGGGAGGAGGGTAACTTGTACTCTGGCAACGGTTTATCTCCGCCATTAGCCGTTGCTCGAGTGATACTTGCGAATCCTGAATTTGCTGGAGCTGTTGCTAGAACCGTGTCGACTGATCTTAAAGTTGCGTTGTGATACAAACAGCCTCTACAACATAGAAAATCTCAAAACATAGACATGCCCTACTACAGCAGTTCCCCCTCCTTGTCCTTGTAAGGTAAATCGGTCAAGTATCTTCATTGCTCTCGGCGGCATCCTCAGACGGGTCCCCTCCTCTACGGTCCTCATCGATCCTCAACTCCGGCATCATCCACCTCAGCTTTGCTCTCGCCAATTGTACTAGAAGTTGTTGAGTTTTGAAAGTATGCACCAACAAAACCTGTTGGGAAACATTAATGGGTGGTAAATAATTAGCTTAGCAAGGATTGCATGTTTTTTGCATGGACCTCGATGATGAAAGATAAAGAAACATTTACCACTCGAACATAGTGTTTGCTTCTAGGATATATTCGGGCTCGTAGAAGAATTTGGTAAACTAATGTGCAGGTCGTATTGACCTGAAATTATCAGTAAATAAATAAATGTCATATCACGTTGAATTTCATCATTGCATGAGCACATAGTCACAATATTCGCGAATTATTCAGCGAATTCGCGAATTATTCGTGAATTTTTGAACGACCGATTAAATCTTCGATTTAATTGGCGTTGACAAACGATTCGAATTATTCATGAATAATTCGCAAAATCAACGAATAATTCACAAAAACAATGAATAATTCGCAATATCAAAACCCAGCGCCTCATATTAATTTCTTCCTCGAAATCCTTTCCGAACATTTCTCGAATACTTGTCGAATGTTTTCTAAATACTTGCCGATTTTTTTCAAATAGTTCTCCGAATCTGAATTTTCGACCTGAATTAATCTATAATGTCGAATTTGTGACTATGCATGAGCATTGTAGTATATAATGAGGATACTCTTACAATTCAAGAAGTGTGGTTTTAGACTACTTGCAAGTAAAGATGAACTGCTCATGGGTGAACATATATTCATATTTGGCTAAAGTTCCTTCTCATATTGTCAATAAAACTGGAAAAAAAGGAGGAAAATGGAAACATTAATCCTTTATTGCCTTGGTATGTGGATCCCATATTTGCAAGATTGATCGATCCTTCTTCTAAACATGAAGAGAAATTAGAAGGTGATGGAGGCTGTGATTTCCCTCAGATGTTGTCATCTGTCGATCTGGTAGAGAGCGGTTTTGAACGGTTGAGATTTAATATGAGAGTTATTGAGCGTGTGGATCTCAATAGGTTATTGGAAGTTACTGAGGCCGAGCTACCTGCAAAGGAAGTCCCAGGGTGGGAAACTACCGTAGGACCCTCAGACGATCAAGTTAGTACCGGGGAATTAGAGCAACGTAGCAGCCTATTGGCATGAGTTCGAGTTACCTGAGTCGTCTAAAAGAGAGGTTTATATAGTGGTCGCATGGAGCGAGCCGGCGTGAGATTCTCGCCATCAGTTACAGCCCCTCGTTACTCCCGTGTTGATGGCAGTATCCGCTCATTAATGGGGAGACGCGGAACATGGGGCGGCGGATATCTCGCTTTGGCGAGATACGCGGAGCCATTGTGGGGGCGCATGGTATCCGCACTCTCGGTTGATCAGGGAAGCCGAGGAAGCTCGGTCTGTCTAATGGCTCGGAGACGAGCCGGGAGACCGAGGAAGCTCAGGCTTTGCATCAGCTCGGAGATGAACAGGGAGGCTGTGGAAGCTCAGCTCTACAATAGCTCGGAGACGAGAAAAAAGGGGGTGAAGGTTCGGCTGCTGGATTGCTCTAGGGCAAAAGGTGGGGGTGTAAGCTCGGAGACCATCCGAGGAAAATCACCAATGCTCCACACTGATTCTACCTCCGCACCCTCCAGGAGCCTAGTGGGCTTTATGCGGATGGCACACCATCTGCCACGTGTCGTGGTCTGAGGAATGCCACTTATGAGCATAAACATTAGCCCCCCACTCTCGTTCCGACCTATTTATGGGTCGGGTCGAGAGTGGCCTGCTTAGTTTTCCTCTACTCGGTTTGGTGCCGAGAATCATAGTGTGGATTGTTCGGGAACGATATTGGTGTAGGTCAGTTGCGTCGTTCCGATCTTCGATTCCACGTGGAGTACCCCCTGCGCGTTAATTTTTGCGTGTATCCCCGATGACGTCAGCGGATCAGTGAAATGATTGTGCTTTAAAGAGGCGGCGCCGTTTCACTCGATCGTTAGTTAGGCTACGGGCCACGTGTCCGATGTCGATTGGCGGGCGTGACAGGTTGTCTCTGACTCCTGCAACGAAGAGACATCCCCAATGGTCGACCGCCACATTGAGCCTTGACGGCCGCTAGGCGCGATGCTTTGTTTTGACGGGAATCGATCTGGGCCGTAGGATGTTCTTTTTGGGGTGTATAAATAGGAGGGGACAATCTTAAGTCCAACACTTTTCCTTAATTCTCTTTCTTTGTTTGAAGATTGCTCGGCTCATCTCCGCTTAGATCGGATCTTCCGTTGAATTTCCTCGGCGGGTCCCTTTCTTTGAATGAGGTTAGATGTCTTCCTCCGAGAAGTCTGTAGATGTAGTAGGGGTAGAGTCAGACGATGAGGCTCTGGTTGCTGGGGCCGAGTCCAATGAGCCCTCCTCCTCTTTGGCTTCAGATAGGCGAGAGGGTTTTTCTTCTACTGCGTCTTCTGCATCGGGCTCGCCCCCTAGAGTCAGGGCCGCCCTTGTCACTCGCCGTCGGGCGGCGACAAGGGTTCCTAAGGTGTGCATCGGGAACACCCGCGATGCACCATCCGTCTTGAATCGTCTGGTTGAGCTTTCTGACATCCATACTCAATTCCATATCCTCTCTAGCTATTCACTCCGTTTAGACATAGAGGGTGAGCGAGCAGACTAGGTGCGGGACAAGGAGATTGCTCTGTATATGGAAGCATTTTAGGCAGGAATGCGTCTGCCCTTCTCACCCGAGATTCGTGCGGTGCTTCATTGCTTCCGTTTTGCCCCGGGCCAGCTAGCGCCGAACTCGTGGAGGATCCTTCTCGGGTTTCTGGTCCTGTTAAAATTTTATCGAATCCCCTTTAGTTTGACCCTCCTCTTATCTTTTCTTTGTTATAAAAATCACCCCGGTACCAGTAAGGAAGAGCCGAGCTGGGTGTACTTTTCATTTAAAAAACGTAAAGGTGGGACGGCCGGGTCGGGGGTAGTGGTCGTCCCTTCTTCCATCCATGAATGGAAGGAGAAGTGCGTCTTCATCGGGCCACCGGAGGGCGAGGATTGGCCTGTGCCCACACAGTGCACAGGTCCGACTGCCCGAGGGAGAAGCAGTCGGCCTTCTCCGGGGTGAAGGTGGTGTCCCAGTGGGAACCGATCCAGCAGGCTGATGTTCTGCTTTCCGAGCAGGTACTGAGCTGGGCTGGGCTCAGTCCTGCGCGTTTTTTGGGTAAGTTAGGGTTTTTGACGATATGCTTAGACTTTGCTAAATTTTCTTTACCGTTTCAACTTCGCTGATCTTTTCTCCTGTGTGTTCTTTTTTGCAGAGCCCATGGACCAATCAAAAATCATGGCTGCCATGGCCACCAAGGCCCAAGGAAGAAAGACCGGTGGTGCAATCTCGTCCCAACCCGGTCCAAGCGCGGCCCCGAGGCAAACTCCTCCGTCCAAGCCTTCTGCAGCACCCCCAGTCCTGGTAGAGCGTCGTGGAGGGGTCAAAAGCACGTGCGGGACCCGGCGCCCTGGGCGAGGGAGGAAGAGTCTCCCCTCGCCGAGGAAGCCCCCCTCAAGGGACAGAAGTAGGTGGTCTCTCGGCCACCCCCTACCGGGATCCAAGTGCAGGAGGGTGATTTCTGCATTGAGGTGCACTCGGGGATATCTGTGGCCGACAACTTGCTGGCGGACATGGAGAAGGCAGCCGGGGCCAAGATTTCCTAGGGCACTATGAAGGCCTAGGTGGCCGCAATAGCGCAGGAGGCGGTTCAGGTCGGTATTTAGCTTTCTTCAAAAATTCCTTAAATTTTATTTCCTCGGTTTTAGCTTTTTAACACGCTTGCTATTTTTCTCAGGTCCTTCAGCACTGTGCTCTCCTCGTCTCCATGGAGTCCAAGGAAATAGCCCCGGCGATGAAGAAGGCGGGTGAATCCTCTTCGCGGGAGGAAGAGCATCGTCTTCAATTGCAGCAAGCGGAGGAGAAGGCGGCCATCGTTGACTCGAGATTGGTTGCCGAGGGGCTGACGATCTCAAAGCTGAAAGAGTCTCATCAGCTTCTAAACGAGTCCAATCGAGCTATCCAAGCCAAGATGGAGGAGACGAACGGCCTCTACAACGCTATAAAAAGGTCGAGGGACGCCATCAAGAAGGATGCTTGGGCGGCTTTAGACGCAGCGAAACATGCTGAGAGCCGGGCGGCGAAGGCCGTGGAGGAATACAAGGCGTCTGATCAGTTTTACCTTGTTCTCGCCGAATCTGCGGCCGTCGGGTGGCATAATGCCCTCGACGCCGTCAAGGAATCTATGCCGGAGTTCGTCGATGGCGAGCTCCGTGCTAAGTTCCCCCTCGCCGAGGAAGCACCACAGGGGGTACCGAGCTGGCTGTAGGAGGCGAGGCTGTCGGCGGAAGCGCCGACCTTGAGGTCGCCGTTTTGGCCCCCGATGGTGGCGTCGAGTAGGTTGAGATCCCAGCCGAGTGGGCAGTCTGAGCTATCCCCCCTCCATGATTTTTTCCTCTTTTTTTTAGAATTTTGTAAGCCTCCGGGCATTTTTGTAAGGCTGGGGAGCCCACAATACCTTTGTACATAATTTTGGTCATAAATAAAGTATATATTTTCCTTTGCTCAAATGTGTGATCATCCTGCAAGCACTTTAGCTCGTAAGTCTTTTCATCTTGCAAGTACTTTTAGCTCGTAAGTCTCTTTATCTTGCTAGTGTTAGGCCGGTGTCCACCCTTTCTAGGTGACGATCGTTCATTAAGTATGAGTCGAACGATAGGCAAGTGTAGGAAGGTCAGTATCCTCCCTTTCCCCAGAGTCGAGGTGGCGATTGCGCATCTAGTATGAGTAGAACGATAGCCAAATGTAGGAAAGTCGGTATCCTCCCTTTCCCTGGAGTCGAGGGGCGATTGCATATCGAGTATGAATCGAACGATAGCCAAGTTTGAATAAGTCGACGTCACTCGATCCTACCCGGTTGCCTCGTGATGAGGACTTTTGATCCACAGCGTTTGTTGGGCAGGAAGATACCTGCTGCGAACGGGGCCGAGTAGGAATCTGCTCGGCGGCCTCGTGAGGAGGGCTTTAGATCAACAGCGTTTGTTGGGCAGGAAGCTACCCGCTTGTGGATGAGCCGAGCAGGAAGCTACCCGGTCGCCTCGTGATGAGAGCTTTGGATCCACAGCGTTTGTTGGGCAGGAAGCTACCCGCTGCGAATGGGACCGAGCAGGAATCTGCTCGGCGGTCTCATGAGGAGGGCTTTAGATCCACAACGTTTGTTGGGCAAAAAGCCACCCGCTTGTGGATTAGCCAAGAAGGAAGCTACCCGGCCGCCTCATGATGAGGGCTTTAGATCCACAGCGTTTGTTGGGCAGGAGGCTACCCGCTGCGGATAGGGCCGAGCAGGAATCTGCTCGGCGGCCTCGTGAGGAGGGCTTTAGATCCACAGCGTTTGTTGGGCAAGAAGCTACCCGCTTGTGGATGAGCCGAGCAGGAAGCTACCCGGTCGCCTCGTGATGAGGGCTTTAGATCCACAGCATTTGTTGGGTAGGAAGCTACCCGCTTGTGGATGAGCCGAGAAGGAAACTATCCGGTCGCCTCGTGATGAGGACTTTGGATCCATAGTGTTTGTTGGGCAGGAAGCTACCCGCTGCGGATGAGGCCGAGCAGGAATCTGCTCGGCGGCCACGTAAGGAGGGCTTTATTATCTTTCTAGTATCTCCTTGGGGCGTCGTTGAACCTTCCATCACCCATATAGGCGGTAATGGCGACCGTCGCGGATGATACATAGCAACACCATATCGGGAAAGTGCGATATTCCGTGATTTGCGTTGTTGTACGAGAAAATCTCGGCCGTTGGAAGATTTTTTGTTGAGGCTAAAAATAAATAACGTATATCGGTTTCTTCCTAGTCTTGTGTTTCTGAAGATGACCGGCTGCGTATACACTATCAGGGAGATCGTTTCTCGCAATGACGTATATTTTTATAACCTTGGTCGTTCTGAGGAGACGTACGAGACGGTGATAAGCTGCTTGGACGACCACTGCGGACGCTTACTTCCCCGGCGATCTCCTCTACTTCAGGTGCTAATTTATGCGATATGGATGACTTCCTCGGGTTTGTACAACACGCTGTCTCCATAGTTAATGGACGAGGTGTTTGACAAAATGCATACGGTCCACGAGCTTGGTCTAATCTCGAAGAGCAGGCAGGACCGCTCGGTGGACCTTCTGCTTGAGAGTTTTCATCAAAGGTTGGTCATCGCATCTTGCTTGGAGGACGGGGATCCCGGGGAGTCCATGGCTTCTAGGGTCCGCAAGTTCCGTTGGAGGGAGCGGGTCGAGGCTGCTTGGGCTCGGCTGGAGGAGCTTTCTTCGGTGTATCACCGACAATGTTTCCTTAATCCTCGCCCTCCTTTGTTGTAATTGTTGTAAGGCTGGGGAGCTCATAATACCTCTTAATAAATAAATTTCTCCTTTGTTGAGGTGCGTTGTCTCTTATCCTCTCGGTACATTTTATACTTTTTCTTAAAAACCCTTGGAATCTCGGAACCGAGAAAAAAAACAAAGGGCTGGAGCCCCATGGCGGTGTAAAAGGTCTCTTCTGTGAGAGGACCTAACTCAGGAGACTTGATTAAATGCCAATAGGAATTACATTATTTCAAAAGAGGGTACATGTTTATTTATACAACTTAAGTTTTTCGGCGTTATAAGGCCGAAGAAAATTACGCCCCCCGGCGTCCTGCAGGCGGAATGCTCCACCGGGCAACGCTTCTGTTACGAGGAATGGCCCGTTCCACTTCCGGGAGAACTTATATAGTCTCCCTTGGTCTATGAACTCGTTTTTTCGTAAGACCGGATCTCCCGTCTTGAAGGCCCGATGTTTAACTCGGGCATTGTAGTAGTGAGCGGTTTGCTGCTGATAAGCGGCTGCTCTGATTTGCGCTCGATCCCGCTTTTCTAACAAGATGTCCAAGTTGCATCGGAGCGCCAAAGTGTTGGCTGCATTGTCAAAGTATTCGATCCTATAACTGGGCAGTCCAATTTCCGCGGGGACCATTGCCTCGATACCGTAGAAGAGGCTGAATATGGTTTCTCCCTTGGGCGTTTTCTTCGATGTTCGCAATACCCATAACACCCATAGCAATTCCTCGACCCAGTCGCCTTGCCTTCCTTCCAAATAGGCTCTGAGACTACGGATGATGCCTCGGTTCGCTACCTCGGCCTTCCCGTTGCATTGAGGATGTACGACCGCGGCAAACTTCATCAATATGTGTAGTCGCTGCAAAACTCTTTGACTTTATAGTTTTCGAAGTTGGTCCCATGGTCGGTAACTATGCACCTCGTGATCCCAAATCGAGAAATTATATTGTTCTGCAGGAATCTTATCGTAGAGGTGGCGTCCGGTTTCCTGATGGGTACTGCCTCTATTCATTTCGTGAAGTAGTCCACAGTGACAAGGATGTATCTGTGCCAGCCCGTGCCGATGGGGAGTTGGCCTACCATATCCATCCCCCGTTATGCAAATGGCCAAGGGGAACTGAGTGGAGTTAGTTCGATGGCGGGGAGACAAGATATGCTGCCGAGGAGTTGGCAGTTCTTGTATTTTCTGACCAGCTTCTTGGCATCCTGGTGTATTCTCGGACAATAGTACCCTTGCAGTAGTTCCTTTTGGACCAGGGTTCAGGCCCCTTGATGTGCTCTCCCGACCCCTTCATGTATCTCACGCAGAACGTAATCGGCCTCGTAGGGGTCGATGCACCGGAGCAGAGGCTGAGTGTATGATTTCTTGTACAGGTTTCCGTTGCTCCAGATGAAATGGCGTACTTTGGCCCGAAGCCGGCGAGCTTCTCCTCGGTCTTTGGGAAGTACACCGTCCTTTAGGAACTCCACGAGAGGCTTTCCCTAATCCTAGCCTTCTTCCTGAGTTGTGTAGATCTGGAGTGTTGCCTCTCAGTCTTCCACGCTGGGCCTTGGCAAGACTTCGAAAAGGATATTTCTTTTATGGTTGGCCGAATAGGAAGAAGCGAGCTTGCTCAAAGCGTCGGCTTGGGTGTTCAAATTCCTGGGAATCTGCTCCACTTGGACTTCGTTAAAAAAATTTCGAAGCCTTTTTACTTCGGCCAGGTATTTTATCATGAGTGGCTCCCAGGGTTCAAAACGCCCGGTTACTTGGCCGACGACCGGTGCGGAGTCGCTACGAACTCTGATGGTCTTCAACCCTACCCCGGAGGCAATTCGCAGTCCTGCCGACAAAGCCTCGTATTCCGCGGCGTTGTTCGGTGCTCTAAACCCGAGCTTTAAAGAGTATTCTATTTCCGCCTCATCTGGGCCGTGGATTATCAAGCCAGACCCGCTCCCCTCCTCGGTAGAGGATCCGTCCACATAGAGCACCCAGTCCGGGATAGGGTCAGGTACCTCTTCGACCGAGGGACGTGGTTCGGGGCCCTGTGTTGTCATTCCTTCTTTAGCTGGAATAGTGCATTCGACAATGAAATTTGCTAACACCTGCGCTTTAATGGCTTGTCTGGGGCGGTATTTGATATCGAATTGGGACAATTCCCACCACCATTTCTCCAGACAACCTGACGACTCGGGGGAGGCGAGAATAGACCCTAAAGGTCGCTCGGTGAGGACGACGATTGTGTGCACTTGGAAGTAGTGTCGAAGTTTTCTAGAGGCGACGACAAGTGCCAGGACTATTTTCTCTATGGCCGGGTATCTTGTTTCTGCGTCCTTGAAAATATGGCTCATGTAGTAGACCAGCCTCTGTATGCCTTCGCATTCTCTGACAAGCACCGAGCCTGCAGCTTGGTCGGAGATGGCTAGATATAATAATAGCTCATCACCCTCGATCGGTCAAGTGAGTAGTGGGGGAGACGCTAGTGCACTTTGAGTTGTCCGAAAGCATTCCGGCATTTCTCAGACCATTCAAACTTAGGAATTTTCCTTATGGCTTTGAAGAAAGGGAGGCACTTCTCTCCAGATCTGGACATAAAGCGACTCAGGACAGCCACCCTCCCCATGAAGCGCATGATGTCAACATTGCTCTTGGGCGTTGCCATGTTGAGGATAGCGCTGATCTTTTCTGGGTTTGTTTTGATTCCTCGATGGGCAACCATGAACCCGGGGAACTTTCCATTGGTGACTCCGAACGGACACTTAGCTGGGTTCAACTTCATTTTGTACTTGCACAGGATGTCGAATGTCCCGCTGAGGTCTTTAGTGTGCCCTGCTGGAGAGACGGATTTTACGAGCATGTCGTCGACGTAGACTTTCATGTTTCTCCCAATCTGTGGTTTGAACAGTTTGTTGACCAGGCGTTGATACGTGACCCCAGCGTTTTTGAGTCCGAAGGGCATCACTTTGTAGCAGTATACCTCCCGATCCATGGTGAAGATGGTAAGTTCTTCGTCGGCCGGGTTCATCCGGATCTGATTATAATCAGAGAAAGTGTCCATGAAGCTCAGTAATTCATGGATGGCCGAACTGTCCACTAGCTGGTCTATTCGAGAAAGTGGTTAGTTGCCTTTGGAGCATGCCTTATTCAAGTCCGTGAAATCGACACACATGCGACATTTCCCATTCGCCTTCTTGACCATGATCACGTTCGCCAGCCAATCTGAGTAGTCTAGGTTCCTGATGAAGTTGGTTGCGAGCAATCAATCCACCTCATCTTCTATCGCCTTTTGTTTAACCGGCGCAAAGCTTCTCTTCTTTTGTCGGACGGGTCGGGCTTTCAGGTCAACCCCAAGCTTGTGGGAGATCACTTTGGGTTTGATCCCGGGCATGCCCCCTGGCGTCCAAGCGAATACGTCCGAGTTTCCTCGGAGGAAACGGATCAAGTCTTCGCGGTGGCCCCCTGTCAAGAGCGAGCCAATCTCGACTGTCCGGCCATCGACTCCTTCTAAGAGGGGAACTTTCGTCAATGCTTCCACTGGGGCGCCTCGAAGTTCCTTTTGGTCATCTCGTGTATCTAAGGACCCCTGGAAATTGTTAGGTCCACGTTACCTCTCCCGGTTCTTTCGGGGTTGCGGAAACGGTAAAAAACGATTTTTAGGGTGTTGGTAACATGGACTAGAAAACCCGAATCTTTGCTAAACAACACACTAGCAACAACTACGAGCTTTACCTACTCGGTTAGGGGGTTATACCTAGTCTTGAACTCCTTCTCTTCTTGTTGTTCACCTCCTTGCTAGCTCCTTTTAGTAGCTTGAATGGCTCCTCCTCCTCGTCTCCTCTTTGCCGAAGATAGATCCACCCGAGGGCCTCGAACTTGAGCTCCTACCTCAACCTTGAGGTAACTAAAGTATTAGGCTTGCTAGACCTTCAACCTTAGGATGAGTAGAGATGAGTTTTGGTGTTTTATCTTGAAGGCAAATGGTTCTCAACTCATGAGAGGGATTTTGCCTTGAGAGAGGAAGAGGATGAGAGCTATGGATGAGAGAGAAGATACAAGTAAGAATGATCAATTTTACAACCATGCTCTCATATTTTTAGAAAATGATAATAATAATAATAATTAACTATTTGTGAAGGTGAGTTGATGAATGACCATTATCATTTCATTCAATGAATGCTTTTGCAAAGAATAAGAAACATCTTTGAAAACAAATGATGATGGTCAACAAGTCCACTTTGGTCAACCGGTCAACAAAGTCAACAAGTCAACAAAAGTCAAGAATTCAACTCAACTATGGCACAATAATTGTTAACTAATATTATTAATCATATTTCCTATTCTCATTAGGGTTTGGAAAAAGACAACAGTCAACTGTGCATGCACACCCGTACCATAACCCTAATGAGAATCCTCTGCCTCTGTCTCAGTCAACTGTGCATACACACCCGCATCCGTGTTTCGAGGAACATGAATACAATGAGATAAAACCAATCCCAAAACATATACTAGGATCTAGCTTAAACCAAAGCCCGCTAGTAATAACTGTCCAGACACCAAACGTGCACAAGTGCGCGGATGTGAACAAACCCCGTCGCAAAACCATGCGACCTCTACTCTGTTTTGCCCAAAGGCGAATAACCCTCTATGTGGGACTCTAAAGACTCGACACTACGCTAGCAGTGGGGTTAACCACAGACCGCAAGCGGCACTAGCTGTACGTAACGGTCCCCAGGTAGATGCCGATAAGAAGACTGATAAGGTGAACCCATCCGAACTCCTACTGAGCCTGTATGTGACAATCCGCGTACAGTCCGGTCTGTTTGTCTGAGAATATCTCATGGCGGGCCTAGGGGGTGGTAAACGTCAGTCCCCTAATAGCGGTACAAGTCGTGTCGGAGTGTAGCCCAGAACACCCTGAGATAACACTGGAAACCCACCAGTATATCTCGCTTGCCCTGGCCAGGGACGACAATGTGTAATGGCTCTCCTAGACACAGCGCGATATCAACTCCCAATACCGGGAGAGACGAATCCTGTCTAACCGTCACTGCCTCCAAGTGCTTCGGGACTGCACCCAACTACTACCAGTTTGCACGACTCAGCAGAGCCGTGGTAAGGTAGTAATCAAAGAACAGTGGGAACACACTCGAGGAGAAGTGACAGTGTCAAGTCAGCGGACTAAGCTGTACTCATGTCACCTGGGAACTGTTAACTGACGATAGGTATAATACCAACCAACAGTCTCTGACGAGTCCTGTCTAGTGTACTCGTAACCTAACGAGCACCCGCATACACTAGTCTACTCCGGACTATCTCAAGTACGACGTACTGACGGCTGTGGGACAGACCGTCTCCCTGCTGGGATGAGAAGCGCATACGCTAGTCTACTCCGGAGTATCGATGCCCTGTCTCGATAGTCCTACGACTAGGGACCTGCATAAGAATGTGCTTGTGGATTACCCAGCCCCCACGAGTGTGATCGCCATCACAACGCCGGTAATCAAGCAAAGATCCTAAGGGCTCTACTAATGCGTATAGGCGATATGTTAAAAGAAACACATGTACACACATTGAAATAGAAACAAACCAAGTAGCATACTACTATTTTGAGCAAGATTGTGTATACAATGGTGAATATCCCAAGCTTCCATTAAGTAATATACAAACTAGTATGATACAGTAATGGCCTCTAGGGCATATACACTAACAAGCTCCCACTTGCACTAAGGCCATGTACTGGCGTATCGAAGACCTATCATCTCGATCAGCCGCTCGAACTGAGTCTGGAGCAAGGCCTTCGTGAATGGATCCGCCGTGTTGTCTTTTGTGTCCACTCTCCGTACCTCGATCTCCTGGCGATCAATGATCTCCCTGATCAGGTGATACCGTCTTAAGATGTGTCTGGATTTCTGATGGGACCTTGGTTCCTTCACTAAAGCTATAGCCCCATTGTTATCGTAATACAAAGGTATTGGGTCAACAATGGACGGAACCACCTGAAGTTCACTAATAAACTTCTTCATCCAGACCGCCTCTTTTGCGGCATCGCTTGCAGCAATGTATTCAGCCTCCATCGTCGAGTCTGCGACGGTATCCTGTTTGGAACTCCTCCAACATACCGCCCCTCCATTGAGGGTAAACACAAAACCCGAGACAGACTTGCTGTCATCTTTGTCACTCTGGAAGCTTGAATCGGTAAAGGACTCGACCCTGAGGTCTCCATTACCATAAACCAGGAACATCTCCTTAATCCTTCTTAGGTACTTGAGAATGTTCTTCACTGCCGTCCAGTGGTCCTCACCGAGGTCTGACTGATACCGGCTCACCATGCCCAGCGTGTAACCTACATCTGGTCTTGTACATAGCATCGCATACATTATAGATCCTACCGCCGAAGCGTAGGGTATAGTGCTCATGCGAACCCTCTCCTCGTCAGTCTTAGGAGACATCTTCTTGGAAAGGGTAATTCCGTGCAATGCCGGTATGTTACCACGCTTGGAATCCTCCATACTAAATCTCTTTAGTACGGTCTCTATGTACCTGGACTGCGAAAGTCCCAGTAATCTCTTGGATCTATCTCTGTAGATCTTGATCCCCAGAATGTACGAGGCATCACCCAGGTCCTTCATGGAGAACCGTTGTGACAAAAATAGCTTGACCGATTGTAGCATAGGAATGTCATTTCCTATCAAAAGAATGTTGTCCACGTATAAGACTAGGAACACGACAATTCGTCCTACAATCTTCTTATAGACACAAGGTTCATCTTCGTTCTTGATGAAATCAAATTCCTTGGTTGCCTCATCAAAACAAATGTTCCAGCTCCGCGATGCCTGCTTTAATCCATAAATGGATTTAAGCAACTTGCACACCTTCCCACTGCTCCCACTGTCTATGAAACCTTCTGGCTGATCCATGTAAACGCACTCTTCCAAACAGCCGTTTAGAAAAACCGTTTTAACGTCCATCTGCCAGATTTCATAGTCATGGAAGGCAGAAATGGCAAGTAGGATCCGAATGGATTTGAGCATAGCCACCGGAGAAAAAGTTTCGTCATAGTCCACACCAGGTCTTTGACGAAAACCTTTTGCAACGAGTCAAGCCTTATAGGTTTCCACCTGCCCATCTACACCAAGTTTCCTTTTGTAGATCCATTTGCATCCAACGGGTTTTACCCCAGGTGGAGCAATATCCAAGGTCCACACTTTATTGGTGTACATGGACTCCATTTCGGATTGCATTGCTTCCTGCCACTTATCAGAGTCCCTACTGATAATGGCCTGCCTGAAACTGGTAGGGTCATCTTCTTCCAAGATACAATCCTCTCGATCCCCGTCTATGAGAAAACCGTAGTATCTCTCGGGCGGATGAGAAATCCTACCTGATCTGCGAAGTGGCTGAGGTTCTGTTCCCCTCCGAATGGCGGCGCGACTGTGCGTCTCGCCTGAAATTCGGGGCAGATGCTAATTGGTGCTATCCGTCCACCTCTCCGAAGATGCCAAGTTGATTTATGGCACCGTACATCGAAGGTTTGAACGGATGCGTCTGATGTAGCAGACTTCGTTAGATTCTCCCTCGCTTGAGAGGTTTTTGATTGTGGGGACGCTCTTCCCTGCAGGCGCAAGCCCCTGCAGTTAATTACGCTACCGTATCGCGGTAACCACTTTCTTCTTCTCTAGATGGTCACTTCGTGTCGTGTGTGTTTGTTTTGTATTTTGTTACCTATGGATTGTATACGGAGACTGAGTTATGTCGTCGCCCGTAGGGCGTGGACTAATCCAAATCCGTATTATCTTAGATTTGGGTTTGGGGGTTTGGGTTTAAGGATACGTTAGCCTCATTTGAGACTAAGATCGACTTAAACGTTTGTTAAGGATACGTTAGTCTAGTTTTTTAGACTAAGATCAACTTAACGGGATCGTTTGGATCCAACAAGAGAGCAATGAAAGGGGGGCTCTGTTGTTTAATTTAGTGACGTTACGGTCGGTAGGTAGTTTAAGGACATTGCGGTCCATGGGTAGTTTAAGGACATTACGGTCCATGGGTAGTTTAAGGACATTGCGGTCCAATGTTAGATTTAAGACATTGCGGTCAAATGTTAGTTTTAAGACGTTGCGGTCAAGGTTAAGGACCTCGTAGTCCGTGGATTTAAGGACTCCACAGTCCAAAGTTAGTTTTAAGACATCTCGGTCAAGGTTAAGGACGTCATAGTCCATGGGTTTAAGGACTCCACAGTCCACAGTTAGTTTTAAGACATCTCGGTCAAGGTTAAGGACCTCATTGTCCATGGATTTAAGGACTCCACAGTCCAAAGTTAGTTTTAAGACATCTCGGTCAAGGTTAAGGACCTCATAGTCCATCAGTTTAAGGACCTCACAGTCCACAGTTAGTTTTAAGACATCTCGGTCAAGGTTAAGGACCTCATAGTCCGTGGATTTAAGGACTCCACAGTCCAAAGTTAGTTTTAAGACATCTCGGTCAAGGTTAAGGACCTCATAGTCCATGAGTTTAAGGACCCCACAGTCCATGTCAATGTGTGGTCATCAGGACCCGTCATCTCTTTGAAGACGTTGAGGAATTACAACGCCAAGTATCAAAGGAGTGAAGAGATGTACCCTTGAGCCGGGGTGGATTAAATAGTCTTTGGCCCAGTTTGGGATCAAGACCAATTAATTATGTTATGAGCCCATTAGCCCAGTTAAGTCTGAATTGAGGACTTATGGCCATCTTGGGCTAAGTCCAATCATGTCTGGAATATTGGCTTCCTGTTGGTCCATTGAAGGAGAGGCTTTGCCTCTGGCCATTTAGCCAATTGGGCCAATACCAAGTGTTAAACACTAAAGACCAATCAGTGTTGAACACTGGGAATGAGATTGACAAGTTAGTGTTTAACACTAAAAGATAGTTGATGTTAAACACCAGCAACAAGGCTTTCAAATTAGTGTTAAACACTAAAACAGATCAGTATTAAACACTCGCAACAGAGATCTCAAATTAGTGTTAAACACTAAGGTAATCAGTGTTGAACACTGCAAATAAAGTTCTTTGATTAGTGTTGAACACTAAGGCCAAACAGTGTTTTAACACTGGATTCAGGGGTTTCAATTTAGCGTTGGACGCTAAGGCAAGAGGGGTCACGTGGTAGCACGTGAGGGCGCCCTCCCTTCATTTGTTTTGCTGAGGATATCGCATCTTTTGGAGCATCACGTGCCATCACGTGACGGGTGTTTAAATCGAGTATGTTAAAGCCTCTGCCAAGGGTCATATGGGTCACGTGAGGCACTGCCTCAAAGGGGCTTTTCTATAGATCTTTTTGGGGGTCACGTGGTGACACGTGATCCTGTCTCTATGTATGTTTTAAAAGATCTGTTAATCCCTTTCAGGAATTAAATTCCTCGTAGGGTTGAACCCTGACAATAATTTTAGAGGAATTAAATTCCTATTTCCTTCTGAAGATTTATATTCTGGGATAGAGTTGAACTCTGAATTTTCTGTAGGAATTAAATTCCTCATATACGTGAGGAACCAAATTCTGTCACAGGGTTAAACCCTAATAAAAGCTTTAAGGAATTAAATTCCCATTCTCTGTTAAAGAATTATTGAGATTCTGTCATAGGGAACTAAGTTCTTAACTAGGGTTAAACCCTAATTCTATTTATTCTGAAGGAATTAAATTCCCATAATATAGGGTTAAACCCTAATTTTATGTTAAAGGAATTAAGTTCCTATAGTTCTGTGAGAATTAAATTCTCATGCTTTCATTCCCTCTCTATGCTTTGGATCTGCATGGCAAGATCTCAATCCATTGAGAATTAAATTCTCAACTCAAGGGGAGATGTGCACTTTACAGATCCTCCACCAAAGAGAGAACTATGTTCCTCTGTTTTTATATCAGAGTTAAACTCTGTTGAGAATTAAATTCTCTTTTTCTTTCAAAAAGCCTTCCCTTTATTACCTAGGGTTTTCTTTTGCAGAAGATCTCAATTTCTCCAAAGTATCAAGGCTCTCCTCTGTTTTTATGCCTCGATTCCTTTTTGCCTTTCTATCCCTCTCTCTCTATATATGTGTATGTATGTCTCTTGGCTTCTATTTATAGGAGAAGCAGCCGAATCAATTAGTTTTGGTGAATCTTTCATTGGGAGATTTGATTTGTATTCAACATTCGTTTTGGACCTTTGGATTATTAGGTGAATTTTATTCACCATTGGATTTTAAATCCAGAGATTCTCCTTTGTTGTTTCGGTTAGATTTTAAGGGGAAATCTTTCCAAGTTCGAGATTTTCCCATAGATAGATGATATTTAATCACCTTTAAATTTTTAACTTAATCGGTTGCTTTGGAAAAATTTAAGAGGTCTTTTCTTAGAATTTAATTCTGTTAATAGATAGGCTTTGAAAGCCGGTCACGTGCAGCCACGTGACCCTTGGTCACGTGCAGCCACGTGACCCTTGGTCACGTGTGGGCACGTGACCCCCTTGGAACGAGCCCTCTTCTTTCTTTCTGCGCTCTGCCTTCTGGTCGCTGCTTAGCTGTCACGTGCCACCACGTGACCCCTGGTCACGTGTGAGCACGTGACCCTCGTCTGGAGCCTTTTTCTTGATTTAACCGGAGAATGAGTCTGATGTTTTGAGCGTCACGTGCCAACACGTGACCCTGGTCATGTGGGAGCACGTGACCTCTTCTGAAGCCTTTTCCTTGATTTGATCAGGGAACCAATGTGCCTTTGCCGCTGCTTTTAAATGTCACGTGCCGACACGTGACCCTGGTCACGTGGGAGCACGTGACCCTTTCTGAACCCCTTTTCTTTAACTGGATCTGCCTTGTCGATAATTTTAGATGTCACGTGCCAACACATGATTGCTGGTCACGTGTAAGCACGTAACCCCTTTCTGAAGCCTTTTCCGTAGGCTTTCCTGATTTTAAATCAGGAAACAAATGCCCCCACAGCGTTGTTCTCACGTGTCCGCACGTGAGTGCAACGCTGTCACCTTTTGTGACCGTTGGATTCCTTTAGGGATTTAGGGAGATGAAACGTTTCCATCACTTCCTATAAATACCCATGTCTCTTCAGAAGAGCCTTCACTTTGCTCATCCTCTTATTTTGAGAACTTTTTCCCTTGAGAATTTAATTCTCGCTTCCAGAGCTTAGTTCTCTGTCTTGAAACAATCTTCAGAGTTTAACTCTGTTCAAGTGACCCTCTTCCTCAGGTAACGTTCTTGGACAAACAGTAAACTTTCACATTCCTTTGGCTTTTAAATCCAAAACAAGGGTTTTTACCCATTTCCAACAAAGAACCCATTTTTCTTTTCTTCAAGTTTTTCCATGAGAACAGAAAACCACCTAACCTTCAAATTGTAGATCTCTTAGGGTTTAGATGATCTTAGGGGAGATGATGATGGCGGTTCAACTCCATGGAATTCAATTCCATCCAAATGTTTCTGGGAATTTAATTCCCTTCTCTTAATAAGGAATTTAATTCTAATGAAGAACTCAGTTTCTTCACACGGAGGCTTCTTGGGGTCTCTTGACCCGAGGTTGTCCTTCTGCAATTAATGAAACAGGAGCTTTGTAATGATGTCTTCTGTGGGAATTTAATTCCTTTGATCCTGTTGGATCCATTGTAGAGCCCGAGACAGATCCTGTTGGGGGAATGTGTAGGGTTACATGAAAACCATTATTTATTTGATGGGGATATTCCCTCTGTTTTATTATAACTGCTTGGTCTCATTATTAATGAGCCGTCATCTTGATTCTGTGGGGGCCATGTGTTTTGTAGCTAATGGTCCCAGAAAAATCTATTGTTGCTTTCTTTAACTAGTCTTCATGTTCATGCATGGATATATATATCGCTGACTTTGCTTTTAACGGTCTTCTTTTATTGGATTTCAGGTGCGATGGCTTCTGTTCCATGCTTCCCTTTTCTCGCTCGGAAGCTGCTTTTCCTCAGTCACCATCTGATGAGGAAGCGATGGCGATGATCCGGCCCATGACCCGAATTGCACAAACCTTCTTCAATGGGGATCCTGGTATAGTCAGATTATTCAGGGCCGTCGGAGTTTTCTTTGCGCGGTACCGACGGAGCCCACTTTCCCATTCTTACCGATGGACCCTCCGAGAACGGTTTTTGCTGTGGAAATGCCCAACTGGACTCCAACGGGGAGGCTCGAACCATCGACGACCGGTATTCCGAACCGTCCGATCCCGGCCATAGATATCTTGGGGCGGCATATCTGCCAGGGTGAGGCCCACCCGTGGGGGCAAATTTATAAGATAGGGCTCACTCCTCGACACCCTACGGGCTACCTTCTCTGGGCTCGCTACATCCTTTCTGCCCATCGTGCGCAGCTGCAGAAAGTCGGGCTTTATTAAGAAATATACGCGTCACACTTCCATTATAAGTCCCCGCATGTTTAGTGGGTTAAGGCGTTTTTGAACCAATGGAATCTTCCCACCAACACTTTCATTCTAGGAGATCGCGAGGTCTCGATCTCTCTGGCGGAATTCTATGACATCTCGGGGTTGCCAATCACGGGTAGTCTGTATGAGGAATTGCTGCCTTCTGACGAGTACAATTTTGAACCCGAGCCCGCCCCAGTTGACGGCCTGGCTGCTGAGAATGCCGTCCGCCACAAGCGTCCCAGTTTAATCAAGGCGCTAGGTATCTTCGACCGATTATTCGCCGAATCCGAAGAGCAGGGTGTTACTTTCAAGAGCTTCATTGCTCGTTTCCTTCGCGAGGACGCCTTATCGAAGACAGCTCCGAAGTTTGCCAACATTGGAGACCCCTTCGGGTTCGGTCCGAAGAAGCTGCTGACCACTGAATCGGATTTACCTCAGTACTACATCCCTATTATGTCGCCGACATCTTTTGAATCCATTGCTGTTCCAGGCATGGACGACGAGACGTTCTTCGTGGGGTTTGTTAGTGTCTGGCTCAGTTGGTTTGTTATCCCCATGCATCGCCGCTTCATGAGAGCCTCGGTCATCTACCCGGCTCATCGTATTGCCGAGGGGACACGGTTGGCCATCGGCTTCCCGGCCTTGGCGCACCTTTATCATGGATTGGGCACCGCAGCTAATACCTCTACACCCGGCGTGGATGTAGTGAACTTCTCGCTTCATTATTTCACGTCCTGGGTCGAAATGCATGTGCTGGGGGCTTTCTCTATGCATCAGAGGCCCGCGTTTTACGACGCCTATCCCTTCCCGCGACTTATGCGATTGGTGGGTGCTTCTGCCGCTGACCCGACTCAATTCAGGGCTATTCGGGTGCTGATTTCTCCTCACGCCGCCGCTGGCGGGCTGGTTTTTAATGATCGAGTCTTGTCTACTCCCTCAGGTCCAGTTCAACAACTCTGGGACCAGTCGAAAGACAACGCACCTTCTTTGAAGCCCCGGGAGGCCGCGCATTTGTATACAATTAGACCGGGCTACTTGGTGTTTCGCCAGGACAGTGCAGCTCTTTTCATGCGGTACAATCCGCATCGATTCGCCCGACAGCTTGGATACGACCAGGGTGTTCCTTTCGAGGCTTTTATAGTCGCTCCGATCCCTTCGCTCGATGCCGTTCGCGATGCCGCTCATCATTTCATGAGGCTAAACACCGGCTCCCGTTTTATGGTCCCTGAAGCTGAGTACATGCCCCGGTGCGTGGGTGCGTTTACGGGTTGGTATCTTCATCGGATCAGCCCAATTATTCTTGAAGAGAGAAGGGTGCTTCTTGGTCACGATGCCCCTCCTCAGGTTCCGGGGGCTAAGCTGCGACCGAGGGTTCCGGTCCGCTTCCCTCTGAGGGAGATTGGCACCGCGCTCATTCCGGGGGAGTCAGGGGTAGACCTTACTCCAACAGCCAGTATGCCCTTGGGTTCCCGATCGCGGGGTAGACGGGCCCCAGTAGTAGCACCCCTGCCTGTGGCGGCACCGCCCCCTGTGGAGTCGACAATGGCGATGTCATCCTTGGTTGTGGCACCGAGCGAGAGTAATAAGGATGAGGGCGCCGAGGGCGATGTGGGCCGGCGCAGCCCTAAGGCTTCATGAGGGAGGAAGCGGTCATCCTCAGCGACCGGCTCTGGGTCTAAGCGGCGGAGGAAAGCGGCCACCAACCTGCTCGATTCTTTGGCAGAGTCTGAGCCTAATCTTGAAGACGAACCATTGGCCCTGCAAGAGTAAGACGGTGGACTTCTCTTCCCGAGTTCGGCCGATGAGGAGGCCACACAGTTGGCTGAAGCCATACGGTGTTATAAAGACGCGTCTCATAACGCCAAGGTTCCGAAGAAGTCCTATCCCGCTGTAATTTTTTTACGAAGACCCTTCGTGGATTCGGCGGCGATTTATCGGTCCTTTGGAGGAATGGGGGGAAAGGGCTCTGAAGCAGGCCGCTTCAGAAGACGCGGCGGACGCACTTTCTTTATGGACCGGCGGGCATGAGTCTACCCTTGAACCCCGACGAGCCCACCTCCTTGAGAAGGAGCAGCGACTTGAAGAAGCCATATTGAGGGCTTCTTTGCGTATAGGTACGTTGTGCTTCTTTTGTAGTCTTTCCGATTATTTATGCCCGTGCATATGTATCATTATTCTTATTCGAATCGTGCAGAATCTTCGACGCTGGGGGAGCTCTCTACGGGCCCATTAAAGCTAAAGCCCGCCGAAATTCTCAATGAAGCCTTGCTTGATGTGGAGGGGGCTGATGAGGCTGCTCCTCTCATGGTAGAGCCTCCAGCGGCGGTTCTCGATCAGGGAGCGCTTGCCCCTTTGGGGGAAGCTCCTTTGGAGGTCGCCGCCCCAATGACCCTTACTGAGGGCGGCTCAGAGGCTGGAAGAGAGGTAGTTAGGACCACTCTTCCTTTGTTGAATCCTGATGTTACGGTGGAGACCGTTGAAGCTGCTATCCCCCCGGCTCAGAATGGGAGGAGCGTTGAAGGTAACCCTCTGCGTTTTAATTTAGCAACCTTTTCATAGTCTAAACTCTTTTATCTTTCCCAGAATTGTGCGATCTGGCGGCCACTATCGCTGATCTGTCGCCTCGACAATCATTTCAGCGTTTATTGGAGATGGCAGCTCCGCAGGCGATCTCCCCTCAGCGTATTGTCCTTTCCTCCGGGCAAGGTTAGTGTCATTCGCCATTTTTTCTTTTACCATAGCATTGTTACTATTTCGCGAAATGACGTTGATGTCTCTTATAGTTTTGGAAGCTGACGATGAGGTCGAGGTCGTTGAAGGGCCAGGGAAACCTTCAGCTCCTACTTGCATAACTGTCGGTGAGTGACATTTTATTATAATCCCGTTCGTTCTGTGCTTAAGAATTTCGCTAACATTTGTCAAATTTGAACAGCCCTGCCAGTCTCCATGGCTTTGGAATCGCGCATCGTGATGCCGCCCGGCCCTTATGCTTTGCGGGCTTCAGAACGCTTGGCCCAATTGAGCCTCGTCTCCCTATCATCTTTCGTCGAGGAGCTCCGTGCTGGTAGCGCGACCACAGCCGAAGCGTTTGCCGCTGAAGCTAATGGCTCTCTTCCTTTTCTTGCCACCTATCATAGTGAGGAGGTGGTGCGGGCTTAGGTGGAGTTCTGTAGGAAGGTGGAGGCTTGTTTGCACGCACTTGAATGTTCACGCCTTTCCTCGGAAGCCGTGGCTGCAAAAGCGGAGTTGCGGGGTCTGATAGCTCGATGTGCGGCCAACATGACGTCATGCGAAAAGAGGCTTGGCCGCAAATTCTCGGAGAGGGAGTTGGCTTCTAAGGCGCTGAGCGAGCTTCAGGCCAGCCTCACAGCCAAAGCCAACAAAGCATACAAACTCTGGTGGGTGCTTCAGGAGTCCATAAAAGAGGTGGTGGCTCTCGATAAAGCTGCCACGTTCACTCGTGAGAGGGTCGAGGCTCATAAAGCCACCGAGAAAGAGCTCGAAGCTCGGCTTGCTTCGTATCAGGCTCAGCAAGCTCAGGCGGAGGCTCGTCTTCTGGAGATCTTGCGTCATGAAGCCGTGGCTCAGCAACAAAATGATGAGCTGGTAAAATTACTACACCGCCCGCCGGCTTGAGGACTTGTATCTTTTCCCCTTTTTTGTACATACTCATGGATGAGAGTATCTTTCTTTTTTTTGTTTCTTTCATGAATTGTACTTTGTATCCATTTCGGTTTATGAATAAAAGATACATTTTTCTTCTCAATGGTATGTCCCCTTTTTATTGAATGTATTCTGCGGATATTCTATCTTGATCTCCTTGCAGGACAGCGATGGCTCAGGATTCAGGGTTAAGATCTGCTTCCTAAGACTTTTGCATTTTATGAGCCACGAGGATCTCATAAAGAGTTTTTCTCCCGACAGGTCGAGAGGATCCCATAGGTGTCACGCCCCGCTTCCCAGAGTACGCAAGAATAGGCACGTAACATAGCCAACCATGCTACCTGTAGGTAGGAAGTATCCATCCACAGTCACATTACGGTTGTAAGGATATCAAGAACAAGATAATAAACTAATCTAACACATGTCCAAATCCATAATAACAAGAGTCAATAAACAATAAGTGCGGAAGCAAATGATCCAATACAATAATAGAAAGGTACGTCCCATAATGCGGGATCGCACCTGGAAATAAAATGCAATAAACGAACTAACCACTATAGAACTCACAAATCAGCCTGCTGGCTGAAGTACTCCTGCTCGGTCGTCGATAGTGGTAAGGAATCTGGGCCATGCAAAACCCAGACGTCAGCGCGTCATGTCAACCAAATAATATAATATAAACATGGTAATAAGCAATGCAGGTATGAACATGAATAAAGCAGTACTAAGAAATAACAGAGCAGGGTAATGTGCAGTGGTGACTAAGCTGTCCTATCAGGTTTCTACTCTATAGTCTTTGAAATCAATTGATGAATCGTCGATGTAACTCAATAGTATCCCGTGCGTGCCCGGGACCACGGTCAAGGTCCTCGGGGCTGAATCCGAGACGTGCCGCTAAGCAGTAAAAGGTAGCAAGATGGGCGAGTGATGTCAGCATCACCACTCCGGGGCTGGCCAAGCCCGTAAGACTGATCAGAACAAGTATCGAACTGTTGAGTTACAAGTCGGTTTCACCTTTGATTTCCCCATACCCCCAAGCTATGTATGTCAGGTCAGGTATTCAGTAGTCAAGGACTAATGCCAACACAAAATCAGGTAAAAGTAGGTCTGTCTGGATAGACAGCAGGAATGGTCAGGTTTTTCGGCATTAGGCATGAAATCAGGTAACAGGTCAGGTCACGTTTCAACAGGTTGAGTCGATATGTACAGGGTGTCATGTCCGGTGTATCAGTACATGTGTCAGGTGTATCAAGATCGGTCAATATGTAATGCAATCAAATGTATGCTGATAACTGGTATAGTAACGAATAAGGAACAGCAGCAGGAATAGCAAATAACAATATTATTCCATGTAAACACGGTGATACTTTGTATTCTCTTATTAACAGGTTCAAGCACCCTTGGGGTGCAATAATCACAGTGTAGCGCAATATTAATAACAGCAGGCAATAAAGATATAAGTGTGCGACTATTATCCTCTAAATAGTAAAATAATTAGCAGGTAGTTGTTATCAAGGTTACGGTGGCAAAATACGATTTAGGTGGCAGTATTATAATGTACCTCATATTTCGTCCAATGAGACAAGTAGCAATACTTAGTTAATATAGCAAGTTTGTGAGTCAAACATTTAATTAGTTTAACGTAGCATATAGCAAGAAATCTTGCCTCGACAGTTTCGCAAACCGGAAAGCACGGATGCAATATCGGCAGAAAACACGGGACGGGTGCACGGGCCACGGATCGAGTCCCAACAGCGAACAGCGGAACCACACGGACCAGAATACTTCGCTGGAGCGTCGGGTCCAAACGACGGCACGGCCGGAATCCGGCAAAAGTCATCGGCAACGAAGTTAGCAACATGATATACGTAACAAAGATCAGCGGGGGGGGTCTAGAACAAAAGGAAAGTAAAGGGATGCTTACCGGGAGAACCAGGGGGCAACTACGACGGGCCCGACGGTGATGGGCGCGCCGGCGGCGAACAGGAGATGCGGCGAGGGCTGGAGTTTTCTTGTTCGCTGGAAGGAGGGTGGTGCTGTGCGATGAGGGGAGGTAAGGGCCGGGTTCTGGTCGCAGGGAAGAGGGGGTGGTCGGAGGTGGCGCGGGTGACGTCGACGAGGGTCGACGGCACGTTTTCCGGCGACCCGAGGGTTGGTGATAGGGTCGGGCTCGGGTTCTGGTGGTCCGGCGAGGGGAGGAGGAAGGCGACGACGAGGTCGGGACGAGGAGGAAGAGAGGGAGTCGCAGGCGTCGTTGGTGACGAGAGGCGGCGTCGACGGCGAGATCTGCGGCCGGGTGATGTCGTCGGGGTGGGTTTGCAGGTTATGGAGGAGGGAGAACGGAGGAAGGAGGGGCAGAGGAGGACGGGGTTGCGGCGTAGGCAAGGGTGCTGGTCTCGTCGGCGCGGGGACTGCGGCGGCGGCGGCGACGGCGACGAGCGGCTAGGGTTCGACGGGGTTCGAGGTTTTATCTCGTGAGGGGGAAGATGAATAGGGGCGGCTGCATGATATATATATATATATAGGAAGAGAGAGAGAGAGAGAAGTTGTTAGAGAGAGAGAGAGAAAGAGAATAGAGAGAGACAGAGAGAGATAGAGAGGGAAAGGGGGGCCCACGAGGGTAAAGCCCTCGTGATGATTGGCTGGGGAAAATTGTGGGTTTAGATTTAAAAGATTTTAGGGATTTAAATCGTTGATTTAGATAACAGTAAACATATATATAGTTTAATATATTTAGTTAAATGGGCATTTTCGGCGCTAAATGAAACATTTCCAAATCGCGCCCGGGTTGCGCCCAAATGTTCCAAATTCAAATTATAGGATTTTAAGCAAGTTCCAAATTTTGAAAAGGGATGTTTAATGATTAAAATGCATGCCCCCAAGTCGGACACTTGCACGCGCGCGTAGACGTCCAAACTTGCCCGTTTCGCCGAATGGGACGAAATCTCGACACGCGGACGCTACCACGCGACTAGTGGCGACGAGTAGGCCAACATGGACATTTTTAATTTCATTTTCGGTGTTAAAATTTGTTATGTGCCAAAATGATTTAACCGGTTAAAATTTAGCAATAAGGACCAAACCATTAGGATAATCGAAATGAGCAATGTATAACACTCAACTAGAACCAGAAATAGTATAATTGGGCCCGGGTGTTACATCATACCCAACTACAAAAGAATTTCGTCCTCGAAATTCCGAGAATACAAGATAGCTAACTACTGGAAAAGGTGAGGAAATTTCTGCCGGATCTCGTCTTCTCGCTCCCAAGTGGATTCTCCATACGATCGATTACCCCAAGAAACTAGCACAAGAGGGATAACCTTGTTCTTAAGAACCTTTTCTCTTCGATCCTTGATTTCAACTGGTCGCTCCTCAAAAGTTAGGTCCTCCCGTACAGTCAACTCCGAATAATACAAGACATGAGTCTCATCATGAACATATCTCCGTAGTTGAGACACATGAAACATATCGTGCACTCCTGCCAATGACTGTGGTAACGCCAAACGGTACGCTACCTCTCCAACACGCTCCAATATCTCGAAGGGTCCAACGAATCGAGGACTGAGCTTTCCCCGACTTCCAAAGCGAATCACCCCTCTAGTCGGTGATATCTTCAGGAATACCAAATCACCCACGGCGAACTCTAGAGGTCTTCTTGACGTGTCAGCCCAACTTTTCTGTCTGTCTTGAGCTGCCTTTATATGCTCCTGATTGTATTCACCTTCTCGACTGTCTGTACCACCAAATCTGGTCCTAGTAACCTTCGTTCACCAACATCATCCCAACAAACAGGTGAACGGCACTTACGACCATACAATGCTTCAAACGGAGCCATCCGAATAGTCGCTTGGAAGCTGTTATTGTATGAAAACTCCACCAGGTGTAGATGATCTTCCCAAGAACCTTTGAAGTCCAACATGCACGCCCTTAACATATCTTCAAGGGTCTCGATCGTTCTTTCCGATTGTCCATCAGTCTGAGGATGATAAGCTGTGCTAAACTTCAATCGAGTCCCCAAACTTTCTTGTAAACTCCTCCAGAAGTGCGACAAGAACCGAGTGTCCCGATCGGACACGATGCTTACCGGTACTCCATGCAATCTCAAAATCTCCTGCATGTACCGCTCTGCCAAAGTCTCCGTCGATTGACCAACCCGAAAAGGAATAAGGCGAGCTGCCTTGGTCAACCGGTCGACAATCACCCATACTGCATTGTTGCCCTTTGGACTCCGCGGTAAAGCCGTCACGAAATCCATGGTTATATGTTCCCACTTCCACTGAGGAATCGGAAGTGGTTGCAACAAACCAGCAACCCTTTAGTGTTCAGCCTTGACTTGCTGACACACCAAGCACTTAGCCACGAAGCAATCAATCTCTCGTTTCATACCTTCCCACCAGAAGTGCTGTCGAATATCTCGGTACATCTTTGTCCCTCCTGGATGTACAGGGTAAGCTGAACTGTGTGCCTCCTTCATAAGTACTTCACGCATACCCCCTTTTGGCACGCACACACGGCTACCATACCTCAACGAACCATCTTCATGGACCAATAAATCGGTTCGCAGTCCAACTTCAACCTGCTCTCGAAACTTTTGCAGTCTAGGATCCTGCGATTGTGCCGCTTTAATCTTCTCAACTAAGGACGACTGTACTTGCAACTGCATCAACTGTCCCGTAGCATGTGGTAGCACAACCTCCAAGTCAAATCTCTGAAAATCCGCAATGATCTCCTTTTGTGCGGTCAAAACCTGAATTGCTGGTAACCGACTTAGCGCATCTGGCACGACGTTAACTTTTCCCGGATGGTACTTAAGGTCAAGGTCGTAGTCGGCCAACAGTTCCAACCATCTGCGTTGCCTCATGTTCAACTCCTTCTGAGTGAATACATACTTCAAACTCTTGTGATCTGTAAAGACTTCGACTCTCTCGCCCAAAAGGTAGTGTCTCCAAATTTTCAGGGCGAAGATCACGGCTGCAAGCACCAAGTCATGAGTCGGATAATTCTTCTCATGAGTCTTCAGTTGTCTTGATGCGTAAGCGACGACCTTCCCATTCTGCATCAAAACACATCCCAATCCCTTTTCCAGATGCGTCGCTGTGAATCACCAGTCCTCCTGAATTATCCGGTACGGTCAGTATAGGGGCGGTTATCAACTTCTGCTTCAACGTCTCGAAGGCCAATGCACAACCATCCGTCCAAACAAACGGTACCTCCTTGCGCGTAAGCTTGGTTAACGGCTCTGCCAAACGAGCGAAGTTCTCCACAAATCTCCTGTAGTATCCGGCGAGTCCAAGAAAACTTCTTATCTCCGCAACATTCTTTGGAATAGGCCAATCTCGAACTGCTGCAATCTTTTCGGGATCGACGGCGATTCCATTGCCCGACACGACATGCCCCAGAAACTTCACTTCTTCCAGCCAGAATTCGCACTTACTCATCTTCGCGAATAAATTTTCCTGACTCAGCGTCTGCAGTGCGATCTTTAAATGCTCAGCATGCTCCTCCGGACTCTTCGAGTATACCAGAATATCGTCAATGAATACCACAATAAACTGGTCCAGGTATGGTGAAAAGACCCTGTTCATCAAATCCATGAATATTGCCGGCGCATTCGTCACTCCGAAGGGCATCACTAGATACTCGAAATGTCCATATCGAGTTCGAAACGCCGTCTTGCAAATGTCTTCTGCTTTTACTCGGACCTGATGATATCCTGATCGCAAGTCCAGTTTCGAGAATACCCTCGCGCCACTAAGCTGCTCAAAAAGTTCTCCGATGCGAGGGATCGGGTACTTGTTCTTAATAGTCACCCGATTCAATTCTCGATAATCAATGCACATCCTTCTCGTGCCATCCTTCTTCTTTACTAAAAGAACTGGAGCTCCCAAGGTGAGTTGCTGCTTCGAATCCATCCCTTCTCGAGTAATTCACCCACTTGTTTCTTACTCCTTCCAATTCCACTGGTGCCATCGGATAATAAGATTTTGATACGGCCACTGCACCAAGACTGAGGTCGATCGCGAACTCCACGTCTCGCTTCGGCGGTAAGCTCGATATAACTTCAAATACGTCCATAAAATCGCGAACAACTGCCGGCTCTTCTTTACTATCAACTTCCATAGCTGCAAGAACACTGTTTGTCGGCCTAGCCCTAAACTCGACTGGCCCGACAGAACTGCTTCCTTACCGCAACTGCTGTCTACATTGTTGGCCGCAAAAGGTCCAGCGAGACTACTGAGTCTCGTCCATTCTGCTGCATGCGCGTTCATGGCGCTCCATTCTGCCTTAGTCCGATGAACTTCTCTTTCATTTCCTCCCGTGCAGTCCGCGGAAAGAATTTCTCCAGGAAACTTTTAGAGAAAACAGCCCAACTGATTGGCTTGGGCAAGCGGGTCTCCTCCACGAGCCATCACTCTCGGCGTAATCCACTAGCTGAAAGCGCACCACAACCACTCTCTTGTCCTCTGGGATTTGTGCCGCAATCAGCAAATTCTCCGTGTCACTAGCCTCTGCTCGGCTGGTAACAGCTCCTTTAAACCAGTAAATGTAGACGGACCCAAAGTCTGAAATCTGCTACGGTCCTTACTCGTTCGACTGGTCTAGTTCCATCGTTGTTTACAGACTGCTGAACGATCTTCAAACCTTCCTGAAACGAATCTGTTGTTGCTGGATCAGCTCAGTCTGTCTCTTTGATTTCCAGCATTCCTCTTACCACTCCAAGCATGGCAGCTTCGTTCACACGCCTCCGGTACGTCTTCAACCTCTTACCTGTCATAATCCTGAACTCAAAACACCCAACATTAGCATGATGATAGATTCCGAATGTGGATCGAGGCTAGAACTCCAAGATACTTAAATAGAGTACTGCATTGTGACTATGCCGCGGTATCATAGCCACAATTACTTAACTCCATCCAAGTCGCCTAAGTCCTAGAGATAACAAGAAATTAGGTTTTCGAGTTGACAATGCAAAGTAAGTTTGCATGTCGACATGATCCGGAAGAATGATTCAAGGATGGTAAAACGGTCAAGGTGGCAGGACATGTTTCCTAAACACGGGTATTCTGATTCGTGTATTGGGTACAATACCCAACTACAAAATAATCAACCCGACTAACCTGCGGCTCTGATACCAAAAGAACCATGTCACGCCCCGCTTCCCAGAGTACGCAAGAATGGGCACGTAACATAGCCAACAATGCTACCTGTAGGTAGGAAGTATCCATCCACAGTCACATTACGGTTGTAAGGATATCAAGAACAAGATAATAAACTAATCTAACACATGTCCAAATCCATAATAACAAGAGTCAATAAACAATAAGTGCGGAAGCAAATGATCCAATACAATAATAGAAAGGTACGTCCCATAATGCGGGATCGCACCTGGAAATAAAATGCAATAAACGAACTAACCACTATAGAACTCACAAATCAGCCTGCTGGCTGAAGTACTCCTGCTCGGTCGTCGATAGTGGTAAGGAATCTGGGCCATGCAAAACCCAGACGTCAGCGCGTCATGTCAACCAAATAATATAATATAAACATGGTAATAAGCAATGCAGGTATGAACATGAATAAAGCAGTACTAAGAAATAACAGAGCAGGGTAATGTGCAGTGGTGACTAAGCTGTCCTATCAGGTTTCTACTCTATAGTCTTTGAAATCAATTGATGAATCGTCGATGTAACTCAATAGTATCCCGTGCGTGCCCGGGACCATGGTCAAGGTCCTCGGGGCTGAATCCGAGACGTGCCGCTAAGCATAAAAGGTAGCAAGATGGGCGAGTGATGTCAGCATCACCACTCCGGGGCTGGCCAAGCCCGTAAGACTGATCAGAACAAGTATCGAACTGTTGAGTTACAAGTCAGTTTCACCTTTGATTTCCCCATACCCCCAAGCTATGTATGTCAGGTCAGGTATTCAGTAGTCAAGGACTAATGCCAACACAAAATCAGGTAAAAGTAGGTCTGTCTGGATAGACAGCAGGAATGGTCAGGTTTGTCGGCATTAGGCATGAAATCAGGTAACAGGTCAGGTCACGTTTCAACAGGTTGAGTCGATATGTACAGGGTGTCATGTCCGGTGTATCAGTACATGTGTCAGGTGTATCAAGATCGGTCAATATGTAATGCAATCAAATGTATGCTGATAACAGGTATAGTAACGAATAAGGAACAGCAGCAGGAACAGCAAATAACAATATTATTCCATGTAAACACGGTGATACTTTGTATTCTCTTATTAACAGGTTCAAGCACCCTTGGGGTGCAATAATCACAGTGTAGCGCAATATTAATAACAGCAGGCAATAAAGATATAAGTGTGCGACTATTATCCTCTAAATAGTAAAATGATTAGCAGGTAGTTGTTATCAAGGTTACGGTGGCAAAATACGATTTAGGTGGCAGTATTATAATGTACCTCATATTTCGTCCAATGAGACAAGTAGCAATACTTAGTTAATATAGCAAGTTTGTGAGTCAAACATTTAATTAGTTTAACGTAGCATGTAGCAAGAAATCTTGCCTCGACGGTTTCGCAAACCGGAAAGCACGGATGCAATGTCGGCAGAAAACACGGGACGGGTGCACGGGCCACGGATCGAGTCCCAACAGCGAACAGCGGAACCACACGGACCAGAATACTTCGCTGGAGCGTCGGGTCCAAACGACGGCACGGCCGGAATCCGGCAAAAGTCATCGGCAACGAAGTTAGCAACATGATATACGTAACAAAGATCAGCGGGGGGGATCTAGCACAAAAGGAAAGTAAAGGGATGCTTACCGGGAGAACCAGGGGGCAACTACGACGGGCCCGACGGTGATGGGCGCGCCGGCGGCGAACAGGAGATGCGGCGAGGGCTGGAGTTTTCTTGTTCGCTGGAAGGAGGGTGGTGCTGTGCGATGAAGGGAGGTAAGGGCCGGGTTCTGGTCACAGGGAAGAGGGGGTAGTCGGAGGTGGCGCGGGTGACGTCGACGAGGGTCGATGGCACGTTTTCCAGCGACCCGGGGGTTGGTGCTAGGGTCGGGCTCGGGTTCTGGTGGTCCGGCGAGGGGAGGAGGAAGGCGACGACGAGGTCGGGACGAGGAGGAAGAGAGGGAGTCGCAGGCGTCGTTGGTGACGAGAGGCGGCGTCGACGGCGAGATCTGCGGCCGGGTGATGTCGTCGGGGTGGGTTTGCAGGTTATGGAGGAGGGAGAACGGAGGAAGGAGGGGCAGAGGAGGACGGGGTTGCGGCGTAGGCAAGGGTGCTGGTCCCGTCGGCGCGGGGACTGCGGCGGCGACGGCGACGAGCGGCTAGGGTTCGACGGGGTTCGAGGTTTTATCTCGTGAGGGGGAAGATGAATAGGGGTGGCTGCATGATATATATATATAGGAAGAGAGAGAGAGAGAGAAGTTGTTAGAGAGAGAGAGAGAGAATAGAGAGAGACAGAGAGAGACGAAGAGAGATAGAGAGGGAAAGGGGGGCCCACGAGGGTAAAGCCCTCGTGATGATTGGCTGGGGAAAATTGTGGGTTTAGATTTAAAAGATTTTACGGATTTAAATCGTTGATTTAGATAACAGTAAACATATATATAGTTTAATATATTTAGTTAAATGGGCATTTTCGGCGCTAAATGAAACATTTCCAAATCGCGCCCGGGTTGCGCCCAAATGTTCCAAATTCAAATTATAGGATTTTAAGCGAGTTCCAAATTTTGAAAAGGGATGTTTAATGATTAAAATGCATGCCCCCAAGTCGGACACTTGCACGCGCGCGTAGACGTCCAAACTTGTCCGTTTCGCCGAACGGGACGAAATCTCGACACGCGGACGCTACCACGCGACTAGTGGCGACGAGTAGGCCAACATGGATATTTTTAATTTCATTTTCGGTGTTAAAATTTGTTATGTGCCAAAATGATTTAACCGGTTAAAATTTAGCAATAAGCACCAAACCATTAGGATAATCGAAATGAGCAATGTATAACACTCAACTAGAACCAGAAATAGTATAATTGGGCCCGGGTGTTACAATAGGTGTAAGTTCTTCTTAAGAATCGTGAGGATTCTTAAGCGGGTTTTTCCTTGAGAGTCGTAAGGATCTCACAAGAGAGTTTTTCTTCCTTACAGGTCATGAGGACCTGCAAGTGCTGGATGTGGTCACCCTTGTCCGTGTTTCACGGAGTCAGGGGTTTCTCTAGGTATCGTAGTTTAAAGACGTCGCGGTCAAGGTTAAGGACCTCATAGTCCGTGGATTTAGGGACTCCACAGTCCGATGTTAGTTTTAAGACATCACGGTCAAGGTTAAGGACCTCATAGTCCATGGATTTAGGGACTCCACAGTCCGATGTTAGTTTTAAGACATCACGGTCAAGGTTAAGGACCTCATAGTCCGTGGATTTAGGGACTCCACAGTCCGATGCTAGTTTTAAGACATCACGGTCAAGGTTAAGGACCTCATAGTCCGTGGATTTAGGGACTCCACAGTCCGATGCTAGTTTTAAGACATCACGGTCAAGGTTAAGGACCTCATAGTCCGTGGATTTAGGGACTCCACAGTCCGATGCTAGTTTTAAGACATCACGGTCAAGGTTAAGGACCTCATAGTCCGTGGATTTAGGACTCCACAGTCCGATGCTAGTTTTAAGACATCACGGTCGAGGTTAAGGACCTCATAGTCCGTGGATTTAGGGACTCCACGGTCCGATGTTAGTTTTAAGACATCGCGGTCAAGGTTAAGGACCTCATAGTCCATGGATTTAGGGACTCCACAGTCTGATGCTAGTTTTAAGACATCACGGTCAAGGTTAAGGACCTCATAGTCCGTGGATTTAGGGACTCCACAGTCCGATGCTAGTTTTAAGACATCCCGGTCAAGGTTAAGGACCTCATAGTCCATGGATTTAGGGACTCCACAGTCCGATGTTAGGTCGCAGGGACCCGTCACCTCTTTGAAGACGTTGAGGAGTTACAACGCCAGGTATCAAAGGAATGAAGAGATGTACCCTTAAACCAAGGCAGAATCCGTAGGGAATCGGGGTGGTTGATCGTTAGTTTTAAGACATCACGGTCGAGGTTAAGGACATCATAGTCCGTGGATTTTAAGGACTCCACAGTCCGGTGTTTGCTCTGGATGCTTCACACGGGTTCACTGTCGTGCTTGGCGAGGACCAGGCTCCGCTCTGGGCGTTTTCCGCGGGGTCAAAGAGTGACGTTATCCGCGTTCCACGTAACCAGGAATTTTGCACTAGATGCTTCACACGGGTTCACTGCCGTGCTCGGCGAGGACTAGGCTCCGCTCTGGATGCTTCACACGGGTTCACTGCCGTGCGCCGCAAGGACCAGGATCCGCTCTGGGCGTTTTCCACGGGGTCAAAGAGTGACGTTATCCGCGTTCCACGTAACCAGGAATTTTTCACTAGATGCTTCACACGGGTTCACTGCCGTGCTCGGCGAGGACTAGGCTCCGCTCTTGATGCTTCACACGGGTTCACTGTCGTGCTCCGCGAGGACCAGGATCCGCTCTGGACGTTTTCCACGGGGTCAAAGAGTGACGTTATCCGCGTTCCATGTAACCAGGAATTTTGCACTAGATGCTTCACACGGGTTCACTGCCGTGTTCGGCGAGGACTAGGCTCCGCTCTGGATGCTTCACACGGGTTCACTGCCGTGCTCTGCGAGGACCAGGATCCGCTCTGGGCGTTTTCCACAGGGTCAAAGAGTGACGTTATCCGCGTTCCACGTAACCAGGAATTTTGCACTAGATGCTTCACACGGGTTCACTGCCATGCTCGGCGAGGACTAGGCTCCGCTCTGGATGCTTCACACGGGTTCACTGCCGTGCTCCGCGAGGACCAGGATCCGCTCTGGACGTTTTCCACGGGGTCAAAGAGTGACGTTATCCGCGTTCCACGTAACCAGGAATTTTGCACTAGATGCTTCAAACGGGTTCACTGCCGTGCTCGGCGAGGACTAGGCTCCGCTCTGGATGCTTCACACGGGTTCACTGCCGTGCTCCGCGAGGACCAGGATCCGCTCTGGACGTTTTCCACGGGGTCAAAGAGTGACGTTATCCGCGTTCCACGTAATCAGGAATTTTGCTGATTGTATCCGCATTTCACGGGATGGAGGTTTGACTGTTGGCGATATGTATACCACCGAGCCATGGAACTGGGAGTTGCCGTTGTTCCGCTTAGCTTAGAGTTGTGTCCGTTGTTACGAGACGAGTGTTGAAACGATCTCCAGGTCGTTCGCGGCCTGTCGAGATTTGGCTTCTTCTTTTAATGAAACCTGGGGGAGACGTATTATCCCTTTTTGTTTACGCCCTTGGATTGTGTACAGGGTGTGATGGAACATCACCTGTAGGGCATAAATTGAAACCCTTTTTTTTATTTTATTTCATTTTCCGCGATGCTCTATCATTTCAGCTTTTATATCGCGGAGGTCGCGATTGCCCCATCATTTCGGCTATTTTTCACGGTGCCCAATCATTTCGGCTATTTATTTATTTTCTGCTCGCTGCTTTTTATTGCGAGTTGCCCCATCATTTCGGATATTTTTCATGCATACATTTGTACTTGCTGCTTTTTATTGCAAGCTGCCCCATCATTTCGGCTATTTCGTATGCATGCGTGGCTTGCTAGCATTTTCGCCGCAAGCTTGGATTTTAGACACCGATTTCAGCATCAGCACCGCTACAACTGGGATGTTGCCAGGAGCGAATCATCATTTGCCTCTGTCGATGTTGAACAAAGGTGGCTTAGCAAACAGGGTTAAGGGTCCTGTCGACCAAGGCTTTTGACTTCATGAGCCGTAAAGGTCCCACAAAGGTATTTCTCCCTACAAGTCATGAGGATCTTGTAGGTGTATTTTCTCCCTAGGGATCGTGAGGATTCCTAAGTGTATGTTACTCTGTAAGTCGTAAGGATCCTACAAGAGAGTTTTCTCCTTATAAGTCGAGAGGAATTATAAGGGTTGTTCACCATATGGACATGTCCCTAGTCACGGGTATGACTTTGCTGGGGAAATGTTTATTCGCGCCCGTGGATTGTATACAAGGGTCAGTATTGAGCCACTTGTAGGGCAATATCGAAGGTTGTGGGGGATTTGCTTAAGAACAGGTTTAGGTTTCTGTAACTTAAGACTTTCAAGTCTTATGAGCCGTGAGGGTCCCATAAGAGAATTCTCCTTACGAGTCGTAAGGATCTCGCAAGTGTATTTTCTCCTTAGGAATCGTGAGGATCCCTAAGTGTGTCGTTCCCTTGTGATTCGTAAGGATCTCACGCGGGTGGTTTCTCCTTACAAGGTCGAGAGGATCTTGTAAGTGTCTTTTAACGAGGTTGCGCCCTTTCGGGTTTTCACAAACACTCGCCGGTAGTCCTGCTGTTTTTACTCACGGAGCCCTTTCGGGTTTTCATCCGTGCCCCTTTTGCTTATGGACATACCGTTTTTTTTATTCTTTTTCTCTTTTTTTTTTACAAGGTCGCGCCCTTTCGGGTTTTCACGAACACTTGCCGATAGCCCTGCTGTTTTTACTCACGGAGCCCTTTCGGGTTTTCATCCGTGCCCGTTTTGCTTATGGACATACCGTTTTTTTTTATTTTATTATATTTTTTTCTTTTTTTTTTATTCATCTTGTCAGCCTAAGGATGCTACGGTAGTAGTTTAGGGACGTTTCGGTCCGTCGTTAGTTTAAGGACGTTTCGGTCCGTCGTTAGCTTAAGGACGTTTCGGTCCGTCGTTAGTTTAAGGACGTTTCGGTCCGTCGATAGTTTTAAGGACGTTTCGGTCCGTTATTAGTTTAAGGAAATTTCGGTCCGTCATTAGTTTAAGGACGTTTCGGTCCGTCGTTAAGGGGAAGGTCGGCTACTGCTTATAAGGTCTGAGCTTAGGAAGATAGCGAGCGGACATAGTCGTCGTCATCTATCATTGACCTAGGCTGTGGCTCATTAAGCGTAGTATTTCTTTAGGAAAAGGCCGTTTATTGGCCTGAAAGGCCTTTCACCGTGCATGTCCATGAGTAGATAGGCTCCACCCTGGTAGACTTTATCTATGACGTACGGGCCTTCATAGTTCGGCTCAAATTTTCCCCGCTTGGCACGATTGGGGATCATAGGTCTTTTGACCACTAGTACGAGTTCGCCTTGGCGGAATGTCCTCGGCCTGGTCAATCTTTCATATGAGCGCGTCATCTTTGCTTTGTAGGCCTCTAGATTTTGTTGCGCTATGAGCCGGGTTTCATCGAGGGCATCGAGCTCCTCAAGCCGAAGGTGAGCATTTTCTTCATCCGTCAGCTCGTAGTGGACTGCCACTCGTAGAGAGGGTAACTCTATCTCGAGGGGGAGCACTGCTTCCGTCCCAAATACCAACGCGTACGGCGTTGTGTTCGTGGCTGTCTTAAATGTAGTTCGATAGGCCCAAAGGGCCTCTTGTAGCCTCTCATGCCAGTCCTTCTTATTTCGGGACACCGTCTTTTTTATGATCTTTGTCAAGGCCTTATTGAAGGCCTCGGCCAGACCGTTAGCTCGTGGATTGTAGACTGAAGAATATCTCCAGTCTATATTGTGCTGCTGCGCGAAGCGGCTAATCTTATGGCTTCTGTAGGCTGGCCCGTTATCGGAGATAATTCGCCGTGGGGTTCCAAACCGATAGATGACGTGCGTCTTGAAGAAGTGGAGGATATTCTCTATCTTCACTTCCCTCAACGGTACTGCTTCCGCCTATTTGGAGAAGTAATCAGTCATCGCCAGGATGAAACGATGTCCCATGGACGATGCTGGTTCAATGGGGCCTACTATGTCAGTCCCCCACATTTCGAATGGCCAACTAGCCACCGTTGGATATAGTGGATTCGGATGTTGGTGGATGAAATCCCCATGGATTTGGCATGAGTGGCATTGCTTCGCATACTCGAGGCAGTCCTGGATCATTGTGGGCCAGTAGTAACCCATCCGTTTAATTTTTAACTTCATCTTCGGGCCCGCTTGGTGAGAACCGCAGAGTCCGTCATGAACCTCTTGAACGACTCTTTCTGCTTCGTCCGGTCCTATACATCTTAGCCACAGAGAATCAAACGACCTCTTATACAGAGTATCATTGACGAAAGCGAAAGATAGAGCTCGTTTCATGAGCTGATGTCTTGAGGACGCTCCTTCGGGCATTCGGTGGGACTTAAAGTAGTCTATGAAGACTTCCCTCCAGTCCTCAGCCTTCTTACGGTCTTTTATTTGTAGGGTCGTCTGCTCAGTCGCTCCCTTTTCTTCGTATGATTCCGGGGATATTTCTGCCGGGGTGAGCACTCGACGGCTTTGCACCATGATTTTGACGTCATCGAGGTTCTCGCCAGCCAGTTCTTTAGCGAGCTTAGCTAGCGCATCTGCTTTGCTATTTTCCGCACGTGGTATACTTTCCAAAGTGTAGGAGGGAATTTGGGTCAACAGTTGTTGCACCTTTTCACCGTATTTCACCAATTCCGGTTTGCACGTTTGGTAGTCGCCGTTTACTTGACTAACGACCAGCTGGGAGTCCCCGTATATAAGGAGGTCTTCAATTCCCATGTCAATGGCGATCTCGAGGCCCGCTATCAAAGCTTCGTATTCGGCTTTGTTGTTTGTCCTCGATTCCGTTAAGGAGAAAGCAAAGCGCATTATCCCTCCTTGTGGGGTTACGAAGATAAGGCCTACTCCCGATTTGATTATGGGGGTACATTGTTTGCGCTTCTTCATGGAAGATGCCCCGTCAAAATAGAGTTCCCATCGGGTATCACCGCCGCCGATCGCATCGAATGCATGTTCGTCCGGCAAATCGCAGTTCAGAGGAGAACCAGCAGGTACTGGATGCTCAGCAAGGAAGTCGGCAATGGCCTGGCCTTTCACTGCCTTAAGAGGTCGATACGTTATCGATAACTCCATCAGGAGTAGAGCCCATTTAGCGAGTCGACCCGTCAATATAGCCTTTGACATCAAATATTTAAGGGGGTCCACCTTCGAGATGAGACAGACTTCGTGCGCCAACGCATAGTGCCTGAGTTTTGTTATCGCAAAGATTAACGCCAAGCAGTGTTTTTCGATGGGAGAGTAGTTGCTTTCTGCCCAAAGCAGAACTCGACTTAAGTAGTAGAGTGCTCTCTCTTTTCCTTGATCGTTCTCTTGTGCCCATAATGCGCCTAAGGAACCTTCGAGGGCGGTTGTATAAAGAATGAGGGGTTTTCCCTTGACCGGCGCAGCCAACACCGGAGGGTTCTGCAGGTACTGCTTGATCTCGTCTAGTGCACCTTGGCATTTGTGATCCCAAACGAATGGAGTTCCCTTCTTCATCAGGTGGCTGTAAGGACGGCACTTGCCTGAAAGATTGGCGATAAATCGCCGGATGTATGCGAGCTTCCCTTGGGGAGACCGCAACTGTTTGAGGGTTCTTGGCGGAGGCATTTCCATGATCGCCTTGATCTTAGATGGATCTATTTCGATACCTCTGTGTCGGATGATGAATCCCAGGAATTTACCCGAGGAGACTCCAAACGCGCATTTGAGGGGATTCATCTTCAAATTATATTGCCGAAGGCGTTGAAATACAGTCTCCAGATGCTTTAAATGCTCTTCGTATGACATGCTCTTTACTACAAGGTCATCGATATAACACTCGACGATGTCATGTATGAGGTCGTCGAAGATCTTTGTTTTGGCCCTTTGATAGGTAGCGCCGGCGTTCTTTAGACCAAAGGGCATAACCCTGTAGCAAAATATACCCAAAGGGGTCCGGAAAGCGGTGTGCTTCTGGTCTTCGAGATGCATCTTTATTTGATTGTACCGTGATGAACCGTCCATAAAGGATAAAACCTCGTGAGTGGACGTGTTATCTATCATTAGCTCGGTTACCGGTACTGGGAAATCGTCCTTTGGGCAGGCTTTATTGAGATCCCTGAAATCTACGCATATGCGTACCGTCCCATTTTTCTTCATTACCTGGACGATATTGGTGATCCGGTCGGGATATTGGACTTCTTGGATAAATCCAGAATCGATCAGCTTCTTGACTTCGGCGTTGATGCTCATTTCAAGCTCGAGTCGCATCCTTCTCGGCGCCTGCTTGACTGGCTTGATATCTGGGGATATTGCCAATTTATGCACAGCAATCTCCGGATCCAATCCTGGCATCTCGGAGTAGCTCCACGCGAAGCAGTCTTTATGCTGTAGAAGCACGTTCTTTAACGCAGCCACCCTTTCTTCAGATAGCAGCTCGCTGACAAATGTCGGTCGCGGGTCATCTACCGATCCCAACTCAATCTTCTTGAGCTTATCTGCAGTAGTATGTATGCCATCTTCCAGTTCTTTTGGAGCTGGCGGAAATTCTGAGACCACCTCATCATCGCTGTTCTCAAAGCACCAGGGAAGGTCATCCATGTTCTCGGGCTCTTCTTTTAATATCGTAATAGTGTAACATGTGCGAATCCGCTTCCAGGACTGAGGTGGATTTGGTTCTGCTTTTGCGGCTTTGGGTTCGTGCTTTTGTGGCGGCGTTACCCTCCAACGTCGGATAAAGAGAATCTGCCCTGTTGGTACTGGTCCTCGACCCGGTTCTTGAAGGTGAAGCAGTCTTCGGTAGGATGTCCTATGGCTCGGTGATAAGAGCAATAGCTCAGATGAGACGCCTTGTTAGCTTGCTCAGGGTGCTTAGACTCTAGAAGCGCGATCATTTGATGTTTTATAGCGAGCTCGAGTAACCTCTCCGTCTTGTCTCGGGGGAAGGAGTACACTCGACTCATCTTCTTCATGAGGGACAAATCCGAGCCGCGCAATACCCGATCACGTAACTGTCTAATCCTGTGTCGTTGTTGTCGGCTCCTCTTTCCGCTTCTTGATTTATTTCTGCCTCTGCGTCGGGCCTTTCGTACAACGGGTTGACAAGGATGAGCATCTTTGTCTTTTGCAGCCTGTTGAAACAGACGTTGCGTCCTGGCCTTCTCGTAGATGGCCATCTCGCGATTGTAGTCTTCCCAAGCTTTTTGACCCGCTTTCCTGATAAGCTTGTCCATCCGTTCTTCAAATGACGGACTCGGCACTTCAATCGCGGGATCTAGTTTTGATGAGGGGTTGGCATTTCCCGACAGGGCGTCCTCTTCTTCATCAAAGGTATATATGGCGTAGTTACTGTGGGCCCGTTCCCGTTTTCCGGTTCTCGCGTATCCAATCCCAAGTGTTTCCATTTTCCCGTTGGGCAATTTGCGTTGGGTCCCAGGGACATCCCAAATCCTGTTGTAGAACCGAGCTTGTCGAACAGTCTGTTTTAAGGGTACTCCTTGGCGCTTCAGTAGCCTCTTTAGTCCATTTGTGTAATATCTGGGCAAACGGATGGGTTGGAGCCTGTCGAGTGTAACATCCGCGCCATGCCAGATCTCTTTCTCTATTTTCGACTCTGAGGATCGGTAGAATAGGATCACCTTCTCACCCCTTTGCCTGGGAGGGACATAAAACGTTTGCAGGTCCTGCACATTGTAAGCTTGAAGTGTGTCGAGATCCTTGTAGTGTTCTCGCGGCACCATGGTGATTTGCAAACTCTGATCATCGCTAGGGGGTGCTTGTATTGACGGCCGATTGGAGAACACGGCATTAACCTCATCTTCCGAGTCACTTCTGAAGACCAACATGGGGGCGGACGTCCCCGGGTTGTTGCGTTGAGATGGCCCAGCATAAACTATCTCTTCTTCTTCTTCGGTATCGCTCCCGAAAATAGGGATGGTGGCGGCGGCTTTGTTCTCCGGCTTGCGACACCTTTTTGTATCCTCGAAATATGGCAAAAAGTACTTCGCATCTTCGTATTTGCGGACTTCGTTCACGGAAAATGGGTTCAGCTCACCTGTTACGGTATACTCGAAACCATCCTTAAAGTACTTCATACACTGATGTTGTGTAGAAGGGATGATGTTGTACTCGTGTAACCAAGTACGACCGAGCAAGGCGTTGTAGCAGGTCTTGGCGTCAATGACATGGAATTTGATGTCTGTGACGAGCAGTCCAAAGCGTA
Source organism: Agapanthus africanus (assembly GCA_030015575.1). Taxonomy (NCBI): domain Eukaryota; kingdom Viridiplantae; phylum Streptophyta; class Magnoliopsida; order Asparagales; family Amaryllidaceae; genus Agapanthus; species Agapanthus africanus. The sequence continues at coordinate 13,020,912 of JASDDO010000028.1, read as the reverse complement.
GTGTTAGTATTACAGATCCGAGAGTCCGTGACGATTGTGAATCGAAACCGGAGATGGTAATTTTGTCACGAGCGAGGTGTTGCACACTCATGCAAATTTCCTTTAACACCTGAACGTTAAGGAGATTGACGGAGGATCCATTATCCACTAGGATCTTGCCTATCTTGATATCATGGCAGTATCCAGAGACATATAGGGGGCGGTTATGGTCGCACGTCCCGAGAAGGAGGTCTTCGTCACCGAAAGTGATGTCGGCCGTATGCACTTCCTCCAGTTCATCCTTCATCCTTTCAGTGGCGAGGAAGGCTTGGAATTGCTCAGGTTCTTGTAACGCCTTAATTAGTGAATCTCGCGCTTCTTTTGATTATAGGAGGGCATCGAGAATGCTAAGCTGAGAAGGTAGCTTCCTTAGGTGCGCTAGGATGTTGTAGTCCACCTTACCCTTCCTGGGAGGGTCTTTGGCGGCCAGCTCTTTCATGACTTGGTCATCTAATGTAACACCCGAGCCCAATAATACTATTCATATTACTAGTTGAGAGTTATATATTGCTCATTTCCAATTACCCTGATGGTTTGGTGCTTTTTGCAAAATTTTAACCGGTTAAGTCGTTTTGGCACATAACAAATTTTAACTCCTAAAATGAAATTAAAGACGTCCATGTTGGCCTACTCGTCGCCACTAGTCGCGTGGTAGCGTCCGCGTGTCGAGATTCCGTTCCGTTCGGTGAAACGGGCAAGTTTGGACGACTACGTGCGCGTGCAAGTGTCCGACTTGGGGGCATGCATTTTAATTACAAAACACCTCTTTTCAAAATTTGGAACCCGCTTAAAATCCTATAATTTGAATTTGGAACATTTGGGCGCAACCCGGGCGCGATTTGGAAATGTTTCATTTAGCGCCAAAAGGGCCCATTTAATGAAATATCATAAATTAAAATATATATACGATTATATTCTTTTAACCGTTAAATCCTTCAAAATCATTTCAAATTTTTCCTTTTATCCCTTCCAGCCAATCAGCGCGAGGGACTGTACCCTCGTGGGCCCCCTTCCACTCTCTATCTCTCTCCGCCTCTCTCTGTCTCTCTCTCCATTCTCTTTCTCTCTCTCTCTCTAACAAACACTCTCTATCTCTCTCCTCATCAAATCTTTCTCCCTCTCTCTCTCCAATCTCTCTCTCTCTCCTCCTATATAATTCCCTCATGCAGCCGCCCCTGTTCACCTTCCTCCCCATCACGAGAACCCCTCCGAACCCAAACCCTAGCCCCTCGTACATCGCCGTCGACCTCCCCGCGACCTCGCCGTCGCCGCCCTCGCCACCACGAGCCTAGCCGCACCCTCCTACCTCCTTCCTTCGTCTCGTCCCGCGCCTGCACCCAACCCCGACGCCACCAACCGCCGCAGGTCTCGTCGTCGACGCCGCCTCCAGTCACCAACGACGCCCGCGACTCCCTCTCTTCCTCCTCGTCCCGACCTCATCGTCGCTTTCCTCCTCCCCTCGCCGGACCACCACCAGACCCGATCCGACCCTAGCACCAATCCCGGGTCGCCGGGAACCGCGCCGTCGACCCTCGTCGACGTCACCCGCGCCACCTCCTTTCCCCCTCGATCACCAGAGCCGACCACCACCCTCCTCTACTCGTCGCACCCCCTCTCCAGCGAACCCAGTGGCTGTTCAGGCCTTCGCAGCCGCCGTCGCTGCCTCACCGGCGTTCCAGCGCCGTCGGGCCCGCCGGGGTTACCCCTGGTGTCTCCCGCGAAGTACCCTGGTCCGTGTGATCCCGTTGTTCTCTGTTGGGACTCGATCCGTGGCCCGTGCACCCGTCTCGTGTTCTCTGCCGACATTGCATCCGTGCTTTCCGGTTTGCGAAACCGTCGAGGCAAGTATCCGAATACTTGCTTTAACATGCTAGTACACAAGATCAAGTCTTGCTACAAACTTAATCATCATATGATAACCACACAGCTATTTGTAACATCGATATCTTTTATAACTTAGAATTGATGGTCACAATTATCCGTAACATTAAATTAATATAGTAGTTGCTTGTAATTAACCGGTCTGCTTTTAATTCACACTTTAACTAACTAAACCAAGTAGATCGTCCTCACTTCATTTGTTAAATCACCCATGAGACAATTATTATGCTTTAGTTTAAATTCATGTAGCTTCATTACGTATGTTGTTGATATTGTTCCACTTTGTGACTATTGCACCCCAAGGGTGCTTGAACCTGATAATAAGAGAATACAAAACATCACTGTGTTTACATGGGATAATATTGTTATTGCTGTTCCTGCTGTTGTTCTTTATTCGTTACTATACCTGTTATCAGCATACATTTGATTGTATTACATATTGACCGATCTTGATACACCTGACACATGTACTGATACACCGGACATAACACCCTATACATACCGACTCAACCTGTTAAAACGTGACCTGACCTGTTACCTGATTTCATGCCTAATGCCGACAAACCTGACCATTCCTGCTGTCCATCCGGACAGACCTATTTTTTTACCTGATTTTGTATTGGCATTAGTCCTTGACTACTGAATACCTGACCTGACATACATAGCTTAGGGGTATGGGGAAATCAAAGGTGAAACCGACTTGTAACTCAACAGTTCGATACATGTTCTGATCAGTCCTACGGGCTTGGCCGGCCCCGGAGTGATGATGCTGACATCACTCATCCATCCAGCTACCTTTTACTGCTTAGCGGCACGTCTCGGATTCAGCCCCGAGGACCTTGACCGTGGTCCCGGGCACGCACGGGACTATTGAGTTATATCGACGATTCATCAATTGATTTCAAAGACTATAGAGTAGAAACCTGATAGGACAGTTTAGTCACCATTGCACATTACCCTGCTCTGTTATTTCTTAGTACTGCTTTATTCATGTTCATACTTGCATTGCTTATTACCATGTCTATACTATATACTTGATGTCATGACGCGCTGACGTCTGGGTTTTGCATGGCCCAGATTCCGTACCACTGTCGACGACCGAGCAGGAGTACTTCAGCCAGCAGGCTGAACTGTGAGTTCTTTAGGGTTTAGTTTATTTATTTTCATTTCATTTCCAGATGTGAACCCGCATTATGGGACGTACGGTTTATTTATTGTATTGGATCATTTGCTTCCGCACTTACTGTTTATTGATTCTTGTTATTATGGATTTGGACATGTATTAGATTAGTTTATTATTTTGTTCTTGATATCTCTACAACCGTAATGTGACTGTGGATGGATATTTCCAACCCACAGGTAGCATGGTTGGCTATGTCATGTGCCCAACCTTGCGTACTCTGGGAAGCAGGGCGTGACATGGTTCTTTTGGTATCAGAGCCATAGGTTAATTGGGTTGATTCTTTGTAGTTGGGTATTGCACCCGATACACGAATCATAATACCCGTAATTAGGAAACATGTCCTGCCACCTTGACCGTTTTACCGTCCTTGAATCATTCTTCCGGATCATGTCGACATGCAAACTTACTTTGCGTTGTCAACTCGAAAACCTAACTTCTTGTTATCTCTAGGACTTAGGCGACTTGGGTGGAGTTAAGTAATTGCGGCTATGATACCGCGGCATAGCTACAATGCAGTACTCTATTTAAGTATCTTGGAGTTCTAGCTTTGGTTTATATATTAAATCTATCATCATGCTAATGTCGTTGTTTTGATTTCAGGACCATGGCAGATAAGAATTTCAAGACGTATCAGAGGCGTGTGGATGAAGCCGCCAAGTTAGGAGTGATAAGTGGGATGTTGGAAAATCAGAAGAGGCAAACTGAGCTGATCCAGCAGCAAGCAGATTCATTCCAGGAGGGTTTGCAGGCTATTCAGCAGTCTGTAAACACCGCTTTAGCGAAGCCAGTTGACCGAGTAGGGACCGTGGCAGATTTCAGACGTTTGGGTCCTACTACTTTCACTGGTCTGGAGGAGCCGTTACCAGCCGAGCAGTGGCTAGTGGACACGGAGAATTTACTGATTGCGGCACAGATCCCTGAAGACAAGAGAGTTGATGTGGTACGCATTCAGCTGGTGGATTACGCCCGAGAGTGGTGGCTTGTGGAGGAGACCCGCTTGTCCAAGCCAATCAGTTGGGCGGATTTCTCTAAAAGTTTCTTGGAAAAGTTCTTCCCGCGGACTGCACGGGAGGAAATGGAGGAGAAATTTATCGGGCTGAGACAAAATGGAGCAGCGGTGGATGTACATGCAGCGGAATGGACGAGACTCAGCCGCTTCGCTGGACCCTTAGTCTCCAAGGAGGCAGACAGGGGGCGAAGGTTCTTGCGCAGTTTGGATGTGGAAATCCAGAGGCAGATTGTCTCCCTGGGTTTGACCACTTTCTCACAGGTTCTTACGGCAGCCAGAGAGCAACAGAGTTTATCAGGATCGAAAGGGAACCTTCACCAGACATCAGTTGCGGCCAGGAAGCCTGCATTTGTACCTAACCGAGATCATGGGCGCAGAGGTATTCCAGTGGACCGTCGAGGTGTAGCGCCAATGAAGAAGCCTGTGATCGTTGATCGAAGGAAGAGCGTGATTTGTGATTACTGCCGATTACCTGGGCACGTGCAGAAGGATTGTCGAAGGAGATTGGGACTTTGTCTGGTTTGTGGAGCAGCCGATCACGCAGTTGGTGCTTGTCCGTCGAAGCTTCGCACGAGAGATGATATACAGAAGCCTCCGCAGAGACCGTTCCAAGGGCATAAACAGCTGACACAAGGACCCAAGCAGGCTCGAGCTTTCACGTTGACAGCTGAGGAAGCCAAGGCATCAGGAGAAGTAGTTTCAGGTACTGTACTCGTTCGTGGTTTTCCCGCATTGGCATTATTTGATTCCGGAGCATCCCACTGTTTTATGTCATCCAAATTTATAACTACACACTCGATTACCTGCACGACCCTGTCTAGTTTCTGGGACATACACACTGGGAATGGGAAAATCATAGCTAGTAAGGAATGTAAAGATTGTACAGTTGTTGTTTGCGGACGGGAGCTTTTTTGCAGATTTCTTGGTGATTGATACGGGCAGTTATGAAGTAGTCTTGGGAATGGATTTTCTTGGCACTTTCCACGCACACATTGATTGTAGGGCAAGGAAAGTAATTTTCCAGATTCCCGGACACCCTGAGTTTACTTTCATTGGAGGAAGCAGTTCTGTCGGGCCAGTCGAGTTTAGGGCTCAGTCGAGTTTAGGGCTAGGCCGACGAACAATGTTCTTACGGCTATGGTAGTGGATAGTAATGAAGAGCCGGCAGTTGTCCGCGACTTTATGGATGTGTTTGAAGATATTTCGGGCTTACCGCCGAAGCGAGATGTGGAGTTTGCGATTGACCTTATTCCTGGTGCAGCGCCAGTATCAAAATCTTATTATCCGATGGCACCGGTGGAATTGGAAGAAGTTAAGAAACAAGTTGGTGAACTACTCGAGAAGGGATGGATTCGAAGCAGCAACTCACCTTGGGGAGCTCCAGTTCTTTTAGTAAAGAAGAAGGATGGCACGAGAAGGATGTGCATTGATTATCGAGAATTGAACCGGGTGACTATTAAGAACAAGTACCCGATCCCTCGCATTGGAGAGCTTTTTGAGCAGCTTAGTGGCGCGAGGGTATTCTCGAAACTGGACTTGCGATCAGGATATCATCAGGTCCGAGTGAAAGCAGAAGACATTTGCAAGACGGCGTTTCAAACTCGATATGGACATTTCGAGTATCTAGTGATGCCCTTCGGAGTGACTAATGCGCCAGCAATATTTATGGATTTGATGAACAGGATCTTTTCACCGTTCTTGGACCAGTTTATTATGGTATTCATTGACGATATTCTGGTGTACTCGAAGAGTCCGGAGGAGCATGCTGAGCACTTAAGGATAGCACTGCAGACGCTGAGACAAGAGAAGTTATTTGCGAAGATGAGTAAGTGTGAATTCTGGCTGGAAGAAGTGAAGTTTTTGGGGCATGTCGTGTCGGGCGATGGAATCGCCGTCGATCCCGAAAAGATTGCAGCAGTTCGAGATTGGCCTATTCCAAAGAATGTTGCGGAGATAAGAAGTTTTCTTGGACTCGCCGGTTACTACAGAAGATTTGTGGAGAACTTCGCTCGTTTAGCTGAGCCGTTAACCAAGCTTACGCGTAAGGAGGTACCGTTTGTTTGGACGGATGGATGTGCATTGGCCTTCGAGACGTTGAAGCAGAAGTTGATAACCGCCTCTATCCTAACCGTACCGGATGATTCAGGAGGACTGGTGATTCATAGCGACGCATCCGGAAAGGGATTGGGATGTGTTTTGATGCAGAATGGGAAAGTCGTCGCTTACGCATCGAGACAACTGAAGACTCATGAGAAGAACTATCCGACTCATGACTTAGAGCTTGCAGCCGTGATCTTCGCCCTGAAGATTTGGAGACACTACCTTTTGGGCGAGAGAGTTGAAGTCTTTACAGATCACAAGAGTTTAAAGTATGTGTTCACGCAGAATGAGTTGAACATGAGGCAACACAGATGGTTGGAGCTGATGGCGACTATGACCTTGATCTTAAGTACCATCCGGGAAAAGTCAACGTCGTGCCGGATGCGCTGAGTTGATTACCAGCAATTCAGATATTGACTGCACAGAGAAAGATCATTGCGGATTTTCGGAGATTTGACTTGGAGGTTGTGCTACCACAAGCTACAGGACAGTTGATGCAGTTGCGAGTACAGTCGTCCTTAGTTGAGAAGATTAAAGCGACACAATCGCAGGATCCTAGGCTGCAAAAGTTTCGAGAGCAGGTTGAAGCCGGACTACGAACCGATTTACTGATCCACGAAGACGGTTCGTTGAGATATGGTAGCCGTGTGTGTGTGCCAAAAGGAGATGTGCATGAAGAGCTTATGAAGGAGGCACACAGTTCAGCTTACTCTGTACATCCAGGAGGGACAAAGATGTACCGAGATATTCGACAGCACTTCTGGTGGGAAGGTATGAAACGGGAAATTGCTCGCTTCGTAGCTAAGTGCTTGGTGTGTCAGCAAGTCAAGGATGAACACCAAAGGGTTGCTGGTTTGTTGCAACCACTTCCGATTCCTCAGGGAAGTGGGAACATATAACCATGGATTTCGTGACGGCTTTACCGCGGAGTCCAAAGGGCAACAATGCAGTATGGGTGGTTGTCGATCGGTTGACCAAGGCAGCTCACTTTATTCCTTTTCGGGTTGGTCAATCGACAGAGACTTTGGCAGAGCGGTACATGCAGGAGATTGTGAGATTGCATGGAGTACCGGTAAGCATCGTGTCCGACCGGGACACTCGATTCTTGTCGCACTTTTGGAGGAGTTTACAAGAAAGTTTGGGGACTCGATTGAAGTTTAGCACAGCTTATCATCCTCAAACTGATGGACAGTCGGAGAGAACGATCCAGACCCTTGAAGATATGTTGAGGGCTTGCATGTTAGACTTCAAAGGTTCTTGGGAGGATCATCTACACCTGGTAGAGTTTTCGTACAACAATAGCTTCCAAGCGACAATTCAGATGGCTCCGTTTGAAGCGTTGTATGGTCGTAAGTGCCGTTCACCGGTTTGATGGGATGATGTTGGTGAACGAAGGTTACTAGGACCAGATTTGGTGGTACAGACAGTCGAGAAGGTGAATACAATCAGGAAGCATATGAAGGCAGCTCAAGACAGACAGAAAAGTTGGGCCGACACGTCAAGAAGACCTCTAGAGTTCGCCGTGGGTGATTTGGTATTCCTGAAGATATCACCGACTAGAGGGGTGATTCGCTTTGGAAGTCGGGGAAAGCTTAGTCCTCGATTCGTTGGACCCTTCGAGATATTGGAGCGTGTTGGAGAGGTAGCGTACCGGTTGGCGTTACCACAGTCATTAGCAGGAGTTTACGATGTGTTTCATGTGTCTCAACTACGGAGGTATGTTCGTGATGAGACTCATCTCTTTGATCATTCGGAGTTGACCGTACGGGAGGACCTGACTTTTGAAGAGCGACCAGTTGAAATCAAGGATCGAAGAGAAAAGGTTCTTAAGAACAAGGTTATCCCTCTTGTGCTAGTTTCTTGGGGTAATCGATTGCATGGAGAATCCACTTGGGAGCGAGAAGACGAGATTCGGCAGAATTCCCCTCACCTTTTCCAGTAGTTAGCTATCTTGTATTCTTGGAATTTCGAGGACGAAATTCTTTTGTAGTTGGGTATGATGTAACACCCGAGCCCAATAATACTATTCATATTACTAGTTGAGAGTTATATATTGCTCATTTCCAATTACCCTGATGGTTTGGTGCTTTTTGCAAAATTTTAACCGGTTAAGTCATTTTGGCACATAACAAATTTTAACTCCTAAAATGAAATTAAAGACGTCCATGTTGGCCTACTCATCGCCACTAGTCGCGTGGTAGCGTCCGCGTGTCGAGATTCCGTTCCGTTCGGTGAAACGGGCAAGTTTGGACGACTACGTGCGCGTGCAAGTGTCCGACTTGGGGGCATGCATTTTAATTACAAAACACCTCTTTTCAAAATTTGGAACCCGCTTAAAATCCTATAATTTGAATTTGGAACATTTGGACGCAACCCGGGCGCGATTTGGAAATGTTTCATTTAGCGCCAAAAGGGCCCATTTAATGAAATATCATAAATTAAAATATATATACGATTATATTCTTTTAACCGTTAAATCCTTCAAAATCATTTCAAATTTTTCCTTTTATCCCTTCCAGCCAATCAGCGCGAGGGACTGTACCCTCGTGGGCCCCCTTCCACTCTCTATCTCTCTCCGCCTCTCTCTGTCTCTCTCTCCATTCTCTTTCTCTCTCTCTCTCTAACAAACACTCTCTATCTCTCTCCTCATCAAATCTTTCTCCCTCTCTCTCTCCAATCTCTCTCTCTCTCCTCCTATATAATTCCCTCATGCAGCCGCCCCTGTTCACCTTCCTCCCCATCATGAGAACCCCTCCGAACCCAAACCCTAGCCCCTCGTACATCGCCGTCGACCTCCCCGCGACCTCGCCGTCGCCGCCCTCGCCACCACGAGCCTAGCCGCACCCTCCTACCTCCTTCCTTCGTCTCGTCCCGCGCCTGCACCCAACCCCGACGCCACCAACCGCCGCAGGTCTCGTCGTCGACGCCGCCTCCAGTCACCAACGACGCCCGCGACTCCCTCTCTTCCTCCTCGTCCCGACCTCGTCGTCGCTTTCCTCCTCCCCTCGCCGGACCACCACCAGACCCGATCCGACCCTAGCACCAATCCCGGGTCGCCGGGAACCGCGCCGTCGACCCTCTTCGACGTCACCCGCGCCACCTCCTTTCCCCCTCGATCACCAGAGCCGACCGCCACCCTCCTCTACTCGTCGCACCCCCTCTCCAGCGAACCCAGTGGCTGTTCAGGCCTTCGCAGCCGCCGTCGCTGCCTCGCCGGCGTTCCAGCGCCGTCGGGCCCGCCGGGGTTACCCCTGGTGTCTCCCGCGAAGTACCCTGGTCCGTGTGATCCCGTTGTTCTCTGTTGGGACTCGATCCGTGGCCCGTGCACCCGTCTCGTGTTCTCTGCCAACATTGCATCCGTGCTTTCCGGTTTGCGAAACCGTCGAGGCAAGTATCCGAATACTTTCTTTAACATGCTAGTACACAAGATCAAGTCTTGCTACAAACTTAATCATCATATGATAACCACACAGCTATTTGTAACATCGATATCTTTTATAACTTAGAATTGATGGTCACAATTATCCGTAACATTAAATTAATATAGTAGTTGCTTGTAATTAACCGGTCTGCTATTAATTCACACTTTAACTAACTAAACCAAGTAGATCGTCCTCACTTCATTTGTTAAATTACCCATGAGACAATTATTATGCTTTAGTTTAAATTCATGTAGCTTCATTACGTATGTTGTTGATATTGTTCCACTTTGTGACTATTGCACCCCAAGGGTGCTTGAACCTGGTAATAAGAGAATACAAAACATCACTGTGTTTACATGGGATAATATTGTTATTGCTGTTCCTGCTGTTGTTCTTTATTCGTTACTATACATGTTATCAGCATACATTTGATTGTATTACATATTGACCGATCTTGATACACCTGACACATGTACTGATACACCGGACATGACACCCTATACATACCGACTCAACCTGTTAAAACGTGACCTGACCTGTTACCTGATTTCATGCCTAATGCCGACAAACCTGACCATTCCTGCTGTCCATCCGGACAGACCTATTTTTTACCTGATTTTGTGTTGGCATTAGTCCTTGACTACTGAATACCTGACCTGACATACATAGCTTGGGGGTATGGGGAAATCAAAGGTGAAACCGACTTGTAACTCAACAGTTCGATACATGTTCTGATCAGTCCTACGGGCTTGGCCGGCCCCGGAGTGATGATGCTGACATCACTCATCCATCCAGCTACCTTTTACTGCTTAGCGGCACGTCTCGGATTCAGCCCCGAGGACCTTGACCGTGGTCCCGGGCACGCACGGGATACTATTGAGTTACATCGACGATTCATCAATTGATTTCAAAGACTATAGAGTAGAAACCTGATAGGACAGTTTAGTCACCATTGCACATTACCCTGCTCTGTTATTTCTTAGTACTGCTTTATTCATGTTCATACTTGCATTGCTTATTACCATGTCTATACTATATACTTGATGTCATGACGCGCTGACGTCTGGGTTTTGCATGGCCCAGATTCCGTACCACTGTCGACGACCGAGCAGGAGTACTTCAGCCAGCAGGCTGAACTGTGAGTTCTTTAGGGTTTAGTTTATTTATTTTCATTTCATTTCCAGATGTGAGCCCGCATTATGGGACGTACGGTTTATTTATTGTATTGGATCATTTGCTTCCGCACTTACTGTTTATTGATTCTTGTTATTATGGATTTGGACATGTATTAGATTAGTTTATTATTTTGTTTTTGATATCTCTACAACCGTAATGTGACTGTGGATGGATATTTCCAACCCACAGGTAGCATGGTTGGCTATGTCACGTGCCCAACCTTGCGTACTCTGGGAAGCGGGGCGTGACATCTAAAGTGATATCCTCAGTGACCTTTTCCTTTCCCTTATCTTTTCTATTTGCGGGCCCGAGATTCTTTTCTGGGAGCGTGCGATTGCGCAGCTGAATGTTTTCGCAGGCCTCCGGTTCCTCCTCCTTCCCTAAAACGGATTCTTTAAAGAGAGGGCCCAGAGCCATTTCTTCATTAGAGTCACTCCCAAAGGTGAGAACTTGTGAACCTCCGGCGTTAACCATGTAACAGTTTCCAGTAGTTCTGTTGTGCCCGTCGGCAGTACTTCTTCGTTCCCAACGAATCTTGCGTTTCATGCGCTTAAAATGTTGCCGATGAGCAACATATCCTTGCCACCATATCCTAAAGGCGTCGCACTCCTCCGTGGGGTGTGAAATTTTCCGATGATATGCGCAATAATCAGGGTGCCTCTCCGCCCCATTGAGCGTGTTTTCTTCCGAGGGTGGTAGCTTCATTCCCATTGACATGGCTTTGGCAAACCTTTTCCTCATCTTGAATATCTTCTTGTCTGTCTTAGATGCCTTTCGATCTGGCGGGAGTACTTCAACTCTTTCGTTCAGTCGCCTGCATTTGGCTCCTTCCGATGCGGCCATCTCACGCTCCTGATCCGCTTTACTCTTTAGACGAATCTCGTCCAGAAAGGCGTCGATCATTTCATCCGTTGGCCACACACGCTCTGGTTCAGGCTCTGTCCCCAGTTTCTTAGTGCCAGGAGTTTTCTCATCGTCGGTAAACGAGTGGGAGATTACGTTAAAACTCGCCACATATCCCTCGGATTCATCCGACGAGCTCTCTCCATCATCTTCCTCTTGAAAGATGTGGCTGAGGAACTCTTGCAGCGTGACAGGAGTTCGCACCTTTTGATTGTACTCTTCCAGCGCGTCGATTTGCTTCTGCAAGTTCGTGCACTTGTCTCCAGGCGTCGCGGGCTTCTTAGATTTCTTCTCCTTTTTCTTCGAAGATTTTGACGGTTGGGCGTGAGTATTTGGGCCATCACCACGAGTCTTCGTAGTTGGGCGCGGCTTCAACATCCCTTCGATAATTCGAGGTTCAAGCGGGTCCTTCCATTCGACCGCAGGGCACGCATGAAGGTCCCTCAGCATTCTTTTGGTTTTAGTTGACAGCACGACCTCCCATGGAGTTTCTTCAATAAAGGAACAGGTTGCCCCCGATGTATCTGCTTTCTTAGGAGTATGCGGCTGTGGTGGGTTCACCTTCCACTTTTCGGACAGTGCAAACTTTCCATGGAGGTATTGATCTTCAATCTATCCTTTGAAGACGAAGCAATCCTCAATCGGATGACCCACCGTTTGATGATAAGGGCAATAGTTAGGGTTATTCACCTCAGTGGGTTGTGGCAGTCGCCTTGGATTTGGCAGGTTTATAAGTCTGTTGCGTATTGCCAGCTCGAATAACCGTTTCGTCTTGTCCCGTGGGAACGAGTAGGGACGCTTCATCTTCTCATTATAATAGCGGCGTCTTTCTTCCAATTGATCCGCCAGCTTTGGGGCATTGGGTTCTGCTGGGCATTCGCGACGAAGGTTGCCTTTCCTTTACCCTTGTCACCCCGAAGCTCAGGCTTCGGGGGAGACGGTCTATGACCCATTTGGTCCATCTGGGCCAACTTGTCGATTAGAGCCTGGAATGTGGTTGGCTTAAAGAACATCATAAACTGGGAGATAGTTGCGTGAGGGTCTAGGGTTCCCACGAACATGCCCACCGCGGGCACTTCCTCAATGCGTTGCTCGCATTTCGACCACAAATTTCTCCAGCGTATAGCATACTGGACCCATGTTTCGCCTGGTTTCACCCTGGCATTAATCAATGCCGTTATTGGAGTGCGTTCGCTGGCGCTCGCGAATCGCTGAGTGAATAGCAACTCCATTTCAGCGAACGTCTTGATAGAATCGTTCGGGAGTTCTGAATACCATTCGAACGCTGTTTCTGATAAGCTACCCACGAATTGGCGAAGCAACAGTTTATCATCACCGCCGGTGTTACCGCAAAGGGCCCTGAACTGGGCAACATGTTGATGGGGATTGCCGGTCCCCTTATACACGTGGAATTTTGGTATTGTATAACCCGGCGGATATTTGATTTGGTCGTACCAGCTTGGATACGGTCGCCTCGTTTTTACGACTTGACCAGCTGCCTCAGTCGCATGATGAACCCGGATTTGCTGGGCTATATAGTCTCCAAGTCAGCCTTAGAGATTGTCTCCTCCTTGACCGTTGAGAGGGCCGGTGGAGGATTCGACGTTTCTCCCCTATTGTCTTCAAGTATGGTCGGGGGATCTTCAGCGGGAGGATCTTGTTGGATCATCATTCCCACCATGTCTTGGAATAAGTGGGCTATCTGCTTTATATTGGTCGCTTGTTCCACAGCCTCTTTATCCTTCTTTTCCAACATCCTCCGGAGGAACTCGGCGTCGGTTTCCTGTTCTTGTTGCTGATCCGAGGAGGCCTCGGGGCTTTCTTTCGGCCCAGTAAGCGCGGCCATTGCGATCATCATTTCCTGAAGCTTTTGATGTTGCTCCTGAACTTTGGTTACTGACCGTGTAAGCGGTCTATGGCCTGTAGACGCACGACTGTCTTCCTTCCCCGACGCCATGTATACAGTATGGACCATCCTGCCCCCAGCCTTAGGGCGTCTGGGTTCAGCGCTTTTAGCTCTCGTTGCAGGCCCGGGGACCTTCTCCGGCCTCCTCTTTTTATGGGCAGTGGAAGTTGAGGGGGCCGTTGAGGTGGGCACCCAGACAGCTTTTCGTGGCTTAGCCTGGTGACTGGCTTCCTGTTGGATTTTCAGCTTCTTGTGCTGGCGGGAGAAGTTTGGATCGATCATCGAGTCTCGGGCATGCCGCCAGACTTTATAGATTCGGGAGGACAGCCGTTGAGGAGATTGGGGCTGTTCAGTTTTTACTTCTATAGCTCTTTTCAGCTGATGGGGAGATTTCTTTAGCGCCGCGGTAGGAGAATTCCTACGCACCTTATTTAGCATCTCAAAGCTGTTCCCAGTTGGAACAGCAACATTAACTTCTGCCATCGGGGCTGGTGAAGTTAGCCCAGAGGGGGAGTTGCCCCCAGCCTTCCTTATTCGGCGCCAGTAACGACGTCGAGCGCGTCGTGCTGATGGAACCGGCTTGGTGAGGGCGATAACCTCGTCTTGCCCCCTGTGTAGGTGGGGGGTCGCTACTGGTGTCAGCCTGTCAAAGACCGATGTCCTTTGGGTAGCGGGAGCGGGAGCCGTCAATCTTGTAAAGACCGACTTTTTGGCAGGGGAAGCCGCCTTGACGACTTCAGGGGCAGGACTGGTCACTTTCTTAGAAGCAGCCTTCTCTGGGATTGTAGGCCCCATTGCGGGTCCACAGGAGTTCTGGCCCAATCTAGAGAAGACCGAGGCGCTGGTGTTGGGCGACCCGTTGAGAAGGGCCGCGGCAAGGGTAAGACGATCAAAGACCGACTTCTTGGGAGCTTCCTTTGTCAGCACCGGAGCGGTGAAGCTTGTCGGCGGGAGCATGGTCCCAAAGAACAATCCTGTGGTGGCTCGAGTGACTTGTTCCACAGGCATTGCGAATAGCGAAGCAGCTTGGGATCCATAGGCTATACCTCTTGGCGAGGCAGAGCGTTGGTTGCAATTGCAGTCCGAGCAGTTGGAGCATTTCGCACAAGTAGAAGCCATCGATTCTTTGCTTTCTGCAATAAGCAAGACGCCAAGTCTTAGTATCTTGAAACCCAAGGGCAACCATTAGCGAACCGCGATTGGTTCGCGAATCACGACACACGAAGTGTGGAGTGGAAAGAGGAAAAGGTCCCACCGGGCGTACCAGAATCTGTTCCCCTCCGAATGGCGGCTCGACTGTGCGTCTCGCCTGAAATTCGGGGCAGATGCTAATTGGTGCTATCCGTCCACCTCTCCGAAGATGCCAAGTTGATTTATGGCACCGTACATCGAAGGTTTGAACGAATGCGTCCGATGTAGCAGACTTCGTCAGATTCCCCCTCGCTTGAGGGGTTTTTTATTGTGGGGACGCTCTTCCCTGCAGGCGCAAGCCCCTGCAGTTAATTACGCTACCGCATCGCGGTAACCACTTTCTCCTTCTCCAGATGGTCACTTCGTGTCGTGTGTGTTTGTTTTGTATTTTGTTACCCGTGGATTGTATACGGAGACTGAGTTATGTCATCGCCCGTAGGGCGTGGACTAGTCCAAATCCATATTATCTTAGATTTGGGTTTGGGGGTTTGGGTTTAAGGATACGTTATCCTCATTTGAGACTAAGATCGACTTAAACGTTTGTTAAGGATACGTTAGTCTAGTTTTTTAGAATAAGATCAACTTAACGGGATCGTTTGGATCCAACAAGAGAGCAATGAAAGGGGGGGCTCTGTTGTTTAATTTAGTGACGTTACGGTCGGTAGGTAGTTTAAGAACATTACGGTCCATGGGTAGTTTAAGGACATTGCGGTCCAATGTTAGTTTTAAGACATTGCGGTCAAATGTTAGTTTTAAGACGTTGCGGTCAAGGTTAAGGACCTCGTCGTCCGTGGATTTAAAGACTCCACAGTCCAAAGTTAGTTTTAAGACATCTCGGTCAAGGTTAAGGACGTCATAGTCCATGGGTTTAAGGACTCCACAGTCCACAGTTAGTTTTAAGACATCTCGGTCAAGGTTAAGGACCTCATAGTCCGTGGATTTAAGGACTCCACGGTCCAAAGTTAGTTTTAAGACATCTCGGTCAAGGTTAAGGACCTCATAGTCCATGAGTTTAAGGACCTCACAGTCCACAGTTAGTTTTAAGACATCTCGGTCAAGGTTAAGGACCTCATAGCCCGTGGATTTAAGGACTCCACAGTCCAAAGTTAGTTTTAAGACATCTCGGTCAAGGTTAAGGACCTCATAGTCCATGAGTTTAAGGACCCCACAGTCCATGTCAATGTGTGGTCATCGGGACCCGTCACCTCTTTGAAGACGTTGAGGAATTACAACGCCAAGTATCAAAGGAGTGAAGAGATGTACCTTTGAGCCGGGGTGGATTAAATAGTCTTTGGCCCAGTTTGGGATCAAGACCAATTAATTATGTTATGAGCCCGTTAGCCCAGTTAAGTCTGAATTGAGGACTTATGGCCATCTTGGGCTAAGTCCAATCATGTCTGGAATATTGGCTTCCTGTTGGTCCATTGAAGGAGAGGCTTTGCCTCTGGCCATTTAGCCAATTGGGCCAATGCTTAGTGTTAAACACTAAAGACCAATCAGTGTTGAACACTGGGAATGAGATTGACAAGTTAGTGTTTAACACTAAAAGATAGTTGGTGTTAAACACCAGCAACAAGGCTTTCAAATTAGTGTTAAACACTAAAACAGATCAGTGTTAAACACTGGCAACAGAGATCTCAAATTAGTGTTAAACACTAAGGTAATCAGTGTTGAACACTGCAAATAAAGTTCTTTGATTAGTGTTGAACACTAAGGCCAAACAGTGTTTTAACACTGGATTCAGGGGTTCCAATTTAGCGTTGGACGCTAAGGCAAGAGGGGTCACGTGGTAGCACGTGAGGGCGCCCTCCCTTCATTTGTTCTGCTGAGAATATCGCATCTTTTAGAGCATCACGTGCCATCACGTGACGGGTGTTTAAATGGAGTATGTTAAAGCCTCTGCCAAGGGTCACGTGAGGCACTGCCTCAAAGGGGCTTTTCTATAGATCTTTTTGGGGGTCACGTGGTGACACGTGACCCTGCCTCTATGTATGTTTTAAAAGATCTGTTAATCCCTTTCAGGTATTAAATTCCTCGTAGGGTTGAACCCTAACAATAATTTTAGAGGAATTAAATTCCTATTTCCTTCTGAAGATTTATATTCTGGGATAGAGTTGAACTCTGAATTTTCTGTAGGAATTAAATTCCTCATATACGTGAGGAACCAAATTCTGTCACTGGGTTAAACCCTAATAAAAGCTTTAAGGAATTAAATTCCCATTCTCTGTTAAAGAATTATTGAGATTCTGTCATAGGGAACTAAGTTCTTAATTAGGGTTAAACCCTAATTCTATTTATTCTGAAGGAATTAAATTCCCATAATATAGGGTTAAACCCTAATTTTATTTTAAAGGAATTAAGTTCCTATAGTTCTATGAGAATTAAATTCTCATGTTTCCATTCCCTCTCTATGCTTTGGATCTGCATGGCAAGATCTCAACCCATTGAGAATTAAATTCTCAACTCAAGGGGACATGTGCACTTTACAGATCCTCCACCAAAGAGAGAACTATGTTCCTCTGTTTTTATATCAGAGTTAAACTCTGTTGAGAATTAAATTCTCTTTTTCTTTCAAAAAGCCTTCCCTTTCTTACCTAGGGTTTTCTTTTGCAGAAGATCCCAATTTCTCCAAAGTATCAAGGCTCTCCTCTGTTTTTATGCCTCGATTCCTTTTTGCCTTTCTATCCCTCTCTCTCTATATGTGTATGTATGTCTCTTGGCTCCTATTTATAGGAGAAACAACCGAATCAATTAGTTTTGGTGAATCTTTCATTGGGAGATTTGATTTGTATTCAACATTCGTTTTGGACCTTTGGATTATTAGGTGAATTTTATTCACCATTGGATTTTAAATCCAGAGATTCTCCTTTGTTGTTTCAGTTAGATTTTAAGGGGAAATCTTTCCAAGTTCGAGATTTTCCCATAGATAAATGATATTTAATCACCTTTAAATTTTTAACTTAATCGGTTGCTTTGGAAAAATTTAAGAAGTCTTTTCTCAGAATTTAATTCTGTTAACAGATAGGCTTTGAAAGCCGGTCACGTGCAGCCACGTGACCCTTGGTCACGTGTGGGCACGTGACCCCCTTGGAACGAGCCCTCTTCTTTCTTTCTGCGCTCTGCCTTCTGGTCGCTGCTTAGCTGTCACGTGCCACCACGTGACCCCTGGTCACGTGTGAGCACGTGACCCTCGTCTGGAGCCTTTTTCTTGATTTAACCGGAGAATGAGTCTGATGTTTTGAGCGTCACGTGCCAACACGTGACCCTGGTCACGTGGGAGCACGTGACCTCTTCTGAAGCCTTTTCCTTGATTTGATCAGGGAACCAATGTGCCTTTGCCGCTGCTTTTAAATGTCACGTGCCGACACGTGACCCTGGTCACGTGGGAGCACGTGACCCTTTCTGAAGCCCTTTTCTTTAACTGGATCTGCCTTGCCGATACTTTTAGATGTCACGTGCCAACACGTGATTGCTGGTCACGTGTAAGCACGTGACCCCTTTCTGAAGCCTTTCCGTAGGCTTTCCTGATTTTAAATCAGGAAACAGGTTCGTTTGGGGTTATTGAATCCTGAGGTTCTGTCAAATCTTCAGTTTCAGTTTGTGATCGCTGAATTTCTTCCAATTCTACCGTGCTCCTACTGATTTCTTTTGCAAGAAATTTCGTTTCTAAGAAAACGGCATGCTGAGTAACAAACACCTTCTGTTCCTCGGTGTGGTAGAATAGATTTCCATAACCATTCTTTGGATATCCTACAACTTACATAAAACTGACTGTGCCTCTAGTTTATCTGGTTTATGCGTTTTAACATAAGCCGGACAACCCCATATCTTAAATCTTTTAAGATATGGCCTTTTTCTATTCCATATCTCGAACGGAGTCTTACCCACTGATTTAGACGGAACATCATTCAATAGATATGCTGCTGTCAAAAGCGCATATCCCCAAAATGAAAGAGGCAACTCGGCACTACTCATCATGGAGTGAACCATATCCAATAGGGTATGATTCCTCCGCTCCGATACACCGTTGTGCTGTGGTGTATAAAGAGGAGTAAATTGAGAGAGAATACCATTCTCTTTTAAGTAATCTAGGAATTCCGTGCTTAAGTACTCCCCTCCTCTATCAGACCGGAGGATCTTGATACTTTTGCCAGTCTGGTTCTCTACTTCGTTTCTGAATTTCTTGAATTTCTCAAAAGCTTCAGATTTGTGTTTCATCAGATACACATATCCGAACCTAGAGAGATCGTCAGTGAATGTGATGAAGTACGAGAACCCACCCCTTGCATGTATAGACATTGGACCATATACATCACTGTGTATGAGTTCCAAGAGCTCTGTTGCTCTTTCTCCATGTCCGGTGAATGGAGATTTGGTCATCTTTCCTTTAAGACAAGACTGACAAGTTTCATAAAATGAAAACTCGAACGCATTCAAGAGTCCATCTTTATGCAACTTACTTAGTCTTTTCTCTCCGATATGACCAAGTCTACAATGCCACAAGTAGGATTCATTCGTATCTGAATTCTTCCTCTTGCGTGTGTTTTGTATATTGAGAACTGTATTCTGATTTAGAACTTAGATACCATTACACAGTGTACCTTCTGCAACCAGTACCTTATGAAGGTAAATGTTCATGATATTCCTATCAAGAACAAAGTTATATCCATCTTTATCGAGTAAAGAAACTGATATGATGTTGCAAACCATGGAAGGTACATAGTAGCAATCGTTCAAAATCATAGTTTTGCCATTTGGTAATACTAGATGATATTCACCGACGGCTGCAGCATTAACTTGTGCTCCGTTCGCTACTCTGAGCGACATATCACCAGGTGCAACTTTCCTACTTTTTCTCAGTCCCTTCAATAAATTACAGATATGAGATCCTGATCCGGTATCAAGTACCCAGGAGGTAGGGCTGACCGTAAAGCAGTTCTCAATTACAAGAACACCTGAAGTAGATGCAAAACCATACTTCTTTTTCAACTGGGTATCCTTGGAATCCATACGATCCTCTTTCCCTTGCTCATACTTATGACTTTTGTCACAAGTTAGATCCGAACCAACGTTCCCCAGCCCCGAATAAGAATTCGGATCGGTCAAGCGATACATTTTATTATCTTGAATAGGGCGTGAAATAGTTGCTACCTGGAGAGAGAGAAAAGAAACACTCAGCGTGCGCTCTTACAAGATTAGATTGGTTTATTAGTTTATCTAACCAGGATGGCTCCCACTGTTTCCTCAAATTCTTCTTCAAACCTTAATAGAAGAACTAGTCAGGACTAATCGCACGTCACAATACTTGCTTAACCTTTCATCCAGGCTAGTATTGGTACTTCGAGGGAGGTTTTCCAACACTTTCGCGAAGTTCCTCAATTAAATAACCTCTTTTCCCTGGAGGCGTAGCCCCGCTAATACCGTTCTAAACACCTACTTGGTTTATAGCATTGATTGTTAAGTGAAATAATCTCCCGAGAGTAATCCAACTCATCAGTGGGATCGGGATCCAACTATCATTGTGTGATGACCTAGATGGAATCCACTCTAGTCATCACACTCCATAAGGTATGCTAAATCTGCAAGTTTCGGTTTCTTTAGAAACTCCCGATATGGTTTTTGCCCCTAACGGTTTATGACCTTGACTTGGTCAACCATAAACCGTTAGTCAAGTTCTACCCGTCATAATCCTGATTGCATTAGACCCACCCGTACGTGCCCTTGACTAGGTCAACAAGGCCGCACGACTGTCCTAACCAATCCCATTTGCAATGCACAGAAAAATATTATCTAGCTACCGTTCACTACGCCTTGACTAGGTCAACAAACGCAGCACGAATACTAAATAATACCAATCCGAAATGACGGAGGGCTACGGCTGGGTTTTTGGCGAAAAAACCTGTTAACGTAATGAACTTGATATCGTTGAAGGAACATGATTGCCTTTTTGAAAATATAGTGGCGAAAACTTTTGCTAAAGAGGTCACTCCCTGTTAAGGGATCTCGGCTCTTTCCTCGTCGAATGAGGTGCAGGATATTCTAAACTGATTACCTCGATGCAAAGCAAGAATAATCGACTATAGTGAAGTTATTACCCTGACGCAAACTTTTCTCCAAGGGGTCACTCCCGATGAAGGGATCTCGGCCCTTGCCTCGTCGAATGAGGTGCTGGGCATTCATAACCGAATACCTCTGTGCAAAACAAAAGCGAACGTCCTTGCAATAACATCTTTTTGAAAATTGTTCCAACAACGACTTTTAGGTTTGTTTTATTGCATTAATTTAATGCGTCCCATCAATTAATCCTACCATTGCAGAAAACAACAAAAATATGACGTACGCTTATGCCATCCGCATTCGCCACGGGGTCCGGTCATCACCCGTTAGGTTACTTAACTAACGACAGAGCGGGGGCTGGACTAGCGCGGATGCAAAACATAAGCAATGCCTAAATAGATATATATATATATATATATATATATATATATATATATTCACATTCGTCAGATGCAATGATAGCCATTCCAGATCACAGATGAACACTTT
This sequence comes from Agapanthus africanus, assembly GCA_030015575.1. NCBI lineage: Eukaryota > Viridiplantae > Streptophyta > Magnoliopsida > Asparagales > Amaryllidaceae > Agapanthus > Agapanthus africanus. The sequence continues at coordinate 12,999,556 of JASDDO010000028.1, read as the reverse complement.
GGATATACTAGGAATCTGCATTTCGTTCGAGCCTGCAACGAAAGACAGATTACACGGTCGCGATGAATAGCCAAATACCCCACCCTAGACCCCTACGGGTGCGGCAAACTACCCGCCAAATACCCGAAGTGAAGCAACCTCCCTCAACAACATGAGTAGGCCACTCGGCACTTCGAGGTACCCGGTAGTTTGTGCACCCCTCCTTGGGTCTATCCTAGGAGCAAAAACAGTAAAAAAGAAATTATACAATGGTGGCTACAAGCTCATCCCGGATGTGCGGCCATACAAATAATATTATATCAATTTACATATTACATGAATTGAAAGATAAAGAAAACTCTCATCTCACAACCCCCCGGCTATTCATCCGCGACAATCCAACGAATTCATATACATAAACCATCAACATTACAGATTACAGATATGTATAACCCCCACTAATCGACGTATAGCGATTAGCAGACATTCAATACATATATCACATCACAGATATAACCCATTAGCCAAAGTCTACAGAAATTCGATCGAAATACGGATATGTAACCACCCCAAAAACAAATTTTGTTCTCTGGAAATTCTGGGCAGAAACAAACCATCCTAAAAATCCTAAAACACCATCATAAGAACACTGCAAGAAGTTTGACCCACGGCCGAGTCAACTCGGCCGCGGATCCGCAGCAAGAGCATCCTCTTGCCGCGGTTCCGCGGCGATAAGCGACTCACTGGATCAAATTTCTTCCTTATTCTGTAAAAACCCTGAGCCGATTTTTAGTATGTGATTTATTATTTTTTGAACAGATCTAAAAATCGGCAGAAAGTTACCTTTTTCAGCGTGTTTTGCGGTTTTTTGTCCGATCGAAATTCTAGATACTTTGCTAACATGCTAGTGTGTTGTTTAGCTAGGCTCTGATACCATCGTTAGGTCCACGTTAACTCTCCCGGTTCTTTCGGGGTTGCGGAAACGGTAAAAACGATTTTTAGGGTGTTGGTAACATGAACTACAAAACCCGGATTTTTGCTAAACAACACACTAGCAACAACTACGAGCTTTACCTACTTGGTTAGGGGGTTATACCTAGTCTTGAACTCCTTCTCTTCTTGTTGTTCTCCTCCTTGCTAGCTCCTTTTAGTAGCTTGAATGGCTCCTCCTCGTCGTCTCCTCTTTGCCGAAGATAGATCCACCCGAGGGCCTCGAACTTGAGCTCCTACCTCAACCTTGAGGTAACTAAAGTATTAGGCTTGCTAGACTTTCAACCTTAGGATGAGTAGAGATGAGTTTTGGTGTTTTATCTTGAAGGCAAATGGTTCTCAACTCATGAGAGGGATTTTGCCTTGAGAGAGAGGAAGAGGATGAGAGCTATGGATGAGAGAGAAGATGCAAGTAAGAATGATCAATTTTACAACCATGCTCTCATATTTTTAGAAAATGATAATAATAATAATAATTAACTATTTGTGATGGTAAGTTGATGAATGACCATTATCATTTCATTCATTAAATGCTTTTGCAAAGAATAAGAAACATCTTTGAAAATAAATGATGATGGTCAACAAGTCCACTTTGGTCAACCGGTCAACAAGTCAACAAAATTCAAGAATTCAACTCAACCATGGCACAATAATTGTTAACTAATATTATTAATCATATTTCCTATTCTCATTAGGGTTTGGAAAAAGACAACAGTCAACTGTGCATACACACCCGTACCATAACCCTAATGAGAATCCTCTGCCTCTGTCTCAGTCAACTGTGCATACACACCCGCATCCGTGTTCCGAGGAACACGAATACAATGAGATAAAACCAATCCCAAAACATATACTAGGATCTGGCTTAAACCAAAGCCCGTTAGTAATAACTGTCCGGACACCAAACGTGCACAAGTGCGCTGATGTGAACGAACCCCGTCGCAAAACCATGCGACCTCTACTCTGTTTTGCCCAAAGACGAATAACCCTCTATGTGGGACTCTAAAGACTCGACACTACGCTGGCAGTGGGGTTAACCACAGACCGCAAGTGGCACTAGCTGTACGTAACGGTCCCCAGGTAGATGCCGATAAGAAGACTGATGAGGTGAACCCATCCGAACTCCTACTGAGCCTATATGTGACAATATGCATACAGTCCGGTCTATTTGTCTGAGAATATCACATGACGGGCCTAGGGGGTGGTAAACGTCAGTCCCCTAATAGCGGTACAAGTCGTGTCGGAGTGTAGCCCAGAACACCCTGAGATAACACTGGAAACCCACCAGTATATCTCGCTTGCCCTGGCTAGGGACGACAATGTGTAATGGCTCTCCTAGACACAACGCGGTATCAACTCCCAATACCGGGAGAGACGAATCCTGTCTAACCGTCACTGCCTCCAAGTGCTTCGGGACTGCACCCAACTACTACCTGTTTGCACGACTCAGCAGAGCCGTGGTAGGGTAGTAATCAAAGAACAGTGGGAACACACTCGAGGCGAAGTGACAGTGTCAAGTCAGCGGACTAAGCTGTACTCATGTCACCTGGGAAATGTTAACTGACGATAGGTATAATACCAACCAACAGTCCCCGAAGAGTCCTGTCCAGTGTACTCGTAACCTAACGAGCACCCGCATATTATCTCAAGTATGACGTACTGACGGCTGTGGGACAGACCGTCTCCCCTGCTGGGATGAGAAGCGCATACGCTAGTTTACTCCGGAGTATCGATGCCCTGTCTCGATAGTCTTACGACTAAGGACCTGCATAAGGATGTGCTTGTGGATTACCCAGCCCCCACGAGTGTGATCGCCATCATAACGCCGGTAATCAAGCAAAGATCCTAAGGGCTCTACTAATGTGTATAGGCGATATGTTAAAAGAAACACATGTACACACATTGAAGTAGAAACAAACCAAGTAGCATACTACTATTTTGAGCAAGATTGTGTATACAATGGTGAATATCCCAAGCTTCCATTAAGTAATATACAAACTAGTATGATACAGTAATGGCCTCTAGGGCATATACACTAACAGAAATCATGCGCGTCCTCAAAATCGTTGCCCTGCTCTCCAGCGGGGGACATCGAGGCGAGGAAAATCTTGGCGGTTTGCTGGTTCCCGTAGGCCCGGCCTATCCCCCTTGATCCAAAGGGAATTTGATCGTAAGGTGATAAGTTGAAATTTGAGCCCAGAGGGCGTTCAAGTTTGGGCGTCCCAGGAGAATGTTATAGGATGAAGGGACCTTAGCGATGAGGAAGTTCACCGGTATGGTTTGCGTATTGCCCGCTTCCCCAACGTTGAGGAGGAGGGTGACCAACTCCTCGGCCGGGACGGAGTAGTTTGTGAACCCAGAGAGGACATGGGAGGTCGGACGAAGGTTGGATGGTCCTAGCCCTATACGCTGGAAACAATCGTGGAATAGGATATCCGCCGAGCTCCCTGAATCGACCAAAATTCTCTGGACCTCGTAACGGTGGACTCGGGCCGTTATTACGAGAGGGTCAATGTGAGGAAGCGATATGTCGTGGAGGTCTTCATTGGTGAAGATGATCGGTTCGTCCTTCCTGCACTTCTTACAGGGTGGATCACTTACACCTTCGACTGGGAGGAGGCGGTGGTTCTCCCCGTTTTCCCGAGCTTGATCCGAGGTAATGACCATGATTTTCCCAATCGTCAATTCCCCGGGAAGAATTTGGTCCTTTTTCTCCCGCTCCGCCTGCCGCTTGTCCCATAAGTATTTCGCCAAGTGGCCGGAGCGGATTAACTCCTCGATATAGTCACGGAGTTATTTGTAGTTCTCAGTCAGATGACCCTGTGACCTGTGGATGGAGCAGTACGGGCCGCGGAGATGCTTGACCGCTCTTTGGGTAACTGGCGGGAGCTTAAGAACCTCTCGCCCTAAGCTTCCTCCAGCAGCTCGATCTGGGAAATGTTTAGAGGAGTTTACTCCTGGAACCTCGGGGAGTAAGGTTTCGGACGGTCGACTTTCTTTTTCTCCTCCCTGTCCCATTTCTTTCGATCCGTTTGGTCGGCTCGAGGCATATTAGTTCACCTCCGACTCGAGTTGGATCTCTCGCTCGGTCCAGGCTTTCACTTCGGCCATGGTCAGGTTGCGCTAATGCAAAAGAGCGGAGCCACTCTTTGTGCCTAAGACTAGACCTCAGCGCGGTGATAACTGTTTCATCACAGTGCTCGGAAACCTCTAGGAGGGCATTGTAGAAGCGAGTGACATACCCTTTGAAGGATTCCTTGTCTCCGCTCTCGACAGTGAACAGGTAGTCGACCGTCCTTTTCTGTCATCGGTTTCTGACGAAATGACCGAGGAATTGGGTAGCCATCTTGTCGAAGGTCGAGATGGAGCGTGGCGTGAGCCCTCGGAACCAGTCCCGGCCAGCCCGGATTAGGGTAGTGGGGAAAGCTCGGCATTGAGCCGCGTCTGAGTTATCTTGGAAGCTCATGCCTGCCGTAAATGCGTCTAAGTGGTCTTTCGGATCGGACTTCCCATCGAAAAGGGTCACTTTCGGTGGCTTGTTCCTGGACGAGACGTGCTCGGCCAGCAGCTCTTCTGTAAAGGGCTTTGTGAGCGAATCGGCAGAATACCTGGCCCCTTCGCAGGACATGTGACCATCTCATCGTATGCCTTCAATTTTCTTTTCGAGGGCTTCAAGCCGATGGTGGTACCCTAAGGATTCTGCACAGTTGGAATGGTGGATACCCCCGCTCCGGGTCTGCGTGATGATGCGGCTTCGATTCCGCTCTATCAAATTTCTTAAATCCTCGGGGGAGGCCCTTCTTGAGTAGTCATGCCGTACGTCGTTTGCACGGCATCGGCAGGAGTGGGGGTGTCGGGCATGTCTGGAAGCAGGCGAACTGACCGACACCTCCTCAGGGGGTGTGAGCGCACGGCGGGCATCGGAACGATGACCTAGTCTCCCCTGAGATCAGGGTGTGGAGCTGTCCGGCGCCCAGTGGGTCATGGAATTATTCACCACGTGCGGGTCATGGTTGCCGGAGTCGGCATGCCGGTGCTCAGTGACGCTGAGATGAGCGTGAGCGAGATCGAGGGCCTGAGCTTGCCCATCTGTCCTTATGTGGATGTCGTTATCCCGGGGGCGGGGAACTGTATCTTGATAGGTAGGGTCCGCCGCTTGAACGCGGACGAGCGCATCCACTATAGCTGTGAGTCTGTCGATCCAGATGGATAAGACGTCGATGACGTTAGGAGGGGGAGGAGAACCACTCCCACCTCCGTTATGGAAGGTGGGGCGGCTCGTATTGGGATCGTCGCGGTTGTCGCTCGTCATCGGGTCGAGGATGGAAGATCAACTTTATGGGTGGAGAAGCTTCTGAAAGGCTTCCCACAGACGGTGCCGCCTGATGGAGGCTGTGATCTCCCTCAGATGTTGTCCTCCATCGATTTGGTAGCGAGCAGTTTTGAACGGTTGAGATTTAATATAAGAGTTGTTGAGCGTGTGGATCTCAATGGGTTATTGGAAGTTGCTGAGACTGAGCTACCTGCAACGGAAGTCCCGAGATAGGAAACCACCGTAGGACCCTCCAACGATCAAGTTAGTACCGGGGAATTAGAGCGGCGTAGCGGCCTATTGGTATGAGTTGAGTTACCTGATTCGTCTGAAAGAGGGGTTTATATAGTGGTCGCGTGGAGCGAGCCGGCGCGAGATTCTCGCCGTCCGTTACGCCCCCTCGTTACGCCCGCGTTGATGGCGGGATCCGCTCATTAATGGAAGGACGCGCCCGCGTGGGACGCGGAACGTAGGGCGGCGGGTATCTCGCTTTGGCGAGATACCCGGAGTCGTTGCGGGGGCACATGGGCTCCGCACTCTCGGTTGATCGAGAAAGCCGAGGAAGCTCGGCCTGTCCGATGGCTCAGAGACGAGCCGGGAGGCCGAGGAAGCTCAGGCCTTGCATCAGCTCGGATAGGAGCAGGGAGGCTGTGGAAGCTCAGCTCTGCAATAGCTCGGAGACGAGCAAAAAGAGGGTGAAGGTTCGGCTGCTGAATTGCTCTAGGGAAAGAAGTGGGGGTGTAAGCTCGGAGACCATCCGAGGAAAATCACCAATGCTCCACACTGATTCTACTTCTGCAGGCCCCAGGAGCCTAGGGGCTTTACGCGGATGACACGCCATCTGTAACGTGTCGTGGTCTGAGGAATTCCTACTTATGAGCATCATCAGAAGGGAAAAGAGAGAGAGGAAATCGAAGTCCAGAAAAGGAAAATTTTCAAAAAAAAAAAAAGAGAACGAAAAATAAATCATCGACCACAACTTCATATAACTCTAAAATATATATCGGTTTTAAAAATACCTTTAAACTTAATAAATTTCAAGCGGAAGAAAAAAATATGAGAAACTAAAATGAAATTTTCAGTCTTTTAGCTCTGTATAGATAGATAAACTAAAAGGATCAAAAGATACACCGTGAAGGGTCCGAATAAAAATTTCCAAACAAAAAGGAGAAAGAATGAATTTTTCAATCTTTTAGCTATCCATGGATGAAAATAGAAGGGGTCGAATAAAAATTTGATTAAAAAGTAAGGGGTCAAATGCCATAAATCTTGGCTTCTTGCTCCTTTGGATAAAGCTGAAAGGGGCCAAATACGCATTTCTTAAAATATAAGAGGCTGAAGCTAATTTTCCACTGCTTACAGCATTTTATAGATAGATAGATAGATTTCAACCATACCTGCATGAGGTCATGAAAACCATATGATATGCTCATAGTTTTCTTCATGGTCCATATTGCAAAACATTATAAATAATGGTATGAAAGGAATGCCATAATATAATAAAATTTATTATTATATAAAAGAATATATTCTTCATAGCTGTGAGATATTGGAGATAACTAATAAAATGTTATCGGCCATGATCAGGTTCTAAAAATCATTCCTTTTTTCACCAAACTTAATGATTTTGTTTGAGGAATGATTCTATGTTTGGAAATCATAAAGATTTTCTGGATTAGAAATAAGAAAAGGGTTCCTTCCTATAATTTTAAAAAATGATTTTTTGGATATATGCAAACTTGGTTAACCATGAAAAAGCCACCAGAAACATTAGATTTGGGTTCATGAATTACCTATATGCAGAGCCAACCTCTACAATGGTTCTTTATGAGAGCCAAGCTTCATTTTTGCTTCCCTAGACCATTTTTGATGAGATTTTCTTTCAAATCTACTCTGATTGGCTTCTAGGCTAACAGTTTTTTATTTATTATATAAACACATATGTATTATAAATGAAACGTATCTGATTGATTAGAGAATTCTTGATTACATATTAATGATTTACCAACTCAGCCCAAATCACAAATTACATTATTTAGAATACATTACATCAAATCCTCAATCCAAGTAACTCTTTTGTCCAAACAAACATTGGCTTTTCCATTTGAATTATTTTGTAGCACATATTACAGGTTGGACTAGGGCTGCTAAATGAGCCAAACGAGCCGAGATTAAGTTTGGCTTGGCTCATTTATTTAAACGAATTGACTCAAAAACTTTTTCAAGCTCAACTCATTTATTTATTGAACGAGCCCGAATAAGTTTTCACTGAACCCAAGCCGACCTCAAGTTTTATCGAGCCTATTTAAAATCTAGAAAATAGATATTAATAATTACAAAAGCATGTGAAATAAAATATAAATGTTCGGTATTATTTTTGACAAACTAAACAGTGAGAGACATTGTTGTTATTACTAAATGAACGAGCTAGTCTTGCTTACAACCTTGTCGAAATCTAGATTCTTTGATACTGTAGTATAACAGTACTAGACTAAATATTTATGACAATCTGAATTTCGAGTTAATATTGACGAGTTAATGGATACAATTTAAATTTAAGAATAAGTAACTATTTTATTATTACTATTAAATTCAAATTAAGCCATAAGTTATTCGTGCATACACAAGCTCTAAATTGCCGAGCATGAACACGAGCCGAGCATGAACATGTTTTCTTCATATTTGTTCGTTTATTTTATCGAGATTTAATTTATGTCCAAGTTTGACTTGTTTAACTACGAACAAGCTTTCATCAATCTGAGACACGAGCTTTCGAGCTTCAAGCCTTTTTAATAGCCTTAAGCAAGACCAATAACCTCATCAAATAAATACCAAATAAAGTGGAATTAGGCGCATTGAATATGGATAAGAAAGCACAATTGCACCAATGTTCCTTTACCTTCCATAACTGCAAGAACCCTCGATCATGAAAGAATTTATTAGCACTTCCAATGAGCTTCGTATCATCGGAATTCATGCAAGTATCGAAGACATTCCAATCCCTCTCTGGCCTCAAAAAGCTCTCAGGATATGATGGAGGTCGGTTTCTCCCTCAGATGTTTTTCTCTGCCGATCTTGCAGTCAGCGATGTCGAACGGTTGCGATTTGTTTGTGGTGGTTGGGTATGGATCTTAATGGGCTGTTGGTTGTTGTGGACGTCAAGCTACTTGTCAAAAGTCTAGGGGTGGGGAACCACCGTAGGATCCTCCGACGATTAAGTAAGTGCCGAGAAATATTAGGGCAGAGTAGAGACGTATTGGAATAAGTTCGAGATATCGCAGCCATCTAGAAGAGAGGGTTTATATAGCGGTCGCATGAAGCGAACCGGCGTGAGATTCTCGTCGTCTGTTACGTCTCCGCCTCACGTTCACATTGATGGCGGGGTTCGTTCATTAATGACGGGATACACCCATTAAGAGAGAGACGCGCCAGCGTGGGATGCAGGACGTGGGGCGGCGGAGATCTCGTTTTGGCGATATACACGTAGCCATTACGGAGACGCTTGGGCTCCGTGCTCTCGGTTGAACAGAGAAGCAGAGGAAGCTTAGTTCGGTGGATAACTCGGAGACGAGCGAGGAGGCCGAGAAAGCTCAGCTCTGTAACAGCCCGGAGACGAGCAAGGATGCTGTAGAAGCTCGGCTGTAGGATTGCTCGGAGGTGAGCTGTTGGCTGGTTGCTAGGAGAATATGGAAAGAACTCCGGGGAGGTCTCCCAAAGGTCGAATGCAACCTCGGAAACGAGGTGCCGAGAAATGTTCCCAACGTATCATATTTATTCTAGCTCCGTAGCCCTAAGGAATCTAGCGGGCTTACGTGGATGACACCTCATCCACTACGTGTCGTGATCTGGGAAATTCCCACTTATGAGCATCATAATTAGCCTCCCACTCTCGTTCTAACCTATTTGTTGGCCGGGTCGAGAGTGGTCATAATCCCGGTCTTCAATAATTCAGCTTGGCACCGAGAATTCTTCGTAATGGGTTTTCTGAGGATGATGTGATGTTTGGCGGATGTGCTCGATTCCTGGGTCCATGTGGCGGTTCACAAAGCGTATTAATTCCCGCACATATTTTTGGTAACGTCAGCGGATAAGCAAAATGATTATGCCTTAAAGAAGACGCCTCTTCGCTTGCTCAGTCAGTTGGCTTTCGTGCCACATGTCCGTCGTGGGGTGGCGGAATGCGAAAGGTCGTCAGTTGAATCCGAGTGAAGGGGAAGTGTCCAATGGCTAGTTGTCACGTGGCGTCACCGGGCCCAAAAGGGCGCGATGCTTCATTTCGGTGGGAACGGATTTGGGTCCTTGGATGGTTTTTGTCGAGTGTATAAATAGGGGAGGTCATTCCTTGGCAGACACTTTGGTCTATTTGTTTCCTGTTATCTGAAAATTGCCCGGCGCACCATCACTTAGGTCGGATCTCTAGCTCAATCCTTCTTCGGTCAATCTCCTCTTGAATCAGGTTAGATGTCTTCTTCGGAAGTTTCCATTGGCGTAGTTGGAGTCGAATCGGACGATGAGGCTTCAGTTACTGAAGCCGAGTCCAGTGTGTCTTCTTCTTTCTCCTCGGCTTCCGATAGCCGAGGAAGTTCTTCTTCCTCTTCCTCTTAGTTTTCTTTCTCTGCGTCGGGCTCACCCCCAAGGGGTGGCGATGCCCTTGTACTTCGTCGTTGGGTGGCGAAGAGGGCCCCAAGGTGCGCATCGGAAATACTCACGATGCGCCCTCGATATTGAATCGCCCGGATGAGCTTTTCGATATCCGGGCTCACTTCTATATCCCCTCTGGCTATTCGATTCGTCTGGCCAAGGAGGGGGAGCGGGAAGACCAAGTCTAGGGCAATGAAATTGCCCTATACCTGGAAGCGTTCTGAGCAGGGATGCATCTGCTCTTCTCATCCGAGATTTGTTCCGTACTTCACTTCTTCCGTCTTGCCCCGGGCCAGCTAGCGCCGAACTCGTGGAGAATCCTCCTCGAGTTTCTGGTTTGGTTGAAAATTAATCGGATCCCTTTCGACTTGAGTCTTCTTCTTTTATTTCTTTGTTACAAAAATCACCACGGTACCAGCAAGGACGAACCGAGCTGGGTTTATCTTTCCTTTAAAAAACGTAAGGGTAGGACGGCCGGGTCAAGGGTAGTGGTCGTCCCTTCTTCCATCCATGAGTGGAAGGAGAAGTTTGTTTTCGTCGGTCCTCCGGAAGGGGAGGATTGTCCGGGGCCCACAAAATGGCACAGGGTGGATTGCCCACGGGTCAGGCAGTCTAACGCCCCAGAGGCTAGGGTAGTGTCGCAATGGGAGTCGATCCAGCAGGCCGATGTCCTGCTTCCCGAGCAGGATTTGAGCTGGGCGGGACTCAGTCCCGCACGCTTCGGGGGTAAGTTAGGGCTTCGCCGATTGATTTAGGCTTGTCATGATATTGTCGCTCCTATTGCTGACCTTTTTCTTCTATTTTCTTCTGCAGAGCCAATGGATCGTTCGAAGATCATGGCTGCTATGGCCCCCGAAAAGCAGGGGAGGAAGGGCGGTGGCGCTAGCTCGTCCAGATTCGTACTGAGCGTGGTTCCCCGGCAAGCCTCTTCCGCCAAGGTACCCATATCCCCTCCCGTCCGGAGGAACACTGTAGCGGAGGGCAGAAGCATGCCCAGGATCCGGTGCCCCGAGCCAGAACAGAAGTGTCGTCCTCTGCCAAGTCTCCGCTTAAGAGGCAGAAGAGAGTGGTTTCTCGGCCACCCCAGCCGGGATACAGGTACAGGAGGGTAACTTCTGCATTGGGGTGCCTTCGGAGCTCTATGTGGCCGACAACTTACTGGAGGACATGGAGAAAGCGGCGGGGGCCAAGATTCTTCGAGGCACCATAAAGACCCAAGTGGCGGGGATAGCTCAGGAAGCCGTTCAGGTTGGTAATTTTCTAAAATTTTCCAAGTGTTTTTCTCTGTTTAGCTCCTAAAAATGGTTTGTGTTTTCTGCAGTTCCTCCAACATTGCGCCCTTTTTGCCGCTATGGAGGCCGAGGAGGTGGCCCCGGCGATAAAGAAGGCCAGTGAATCTTCCTCGCGTGAGGAAGAGCTTCTCGCCCAGCTGAAAGAGGTAGAGGATAAGACGGCCTCCATAGACTCGAGGTTGATTGCGGAGGGCCTGACGGTCGCCAAGCTGAAGGAGTCTCATCGGCTCCTGATCGAATCCAACCGGGCTATTCAGGCCAAGATGGAGGAGGTTAATAGGCTCTATGACACCATGAAAAGGTAGAGGGACTCGTTCAAGAGGGATGCCCGGACGGCCCACGAGGCGGAGAAGCATGTCAAGGGCAGGGAGGAAAAAGGCGTGAAGGAGTACATGGCTTCCGACCAATTCTACGTCGACCTTGCCGACTCTGCGGCCGTCGGGTGGCACAACGCCCTCGACGCCTTCAAGGATGCTATGTCTGGGTTGAACGACCAGGAGCTTCGTGCAAGGTATCTCCTTGCCGAGGAAATGCCCAGGGTGGCAGCACCGAGCCGGCAGGAGGAGGCGAAGCCCCAGGCAGGAGCATATAGCTTGCGGTTGTAATCGAGGCTCCTGGCGCCGAACAAGGAGACGGCGGGGAAGTCCAGACCGCGAAGGTGGTTTGTAGCCCCACTCTTTTTTCCTCCTTTTTTTGTAGCCTTCGGGCATTTTGTAAAGCTGAGGAGCCTATAATACCTTGTACATAACTCGGAATATGAATAAAGTATTTTTAGCCCATCTATTATGTGTATGGCCACATTTTTTTTACTCTTGTATATTTCGCAAGTGTGGATAGACCGATATCCCTCTATACCTCAGAGTCGAGGTGACAAGCGAACGCACAGACGCCAAGTATAAATAGATCGGTGCCCCTCCTCACCCCGGAGTCGAGGTGACGTGAGAACGAGCGAACACCAAATGTAAATAGATCGATGTCCCTTGGATCGGGTGCGGCTCGGGTCCCTCGGAACGAGCGAACCCGAACTTTATTCACTTTGGTCCTGATAGGAGTTTTTCACTTTGTGATCGCGCACCAGATAGGGGTCGGTCTAAAGACTTTGACGCGGATGAGCCCACCATGAAGCTACTCGGCCGTGGATGAGCCGAGCAGGAAGATGCCCGCTATGGATGAACTGAGCAGGAAATTACTCGACCGGCTCGAGGCGAGGGCTTTGGATCCATAGCGTAGCCGAACAGGAAGATGCCCGCTGTGGATGAACCGAGCAGGAAACTACTCGGCCGCCTCGTGGCGAGGGCTTTGGGTCCACAGCGCAGCCGGGCAGGAAGTTGCCCACCACGGATGAGCTGAGCAGGAAACTACTCGGCCGCCTCATAGCAAGGGCCTTGGATCCACAGCGCAGCCGGGCAGGAAGTTGCCTGCTGCGGATAACCTGAGCAAGAAACTACTCGGCCGCCTCGTAGCGAGGACCTTGGATCCACAGCGTAGCCGGAAAAAAAGCTGCCCACCGTGGATGAACCGAGCAGGAAACTACTCAGCCGCCTCATGGCGAGGGCGTTGGATCCACGGTGTAGCCGGGAAGGAAGCTGCCCACCACGGATGAGCCGAGCAGGAAACTACTCGGCCACCTCGTGGCGTGAGCTTTGGATCCACAGCGGAGCCGGGCGGGAAGCTACCCGCCGCGAATGAGCCGAAAAGGAAACTACTCGGCCACTTCGTAGCGAGGGCCTTGGATCAATAGCGTAGCCGGGAGAGAAGCCGCCCGCCGCGGATGAGCCGAGCAAGAAACTACTCGGCCGCCTCATAGCGAGGGTGTTCAGTCGATAAAACTGCACATTTGTAGTACATTTTTCCTACCATTTTTATATTAAAAAAAGGACTTTATTATAATATATTATACATATGAGGGTTTATGTGTAAAAACATTATTTTCCATGTGTTAATATATTTAATTATCATTTGGTAGGAAAATGTATGCAAATAATATTATTGATCTAATCCTAGTAGAACAAAGTCTACTAAAATCTTATTTGAGTTGTTGTGCAGAATATTTCCAAGTTGTTATGAAGGATTTAACAAACAAATCAATTTGTTGAAGAAAACTTGCCAAATTAAGAAGTAAACTTGGAGACCAAGTCTGGCAACATCCACGAGAAGATTTCAAATATCTAAAGCTTCCAGAAATTGCCAAATGTCACAAGGATCTACCCACAAAAATATGATGAAGTGATCTCTACCTTTGGCCGCGGAACCGCGGCCAAACCCCCCTGTTGGCCGCGGATCCGCCGCAATAATGATGAGTTGGAAGGCAATATTTTGGGAGATTGACAACTGCTGAATTTTACCAACTTCTCAACAATAAGATTCTGGGTTTGCATTATAAAAAGGCACCGAGAGCCTCTTGGAAAAGCTATCAAGCCGAAGAGATCACGAAGTCCAAGACGGCTCACGCATCCAGGCTGATCATCAACTGTTCATCTACCTCCTTAGAAGAGATCGAGAAGCAAACTAGGTTTTTGTAATCATTTTCTAAGGAATCAAAGTGTACTTGATCTTGTTGATTAATAAAGGTAGTTCTTTTTCTTATTCTATTTGTTCGTAGTTTAATTATGCATTTTCTCTCCATCTCTTTTTCTCCCAACATGCGCGAGTAATTCTCCGCTTGTTAGAGTTCGTAGGATTAGGGTAGGCTAATGGACGATGAAGATAATTAAACCCTTTTTAAGTCCTATAAAGTTTAGGAACTTTATCAAAAGAATCATTAACATCCTAATCGGGCGCGCTAGCAATTCTTTGCTAGTTCCGACCGCGATTAGAGATTAGATTAATGATTGTTTTGGTAAGGGCTAGATAATGAACGGAGTTCCGTGTCGAGATAAGGGTTAAGAGTGGGATTCCTTTTCCCTCCAGAAACCCTAATCTACACGCATCACCGTCGTTCTAGTTCTAAATATATTAATGGATAAAAAGGGTAACTTTTAATTAATCATCCATAACTACTAAATCCTAACGAACCCTACAAGCCCTATTATTATATTATTTAAATCTCTAAAATAATCTAGATCTATATTTAACATTCTTGTTTAAAGTAGATATAGAAACTTTTCACAAAATTCTTTATTCCTCCTCTCTTTCTCAACACATCTAAAGTAAAAATAAAAGCTTCCACGTTTCCCTGAGGACGACCCGTACTCACCTCGGTCTAGCTACACGCGACACCGTTCTGATTGCGGTTAAACTACAAACAAACACTCTTTCGACACAATCAAATGGCGCCGTTGCCGGGGAAACGTGCGTAATTTTTTATTTTTACTATTTGTGTTGAATTCTTTGACGAGTCATATCATTATTAACACAAAACTGCAAATTGTATATTTAACGATTATTGTGTGAATTTTTGCGAGGAAATCTGGAGTCACAAACTTGAGGAAACAGGAAACAGAGACATTTTTAGAGATCCAGAGGAGCACAAAAGGCCATACAAAAAAGTTTCATCAACTGTTCCTTCTGCCACGCGGTGGAACCGCGACAAAAGTACCCATTCTGCGGCGGAACCGCGGCAAGTTGGAGGAATTAGGGAATAAATCTTCTCTGGTATCTTTCTCAACTCCTCTCTCTCCTCAAATCCAATAAAATCTATTTTCTGCAGGATTCTTTGCAAAATAGCGCCGCTCAAAAATCTTTTTGCAAAAGTTTTGTGGTTGGTTTTGTTTTGCATATTTTAATATGGACTCTAAGGGGCAAAGACCAAATCAAGATTAGGTGGGGATTTCAACACCCTTCCTAAGCCCCACAAATCACAAACCGAGCATATAGATCAACCCTTCATTAATTTAAAAAATATCTAGATCAGACTCTAAGGACTGTCGCGCTCAATAAGGACAGAGGAAGGTCGTGGGTAATCTATCATTATCCGCATTACTTTTGTAGTGCCTAGGCAAGTGTGACAAAGGCTAGTGGTTTTTAATTAGGCCCACGACGTGGTTCCTTCCCACTTACCTGGCACTTATCTGGCTACAAGGGTAGTACGGAGGCGGTAGAGGATTTATCCTGCGGCTTGTCCTTTGGAAGTCTAGGAGCGGTCTAGAGACTGACCTAGGTAACCTTAGTTCTAGGGTTGCTTGTGCATATTAGGGAGATTTGTCTTGAGTCCCACTTTTTCAAAACAAGCCAATTTTAAATCACACACACGCTGCCACTTGCACTAAACTCGTTTAGTGCATGCTCGGCTGGACACGGGATCCTAGTGCCCGTCTTGTCCGCGTTCCTGCTATCGACGCCGAAGTCGGTACTTCTTCATCTTCTTTTCCCCCACCACACACCACATCGACCGTGATGGACGGCACTCCATCTAATTATAACACCACGCTGCCACCGCCCGCAGGTGCGCAGAATCCACCGCGCATCTCTCTCCAAGAGAGATGCTATCCTATCCGTGGTCCTCTTCCCACTTGTCTATCTCTTCCACCACCTAATGGGGATAATTTCGAAATTAAACCCCACTACATCAATCTGCTGCCCAAATTTCATGGGCTTGAGTCGGAAGACGCGTACGTTTTCATCACCAAATTCGAAAACGTATGCGCAATGATGGGTACTTCACAATTGACTTTAGATGCTATGCGCTTACGTCTTCTCCCATTCACACTGTGCGACTTGGCAGAAAAATGGCTTTATAATACTGCCGCACACTCTATCGCTAATTGGGATGAATTCGTTGTAGCATTTCTTAAGAAGTTTTACCCAAATCATAAGACTGCACATGTTAGGAGTGAGATTAACCAGTTCACCCAGCTTCCCAATGAACCATTTTGGAAGTGCTTTGAACGTTTCAAAGATCTGCTTGTCCAATGCCCCCATCACGGGATACAAAGATGGGATTTATGTCGGATTATATATGAGGGCATTAATCCAGCGACAAAGCAGATGCTTGAAACAATGTGTCAATGCAATTTCATGTCTAAAGATGACGGTGAAGCATGGAAATATCTGGAAGATCTCGCTGAACACACGTTGCAGTGGGAAAGCGTAAGACCACCTTCAACTAAGGGAATTATTCACCAGCTCGATATTTCCATCGCAGTAAAAGCCGAAATGGCAGCGATGCAGAAGAAACTCGACGCTATTGAGTGCAGATTCTCATCAGTCTCCCTAAATCAGGTTACGCTTCCTAAGACCGTCTGTGGTTGCTGTTCGGATCCTTCACACTTAACGGAAGAATGTCCTATGAATGCATCGTTTCAAGCTAATGTTGCTTTTCAGCAGCGACCTAGAAATGATCCTTATTCTTCCACATATAATCAAGGATGGAGGAATCATCCTAACTTTGCTTGGAATCAAAACCAACAAAGTAATTATCAAAGACCTCCTCCACAGCAACCACAACCACAGAATCAGCCCCCCTTTCAGTCATAAAATTTCCAAAATCCGGCCAACATTTCTACACCACAAATGGCCGGTACTGACAACTCGCTTGCACAAACTTTGGATATGTTCATGAAACAATCCATGCAAAATTCGGCTGAGATAAGGTCTTCTATTGATACCCTAACGAAAAACTCCTCCTCCCATGGTGAGAGTATTAAATCAATAGAAAACCAAATCGCACAGTTAAACGCCGCAATGAGTGCGAGAGAGAAAGGGAAACTCCCATCTCAACCCCTACCGAATCCTGGTCATTCACAAAGTCATAATGTGAATGCCATTACTACGTTGAGATCGGGGAGAGTGCTGAATAACCAAGTGGGTGAGCAATTTGATGATAGTGACACATTTGATACCCCTTCTTCTTCTTCTTCCCCTAATTCATCTAGTCTCCCACCTTCATCCGAGCCTATTCTCTGTTTTTCCCAAGGCTCGAACCCTTCGCCCATTTCGCCAAATCTATCTAAGTCGATTCCCACTCCAGTTTTGGGATCGAATCCATCCCCACAGTCTTCTCCACAAACGTTGGACCCAAAACTTATTAATCAAGCACCTTATCCAAACAGGTTGAGGGGCAACAGACCAAGTCCACAAATGGAGAAGATTGTGGAAATTTTTAAGCAAGTTAACATAAACATTCCTCTCCTAGATGCTATTCAACAAGTTCCGTCATATGCGAAAATCTTAAAGGACTTGTGCACTAGGAAGCGAAAAGTTCAAGTACCTAAAAAAGTTTTCCTTGCGAGTAATGTGAGCACTGCTTTTACACAACAACTACCCAAGAAACGAAAGGACCCCGGATGTCCTACAATTTCAATTTCTATTGGGGGTAAAAATATTAATCGTGCTCTACTCGATCTAGGTGCTAGTGTTAACTTGCTTCCGTATTCTGTGTATGAGCAATTAGGGATCGGAGAGTTAAAGCCTGCGCATTGCACTCTTCAGATGGTCGATCGATCTATCACCCAACCTAGGGGTGAGCTAGAGGATGTGTTAATCAAAGTCGGGGAATTCATATTTCCTGTGGACTTTATCGTTATTGATACACAACCTGTAGCAAACCCACGCAATCAAATCCCGGTGATACTCGGTCGACCCTTTTTGGCCACTTCCAACACAGTAATCAATTGTAGAAACGGCTCTATGACCCTATCCTTTGGAAAGAAGTCAATTGAGCTTAACATTTACAAGTTGGGAAGTGAACCCTCCGAACCCTATGCTCATGTGTGTTCTGTCGAATTATTGGATGTCGACAGCAGCGAATTTGATCAACCTCATAATTCTGACTCTTTTCATATGTTGTTGCTTGACACGGACTCTTCCACCGAGTTGTCCGGGTCAACATCTAACGCTGATGAGGAACCTTTTATAGAGTCTGACGATCACCCCATTTTTTCTAATGATATTATTCTTCGGGGTATCGATGAAAGCTTTGAGGAAATTTTCGCTGATGAACTCACATTTTTACAAGACACGGGTGTTGAGATGAATCAACTCCAAGATGAAGAAATTGGACCTCCACCCTTTCTTTTGGACAATCATGATAATGCGAGTAGTCCATCATTAGTATCACTGTGTCGTCTCTCCAAATTGAGACGCAATCTTTTTCCATTACACCTCTTGTCACCTCCCCACTTCTTCACGTCCATAGGTGACATGTTCTTCCACCAACCTTGGTGCTTCATCGATAAATTTTTTGAATGGTTGGTGTTGACTTTTGGTCTTTGTAAGGCTTTACTTTGACCAATAACCTTGACCCCCTCGTGTGATTTAAAAAAAAAAGATTAAAATTGTTTAACTCATGTTTGGGGGGGGGATATTTTGGCTCTTAAAAGAAAATGATTTTTACAAAATTATGAGCCTAAAATAAGTTTGGGGGAGGATTTTCACTTTCATATATTCTTGCCCCCATTAATAATTTCCTCCCAAGTCTATAGGTTTTTGAGCTTAACGGATAACATCAATGAGGACACTGCTGTAAACAGGTTTGGGGGAGGTTTGTACTTATTTACACATCAATTTGCATCATATTTTGCATAAGCACAACCTTTAAAAAATATAGAAAAAAAAATTTTGATAACAAAAGAGTAGAAAGTGAAAAATTACATCCAAAAGATAGGAATAGTTTAAGAAAACCAAGAAAATTAGAAGTTTTCTTAAACGAACTAGTAATAAGTAGTTATGAGCTGTTGTCCCAAGGGTTAGTAAGATGAAGGAAGTCACTAATCTGAGGATAAAAATAAGTCCGAAAAATAGTTTCTATTCTGGAAGCCAAACATTTGAATGTTGATACCCTACAATATGCACCTACACACGTCTTGAAACTCGGGATAGTAGAGGATACCTTGAAATGCTCTTTTCTAAAAGCCAAAGTATGAAGGAAATGATGAAGAAAATATAAAATTGGTGAAAAGAAAAATGAACACTGGTTTTGTTATCGCCAAGGCAGCAATAAAAAAATATAGCGAGGGTGCCTCTTCACCTAGTGCCCTAAGGCCAACTGGTCTGGAAGTCACTGCTAAGCCTTAGGTGGTGCAAGACAAGGAAAATATTATCACCAAATCTGCAAGCACATGAGTAATCGGTCGGTTAGTACCTCAAGAAGTATTAACGGTCGCATGGAAATGTGTAAGCAATTCTAAGTATTCATCAAAGTAAAAAGTACTAAGGTAGATGGACAAGAGTATGATAGCTTGAATTGAATTCTCTGAGTGTAGGGATATTCTTTACACACACGTGGGGTTATATGATCAATGTTTGGATAAAAGGTAGGAATGAAGAATAAAGACGATGTTTTATTGAGGAATGATGTGATTTCTAACATTTTTTCATGACTATTAAGATAGGGCTCATGACAACTGAAAAGCTAGTATAG
This sequence comes from Agapanthus africanus, assembly GCA_030015575.1. NCBI lineage: Eukaryota > Viridiplantae > Streptophyta > Magnoliopsida > Asparagales > Amaryllidaceae > Agapanthus > Agapanthus africanus. The sequence goes on along the minus strand of JASDDO010000028.1, from coordinate 12,980,043 downwards.
TTGGAAACTCTTCTTTTCAAAGTATTTCTTTTATGGTTCTTATCTCTATATGTAAATTTCACCATCTTTCTTTTGTTATAGGATTTTGTGGGTGTAATCCGCTGAAAACCCTCAGGAGACAACACTCCTCCTACTAGGGACACCTAGAGGTTTAACGGCTTGTTGCACGTGCTCAGTGCAATCGTGTCTGCCTACGAAAGTGTGCTTAGTTTTCTCCTTTCTTTTTTCTCCTCTTAAAATAAACTAGTTTGCTCGGGACGATCAAAGATAAGTTTGGGGGTATTTGTTCAATCGATAAAACTGCACATTTGTAGTACATTTTTCCTACCATTTTTATATTAAAAAAAGGACTTTATTATAATATATTATACATATGAGGGTTTATGTGTAAAAACATTATTTTCCATGTGTTAATATATTTAATTATCATTTGGTAGGAAAATGTATGCAAATAATATTATTGATCTAATCCTAGTAGAACAAAGTCTACTAAAATCTTATTTGAGTTGTTGTGCAGAATATTTCCAAGTTGTTATGAAGGATTTAACAAACAAATCAATTTGTTGAAGAAAACTTGCCAAATTAAGAAGTAAACTTGGAGACCAAGTCTGGCAACATCCACGAGAAGATTTCAAATATCTAAAGCTTCCAGAAATTGCCAAATGTCACAAGGATCTACCCACAAAAATATGATGAAGTGATCTCTACCTTTGGCCGCGGAACCGCGGCCAAACCCCCCTGTTGGCCGCGGATCCGCCGCAATAATGATGAGTTGGAAGGCAATATTTTGGGAGATTGACAACTGCTGAATTTTACCAACTTCTCAACAATAAGATTCTGGGTTTGCATTATAAAAAGGCACCGAGAGCCTCTTGGAAAAGCTATCAAGCCGAAGAGATCACGAAGTCCAAGACGGCTCACGCATCCAGGCTGATCATCAACTGTTCATCTACCTCCTTAGAAGAGATCGAGAAGCAAACTAGGTTTTTGTAATCATTTTCTAAGGAATCAAAGTGTACTTGATCTTGTTGATTAATAAAGGTAGTTCTTTTTCTTATTCTATTTCTTCGTAGTTTAATTATGCATTTTCTCTCCATCTCTTTTTCTCCCAACATGCGCGAGTAATTCTCCGCTTGTTAGGGTTCGTAGGATTATGGTAGGCTAATGGACGATGAAGATAATTAAACCCTTTTTAAGTCCTATAAAGTTTAGGAACTTTATCAAAAGAATCATTAACATCCTAATCGGGCGCGGTAGCAATTCTTTGCTAGTTCCAACCGCGATTAGAGATTAGATTAATGATTGTTTTGGTAAGGGCTAGATAATGAACGGAGTTCCGTGTCGAGATAAGGGTTAAGAGTGGGATTCCTTTTCCCTCCAGAAACCCTAATCTACACGCATCACCGTCGTTCTAGTTCTAAATCTATTAATGGATAAAAATGGTAACTTTTAATTAATCATCCATAACTACTAAATCCCAACGAACCCTACAAGCCCTATTATTATATTATTTAAATCTTTAAAATAATCTAGATCTATTTTTAACATTCTTGTTTAAAGTAGATCTAGAAACTTTTCACAAAATTCTTTATTCCTCCTCTCTTTCTCAACACATCTAAAGTAAAAATAAAAGCTTCCACGTTTTCCTCAGGACGACCCGTACTCACCTCGGTCTAGCTACACGCGACACCGTTCTGATTGCGGTTAAACTACAAACAAACACTCTTTCGACACAATCAAATGGCGCCGTTGCCGGGGAAACGTGCGTAATTTTTTATTTTTACTATTTGTGTTGAATTCTTTGACGAGTCATATCATTATTAACACAAAACTGCAAATTGTATATTTAACGATTATTGTGTGAATTTTTGCGAGGAAATCTGGAGTCACAAATACTAAAACATTTAAATTAAAACTCCCCCTCCAAATACTAAAACATTTAGCAAAACACTCAAATCGTCGGGGCTCCGAAATCATCAATACATAACAAAAATCAACTCCGTCAAGCATAACGCAATCATCGGAGTTATGGCGAGAATAAAATATCATAACCCAATGTGAAAACCATCATAATATACATCAATCTATAACTTATATATAGTTCGCATACTAGTAAAATCGCCTAAACCTCATAATAAAGAAGCATACAAAAACCCCTCTTGAAAATCGCCGTGCAATGCACGTGTCACGGTATAAGTAGCGGACGTTTAATTTAAAAATATATATATATATATATATATCTTTTATTTAACATACACGTCCCGCCTGGTTACTAAATCAAATAATAATGATTATGAAACATACTGCTCAAACTGAAATCAATCCCAATGACATCAATAAAATATCATGTGCGTCCGGTGCGCACTGAAATCGAAACCAAATACAGATACCATGAATACACACAAAAACAAAATAAGTGCAACAGGTGTGCACCAAAACATCTGTCAAGTGCAACGGGCGTGCACGACTCACTATCAGGTGCATCTAATCTGCACAAAACCCCGATTTAGTGCATCTGGTGTGCACAAAATCGCATCAAGTACGCCAAGTATGCGCAAGAATCCTAATCAGGTGCACATGGTTCACGGAAACATACATCAATTATCAAAATCGAAATCACAGAACAAATGCATGAAAACTAGGTCGAAACATATATCAAAATCATGTGTAACCCATATGCACGAAATCAAATCAAAAATCTCAAAATATATAAAACCAAATCAAGTGTACTGGGTGTATACTAAACAACATCAATACAACAGATATATAAAACACAAATAGAATATAATGAAGGTACACATAAGAAATACCAATCGTAGAACAAAATCCTCAAAATACCAAAATCCAATAACAGAAATATGAAATTCAAATCACCAAATCACAATCGTAAACACTATCGTCAATGTGCGCCTCTTTCCTCGGATGTCGGCTGCTTCAAACTCGTCTCTTCGTAGCTGTGCTGACTGCACTACTAACAGCAATACTCATATCTAGAGTCTCCCACGTAGTCGATCCCTTCACTTGATATCCGGACTACATTAAACTTTTCGATCGATCCATCAAAATCCCATAATTCCCCGAGAGCTCAACACTCAAGTACAGCTTAAAAATATCCGGTACATACCCCAGCATCGATGATCCAGCCGTAGAAGGGCAAACCCAAGCCTCTCTAATGGCACCGCGGAACTGCCGTAAACCCTAAGGTTCAAGGGCGTTCTCGTGGTCATTATGTCGAGTTAGGGTTTCATTCTTCTAGAGGGTCCATCGAAATACCTGCATGTTCTTCCGAATACTTTAAACTTGGGAAAATGGTTTTCTGATAATCGTTTGAACCCTTTAACTTCATCCGGACGGCATGTGAATACCCTTCGTCCGCACGCTAAACAATGCTTCAATCCTCAAGAATAACCAATACCCTAATGGTTATCGCATTCGAGCCGCAGCTCCCTCTGCCCGTGCACCCGTGGTAACAAAAACCACCCTCCGACATCGACGAAGATAGATCAAAGGAACGAATGAAATACGGTGCAAACAATGTACATCCTAGGGCTCCTTAAGAAGAGTAGCGTATCGTAAGTATGCCGCGGACCATAATCACGGTATGTTACTCTACCTAAATCGCCTACTCCATCAACCAAGGGTCACCTAAACTTATACAGGGTTAAACCTAGCGCTCTGATACCAACTTTGTCACGACCCGAAAGTACGGAACGTGACCGGCACTTAGATTACGAAGCATCTAGAGGCGCCACGTAACCTAAGTAAGCCGAAGCCCAGAAATCTAAACCATAAAAGAAGAAGAAGAAGAAGAAAACAAGTTTAAAAGCATCAGCAAATTTTCTCAAAAATTTCGGCAGAGTCTCCTCTATAAAACTGGCCCCCAAACGGGTACAATAAGTATAATATACATAAACAACAATAAAAAGCATCCCCAAACGGGAGCTAACTCAACGCCAACAGGCGGAAACAACCACAACAAGCACAATAATATACAACGCCAAAGGGCGAGGCTCAAAACTCAAAAGAAAGCAAAACCATCAGATCAGAATAATACATGCGCGACTCTAAGGTCGAAATAAAAGACTGGTCCAATAAACTTATCAAGTAATACAAGTATGGTTGATGGAGCTTACTAGATACAAATGAAAGAATAAAAGTACAATGGTGGTTCGGAAACAAGTGAACCAACCTACCGTGCAAATCACCCTGAAAGAATAGATGTGCCAGCAAGCTGCCAGGGAAACCTGTACATCGAACCTGTAATAAAATTTGGCACAACGGGGGTGAGTTGCCAACTCGTGAGTAGAAGACATCTACGAAAAGAAATCGAATGCACGACGCTATCCTAGGTCATAATAATACACTATTATATCCCAATCAACTAGTAATAGCAGGGTAAAACTACGTGTAAGTGCAGATACTCAGTGTTCGTGTCAGTGCCTCATATAATACTATGTCATATGAAATGAAATGCATGCACCATGAATGTAAAATAACAAATCCTGAAATCCAGATATATATGTATAAGAAATCTTTAGCTATTATCATAGTAAAATGTGTATAAGAATCTGAAATCTCAACAATGAAATCCATGGAAATCCGTGTCAAGCATCGACACAACACATGTAATCTCAAGTCTCAATATCTCGGGCTCCGTCAGTCCAGATCGGCCCATATCATCAAATCTCACGACAACGGTCGGTATCCTCCGGATATCCGCCGCGCCAGACATCGCCGGTAGGTAGCCTTCCCCTGCCAGGCTCATCGTCTACAACTCGATCTTCTTGCCCCGGGGTACCATACCCGGCCCACCATGTACCCGAGACGGTTCATCCACTCCTCGAATCGGGTCTCGAAATCCAACAGAAAACATGAAATACTCATGGTGGACGACACATACATCACGAGAAAACCGCATCTTATTTTAAAAAGAGAAGAGGAGAGAGAGAAGTTTTTATATATTTTTGCGGTTTTCCCCAAAAATCCAGAAATCTCATAGAAATCCAAATCTCAAAATCATGAGTAAGTATATGATAAGTGTCGGCATATGCCCATACTACTGTGCGATAACATGAAAATATGAATGCATGAATATCTATAAATATCATGTCTTATACTAACATCAGAGAGTAATCACAATATTATATCGGTTTAGTTGTTAACTGATTCTATCAATAAAAGATAATATGATCTAAAGTGTACGTGACATAGCAATTACCGATGATGATGTGTGTGAGCCGGCAAATAAGTGTGCGTGGAATATGCGCATCATCGGTAATGGTGCTGGTGTCCTAACAGGTATGGTTTATACTGATTATAGCAACATATGTAAGAACATACACCATGATGATTACAGTATGAATGTATAAACAGATGTGCAGTATCCACCCCTCTGCGACATACGAGTACAACTATCACTATATGGATCGAACCTAAACTAGTGTCCATCTAACCTCCTACAGAACTTAACCTAAGAAACTAGTCAATAAGAAACAAGAGTCTACCTAAGGTCTGAATCAATATCTCTAATAGTCGGCGATCCGGCCTCAATAGCGTCACGTACGTAGTACGGCTTCCTCGAATCAAGGGTGCGGATCAATCATCATATCTATGCCTCGTACGGTAAAATCCATCGTACGGCATCCCAATATCGGGGTACGGGTCAAGTATCTCCTAGGTGTCTCATTATTCGTATAATGTCATCACCAACACATCTCATGATCAAGGTGCTAAACTGTAATCGCCTACATCAATCATATACCATTGCCATCATAATAAGCATCATTAGTTTATCCTCAGAAATATCATGTCGTATGTATTATCTTGTGATTAAGTCATACTGATATCATATCGTCCTCAAGTCACATCTTTATGATATCAATATCAGGTCACACCTATGTGATGTCGTAATCAAATCATACATATTCCATATCGTGATCAGTCACAAGTCACAGTTCGGGATCTATTTTAGAGTTCCATGTACCTCAATATCATCACTACCCATTATAATTTATGTATACCTGTTCATTATCTCATTCTCTAATGATCCGCTAACACTTTAATACGACTGTATAGTCAAGAATCACGGCATCAAGCCCAGTTATGCCGTTTCATTCCCGTGTATCATATCACATCAATCGATCCCATATACGTGTTGTATATACATGTATATACCTATACCTAGTTCCATATATATACACATACACGTACACCCCATGTCGAGTTCAGTGTGTGCGTGTGTGTGTTTCTATCTGAAACCTACGAACCTCTTCCAAGGTACTCATCCTCTGATACGGTTTTCCTAAATCAGTCTAGTCCAGCCTAGGGTCAATACTAGGGTCCTACTGATTAAGAATCTAGGGTCACATCTGGTTTCCTAATGTTAATAAGCACTATTCCTATTCTACGTTGCGGGGGTGCTAAACGCCATCCACCCGACTTCCCCCCGTAGATATACATCTACTCACCTGGTCCATGTCTGCCGAAGACGGTGTCGCCATCCTTCTCTTCATCGCCCGCAGTCCACGTGAGGGGTACCTAAACGCAAACATATAAATAGCATCGTAAACCGAATCACATACAAAAGTCAAACGATACAAGGAACAAGCATAGGTTAAAACCTATGTCCCGTCCACGCAAAAGAACCAAATACCGCTCGATATCGCATACAAACTCCGATGGATCGAGATAACATCAACAAACAACTTGTAGTTTTAAAACACATCACTTATACTATAAAACATGATTAAATCCATCGAAACCCGAAAATCTATCAAACCGCCCAATTTCGCAAAACCCGAAAATGCCAGTTTACCGTTTTTCATCAAAACTTAACATTTAAATGAAACCAATGGTCATAAAACTCATTAAATAGCATAACTAGACTATACAAACTATTACTATATTTTTATTACACAAACTTGTATAAATTTGAAACTTCTAGTTTGCACCCTTTAATAATTTTCAACATTTTTCAAGCAAAATACCACAATTCCACCACAAAACATGATTTTGCATAAATTAATGACTTAAACCACAATTCATGATGATAATGATATAATGAAACCATAATTATATTTTTAATCTCATTTATATAGGAATTTCTAAAATCTAGTTTACAAAATTAGAATTTTTATCACAATTTATCAATTAACCATAGAAACTAGCAATCAAACTAAGTTTTTCTTTCCATTAACATGCTAATATTTCCACTAAAACTATAATCCAATGATAACAACCCAAATTAGAATTTTATATTAACCACAACCACATTTTGCAAAAACCTAGTTAACTAAATTCCTAATTTAAAACAATTTTTGAATAACAATTTGTTAAACAATAACCATGCAAGATTTCCTAATACTAAAAGTGTTAAACTAACTACTATAACCCTAATTAATTATTAAAAATCATAACTTGAATTTAGAACCCTAGCTTGCATTTTAAAAAAAAGAACATAGAATTAATTCATTAAATCTAATTAAGCTTAATATGAACATCTAATAACAATAAGTCAAAAGAAAGAAAATTATACCTTCAAAATGTGAAATCCAAACAAGAAATGAGCCTCCAAAATGCATGCTTTCCATCTCCAAATTTCATATAAAAAATGAGCAAGGAATAAAGAGTATGGAATATATAGGATTTTGTGGAATTTTAATTGAATTTTTGATGTGTTTTTGATGAATTTTGAATAAAAATGATGTGGGAAATGGGGGGGCTGCCATGGGTGAGGCCGGCCATTGTAGGAGAGAGAGAGAGCAAGAGAAAAGAGTGAAGAAAAGTGTGGAAGCTTCAAGAAAAGAAACATCACATAAAGTCTTTTCATGCTTTATTTATTTATTTATTTTTATTCCTTCACTATAGCAACTCAAGAAAACTCTAGAAAATAGGAAAAATTTGCAAATAAATTTTGCATGATACATACTAAATTCTAACATGTCATGGTTCATTTTTACAAATTAAAACCATTTAAATTTATAATTTACACTAATTTAGTGTAAAAATAAAGCTTATGTTAATATTTAAAATAATTAATTTAGGAAAAATATTTTATTAAACTAAAAATTTATAAGTGGCTAAATAAACACCATTTACTAGTAATTTCATAATTAAAATGGATATTTTTAAAATTATAATGAAAAACAATCACGGTTTGATTTTACGAAAAATACATTTTACTTTACCGAAAATCATAAAATTCACTTAAACAATTTTATTCATTTAATTATTTATTTAATTATTTTTAAAACGTTACACCATGGTACAACAGGTCAGGTCAAGTAGTGTACGGTACCATGTCGGGTCAATCGATATGTGTGTAGCAAGTCAGGTCATGGTGTAAAAGATAACATGTGGGTGATCATAAACAGCTAGCATAATCATGGTTATAAGTAATCAAGTATGGTTATCAACAACATAATCTAAGCAATGAGTTAAACAATAAAGCAGATTCAATTAATTATCAGTACAGTTATCAGTTGTGGTTCAGAGACGGTTTCAACATTATATGAATACAGGGTGACATTCATGGCCGTTAAATCATGTTAACCAATATTAAGAATTTCCAGGGATGCAACAATCTATAAATAGGTTCACTGGATGAAGTCACAGCTAAAACTGGTTTAAATGCGCCCAAGTGTCCGATGGATTAAAACTATTGAAAGATACCATAGGCTATGTCAAAAATGTGATTAAACATATGATTATGGTTATGAGATTTAACATTTAAATGTGATCATGTATGCAATAATTGCCTTTCAAGTTCTAGATCTAAAATAATATAAACCGATGAAAACGGGACATCGAAATGATATAAAACGATGCATGGGGTACTATATTTAAACTACAGGTATTAGAATATGTATAAAATGATTTAAATAGCATGTAGCAAGATTGAATTGCCTGGACGGATCGAGAACGGGAATACGGAACGTCTCACGTCGGCGGAAAACGTCACGACGTGCGCACGGTACACGGAAAGAACCCAAACGACGTACGATGGGAACACACGGGTCAGGTACGCTCGCTGGGTCGTCAGGATCGTCGATGGCACGACTGCATTCCGGCGATCGCTGGAAAACAAATTCTATAAAAAATAAAGAAAAAGTAAGAAAAAGAAGAAGAGGAAGAAGAAGGGAGAAGGATGTGCTCACTGGTTTGCGTACAGAAGTCGCCATGGGGTCAGAGAGACGAGGTGTTGGCGCTGTCGGGGTCGCCGGAAGTGAGTTGCCGGTGAGGGTGCAGGGTGCATGTTAGGGTTCTGGTGTGTGGGGTTCTAGAAAAGAAGAAGAGAAGTGAGGAAGGAGAAGAGAATGAAGAGGAAGATGATAGAGATGGGAAGAGAAGGAGGTGTAGAGATGGCGACGGTGATCGTCGTCGATGGACTGAAGTGAGGCAGGCGGGTTTCTTAGGTTACAGTGGGTGCTCGGGAGATCGAAGGAGGTGGCGAAGGAGAAAGAGATGAGGGCTTGGGGAGGTGAGGGTGATCGGTTGAGATGTCAGCAAGGTGCTAGGGTTGAGGTCGACGAGCACTGGCGGCGAGGGGTGCAGGCAACGGGTTCGGTGAAGGTTGTAGGTTGTTGATGCAAGGTTGCTCGGGGCGATGAAGGGAGAGAAAGGTGATGAGGAAGAGGTGAGAGAGGAGGCGAAGTTGATGGGACGTGGTGAGGCCGAGGAAAGGTCAAGGAAGGAGAAAGCGGTTAGGGTTCTCGTGGCGAGGCGATGGGTTGAAAGAAATAGAAGAAGAAGAAGAAAGGGTGAAGGGAGGTGACGGGACTCGTCGAGCGGTGACGAGACTCGAGAAGCCAACAGTAACTGCGATAGGTGAGAGAGAGAGAGAGAGCGAGAGGAGAGAGAAAGAAGAGAGAGAGAGAAGCTGCGCTCGGGAGAGAGAGAGAGAAGGAGAAGGATTTTGAGGGGGAGAGAAAGAGACGTGGGGCCCAGCTAAGAATAAAAGATTGCTGATTGGCTGATTGAAACGAGAGAGAGAGAAAGAAGAGAGATTTGTGGGAAAGAGAGAGAAGAGAGATAAAGGAAAAGAAGAGGGAGGGAGGAAAGAGAGTGCCCGTGGGGCCCAGGGGCTAAAATGAGGATTGTGATTGGTGGAAAGAAATTTTAGGGGAGAGATTTGGGCATGCAAACTGTTGGGGAAGTTATCCAAAGTTTTATAGGTTTAGAAAATATTTTACCGTTGGTTAAAACTTTCATAGGAAGAAAATATATTTAAGCAGATTTAAGTAATTTTGAAATAAATAGAATTTGAAGGAAAACATAATATTCCAGAATTGCGCCCGGGTCGGGTCCAAGAATTTGAATTTGAAATATGAAGAATATAGGCAGGTTCCAAAAATTGAAATGAAGGATTCTGTAATTAAAAAGCATACCCCCAAGAACGGACGCACGCTCGTGCGCGTAGTCGTCCAAATACGTCTGTTTCACTGAACGGGACGAGAACACGATGCGAGGACGCTACAACAGGGTTAGGGGTATCGAGCAGGCCATGATATGTATTTTTAATTTATTTTATGTGATATAAACTGTTATATGCAACAGATGCGATACAAGATAAAATTCCAGTATAAACTAAATTATGAGATGCAATAGCCCATGCAACCAGTCAAGGTAAACTATAAATAAGAGTCACACAGGTTCAATTAAGCGGGTCGGGTCGAATGCAAAGTAATATGTAGAAATACCATTCGCACCCAAACACGCCAAATCAAGAAAGACCACGGATAAATAAATGCGGAACTGGAATTGGTATAAGTGAACTCGGGTGTTACACGGGTCCACAGACATCGACAGAAGGAGCGGGCGTAGACCGCTTAGGCTCGGTTGGAGGATCTCTCCTTCGAGCATCATCGTCAATGCTTTCTTAATCTCCTTCCCCCTTTGCTGTAATAGTTAGGGAGTATATACTTTTTCCTTTCTTGGCGAGTCCTTCCCTTATATTTTTTAAGGCTGATGAGTCGAGAATACCTCTTAACAAATTTTCTTAATAAATTTTCTTTTTCTTAAAGACATCTCTTTGCTCGCGATTGCGAAACATCGATCCTCCTTGTTTGTTTTTCAAAGCGCAAGTGGATCTTTTCTAAGTGTAGGGGGATCAGCGCTTCTTCCCCAATTCTTTGCCTCGGAGCCAAGGTAAGAAGGGTGGATGTAACAACCCTAATTTTCCTATACAAAATTTTTTTCAAATATTTTTTTCAAAAATCCACAAAGGGGTATTTTAGCATGAGCACAAGATATAGGTAATTATTTTGTTTTTAATTACAAGCTACAAGAATATAATAACTCAATTTTTAGTGTACAAGAATTTACTTTAAATTTAATGTATACTAGGAGTATTTATTCTTGCTGCTATCAGTTTAAGTAATTAAATACCACAATAATTACAAGAATGAGCTTGTAGCTCATTGGCAATACCTTGCACTGCTGAACCAAGCCATCAGAGTTCGAATCCCATACCCCGCATTATTTTTAATATTGATTTTTTTAAAAAAAACCTTTAGAATACCAAGAGTTTACACGTGCATATCTCACAAAAACCCCACTACACCCAAAGATGTAACACTTGCAGAGGGTAGATGGACCGTCGGGGGAGATCCAGGTCACCGGAATCGGTCGGGAATCGGCCAACTCGGCCTTGACTCGGCCGACTCAGTGATCCGACCGAGTCACGGCCGAGTCACCCCCGATTCGGCCGATTCCGGCGAGGGTAACAACATGAAAGTTGTGTCTTTTGGTATTCCCTACGTACCTGCAAAGTTTCAGCCTCATACCACTTCCAGAGCTCTTTAAAACCCCCAATTACTCCACTTTTAATACATTTTTATTACATTTTATCATATTTTTATTTTTAACTTTTCATCTACCCTAACCCTAGCCTAACCCTATAAATACCAACCCTACACACTACCCTCTCACCCCCCAAAATCTTGAGCCACTCTCTCAAAAGTTTCCACAAGAAGTGTGCTTCGAAATCGAGTTCCCGGCGAAGCTCTGACGGAATTCCGACGACGCGTTTTGGAGCAACCGGCGACGTAATCACTCCTCGGCCTTCCTCCCTAGTTCTCTTTACTCTTTAGAAGAGTTTAAACCTGTAAGTCCCACCTCTTCTACCTTCCTTTTCTTTAATGTAAAAATACGAATTTCTGGAACCCGACGGAAATCGGACAAACCGATTTCCGATTCGATTTTTCTTTAAAATTCCACTTGTCACCTAATAAATATTATCTACCCATATGCATGTTGACTATTAATCACCCTTAAACCAATTTAATCACACTTTTCCACATGAAATGATAAGTTCTTTACAAAACCGTATTTCTTTCATTAAAATACCATGAAGTTCATTTTTCTTAATGTAATCAAGTACCCCACTCCTAAACATGTTTATTTTGATAACTAAACTTGTTTCAATCAATTTGAATGAAATTTCACACATGAAATGATAACGTTTACGAATACCGTATTCTTGCACTTTAATACCTTTAGGTTTAACATAGCTTATTTCACCTTTAAACTTCACCAAAACCTAATATAAGTCACGGGGTAATGACCTACCCTTACACACACTCAATATAACCCTAAATGATAAATATCAAAAATACAGAATACGAAATTACAGGACTTTTCACTAAAATACCATAACCTTTATAACCTTTAGTTAAATCTTTAAATTGTAAACTTTTCTAAATAAAATCTTATATAAAATGAAAGCACGATTGGTCATGGACATCGATCGTTTATCTAAACTGTCTTGTGGGTCTAGGCAAGTGTGTCTAAGGCTAGTGGTTTTTAATTAGGCCCACGACTGTGGTTCCTTCCCACTTACCTGGCACTTACCTGGCCGCAATTGACGGTGAAGAGGCGATTTGAGGCTTCTAATGACTCATCGTTTAGACCCTAGAAATAGGCTAGTTGGCTTAGGAAACCCTAATAACTAAAATACGGAAACTATACTCTTTTGCAAATAAACACCCTATATTTATAAAACCGTTTTCCTAAATGAAAAGTATTTATAAAACCTAAGCAAAGTGCCGCTACAACCCACCTTTGGGGAACCCGTTAGAGTTAGTACGGTTCATCGTGCACCCGCGGGCTAGTAGTGCGAGATTCAGACCTCCGCAAGGAGCATTCGGTCTCGAAAGGTTTAAAATACGACATTTAAGGAAAATGAGATTTTGGAAAATAAAATATTTATTTAAAATTATTCTTGTATTAAAATATATTTAATTATAATTTAGACACCTATTTTATTATAATATAAAGTTTCCACTTTTTCTAAAATTACAAGTTTAAAAGTTACATTAAAATACCCTGAAATTCAAATAAATCAATTAATATTTTTATTAGGATATGTTCACTAGAATAACATAAATAAAATCCATACTCACTATAACTATAAAGACGAAAAACAAATACTTGAGGTGTATTTTGCAAACTATACAATATTACTTTTTACAATAAACCCCCTCAAGTTTTATAAATTACAATAAGGCCCCTAACAAATAAAGAACTTCAAATTATCTTCTCTAGTCTGACTCGGGTTAGAGTCTGACTATTTCTGACTTGAATATAATTCAAGTCAATCTATATTCTTTATATTTCAACTCAAGATGAATACATGAATCCCAGAATCCAGTTAACAATCTATATAACTTGACTGAACCGAACCATGGATATTCCTTTTACATGATTCCCAGTATTCCATTTACATGACTCTACGGTTATAACCGTTTCCTGATATCATGGTTTCGGTCAGTCAGTCAATCACTCATACAATCAATATAATTTTACAAGATAACAATACAAACAAGACATCACGGGGTTTAAGGGGTAGACTGGTACGGAATATGTTAAAGGTGGCACGAGGTGGTCACTTAAGACGTAATTACATCCATGCCGTTGTTCCGTGGTATTATCGACGGAGCCTTGTACTACAGGTTACCAAAGTCCCCGGTGTAAGTGGGACTCCCCTCGTATACACTGGCATCTTCTGTACCAGGCTACAAACAACAGCGTTAATACAACATTACAATATTATAATACAACATTAAAAGCTACACTCTCCCTCTCTTACTCTCTGTCTATTTCTCTCTTATCTTTGGGACTTACCGAGCGACCTGTTCGCTGACGACATTCTGTTTCTCTCTTCTTTGAATGTCGTCAGGTGATTTGGACCCGGCAGAGATTGAGCCATCACAAGAAGACTTGGAGCAGTTTACTGAAGACCCTGCACTGTAGTTTCATTGTACACTTTTCCTTTCTGTACTTTTCATTTCCTGTTATGCCACTGTTTAGGCATCTTTTATTTCAGTTGTATTTTCTTTCATGTATTGTACAAAGAATGTTAATAAATAAAAGTTGCTGTTCTTTTTATACTCTTGTCTCTTGTGTAATATTTTATATTGCTTAGCTACGCTTAGCGTATGTACTTCTGAGTACATACGTAGCAGACCTCGTCGCGTCCACTTCGCCGTACACTGGGAAGCGGGGCGTGACAGTGGAGCTAGACTTAGGTCAGCTGCTCTTTGAGCGTGCCGGGTACTTATTATGGGACACCTTCCTTGCTTCTGAGCCGGGATGGGGAAAGCCCGTAGCCAGATGCTATAGGGCTTATATTTTGTCGGGCAGGAAGCTACCCGTTTTGAGTGAGTGTGGCGAATAGGAGACTATCCACCGGCCTTATAGCCGAACAGGAATCTACTCGCGTGAGGGCTTAGCTTAGAAACTTCAGTTGACATAAAAAGGAATTTTATTATTCGAAAGGGTACAAGTTTATTTGTACAACTTAAGTTTTTTGGCGTTATATGACCGAGAAAAGTCATGCCCCCAGGAATCCTGGAGACGGTAGGCTTCGCCGAGCAATGTCTTCGTTATGAGGAATGGACCGTCCTATTTCAGGGAGAACTTGTGCAGCTTTCCTTGGTCTTCAAATTCATTTCGACTTAGGACTATGTCTCCTGTCTTGAAAGCTCGATATTTAATCCGAGCGTTGTAATATTAGGCGGTCTGCTGCTGATATGCGGCCATCCTTATTTGCGCCCGATCTCTTTTTTCCAATAAGATGTTCAGGTTGCATCGAAACGCAAAGGCATTGGCCTTGTCGTCGAAGTGCTCAACTCGATAACTAGGCAGGCCGATTTCTGCGAAGACCATTGCCTCGGTGCCGTAAAAGCGGCTAAACGCGGTTTCCCCGTTGGTATTTTTCTCGATGTTCATAACGCCTACAGTACCCGAGGCTGTTTATCGACCCGGCTGCCCTGTCTTCCTTCCAGGCGGGCTTTGATCCCCCGGATGACGCTTCGGTTTGCTATCTCGGCTTGCCCGTTGCATTGGGGATGAGTGACCGCGAAGAACTTCATCAGTATGTGATAGGCGCTGCAGAATTCTCTAACTTTATCATTTTCAAAGTTGGTGCCGTAGTCGGTGACGATGCACCTCGGGATTCCAAATCAGGCAATTATATTATTCTGTAAGAACTTCACCGTGGAGGTGGCATCCGGCTTCCTGATCGACATGGCTTCGATCCACTTTGTAAAGTAGTCTACGGCGACAAGGATGTATTTATGTCCACCCATACCGGTGGGGAATTAGCCAACCATGTCCATCCCCCACTGTGCAAATGGCCAAGGGGAATTTAGTGGTGTTAACTTGGTAGCGGGTAGTTGAGGAAGGTTGCCAAAGAGCTGGCAAGTCTTGCGCCTTCTGACAAGTTTTCCCTTGTCTTGGTGGATAGTTGGCCAGTAATACCCCTGCAACAGCGCCTTTTGAATTAGACTACGGGTCCCTTGTTGTGCTCCTCCGACTCCTTCATGTATCTCTCGGAGAACGTAATTGGCCTCATCGAGATCGACGCATCAGAGAAGAGGTTGGGTGTATGACTTCTTATACATGTTTCCTTTATTCCACACAAAGTGATGAGCTTTCATACGGAGTTTGTGTGCCTCAACTCGGTCCTCAAGGAGTACTCCGTCCTTAAGGAACTCCACAATGGATTTTCTCCAATCCGAGATATCCCTTTGAGCAGTGTAGATCTAGTGTTTTACTTCTCTATCTTCCACGTTGGGCCATGGCAAGACTTCAAAGAGGATGTTTCTTTTGTGATTGGCCGAATAAGAAAAACCGAGTTTGCTCAGCACGTTAACTTCGGCGTTCATGCTTCTAGGAATCTGCTCTACTTGGACCTCATTGAAATTTCTTCGAAGTCTTTTTATCTCCGCTAAGTATCTCATCATCAGGGGTTCCCGGGCTTCGAAGCGTCCGGTCACCTGACCGATGACCAACATGGAGTCACTATAGATCCTGATTGTCTTTAGCCCTACCCCGGAGGGATTCGTAGCCCAGCAAACAAGGCTTCGTATTCTGCGGCGTTATTCGATGCCCTGAAGCCGAGCCTCAGGGAGTACTCCGTCTCTGCTCCATTTGGGCCATGGATGACCAATCTACCCATGCTCCCCTCCTCTGTAGAGGAGCCGTCCATATAGAGTACCCAGTCCGGAATCGGGCCGAGCGTCTCCTCGACCGGGGGTCATGGGTCAGGGCTTTGCACTAGCACTCCTTCTTTATGGGGAATGGTGCATTCGATCACGAAGTCGGACAGGGCTTGTGCTTTGATAGTTTGCCTTGGTCGGTACCGAATGTAGAATTGGGACAACTCCTACCTCCATTTCTCTAACCGGCCCGACGACTCGGGAGAACCAAAGATATTCCCCAAGGGTCGTTCGATAAGAACAACGATCGTGTGTGCCTGGAAATAGTGTCGGAGCTTCCTGGAGGTGACGACGAGCGCCAGGACTATCTTTTCTATAGCCGGGTATCTGGTTTCCGTGTCCTTGAAAATGTGGCTGACGTAGTAGACTGGTCTTTGTATTCCTTTGGATTCTCTGACAAGTACAGAGCAGGCGGCCTGGTCGAAGACGACCATATATAGCAACAGCTCGTCCCCCTCGGCTGGTCTGGTGAGAAGCGGAGGGGTCGTCGGATGTGCTTTGAGCTGCTCGAAAGCGACTTGACACTTCTCGGACCACTCGAACCTGGGGATATTCCTTAAGGCTTTAAAGAAAAGAAGGCACTTTTCTCCAGGTCTAGACATGAAGCGACTCAAAGAAGCTACCCTACATGTGAGCCACATGATATCAACATTTCTCCTGGGTTCCGCCATGTCGATGATGGCCCTGATCTTCTCCGGGTTTGCTTCGATTCCTTGGTGGGTGACCATTAATCCAAGGAATTTCCCGCTCGTGACGCCGAACGCACATTTGGCTGGATTCGGCTTCATTTTGTATTTTCGCAAGACATCGAATGTCTCGCCGAGGTCCGTGGCCGGGCGGATTTCACGAGCATGTCGTCGATATAAACTCCCATATTTCTCCCAATTTATGGTTTAAACAGCTTGTTGACCGGCCGCTGGTATGTTTCCCCGGCGTTTTTGAGGCCGAAGGGCATCACTCTGTAGCAGTAGACTCCTCGATCGGTGGTGAAGGCGGTTAGCTATTCATCGGCCGGATTCATCCGGATTTGATTATAACCGGAGAAGGCGTCCATGAAGCTCGGTAGCTCGTGACCGGCCTGGCTGTCTACTAACTGATCTATCCGAAGGAGTAGGTAGTTGTCTTTGGGGCAGGCCTTGTTTAGATCGGTGAAATCGACGCACATGCGCTATTTCTCGTTTGCCTTCTTGACCATGACCATGTTTGCTAGCCAAGCCGAGTAGACCAGGTTCCTGAAGATGTTGGCCGTGAGCAGTCGGTCCACCTCCTCCTCTATCGCTTTCTTCTTTATTGGCGTGAAGCTTCTTTTCTTTTGTCGGATTGGCCGGGATTTCGAGTCGACTACAAGCTTGTAGAAGATCACCTTGGGGTCGATCCTGGGGATGTCCACTGGAGTCCAAGCGAACACATCGGAGTTGTTCCGGAGGAACTGGATTAGACTGTCTCGAGCGTCCTCGGTCAAGAGTGAACAGATCTGTACAGTTCGGCTATCGTCCCCTTCCTTAAGAGGAACCTCTAACAAAGCCTCCACAGGGGAACTCCGAATCTCATTTTGTCATCGCGCGTATCCAGAGATTCCCGAGGATCGTACGTACCTTTAGAAATATCAGCTTCTTTGTCCTCGGGGAGCATCGAGGCGAGACAGACCCTAGCGGTTTGTGGACACCGTAGGCCTGGCCTATCCCCTCATCGTTCAGAAGGAATTTGAGTGCAAGGTGGTAGGTTGAGATCTGAGCCTGGAGGGTGTTTAGAGTGGGGCGGCCCAAGAGAATGTTGTAGGATGAAGAAATCCCGGCAACGAGAAAATTCACCGATATTGTTCGCGTTCTTCCTGTTTTCCCAATGTTGAGAGGGAAGGTGATCGTTCCTTCGGCCGAAACTGGATGGTTTCTAAACCCGGAGAGGACGTAGGAGGTCGGTTAGAGGTCGGACGGGTTTAACCCCATATGCTGGAAACAGTCATAGAACAGGATATCCGCCGAGCTCCCTGATTTGACTAGGATTCTCTGGACTTCATATCGGTTTACTCGGGCAGTTATCACAAGGGGATCATTGTGCAGGAGTGATATGCCGTGAAGGTCCTCGTCGGTGAAGGTGATTGGATCGTCCTTCTTGCACTTCTTGTAGGGGGATCACTTAAGGACATGACCGGCCGGAAACGGTGGGAGTCCTCGTTGCTCAGAGTCGAGCCAACAGAGATGACCATGATCTGCTCGACTGTTAATTCCCCAGGAGGAGATTGGTTCTCTTTCTCCCGATCTGCTTGTCATTTGTCTCGTAGGTACTTTGCCAGGTGATCGGAGCGAATCAGTTCCTCGATGTAGTCGTGGAGCTGTTTGCAGTTCTAGGTCAGGTGCCTCTGTGTTTGATAAAAGGCGTGGTACAGACCGCGGAGTCGCTTGCCCGGCCTCTGAGTCGCTGGCGGGAGTTTGAAAACCTCTCGCCCTTAGCCTGCTCCAGTAGCTCGGCCTGGGAGACGTTCATGGGAATATGCTCATGAAACCTTGGAGAATAAGGTTTTGGATGGTCGGCCTTTTTCTTCTCTTCGCTGTTCCGTTTCTTTCAGCCCGTTCGGTCGCCGCGGGGTAAGTTGTAGTTTACCTCTGACTCGAGTTGGATTTCCCGCTCGGTCCAGACTTTTACTTCAACCATGGTCTTAGGTTGCGCCAATGCAAAAGAGCGGAGCCACTCTTTGTGCCTAAGACCCGACCTCAAGACGGTGATAACCGTTTCGTCGTGGTGCTCGGGGACTTCCAGAAGGGCATTATAGAAGCGGGTGACGTAACCCTTGAAAGATTTCCTGTCTTCACTCTTAATGGTAAACAGGTAGTCGACCGTTCTTTTCTGTTGTTGGTTACCGACAAAATAACCGAGGAATTGAGTTTCCAGCTCATCAAAGGTCGAGATAGAGCGTGGCGCAAGTCCGCAGAACCAATCCCGGCCGGCCAGGATGAGGGTTGTGGGGAAGGCTCGGCACTGAGTTGCGTCCGAATTGTCTTGGAAGCTCATGCATGTCGTAAATGCATCCAAGTGGTCCTTCGGGTCAGATTTCCCGTCGAAGAGGGCCACCTAGGACGGTTTGTTCCGAGACGAGATCCGCTCACCTAGTAACTGCTCTGTGAAAGGCCTCATGAGCGAATCTATAGAGTACTTTGCCACTCCTCTGGCCGAACGGGTAGCGTGTTGCATGTCTTCGATTTCTTCTCGAAGGCCTCGATTCGATGATGGCACCCTGAGGATTCTCCATAATTGGAGCGCCTGCTGTCTTTTCTTTGGGCTTGCGCGATAGAGCGGTTTCGGCTTCGCTCTATCACGTTCCTCAGGTCTTCGGGTGGAACCCTTCGTGGTTGGCCCCGAGATACGCCATATGCGCAGCCTCGATGGGTATGGGGATGTCGTTCTTGCCTAGAATCAGGCGACCTGGCTGACATTTTTTCGGAAGGCAAGGGAGTGCGATGAGCATCGGAGCGATAACCCGGTTGTTCCCAAGACCTCAGCATTGGACTGTCCTGCGCCCAACGAGTCATGGAATCATTCCTCATATGGGGGTCACGACTGCTGAAATGGCACGCCGATGTTCCGCGACGTTGAGATCAACACGAACGAGGTGCCCAAGAACTTGAACGCGCCCCTCCACCACCCCGTATGTGTCGTCGTTTCGAGAAGCGGGAGGGGCAGGAATCTGGTGACCATGGTCGGATGCCTGAACACGGGCGAGTGCTTCTACTATCGTCGTGAGCCTGTCAATCCGTGAGGATAAGGCTTCGACGATGTTGGGAGGTGAGGTAGAACCGCCCCCGCCTCCGTTGTGGAGGATGGGACGACTCGTGTCGGGATCACCATAGTGAGGATCGCTGGCCATTATATCAAGGGTGGAAGATCAACTTTTTTGGGTGGAAAAGAAAGGGTTCTTATAGACGGCACCAACTGATGGAAGTCGGTTTCTCTCTTAGATGTTGTCCTCTGTAGATCTTGCGGTCAGCGGTGTTGAACGGTTGGGGTTTGTTTGTGGTGGTTGGGTGTGGATCTCAATAGGTTGTTGGTTGTTATGGACGCCAAGCTACCTGCAAGAAAAGTCATAGGGTGGGAAACCACCGTAGGACCCTCCGACTATCAAGTAAGTGCCGAGAAATATTAGAGTAGAGTAGCGGCGTATTGAAATAAGTTCGAGACACTTGAGCCGTTTGGAAGAGATGGTTTATATAGCGCTCGCATGGAGTGAACCGGTGCGAGACGTTCGCGTTGATGGTAGGATACGTCTATTGATGGCGGGATATGCCCATTAATGGAGAGACGCGCCAGCGTGGGATGCGGGACATGGAGCGGTGGAGATCTCGTTTTGACGAGATACACGGAGCCGTTACGGCGACGCTTGGGCTCCATGCTCACGGTTGAACAGGGAAACAGAAGAAGCTCAGCTCGGTGGATAGCTCGGAGGCAAGCGAGGAGGCCAAGAAAGCTCAGCTCTGTAACAGCTCGGAGACGAGTAAGGAGGCTGTGGAAGCTCGGTTGTAGGATTGCTCGGAGGTGAGTTGTTGGTTGGTTGCTAGGCGAATATGGAAGGTGCTCCGGGGAGGTCTCCAAAAGGTCGGATGCAATCTTGGAGACGAGATGCCGAGAATTGTCCCCAACGCATCATACTTATTCTAGCTCCGTAGTCCCTAAAAATCTAGCAGGTTTACATAGATGACACGTCATCCGCTATGTGTCAAGTGATCTGGGGAATTCCCACTTATGAGCATCATCAGGATACGAATTCAATGAAGAATCTGTAATTAGAATTTGCAAACGCCGCTGTTGGATATAGATTTTAGGGATTTTTCGGGGTTAATGGATGAAATAAATGCCCGGCATAAGGGCATTTATCATTAACGGCAGGGTTTTGAGAGCTTTCATAATTACAATGATTCCTTTTAAGTTTCAAGGGGCATATATCTAAAAAAACCTTTAAAAAAAGTCTTCCTTAAAAACATAAACAGATATTTCTTCCTGTTCTAGAAATGAAGAATCATTTCTCCTCCTATAGCATAATCAAAAAATAAATTTCTGCAATATGAGTCATGAGACCAAGAAAAGAATACAGGGTTATGTAAGTTGTTGTTTCTTAATTTTTCGACATTCTAACCAATAAATGTTGCTCCATACAGCATAAGCATTCATATAAATTATAGTTGTCGCATGCAAAACTTCTTATGATAATCTCATGCAAAAACCCAACTAACAACTCAATCAATTTAAATGGCATCCATAGTTTGTGCATCCTTTACAACTTCAAGTATCTTATTTCTTATGTAATTATAAAGGGAGTCATTTATCTCTGTAAATTTACATCACTGTGCGCACCTAGTAATATATATATAAATAAACAATTCGGACAAGACCTTACTTTTCTCATATCATCTAAAATTTCTCAAACTTGTTGTGTTTACAAAATGTAAACCATATATTGCACTCATACTGCAGATCTCGTCCCAACTATGGTCTATAACTACCTACCAAAAAAGGAAGAAAAAATATTGTAATGAATTCAAATCGATAAAAATGGAAATTAAAGGGAAATTTGGAAGAAAATACCTTGTAATATTGTTATTATTATATCACAGAATCTTGCCGCAGAAGTTGGCCTTCGCCGTGCTGGTTGTCGATGGGCATGTATTGTGACATGATGGCCATGATCTCCGAGTCCATGTAACGCTGAAAACATCACATAAAAAAAATGCACGGTTCATGATATAAATTCTCTCTTAAAATAATTGGCTTGACATGGTACAAATTTTTCAGAAGAAGAAAACATACCCGAAGTCTGTATTTGTAAAATATATAAGCTGCAGTTCCGGCACCAACCAGAGCGGCTAACACAAGGACGGACACGAACCATGCAAATCTTGAAGTGCTCTTTGCTGTATTAATAAGAATTAAGAACTTTAATTACATTATGAAACAATATTAAGTTCATTTGTAAGGCGTTAAAGGTATAGCTTCAATTGAAGATAAAATTAGCATGGACTGCTTGAATTAGATTGAACATGTACTGTTGAGAACCACATATCAATCGACACAGCGAAAAACCTTACGGATCCATAAACCTAGATTCTTTTATAGACGAATAACAAAAACACCATATGCTGACCGCGATAATAACACAAGAGATTAATGGGGGGAAACGGAAAGAACCTTTAATAGAATTTACAAGAAAGAACAAACCTTACAAGACGATTACAAGTAACCCTCTCCTAGATCTCCAACAAGATCACATTGCTCTCTCTCACTACAAGTTCTCCCTAATCGATATTCTTCGATCCCTTATGGAGGCGTCGTCGTCTCTGTTTAAACTTTATGATCAAAAAACACCCTTTTTAATGGCCTTCATCTTGATCCCTTAAACCTTATAATCAAGATCTCCGACACTTTAAACTTTAACCCTAAGATCCTATATATAGCCTCATGCAATTTGAGTTATAATAAGATCCTATAAATTATAAAGCCGCCGTCAAAATAACTGAATTTTCGAGATAATTTTCGTTATGAAATTCACGCTTATCTGTAGGCAGACATCTGACCCTTTGATGGATAGACGTTTGCATTTGCTCTGCCAAAAGGTAGAGCGCGTGCCAGAGTCTGAACCTATGAGGTTAGACGTCTGTCTCTTTCAAATGCTTCTGGCCAGAGCGTGGCTAGACGTTTGCTGCCTACAGAGACAGACGTCTAGTTTCTGCTCTGAATTTTGGTCCTTAAATATCATACGTCTATTGCGTCTTGCTTCAGACGTCTGGCCCTTTTTTGGCTGCACAGTCTTAAACAAATACGAGACATCTTCACAACAATCTCCATCTTGGCTCGTATAACCTTGTAACCACCTTGAAAACTTGTTGCCCCTTCGTCTTGTATCCTCTAGGGTTGCTTTAGTTGTTCTTCCCGCTTTCCCTGCTGGTACAATCTTTCTTCAAAATTGCGAAACTGATAATGTCATAGTTTTTAAGCAGAACTGAAAAACTGGTGTGACCTTCCTACCTAGGTCGTCCTTCCTTACACTTAAGTACTTAAATAAAAGCCAAGGCAGACTTGAACTTCTCCGCAGGAATGACCTTCATTCGTATGTCTGCTGGAATCATCTTAGTATCGATATTTATCAAATCGATCTTCTTTTCAATCCACTCTCTTATCGTGTGATACAGCATGTTGATATACTTAGTTTGACTGTGGTATACTTGATTTTTTACCAAATGAATGACGCGTTAACTGTCGTAAAACAAAGGAATCGGCCCCTTATCGAATTCGAACTCGCCAACTAGGCCTTTTAACCTCAAAGCCTTCTTAGATATTTCTACTGTTGCCATGTATTCTGCCTCCATCGTTGAGGATGACACGGTATCCTGAACTGTCGACTTCCAACTGATAGAAGATTATGCAACTATATATATATAGAGAGAGAGAGAGAGCCTGTAAGATATCTTCTCTTGTCCAAATCCCCAGCGTAATTCTCATCTACGTATCCTTACAACTTGCTCGATTTATCTTCTGACTTGTGAAAGAATAAACCGAGATCTTTAGTTTCTTTTAGATACCGAAATATCCACTTTATAGCTTTCCAATGAAGCTTCCCTAGATTTGATATGTACTGGCTAACCAGACTTACCGCATAGGATATGTATGGACGTGTGCATACCATAGCGTACATCAGCGATCCCACCACACTTGCATATGGTACTTGAGACAGCTTTTCCTTCTTCTCCGCTGATTTTGGACATTCCTTGGAAAATAGCTTGAAATAACCGGCGATAGAGGTGCTCACCTGTCTTGAGTCCTCCATATTGAATCTCTCCAACACAGCTTAATATATCTGAATTTGGATAACCACAGCTTCCAGCCTTCCTGTCTCGAATAATTTCCCATCCCAAGATTTTTTTTTGCTTCACGTAAGTCCTTCATTTCAAATTCTGTGCTCAATGAAGTTTTGAGCGTCTTTATTTCCGCCATACTCTTAGCCGCGATCAACATGTCATCGATATATAGGAGTAGATATATCGACGACCCATCCTTAAGCCGCTTCGAGTACACGCAGCTATCATACTCATATCGAGAGTAGTTTGTCTTTCTCATGAAAGAATCGAAGCCTTTATACCACTGCCTGGAAGACCACTTCAATCCATATAAAGATCGCTTGAGCTCACATACATGATCCTCCTTACCAGGCTCTATAAATCCTTCAGGTTTCTTCATGAAGATCTTCTCTTCCAACTCCCCATGCAGAAATGTCGTTTTCACGTTTATTTGCTCCAACTCTAAACTTGAGTAGCTACATTCACCAATAACACTTGAATAGATGTATGCTTGACTACCGACAAGAAAATCTCGTTATAGTCAACGCCCTCATTCGGAGCAAAACCCTTTCGCAACTAAATGTGCCTTGTATTGCTCGTTTTTCTTTTTCCTGAATACCCACTTGCAGCTAATAGCCCTTTTTTCTTTCAGTACCTCTGTCAATCTCCACATACTATTCTTTCAAAATAACTCCATCTCCTCTGTCATCACTACGATCCATCGATCTCTATCTTCTTGCCCAATGGCCTCCTAATAAGAGTTGGGATCTCCGCTTTTGATGACTAAAGCATATGCGAGCATGTCTTTAAAACCGTACTTGACTGATGCCTTATGAATATATATTGATCTCCTTAATACCATTGCATGTGAGTCCTGTTGGGGTCGGTTCTCACCTTTTATCTCCGTAATCTACCCGTCCACCTCTGCATCAATAGAATGATATTGTGCTTCAGTGCACATATCCTTATGAGCATGTCTTCAAAACCGTACCTGACTGATGCCTTATGAGTATATATTGATCCCCTTAATGCCATTGCTTGTGAGTCCTGTTGGGGTTGGTTCTCTCCTTTTATCTCCGTAATCTACCCGTCCACCTCTGCATCAATAGAATGATATTGTGCTTCAGTGCACATATCCTTATAAGCGCCAAATAACTCCACCTCCACTAAATCATTGTCCCTTAATACTCCACCTGCATCCTTATTATCTACAACCATGTCTTCAACATGGAATCCCCATCGAAGATTACATTTCGACTAGTGAGCGTCCTTTTGTTTTCGAGATCCCATAACTTGTAGGTTTTAACACCAAGTTTGAATCCTAAGAAAACACATCTTTTTTACTTTGAATCTAGCTAGTCATATCCTTCTGATTCACATGCGAGTAGGCAAGGCATCTAAACAATTATAGAGAATCATAACCGACTGGCTCTCCTCTCCATATTTCTTATGGGATCTGAAGATTTATGGCCGTAGATGGAGATCTGTTAATCAAATAGCACGCATGACTTACCGTTTCTGCCCAGAAGTCCTCCGTAAGACCAGATTTCAACCACTTATTTTTGGCTCTATCTAATAGTGTTCTGTTCATACGCCCCGCTACCTCATTCTACTCTATCTGTCCTGGAACAGTCCATTGTCTCACCAATATAGCTATTGGTTTTGATATACCTGTATGCCCTGTTCTTTACAATAATCCTGAAATTCCTTCAAGGTATACACCTCCATTATCAGTCCACAAATACTTCACTGGTCGTCCCTTTTGCTTCTCCACGGCGGCTTTCTACTACTTAAAACTGGCAAATATATCTGATTTGTGTTTGAGAAAATAGATTGATACCTTCCGTGACAAATCGTCAAAGAAGGTGACATAATACATGGCACCTCCTTTTGATGCAACCGGTGATGGTCCCTACATGTATGAGTGAATGTAATCGAAGAGTCCTTCGGTCTTGTGCACAGCTTGCCTGAAGCCGACCTTTTGTTGCTTTCTCATCGTACAAAATTTACAGAAATATAACTTGCACAAGGTAACACCTTTCAGCAACTCTCTTCTATGTAACTCATGAAACTTTCTCCCACTCATATGTCCTAGACGTATATTCTACAACCACAGCCATAGCTTTGTGATATCCTCCACCTGTTTCTCCGTAGGCACAGCTGCACCATCAGTCACCATGTTGTCGTCCAAATGATACAAGTTCTTCAGTCGTTATCCCTTCATGATCACTAAGGCATCCTTGACAACCTTTAGTACTCCGTCTTGACCAACGAACTTGCATTCTGCCGCATCCAATGCTCCAAGAGAAATCAGGTTCTTTTCTAGTTCCAGAACATGATGCACGTTCACAAGCGTTCGCACCATCTTATCAAACATGCAAACTTTTATATTCCTTATGCCAATGGCCTTACATGCCACATTGTTTCCCATGAAAATATTGCTGCCATTGTACTCTTTATAGGTGTCGAACGCTCCTTCTTCGGGCACATATGGTATGAACATCCGGAATCAAGGATCCAAGTATCAGAATCTTCCTTCTTGGTATGTACATCACACGGATATTTTTCTGTTTCGATCGTAACACTGGCTTGATCCGAACCCTCCGTACTGGCATCTTTACTCTTCTTCTCTAACCACTGTTTATATTTCTGACATTACTTCTTCATATACCCTAATTGTTTGCAAAGAAGCACGGTCCGCTCTCTTATCCGGATGATTTGGATTTCTCCTTATGTTCGGATGATTTGGATTTCCCCTTATGCTCTTACCTCCGTCTCAATTCTTCGATCATTCCCTTTTACCGGTGAACCACCTAATGACTCTTTTGATGGATTTGATTTCTTCATGATCTTATTGTTGAGAAGCATCGTTAATCTCCTCCATCTCGAAAGTCTCCTTCCCATAAAGGATCGTTGTCACCAAGTATTTATACGAATTCAGAAGTGAAGATAGGAGTAATAGCATTTGGTCCTTCTTCTCTAACTTGACTTCAAGGCATAGAAAATCGCGCACCATCTTGATGAAGCTATTTAGGTGGCCGTGAATACGATTCCCTTTCTTCATACGTAATCTGTAAAGTTGCTTCTTTAGATATAGCTTGTTTGACAACGATTTTGTTATGTACGAGCCCTCTAACTTCAACTATAAATTTGTCGCAGAAGTCTCTTTCATAACGTTATACATCACGTTATCCGCCAAACAAAGTTCTATCATACATTGTGCTTTCAGATCCATCTATGCTCATGCGTCATCTGTCATGGTGGTAGATTTACTATCCCCAAGTGCCTTAAACATCCCTTCCTTCACCTGAAGTGCTTTTACCCTTCTCTGTCGCATCGAGAAGTTTAGTTTCCCATTAAATTTCTCCACCTCAAATTTTGTGTTATTTACCTTGTTATCCGTCATCCTTAATTCCAAAAAAAAAACATTTCTCTTGGATCTTTACTAACCACTATCAATAGAATCACAATCTAAGAAAATGGGGAGCGGACACAAGCGTCGTCATCTACCGTAAATTTAAATTGCAAAACTACAGAACGTAGCCCTGATACCAATTGTTGTGACCATGGAAATCAATTGATGCAGCGGAAAACCTTACGGATTTATAAACCTAGATCTCTTTATAATAACACACTAGATGCAAACCATGATAATAAATAATACAAGAGATTAATAGGGAACGGGAAGAACCTTTATTAGAACTTAAGAGAAAGAATAAACTTTATAAAACGATTACAATTAACCCTCTCTTAGATCTCCAACGAGATCACCTTTCTCTCTCTATATAAGTTCTCCCTAGTTGATATTCTTTGATCTTTTATGGAGGCATTGTCGTCTCCTTTTAAGCTTTATGATCCAAAAACATTCTCTTTAATGACCTTCTTCTTGATCTCTTAAATCTTATGATCAAGATTTCCGACACTTTAAATTTTAAGCTTAAGATCCTATATATAGCCCGTGCAACTTGAGTTATAATAAGACCCTACAAATTACAAAACCTCCACAAAATAACTGGATTTTCGAGATAATTCTCGTTCTAAAATTCGCGTTTATCTGTAGGCTGACGTCTGACCCTTTGATGAGCAGACGTCTGCATTTGTTCTGCCAAAAGGTAGAGCGCTTACCAGATATATGAACTTATGAGGTCAGACGTCTGACACTTTCAAACGTTTCTGGCCAGAGCGTAGCCAGACAGCCGCTTCCTATAAAGGCAGACGTCTGGTTTCTGCTCTGAATTCTAATCCTTAAATACCATATGTCTGTTGCGTTTTATTTCAAACGTCTGACCCTTCTTTGGCTGCGCAATCTTGAACAAATTCGAGACACCTTCACAACATGTACAACATAGATTTATAAATGCTTGGGACAAAATTTAATCGTAATCCAATCCAATAGATGATCCCTAACAAAATTATAGTTAGCGAAGCAAAGAGAACAGGACGGAAACCTTAATTAAACAGACATGGATAAAGACCGTTAAAGAGGGCATTATAGTTAGCAAAGCCGAATGAAAGAAAAATGATTCATGTAGCGAATATTGTCTCCTTACAATTAGAATATATCTCCTTACCAATGCATGTGTCCTCGCCTCTTATGTAAAGAAGGTTCCCCTTGCACTTGCAGTCGAATCCGCCCCATGTATTCTGGCAATTGCAACCATCACATTGGCATGCAAGTCGATCCTTACATTCATCAACATCTGATGTGTTTATGCATAAGACGAAAAACGAATTTAATATGTAGATAAAGTTATAATTAATTTAACCTGCAAATTTAAGAATAGCGGACTAGTATCACGATTAGCACCTTCACATGTGTATCCATCACCATGGAAGCCAAACGGACATGTACACCCGCTCAACTCGAATTCCTTCAGGTTTCATGAAATGATTCATAGGTAAGGTGAAGGTATATAGCATAGCGAAGAATAAGAGATGAAGCAGAACATAGTAGATTTAATTATGATGTATCTCATATATTGTATATTCTCATTATCTAGAATGTTTCCAGCATAATATATAAGAATACATTAGATGATAAATATATAGGAGCAGAAGGTAATATTAACTGAACAAGCGGAAAATGTCCGTCCATGCTTTGTGCCCGACCAACAGCCTCCATTGTTCATTGTGCACCTTGCAGGTCCAATAGCTGCAAAATCATGGAATCGTAAGGAAGCATTCATTAGAGAAGTTTTTACTTGATATAATCGAATCCGAAATGGTTAGAAAATTAAGTAAGATGTTAAAATCTTAATAAAACTAAACAAAATTGGTGATAAGGATTTGCTATGGATATCTTCTGATTTTGAACAAATAATCTATTTTCCATATGACTTGTAAATCCGTTTATTTTCCTTCTGAGGTCGTCCTTAGAGAACCAAATATCTACAAGGCAAATGTATACTTGCAAAGCTAAAATAGACTAGATTAATGCATATTGCAAGAAAGCAGTGATTCACGAAGTCTAAACCAGCGAGCATCAGAAGTTTATGGACATAATATTTCTTCATACAAAACGAATGTCTCAAAATCTTGATTCTTTTATCGACAAATTATGGTGCTACCATCTTAATATAAAAGCTTCTTGATGATGCTCAACATTGATGATCTCCAGGATCACGAACGTGGCAGATGACGTGTCCAGGAACTCAGAAGGAAGGGACAATAGGGACCGATCCGGCCACCCGTGTACCCAACCTGCAAGCCCTAGCCGGCTCTCCTCAAAGCCCTCTTGAAATTGGCCTCCTCGGTCATTCAGCTCGTCCCGAGCCGCCGCAAGACCAAGACTCCTCGGCCCTTTCGCTCGTCCCGAGCTCCCCAGCCGAGGCCGTCTTCCTCGGTCCTCCGACCGATTCCACCGCTCGCAGGCGTAACCGCCGCTCCGCGAATCTCGCCATACGCAGATTCTTTGCCAGCAACATCCCACGTTCCACGCCATCACGATCTCCATTAATGGGCGATCCGCTCTTTACGCAGGCTTGACGTCGGAAGCGTAACTGCCGGCGAGATCTTCACGTCTGCTGCTGCGTGCTGCCGCCACTATATAAACCCCCATCACAGAGGGGTCAAGTAATCCATTTTTACTCCACTTAGCCGTTACTCTGCTCGGATCTAGTACTAACTTGATCGTCGGAGGGTCCTCGGTGGTACCAAACCCTCCCGGGACTTCTTTGCAGGTACTCGGCGCTAAACTCCTCAAATCACCAATCTTCTCAAACCCATTGAGACTCACACGCAACAGGAGATCACCTCCAAAATCCACCGAGAGATCAACAGAAGACAACATCTGACGGAGACCCGAAAATGACCTCCATCAGTTAGCGCCGTCTGTGGGAAACGACTCCACAAAATACAAAGTTGGCTTTCCAATCTCCATCCACATGGCAACCGATCCTCCTGAAGATCCAAACACCCGTTGTCGCCTCCCCCTCAATGGGGGGGAGGGGGCGAGCCTTCGCCGAATGTCGTCGGCTCCCCCGCCGGCTGCCGTTTCAAAGACTCCGGCGGCCGCAGGCCCCTCGATCCGTCCCATTCAATCCCAAAGCCCCGCGTCGGAGAGCCTCGCCTCGAGCCTTGCCGCATCCCTGTTCCAACCGAGGCGGTGGCGGTCAGCCCGCCTGATTCCAGGCATGACCGGCATCCCCTCCCCCGACGGGGTCGCTCCCGCGAGGCCTGCCAAGGCAGCCCGAGGACCACCCTACCGCAGGGCCCAGAGGACCTCACCAAAAGGAACCGGGGCCCATCGAGAACTATGTTCATAACGACAGGGGACCGGTCGAGCCCATGCGAAACTCGGCACCCTACGCCGGCAGCAAGCGCCGACGGCCGCCCGAGCAAAAGGACCAGGGACCACGAGCCTATCACCTTTGGTGACGGAGACCTCTACGGCATATCCGTGCCCCATAAAGACCCTCTGGTGATCACGGCCCGGATCCACCGGTACAAGGTCTACCGGATACTTGTCGACTCGGGCAGCTCGGCAGAAATCCTCTTCTACGACTGCTTCCTGCGCATGGGGCTTACCCCGGCAGACTTGAAGCCAACCCCACACGTCCTTTCAGGGTTCACCAACCACACCATTCATGCGCAAGGGGTGGTCACCCTGCAGTTCAACATCGGTGAGCCCGGCCGCACCCGCACGTTGCCTGTGGACTTCATCATAGCAAAGGTCTCATCGGCCTACAATGTCCTCCTCGGCCGCCCTACGCTCAACTCTTTCCAGGCCCAGATATCGACCTACCACCTGGCAATGAAGTTCCCTCTCGATCAGGGCATAATAGGTCGAGTCTACGGGAACCAGCGGACCGCGAAGGTATGCCTTACCGAAACATCTTTGTCCGAGCAACCGGCTAACGACGCTGAGGAAAAAGACGACATCAAGGGTTCTATGGACACCCGAGACGAGCAGATGGAGGTCCGGGGAACGCCGGTTGAACCACTGATCGAGGTTCCCCTGACAGAAGGGGACAATGAAAAAACCGTCCAGGTCGGATCACTCCTGACAGGGGCTCGGCGAGATGACCTGGTCAGCTTCCTCAGATATACTCCGACGTATTCGACTGGGCGTCCGCCGACATGCCCGGGATCGACCCCAAAATCATTTCTCACATGCTCGGAGTTGATCCTGCGGCCCGACCCGTCAGACAGAAAAAGCGGAGCTTCGCCCCGGTCAAATAGAAGGCTATCGAAGATGAGGTTGATCGACTTCTCGCTGCCAACTTCATCCGGAATGTACCGTACTCGGAGTGGCTAGCAAACGTAGTTCTGGTCAAGAAGTCAAACGGGAAGTGGCGCATGTGCGTCGACTTCACCGACCTCAATAAGGCCTGCTCCAAGGACAACTATCCACTCCCTCGGATAGATCAGTTCGTCGACAGCTCAGCCGGCCACGAGCTGTTGAGCTTCATGGATGCTTTCTCCGGCTACAACCAGATCCGTATGAATCCGGAAGATGAAGATCTCACCGCATTCACAACGGACCGGGGGGTATATTGCTATAAGGTGATGCCCTTCGGCCTCAAGAACGCCGGGGCCACGTACCAACGGTTGGTCAATCGCATGTTCAAGCCATAGATCGGCAGGAATATGGAGGTCTACGTTGACGGCATGCTTGTCAAATCCTTCTCGACGACCGACCATGCCAGGGATCTGGACGAGGCCTTCAAAGTGCTCCACAAGTTCAAGATGAAGCTAAACCCCGCCAAGTTCGCATTCGGAGTCATCGGGGGAAAGTTCCTCGGGTTCATGGTCACTCACCGTGGAATCGAAGCCAACCCAGAGAAAATCGACGCTATCCTCAACATGGCCGCGCCCAAAACCAACGTCGAGATCATGCGACTCACGGGATGAGTCGCTGCTCTGAGCCGCTTCATGTCCAGGTTAGGGGAGAAATGCCTTCTGTTCTTTAAGGCTCTGAGAAAGATCCCGAGGTTCGAGTGGTCGGAGGAGTGCCAAGCCGCCTTTGACCAATTGAAGAATCACCTCGCGACGCCACTGCTGCTCACCCGACCAGTTGAAGGAGACGAGCTGTCGCTGTATCTGGCGGTATCCGATCAAGCAGCAGGCTCGGTGCTCGTCCGGGAGGTCGAGGGAGCGCAGAAGCCGATGTACTATGTGAGCCACGTATTTAAGGATGCGGAAACGAGGTACCTAGCCATAGAGAAGATTGTCTTAGCCCTCGTGGTGGCCTTAAGAAAGCTACGACACTACTTCCAAGCACACACCATCATCGTCATCACCGAGCGCCCGTTGGAGGCTATCCTTGCGTCACCAGAATTCTCGGGCCGCTTAGAAAAGTGGAGGTGGGAGTTATCTCAGTTTTATGTGAAATATCGTCCGAGGCAGGCCATCAAAGCGCAGGCCCTGGCCGACTTCATTGTCGAATGCACCATCCATAGCAAGAAACCGGAGTCCACGCCGCCCCTCGCAACTCAGTGTCCTATCGCGGAGAGGCCTGGCTCGATTCCTGAGTGGGTCATCTACGTCGACGGGTCTTCAACCGAGGAAGGCTTTGGTGCCGGCCTCATTATCTGGGGCCCGAACGAAGAGGAAATGGAGTACTCTCTGAAGCTCGGTTTCAAGGTCTCGAATAACGCGACAGAGTACGAGGCCCTCTTGGCCGGACTGCGCATGGCCGCCGGGTTGGGGCTGAAGATAATTCGAATCCGCGACGACTTGGCCCTTGTTGTCGGACAAGTGATTGGCCGCTTTGAAGCTCGGGAGCCCCTGATGGTGAAATACCTGGATGAGGTGAGGAAACTCCGGAGGAACTTTGACGAAGTCCAAGTAGAACAAATACCCAGGCAGCTGAATGCCCAAGCCGACGCCCTGAGCAAACTGGCTTCATCATACTCAGCCAACAATAAGCGGTCCATCCTCTTCGAAACCTTACCTCAGCCCAGTGTGGAAGACGGAGCAGCCACGCTCCACGTGTATGCGGCGCAAGAAGGCGACCAAGATTGGAAGAAGCCCCTCGTGGAATTCCTGAAGGACGGTACGCTCCCGGAGGACCGGACGGCCGCCCGCCGTCTCCGGGCCAAGGCCCGCCACTTCATCTGGAGCAATGGGAACCTCTACAAGAAATCTTTCACTCATCCCCTGCTCCGGTGCATCGACCCCACGAAGCCGACTACATCCTCCGTGACATCCATGAAGGGGTTGGCGGTGCGCACCAAGGGGCCCGAACCTTGATCCAAAAGGCTCTACTCCAGGGGTACTACCGGCCTACCGTTCACGAGGACGCCCAGAAGCTAGTCAGAAGATGCAAGAGTTGCCAGCTCCACGGTAGCATCCTTCGCCTCCCCGATACCGAGCTAACCGTCCTAACATCCCCATGGCCGTTCGTTCAATAGAGATTAGACATGATCGGCCAGCTCCCTATCGGCACTGGTGGGCACAAATATGTTCTCGTCGCGGTAGATTACTTCACCAAATGGATCGAGGCCGTCCCCATCGGGAAATCGGATGCCGCCACGACCATCAAATTCCTACAAAACAACCTGATACTCCGTTTCGGCACCCCGAGATGTATTATCACCGTCCACGGGACGAACTTCGAGAACGAGAAAGTGATAGACTTCTGCAAAGAACACTGATCAGTCGAAAATACTGTATATTTTAGCAGGCAATTTCCTTAACATTTGCATACACTTAGAAGTGTACGGTATTCATAATTCACATATTAGCTAATCGGTCGCAAAATATCAAATTACATGTATTCGACCTTAAAACCGGAAATTCTAGGGAAATTAACTGCATTGCATTACATAGCATATTTTCTATATCTTGCAACCCCTGTTTCGAAGTCTATGCAGGAAAAGAGATGCTTGCTCGATCATTACATCGCTCGACCATTACAATTGCTCGTAAACTCATTGAAAGCAAATCTGGTATCAACACAGAAGGGATTATACAAATCAAAACATTAGAGTAAAGCCCATACAGAAGTACAAGACTACTGAAGAAAGCACAGATCCCAAGGCCACCAATGAGCGGCGGAAGGGCGGCCAATGCCCACCTCACGCGGCGGTTACGCGGCGGATCCAGGGAGTCAGCTCCTCGAGTTTCACCAAAACTCCTGATTCAGTTCCCACTACTCAAAAATGCACACAAAAGTCCAGAAGAGTCCAGACACTTCCACCAGATCATCAAGCTCCTAAACTAGCCTAAAACTTCTAGAACTTTCCTAAACCCTTGCTTAAACCCTAAGCTAAACCCCAACAAACTTGGCCAACAAACTTTGGGAGGGAAAGTTCAATTCAAACCTAAACCTAGTTCTATAAATAAGACCCTAGGCTCTCTCATTTCTCATCTTGAAAAAATCTTGATTCAATCTTGGAGATAGATAGATTCAACCCATTTTTAGTTTAGCCATTCTTTTTCTCCATCTTCTTCTTCCTCAAGATTAGTGAGAAATCTTGTAGGAAACCCTAACCCTAAATCCAACCACACTTCAAGATCTTGAGTGCAAGCCAAGCAAGATTCCTTCAACCCTTTTATGAGCCGAGCCGATCTTCCATCGGGCAAGAGATCAAAGTAGATCCACGATCCACGGAGACGAGCGAAGCCGAGTCAACGATCGATTTTCTTTCTTCTTGTAGATCTTGAAAGAATGTATTGAAATTGTTGATGAAATAAAAGGTGATATTTTCTTCTATCTTGTTTTCTTTAAATTCCGCATCATGTTATCTTTACTATTCTTGAATATTGTCTATGTGGTGATGTGTGAATAAAACTCCGCTCGTTAAGGAGTCGAAACGATCTTTAGTATGATGATGTAGCAAATTTATAATCACTTCTTGAATCCCACGAGTGTGTAAACCCTAGCAAGTTCAAGAATCGACAACCCAATTTGATGCGATGCTTTCTTGATCAACATCGCTCGAGATTGGGGTGATCCGATCGCTTCTTGAAATTGCTAGAGGCTAGAATATAAATGGTATCCTCGAAAGAGCAAGGGTTAAGAGATGAAACCCTAATTTCATCAAGAAAACCCTAACTCGCGTCGATAACCATTGATCTAGTATCAATTCTTCGAAGGACAAGAATACGAAATATTGTAGACTACAACACATCTAAAGATCCTATCGATTCCTACGAGCCTCTCTATCATTCTTGATTGTTGTTTGGAAAATACCATTGAAACCCCGATTCTTGATTGTTTATAATTTCGTGATTCTTTAATAGAGAAGTGTGACACACAAATACAAATCAACTCCTGAATCTTGTTTTCTTGTTGCTTAACATTTCATTTCGAACAAAGTAAAATACAAACGAATCTCGAGATCCCTGTGGACGATCCGCACTCATTCATTAACTACAACCGACACCGTAGTTGATTGCGGTCAAATATTTTTGGTTGTGATTTCTTTACAATTTCATACGACACATCCGAATTCTTTCCAATCAAAATGGCGCCGTTGCCGGGGACTATTTGATTTGATTTACACACAACAACATTTTATAACAATCAAATGGCGCCGTTGCCGGGG
Source organism: Agapanthus africanus (assembly GCA_030015575.1). Taxonomy (NCBI): domain Eukaryota; kingdom Viridiplantae; phylum Streptophyta; class Magnoliopsida; order Asparagales; family Amaryllidaceae; genus Agapanthus; species Agapanthus africanus. The sequence continues at coordinate 12,943,731 of JASDDO010000028.1, read as the reverse complement.
ATCGCGCGCTAATTCGTTTACATTTTATAGTTTGAAGTGAAAGAATTATTACGTTTCATTTCTTGAATTCAAAATTCGTACAAACTCTTATACGTGTGTGGTGATTTGATTGCAAGGTGATCTGGAGCATTCTGTGCTGTGGAAAAATTATTTGGGATATACCAGAGAGCTGGAGATAGCAACATCAAGCAGTTGAAGAAAAATTGTACACAGTTCCCAACAACCGACCGCGGAAGGGCGGCAAATACATGGTTTGTGCGGCGGAAGAGCCGCAGTCTTGAGGGTTCTCTGGAAAATTTTCCAGCAGGTGATTTCTTGCTCTCTCCCCTCGCCCTTTTTAGCTCCAACTAATCCTTTCTGCAGGATTCTTTGCAAACAATAGCTGCGCCGCAAAAGCAAATTAAAATTGTGCGTGATTTTGCTTTTCTTGGTTGTTTTGCATATTAAATACGGAATTTAAGGGGCACGGCCAAATCCAAATTAGGTGGGGATTTCATTACCCTTCCTAAGCCCCGAAAACCACCAAACTTGCATCCACATTTACCCCCATTAACTAAAAGAAATCTAGAGATGACTCTAAGGACTGTCGCGCTCATTTAGGACAAGAGAGGGCCGTGGGTAATTCATTGCTTATCCGCGTTTTCTTGTGGTGCCTAAGGCGAGTGTGTCTAAGGCTAGTGGTTATTAATTAAGGCCACTGTAGTGGTGGTTCCTTCCCACTTACCTGGCACTTATCCGGCCACAAGGGGACAAAGAGGCAGTGGAGGATTGATCATGCGACTTGTCTTTTGGCAGTTAGGAGCGGTCTAGAGCCGGACCTAGGTGACCATTAGATTCTAGGGTTTGTGTGCTGCATTTGGTTGTCGCATCATTTTTTCAAAATCCGTCCCTTTTCAAAAGCAAACACCGCATTCATTTTACCCCTAATTATAAGCCAACGCTGCCACTTGTACTAACCCTTTTTAGTACAAGATAGGCTGGACACGGGATTCTAGTGCCCGTTTAGTCCGCGTACCTTTTATCGACTCCGAAGTCGATAATTCTCCATTTACCTTTTCTTTACCTACTACCACACCCACACCGATGGATCCGAATCCATCTAACTTCTTTAACCCTAATCTGCCACCGTCCGTTGGTGCGCAGAATCCTCCACACATTTCTCTCCAGGAAAGATGCTATCCACTTAGAGGTCCTCTTTCGACCTGCTTATCCACACCACCAGCCAACGGGGATAACTTTGAAATAAAGCCCCAGTATATCAACCTTTTACCTAAATACCACGGACTCGAGACCGAGGACGCTTACGTTTTCATTACCAAATTTGAAAACGTATGCGCTATGATGGGTACGTCTCAACTTTCTGTGGATGCGATGCGTCTACGACTTCTTCCTTTTACCTTGTGCGATATAGCCGAGAAGTGGCTATATAACACCACCGCACACTCCATCACGAATTGGGAAGAATTCGTCGCAGCATTCCTAAAGAAATTTTACCCAGTCCAAAGAACGGCTCGAATCCGTAGCGAATTGAACCAATTTGCTCAGCTCCCTACCGAACCATTTTCAAAGTACTTTGAACGTTTCAAGGATCTAATGGTTCAATGTCCTCATCACGGCATCCCGAGATGGGAGCTTTGCCGAATCATCTATGAGGGCAGTAACCCTAGCATGAAACAGAGCCTTGAAAATATGTGTCAGGGTACATTTATGACTAAAGACGATGGGGAAGCCTGGCGATACTTAGAAGAGTTCGCTGAAAAATCACTAATTTGGGAGAGTGGAACCCAACCATTGAATAGGGGTGGCATACACCAAGTAGATGTGTCCATAGGTGTTCGAGCTGAAATGGAAGCAATGCAAAAGAAGCTCGACGCTATGGAACACAAATTTGCAGCAGCCTCCCTAAACCCGGTATCACTTTCCAAAACTATTTGTGGGTGTTGTTCTGATCCGTGACACTTAACGGAAGAATGTCCTTTAAACTCGGCGTTTCAAGGTCACGAGCATTCTAATGCCGTATTTCAACGACCTCGAAACGATCCATATTCTTCCACGTACAATCAGGGTTGGAGGAACCACCCGAATTTTGTTTGGAATCAAAATCAATCTCAAAACACGGTTCCAAACACAAATAACTTTCAAAGGGCTCTTCCTCCACCACAACAGCAACCCCTTCAACTCACTCAGCACCCCTACCAGTCACAAAATTTCCAAAACCAGGGCAACACTCATGCACAGTCTAATCCTATGCAGCCCTGTTCTGACGATTTCTCTCAATTTACTCAAACCATGAAATCACTTTTATCAAATTTCATGGAGGTTTCGACTGAGGTTAGATCTTCCGTCAATGAAATAAAGAAAAACTCAGCATCACAAGCTGAGAGTATTAGAACGATGGAAGCTGAAATCGCACGCCTCAAAGCTGAAATGAGTGCGAGAGAAAAAGGGAAACTTCCCTCTCAACCCCTGCAGAATCCTGGGCATTACAATGTAAATGCCATTACCACGTTGAGATCGGGAAGAGTGCTGAATAATAATGTCGGGGAAGATATTGATAATACTGAAAATCATGTCAAAACCCCGGCTGAGACCTTTCCACATACACACACTTCTCCTTCTGATCCTTCTTCTTCTACCAAACCACCTTCGCACGAGCCTATTCTCCAGTTCCCTTTAGGCTCAACACCTTCACCCAACCCTTATAGTTCTCCACAGACGGTCCCCACACCTCTTTTGGGATCTCGTCTACCCCCCTTTCCTTCTCCTATGATGGACCCCGCGCTTATTGCGAAAGCACCTTACCCGAACCGGTTAAGGGCTAACAGAACGAGTCCTCATATGGAGAAAATTTTAGAAATGTTCAAACAGGTTAACATCAATATCCCTCTCCTAAATGCAATTCAACAAGTCCCCGCTTATGCGAAGATTCTAAAGGACTTGTGCACTAGGAAGAGGAAGACTCAGGTGCCGAAGAAGGTCTTTATGGCTAATAATATCAGCACTGCTTTTATTCCCCAGCTGCCAAAGAAACGAAAGGACCCAGGATGTCCTACAATATCGATTTCGATTGGGGGTAAAAACATAAATCGTGCTCTTTTAGACCTTGGCGCGAGTGTTAACCTGTTACCTTATTCTGTCTATGAGCAACTAGGAATTGGAGAGCTGAAACCTGCTCATTGTACTCTCCAGATGGCGGACCGATCTATCACCAAACCAAGGGGTGAATTAGAGGATGTGTTAATAAAGGTCGGGGAATTTGTTTTCCCTGTAGACTTCATTGTGCTCGACACACATCCTGTAGCAAACCCCCGGGGCCAAATTCCGGTGATTTTAGGTCGTCCTTTCCTTGCCACTTCCAACGCTGTTATAAATTGTAGAAATGGTTCAATGAATTTATCATTTGGAAATATGACCATTGAACTAAATATCTACAGAGTTGGGAGTCAGCCATCAGAACCTAGTGCTCATATTTTAGATGTGTGTTCTGTCCATGAGATCGCTCCCGAAAGTTGTGGAGCCGAGGAACTTTGCTTTAATGATCTCGATGACATTAGCACATCTCTGCTTGATCTTACACTTAGTGAGGACACTACACTTACACTTGAGTCCTGCACTTCTGACTTTTCTCCACCCGAGTCTGTATCTTTCACAGGCTCTGAGCTTCTTTGTAAATCCAAAAATCATTCTATGATCCTTCCTTCGATCATTTCTCCGCCTGAATTAGATCTCAATGTTTTACCCTCTCACCTTAAATATGCATATCTTGGTGAGAAGGAAACTTTACCGGTTATAATTTCCGCTTCCCTTGCATCAGAGCAAGAGAATGCACTTCTATCGGTATTAAGATCTAATAAAGAGGCGTTTGGTTGGAGTATGGCGGACATCAAAAGGATTAGTCCCTTGATAGTTGAACATCATATACATGTGATGGATGATGCCAGACCGACCCGAGAACCACAGAGACGGTTAAATCCCGTCATGAAGGAAGCTGTCATGAAAGAGATCGTCAAATGCTTAGATAGTGGTATTATATACCCGATCTCCGATAGCCAGTGGGTAAGTCCTATACACGTCGTTCCTAAGAAATCCGGCATCACAGTTATCACAAATGAAGCGAATGAGTTGATTCAGACACGCACCCAAACTGGGTGGCGTGTATGCATCGATTATAGAAAACTCAACGCTGCTACGAGGAAAGATCATTTTCCTCTACCATTTATTGATCAAATGCTGGAACGCCTAGCGGGACGACAATACTATTGTTTTATGGACGGTTACTCAGGCTACAATCAGGTCCCCATCGCCAAAAAGGATCAAGATAAAACCACTTTTACTTGTCCTTTTGGTACCTTTGCTTACAGTCGCATGCCCTTCGGGCTATGCAATGCTCCCGCTACCTTTCAGCGGTGTATGATGGGGATATTCTCTGATATGGTAGAGAATTTCCTGGAGATCTTTATGGACGACTTTTCGATTTTTGGAGACTCTTTTTCTGAATGCCTAGCGAATCTGGACACTGTTCTTACTCGATGCAAAGAGAAGAACTTGACTTTAAACTGGGAAAAATGCCACTTTATGGTCCAAGAAGGAATAGTCCTTGGACATGTCATTTCACAGAAGGGCATTGAGGTTGACAGAGCTAAAGTAGATGTCATTCAAAACCTCCCTCATCCCAAAAGCGTCAAAGATATTCGCTCTTTCCTTGGCCATGCTGGCTTTTATAGGAGATTCATAAAGGACTTTTGCAAAATTGCTAGACCTTTAACACTACTCCTGGCCAAGGATACAACCTACCACTTTGACTCGGATTGCGAGACAGCTTTCGACTCACTTAAACACTCACTCACTTCAGCCCCCGTTTTATCATCACCAAACTGGGACTACCCTTTTGAGCTGATGTGTGACGCATCTGATTTTGCAGTAGGTGCTGTCCTTGGACAACACATTGAAAAGATGCCACATGTGATTTACTATGCTAGTAAGACCCTGAATGATGCGCAAATCAATTATACAACCACAGAGAAAGAACTATTAGCGGTTGTATTCGCATTGGAGAAATTCAGGCCTTACTTAATCGGCTCACCTATTGTTGTATATACTGACCATTCCGCTTTAAAACATTTGTTGGCGAAGAAAGATGCCAAAGGTCGACTAATACGTTGGATCCTTCTTTTACAAGAATTCGATCTTGTTATCAAAGATAAGAAAGGATGTGAAAATGTAGTAGCTGACCACCTTTCACGCATCGTTTCTTCCCCTGTGACCATGCCGATCAATGACTCGTTCCCTGATGAACAACTCTTGAGCGTATCCTCTGAACCATGGTTCAGGGATATTGTGAACTATCATGCCACAGGACTTATACCGAGCGATTGGTCAAAACAGGACAAATACCGCTTTCTTTCCCAAGTAAAACACTATTACTGGGACGAGCCTTATTTGTTTAAATATTGTCCTGATCAGATCATTCGCCGGTGCGTCCCAAATGAAGAGTTCAAGAGTATTCTTTCATTTTGCATGATCAGGCTTGTGGGGGTCACTTTGGTCCAAGAAAAACAGCGGAAAAGGTTTTGCAATGTGGATTTTATTGGCCGACCTTATTCAAGGACGCATTTGAACATTGCAAAACCTGTACACAATGTCAGTATACGGGTAGAATATCCCAAAGGAATGAAATGCCTCAGCAACCCATTCTGGTTGTTGAAATGTTTGATGTTTGGGGCATAGATTTTATGGGTCCTTTTCCCAACTCCTTTGGGAATCTGTACATATTGCTGGCGGTTGATTATGTCTCCAAGTGGGTAGAAGCCATTCCAAGTCGCACTAATGACAGGAAAGTTGTCATTAAGTTCTTAAAAGAGAATATCTTCTCGCGATTTGGACACCCACGCGCTATTATTAGCGATAATGGAACACACTTCTGCAACAGATCTTTCGAGACTCTGATACGGAAATATTCAATCAACCACCGTCTTTCTACACCCTATCACCCCCAAACAAGCGGGCAGGCTGAGATCTCAAACAGACAAATCAAACTTATCCTGGAGAAAACTGTTGCCAAAAATAGAAAAGACTGATCGACCAAATTGACGGATGCTCTTTGGGCATTCAGGACTGCATATAAGACCGACTTAGGAATGTCTCCATATAGGATAGTGTTTGGAAAAGCATGTCATCTACCTGTTGAAATAGAACATAAAACATTGTGGGCTATAAAGGAAATTAATTTTGATCTAAACCTTGCTTGCAACTTTCGGAAGCTGCAACTAAACGAGCTAAGCGAACTCCGCGATGAAGCTTATGATAATGCTGTAATCACAAAGAATAGGACTAAGGTTTTTCACGATAAAAACATTGTAAGGAAAACATTTTTACCTGGTCAAAAAGTCCTTCTTTATGATTCACGATTACACCTTCATGCGGGTAAGCTCCGATCTCGTTGGAAAGGACCTTTTGTTGTGCGGTCTGTATACCCGCACGGGGCAGTAGATATTGAAAATGTTAAAAACGGCACTGTTTTCAAAATAAATGGACATAGATTAAAGCCGTATTTTTCCACTGACCCCACGGAGGAGCTCTTGTTCTTACAAGAGCCAGTTTATTTTGATTAAAATTCCTCCGTCTCACTTTCATGTCCAGTATATCATTGCATCATATTTTGAATGAAGGTGAGTAAAACAAGTTTGGGGGAAGTTCTTCACTTATATATTTTGCCCCCACTAATAATTCCTCCCAGATTTACAGGTTTTTGTAGATATAACGGTCGGCAACAGTGAGGACACTGTTGAAAACAAGTTTGGGGGAGGTTTGTGCTTATTTTTGCATCATTTGCATATCATCTGCATAAGCACAAAACATTTCTTTTAAAAATCTATAAAAATTGAAAAATTTTCAAAACCCATAAAAATTTAAAAATTTTCAAATATAAAAATAATTTTAATATTTACACTTTTTTGTATATAAATAAGATAATGAAAGTTTAGACAGTGAACAATTACATCCATGAGATTGGAAAAATTTTAGAAAACTAAGAAAATTAGAAGTTTTCTTATACGAACTAGTAATAAGTAGTTATGAGCCGTTGTCCCAAGGGTTAGTAAGATGAAGGACGTCACTAATCTAAGGATAAAAATAAGTCTGAAATATAGTTTCTATTCTGGAAGCCAAACATTTTGAACGTTGCTACCCTGCTATTCGCACTTACACACGTCTTGAAGCCTGGATAGTAGAGGATACCTTGAAATACTCTTGTCTTAAAGCCAAAAGTATGAAAAGAAAAATGTGTTTTAAAGTGGTGAGAAAAATGGATACTGGTTTTGTTATCACCAAGGGCAAGAAAAATATATAGCAAAAGGGTGCTTCTTCACCTAGTGCCCCAAGGTCAACTGGTCTGGGAGTCACTGCTATGCCTGAAGTGGTGCAAGACGAGGAAAATACACCAAGTTAGCAAGCACATCAGTAATCGGTCGGTTAGTACCTCAAGAAGTATTAACGGTCGCATGAAAGTGTGTAAGCAATCTCGTTTGCCAAGAAGTACTGAGGTCGATGGGCAAGAGTATGATAGCTTGAATTGAATTCTCCGGGTGTAGGGATGTCTTTACACACACGCAGGGTGATATGATCGATGTTTGGAATAAAGATAGGAATGAAGAATAAGACGATGTTTTATTGAGGGAGGACGTGATTTCTAACATCTTTTCATGACCATTAAGATAGGGCTCATGACAACCGAAAAGCTAGCTTAGTTGGAAACCCTAATTTTCAAGGCTTTTCTTTTACAATTCTTGTCTTTAAATGTAATATTCATGATCTTGCTTTTATTTTTGGATTTTGTGGGTGCAATCCGCTGAAAACCCTCAGGAAACAACACTCCTCCTACTAGGGACACCTAGAGGTTTAAAGGCTTGTTGCACGTGCTCAGTGCAATCGTGTTGCCTACGAAAGTGTGCTAGTTAGTTTTTCTCTTTCTTTGTTTTCTCCTTCTCTTTTTAATAAAACATTCTCTCGAGACGATCGAAATTAAGTTTGGGGGTATTTGATCAGTCGAAAATACTGTATATTTTAGCAGGCAATTTCCTTAACATTTGCATACACTTAGAAGTGTACGGTATTCATAATTCACATATTAGCTAATCGGTCGCAAAATATCAAATTACATGTATTCGACCTTAAAACCGGAAATTCTAGGGAAATTAACTGCATTGCATTACATAGCATATTTTCTATATCTTGCAACCCCTGTTTCGAAGTCTATGCAGGAAAAGAGATGCTTGCTCGATCATTACATCGCTCGACCATTACAATTGCTCGTAAACTCATTGAAAGCAAATCTGGTATCAACACAGAAGGGATTATACAAATCAAAACATTAGAGTAAAGCCCATACAGAAGTACAAGACTACTGAAGAAAGCACAGATCCCAAGGCCACCAATGAGCGGCGGAAGAGCGGCCAATGCCCACCTCACGCGGCGGTTACGCGGCGGATCCAGGGAGTCAGCTCCTCGAGTTTCACCAAAACTCCTGATTCAGTTCCCACTACTCAAAAATGCACACAAAAGTCCAGAAGAGTCCAGACACTTCCACCAGATCATTAAGCTCCTAAACTAGCCTAAAACTTCTAGAACTTTCCTAAACCCTTGCTTAAACCCTAAGCTAAACCCCAACAAACTTGGCCAACAAACTTTGGGAGGGAAAGTTCAATTCAAACCTAAACCTAGTTCTATAAATAAGACCCTAGGCTCTTTCATTTCTCATCTTGAAAAAATCTTGATTCAATCTTGGAGATAGATAGATTCAACCCATTTTTAGTTTAGCCATTCTTTTTCTCCATCTTCTTCTTCCTCAAGATTAGTGAGAAATCTTGTAGGAAACCCTAACCCTAAATCCAACCACACTTCAAGATCTTGAGTGCAAGCCAAGCAAGATTCCTTCAACCCTTTTATGAGCCGAGCCGATCTTCCATCGGGCAAGAGATCAAAGTAGATCCACGATCCACGGAGACGAGCGAAGCCGAGTCAACGATCGATTTTCTTTCTTCTTGTAGATCTTGAAAGAATGTATTGAAATTGTTGATGAAATAAAAGGTGATATTTTCTTCTATCTTGTTTTCTTTAAATTCCGCATCATGTTATCTTTACTATTCTTGAATATTGTCTATGTGGTGATGTGTGAATAAAACTCCGCTCGTTAAGGAGTCGAAACGATCTTTAGTATGATGATGTAGCAAATTTATAATCACTTCTTGAATCCCACGAGTGTGTAAACCCTAGCAAGTTCAAGAATCGACAACCCAATTTGATGCGATGCTTTCTTGATCAACATCGCTCGAGATTGGGGTGATCCGATCGCTTCTTGAAATTGCTAGAGGCTAGAATATAAATGGTATCCTCGAAGAGCAAGGGTTAAGAGATGAAACCCTAATTTCATCAAGAAAACCCTAACTCGCGTCGATAACCATTGATCTAGTATCAATTCTTCGAAGGACAAGAATACGAAATATTGTAGACTACAACACATCTAAAGATCCTATCGATTCCTACAAGCCTCTCTATCATTCTTGATTGTTGTTTGGAAAATACCATTGAAACCCCGATTCTTGATTGTTTATAATTTCGTGATTCTTTAATAGAGAAGTGTGACACACAAATACAAATCAACTCCTGAATCTTGTTTTCTTGTTGCTTAACATTTCATTTCGAACAAAGTAAAATACAAACGAATCTCGAGATCCCTGTGGACGATCCGCACTCATTCATTAACTACAACCGACACCGTAGTTGATTGCGGTCAAATATTTTTGGTTGTGATTTCTTTACAATTTCATACGACACATCCGAATTCTTTCCAATCAAACACCATATCCTCATGAAGTTCGCCACAGTCGCGCACCCCCAATATAACGGGTAAGCCACAGTCGCAAACCGAGACGTCCTCTGGGGTATCCGAACCCGCCTAGAAGGGCGACAAGACAGTTGGGTCGAAAAATTGCCCCGGGTCTTATGGGCCCTGCGCACGTCAAAGAAGACCCCCACCGAGGAAACCCCCTTCAGTCTCTGCTACGGGACCGAGGCAATAATCCCAGCGGAGATCGGACTACCCAGTCACCGGGTCGAGCACTTCGACGACGATGCGAACACCTCGGCTCTACGAACCAACCTGGACATCTTGTTGGAGAAGAGAGACCGGGCCTAGATCAGAGCTGCCGCTTATCAACAACAAACGGCCCGATACTACAACGCTCGGGTCAAGCACCGCTCCTTCCAGACCAAGGATCTGGTCCCACGGCGAAACGAGTTCGTTGATCAAGGCAGGCTACATAAGTTTTCCCCAAGGTGTGACGGTCCCTTCCTCGTCTCTGAGGTGCTCCCCGGCAGGGCCTATCGCCTGGAAGATGCGGACGGGCGCAAGCTCCCATGGCCTTACAACGCCGAGAAGCTCAAGCTATATCAATGAGGCCAAGGCCAGCAAGTGTGTACCCCTCCTTTCACAAAGATGGTATAAACGCTTTCCGAAAATTCCTTTCCGTTTGAATAAAAAAACGTCAAAACATTGCAAATAAAGTTCTGTCTTTGCGATCCAAAAGCCCTCACTAAGAGGCAGCCCGGCAGCTACCCTGCCCGGTTATCCCTGGCGGGTAGCTTCCCTACCGCAACGCCAGGGATCAGAAAATCCTCCCAGAGGCAGTCGAGCCCGACCCTCGCTCGGCTATCCTTGACGGGTAGCTTCCCTACCGCAACGCCAGGGATTAGAAAGTCCTCCCAGAGGCAGTCGAGCCCGACCCTCGCTCGGCTATCCCTGGCGGGTAGCTCCCTTACCGCAACGCCAGGGATCAGAAAGCCCTCCCAGAGACAATCGAGCCCGAGCTTCCCTCGCTCGGCTATCCTTCAGGACAAAAGCCCTCGCCTAGAGGCACTGGGCAATAACCCTGCACGGCCAAGGGTCCTTGGTAGGCTTCTTACAGCCCCTCCTGCGCTAAGGACCAAAGTCCTCCCAGAGGCAATCGAGTCCTCGCTCGGCTATCCCCGGCTGGTAGCTTCCTACCACGACAGGGATCAAAGTCCTCGCCAAGAGGCACTGGGAAGTAACCTTGTTCGGTCCCCATCCTGAAGGATTAAAAGCCCTCGCAAGAGGCATCCGAGAAGCTACCCTGCTCGGTCATCTCCGGCTGGTAGCTCCCTACCCACGACGCCAGGGATCGAAGCCCTCGGAAGAGGCATCCGAGCGGCTGCCCCGCTTGGTCATCCCAGGCTAGTAGTTGCCTACCCGCGACGTCAGAGATCAAAGCCCTCGCCAAGAGGCGACCGTGCAGCTACACGGCCTGGTTATCCTTAGTAGGCTTTTTACAGCCCCTCCAGTGCTAAAGATCAAAGCCCTCGCAAAAGGCAACCGAGCGGTTACCCTGCTCGGTCATCTCAGGCTGATAGTTGCCTACCCAAGATGCCAGAGATAAAAGCCCTCGCCAAGAGGCGGCCGTGCAGCTTCGCTGCCCGGTCATCTTTAGTAGGCTTCTTACAGCCCCTCCAACGTTAAAGATCCAAAAGTCCTCCCATAGACAGTCAAGCCCGACCCCCGCTCGACCATCCCCGGATGGTGGTCGTTGCTCGCATCGCCGGAGGTCAAAAGGCCCCCACCATGGGGCAATCGAGCAGCTTCCCATTCATGCTCGGCACCAATATGGCGAACAACCCTCTGCCCGTTACGTGCAGAGGATCCGAGGCCCCAAAAAGGGGCATCAAGTCTATCCAAGTCTAAGTGATCCCCCCTCGACTTCGGGGCCATGGAGATGCCTCCTCGGCAGCGCTTGGCACGCTTGGTAAGTGATCGAAATCAACTCGACGAACGATCGCTAGACAGACGGCCGACCTAACATGGAAACCCAACGGTGCAAGTAGAGATTTTACAAGCGTTCTTCAGAAATAGAGGATAAAATGCAAACCGGTGAAACAAAAAATTTTATTGCCAAAGGCAAAGTTTTTACAAAAGTGTATTTTTGGGCTTCCCAGCCTTACAAACTGCCGAAGGCTTCACCGCCGCAGGTTTTTCCACCAGGGGCGCGCCTCGCTTCCCTCATCATTGTCTGCCGGAGGCCTGGCCACCGGGAGTGGGACCCGAGCACGGAGCTCGCCATCGGCAAATTCGGGAAGCTGCTCCTTCACGGCATCCAGAGCCTTATTCCACGCGACGGCGGAATACTCACCAAGTTCGACGTAGAATTGCTCTGACACCTTGTAATCGGCCACGGCTTTCCCAGCCCGAACCTTGGCAGTCTCGGCCACCAGAAGCGCCGCCTCGGCGTCCCCCTGCCGGCATCTCTCTCCTTCTCCATGGCCGCGAAATGGTCGGCCAGGTCCGCCAGCTTCCTCTCGGCAAATCGGAGGGATGCACTCAGGCGACGATGGACACCCCGGTTCGCTGAATTGGCGAGCTCAGCAGTCTCCGCACGGGCTTCCAGGACGTCGGCCCTCGCCCTCTCCAGGCGCAGGTCACGCCGCAGGACCTCAACCTCCGAAGAAAACGCTTCTACCGGCCTCGGTGCATGGAACGCCCTCTCGGTCTCTATATGAGCAGCAAGGGCACAGTGTTGAAGGACCTGACGGGAAGCGGATGAGAAACTAGAAGGCGCTCAAGCCAAAGAAAGAAAAGCCAAAAAACAACATGTAGGGGAGTTCCTACATGAACCGCCCCTTGGGCTATGGCCTCCATTTGGGCCCTCAGGGTGCCACGCGGAAGCTCTTCCCCGGCCGATTCTTCCATCCCGGCGGACAGGCCGACAGCGACAGAAAGCCCAGATGGAACCATGAAGACGGCATCACCCTCCTGCACTAGAATTCCCTCGGGAACCGTCGACGGCGGCGCACGAGAAACTGTCCTTTTTCTCTTAAAGTGGGCCCCGTCCTCGCCCTCCCCTCCATCTCCCGTCTAGGGCTCGGATGACCGTAGGCACCTCTGGCCGCCGCCGGAACGATCACCAGGAGCCGTCAACAAAGCGGACGGCCCTGTCGCCGGCAGAACATTCGGCGCAGGACACGAGCCATCCAGGGGCACGGCCGCACCGCCGGCCTCCCTCTGGAACAAGCGACCCAAAGAGTGAGAACGAACCATGTGTCCCAAAAGGAGAAGAGCACCGAACAGTCAAGACTTGGAAGAAAGGAAACATGAAGGAGTAGGGCCCCTGGAGTGGGCCCCACCCTTACTTATCTCCGTAAAAGACCTCATCCAACGACACCCTTCATCTTCCGCCAAAACGTCTCCTCAAGTCCAACGGCTTCGATTGCTCCACTTGTCATTCCCACACTGGACCGTACCCCATCAGACGCCGCAGGCCTGTATACGTCGCGCCAGCCAATCGACGCTTGACATGTGGACCGTCGCTTCAGTGGCGGGATGCACGTACCGGCGCACCTTTCCTAAAATGCAGAGATCCTACCCTGATTCGCTAGCAGAAAAGACAACTGACAGCCCGGGGACGCGTCCCGACGAAACCTTAGGAAGGAGCTTACCCCGGGAGGCCCGGCAGTCCACTCCCGACCCGACCCTCTAGCTGGTCGGGACAAGAGTGGGGGGCTAATGATGATGCTCAACATTGATGATCATCAGGATCACGACACGTGGCAGATGACGTGTCCAAGAACTCAGAAGGAAGGGCCTACAGGGACCGACCCGGCCACCCGTGTACCTGACCTGCAAGTCCTAGCCGGCTCTCCTCAGAGCCCCCTTGAAATTGGCCTCCTCGGCCATTCAGCTTGTCCTGAGCCGCCGCAAGACCAAGACTCCTCGGCTCTTTCGCTCGTCCCGAACTCCCCAGCCGAGGCCGTCTTCCTCGGTTCTCCGACCGATTCCACCACTCGTAAGCGTAACCGCCGCTCCACGAATCTCTTCATGCGCAGATTCTCCGCCAGCAACATCCCACGTTCCACGCCATCACGATCCTCATTAGTGGGCGATCCGCTCTTTACGCAGGCGTGACGTCGGAAGCGTAACTGCCGGTGAGATCTTCGCGCCTGCTGCTGCGTGCTACCGCCACTATATAAACCCCCATCACAGAGGGGTCAAGTAACCCATTTTTACTCCACTTAGCCGTTACTCTGCTCGGATCTAGTACTAACTTGATCGTCGGAGGATCCTCGGTGGTACCAAACCATCCCGGGACTTCTTTGCAGGTACTCGGCGCTAAACTCCTCAAATCACCAATCTCCTCAACCCCATTGAGACCCACACGCAACAGGAGATCACCTCCAAAATCCACCAGGAGATCGACGGAAGACAACATGAGACCCGAAAATGACCTCCATCACTTCTGAACTTTCTTTTTTTAAAAAAGTATCTGCTTGTCATATGACTTAGAAATACCATCTCCTTCCTTTTGAATTCATACTCCAAAAATTAAAATCTGTCAAGTGAATGTGCACTTGCAGCGTTATTTAAGACAAATCTACGGCTTTTAATATATCCACATTCAAAATTCCAATTATGCAGGAATTAGAATCTGCAGAGAATACGGCTAGAGAATATGTTTACCTTTGCAAGAGGTGTAACCATCTCCTTGATACTGAATGCCACTCGCTGTCGGACACTGGCAGATTCTGCCCCTGAATGTGTCCTAAGACGAAAAACATAGAAATATATAAATCGTAAGCACAAGCTTCTAACGAGAAATTTTTTAAGAACTTACTTTGCAAGCGGTTATGTTTGATCGTGTATCGTGCCAACAACCACCATTTGATTCAAGGCATTCATTTGTCTCGATATCTGTGTATACGAAGGAAACATATCACAGAAGAAATTAGATAAGAAAATTTAAATAAGTTCCATTAGAAGAAGATTTGATGCTAACCTCCACTTAAGCAAACAGGGGGTTCGGTAGACTCTTTAAAGCCAGCACATATCGCCTTCAAAACTGCGGTTCTCTCCAACATCCCTTTATAGGAAGAAAAACCGACACATTTTTCTTCAAGAAAATTTTCATATGACACAATACATGGAGAAATGACGGAAGTAATATAAAGACAGAAGGCTAGATACATGATATAATGTTTTGGATGCAATTCTTTCTTTTTGCTTGCTATAAAGAATGCATTACAAACCTCGATATTGGGCATTGTTGATAACTAATGTAGGTAAGATCGTTACATCACCACGAGAGCCACGGCCAACCTAAACACAAATTCGTTTTAAGTTAGAGCAGTGCAACAAGACTAGAGGATGGAGATCACGATTTTTTTTGTATAAGAATTTCATCCAAAAAAAAGTCTATTCAATATAATCTGAAGACATTTAACTATATTTAGGATTTTCCATGTCAGGTCCAGTATCGAGAAATCGATCAATGAATAGAGTTTTCGACATGATATCTGGGCCTAAAGCTTTTCATTTTAAAATCAATATCATCAAGTCCTGTAACCATTGTGCGACACTTGAAAAAATATACGCCATGGAACAAATGCTTTACAGGGAATGCAAATACCTGGAGTCTTTGCTCCGTCTTCAATACATCATTATCGACATCGGCTTCAGGATTCCCCATGCACTCTTTGATCTTATCAATAGGCAAACCTGATCATCACATTTCATCAGCACATCAATATATTTTTTTTAAAAAGACTAAATTACAGTAAAATACCATTGACTATCACAAAGTTCACAGCATCAAGTTTCCAGACTTACGAAGAGATTTAATAACTTCCTCAGCACAATCCTTGCTATACTTTTTCATTTTCATCGAGCATCTCTCATGAAAATCCATGACAAAATCCCACCAAACCCACGGACGATTGCTCTCGTTGGCAACTCTATGCACACACAACTGCCTTAAATTCTCAATCACCACATCTTTCCCCTCGTACCCTTCACCAAAATCTTGCTCAGGATCCGGTGCACAGTATCTCCCATTATTAATACATTGAGACTTACACTGGCGACTAAGAATAAAAGGCTCGGGACAGAACCATGTTATATAATGAGGAGCGAATTGTGTAAAACCCCCCTTTTCAAGAATTTGAGCATGCCCTCTAAAATTCTTAACAAAGTTCATCTGTTCATCGCATCGGATGCCACACTCGTCGTTGCTATTGGTCCAAAACTCGTATTCTACTCTTTCATCGGGGTGAGGCATTGATTCTCTCCAGTCAAATTTGACTACGACTTCTTCGGGGTCTTTTTTTAAGGATTTTTTAAGGGTTTCACCAAAGGATCGGTTAATGAGAGCTGAGGGGATTGTGATTTTCTCGACATAGCCTTCGTCTCTATTTTCTTCCGGTGTGTCCATTGTTATTAGAGGCTCGTCGACACTGTCAGCGACTAGAACTGCGGCTGCTCCAGCGCTTTGAGCATTCCATGCCTTTAAAGCAAAGTAACAATCTATAGGTGAATGGAAAAAAGAGAATTAGTATGTAATGAAGTTTTCTTTGCTTAGAAAACAAACAATGAAATTTGTGAAAGGAAAGAGAGAATAATATAACCCTGGTAATGACTTTTTATTTTGATGTTGCATTTTGTTTTTTAGCAGAATATGAATAATGAACAAACTTTAATGGCCATTAATTTCATGAATTAGAAGATATCATAGCATTCGTATAACAGAATAATTCTTATGCTTTAGAAGAAGGAAGAAAGAATTATTTTGAGTATAGTGAGAGCAAGGTGAGCTAAGATCTTGAAGCAAACAACCAAAGAGAAACTATATTCATGAAACTTCAATTGAGAATGTAAAAATACGAATAATCTTTAAGTTGTGAGGGATTGTTTAGGATGTAGATTTGAACACTGGCCATGAATAGCTTATTTCAGGTTTCCAAGATCCAGATATTACGTATACTTGGATAAAATTCTATCAAACATAGGTATCAAAACAAATATTAAATCAAATAAGATAAGCAATTTTCTCCCTTTTCATGTTCAATTAAAGCATTCAAGTATTCAAAGAAAAAAAAGAAAGAAGCAGAGCAGTAAGAAATACTGCAATGTAATCATCATAACAAGATCGAACATTCCGAACTAAAAGAAGCCAATTATCTTAGGCTAACCGTGCCTATTCTAGCTACCAAAAAGACCAATAAATTGGATCGAGTGAAAACCAACCCAAAATCAACTCCCCATTTATCTAATTAAACAACAATAATAAGATTCATAATTTATTTGCCAAAACAGATTTCTATAACATACCAACTTCATGGCCAAGATCAAATTTTGACAATAAACCTCGATACTCATTTCATCAATACTAAGCAAATGAACAAGCTTTTAAGGCAAAATTCTTAACAAGTTACAAATTAACCCATGTCAAAATCATGCACAAGATCAAATTTTGACAGCAAATTCCAGATAACCATTTCAAAAAAACATAATTCAAACCCAAATTGCCTAAAGTCAATATCTATATACCCAATATCTACAAGATCAAATTTTGACAACAAATTGAGGTACCCATTTCATCAAAACTTAAAAAAAAAAATGAAGCTTCTAATAAGTAATTATCTACCCATTAACCCATATCAAAACCTTGCCAAAATCATGTATCCAAGATCAAATTTTGACACCAAATTCAGATACCCATTTCATCAAAACTAAATAAATGAACAAGCTTTGATCAACTCCAAAACTTAATTAATTAAATTAATTACCTCCTCTATCAAGCAAGAGAACAACAGGTCTCCTAGACTTGGATTTGAAAGGGGGCCCAACAAAGGGGTTGCAGCCATTGGTGGCCTTTTCCGGGTACATTACAACTCCGGTCATCGTTCCGCCATAATCGGGGATGCCGAAGTTTGCGATGGCGCCATCGTAGTTTTCTTTTATGTCTTCAGGGGACAGAACCCTTATGCTGCCTTTCTCCACAACAAAGCGAGAGAGAACAGAGGAGATTGAGGAGAGAGAAAGGATGAGGATGAAGAGAGAGTTAGCCATTTGAGGGGTAGAGAGAGAGAGAAGAAGAAGAAGAAGAAGGGGTGTTGGAGAGTTTGGAAGATTCTCCCCCAACGGTCTACAAGCGGAAATGAAAGAGAGAAGAGTTTGGTTGTTAATTTTGTATTTTATACTTGTGTTTGTTGCTCATTTTCTCTTTTATACCGAAATATGTTAGTAAACAGTTAGATTTATTGACGGAAATTATACAAACAAAAAATTTGCATCATTTTCAAGTTATGAGTTCCTGACCCGTATCCATATTACTTATGATTGAATCGTATCGGTCTACTTGCCGAGCTTGCACGGAGCTTTATGATCAAATCCATGAAGCTATTCAAGTCCTCTTTGATGTTCAGCCCGTAGGACGGTTGATACCGTAGGCTAAGGGTTCAACTGATAGGACAGTCGAGCCACAGCCCACGGTCCAGGAGTGCAGGGGTGGAGCCCCATGGTTCGAACTTTGACCTTTACTCTAGATACAAGTATTGGAAGACTATGTATGTCTTGTATAGATCAAGATTTCGGTGTGGAATTTGTGCGAAATAAAGTAGGCGTTTTTTTGTGTAAAATTCAAGATTAGGGTTTGAGAGTTCCTCCACCATCATTGTAACCTTACAATTTCATAGATGAGCATATTGCTTCTCCTTTGTCCAAGATACATGTCATATTGGCCGAATCTTGTTAAATCTGTGTTCTATTCGTTCTATTTTTGTTCTTCTCTTTATCATTTCTGTAGCGCTTTATGATTCGTCGTAACATTTGGTTGCAATGTTTTCACCCAACTGTTCTAGCAACCACACAGATCAAATCTAAAAGTAATTAAGCACTCCGGATTAATTTTTCTAAGTAGAAAAATGGTTTGAGTTTACTTCATTAAAATAGTAGTAAATTAGTTTAGATAGGTCTCTAGTAATACTCTCTTTTCTTTTATTTAAAGCGAGAGCATGAGGCAAGCTAGCTGCTTGTATTGTATTAATCTTTGGATTGTTTATGGTAAAATTCCCCTTCATTTGTTGAGAAAAAGCTTAAACTTTTGTTTTAACTTGATGTCAATGTCATGATCTTCTCTCATAGAGAGAGTTCTTTTCATAGAGAGAGAAAAGTAAACCTTGATATTTAGTGATAAATTAGCTCTAAAAGAGAGATCTATAGAGGTTGGTGTCATCTTTTTTGAGTCAATAAGTTGGCTTTATTGTTTCCTAGTTTGAATATTGGTTCTATAATATAATATAAGTTCCTAAAATAAGAGAGGTGATCTACAATGAAAGGTGCACCCTCCATTGGAGAAGTGGGTGAGTGAAAAGGATGTTAAGGTGAGTAGGTTGTGGGTTGGACTCAAAGATATATTTTTTCAATATTAGATCATAGTCTTATGCAAGCCTGATTTAGATATTAAACTTTTTTTTCGACTAAAAAAAAAAAAAAAAACTTTACCATTTTACTGTATAATGTGTATGTCAATGTACTTTCTGCTCCACCAAAACTCCGAAGTTTGATGAGAATTGAGAAAATAATTTTTATATTCTAACACGTCCATGAAGGTCAAATAGCTTGGGCCGAAACTTAGGCCAGTAATTAAAATCAATCTGTATTTAATACATACGCTCAGCGGGAATCGATCCAAGATTCAACTGATCCTAAGTCAACCGTCTCTTCCTCTGCATCAAAACTAAATGTATTGTATTCTCAAGGTAGATCACAATATTGCACACTAAATTTAAGAAATAGCCAAAATAGTTGGGCTAAGTGGATTGCTAAGCCTAAATCGTATCTAAATAAATACCACATAAGAAAAATAAGTACAAATAGTAAAGTGCAACCTAATAAAAAGCAAAGTGCTTTTACCCAACAACTTTCTAAATAAATGTTTATAAGTAGGCTAATAGATTCATTGTTGGCAAATAACCTAATAAACCAAATAGTTCATGTATTTGGGTTAAAGTGGCCATCAAACTTTAACAAAACCAATAATAATGTTTGATACCCATATTAAGAACAAAGGATTTGATGGGTATACTCATACTCAATTCATATAATATTGGTTGTTGAATATGTACTCTGTGTACAATATATGAGACAAGAGTATATTATATTATTCCACAACTATGTATGAGCAGCTTTGAGCATTTTCATCCTTTTTGGCTTTCTGAAATATAATGAGTGCAAACTAAGTAGAGTCAATTCTCATAAATAACATAAATCACCATTAAGCTTCTACATGTTTTTCTAGGATTGCTATTGAACTTTGTAAATTAAGATTGCAATTCTTAAATGATGTTTTGTCTAGTTATAATGCATTTTTTTAACAATTTGGAGGTAAGGTATATGAAAATGTCTCTTTCACCGTACCAAAACTCTGAAGTCGTGATGAAGGTTGATGGAATATATTTTATATTCTAACACGTACCCGCTCGTTGGCCGAAACTTGGGCTTTTTGTGTAACGATATTTTTAATTTAAATAAAACCACATTTAATATGCGTTCGGTGGGAATCAAACCTCGGTTGCTCTGATACCATGTGGAAATGTCCCATTCACTGCACCAAAACTCCGAAATAATGATGAGAATTGAGGGACACGTCCACTGCACCAAAACTCTGAAGTTATGATGAGGGTTGATAGAATATATTTTATATTCTAGCAAGATAGATGATGTTCCGATACAATAAAAACAGAAAGCTTAAAAGTGTTTTATGCAATTTACCCATTTAACTGTTATAGACTCTCAAAACCTAGTCGAAAGCTGAGATATTAGCATTTCCCCTTGGTTGATCATAAAAATTAAATTTAAAAGAGATGACTAATTTAAGAATTGCACTGGGAAAAAAATAAAAAGGTTTTTTCTATATCTCAACCCCAAAACTTTCATATTTCTAAATTTCTCCCCTAAAACATTGAAGTTGTTCATATATCTCTTCTTAGATAGTTTTGCAAATGATCTTATATGAATATTCTAATACTCTAGTTTACATACCGTTAAGTGACTATTAAAAGACAAAAATACCCTTGAAGTTATATTCTTCCTTTTCAATTTAAAGTTAGAGTAGGATTTCTCTTCAATTTCAAATTAGGGATTTTCTTTACACAAAAAGTTAGGGCTTTTACTCTTCACAAGTTCATTTTTTGTAGATATTTAAACTAGATTATGCTTCTCTTTTTTATCAATTTCGATAACCCAAAAATAAAAAACAATCTTAAATTTCAAATCCTGTGAAAAAGATAAGACCCCATAATGAGGTTGAAGATGAAAAAAGGAAAGAGTCTCGTGATTTTTAAGGGAAAAGAAAGAGAAAACACACTTATAACTCAAGTTCTAACTGAAACAATCATACTCTAGTTAAATTCAGATGGAATATTGTTTTTTTGGTTAAAATAGAAGTTTTAGGGGTGAAATTTGGTAATATGAATTTTTAGGGGTGAAATTACAAAAAATAAATAAATAAATAAAGGCTACAAAAAATGGCACCGAACTTTTTTTTGGGGGGGAAAGAAAAAGTCACCAAAATTAACTACATTATTCACCTAGCCAACACAAGTCAGCAAACGAAATTGTACTATCTGAAACTTAAAGCAGACGTAACATCTCTCTCTCTCTCTCTCTCAAAATCTCAATTCCAAGCCAATGGTGTGTAACTATGTAAATGACAAAGAAATTATGTGGAGGAAACTAACAAATTGACCTTGGCTTAAAAAAGATAAAAGTTTCCACATTTATAAGTCTTCTCTAAAATTTTAATTAATTGTTCATATATCATAGAGGTATATTAGGAATTTATCTTTAAGCATTCATAATATATGTCATGAAATACAAACCGATGCATGCACGCGCATGTATATTTATGGTTATCAGAGTTGTTCGCGGATTCCGGTTCATACCCATGAACACGAAAAATCAATAATTTCTTTTCCTCGTGGGTGTGATGATAATTTAGTACAAATTATGCCAAGTCTTGAGAGTTGAAATTTAATTTAAAACCAATATTTTTCTACTAGTTGTGATGTCTTAAATTGTTGGAACTTATGAAGGCTTGGTTTACCTTGAGAGATCAGGAGACCTACGTAAATTAGTTGATTATTTACCAGGGTCAACTAATGCTAATTGGCATAAAAATTAGATATTATTATGATGATGATGATGTTTAATAAGGACTAAACCTTGCTTATTGACGAAGTCAATTTGGCCATGATATCTCAATTGAATGCATGCCCATGCTATATTCATTTATAATTTATTTGAGTAATCTTTACAATAATTTTATTTTTGATAAATTTTTGTTTCCGTAACCTGCATATTGCTAAGCAAAAAAATAACACACTAAATTACTCCCGAAGAACCAAAACAACGCTTAAACGATAAATCCGAAACCAAACATCAAGAGAAGAAGTTCAAAGGATCAATTGAATGACACCCTCTTTATAGACAGTTTTAAAAACATGAAACCATTTTACCTTTATATAAGACCGTCAAATTTGTATATAAAATAAAAAACACAAAGCCGAGGATCCGTATCCAACCATTTTACCCTTGAAATACACTTTCACTCTTTTTACCATGGATTGCTCTGATATAGACCTAATTACTAACCCCCGTTAGCCCTTACGTCTCACTCCGTTAGTCAATTAACAAAAGGAAGTCGGGTTAGATTCGGTGAGGGGCTTTAAATAAAATATATAAAAAAAAAACGAAGTTCAAATACGAAAAGGAACAAGGTGGTGCATACTGCAAATTAGAATCAAAAATAGAAGTTCCATGCAAAACTCCCCATATTTGAATTCTACCCTCCAAACATCCGAACACAGAAACACAAAATTATCTCCATGCTCCCAAAACCCTCCCTCTCCTCAAAAACCCTTCACCAATTTCCCTTCAAAAAACTTTCATCGAATTCCTCTTCTTCTTCATTCCAGCTCAACAACCCTAAACCTAACCCTAATCCCAAAATCCAAGAACACCACCTCCCAATCCTCATCAAAACCCTCCAACAAAACCCACATCCCCAACCCCACCGCCATTACCCCTTCCTCTTCCGCCTCCTCGCCCGTACCCGAAACCCGCTCCCTCTCGGCCGCCAACTCCATTCCCACCTCATCCTCCATGGCCTCTTCCTCTCCCCTCCATCTCCCTCTCTCTCCTCCTCAGTCGCCGACATGTACTCCTCTTCCAATGATCTTGCCTCCGCTTCGCACGTCCTTGCTCCCTCACCTTCAACGCCGTCATTCGCCGGCACTCCAATTTTGGCAACCCTCTTTCGAACCTCTAACTGTTTGTCGAAATGCTTAATCTTAACCTCGCCCCTGATCACTTCACGTTCCCTTTTGCCCTCAAGGCCTCGGCCGATCTCCCTTGTTTATCAATCGGGATGTGTTTGCATTCGTTGTGCTTCAAGTGGGGTTTCGGAAGAGATTCGTATGTGGGGAGCTCTTTGGTTAACATGTATGTGAAGTGCAGCGGGATTGGGCGTGCAAGGAAGGTGTTTGACGAAATGGATGTTAAAGGAGCTTCGTGTTGGAACGCGATGATTTTTTGATGTATGAAGGTTGGGGATGTCGGTGGGGCCGATGAGCTTTTTTAGGTGATGCCTGTTAAGAATGTGGTTTCTTAGACCGCGATGATCATGGGTTTTTCGCAGAATGGGTTTGTGAGTCGTGCTTTGAGTTTGTTTGATGAGATGGTGAACGGTTCTTGTAATGTTAGGCCGAACTGGGTGACTGTCGCTAGCATGTTACCGGCATGCGCCCAGACTGCTGCGCTGGAGCACAGGTGGGGGATGCATTGATATGCTTGCGATATGGGCTTTGAGAGGCACCCGTCGATGCAAATTGCGCTTGTTACGATGTATGCAAAATGTGGAAGCATCGATGAGGCTCGTGGTTGTTTTGACAAAATTCCTTTGCGTGACAAGGATGTTGTTGCTTGGAATGCTATGATCACAGCTTACACTTCTCATGGACGAGGAATTGAAGCAGTCTCAGCTTTTGAGGATATGATTAGATTTGGGGCTTGCCCTAATGCGATCACGTTCACTTCTTTGCTATCAGGTTGTAGCCATTCCAGCCTTGTTGATAGAGGAATAGAGATTTTCAGGTCTATGAGAGAAACTTATAATGTCGAGCCAACTATAGACCACTATGCTTGTGTCGTCGATCTCTTAGGCCGAGCAGGGCATTTTAATGAAGCAATGGAGTTCATCGGTAAAATGGATATCATACCTGGTCCTAGCATTTGGGGTGCGATTCTTTCATCTTCATGTACCCATGGAAATTTGGAGATTGTAGAGATTGCCGCAGAGAAACTATTCGTTGTAGAGCCCGAAAACACTGGAAACTATGCATTATTATCGAATTTGTACACGAATTTTGGGAAATTGGAGGACGCGAAGAGAGTTAGAGCTATGTTAAAAGAGAGAGGAGTGAGAAAGAGCCCTGGGTGTAGTTGGATAGAGATTAATGGCAACACCCATTCATTCTTTTGTGGAGATGAGAATCATCCAAAAGCGAAAGAGATTTACAGCTTCTTGGATAATTTACCGACGAAAATGAAGGCAAAAGGCTACGTGCCCAACACTAGTTTTGTTTTCCACGACATGGACGAGGAGGATAAAGAATGTAATCTTACGACTCATAGCGAGAAGCTCGCTGTCGCTTTCGGCATTCTAAGCACGAGTCGTGGTACGGTTCTTAAAGTGACTAAAAATCTTCAGATATGTGGAGGTTGCCATGCGGTTATTAAGTTTGTTTCGAAGATTTATGAGAGGGAGATCATTGTGAGGGATGTGAGCAGATTTCACTGTTTCAGAGATGGGGTTTGTTCTTCTGGGGACTATTGGTAGTTGTTGAGGATACAAGCATTGGCATCTAGTTTCAGGGTGAAAGACTCTTCATAGTAACTAATCAAGCATTGTATTGAATTTGAGATTTTTTATGAATTAGTCCTCTTTCACTTGGTTTGCAGCATGATGAAGTTGAAATACAAATTTTATCTACTATATGATATTATTTATTGTGTGAATGTGTGTAAATTGATATGAACGGCTGTGTATATATGAATTGGACTTGACGAACTTTTATTTTGGAAATAAAAGTCTTACCGTGTGAACTATGATACCGAACGGTTCAGGCTGCATAAGATCATGTTTGTTTTGGATGAATGCATGCTCATACCTATATAGTTTACATGAATGTCAAAAATATTACATCATCTAAATTACAGTCCATGGCACTTGCTGCTCTGTATGTCAATCAAAAGTTCCTGATATTTGGCTTGAATGTGCATTTTCCTGCACTGTTGATCTATAAGTAAAAAAAGTATATGAATGATCACAATTACATTGAAGCAAAAGAAAAAATTATATAAGGTTGCCATTCTATGAACTTAACCAAAACCACATTACATGACCGAGTAGCAGTGTTGTAATCCGCATTTCTATCAATCGGGACTAATCGTTGTAATAGGATCATCTAAAGGATCGTCGCTCGATAGAATACTAAAATAAATTCCTCATTACTGATCACAACTTCAGAATTTTAGTGCAATGGCATAACATAGTTTAACATGGTACCAAAACATTCGATGTTCAATTCCTACCTGGTACCAAAGCAACCAATGCTCAATTCCCCACTTATTCTTGCAAAACGGAGCACAAATCAGATGCAATGATTAATTTAATCCTCAAACAGGCATTCAATCACATAGTATGACAAATATAATGATTTCCTATCAAAACTTACCTAAGACTTGCGTTCCAAGATATAAATATCAATCTGAATGCACAACAATACAAGGCGCGACGAGCTTCCTGCTTCCTGTAAAAAGGCTTAGACAGCTTCATAGCAAAATTTCCAAAAATAAATTGATCAATTGAAAGAGCTGTCTCAAATCCATATTTTCCCCCGATTAAGTCTTAACATCGATATTAAGTCGAGTACACTGAAAATTGATAATGCATCAAACATCACTGCTGAACTTAAAACAGCTATCTATTAAGCCCACAAAGCATATTTTCCTGCTTGTTTCTGGATATTGATATCAGATAAGCAATTATATGTTGTGCTTCCTCCTAACTTTTCCTTTCCCCCTTCCACGCCGCTTCTCTTTCTTCAGATTCATTTTAGTCTTCAACTTCTTCTTCCCTATACCGCCCATTGGCTTTAATAATGATTTAGACTGCGAACTTCCTCCATCGACCATCTCCACATCTGTTCAGAAAGAATTAGATTATACTACCAATTGAGCACAAACAGATACATAAGCCTACATGTTTAAACACAGAATTTATTTGCAAGTCTCTAATCAGTTCTGATTACTTAAATGTAAGACAATGGGATAACAGTTCAGCAAAAAAGAAACAAAAGTAACTTCTTATTGTGAAAGGAGAACATCTAGGGTGTTTAGCCAAGTTCTATATTGACATAAACACGGTAGTAGTTTAGATGTAAAACCTAACTTTACTACAGAGAAGGAATTAAGTTCTTACGGCTCTCGAAAAGATGGTTAGTCTTGGTAGTATAATAAAAAAACATGCTATTCACGGAGGCACCAAGGGTGGCGCCTATCACGTAGCGCCGCATAGGACCTAGCCTAATCAAAACGGATTGAACATAATCAATGAGGAAATGCCCCGACCCTTGTGTCTCGCTGATTGAAGGTTTAATTGCAAACTTAAAATTTTTCATTCCGGAATACTAACTAAATTAGCAAGTTCAAGAAAAATAAATTTGTAGGCTATTGAACGGAATTAGTAATAGAAATTTGCATGATTAATGATTTTTTTGGGCACTAATACAAGTTCACTTTTATTTTAAGATTTAATGACTTAGGAAGTTAGGGTAGAAGAAACTTTAGGCAGGTGATTATTTATCACAATAAAAAAATCATCATGATGTTAGAAGAAGTTTGAAGCTCCGAATATGCATATTAGCACCATTGGTCCAAACTCTTGCTACACCTACATTCCATCACAATGGTCCGAAATACAACCTACCCCTGCCGCGTTCTATACCCAGTAGCCCACACATTTCTGTTTCCTGAGGTACCCTTAAGCTTTGATGAGTGCACTACCTAGGTTGCTACTTGCTTATGCTTGCCAGCTAAAGCTAACTACGACTGCCCAAATTTGGATTGAATCCTAGATATAGGTGTGATAAAAAGCCTTGCAGATAATAGCAAATCCTTATCTAAAGTCTTCTAATCCTTCAACTTTCATTTAAACTCGAGAAATTCAGCGTGTAATCTTTTCATAGTAAGCCCATCCTGTAATCTTTTCATTTAAACTTTCATTCAAACTCTTATCTATTCTAAGCGAAATTGAACAAGTAAACTTTTCATCGTAATTCCCTTGCGTAATCCATTCTTTTCCGGCCAGAAACCTTCTCTTTGTGGCGTGCCATTTCATAGATGTTGATAATAAGGCTATTGTTAAAGTTAAATCAATTAATCTCATATGACACTTAACATGGATTTTCAAACTATTTCTGCGTTTCACATTTCCCCCTAATTTTTATGTTCATTCCCCACAATAAAGTCTCCTCGGTTGCTTAATTTAGTGTTCACGCACATGAATATGATGAGATACGGTACAAAAATCTGATCTTTAAACTAAAAGATGAACAGATGAAGATTGATTTTCGTAAAAAAGCAAACTTTTTTCCATGAGGTTTCAAGAATTAACTGACCCATTGGATCTTTAGAAGAGGGATCTGCTGCTTCGATCAGTTCCATGGAGTTGCTGTTCTTGGGCATGCGAACGGGGAGCTTTGGGGCGTTGAGCGCCGCCTCCTGAGCTTTGAGCTTGGCGTCCTCCTTCTTGTCGTAGAAGGGACCTACGATCTCTCTCCTAAGGGTCCTCAGCCTCTTCTTCCTCTTCGATCTCAGTGATTTCGCCATGGAATTTTTCTAGGGTTAGGGTTTCGTTTCTTTTGCAGAGAGGCGGCCAAAGGGGATAAAGCTATGATTTTTTGGGTTATAAACCGGGCATTGGCTTTCGGGTTGGATCCACTATGAAGGACCGACAGTTGTTTAATACCCGACCCGAGTTTTAAATATCCCATACCTGTCATTTTGATAGAAGTCGTTTTCAATTCAAAATACTATCTGATTGATTGTTAAATCTACAAATTAATTGAGATTAAGACATTAATATTAGAGCCGTCATTCACGACGGATGGACGACGCCAGTGTCTGGCAGCAGTGTCCGGTTGGCGAGCGGCGGCTGCCGATTGTCAACAATCAACATGGTCGATCTAATGACGATAATGGCTATGTACATTTTAGAATGTAGAATTGCTAGAGGTAAGTCGTGACTTTTGAAATTGATGTACTTTCTCAGGTTTGTACCGTATCGAATAACGAATTCCAAAGTCCTAATCCTAGTATGTAAAATGCTAGTTTAACTAACACAGATACCAATTTCATATGGCCAGCGACCAACACAATGTTTCGTATCTCATGTTTGAAATTTGGAACAGGCTGTGACTATGAAAAAGTTTGCTAACATTAAAGATTGATGTGTGTAGTGTGTGCTTAGTTGTTTGTGGTTCGGGTTAGGTTTCGGATTCTCAAAACCTATGAAAACGACGTAAAGATACGCGAAAGAGAGAATAGCGTTTGATTCAGCGAGAGGAAGTTTTGTATCAAACTCCACATTTGATTAGTGGATTCGAGAAATGAAATTTTCAAGACCAGGCTCTTAAATGGGCCCAAGAAAGACGGCCCATGTAATTTTCCCTCCTTTCTTTGAGGCCATTCATCAAACACCCAAAGCTCAAACGCTATCCACTCTCTCAAAATTCACAATGCTCAAATCCTCACTTTTTCCGAACACAAACCCCAGCCTCCCATTCTCCAGCTCCAAACCCCGCACCAAATCCCGAGGAATCATCAAATCCCAAATGGGTTCTCAAACCCTGCTCGAGTTCATGTCCCAAAACGGCAGCATCGGCGACGACTTGGCCATCTTAGTGACCCATTTGCAGTGCGCTTGCAAGAGGATCGCCGCTGTCGTCGCTTCCCCTTTCAGGTCGCAGGTTGGTGGGGGGATTCAAGTTGGGTCGGCGGCGGAATCGGGAAGAGATGTTCCTAAGCCCCTCGATTTAATCTCGGTAAAATTTAAATCTTTTTTTTTTCTTTTTTCCCCCAAAGGTCTATTGCGAATGTTTTAGCCTAGAGATTAGAAAGTTAATGCAGAAGAAGTGACGAAATTATAGTTGATGTTAATGTAGAAGAAGTGACAAAATTATAGTTGATGGCTCAACTAGTGGCAGGGATAGACATAGACAAACATGGAACGCTATATTAATTGCTAATTTAACCATGGAATCGGCCCTTAACGGAGCATAATGGAAGAAACGAATTCAGATAGCCGGCCATAGAAATTTGGGAGAAAGGTCTGTTTGTGCTCTTTTTTCAGCTATCTTGTAACACATTGTTCTTTGTGATTATATGGACTCTTCTCATTAGAGAATGCTAAAAGATAGGAGATAGGCAAATTGGAGGAAGTGAGGTGCCCCCCCCCCCCCCCCGCAAATGACCGTTATATTTGAGGGTTTGTAGTTGTTATGTTGATGGAAATCATTTTCTTCGTCAACATTAAGAACTTAGACGATTATAAGTACGCAAATAAGCTTATGAATTTGTATATTCTTGTTCATCTTTTGAACCTTAATCCCTTGTTTTTGGAAGCTTAAGAAACTCACAAGGACATAAAGGTTTTACTCTAAGTAAAACTTGGGCAAATTGCATATAAGCCCTATCATTATAATTTCTCATCAATTGTTGTATCAGTAGTTCTAAATTACTTATCACTTTGGCAAAGGCCACCCAGAACATTATGCCCCTACGTTAGCTTGACACAGAAAGTATTTTATGTTGCACGGGGTCTATACGCTAATGAAACCTAATACAGGGGTGCTAACGCTACAATAGTTTAGGAGGGTTATATGCTATCTCAAAAACTATTAAGTAAAAATTGTTTCCGATTGGTTGTAAATTCTTAACTATAACTTCCAACACCACCATAGTTTTCATTATTGATAGCTAGCTTTTGCATATGGTCTCATTTCTTTTTTGAAGAGAATGTTTTGATGATTTAACTATATATCTATATCAAAGCCAAAGATTCTCCATTTTCCTCCCTCAAAGGAAATTTATAGAATTATTTTGGTGTTATATTTAGTTTCATTCCAATTAACAAATCACTAGTAATAGAACCTTTTTTGATAAACCAAAGTATTACTTGCCCTGTAGAATGACATCATATTGTCTTCACTCCGAAACTCTGGAAAAGTTGCTGTCATGGCATCAGAAGAAGATGATGAACCGGTTTGGATATCTAATAATGGTACATTTGTCGTTGTCACCGATCCTTTGGATGGTTCTAGAAACATCGATGCCTCTATACCAACCGGAACAATTTTTGGAATATATAGCAGGCTTGTTGAATTAGATCATCTTCCTGTAGAAGAGAAGGCGCAGCTCAATTCCCTCCAAAGTGGAACCCATCTTCTTGCTGCGGGCTATGTGTTATATTCTTCTGCTACTATATTGTGTATTAGCTTTGGATCAGGAACCCATGCATTCACATTGGATCACTCGACTGGAGAATTTGTGTTGACTCATCCTTTGATAAAGATTCCTACACGGGGTATTATCTCGACTTTCTTAAACAATATACGAACACCCAAAACTATGAATACTCATATTATTTGGGAATAATGGATGTAGATTTTGTATATTATCACCTTTTGAATTGTAATTTAAAGATCGTATCTTATCACAATCCTTATTTTCATGCATATGTGTGGCACATGCCAAGAGACTAGGTATTTAATAGGGTTAATTGCACAAAACTCCCATTGTAGAGCACTTACCACCACCACCACCACCCTCTCAGGCGATTTATTAGCGCAAACACTCCCTGTCCTAATCGACCCAACCCCGTAAAAAAACACTCAAACTCAACTCTAAACAATTCAGTAAATTGTTTTATTTAACTTTTAGAACCTATTTTTGCTATTTTAGTAGAATTAGAGTTTGATTGATGGACAGAAGGGTGTTTGAACAAATAAATTACTTGAGGCGGTATATGTGGTATATGGTGTAAACGAATTTTTTTCTGGTGGGGTGGGGGGCGAGCATTTAATCGTATTTTATATGTTTAATATTTAATGTGTTTCTGTGATACCAGGACAAATATATTCCGTGAACGATGCTCGATATTTTGATTGGCCCGACGGTTTAAGGCGGTATATTGACACAGTGAGACAAGGTAAGGGGCAGTTCCCGAAAAAATACTCAGCTCGTTATATTTGTTCCTTGGTCGCTGATTTGCATCGGACACTTATGTATGGTGGAGTTGCAATGAATCCAAGGGACCATCTTCGTTTAGTTTACGAAGCGAATCCTCTTAGTTTTCTCGTAGAACATGCAGGAGGCAGAGGATCCGATGGTAAAACAAGGATTCTTTCAATTCAACCAGTGAAGTTGCATCAAAGGCTTCCTTTGTTTATGGGGAGTTACGATGATATGCATGAATTAGAGAGTTATGATAATATTCAGCAAAAGGTTAATCCTGGGTATGAAGTATGACGAAAAGCTTGTGTAAAGAAGATTTTTTTTATTTTCCGAGGCATTTTTTTCCTATGTAATGTCAGATCGTGCAGCTATACAAATTTATATGGTTGTATATTTTGGTGTAACCTACTCAATTAGGCACGACTTTTGACTAACATTTCTACCTTTAGCTAATTTATTGTCTTCAGAAACAGGAGGCTCTATTATTTCATATTCTCATTAACCGAGGTTTACAGGTAACCATGTGATTTAGCTGTCCAAGGTTGGATTTTAGTATTTCTTTGAGGCTAAATTTCACTACAATATCATGAAATTTCGGTCTTTGTCAGGTAAATAGCATACACTTTAGAAATTGCAAATACACACCGTGTACTTGTTTAACTGCAAAACAAGAACCATGAACTTTCAGCACTTTTCAGTTTGATACCATCTATGCTGAAAGGAAACCAGTGCCATGTGTTACGTGGATAATTAGAGTCGCCTGACATGTGAAAAGCAGGTAACTCATCAGCTTCTTTCAGTGTTTGCGCCTTTTTCCCCCTCAATGAGATTGACTTGTATTTAATGTTGACCGATGTGTTAATGTCAATACTACCTTTCAGAGTACTACATTTATCTTTTAAAGCACTATATTTTTTGAAGTTAAACGGTGGGTGAAAGGGTCCCCCCTCCGTGTTTCATTATAATAGCTTAAAGCACTAGATTTATCTTATAAAATACTACATTTATCTTATAAAGTACTACATTATACCGAATCTATCATATTAATGTTAAAATACTACATTTAACCTAAGCTACTACATTTATTGGTAAAACTTCTACATCTATTTATAAGATAAATGTAGCAATTTATAAGATAAATATATTACTTTAAAAGGTAAATGCAATAGTTTATTTTAAAGGGTAATATTGACATAACACATTAGTTAATGTACAATAAGGACTAACAGAAATGAAATCTTTTAGTTTAGGGAGTTTTTGACAAGATTTTTTTGTCCGGGGACTAAATCTATTGCTTTTGAGCCATAGAGACCTAAACCCATTTTCTCCAAAAAAAAGAAGCGCGGGCACATGTCTACCTGACATAAACAAATTAGCAAACTCATTTGTTCATAGAATCTATTAATTTGTCAGCGCTTCAAATGTAATTAACCTTGGATTCTTTATGGCCCTACAAAGAAGTATTTACTTTAAGTTTCACTTGTTGAAGTAGTTTGGGACTTTAATTATTTCATCAATGTTGCTCATTATATATGACCTAATGATTAATGAGAGCAGTGCCATGAATAATACTGAA
The DNA here is from genome assembly GCA_030015575.1 of Agapanthus africanus. NCBI lineage: Eukaryota > Viridiplantae > Streptophyta > Magnoliopsida > Asparagales > Amaryllidaceae > Agapanthus > Agapanthus africanus. Next base: position 12,910,966 of record JASDDO010000028.1, on the reverse strand, counting down.
TGCAGACTGGTAACAAGGTTTGACTAGTTTAGCGTCCGAATTCAAACCTAACAGTGAATCTAGGTTGTGAATAGTTAACATTTGATAAATAGTTTGATGCTTCTATCAAGTCATTATTATGTGTAACGCTTATGTCAAAATACGAAAGTCTCTATTATTGGTGTTTTAGTGAGTCAATTTCTTGAATAATCACATATATTTTAATTGTAAGTTGAATTGATGAAATGATCCTTAACAGATTTGAATGAATGATGAGGATTCATGTACTGACCCAAAATTTTTGGAGTAGAGACGTTATTTTGTTTTTGTTCGTGTTTTTTTTGTAACTTAATAATCGAACCAATGGTGAGTAGTCCCACCATGTTCTTGTGTACTACATGCAGGTGTTACCCTGTCTGATGAGAGATCTTATGTGATGAAAGATCTTATGTAGGCTTGGTTCTAGATTAGATCTGCATCAAGATTGAATCAGTTTGTGTTGTGATATGGATTTTGACCTAAAACTAGTTGGATCTCGATAACAAAATCTAGACTATCAAGTTAGATTTCTTCTCCTATCTGCTCCAAATTTCCTCTTAACTTTGTTTTTAGTCATGAGTTTGATAATAAATATCGATATGGATGTCTGCCTAGATATGGACTACTTTCTCATAGAAATGCACAGCTTATTTATGTGAATTTTATTTTTTCTGCACTTGGGACATTTTTGAAAGGCCTTGTGCATCGAATCGAATGCATTTAAACTTAGTAGATCAAAGTTGGAATTTGGAGCCACGACGAGTTGAATGTAATTCCCTAGCACAATTTATCGTTTCTCCTGTCTTCTAAACTTATTCCTAACGAGAGGGAATTTGGAGGACATCAGGTGGTCTATTAATATTCTTAAAATATATAAAAATGTTTCCCTCGATCCTCACCGTGACTCCAGAGCGTTTTCTTGTAGTGACGGAGACATTAAAATGTTAGCGAAGCCGTCGGAATTGAAATTCTAGCGTATGCAAATTCAAAAGCTACCACTGCACAGAAAGCTTGGTTTCAGCCCATAAAAAGGGCGCTCGCCCTCCAGGGACGGCTAGATAAAAGCATTTCGCCGAATCTCACCGCAACTTTGAACTGCTGGTGCAGTGACAGGTAAATCTCTTGCACATAGTTTTCTATATGAGGAAATTGACACTAATATGTTCATGTAAGTAGTTTTTTGGTGAACGTGTGATTTAATGAACTCCAACCCTTTAATCGCTAGCAAAAACATGGGAGTCCATTTAAGGCTTTTCTCCCATTGCTGTCTCTTTACCTAATTTAACTGCTTACCTCTTTCTTGGTAGTGCAACATAAATTTGATTAGTACACCATTTAGTACCCTCTATTAGGACCGCATATAATAAATATATGCCACGCGGCAGGATCTAATCGGTCAATTTGCTTTTATACGAATATAATTATGTGTCGGGTTGCCGTTGGTGCATTGGCGTGGGTTCCATCGCCAGGTCATTGGCATCCTGAAATGGCTACAGATCAATAAATTCTCTGAACTGGGAATCCTATTCTCTCACTTAAATTCCTGCAACATTAATGAAAGCTCTATGTTCTGATAGTGTATTTGTAGTTCATATTAGTTCTTCTGTCAGGAGATGCATGCATTATTTTGTATATTTATGTGGTGGTTCATGAAAAGTTTGCTACTTTTTGTGAATGTATAGTTTGTTGCGTTTGTGAGGTGCTTGCAGTACTTCCCTGTTGCTTTTTGTAAATGCCATTATAGGAAGGAGTGTGTGATCATACCGATGACGAATTTATCATATTTCTCGTTCTTAGAGTCTTCATTTGCAATGCGGTAATTTAGGATAATGGCAATTCATTCTTTTCATAATGTCAGGAATTTTGAATTTGGTCGACCACAGACTGACTTTTGGAGCTTTGCTTCACAAGCGACTCCAAACGGTAAAAGCCATAGCACCTAGATCATGAGGTGTTTGTATTATGTTGTGTACGGTGGTTTACTGAAAGTTCTAGTTATTTTTGTGAATGTGCATTAGTTATTATTGTCAATATAACGTTAATTTAGTGATTACATGGTGGTTCATCAACAATGTAAACTTTTATTTGTGATAGTACAGTCCTTGTGTCTTTTAGGTGCTTCTTTTTGGCACTGGCCGTAAGCCCTAACCTATGCACACAACACACAAAAACATCCACACACACAAGCACACAACACGCACGCACCCATGAATTTGCTGTTAATTTGTGGCCACTTTCCCTCCTTAGTTCCTGGGATTCGAACTCCGCATTCTTTCCAAGAGGGGAAGTGCTTATACCAACTTGAGCCTCATTGTTGCTTTAGGTGCTTGTGTTACTTTGTGGTGGTTTATCATCCTCCTCCCTTCTTTCTTCTTGTTGCATGCATTATGTCTATGAGTGGTGGTTGTATTTATGTATGTTAATTGCTGTTCATCAACAGCATACCCTTTTATCTGAATGTGTTGTAGTTATGCCTAGTAGTATTTAGATGTACAATGCACCGATCGTATATTTGGACATCATGGACAAAGGTTTGAGGAGATTTTTCTGAGGAATTAATTAAAATAATGTAGGTTTTAAAAGGATTTTAGTAGGGTTTTTTATTATGTAAAATTTTAAAAAGTTAGCTATTTTTAATATAGTTTTTCTCAATATCCTCAGTACTGTTGTTGTTGGGCTATTTTAAAGTTGGTCTTTTGGTTGTGTACAAAATTCTAACAATGGAGATCTGGCTCCTATTTTGTGTTTTAATTTGAACTTTAAAGTTTCAAATTAGTGGAGGGAATCAGATTTTTATTTTTTTTGTCTTTATTACGAGGACATGGCAAGCTCTAGTTCATTATAAACTTTAATCTTTTTTTTCCCTTTTCATTTCTTGTATTTCTATGACATATTAGCGAGCTGCAGATCAAATTGGAATCTCTCTTTAGAGTTGCCATATTATAATAGTAAAGACGCGGTATTATTGAGTGATGGAAAGTTGGTTCCTTGTTTTTTCATTCATAAACGATACAGTATTAAAGCTTGTAACTGGTAGAAATGAATAGTGTTGCATTATCATATTTCATTTTGCTTTAAGCTTGATTTGTGATTTAGAGTTGCAACACAAGCTTTTGTTGCAGATTTGAGGAAGAACCTGCGCAGTTTGTTAGGGAGCCTGCTTGCATTATGGCAGATCACAAGTTCTTCATGCAACCAATGAATATATATTTTTTTAAATGTGGAAATTAACCATTTTAACAAAGTAGTATCGTATAAGAGTTTTTGGTAGAAGAGGAACAAATGATCTATGGTATCTATATAGCATAAAAGTACTTTAAGAAATGTTATGATTCATGTATTTTTAAAAGAAAAACAGACGGAAAGCGAAGAGTTATAATAAAAAGGTCAAGGAGAAAGGGGATCGCCTGGATGTAAAGCAGAGATGAAAAGCACATATCGGGCCCAAGCACCCTATCATACACAAGCTCCTTGCTCCTATCCACCGTCTCCATTCCCAACCACTCCTCCATCGTCCTCTCGCACCGTGCCTCCACTATCCGGACCTTGCTGTCGTTGCACTTCAGGTGGGCCTACCCCGTCTCCTCGTGCCTCCGGACCCGCCCCGTGACCTGAGGGTACACCTCCAGCATCAACAGTGGCTGCTTTATGTCAACTATGGTGAGGGCTTGGATAAGGTCACTTGGCTTGAAGTGGTAGGTGGGCCTTAGGTAGTGGAGCTCGAAGGCGAGGTCGATGGGGGAGGGGGAGGGGGTGGAGGAGGTCTCCGGTCACGTTGGCGGGGACCACCGTGGAGAATGTGTGGCCGGAGACACCGGAGGAGACACCGGAGGAGGGGGAGGGGATGGTGGCCGTGCTTGAAAACATTGTGAGAGTAAGAGATGGTGATTGGATGAGAGAATTTGAGGAGGGAAGTGAGAGTTTGATTGAGTATTTATTGTGTAGGGGTGTTTAGCAAATAGGTCGAGGGGAATTTAAATTTTGCTGCATTGAGACGATCTTATTACATGGGATTAATTAATTAAAATTATTAATGTCATTTAATCTTCTTTATTCTTTCTCTTGTTCTTCCATAGTTGGTCTTATCCAACTCTCTCCTAACTTCTAAGAATCTGCACTTTACTCTCAGTTGCAACGGATATTAAAGATTTAGTTTTCACGACATGTGTAATTTCCTTCCAGGATTAGTGTTGATTTTCATTTACCCTTCTGTCTAAGCCCATGGAAAACAAATCTTTAACAAATGCTGAAGATATGAGCACCCCACATGGGTCAAATTCGTTTACTACTTTAAAGGCAATAGCAAAGACATGTTCTAAATTTGTTTAACGACTTCAATTCCAGACCCCCAACGATAAAGCAATTAATAACCGAAAGCTAATTCTTTATTTGCTTCCCAGTTTAATATTTACATATGAGATGTTTATAAACACAAACGGATCATAACTCCAGAGTTTTCATGCAGCATCCCATATATAAGATGCTATACAATGTCTAGCAATAAAACATTGACAGCGAGCAACCAACACAAGTAATTGATTAATTAGCCATAGTAATTGATAAAACATTGACAGCGAGCAACAATGCCATCTTCATGAACCCTTTCCACTACTCTTTCGATCTACATAGTGTTTATCTTGTTTGTTGCCTCTTGAAATCCGATCCTAAAGTACTTGGTCAGAAGTTCGCTCAAGTTGCAAGCACACGCATGCACGGTCGGAGACTCAAGGAACATCGAAAGAGCGAGCCACAACATCCTATTTTAAGAAGCCGGGGTCGATACCAAGCAAGCAGTTAATAGGAACCGCAACGGAGTAGCTGTAATGCGCACGCATCAAGTACGCCCTCACATGTTTCATGCCTAGAGATGATGTTTTATTGGTTAAAGTAAGTGATCCGACCTGTGGGGAGAAGGTTTCTATTTTTGAACTAAATGTGGAAATAAGCAATCCCCCGTTCACAGTGTGATATGATGGCGCAGCTAATTTGGTAGTAGAGGAAGGAAGGATGATCTTAACAACAAGAGATGATTTTCTTCAATCTAGCTATATCGATATCACACCGTGAATGATTTGATAACCTGTTCGTATCTTAAAATATATAATAAATTAAGATTCCATGTATGCACTATACAGGAGGTCAATAGCCGAAAATCTTTTGTGTCTAAGCTAAGCATCTACGGGTTCGGATAGTAGATCTGCTCTGATAGCTGTCAACGATAGAATACATCTCAAAAGTAGATCACATCCAAAAACAACTTGTCTGATCCCGCGTGTGTTTAACTGCCATCCAAGACGGACCCCTTGTGATTTTTGGGCCATTGAGATAAGCTTGTGGTCTCTTACAAACTTGGAGAAAATGATGCAAGTATACAGAGAGAGCCAAATTAATATAATTCTATATATGTAAAACTTGAAATGTTGGTAGAGTGATGGATTCTATTGAAAATGATGGCAACCAAGCTGAAGATATCTATCTACCAAACTTGTTACTAATTAATTCGAAACCATGTGCTAAAAAGAAGAAGCTATTGGATAAATATTGGTAGGCAAGAAATTTATTTGAGAAAAGATAACCAATTTTGAGGGGAAGTGATGGTAGGATGCATGAGTGAGTTTGGCGTACCAATTGTTTGCTTTGTTGCTAAGTGTTAACAAAGTTCTGTCAATACTTGCGAGATAGAGGCTTACTAGTTGATTGAATTAGTCACCAAAAATTGTACTGTCACAGAGAGAAAGCTCTAGAAATATTGGCTAATTTATGTTGGCTGTATAATTCTTTCCATTTATTTTTTCTTAACGCTGGCCCGTAAGCTCTAATCTACACACACATCAACACCCACGCACACAAATTTCCTCCAAAAGCAGTAAATTGTGGCCACTTCTTTATTGGAATCGAACCCTCTGCACTCAACCTTGAGAGAGAAGCCTGAAGTGTAATGCCGGACAAGCTATTGCTAAAATATATTTATAAATAATTTAATTATCATCTTTACCAACGAAATGGGGGTGTAGCTCATATGGTAGAGCGCTCGCTTCGCATGCGAGAGGCACGGGGTTCGATTCCCCGCACCTCCACCCTTTTAAAAAAATTTATTTTGCAGATAAGCCCTTGTAATCTTCTCCATTTTGTATAAACGTCCACGGAGGCGAGTTTCGCAAAACAAGTTCAAATTGCAAAAGTCAACTTGCCTCCTATTTTGTAAATATCCGAATTCTTATAGGACCGGTACGTAAAATGACTTTCTTCAAGCTTTTCTATCTATAGCCCTAATTGAAATTAAAAAAGACAACTAGGGTTCGAGAGCAAAAGCAATTAGAAACTAGATATTGCAACTAGATCGAAGCATGGATCCCCAATTAAACGAAGTTTCTCAACTCTTCGATCGATTCAAGGCCGCTCTCATCAGGAGCGATTTCAATTCATGCACCAATTTCCTCTCGCAGCTCAAGGTACCTCTTTTTGTATACAAATTTCTATCTTCTTTTGTGAGGAATTGATTAATAGATCGATCTGTGTTGTTGTTTTGTTCGTAGAATTTGAAATCCGTATGGATAAACCCTTGGAGTTAGTAGAACAGGGATTTGTCTCTTTTGTTAGGGTTTGTTACAGGTTATAGGTATTGGGAAATATCTGAAGTTGGAATTTTTATGTTGCTGATGTGTTGGTTCTCGAAGAAAGATTAGATTTGGTGTATTTATAGTTGGTTGGGGGTGCTAGGATTCAGGATATTCCCATGACCTAGTCCCACTGCATTTTAAAGGAACCAAATCAGAATAGAAAGAATTCAAGGAAAGTAATACAAATCTAGGGTTTTTCACAACCATCTGCGGCATGCTTATATACAACCGAAGAAGAAGTAGAAGAAGTTATAAAAATAGTCAAATTGGTTCGTTTTGTACCTGCAAGCTTACTTGCAAATCTAATGCGTAGATTATTGATATGTTTCCGAGGAATTGCATTGCCTTTTACTATAGCATGAGAATGATCACTCACCGGTATCGCAATGTCATACCACAGAGAATTTGAAATATCAATGGTTATGTTATGTTCCATTTCCATACAAAAGACCATTATGGGGGAAGAAAAAAAACCCTTCTTTCCCTCATCTGACCTTAACTTTCTCGTCATAGGAGCACACTAAGCCATGATAATTGTTCTTATGCTAATTCAGGTTTATTTCTTTTATAATTCAATTAGTGTGTTTCCTTGTTAAATTGTCTTCCCATTGAATGCTTTCAATGTTTGGAACTAAAATCATGTATCTAACTCTTAGTTAAATTGCTTGGCCTCCGTGCTTGAATTCATATGGTATATTGGTGCACAAATTGCCATCTTTAGCCTTATGTTACAAACCCTTCGTCTCAGGCTCATAATTGTAAGTTGGTGAAGATCAAAATTGGTCATGATAATTTATTTCCAAGATCTTTGTTGAATAATTTAACTATTTTATCTTCAAGGTGGCTTATCTATGTACCGTCACATTAACATGGGTGACTTCCTCATTATACATATGCGTTGTTGTTGTTGAATATAAAGAAGAACAAGTATTGTTCCCATTAAATTTGCCAATAGTCTTGGCTCCCACCAATCTTGCTATGTTTGTGTTGCAATGTTACCGTCAAATATGGATGCCTTCCTTACCATACATATGCTTTGTTGTTGTTGAATAAAGGGAAGAGTAAGTATTTTTCCCATTAAATTTGCCATTAGTCTTGGCCCCCGTCAATCTTCCTATATTCGTGTTGCAATGTTATCATCACATTAATATGGACGCCTTTCTCACTATATGTTTTCTTTGTTGTCGTTAAATAAGAAGAAGAGCAAGTATTTTTCCCATTAAATTTGCCAAGAGCCTTGGTCCCCACCAATCTTGCTATTTTCGCGTTGCAAGTTTTATCATCTTTCATTTTCAGTAGCATATCACTAAATACTCTGGACCCTGATGGTGATGTGTTACCATTTTGCTTGCAGGTCCTCTTGACAAAATTTCCTAGCCTGCCACCATCTTTTCAGAAAACACCTAATGCAGTTCAGGAGCTGGCTATAGCAAGTAACAATTTGACTTTATATGTTCACATTTTGTTTTCTGATTGTCAATTGCCAGAGTATTATATGGGGCAGTTCTCTTACATAATTTGTATGAATCACATATATCACTTTGATATAGTAAAAGTTTGCATGCCCTGTTTTTCTATTACCATCCTGTGTTGCATCTATTACCTAAGGTATTGTTTGGAACTTTCAGGAGATATATATGAACATGCAGTCATCTTAAGCGTGAAAATCGAAGATCAAGATGCATTTGAAAGAGACTTCTTTCAGCTGAAACCTTATTATACAGATGCATGGTAATAGACTTCTGTCTCAAACTTTTCATACAAACGGATTGCAATTGTGGATTTATCTGCTCGTTGCTTATATGAATGATTCGCTTTTAAGCTGTTGGCTAATCTGCAATTGTAATCCTGCCATCTGTTACCCGCATTACAATATAAAGCTCATAAAAGTATAAGATTCACCGTGTTTTATCATATACTGTCATGTTCAACTTCCATGCAACCTAGGTCCGGAAAATTGACCTTATTGTAGATTACTGAACAATTTAGGGAAGATAGTTGACGTTTCAACATTCAAGGTTGTACATTTTCTCGTGAGGAATTTTTTCCAGATGTACATAGTTTCTTTGTAACATTATAAAGGGTATGTTTCATAAAAGATCATTAACTTTTCTGTTTTTCAGGCAACATCATTAAATTTTATAAATTGCATTAAACATCCTTGAAATTTTAAAATGTGTGTTAAAATCACATGAAACAGCATCCAAAAGTAGCATTAATCATACACGAGTCAATTGGACCTGTTTTTTTTTTTTAAGTCCAATGGTGTACTGTTAGAAACTGAGAAATTTAGTGGTGATCTACATACAACACTTGTAAAAATCTATTGCCCTCGTGCTCATAATTTAACCGTGTGAGTTTTTCAGTTTCTCATTCTATCTTTCTTATTATTTTCAATTTACTTTTATAGTGGTGTAATTCCCCCATCACCCCAAGAGTACCCAATCTTGGGCCTTAACCTTCTGAGGCTCCTCGTGCAAAATAGAATAGCAGAATTCCACACTGAGCTAGAGCTGCTTCCAGCTAGTGTGTTAGAGAACCCATGCATCAAGCATGCAGTTGAATTGGAACAGTCCTTCATGGAAGGTGCTTACAATCGCGTTCTGAGTGCAAGACAGACGGTTCCACATGATACTTATGTTTATTTCATGGATCTTCTTGCAAAGACAGTAAGGTACTGTCATTTTCTAGACAATTTTATGAGTTAGGCATTCTGCTAAGAGTTTAGTGTTTTTTTAATATACCTCATCATTTTTACCTAACTTGATACACCTCCCATAATTCATGGATATTCCCCACACCGTCCTTTAACACCCCCCCCCCCAAAAAAAAAAAAAAAGCGCGCGCACACACACACACCCAAAAAAAAGAAGACCGGTTAACTTGTTAATTTTAAATTATTTGCAGAAATAGTTTGTGTACTGACTGCCAACTATACCCCTATAGTCTTCTTCTTCTTCATTGAACACGATCCATTAGTGTGACTACTACTTCTCTTATACTTTTCCTTTTTACCTAAGCTCCTCCTTCATCCCCATATCCTTTTTCTTCTATTCTCTCCAATCCCCTACTCAACAAATCCTAGCCAAAAGATTCCCAAATGAACAACTCTAATCATAAACCCTAAATCAACAAAGTTCTAACAAAAATCCCCAAACTTGAAGCATCAAAGCCATCATACAAAGAGGAAAATAAATGAACAGATTGGACTTCTAGAACATGCAGATCTTGATATTTGCTTCTATTCTCTATGGATCATCAATGATAGCAGAGTACAAAATTTGTACTTGGAAAAGATGGCCGGAATAAAAGGTTGGTCTAAAGGGATTTTTTACGTCTTTCGCCTCTCTCCATCAAGCTAACCACTTCATTTAAATTTTATAGAATTTGGGAGGTGGAAGATATCCAAGAATGATGGGGTGTATTTAACAAAGTATACAAGGGCTATACAAAAAACCCAAAAGTCTAATGTTGTGTACTCATATTGTCCTTTTTATCCTTGAAGAGATGAGATAGCTGGTTGCAGTGAAAAAGCTTATGATTATTTGTCGATTAGCAATGCAAAGAAAATTTTGATGTTCTCCTCAGACCAAGAACTTTCTCAATATATCACGGAGGTACGTAATTTATGCGCTTTCTCGCACAATTGGGCATTTTTAGTACAATGAACTCTTAGTATTATGTCCATTTAGATCTTTGAGCTTTCATTGCTGGTTGGTAAATAACTCGAGTAAGGAACAAAATATGTTGTGTCTTGATCAGCATAGCAGTAGCTTTCTTTATTGTGTTTATTGAAGTATTAATTTAAGGTCATGTGTATATTGTTATTGATATATGAAAATTCTCAATTCTTCTGATTTTATTTTAAGACTTTGTTCCAACTCCAATTAGGATTTCAATGATTCTGACTACCCCTTTTACTTGGTAACCCTATGCAAGATATTAATGGATCCTTACCTAGAGAACTTAAATGGCTTGATAGAGAACTGGAATTGAAGTAAATAAGGCCAGCTTGTAGGGTAGAGATGGAATGGGATTTCTTAGTATGTTGAGAACAAAGTTAAAAATGAGTGCAGACAAAAGATTCAGAGGAAGCAATGATGGATTTTACTACTTCGAAAAAGGAGATATAAAGAATCTGACAACAAATCATTGTAATAACTGAGTGGCAATGTTCTTCATCTCTTTTTGTTTATTTCTTAATGGCTGAAGCATATTCAAACTCAAATGGTTCAGTACATTATATGCCAAACTACATTCTAGATTTTTAACTGAAATGTCTACCCTAATACACAATTTCTAAGGTCCATGACGTAGAAAATTCATATTATTGCTTTGCTGATTCATAAGAAAACTCTGCACATTTAAATGTCCCAAATATGCAATGGCTTGACCCTCATGCCTTATGCTTCTTCTTTTCGTTATTTCATGCAAAGTATAACATCATGTTTCTTATGTGCCTCCGGTTAAAGTTATTTTTTAAGTAGAGTGGAGTATAAAATTAGAGAAGAGTTGAAAGAGTGATGGGCTTTTACACATGAGATTTTAATGATAAGTGGGTTCTAACAACAAGACTAAGCCTTGTTGACGTGTGACTCATTTTATATTTTAAAATCATGTGATTCTCTTGTTGTTTCCAATGTGGGACTATCTTTAAAGTCCCATCATTTGGTTTTACTTTCAAGCCTCCCCTCACGTGCAACCATCACTTTTTCTTGGTGTGGTTATCACGTGGAAAATATGAGTAGAGTTACGTGCGACCATCATTTTTTCTTAGTGCGGTTGTCACGTGCTGAGTACGAGAAGAGTTATGTGCAACCATCACTTTTTCTTGGTATGGTTATCACGTGGAGGATCGAGCCACTGGCTCTAATACCATGTTAAAGTTATTTTTTAAAGTAAAGTAGAGTTTAAAATTAGAGAAGAGTTGGAGGAGTGACGGGCTTTTACACATGGGCTTTTAACGATAGGCAAAGTTCAAGAAGTCGGTTTCGGTCTCTCATAATTTTATTAGTTTCGGCTAGTTTAGCTAATCTCAGTTCGGGTTCGGGTTCGGGTTTCGGTTTCGACGGTAGTACAACATACATAAGTGTAGATATATTAAATATTTAAATTCATGGTTTTATATTACAAGACAATGATCCTAGTGTTTAAAAATCCAGTCTATGATGTAAAATATATTGAAAAGTGTATTCGGATAAGTATTAATATAGGGTTTGGGTTCACTTTTTTCGGTTTTCTAACAACGAAGGCCTACAATGATCACAATGATAGTAAAATGGTATAAAAAAATAAGTTTTTTAAGATTTCAGCTGAAACGATATTGTATGGTTGGTTTCGTATCGGTTTCGGGTTTCGTATCGGTCTCCACCGAAACCAATACGAAACCACCACGTATCGGTGGTTTCAGCCGAAAACCTCGAACCTTGATGATAAGTGGGTTCCAACAATAAGAGTCAAGCCTTGTTGAGGGGTCACTCATTTTATATTTTATACCCATGTGTTTCTTTTGTTATTTTCAATGTGGAACTATTTTTAAAGTCTCATCATTTGGTTTTACTTTCAACACCCCCAATTGTTTCTTTTCGTCAAGCTGTATTTTAAGTTTATGCTAAGCCGTGTTCGTCAAACTAGTTGATCTAGGGCATTCTTTAGTCTTAACAGATTTTGGTATCCAGAGGCTTAACAGTTACTTGAGCTGGAATTGCCACAGGATTAGCCTTACAAAAGAGCATCTAGTTACCATTAGGGCCCAATATCTCGATAGCACCCTTGGCTAAAGCTTTGAATGAGACTAAATATCTGAAACACGGTCTATAGTTTCATTGCTTGATGCATATCAAATTTAGTGTTTTTTATAGTGGATCTATGTCAATCGTTCCATGGGCCTTGTCGAGTCGAGGATTTTGTGCCATAGCTGACTCCATTAGGGGAAACTTGGCTTATGACATTGATTGGTTGCATTTTTGGTCATTCTTGTGTGGATTAATTGCATTTAACACCATCTATTCCTCATCTACAACTTGGCAATGTTGTAAAACAAAGTTTGAAAGGCCAATTGCTATCAACCGCATTGAATAGTATCAAGAGGCCAAATGGCCTTATAATTGTCCTTAATGGAAAAAAAACACGGATGCAGTCATTATATCTGATGCGCAGATGATGCATATTTCTTAATTTAAGCGTCCTGTTCCTTTTTCCCCTCCACCATCAACAAATTATCTTCAACCTTGTCAGTTTCCTTGGGCTTTTTAATATAAAAAAACTCAATATTATATATTAAAATTCTATTTATGTGTAATACCGCATAATCCAACTATGCAATGTTTAATCCCTTCATGCTTATGCGCTGGCCAGCCGAATAGAGAAGAGCTACGTGTATGATAACATTGGCACTTAACGTCTCAGGCCTCAGCTGGCTTATAAGTTGAACACCTTTGGAATTAATCCCCTGAGGGGTTACAACCGCTTAATTCCCAGGGTAACTCTTGGGGCTGGTATCATGCACTACATTAGTTCAGTGGTTACTAATGCTGAATGAAATATAGATGAAAGGTGTGATATGTAATTAACCCTTATTGTAAATTTGATGATGTATGCGATAAAATATTTAATAGACATTTCACAAGCAAACATCCTTGATCCATAAGCCCTACTGGTTACCATGAAAACTGATTGTGACCTTTGCTTGGATTAAGAGGGGGGTGGGGGGGACATCAGTTCAATAGTTAATTGATTTTCGTTTTCGAACTTTTTGCAGGAACACCCCCAGTGGGAGATCAAGAACGGATGTGTTTACTTTCTCAAAGCTAAAGATTCTCAACCATGCAAGGAAATTCCCTCTCTGCAGCTAATAACACAAACGCTCAGCTATGCGAAAGAATTGGAGCGGATAGTCTGAGATAGTTCGTTTGAATATTTGGAGGCCCCATGTAGTTAATTTAAGCGCTCTATATTATTAATGTTCATTCAAAGTGTACTGCTTTGTATTTGTTGCGATAATTAGAATACATGTTCAATTTGAAACCGTTCAATTTTTGTAAGAGCTGAAATAGATATCAAAAAATAGCGTCTTTAAATAACTTTAAATAACTTTTGCCGTCAGTTGATATACCTTTGTGATCCTTCAGTATATTGTACTTGGCTTGGTTTCTCAATAAAAATTGCTGTAGAAATCAAACGCTGAAAGTTGCAGGTATTCTAACAATCAAAATTCCAGTAACTTAACTTTCAGGTAACCTGAAAATAGTATTTTAGCCAGAATGCTGCAAGTTGCACCCTAACAAAACATAGGCAATGAGGTAACATTACATTGATACAGAAGCAAATAAGCCTGACAAAAAAGGCCCAAGGTTCTGACTAGAGAAAATTTAACACAACCACCTTGACACTAGCAAGAACATGAACACTAATATCTGGGCTAGAATCTCATTGTTCTAAAGCAAGCTGCTTGTGTCTATTGAGATCGTTGAGATACTTCGAGCAAGTGTAGTCTTCCAAGTCACCGGCATCAAATAGAGGTGTCGGTCTTCCCACGTCTAGCTTTGTCACTCTCCCTAAGAGCTCAACTAACCCTTCTTCGCCTCTTAGAATTCTCACAACCTACACCACAAACCCAATAATGATTTTGTATCAAGACACGATATGAATATACGATCGTTTGAAACGAGGTGGGGGCATATGACAATGTCATGTTGAGCATAACAATTATGAAGGGTATATTCCGCAAACACCTATTTAGATCGATTTGGCCTTGTGATTGGAGTTGAATCATGAGGCATCATAGATGAACTCTAGCAAGCATGGCTTACCCGATTCATAGTTGGTCGGGCAGTCGAAAGGTGGTGGATACACATTGAAGCGGCTGAGATTGCACGATTCAACTGCTCCTGATCATAAGCATCGCCGAGAGAGGGGTCGATGAGTTCTTTCGCATTGTTTTCGTCGAGTAACGGCTTTGCCTATAGCCCCAAAAAAATGATGGTAAGACATTCATATGCCTATACAGAATAAATTGCTGGAACCAATCCGAACTTTTTGAAACCCTGCATTCTGTTCCTAACTTGACGCACGCTGTTGGCTTTCAAAATCACACGATTTATCCATTTTATTTTCATACAGCAACAAAACCTCGACCCCATGATCAATGGAAAGTAGTAAAGTTCAAACAAGTTCGGGTCGTACCCAAATCGCAAGGCTTTGTCGCGAGGAATCAACAGCTCGGCGTCCTGTAATGAGCTCAAGAAGCAAGACTCCATATGCAAAAACATCAGTCTTCTCACTAACCACTCCATGCATGAAGTACTCTGGTGCCAAATATCTAATATATCATTCAAACACATAAGCACATTGCTGAAATCATTTTTTTTTAGGGAAAAAGAAAAGGAAATGAAACTCCCAAGACAGATAAAAGACTAAATTGCAAGAAACTGCCTTTCACAGGGTAAGATTTGGGGTGTTTCATGCAATTTAGCCTACAGAAAACCATTGTGTTCCCACCCGAAAGTGCCTTCAATAGGATATACGACGTGGTGGGCCCATTTGTCAGGTAGCCATTTTGCGAGCCCAAAGTCTGAAATCTGCGTAGAAAGAGATCGAGACCATAATGGAATGGGTTATATCTGCTATTATAATGCTAGCTTTCACTTCCTCTTATGCATCTTGAATCAGGGCACGTGCATTGCGCGTGTGCTATGCCAGTAGAACGCATATTCGTACCTGAGGTTGATAGTCATCTGTGAGAAGAATGTTGGATGCCTTGATGTCTCTATGGATGATACGTCGGTGACACATCTCATGTAGATATAGAAGCCCATCAGCGATGCCTAGTGCAATCTTGAACCTGACGTTCCACTCTAGGCCCTCTTTTGAACCTAAACCACTGAATTTATCTTCATTACGATGCAAAGACAAGTGAACGAGGGACAACTAGTGGTATCGTAGAATTATATTAGATGTTGCTTGGTAATTTCAATACGACTATCTGAACATTTATTCAGGAAATGTGTCTACAGGGTGCTAATATTTAAATACCTAGGGATCTTCATGTAGTCGATGATATCAAAACTATATAAGTTTGGAAAGATGTACCATGGAGAACGGAAGCAAGGCTTCCATGAGGAGAGTACTGAAGAACCAAATGCAAGCCTCCTTCGACACTAAACCCTAGCAGTTGTGCAGCATTTGGGTGATTAACATGGGCAATTATTCCGAGCTCCGATAAGAAATCCCCGATCCTCTCATCCTCTGTCAGTTTCTTCTTCAGTCTCTTCACGGCCACGAGTTGGCCATTGGGGAGATGGCCCTTGTATACCTCGGCGTGTCCTCCCTTTCCAATTAATTTCTCTGCAGAATGAATTAAAATAATAAAAGACACATCATATGTTAAAGGTAAGCATGGTTGTAAAGAAAGAACACCCGATAAAGACAAGAGATAACAAATGCTGTAAAACACGTCTATGTTCTCTATTTGGTCGGCCAACGCATAACACTTGAAACAGATTATATGTTATGTAATCAAATTATGCAGAATCATGTGATAATAAATTTTCTAATATATAATATAGAAACATCAATTAAATAGTTTGAACAAGCTGAGTTGATAAGGAGGGGGAAAAAATAACCGGGTTTTTATTTAGTGGATACTGAGTTTGTAAATCCTGTTTTGGATATTAGATTGGCTGTGTATCGTATACATGTCTAATTAAGTGGAAGTTCATCCAAATATTTCATGAGGACTAATTTTCAAATCATTCACCCTTTAATATTATTCGATGCGGTTGCTAACCGAAAATTTTGAACCGGGTTTTTTTTGGGCACTAGCCCGTAAGCCCTAGCCTATGCACGCATTACACCCACTCACACCGCACACAACACACGCAAGCACCCAGAGGACCTGCGAATTTGCCCCGAAAGCATTAATTTGTGGTCACCTCCCAAAAGGGGTTCCTGGGTTCGAACCCTGCACTCTCCCTAAGAGGGAAAGTGCCCATACCAACTGAGCTACTGCTCATTGATTGGCTTTTTAAACCTTGTTTTACGTCACCACAGGTAACCATACAAAGATATCCAACATGTTCAAATCAGTACTGTAGCTGAAATAAGAATATTTCGATGAATGACTCGGTAAGAAATGACTAAAGTTAAGAGGTAGCTGAAATAAGAATATTCAGATGAATGAAATAAGAATATTCAAAAAGAAATAAGGGAGAATCGTCTTAGATTGTTTGGACATGTGAAACGAAGGCCAATATATATGTCGAATGGTGCAAAGAGAGCTCAAGGTAGACCTAAACAAACATGGATTAAGGTGCCAAAGAAGATATGTCACCGGCCTCAAAAATACAAGTAAAAGCAGAAAATGCGCGTGCGCGCGTGTCCCAGGGCGTGTGCACATGTGTGAGTACAACAAGTAACCAAGTTTTTCACATTAACTGCATTTTACTAGCACACAAAAGGAGTATAGTATAATAAATTCATAAAGTTTCCCTTCAAACCTTGAAGAGAATCGAAGAAATATGAATTGATCTATGAACTTCAGAATAGTTTGCACTATCAAAAATGTCTCGATCAATTCGTTACAAATCACAACTCAAAGATTATGTCACCTGAACTAAAATTGTCGGTAGCAAGCACAAGCTCCTGATAGTCAAAGCTCCTCCATGAAGGCCTCCTCGCCCTCAAAAACTCCTCTTGATCATTGGAGGAGCTTGTAATCAATGGAGGAAATGTGGAGAGCCTCCTCATTGATTTCTTCTTCCTCAACAACAATCCTCCAATTAAACTTCTCCATTGCGAGCTGCCTGACCTCTCCAAGCACGAAACCTCGCCCGTGCTTCCACTATCGGAGTACGTACACAATATCGAATTCTCCAACACTCCTCGAGGAGAGCTTTGATCGGAGCTATCGGTATCATTAAGCTCTTCTTTTGGGTTCTTGCACTTTTCTTCTGTGCCTAATCAGTTAGCGAAATGGGTTTCAAAATGAATCCAAGTTTTGATTTTGATTATGTTTTCTTTCATTACTATCAAATTCAGTATCCGGGTATTTCATAAGGGTTTGAGCAAAGAGAAAATATCAGAAAATTCCTCAGCTTCAATATTGTTTTAAACCCTAGTATCAAAAGTAACGACTTGGGAAAAATAAAAGAAATATCCTGACAATAATTGAATATTAGAAGTTCAATATTAAAAATAATTGCAACTATATAACTTCTCAGTAAAAGGAACAAAAACCAAAAAAAAAAAACCATTAATTAATTTCCTAAAATTATTTTTCCGCATTTTTTCCGTCCCAAGGAGAGAGCTTCAAGGTTTGATACCAAATATATCGAAAAACAAAAAGGGAATATCAAAAGATGTCTCAAAACCCCTGAAGGCAAATCAAGTAAAGGTTCATTTTGGCCCTCTTTTTTTAGCCTATTATAATTAAAAGTTTGAAAGCATTATTAGTAAACAAAAATGGGAGAGGAAAAAAAATTAAAAAATCTCCGGCTAATTACCTTCCTCAGAGCTTAACAAATTCTCTTTCCTCTCCTCATGTTTAGTCTCTGGAGATTCAAGAAAAAATCACTTCATGCGTCATATTTAATTTCCTTCAAATTAATTTAACAAAAGAAAGTGCATAGGATTAAGCTTACCTTCCATTGGAGTCATTTGATAGAAAACTTCTCGATTTGGAGCAAGGAATATTGAAGAAGTTAAAAAAAGAGGGAAGCTTTCTCTCAAAATCTAGGGAGCATTTCTTGGTCTTGGGTTTAATATTCTCAAAAGAAGGAAGCAAATAAAGAGAGAAAAGTGAAGGACACAGAGAGCAGCAGCCTCCTTGGATTTTGGACATGGCTCATGAGTGCTTTAAAAATGGATGCAAAAATGCAAGTTTATTTTTTTGGTCAAAAGGGATTGTGTCATTAGGGTGGGGCCCTGGCAAGGGCTTTTTAAGGATCCTCTCTCCATGGATTGGGGTGCACTTGGGATTTTTTTTTTAACTTGATTTTTTCAAAATCCTCACTCTGTTCTTAATTTAAATTGGCTTTATCATTTCATTTCTTTTTGAGAAGAAAATGAAAAGGCCACATGAAGCTACATGCTCTAAGTTCAATAAAAGACTTGAGAAATCCTAAAAGGATTTTAAATGGCAATGCGGTTTTATAGAATATGGCTGTTTAGCTAAACATGTTATATTTCCGGTTGGAAACTCAAAGTTTACATAAATAACTCCAACATGGGATTACGTTAAATAAAGGGGCCCCAATATTTTGGTAAAATAACCGATCGATGAATTTTTTTATTTTTTTAAAATATTACATTTCGGATAGTCAAATAAACTCTTAGAATCCCATATATGAAAGCAAGTCATTTGATATGAAACCTGCAAAAAGAATTATTATTGAATATGACTCGTTTTCTAAAATCGTAAAACATTACTAGATAAAAATAAAACTATAAACCCAATTTAAAATAAATGTTGCATTTTCTATCCTTTCAAAATCTAGGGCTTGAATAACCATAAGTGCAGTTTCTTCATCTTATTTTGTTTTTCTAATGAACTTTCGTGAACATCACTGCCCACCAGAGAGCTCTATGAGCTAGCTACCCACTTTTTTATTAGTTGTCCCTGTTATGTCAATTTCTATATGTTTCCTCAATAAACACAAACATTGAAGTGGGTGAACCAACTTTCACCATGTTTGATTCAGTTAGGAGACTTAACTGAACCTCTTTTAATTATTTTTATTGTTAATATGATCACAAAAATGTCACGGATGAATCTTTATCCTAGTTACTTTACACCATCCTGATATAATAACAATGATGCTCGATACCGGTGACTCCCCAGATAATGACACATGGCAGATGACGTGTCTCAGAGCTTACAAAAAAGGATCAAGAACGTTACGTTGGAATCACACCCCGGGCCTCCGGCCCAAGGATGTTCCCGACCTTCGGTGGCCTTCCAGACCACCCCCAGCTCACCTTCGATCTATCACAGAACCAAGTTGCCTCGGCCTCCCGCTCGTTCCCGAGCCTCCCGCCGAGCTGCGCTTCCTTGGTCTCACCGACCGACCCACAGCACCGATCACAGACGCCTCCGCCACGGCTCCGTGAATCTCGCCAGACACGAGATATCCGCCGTCCATGATCCCGCGTTCCACGCTATCACGATCCTCCAGAAACGGGCATATCTCGTCGTTAATGGGAAATCCCGCCTATCACACGGACGTGACGCCAGGGGCGTAACGGCCGGCGTGAATCTCGCGCGCCGCCTGCCCATGATTGCCACTATATAAACCCTTCTCTCAGACGACTCAGGTAAACGAATTTTACCCCCAATAGGCCGTTACTCTGCCAAAATACCCCGTCTAACTTGATCGTCGGAGGGTCCTCGGCGGCACAACCATCCCGGGACTTCTTTGCAGGTAGCTCGGTCTCAACCACATAAAACACATTGAGCTCCACACGATTCAAGAGTCAACCCTCTAAATCCAATCTCAGTCATCCATCAGCTCTCGCAGCAGATCAACGGAAGGTAACATCTGAAGGAGATCAAGAGATACATCAAATAATGTAATAGTTTTTATCTTGCATGTTGAATTTTCTAAAGGACCGTGTTTCACAAAATGGCAAAAATTGAGCCGGCGGATAACATATGAAAGATGACCAACATTTTACATGAAAACACATTGATAATATTGATAATATGGCAAGTCGACACAACGATCTTAACCGAAGGGGAGACGAATTCACCATGATTTGTCACCGTATATAAATGGAGAAGTCTAGGAATACTTTTAAAAGGGGGTGGGCCGCCACAAAGTCAAATTAGGGTTTGGTATCTCTAACTTCACATTGGGGCAACTACTTTCTCTTAATATGATGCATATACTTGCATAGTACACATTAAGGATTTCATGTGCACAAGAAAGGAATTAAAGGTGATTTTTTTTATAAAACTCATGTCAAACTACTTTACCTAGCCACCTTAACGGCCAAAGCCAAAGTCAATATAAATTAGCACTTGATACACCTAAATCTCTGACTATTGTCTATTTTGCTTTGTAATTTGGCTCGAACCTCGCTCTCACAATTCTTGCTTTCAATGGCTTTTTTCGCCCTTGGAAGAGCTCTATAAATCTCAATATATACATATTTAAAAATAAAAAAATTGGAGGTATTAGACCCCGACGGTTACAATGTCATATTAGACCCCGACGGTCCCTTCAAAAATGAAAATCTAAAAAATTGGCTAAAATCTGAGCTCTGGTTACAATGTCATATTAGACCCCAACGGTCCCTTCAAAAATGAAAATCTAAGATAACTTCAGTCCTCAATATGCTCCTTTTCGAAAAGTAAAAAATAGTCTTGGCTTACCTTTAAAATATACATGAATAAAAGTTTATATATATATATATATATAAGAAACAAACAATTTAGCAATTGATGATGATGATGATGATAAGGGTAAATTTTAGTAAACCCCGTCCATCTTTTGGGGTTTTGAGATAACTCGTTGAACTTTAAAAATGCTATAAAATCCTACCGAACTATCGATATTATAAGTTTGATTAATTTGTGCAACTCACAATTGAATTGAATAACCCCAAAATATCTTACGGGATAGATTCAATATCAAAATGAACGAAATATGATATTTTTTTTGGACAAAAATACCTTTCAATTTTTCTTACGAAAATACCCAATAGGGTTTTATAGCGTTTTTAAAGTTCAACGGGATGATCTCAAAAACTTCAAAAGATGACAGGGTTTAGTAAAATTTTCCCTAATAATAATAATAAAATCCGCCATTGATATATCTTCATGAAAATTAATTTTATTTTTAATGGTAGAAAGGAGGTGTTTGGTTCAATGTGTTGAAGTGAAGTGATTTGGATTGGTTTGGATCAATAGAAGCTAGGGATTAATTGGGTCAAAACTTGTGAACTCAAATCGTGTTAGGTTATTAAGTCTTGATAGATCCTCTCATAAATGGCCATGAAAAAAATAAACATGTTTAATTTCTATATTAATGCACGTTTGTCCTAACTGAAAAAGAAAGAACTTAACATTATAACGAGCAGGGAGAGAGCTGCATATGATATAAACATCCGGAAACTTATAAGAAACTTGAAAAGATAATAATTTTTCATTTATTTTTGAATCAAGCAAGATTATATAGTTTGGGTTAGAAAAAATCCTATAGCGAAAACTGATAACAAAAACCCAAAAAAACATCCAAACAACTTATCGACTGATCCACAACTCTTTTTAATTCCCGTGGAAGAGCTTGATTTTTCTAGTGTAGCAAACCAAATAACTAAAAGTATGTATTTGTTTAAGTCGACAAGGCAATGTCACAACCATTTTTTAGAGAACTATTCCGGGTATCCGGGCACTAGAAGGAAAGAGATGGAGAAATTTATGCATCCTTCTGGTAGCTTGGTATGATCCGTATTCCTATTTTTTTCTTTCTCATGATCGGACACGTATGACCGGCACACCGTAGAATTTTCCCATTTTTTGGGGAATAATAACACAATTGATATGTAGCATGCCGCAATCTTAGGAGGGAGACTGGGCCCGTCATTTTAGGACCGAAATTAAGGCAGGCATACACCACTTTGATGGGTTTTGGGCCCAAATTTGTCACACCTGCAGGGCCCGAGGTCCTTGGTGGGTCTCAGTCCCCCATACGGGGGCTATAGATTTATTTATTTTTCTATTTTTAATTTTTTTTAAGGCAAAGGAATTCTTGAAAATTGAATGCGTTCCTTGAGAGAAAAAATCGCCACCCTCTCCATAGGGAAAGTAATTTTCTTTCTTTTTCATAAGAGTTCTTCTTTTCTTGGGAAAGAACGACACAAAATATGAGTGTTCTCTCAACCATGTCATTAAAGATTCCCATCTTCGTCATTTGCGCTCTGGCCATGGCTGAATTCAAAATGGGAAGCCGGATAGCTAAAGAAAACAGTCTCTTGATGGATTCTACCAAAACTAGAAAGCAAAGTTTTGAAACTTGCCCCATCAAAGTCATGAACGGCGGAGCTATCAGAACAAATTCTTCATGAAATGTTATATATCTATTGGATGCCTCCAATAAATATATATATATATATATATATATATATAAAAGAATAATGGAGTAAAGATGCCATAGGAGGGGATTTCCTCCTATGGATTCGAAAAAATACACCATTCCTCATTTTTTCCTACGATCGGCACCCACCATCTTCATCGTTATCATCTAAGATGTGGGTATACCAAATTTCATGTGATTCTACAACTTTTTCACCGTTAATTTAGTGGGTTCAAAATTAACGGTTTACCGACAATAGAACTTTTTACATTGCTAAATCAACGGTGAAAAAGTTGTAGAATCACATGAAATTTGGTGTACCCACATCTTAGATGATAACGATGAAGATGGTGGGTGCCGATTGTCGAGAAAAATGAGGTAAAGGGTATTTTTTCGATGCCATAGGAGGAAATTCCTTCCCATGGCATATTTCCTCCATTATTCTCTCTATATATATGAGAATAATGGAGGAAAGATGCCATGGGAGGGAATTTCCTCCTATGGCGTCGAAAAAATACACCCTCTCTCGTTTTTTCTGCCGATCGGTACCCACCATCTTCATCATTATCATCTAAGATGTGGGTACACCAAATTTCATGTGATTCTACAACCATTTCACCGTTGATTTACTAATGTAAAAAGTTCTATTGTCGGTAAACCGTTAATTTTGAACCCACTAAATCAACAGTGAAAAAGTTGTAGAATCACATGAAATTTGGTGTACCCACATCTTAGATGATAATGATGAAGATGGTGGGTGCCGATCATCGAAAAAAAATGATGGAGGGTGTATATTTTCGACGCCATAGAAGGAAATTCCCTCCTATGGCCTCTTTCCTCCATTAACCCCCCCTCTCTCTCTCTATATATATATAGAGAGAGAGAGGGGGGGTGATGAAGGTCGGAATATTCCTCAGTTATTGTCCTCCGTCGATCTTACTGCCAGCGGTGTTGAACGGTTGAGATTTTCTGTGAAGGGTGAGTGTGTGGGTCTCAATGGGTTGTTGGTTGCCGTTGACACCGAGCCATCTGCAAGGGAAGCCCCGGGTGGGAAACCATCGAGGGACCCTCCGACGATCAAGTAAGTATCGAGGAATAATGGCGGGGTAGCGGCGTATTAGAATGGATTCGAGTTCGACGTACCTGAGCCGTCTAGAAGAGGGCTTTATATAGCGGTCGCATGGAGCGAGCCGATGCGAGATTCTCGCCGTCTGTTACGCACATGCGTCATGTTCGCGTTGATGGCGGGATATGCCCATTAATGGCGAGATACGCTAGCGTGGGATGTGGGACATGGAGCGGCGAAGATCTCATCATGGCGAGATACACGGAGCCGTTATGGGGCCGCTTGGGCTCTATGCTCCCGGCCAAACAGGAACGCTGAGGAATCTCAGATACAGAATAGCTCAGAGATGAGCAGGTGAGCTGAGGAGTATCTGCTCTGTGATAGCTCGGAAACGAGCGTGGGGCTGAGGAAGCTCAGCTCTGTAATAGCTCGGAGATGAGCGAGGACGCTGAGGAAGCTCAGCTGTAGGATAGTTTGGAGGCGAGTTCCTGGCTGGTTGCTAGGCGAATAGTGAATGTACTCAAGGGAGGCCTCCCCAAAGGTCGGATGATACATCGGAGATGAGGCGCCGAGAAATGTCCCCTTCGCATGGTACTTCAAAGAGCTAGTTGGTGCACGTGAGAGTCTTATCATCCGCCACGTGTCTTGATCAGGGGAATCGACACTTATGAGCACATCATTAGCCCCCCACTCTCGTTCCGACCTATTTATGGGTCGGGTCAAGAGTGGTCTGTTCGGTTTTCTCTGTTCAGCTTGGTGTCGAGGATTCTCCATGGTGGTTTGTCCTGAAATGACATGGTGTTCGGCGGTTTGTCTCCCTGATCTCCGTGCCCACATGGCGATAATTAAGTGTCCTAATTTTTGAGTGCGTCTTAGGATGATGTCAGTGGATCGCTGATGGGACGGCGTTATTAAGGCGACGTCGCTTCGCCTGATCAGATTCACGTGAAGGGCGTCTAATAGCTGACCGTCGCGTGGCGTCACGTGAATCATTGGGCACGACGCTTCGTTTGGCGGGAGAGGATCTGGGCCGTAGGATAGTCTTCGCTGAGGGTATAAATAAGGATGCACAAACTCCAGGGATCATCTTTGTTCACTTGCACTCCTGCGTCTTTTTATTTGGACTTGTTTTGTTCTTGAGTTTCCAAGTGTTGAAAGACTGAACATTAGCTCGGGTAGTGTTCACCGCCGAAAGACATGATCGGGACGTTGGGACGTCTGGCGTGAATTTTGGGGGCAGATGCTATTTGGTTTTATCTGTCTACCTCTCCGAAGATACCAAGTTGATTTATGGCACCATGTATCAGAGGTTTGGACAGATGCGGCCGTTGTAGCAGACTTCGTCAGATTCCCCCTTGTTTGCAAGGGGTTTTTGATTGTGGGGACGTTCTTCCCTGCAGGCGCAAGCCCCTGCAGTTAATTACGTTACCGCGTAGCGATAATCACTTTCTCCTGCTCCAGATGTTCACTTCATGTCGTGTATGTTTATTTTATTTTTGGTGGCCCGTGGATTGTATACGGAGACTAATTTGTGTTGTCGCCCGTAGGGCGTGGATTAGTCCAAATCCGTATTTTCTTAGATTTGGGTTTGGGTTGATTCAAGGATCGTTAATTTCGTTTGAGATTAAGATCGACTTAAACGGTTGTTGAGGATACGTTAGTCTAATTTTAGACTAAGATCTACTCAACAAGGTTTGAGGATCATTTAGATCCAACAAAAGAGCATTTGGGCTCTATTATTTTAGTTTAAGGACGTTGTCACGCCCCGCTTCCCAGTGTACGGCGAAAGAGACGCGACGAGGTCCGCTATGTATATACTCAGAAGTACATACGCTAAGCGTATCTAAGCAATATAAAATAAATACACAAGAGAAAAGAAATAAAAAGAACAGCAACTTTTATTTATTAACATTCTTTGTACAATACATGAAAGGAAATACAACTGAAATAAAAAGATGCCTAAACAGTGGCATAACATGAAATGAAAAGTACAGAAAGAAAAAGTGTACAATGAAACTAAAGTGCAGGGTCTTCGGCAAACTACTCCAAGTCTTCTTGAGATGGCTCGATCTCCGCCGGGTCCAAATCACCTGACGACATTCAAAGAAGAAAGAAACAGAATGTCGTCAGCGAACAGGTCGCTCGGTAAGTCCCAAAGGTAAGAGGAAGGTAGAAAAGACAGGATAAGAAGATATATTTTAAATTGTATACTATTGTTGTAATGTTATGTTAACGCTGTTGTTTGTAGCTTGGTACAGAAAGATGCCAGTGTATACGAGGGGAGTCTCTATATGCCAGAGACTAGGGGCACGTATAGTATAAGGAACCGTTTATGCCACGGTACAACAGCAACTGGATTCATGTTATCTGACGACCTCGTGCCACCTTTAACACCTTCCGTACCAATCTACCCCTTCAACCCCGCGATGTCTTGTTTGTATTGTTATCTTGTAAAATTGTATTGATTGCATGATTGATTGACTGACTGACCGAAACCATGATATCAGGAAACGGTTATAACCGTAGAGGCATGTAAATGGAATAACTGAGAATCATGTAAAAGGAATATATATCCATGGTTCGGTTCAGTCAAGTTGTATAAATTGATAATTGTATTCATGGATTCATGTGTTCATATTGAATTGGAATCTTGTAGATTATAGATTAACTTGAATCATATTCAAGTCAGATTAATTAGACTCAAACCCGAGTCAGACAATCAGAAATATGAATCGAAGTCTTATAATTGCTAGGGTCCTTAGGGTAATTTATAAAACTTGAGAGGGTTTTATGTAAAAAATACTTTTATATACTTTTCAAAATACGCCTCAAGTATTTATTGTTCGTCTTTAGAGTTGTAATGAGGGTGGATTTTATGTTGTGACATTTCTAGTGAAAATATCCTAGTTTTATAAATAAGGGTATTTACATGTAATATTGATTTATTTGAAGTTCATGGTATTTTAGTGCAAAATATATTCTTGTGATTTTTGGAAAAAGGTGGAATATTTATATTATAATAAAATAGATATTTAAATGATAAAAATACATATGTTTATACACAAATAATTTTAATAAATATTTTATATTCCAAAAATCTCATTTTCTTAAGATGTCGTATTTTAAACCTTTCGAGACCAAATGCTCCTTGCGGAGGTCTGAATCTCACACTACTAGGCCCGAGGGTGCACGATAAACCGTACTATCCCTAACGGGTTCCCCAAAGGTAGGTTGTAGCGGCGCTTTGCAAAGATTGTAAAATACTAATCCTTTAGAAAACGGTTTTATAAAGTAAAAGGTATTTATTTGCAAAGTGTAAGTTTCCGTATTTTAGATTCTAGGGTTTCCTAAGCCAACTAGCCTATTTCTAAATGGTCTAAACGACAAGTCGTTAGAAGCCTCAAATCGCCTCTTCACCGCCAATTGTGGCCAGATAAGTACAAGTGCGGAAGGAGGGATCCGCTCACGAATCGTGAGACGGGCCTTTTAAAGTTACCTAAGCTCACTTGCCTAGCCTAGACACCACAAAGTCAGGTTTAAATAAACGATCGATGTCCACAACTTATCATGTTTCCTAATAAGAGGTATTTATTTAAAAGTGTTGTTCCCCTCCGAAAGACGGCGCAAGACGGGGACGTCTTGCCTGAGATTCGGGGCAGATGCTAATAGGTACTATCCGTCCACCTCTCCGAAGATGCCAAGTTGATTTATGGCACTGTGTATCGGAAGTTTAGACGGATGCGGCCGATGTAGCAGACTTCGTCAGATTCCCCTCGCTTGAGGGGTTTTTGATTGTGGGGACGCTCTTCCCTGCAGGCACAATCCCCTGCAGTTAATTACGCTACCGCATCGCGGTAACAACTTTCTCCTTCTCCAGATATTCACTTCGTGTCGTGGGTGTTTGTTTTGTTTTGTGGTTGCCCGTGGATTGTATACGGAGACTAATTTATGTCGTCGCCCGTAGGACGTGGATTAGTCCAAATCCGTATTTTCATAGATTTGGGTTTGGGGTTTTGGTTTAAGGATACGTTAGCCGTATTTGAGGCTAAGATCAACTTAAACTTTTGTTAAGGATACGTTAGCCTAATCTTCAGACTAAGATCAACTTAACGGGATCGTTTGGATCCGACAAGAGAGCAATTGGCTCTATTGTTTAGTTTAATGACGTTGCGGTCGATTTCCAGTTTAGGGACATGGTGGTCCATCATTCCCATTTAGGGACGAACATTAGTTTAAGGACATTTCGGTCCAACGTTCCCATTTCGGGACAAATATTAGTTTAAGGACGTTTCGGTCCACGAGTTTAAGGACCCCGCAGTCCGTATCGATGTGTGGTTGTCGGGACTCGTCACCTCTCTGACGTCGTTGAAGGATTACAACGATAGGTGTCAGAGGAGTTCGGAGATGTACCCTTGAACCGGGTGTAAATTGATTTAAGAGAGCAATCTTGCTCAGTCAATTTAATTTGAGAACTTACGGCCATGATTGGGCTAAGTCCAGTTGAGAATATTGTGGTTGTTGGGACCCGTCACATCTCTGACGTCGTTGAAGGATTACAACGATAGGTGTCAGAGGAGTTCAGAGATGTACCCTTGAACCGGATGTAAATTGATTTAAGAGAGCAGCCGTGCTCAGTCAATTTAATTTGAGGACTTACGGCCATGATTGGGCTAAGTCCAGTTAAAAAAATGTTCAACGTTTTTATTTATCTTTGGCCTATTAGGCCTGTGCTAGGGCTTTGCCCCTGTTTAATAATGCACTGCATTTTATTCTGGCCTGCTAGGCCTTTTTGATTTGGGCTCAGTCCCTTTGTAAATGATGCAGAGCATCCGTTTTGGGCTCTGCCCTTTTTTTAAAATAATGCATTGCATTTTATTAGGCCTGTTAGGCCTTTTTTAATTGGGCTTGGCCCTTCTGTAAATAATGCAGTGCATTAATTACTTGACAGTGGCTTGTCAGGCGCTTTGCGCCAATTATTGAGCGCAAGCGCTTGTGGTGGTGACACGTGTCACGCTCTGGTGAGCGTAAGCGCAACAGCGCAGTGCGCTGCGCCAGTGCGCTGCGCTGTTGCGTTACTGACACGTGGCGCGCTCTGGTGAGTTGCGCCAACTTTAAAGAGCAATGCTTTATTTTTAAAAGCGCATAGCGCAAGTGGTTATGGTACTGACACGTGGCGCTCTGTAGTGGCTTGCGCCAACCCAGGAGCGCAACAGTGCAGTTTTTGCAAGTGCAAGGCACTGTTTCAATAACTTGATCCAATTTTGGATTCGAGAAAAGAATCTTTAAGATTCAGAACCAATGGTTCATAAAAAAGTGCAAGGCACTGTTATTATTTATTTATTTTTTATTGAAGATCATTGATCTTGTTCTTAGATCAATGATCTATTCAGAAGAAATTCTTCTTTTTTTATAAAGGTTTTTTCCTTTTTTCTCTTCTTGAGTTCTTCTCACAATTTTTTCAGAGCTCTCTCTATTCTCTGTGTTGTTCTTTTTGATCTTGATGTCCATTCTCTGAATTGGGGTCTAGGGGCCTTTATATAGTGCACATTAATTTGTTAAATTTATTAAAGAGATCATTCTCTGAGTAATTGGGGAATTTTCCCCACCGTTGGATCTTTGATCTAAGGGCTTCTGTTTTACAGAAGACAATCTTCTTGTTTTAACAAGAACAGAAAGATCTTACTGGAATTTTAATTCTGTTTGGCGCAGATGCACCGGCACTTGACACGTGTCGCACAGCGCAGAGCGCAGCGCAACTGCGCTGCCACGTGTCGCGCAGCGCAGCGTAACTGCGTTTGCGCAACTGCGCAGACACGTGTCACACAGCGCACAGCGCAGCGCAACTGCGCTTACGCAACTGCGCTGACACGTGTCGCGCAACGCACATCGCAGCGCAACTGCGCTGACACGTGTCACGCAACGCTTGCGCAACTGAAGCGTTGCTTCATTTATTAAAATTTAAATTTTCAAAGTAGAGCTTTGCTCTGATTATGGGGAATCAGAAGCGTTGCTTCATTTCCCGCCTTGGAATTTGAACAGAGCTTTGCTCTGATTGGGGTAAACAAATGCCCCCCACCGTTGCGCTTACGTGGCCCCAAACGCGAGCGCAACGGTGGTAGAATTCCAACCGTTGCGGTAACTTTTGGAAGTTGAAAGGGCATTTGATGCCTATAAATAGGACCTTTGGTCCTCAACAGATGATTATCATCTTTAAGGTTTTACTTTCAAAACTTCAGAGCTTTGCTCTTGCCTTTGTTTACCCCAATCAGAGCAAAGCTCTGTTCAAATTCCAAGGCGGGAAATGAAGCAATGCTTCCGATTTCCCCCAATCAGAGCAAAGCTCTACTTTGAAAATTTAAATTTTAATAAATGAAGCAACGCTTCAGATCCTCTGCGCTGCGCGCAGAACGCCACGTGTCAAAATAAGGCAAGCCAGCGCAGAGAGCATGGCACCCAATCAGAGCAAGGCTCTATTTAAAACAAAAATTAAAGGAAGCGACGCTTCAGTTGCGCAAGCGCTGCGCTGCGCGACACGTACACGTGCAAGCGCAGCTGCGCGACACGTGTCAGCGCAAACGCAGTTGCGCTGCGCTGTGCGCTGCGCGACACGTGTCAGCGCAGTTGCGCAAGCGCTGCGCGACACGTGTCAGCGCAGTTGCGCAAGCGCTGTGCGACACGTGTCAGCGCAAACGCAGTTGCGCTGCGCTGTGCGCTGCGCGACACGTGTCAGCGCAGTTGCGCAAGCGCTGCGCGACACGTGTCAGTGCAGTTGCGCTGCGCTCTGCGCTGCGTGACACGTGTCACGCGCTGGGGCGTTTGCGCCAAACAGAATTAAAATTCTAGTAAGATCCTTATGTTCTTGTTAAAACAAGAAGATTGTCTTCTGTAAAACAGAAGCCCTTGGATCAAAGATCCAACGGTGGGGAAAATTCCCCAAATCACTCAGAGAATGATCTCTTTAACAAACTTAACAAATCTATGGGCACTATATAAAGACCCCTAGACCCCAACTCAAAAGATAATCAACATTGTGAGAGATCAAGAACTTCAAAACAGAGAGAACTCTGAAGAAAATTCAAGAAAATGGTAAAAACCTTTATAAAATAGAAGAATTTCTTCTGAATAGATCATTGATCTAAGAACAAGATCAATGATCTTCAGTAAAAAATAAATAAATAATAACAGTGCCTTGCACTTTTTATGAACCATTGGTTCTGGAATTTCAGAAAAATCCTTTTCTTGAATCCAAAATTGGATCAAGTTATTGAAACAGTGCCTTGCACTTGCAAAACTGCACTGTTGCGCTCCTGGGTTGGCGCAAGCCACCAGAGAGCGCCACGTGTCAGTACCAGAACCACTTGCGCTATGCGCTTTAAGATAGAGCACTGCTCTCTGAAATTGGCGCAACTCACCAGAGCGCGCCACGTGTCAGCAGCGCAAGCGCAGCGCACTGCGCTTGCGTGACACGTGTCACCCCCACAAGCGCTTGCGCTCAATGATTGGCGCAAAGTGCCTGACAAATGCACTGCATTGTTTACTGAAGGGCCAGGCCCAAATCAAAAAGGCCCAGCAGGCCAAGATAAAATGCAATGCATTAAAAGGCAGAGCCCAAACAAAACAAAAATGCAGTGCCTTATTTAAAAAGGGGCAAAACCCTAGCACAGGCCTAATAGGCCAAAGATAAATAAAAACGTTGAATATTCTCAACTGGACTTAGCCCAATCATGGCCGTAAGTCCTCAAATTAAATTGACTGAGCACGGCTGCTCTCCTAAATCAATTTACATCCAGTTCGAGGGTACATCTCCGAACTCCTCTGACTCCTATCGTTGTAATCCTTCAACGACGTCAGAGAGGTGACGGGTCCCGACAACCACACATCAACACGGACTGTGGGGTCCTTAAACTCA
Source organism: Agapanthus africanus (assembly GCA_030015575.1). Classification (NCBI taxonomy): domain Eukaryota; kingdom Viridiplantae; phylum Streptophyta; class Magnoliopsida; order Asparagales; family Amaryllidaceae; genus Agapanthus; species Agapanthus africanus. The sequence goes on along the minus strand of JASDDO010000028.1, from coordinate 12,879,280 downwards.
TGGACTTATGCGTCCTTAAACCAAAATACGGACTGTGGGGTCCTTAAACCCACGGACTTATGCGTCCTTAAACTAATGGACCACCATGTCCCTAAACTGGCAATGGACCGAAACGTCCTTAAACTACCTATGGACCACTATGTCCATAAACTGGAATAATAGAGCCCCCAAATGCTCTTTTATCAGATCCAAACGATCCTGTTAAGTTGATCTTAGTCTCAAATCAGACTAGCGTATCCTTAACGAACGTTTAAGTTGATCTTAGCCTCAATATGGCTAACGTATCCTTAAACTAAAACACCAAACCCAAATCTAAGTAAATACGGATTTGGACTAATCCACGTCCTACGGGCGACGACATAACTTAGTCTCCGTATACAATCCACGGGCATCCACAAATAAAACAAACATACACGACACGAAGTGAAATTCTGGAGAAGGAGAAAGTGGCTACCGCGATGCGGTAGCTTAATTAACTGCAGGGGCTTGCGCCTGCAGGGAAGAGCGTCCCCACAATCAAAAACCCCTCAAACGAGGGGGAATCTGACGAAGTCTGCTACATCGGCCGCATCTGTCTAAACCTCCGATACACGGTGCCATAAATCAACTTGGCATCTTCGGAGAGGTAAACGGATAAAACCATATAGTATCTGCCCCGAATCTCAGGCAAAGACGTTTACCGCGTCTCCGCCGCGTCATTCGGAGGGGAACAACCTTCAAGAACTCCCAGAGTTAAATTTTCTTTAAAAGAAACTTTTTAGGTAAAAATTAATCTTGAATTGAATTAATTTTAATTAATAGAGCCTTGCTCTCATAAATCTTTTGATCTAAAGAAAACCCCTTTAGGGTTTTACCAACAGAGCCTTGCCCTCAAGAATCTGTTTTAGGGTTTCTTAATCCATGAACATAGCTTTGCTCTTTGGCCAAACATAGATCTCTTTGATCTTCTTTTAATAGTAAGGCCCTCAGAGTTCTCGGGGAATTTCTTTAAATTCCCCTCATTATTGGATTTTGACAGTCACTCATGTTTGCAGAGCGTTGCTCTCGAGGAGTTTAACTCTCTGTGTCTCTTTTTTTTTATCGCTAATTTTCCCGTGATGTTTCTTCCAGGCATTATGGCGGTGCGTCTATACAGTCTGCACGAATTCATCACCTACGAGGATATCCGCGTACATGGCCGTCAACAAAACCAAGAGTTTACAGATGCCCAATGTGTGGAGATCATGGGTCGCCTTAACGCAAGCGTTGGTTGGCTGCTTTCTCGTCGTTCAGCTCTCTTGAAATTCGTGCTGGGAGCAATATGGAGAGCACTTCCGGGGTTTCATGAGGCCCTACCGCTTAATGTGCTAGATGATGCCGAGGACAAGGTGCATTCAGTGTACCTGTCGGGGCTGATCTCGAAGAATCGACGGGATAGCCTCATCGACATTCTGCATCAAATTTTCCAGCAGACGACGATAATCGCTGCTTATCGAAGGATGAGGGGCTTTGCCGAAGATCTTGACACACGTGAGCGCGAGAGGCTGCGCACGAGAATAATCAGAAAGGCCAGAAGAACTCTAGATGGCATTACTTTTGAATTCCTTAATCCGTGCCGTGGATCTGAGGTTATACCGTTGTAATCATTTGACGATGTTCTTCGTTTATTGCTTTCATGATTGTAAGAATTTTTGGTAATATGAATGGAAATTTTTTATTCCAGCTTGTATTATTTCTCATTCTGAGTCTTTTGCTCATGCATGAATGAGTGTGTCTCGAACGCTTGATCAAATGCAAATCGGATGTTCTTTCTGTCGCTTTCTTCTTTCTTTTATTATCAGTATGCTGACTTGATAAACATGGTTGACAGATAATAGAGTAAGCATCTTGGTTTCTTTAAGGGATAGCAATGGCTTAGGCCGCAGGTTCAGATCTGCTGCCTAAAACTTTTCAACTCTATGAGCCGTGAGGGTCTCATAGAGACTTTTCTCCCTACGGATCGAGAGGATCTCGTAGGTGGATTTTCTCCTTAGGAATCGTGAGGATTCCTAAATGCGTTTTCTCTTATAAGTCGTAAGGATCTTATAAGAGAATTTTCCCTCTTACGAGTCGAGAGGACTCGTAAGCGGTTGTTTCCCTCCTCGTCGAGATTCGATTTTGGAGAGTGAGACCCGTGGATAGTATGCAAGAGATCGTTTTAGACCGACTTGCAGAATCCCAGTGCTTAGGAAACAAGTTTTTAAATCCCTGCTGCCTAAGGCTTTATCTTCTAAGTCGAAACGAATCGGGGAGTCCTCGTGAAGACATTAATTTCCTCACGGGTCGAGACGAATCGAGCAGTTCTCGTCAAGGACACTAATTTCCCTGAGTTGAGTTGCCGAGGACGTTGGTTTCCTCGAGGTTGAAACGAATCGGAGTATTCCTGCGGAGACACTGGTTTCTCTGAGGGCTGACGCGAATCAGGAGGCTCTCATCAAGGACGCTAGTTTCCCTGAATTGAGGTATTTGCCAGGGACACTGGTTTCCCTGGGGTTGAAACGAGTCGATGTATTCCTGCAAAGACGCTAGTTTCTCTGCGGGTCGACGCGAATCAGGATGTTCTCGTCAAGGACACTGGTTTCCCTGAGTCGAAGGATTTTGCCGAAGACACTGGTTTCTTCAGGGTTGAAACGAATCGGAGTATTCCTGCGGAGACACTGGTTTCTCTGCGGGCCGACGCGAATCAGGAGGCTCTCATCAAGGACGCTAGTTTCCCTGAATTGAGGTATTTGCCAGGGACACTGGTTTCCCTGGGGTTGAAACGAATCGATGTATTCCTGCAAAGACGCTAGTTTCTCTGCGGGTCGACGCGAATCAGGATGTTCTCGTCAAGGACACTGGTTTCCCTGAGTCGAAGGATTTTGCCGAAGACACTGGTTTCTTCGGGGTTGACATGAATCGGAGTATTCCTGCGGAGACACTGGTTTCTCTGCGGGCCGACGCGAATCAGGAGGCTCTCATCAAGGACGCTAGTTTCCCTGAATTGAGGTATTTGCCAGGGACACTAGTTTCCCTGGGGTTGAAACGAATCGATGTATTCCTGCAAAGACGCTAGTTTCTCTGCGGGTCGACGCGAATCAGGATGTTCTCGTCAAGGACATTGGTTTCCCTGAGTCGAAGGATTTTGCCGAAGACACTAGTTTCTTCGGGGTTGAAACGAATCGGAGTATTCCTGCGGAGACACTGGTTTCTCTACGGGCCGACGCGAATCAGGAGGCTTTCATCAAGGACGCTAGTTTCCCTAAATTGAGGTATTTACCAGGGACACTGGTTTCCCTGGGGCTGAAACGAATCGATGTATTCCTGCAAAGACGCTAGTTTCTCTGCGGGTCGACGCGAATCAGAATGTTCTCGTCAAGGACACTGGTTTTCCTGAGTCGAAGGATTTGGCCGAAGACACTGGTTTCTTTGGGGTTGAAACGAATCAGAGTATTCCTGCGGAGACACTGGTTTCTCTCCGGGCCGACGCGAATCAGGAGGCTCTCATCAAAGACGCTAGTTTCCCTGAATTGAGGTATTTGCCAGGGACACTGGTTTCCCTGGGGATTGAACTGATCTGTGGCGGTCTTTCAGTTTTTATATAAGTTACCGCCAAAACCGTGAAGCTAGGAATTTGATCTTTGCTGCGTCTGCTGGCGCTGCGTCTGCTGTATCGAGACGAGTGTCATGGTTGTCTCTAGGTTGGGGTGAACCGTCGAGATTTGCTTTCTGACGGAGCCTGTTGGGAAGGTATGGTTCCGTCTTTGTTTGTGCCCTTGGATTGTATACAGGGATCGATGTGATCTCAACTGTAGGGCAAAAGTTTCATCATATTTTTTTATTATTGTTTTATTTCCGCGATGCTCTATCATTTCAGCTTTTATATCGCGAAGGTCGCAATCGCCCAATCATTTTGGCTATTTTTCGCGGTGCCCAATCATTTCGGCTATTTATTTTATTTTTACTCGCTGCTTTTTATTGCGAGTTGCCCAATCATTTCGGCTATTTTGCGTGCATACGTTTTTACTTGCTGCTTTTTATTGCAAGTTGCCCCATCATTTCGGCTATTTCGTATGCATGTGCGGCCTGCTGGCTTTTCGCTGTAAGCCTGGAATTATACACCGATTTCGGCATCAGCACCGCTACAATTGGGATATTGCCAGAAGCGAATCATCATTTTCCTCTGTCGATGTCGAACAAAGGTGGCTTAGCGAACAGGGTTAAGGTCCTGTCGACTAAGGCTTTTGACTTCATGAGCCGTAAGGGTCTCACAAAGGTATTTCTCCCTACAAGTCGTGAGGATCTTGTAGGTGTGTTTTCTCCCTAGGAATCGTGAGGATTCCTAAGTGTATGTTCCTCTGTAAGTCGTAAGGATCCTACAAGAGAGTTTTCTTCCTTGTAAATCGAGAGGACCTACAAGGGTTGTTCACCATGCGAACATATCCCCAGTCACGGATGGGACTTGGTTAGGGAAATGTTTATTCGCGTCCGTGGATTGTATACAAGGGTCAAAATTGAACCACTTGTAGGGCAATATCGAAGGTTGTGGAGGTTGCTCAAGCACAGGTTTATGTCTCTGTAACTTAAGACTTTCAAATCTTATGAGCCGTGAGGGTCTCATAAGAGAGTTCTCCTTACGAGTCGTGGGGATCTCGCAAGTGTATTTTCTCCTTAGGAATCGTGAGGATCCCTAAGTGTGTTGCTCCCTTGTGAGTCGTAAGGATCCCACGCGGGTGGTTTCTTCTTACAAGGTCGAGAGAACCATATAAATGCCTTTTAACGAGGTTGCGCCCTTTCGGGTTTTCACAAACACTCGCCGGTAGTCCTGCTGTTTTTACTCACGGAGCCCTTTCGGGTTTTCATCCGTGCCCATTTTTCTTATGGACATACCGTTTATTATATTTTTTTAAATATTTTTTTTATATTTTTATTTTATTTTTATTTTATTCATCTCGTCAGCCTAACGATGCTGCGGTAGTAGTTTAAGGACGTTTCGGTCCTTCGTTAGTTTAAGAACGTTTCGGTCTGTCGAGGAGAAGGCCGGCTACTACTTATAGAGTTTGGGCTTAGGAAGATAGCGAGCGGACATAGTCGTCGTCGTCTATCATTGACCTAGGCTGTAACTCGCTAAGCGTAGTATTTCTTTAGGAAGCGACCATTTATTGGCCTGAAAGGCCTTTCACCGTGCATATCCATGAGTAGATAGGCTCCACCCTGGCAGACCTTGTCTATGATGTACGGGCCTTCATAGTTCGGCTCGAATTTTCCCCGCTTGGCGCGATTGGGGATCATAGGTCTTTTGACCACTAGCACGAGTTCGCCTTGGCGGAATGTTCTCGGCCGGGTCAATCTTTCATATGAGCGCGTCATCTTTGCTTTATAAGCTTCTAGATTTTGTTGCGCTATGAGCCGGTTTTCATCAAGGGCATCAAGCTCCTCAAGCCGAAGGTGAGCATTTTCTTTGTCCGTCAGCTCGTAGTGGACTGCCACTCGTAGAGAAGGTAACTCTATTTCAAGGGAGAGTACTGCTTCCGTACCGAATACCAACGCGTATGGAGTTGTGTTCGTGGCCGTTTTGAACGTAGTTCGGTACGCCCAGAGAGCTTCTTGCATTCTCTCATGCCAGTCTTTCTTGTTTCGGGACACCGTTTTCTTCATGATCTTTGTCAAGGTCTTGTTGAAAGCTTCAACTAGACCGTTAGCTCACGGATTATAAACCGAGGAATATCTCCAGTCTATATTATGCTGCTGCGCAAAGTGGCTGATCTTGTGGCTTCTGTAAGCTGGCCCGTTATCGGAGATGATCCGTTGCGGAGTTCCAAACCGGTAAATGACTTGCGTCTTGAAGAAATGGAGGATATTCTCCGTCTTCACTTCCCTCAATGGTACTGCTTCTGCCCATTTGGAGAAGTAATCAGTCGTTGCCAGGATGAAACGATGTCCTCTAGACGATGCTGGTTCGATGGGGCCGACTATGTCAGTTCCCCACATTTCGAACGGCCAACTAGCCACCGTTGGATGTAGTGGATTTGGATGCTGGTGGATGAAGTCCTCATGGATTTGGCATGAGTGGCATTGCTTCGCATATTCGAGGCAGTCCTGAATCATCGCGGGCCAGTAGTAGCCCATCCGTTTAATCTTCAACTTCATCTTTGGGCCTGCTTGGTGAAAAACCGCAGAGTCCGTCATGAACTTCCTGAACGACCCTTTTTGCTTCGTCAGGTCTCAGACACCTCAACCACAGAGAATCAAACGACCTCTTGTACAGAGTATCATTGACGAAGGCGAAAGACAAACCTCGTTTCATAAGCTGATGTCTTGAGGACGCATCCCCGGGCGTTCGACGGTATTTGAAGTAGTCTATAAAGACTTCTCTCCAATCCTCGGCCTTTTCCCGATCTTTTATTTGCAGGGTCGTCTGCTTAGTCGCTCCCTTTTCTTCGGATGATACCGGAGATATTTCTGCTGGGGTAAGCACCCGACGGCTTTGTACCACGATTCTGACGTCATCGAGGTTCTCATCGGCCAGTTCTTTAGCGAGCTTGGCTAACGCGTCCGCCTGCTATTCTCTGCACGTGGTATATTTTCCAAAGTGTAGGAAGGAATTTGGGTCAACAGTTGTTGCACTTTTTCGCCGTACTTCACCAGTTCTGGCTTGCACGGCTGGTAGTCGCCGTTTACTTGACTAACGACCAGTTGAGAATCTCCATATATGAGGAGGTTTTCAATTCCCATGTCGACGGCGATCTCGAGGCCTGCTATTAAAGCTTCGTATTCGGCTTCATTGTTTGTCCTCGGCTCTGTTAAGGAGAAAGCAAAACGCATTATCCCTCCTTGTGGAGTTACGAAGATGAGGCCCACCCCCGATTTGATTATAGGGATGCTTTGTTTGCGCTTCTTCATGGAAGATGCTCCGTCGAAATAGAGTTCCCACCGGGTATCACTACCGTCGATCGCGTCAAACGCATGTTCGTCTGGCAGCTCGCAATTCAGAGGAGAATCGGCAGGTATTGGATGCTCAGCGAGGAAGTCGGCGATGGCCTGGCCTTTCACTGCCTTGAGAGGTTGATATGTTATCGAGAACTCCATCAAGAGCAGGGCCCATTTAGCGAGTCGACCAGTTAATATGGCCTTAGACATCAAATATTTAAGAGGGTCCATCTTCTAAATGAGACGGACTTCATGTGCCAACGCATAGTGCCTGAGCTTTGTTATCGCGAAGATCAACGCCAGGCAATGTTTTTCGATGGGGAAGTAGTTGCTTTCTGCCCCCAGTAGAACTCGAATTAAATAGTAGAGTGCTCTTTCTTTCCCTTGGTCGTTCTCTTGCACCCATAATGCGCCTAAAGAACCTTCAAGGGCGGTTGTATAAAGAATAAGGGGCTTTACCCTGACCGGAGCAGCCAACACTGGCGGGTTCTGCAGGTATTGCTTGATCTCGTTTAGCGCGCTTTGGCATTTTTGGTCCCAGACGAACGGGGTTCCCTTCTTCATCAGGTGGCTGTAAGGGCAGCACTTGCCTGAAAGGTTGGCTATAAATCGCCGGATGTACGCGAGCTTCCCTTGGAGAGACCGCAATTGCTTGAGAGTCCTTGGCGGAGGCATTTCCATGATCGCCTTGATCTTTGACGGATCTATCTCGATACCTCGGTGTCGGACGATGAATCCCATGAATTTGCCCGAGGAAACTCCGAATGCGCACTTGAGAGGGTTCATCTTCAAGTTGTATTGTCGAAGACGTTGAAATACGGTATTCAGATGCTCGAGATGTTCCTTGTATGATTTGCTTTTAACCACGAGATCGTCGATATAGCATTCGACGATTTCGTGTATAAGGTCATCAAAGATCTTCGTCATGGCCCTATGATAGGTGGCACCGGCATTCTTTAAACCGAAGGGCATCACCTTGTAGCAGAATATACCTAAAGGGGTCCTGAAGGCGGTGTGCTTCTGGTCTTCGGGATGCATCTTTATCTGATTATACCCTTATGAGCCGTCCATGAAGGAGAAAACCTCATGAGTGGACGTATTGTCTATCATCAGTTCGGTGACTGGCACTGGAAAATCGTCCTTCGGGCAAGCTTTATTGAGATCCCGGAAGTCTACGCATATGCGCACCATCCCATTTTTCTTCATCACCGGGACGATGTTGGCGATCCACTCGGGATACTGAACCTCCTGGATGAAGCCAGAGTCGATCAGCTTCTTGACCTCAGCATTGATACTCATCTCAAGCTCGAGCCGCATTCTTCTTGGCGCCTGTTTGACCGGCTTGACGTCCAGAGATATTGCCAATTTGTGCACAGCAATTTCTGGATCTAGTCCCGGCATTTCGGAATAGTTCCATGTGGAGCAATCTCTATGCTGCATAAGCATGTCTTTTAACGTAGCCACCCTTTCTTCAGATAGCAGCTCACTGACGAATGTCGGTCGCGGGTCATTCGCTGTCCCCAACTCAATTTTCTTGAGGTTATCTGTGGTAGTATGTATTCCATCCTCCAGCTCTTTCGGTGCTGGTGGAAATTCTGAGATCACCTCATCGTTGCTGTTTTCGAAGCACCAGGGAAGGTCATCCATATTCTCGGGCTCTTCTTTTGATATTGTTATCATATGACAAGTACGAGTTCGCTTCCAAGACCGATGTGAATCTGGTTCTGCTCTCGTGGCTTTAGGCTCGTGCTTCTATGTCGGTGTTACCCTCCAATTATCAGATAGAGCGAACTTACCGAGCTGATACTGATCTTCGACCCAGTTCTTGAAGGTGAAGCAATCTTCGAGAGGGTGCCCTATTACCCTGTGATAAGAGCAATTGTTCGGGTGTGAGACTTCGCCTGCTTGTTCGGGGTGCTTGGACTCTGGCAGCGTAAGCATTTGGAATTTTATAGCACGATCAAGTATCTTCTTCGTTTTGTCCCGATGAAAAGAGCATGCTCGACTCATCTTCTTCACAAGGGAAAGATCTGGACCGCTCGATTCCTGCTTGCGTGGCTTCTTAGTCCCGCTTTGTTACTGTCGAGCGCCTCTTTCGCTTTTCGACTTGTTTATGCCTCTGCGTCGAGCCTTTTTTATAACAGGTTGACAGGGAGCGGCACTTTCATCTTTCGCGGCCTGTTGGAGGAGGCGTTACGTTTTGGCTTTCTTATAGATGGCCATTTCGCGGTTGTGGTCATCTCGGACTTTTTGACCAGCTTCCCTTATAAGCCTGTTCATTTGTTCTTCAAACGACGGACTGGGCACTTTTGCATCAGGAACTTTTTCTGGTTCAGGATTAGCGTCCTCCCATTGAGCATCCGCTTCTTCATTGAAGTCATGCACGACGTAACATTCGCGGAGTAGCTCTCGTTTCTTGGACCGAATGTATCCAAGTCCGATTGTTTCCATTCTCCCATTAGGCAACTTGTGCTGAGTTCCGGGGACGTTCCAGACCCTGTCATAGAATTTGGCTTTTCGAGCGGTCTGTTTGAAGGATATCCCCTGGCGCTTCAGCAACCTCTTTAAGCCTTCTGTATAATATATGGGCAGACGGATGGGCTGAAGCCTGTCAAGCGTAGGATCCGCGCCGTGCCAGATTTCTTTCTCCACTTTGGTTTCTTCAGAGCGGTAGATAGAATTGCATTTTCGCCTTCTCGCCTGGGAGGGACATAGAACGTCCGCAGCTCTTTTACACTGTAGGTATCGAGCGCATCCAGTTCTTTTTGGTGTTTAAATGGAACCATGGCGACTTGTAGACTTTGCTCTTCGTTAGCGGATGTTTGTATTGAAGGTCGAGCGGAAAATATAGCATGAACTTCATCTTCCGAATCGCTGCCAAAGATCAACAGAGGAGCGGACGGTCCCGGTTTGTTGTGTTGGGGTGGCCCGGAATAGACCATCTCTTCGTCCTCCTCGGTATCGCTCCCGAAGACCGGAACGGTGGCGTTAGCTTTGTTCTCCGGCTTGTGACACTTCTCCGTGTCTTCGAAATCCGGTAAGAAGTATTTTGCATCTTCATATTTGCGGACTTCGTTCACAGAGAACGGGTTCAGTTCTCCCATCACGGTATACTCGAGACCATCCTTAAAATATTTCATACACTGATGCTGTGTAGAAGGGATGATATTATATTCGTGTAACCATGGTCGGCCGAGCAGAGCATTGTAGCATGTCTTGGCGTCTATGACATGGAACTTAATGTCCGTGACGAGTAGCCCAAAGCGTAGCGTCAATATCACAGACCCAAGAGTTCTTGATGATTGGGAGTCGAACCCGGAGATGGTGATCTTGTCCCGAGCAAGGTGCTGGACGCTCATGCAGATTTCCTTTAACACCCGCACGTTAAGGAGATTAACAGACGATCCGTTATTGACCAGGATTTTTCCTATCTTTATATCATGGCAGTATCCTGAGACATAGAGGGGGCGATTGTGTTCGCACGTCCCTAGGAGAAGGTCTTCATCGCGAAAAGTGACATCGGCCGTGTGCACTTCCTCCAATTCATCCTTCATCTTTTCCTCGGCAAGGAAAGCTTGGAATTGCTCCGGCTCCTGTAGCGCTTTGATCAACGAATCTCTTTCTTCTTTTGATAGTAGAAGGGCGTCAAGAATGCTGAGCTGCGAGGGTAGCTTTCTCCGATGCGCCAAGACGTTGTAATCCACCTTATTTTTCTTTGGCGGGTCCTTGGCAATTAGCTCTTCCATGACTTGGTCATCTAGGGCGATATCCTCAGAGACCTTTTCTTTCCCTTTATCTTTTTTGTTTGAGGGTCCGAGATTCTTTTCGGGTAACGTGCGATTACTCAGCCGGATATTTTCGCAGGCCCTCGGCTCTTCCTCTTTTCCCGAGGTGGACTCTTTAAAGAGAGGGCCAAGCTCCGGCTCCTCATCAGAATCGTTCCCGAATGTGAGCACTTGTGATCCCCCGGCGTTAACCATGCGACAATTGCCGGTAGTTCTGTTAAGCCCCTCAGTCGTACTTTTTCGCTCCCGACGAGTTTTGCGTTTTTCCCGCTTAAAATGTTGCCGGTGAGCGACATATCCTTGCCACCATTTATTGAAAGCTTTGTACTCTTCGGTGGGGTGCGAAACCTTCCGATGATATAAGCAATAGGAAGGGTGCATTTCCGCTTCACCAGCAATGTTTCTTTCAGAGGGTGGTAGCTTCATATCCATTGATATGGCCTTAGCAAACCTTTTCCTCATTTTGAATTTGATTTTGTCTGCGGTGGACGTACTTTGATCCGGCGGGAGCGTCTCAACTTTTTCGTCTAGTCGCCGGCGTTTGGCCCTTTCAAATATGACCGTCCCGCCTTCCCGATCAGCTTTACTTTTCAACAGAGCTTCGTTGAGTAATGCGTCAATTGTTTCTTCCGATGGCCCCAGAGTTTCCGATTTAGGATCGGCCCCCAGCTTCTCAGCACAAGAAATTTCCTTATTGTCTGTAAACGAATGGGAAATCATATGACAGCTCACTACGTATTCCTCGGATTCATCCGACGAACTCTCTCCCTCATCTTCCTCTTGAAAGACGTGGTTGAGGAACTCCTGGAGTGTAATGGGAGTCCGCTCTTTCTGGTTGTACTCCTCCAGTGCGTCAATCTGCTTTTGTAAGTCCGTTCGCTTGTCGCCAGGCTTCACGGGCTTCTTGGATTTCTTTTTCTTCTTCTTTGAAGATTTAGACGGCTGGTTGTGAGTGCTTGGGCCAACACTATCGATCTTTGGAGTTGGGCGCGGCTTCAACATCTCTTCAATGATCTGAGGTTCCAACGGGTTCTTCCACCTGATCGCTGGGCATGTTTGAAGATCGTTCAGCATCCTCTTTGTTTTGGCTGATATCACAACCTCCCATGGAGCTTCTTCAACAAGAGAGGACGTTGCCCCCGGCGTATTCATCCTTTTAGAGGTGTGAGGTTGCGGCGGATTCACCTTCCATCTGTCGGACAACGCGAACTTGCCCTGTTGGTACTGGTCCTCAATCCAATTTTTGAAGACATAGCAATCTTCGATCGGATGACCCAGTACTCGGTGATAGGGACAGTAATTGGGATCATGGACGTCTTTTGGCTGCGACGGACGTCTTGGATCCGGCAGATTAATGAGTCGGTTGCGCAATGCCAGCTCGAATAATCTTCTCGTTTTATCTCGGGGAAACGAGTAAGGACGTCCTAGCCTCTCCTCAAGGGGTACGTGCGGGCGCATATTATTTTGACGGACAGCCGGTTTCAAGTTGCTCGGCTGTTGTTGAGCATTAGCGACAACAATTGCTTTTCCCTTCCCCTTCTCATTTCGAGAGTCCGGCTTTGGAAGGGGGGGTCTATGGCCCATCTGATCCATTAGAGCTAGCTTTTCGATCAGGGCCTGGAAGGTAGTCGGCTTGAAGAACATCATGAATTGCGAGATGGTCGCTTGCGGATCGAGGGTTCCCATAAACATGCCTACCGCAGGAGCCTCTTCGATGCGTTGTTCGCATTTTGACCATAAGTTCCGCCACCGTATCGCGTATTGGACCCATGTCTCGCCTGGCTTCACCCTGGCATTAATCAATGCCGTCATCAGGGTGCGTTCGCTGGCGCTTGCGAAACGCTGGGTAAACAACAGTTCCATCTCCGCAAATGTCTTGATAGAGTCGTTTGGGAGCTCAGAGTACCACTCGAACGCTGTATCTGACAAGCTGCCGACGAACTGGCGAAGCAACAATTTATCATCACCGCCGGTGTTGCCGTAAAACGCTCTGAACTGGGCAACATGCTGGTGGGGATTGCCCGTCCCCTTATAGACATAAAATTTCGTTATTGTATAGCCCGGCGGGTACTTGATTTGATCATACCAGTTCGGATATGGTCGCCCCGTTTTTACGACCTGACCGGCTGCCTCAGTCGCCTGATGAACCCGTATCTGCTGAGCTATATATTCGTCCAAGTCAGCTTTGGAGATTGTCTCCTCCTTGGCTGTTGACAGAGCTGGTGGAGGATTTGACGTTTCTCCCCTGTCGTCTTCAAGGACGATCGGAGGATCTTCTTCAGCAGGAGGATCTTGCTGGATCATCATACCCACCATGTCATGGAACAGAAGGGCCATTCGTTTTATATTGGCTGCTTGTTCTGCAGCCTTTTTGTCCTTCTTCTCCAGTATCCGACGAAGGAATTCAGCGTCAGTTTCTTGTTCCTGGCGTTGATCCGAGGACGCTTCAGGGCTTTCTTTTGGCCTAGTGAGTGCGGCCATCGCATTCATCATTTCCTGGAGCTTCTACTGTTGCTCCTGAGCTTTGGTCACTGACCGTGTAAGCGGTCTATGACCTGTAGATGCACGGCTGTCCTCCTTCCCCGACGCCATGTATACAGTATGGACTACAATGCCCCCAGACTTAGGGCATTTGGGCTCGCCGCCTTTGACATTTGCCGCAGGCGTAGGAATTTTCTCCGGCCTCCTTCTCTTGTGGGCCATTGAAGTTGAAGGGGCCGTTGCAGCGGGCAACCTGGCGGTTGTCGTCCTCTGCTGTTTAACAGGACGGTTCTTTTCTTCTTGCACTTTCGCCCTTTTCTGCCGGCGAGAGTGATCTTGGTCGATTACCGAGTCTTGAACTCTCCGCCAGACCTTATAAATCTTGGAGGACAGCCGTTGAGGGGGCCGCTCCAGCTGAGTTTCTGTAACTCTCTCCGCAGGTGGAGGAGATCTTTTCAGTGTGGCAGTCGAAGATTTCTTGCGTACCCTCCTTAGTGGTTCAAAGCTATTCCCAGTTGGAACAGCAGCATTAACTTCCGTCATCGGAGCCGGTGGAGTTAGCCCTGAGGGGGAGTTGCCCCCGGCCTTCCTTACTCGGCGCTAGTGGCGACGTCGAGCGTGACGAGCCGTTGGGACTGGCTCGGCGATAGAGACAGCTTCTTCTTGCCCCCTGTCCGAATGAGGTGCTGCTGGTGTCAGCCTCTTAAAAGCTGATGTTGTCCTTTGAGGGGCGATGTTCAATCTGTCAAAGACAGATCCTCGAGCAGGAGCAGGAGCCGGAATAGTCAGCCTTGAAAAGACTGACTCTTTAACAGGAGAAGACGCCTTGACGACTTCTGGAGCAAGGGTGACTGTCTTTCTCGGGACGGCTATTTCAGGGTTCATGGGCTTCCTGGCGGGCCCATCAGGGTTCTGGCTCAGCCTGGCAAAGACAGAGGCTGCCGGTTTGATATTGGACGACCCGTTGAAAGGGGTCGTTGTAGCAGTGAGCCGATCGAAAACCGACTTCTTGTTCGCTTCTGGTGCGAGCACTGGCATGGTGAAGCTTGCAGGCGGGAGCATGGTCCCGAAAAACAGACCGGTGGTGGCCTGGTTCACCTGGTCCACCGGCATGGCAAGGATGGAGGCCGCTTGAGGCCCATAGGCTATACCTCCAGGTGAGGCGGAGCGTTGGTTGCACTGACACTTTGAGCAGCTCGAGCAGTTGGAGGCCATTGATGCTTGTTTTCTACGCTAGGCAAAAGACCAAATCTTAGTAACTTGAAACCCAAAGGCAACCATTAACAAACCGCGATTAGTTCGCGAAGACGACACACGAAGTGTGGAGTGGAAAGAGAAAAAGGTCCCACCGGGCGTGCCAGAATCTGTTCCCCTCCGAAAGACGGCGCAAGACAGGGACGTCTTGCCTGAGATTCGGGGCAGATGCTAATAGGTGCTATCCGTCCACCTCTCCGAAGATGCCAAGTTGATTTATGGCACCGTGTATCGAAAGTTTAGACGGATGCGGCCGATGTAGCAGACTTCGTCAGATTCCCCCTCGCTTGAGGGGTTTTTGATTGTGGGGACGCTCTTCCCTGCAGGCGCAAGCCCCTGCAGTTAATTATGCTACCGCATCGCGGTAACAACTTTCTCCTTCTCCAGATGTTCACTTCGTGTCTTGGGTGTTTGTTTTGTTTTGTAGTTGCCCGTGGATTGTATACGGAGACTAATTTATGTCGTCGTCCGTAAGACGTGGATTAGTCCAAATCCGTATTTTCTTAGATTTGGGTTTGGGGTTTTGGTTTAAGGATACGTTAGCCGTATTTGAGGCTAAGATCAACTTAAACTTTTGTTAAGGATACGTTAGCCTAATCTTCAGACTAAGATCAACTTAACGGGATCGTTTGGATCCGACAAGAAAGCAATTGGCTCTATTGTTTAGTTTAATGACGTTGCGGTCGATTTCCAGTTTAGGGACATGGTGGTCCATCATTCTCATTTAGGGACGAACATTAGTTTAAGGACATTTCGGTCCAACGTTCCTATTTCGGGACGAATATTAGTTTAAGGATGTTTCGGTCCACAAGTTTAAGGACCCCGCAGTCCGTATCGATGTGTGGTTGTCGGGACTCGTCACCTCTCTGACGTCGTTGAAGGATTACAACGATAGGTGTCAGAGGAGTTCGGAGATGTACCCTTGAACCGGGTGTAAATTGATTTAAGAGAGCAATCTTGCTCAGTCAATTTAATTTGAGGACTTACGGCCATGATTGGGCTAAGTCCAGTTGAGAATATTGTGGTTGTTGGGACCCGTCACCTCTCTGACATCGTTGAAGGATTACAACGATAGGTGTCATAGGAGTTCAGAGATGTACCCGGATGTAAATTGATTTAATAGAGCAGCCGTGCTCAGTCAATTTAATTTGAGGACTTACGGCCATGATTGGGCTAAGTCCAGTTAAAAAAATGTTCAACGTTTTTATTTATCTTTGGCCTATTAGGCCTGTGCTAGGGCTTTGCCCCTGTTTAATAATGCACTGCATTTTATTCTGGCCTGCTAGGCCTTTTTGATTTGGGCTCAGTCCCTTTGTAAATGATGCAGAGCATCTGTTTTGGGCTCTGCCCTTTTTTTAAAATAATGCATTGCATTTTATTAGGCCTGTTAGGCCTTTTTTAATTGGGCTTGGCCCTTCTGTAAATAATGCAGTGCATTAATTACTTGACAGTGGCTTGTTAGGCGCTTTGCGCCAATTATTGAGCGCAAGCGCTTGTGGTGGTGACACGTGTCACGCTCTGGTGAGCGCAAGCGCAACAGCGCAGTGCGCTGCGCTGTTGCGTTACTGACACGTGGCGCGCTCTGGTGAGTTGCGCCAACTTTAAAGAGCAATGCTCTATTTTTAAAAGCGCATACCGCAAGTGGTTATGGTACTGACACGTGGCGCTCTGTAGTGGCTTGCGTCAACCCAGGAGCGCAACAGTGCAGTTTTTGCAAGTGCAAGGCACTGTTTCAATAACTTGATCCAATTTTGGATTCAAGAAAAGAATCTTTAAGATTCAGAACCAATGGTTCATAAAAAAGTGAAAGGCACTGTTATTATTTATTTATTTTTTATTGAACATCATTGATCTTGTTCTTAGATCAATGATCTATTCAGAAGAAATTCTTCTTTTTTATATAAAGGTTTTTACCTTTTTTCTCTTCTTGAGTTCTTCTCACAATTTTTTCAGAGCTCTCTCTATTCTCTGTGTTGTTCTTTTTGATCTTGATGTCCATTCTCTGAATTGGGGTCTAGGGGCCTTTATATAGTGCCCATTAATTTGTTACATTTGTTAAAGAGATCATTCTCTGAGTGATTTGGGGAATTTTCCCCACCGTTGGATCTTTGATCCAAGGGCTTCTGTTTTACAGAAGACAATCTTCTTGATTTAACAAGAACAGAAAGATCTAACTGGAATTTTAATTCTGTTTGGCGCAGATGCACCAGCGCTTGACACGTGTCGCAGAGCGCAGCGCAACTGCGCTGACACGTGTCGCGCAGCGCACAGCGCAGCGCAACTGCGCTGACACGTGTCGCGCAGCGCTTGCGCAACTGAAGCGTTGCTTCATTTATTAAAATTTAAATTTTCAAAGTAGAGCTTTGCTCTGATTGGGGGGAATCAGAAGCGTTGCTTCATTTCCCGCCTTGGAATTTGAACAGAGTTTTGCTCTGATTGGGGTAAACAAGTGTATTAAATCTAAAACTTTTAAGAATGGTTTTATTAAGATTATGGTATTTAAATGAAAGTTTCGTTTTATCGTATTCCAAGTTTTGATGATGTCGTTTAGGGTTGTATTTGCATGTGTGTGGAGGTAGGTCATTATCTCGGGCTCTACTTTAAATGTATAGTAAGGTTAAGGGGTTAAATGTGAAATTGAAACATGATGGTATTAAAGTGAAAAAATACGGTAAATTGGAAAGGTTATCATTTCATGTGAGAAAACTTGTGCAAATTGATTTTTAAAAGTTTAATAGTCAAGATAAAGATGTTTAGGCATGAATGTATTGGTTAGAAGTGAAATTTTATAGAAAACCGAGTCGGAAATCGGATTTGTTCCGATTCCGTCCGGTTTCGTAATTTCGTATTTTAAAGAAATAGAAAGGGGATAGAATGGGATTTACGGGTTTCGATCTATATTAAAGAGTGTAGGGGAACTAAAGGAGTTGCCGAGACGTTGCTTCGTCGCCGGTTGTTTCTAAAAACGTCGCCGGAATTCCAGCCGGAATTTCGTCGGAGCTTCGCCGCGAACTTGTTTTCAAAGTACACAACTCTTAGAAAATTTTGAGAGAGTGATCTTAGGATTTTGGGGGTGAGAGGGTGGTGTGTAGGGTTGGTATTTATAGGGTTAGGCTAGGGTTAGGGTAGATGACAAGTTTAAAATAAAAATGTGATAAAATATAATAAAAATGTATTAAAAGTGGAGTAATTGGGGTTTTTAAAGAGCTCTGGAAGTGGTCTGAGGCTGAAAGTTTGCAGGTGCATAGGGAATATGAAAATACACAACTTTCATGTTGGGGTCGTCGCCGGAATCGGCCGACTCGGGGGGTGACTCGGCCGTGACTCTGTTGGAGCACTGAGTTGGCCGAGTCAAGGCCGAGTTGGCCGATTCCCGGCCAAGTCCGGCTACCAGGATCCCCCCGACGGTTCATCTAACTTCTGGAAGTGTTACATCTTTGGGTGTAGTGGGGTTTTTGTGAGATATACACGTGTAAACTCTTGGTATTCTAAAGGTTTAAAAAAAACCAATATTAAAAATAATGTGGGGTATGAGATTTGAACTCTGGTGGCTTGGATCAGCAGTGGAAGGTGTTACCAATGAGCTACAAGCTCCTTCTTGTAATTATGGTGTGAAATAATTACTTAAAGTGGTAACAACAACATTAAATACCCCAAGTATACTTTTATTTTAAAACCATTTTATGTACACTAAAAAATGGAGTTATTTAAAAACAAAATAATTACCTATATATTGTACTCAGGTTAAAATACTCCTTTATAGATTTTGAAAAAAATTTGTATAGAAAAGTGTATAGAAAATTAGGGTTGTTACAGACGTTGTGGTCCGTTATTAGTTTAGAGACGTTGCGGTCCATTGGGTTTAAGGACATCATGGTCCATAGAGTTTAGTTTAGGGACGTTGCGGTCCATTGGGTTTAAGGACATCATAGTCCATAGAGTTTAGTTTAGGGACGTTGCGGTCCATTGTTGTTGGTCGTCGGGACCCGCCACCTCTCTGAAGACGTTGAAGAATTATGACATTTATCAGAGGAGTGAAGAGATGTACCCTTGAACCAATGAATTTTCATCAGGGACTTGGTAATCCTGTGTCACGCCCTGCTTCCCAAAATACGGAATACGAGGGGTAGACAAGGCCAGCCATGCTCCTACGGTCAAGGAAATGTCCTGCCGTAGTCACACTTCGGCTTCTAGTTTTTCATGGTAAACAGTAAATGATGTGCGGGTAATGAGAAATGCAGTAACTGAATAAAACAATGTAAAGAACTGACCTGAGGGGAAACAAACGGGATATAACTCTGGATAGCAAGTCGAGGTGTCTGTGATATACGTCTAGTCCTGGTCCAGGCTAAATCTTCTTCTCACACTGAGCATGCATACTCAGGTCGTCAGAGCGGCACAAAAGCAATATAATATATATAAAATCATGTGACAATTCTAACAGTGATAATAGGTATATATAACAGTAGATCAATGGCAGTATGGATATGAACATGCAGTAATCAATGCAGTGGAACAGTAAAAGCAGTAGAATGATATGCCACGTATGTCAACACAGAATGTAAGGTATATCAATGCAAGTATCCCTATCAGTCTCTAAGTCTCACTGTACAGGTCACTAAACCTATCGTCAGTCCAAGTGTGAGAGTCAACCACTCGCGAGTGTCCTCCACCCAAGGGTAGAACCCAAGGGCAAGGGACCACGGGCCCAACATGTATTCACGGCAATAATCACATACCCTGTAAATCTCCATATATCTCCCTAAATATATAAGCCGGCATAGGACTCCCGAGATTCTGTTGAACTCACACTCAAACTACCCCCACACCCCGTGGTCTACATCAAACGCCAACCATAACCCTAAATACCAATCGGTCTGTGACAAGTCTGCGCGAGAACTGGAGGCAGGACCTCCATCAAGCACATCCCGACTAATACCTAAGATAAATGGCAGTGTCTGGTGCCTTATCTGTGACACTCATGCAAGAGCTTCCATAAGTGTCCCATACCACTTATAGTCACATGTACACGTGTCCCACAGACGTCGACAATGCAATATAATGATAAGGTTCACTGATTGTGTACAAGTACGTATCACTTTCACTTAATCACTTATACACGAACACTGACGTACTTGCCACAATCATCACTAAAATCTAACACTGGGTAATGCATGTTATCACTAGGTTATCAATGCAGTGACATGTGTATGATATGATGCGTAAACAGTATATAAAGCGTGTTTAGGATGTCATGAAATAGTAATCTACCACTTGAATAATGTATCATAAATCATACGGTTACAGTTTAGTAAAACGATGAATGGAGAATATATAGTATGTTCATTTATCTATCCAACGAATTTCGTTTCGTGCCAATCGGGTTCCAGGATCATTAATTATAGCCATTTCATTTTAAGCGTTTACGGCTGGAAATCTGGTTTCAGAATCAGACATCCGTTTCGCAACGCATTTTAATCCCAGTTGGGATCAGATTTTAGCAATGCTACAGTTGGATGAATTCTAGGGTTTTCAGTAAGGTTTTCAACGCAATAGACGGATTCCCAATCGCGTCTGTACGTCAGGAGATATACACTGTTTAACATTAGTATGTCAATTCTGATTCTGTTGGGACTGCTATACGTCCCGATCTACTTAATTACAGATTAAATATCAAACGATAACGAAACAGGATGAAACCACTTGTGTTGTCTAGCTAACACATTCTCCTATAAATAACAGCGGAGTTACGCAATCCACGAGTTAGGGAAACAAGGTGGTACCTATTACGGAACAGCAAACAACAACTGGAGTCGCTCTGGACTGCAGTCCAGAGTCGCATTCCGATCCATATATTGTCACAGTTTAAGTACGGAAACAATTAGAGATTTACATAGGGTTATAGTTCGTCGAGTTGGCTTCGATTTAAGCCCTCGAACGCATCTTTCCAGTGTGTATACAATTTATGACGATTTTAACGGTTTTCAGGTACAAGAAAATTCCAGTTTTACGAGTAAACTTGGGGGTAGTCGTTTTAAATCTTTATTAGTCGTATTTTCTAATGAAATTCACACACTAGAGTCATAGGCTTACGGGCCAAACTATACCACTTAGTTCCGTCAAATTAGGTGAGTAATTTCATTGGGAACACACGTCGAACAGGTATGGCACACAATTAATCTAAAATTGTAACTTCATGATTTTAGTAATCTAAGATTGTAACTTGAGTAAATAGCATGTAAGCAAGTAAAATTATTGCCTGGAATTGTCTCGGGGTTGCACGGCAGCAGTGGCATCACGAACGCGCGACACACGCGCGGCACGACGCAGCACAGTTCGGCCTTTTGGAATCAGACAATCGTATCCACTCCATTTACTCTCCGTGCGACCGTTTTCATCACCGCCCGAGTTGTTTCTGGTGTTGATCTACGAGAGGGGGAGAGGGAAATTTTTTAGAACAGAGGGAGATTTAGAGAAATAGAGAGAGTTAGAGAGAGAGAGAGTAAGAGGGACAGAGAGAGAGTTGTAGAGTGAGAGAGAGACAGAGATTTGAGAGAGAGAGACAGAGATTGTAGAGTGAGAGAGAGACAGAGATTAGAGAGAGGGAGAGGGATAGAGATTGTGGAGTGAGAGAGGAACAGAGAGATAGGGTGAGGGACAGAGAGAGAGTGAGAGATTGGGAGAGAGAGAAAGAGAGGGGAGAAACTTACGTGGGGTCGACGGAGTGGTGATGGCATTGGTTATGGTCGGCTGCTCCGGGAGGAGCTCAGGTCTCGAGTCTGCGATGAGGAGGAGACGGCGGTGTGGGGAGTGGCGAGTGAGGCTAGAGCTCTGGAAGAAGAGTGAGGGAGGAAGGACGAGACGATGGGGAGCTCTTCGGCGGCGAGGAGACTCAGAGCGATGGGTTTCTGCAGCGAGAGAGTGGTGAGGGGAAAGAAAGGAAAGACGGGGAGTTGGGGAAACTCGGGGCGCGCATCGTTAGAGGCGAGCGGGTCGTAGGGCGCGCGCGTGTCGTGGGCGCGAGGAGCGGTTACGGCGCGTGACAAGTGCGACGTGGATGCAGCGGGTAGAGGAATGAGCGGGAGAATTGTAACGGAAGGAAGATGGGTTATGAGCGGGTCGGGTCGGGTCGAAGCGGCGGGTAAGGATTTGGGCTTGGGATATGGGCCGGTGGAGATTTAAATAAAAAGGGGAAAGGGAAAACGCGGGCCGGGAGATTTAAATAAAAAGGGGAAGCCCTTTGGGCTGTGGGCGTGCTGGGCCAGAAAGGCTGGAATATATTAATAAAAAAAGGAAATGGAAAAGGCCGGGGTTGTGTAGGGTTGCTAGGCACGCGCACAAGGGTCTACGAGGCATCAACCATGCCCGATTTAAAATTTAGCCGTGCCGAACAACCCGAATACGGAACTTTAAACTAGAGATTAGGCGAAAACAAGCATGCTAAACACTTTAACACTAAGTAAGAGGGATTATAACCTTTTTAGATCCGGTCCTTTACTTCATATGCTCCGTGTTGTGGTCCCTTCGCTGCGATCATCGGTATCCGGACTCTCGAGAGGTTCCACGAAGAGAAAGACGCAACCTTTGCTTCCGATCTTCGATACTAAGATGATCTACCTTGAAGTTTCTTTAACAAAAGCTAACACTCATGAAATGATGTGAACACCCTCATCTAAATGGCAAGGGAAGATGAGGATGATGAAGTAGGATTTTTGCTCTCTTTATTTATCTTTTTCTCATATTTATCCATCACAAAAATCAAAGCAAGAAACCATTTCAAGCAAAGAAGAAGAAGGAAGAAGATGATGAACAATAAAATTAGAAAAACCTTTTGTGATGAATAGGAAAGGAATAATATGATAGATTATGCAACCATGGTCAAGTAAACCTTTGTAGAGAATTAACCAAGGGCTAGGGTTTGGGTTGAGTTAAGAATGAGTCACTTGTAAATATCTTTACCAAAACAAAAAGAAAACCTTTTAGAAACATCTAGAAAGTTTAACCCAAATCCAAACCCTAATCAAGTTTAAACTCCACTAAACAAGTTGCATTAGTTATCATATCATGTTACAATATTATATATCACATATATAATATTTATTGTAATAAAATAAAATAATACATTTAACATATATCGCATATATATCAATGTATTACCCGAGTGAGAAAAAGAATCTTTTAGTGAGCAAATATTAGTTAATGCAATTTAATATATCATATATATTATTATACATTAAATTATCGAATCAACACTTGATCCGACAATCCGGCTATATCGCATATAACCGACTAATATTTATCCGTACAGATTCATCGAATCAACACTTGATCCGATGATCCGGTTGATATCAAATATCGCGAGAATAGAATACGGTATCACATATCGCATTATCCTCGGTCCCGCACATATCACATATATGCTCCTACTCCGTTTTGCCTGAGTCAAGAAACCTCTGTGTAGGACTCTAAAGAATCGTCAATACGCCGGCAGTAGGTGATGATCATATCAAACACCCACAAGCTGCAAGCGGTCAGCTAAACGTAACAGCTACCCAGGTATTGAGCGCTCAGAAAATCAAAAAGCAAGCCTGTACATTCTCCTGTGAATCCAAACAGTAACACTCCCGTACAGTCCGGTCTCGTCGTCTGATATGTCGCATATCTCGCCTAGGGGTGGTAAACGTCAGACCCCAGTAGCTCGATAAGTCGTGTCGATATGAGGTCTATAACAGTTCGAGAAACTACTGATGACACTTACCAGTAAATCTCAGCAACCCTGGCCAGGGATTTCCGGTTATAGCCAATCGAACACAGCACAACATCAACTCCCTATACCGGGAGAGACGAATCCCCTCCTATCGCTCATTGCCTCCATGTGATTTGGGACTGTACCCAAAAGCCACCTTTTTGCACGCCCTCTTGGACGTGGTATGATGGAAATCAAAGCACAGTGGGAATCACACAAGACTCTATGACGATCTCGGGTCAACAGACTACTCTGTACCAGTGTCACCGGAGAACTGCCATCTGACGTATGGTATAATACCATCTGGGAGTTCTCGGCGAGTCCGTCCAGTGTACCCAGTCTCCACTGAGCACCCGTACACCATCCTTGATGTCAAACACCGATGGATATGGGATCATCCATCGCCCATCATATGGGTCAAGATGCGTATACGCTAGTCTACTCTGGTGCATAGATGCCCTGTCTCGATACACCCTCGACTAGGAACAGTTATAGGATGTACTCGTCGACTACAGTGGCCCCACTAGTATGATCTCATCATAGTCCCAGTAGTTGAGTACATATCCTAAGGGCTTTATCAACATGTAATATAGAGACAATCAGAGTACATGTTAAGATAAAGTACAACCAGATAGCATATTATCACGTCGAGCAAGAAAGTCCTCCCTATATATGTCCTAGCATCCACTACAATATACATCGTATGTACAGTAATGGCCTCTAGGGCATACATATAACTAACAATCTCCCACTTGCACTAGGGCCATCTGTTATGGTATCGCATACCCAACAATTAGCTGCGGTTGAAGTATCTCATACTCAACCATCCCATAAATGTCTCTACTGGGAAAAAGGCCTTTGTAAGTGGATTTGCGCTGTTGTCCTCTGTGTCTACTCTCCTAACCTCGATCTCCCTGGAGATCAACCATCTCCATGATCAGGTGATACTGCCTAAGAATTATATCTGGATTTGTGATGGGACGGTAGTTCCTTGGCTAAAGCCACAACTCCATTGTCACACAATGGTAGGAACGAAGTTCATCTCATGAACTTTTATATATCCAGACTGCCTCTTTGGCAGTATCCTTGGTAACGATGTATCTTGCCTTTAATCGTTTAGTATGTCACGGTATCTAGCTTGGAACTCTTCCAACATACCGTCCCTCCACTGAGGGTAAAGACAATGCTTGCGACTGACATTCAGTCGTTCTTATCACCCTGGAACCTTTCCAGTGATTCTCCCCAGGATCGATTGATACCATCTTACTACAACTAGTGAGAATCCTAACATCCAATTAGATCTATCTCATAGATCCAAAACCCAGGATTTAGGAGGTATCAGTTTGATCCTATATGGAGAATCCTTGCGATAAGCGGAGATTAACCAAGCGTAGCATAGGAAACTCCTTCCCTATCAAGAGTATGTCATCCACGTACTTTACGAGGATCACCACCATACTCCCTACTACCTTTTTGTATATACAAGGTTCATCTACCATTTTGATGAAGTCAAACTCTTTGACTACCACATCAAAACAGATGTTCCAACTCCGCGATGCCTGTTTTATCATATAAAACATCTTGCACACGTTTCCGCTGCTCCCACTGTCTACGAAGCCCTCTGGCTGTGTACTTATAGACGCTCTTTTCTAAAACATCATTTAGAAAAGTAGTCATGACACCCAACCACCAGATATCGTAGTCATGGTATGTAGCCGTGGCAAGTAGGATCTGGATGGACTTAAGCATAGCTCCTTAGAAAAGGTTTCATCATAATCCATACCTGGTCAATGATGCAAACCTTTAACAAGTCTAGCTTTGAAAGTCTCAACTTTTCCATGTACACCAAGTAATCTTTTCAAGATATACTTGCTCCTGATGGGGATTTAACCCTTCAGATAAAGCAACCAAAGTCCATACTTTGTTGGTGTATAAGGATTCCATCTCAGATCGATAAGCATCCAGCCATTCTTACAGAGTCCCACTCCTGATGGCCAGCTCGAAACTAGTTGGGTCATCATCTCATGATGCAATCTTCACTCCCACTGTCATAGAGAAACCGAAGTATCTCTCAGGTGGGTGAGGAACCCTACTAGATCGGCGGAGAGGCTGAGGTTCGTTGGAAACTATTGAATCCTTTGGTTCTACCAAATCATCAGCTGCATTTTGTATAGCTGGAACATTTCCAGTTCTACATAACAGACCTTGCCTCGAGCTTGTCCGGATTTTTCTTTTAGACATAGGTCGGACAACCCCAAATCTTAACAAACTTAAGATATGGGCTCTTCCCTTTCCATATCGCATATGAAGTGGTAGGCAACTAATTTGATTTGAACCCTATTCAATAGGTATGCAGCTTCTCAAATGCATAACTCCCAAAAGAAAATAGGAAACTCAGTAGTACTCATCATAGAGCACACCATATCATATAGGGTGCTATTGCTCCGCCCCGATACACCGACGTGCTGTGGTGTATTCGAAGGAGTAATGCTGAGAGAGAATCTCATTCTCCTTTAGAATAGTCCAGGAATTCCGTGCTCAAGTATTCTCCTCCTTGATCTCATCAAAGGACATAATACTTATACCCGTTTTTGGTTCTCTACTTCTAACTTATATTCCGTGAATATCTCAAAAGGTTCGGACTTGTGTTTCAACTGGAACATATGTCTAAATCTTGAGAGATCATCAGTGAATATAATGAAGTACAAAGAACCGGTCCTGGCATGTGTAGACATGGGACCTTCATACATCAACATGTATCAATCCCAAGAGTTCACTAACTCTTTCTCTGTTTCCAATAAACAGATCTGTGGTCATCTTATCTTTGTGACATGACTGGCAAGTTTCACAAGATGTAAATTCAAACATAATTTAAATATGCATCTTAATGTAACTTCAGCTAGTCGGGTCGCATTGATATGACCTAGTCTACAATGCCTCAAGAAGGATTCGTTCATTTCTGAACTCTTCCTCTTGTGTGTGTTCCGTATACTAAAGAACTGTAGTTTGATTTAGAACATCAATGCTTTTAGATAACGTGCCTGAACCGATCAACTTTTGATATAGGAAATGTTCAAAACATTATCCAACAATACAAAATTTTATCATTTCTTTACTTCTAAAGAGACTGATATGATTTTGTATATCAGGTTCGGTATCTAATAACATTTGTTCAGAATCAATGTATTCTGGTAATACAGGGTGATAGTGACCAACAGACTTGGCTGCAACACTTGCACCGTTTTCTGTCTCATGAAACTTATCACCCGTTCTCAGTTCTCTACCTATCTGTAGCCCATGTAACAGATTACATATGCGGGATCCTGATCCGGTATCACATACCCAGGACGTAAAGGATACTGAGAAACACTTCTCTATAATGAACACACCCGAAGAAGATGCATCAGCATGCACTTTCTTCGTTTGGGCGGCACGGGAAATCTGGTATTCCCTAATTTCCTGCTCTGTCTTATAACAATTATAAGTTGGAGCGGGAACAACGTTCCCCAGCTCTGTATAACAAGCGGGTTCGGTCAATATATCCGTTTTATTATCTTGATTAAGGCGTGATATGGTCGCTACCTGGAGAGAGAGAGAAGAAAACACTCAGCGTATGCTCTTGCAAGATTAGATTGGTTATATAATATATCTAATCAGGATGTCTCCCACTGTTTTAATCAAATCTTCCTTCAAACCCTAAAAGGAAAGACTAGCCGGGATTAATTACACGCTACAAGTTCGCCAATTTTCAGCCAGGTCAGTGTCGGTACTTTGAGGGAGGTCCCCCGTGCTTTCGCACGAACCTAATTAAAGTAAACCTCGTTTTCCCAGAGGCGTAACCCCGTTAACACCTTTCTAGACACCTACTTGATCGGCTAATTGTAATGTGTAAAACTCTCCCAGGAGTAACTCTTACTCGCAGCGGGTATCGGGATCCAACTATCTCATAGAAGGTATGCAATCTCATTGCAAATTTCAACACTTGAAATTCCCAATAATATTTTACCCCTAGCGTGCTATGACCTTGACGCATGCCAAACAACCCATAGTTCGCTAGTCAAGTTCAACCCGTACATTTCTTGATTGAATTAAACCCACCCGCACGACCCTTGACGCATGCCAAACAACGCCGTACGAATACCCTAATCCAATCGCATCGTATGCTAGCAGATAAACACTAGTTAGCTACCGTACACTACGCCTTGACGCATGCCAAACTACCTCAGCACGAATACTAAATAGTACTTATCTGAAATGAAGGAGGGCTACGCAGGTTTTTAAGAAAACCATGAGCGTAATGAACTTGATATCGTTGTAGAATCGAGTGATTTTAAATGGAATGTTTTTGAGGCTTTTCTAGTTTTGCTAAAGGGGTCACTCCCGGTGAAGGGATCGTCGGCCCTTTCCTCATCGAATAAGGTGCAGGATATTTCACAAATATCACTATGCAAAGCAAGAACTATAGAAGCAATCAAAAGACAAACCGAGTTTGTTGCATCTGCCAGTTATCGCTAAAGGAGTCACTCCCGGTGAAGGGATCTCGGTCCTTTCCTTATCGAATAAGGTGCTGGATGTTCTACAAGGAACACCGCTGTGCAAAGCAAGAACTAGAGCTACCAGTTTTTATAAACAAGTTTCTACAACATCTTAGGTTTCTTTTATTTCATTAATCTCATTAATGAAGTCCCATTTTAATTATGCTTCGTAAGCATCTCTTTTGAAAACGAAATCTGCAATATAACATATATCTCATATATATAATATAAACATTCGTCACATGCAGTAATATGATCTCATCACAGAACATTGCAGCAGAAGAACATATATGAAATATTGGATATACTAGGACGTCCGTGTTTTCAATACGAGCCTGTATAAAACACGGATTCCACGGTCGCGATGAATAGCCAAACCCACATCCCTAGACCCCTACGAGAGCGGCAAGTAACACTGCCAATTCTAGGGTTAGGAGACCCGGTCTCGACTCCTCGAGATGGTCTCCCACTGGACCCTAGAACCCGGTTACTTGTGCTCCCCTCCTTGGGTCTACCTAATGCGGAAAAGTAAATAACATACAACGGTGACATCTTCCGCTACCTGGAAGTGCCCCAATAAAAGAATATTACATACAAAATAATTTTACATGAATGAAAAAGAAAAACTCTCATCTCACATAAAACCCCCGGCTATTCAGAACGCGATGATCCAATAGAACATATCACAGCAACACATAATATCTCATATCATCAACGTAAGCAAGTATGCGTATCCCGATTGTCGTTGATGTATAGCAACGAAGCCGGCGATACACCACATACTACGCTTACGGTCACAGAAAAGAAAGTATAAAACTACAACAGTTGGAATCCGCAACCTCTTTAGACATCGCATGCCTAACCAAATGAATTCCTTAGACATCACATGCCTAACAATTATAAACCCCGCATTTTAGTCTCATTATCGAAAACTCTTTTCAATATCAAGTCGGACAATTCAACAAGATTCCCGACGTCCTGATCGAATGCTCGTCGCAAACTTTAGTAGATGGCCGCACCCCCAGATGCCATCGACGAAGTGCACTAAGGCCGAACACCGCTGCCGCGAGCACCCGAATGGATGCTTTCAGCGACGGGGTTCTCCTACAGTCACTTGGTCGGGGCTATGGGGCGTAGCTGTCTATTAAGTTTACCCGGCGAGTATCCGCGTACGCTACGTGATTGCGACGGACTTTTGATCAAATCAAAATTCCGTGGCAACCGATCATCTGAGACTGAACTGCTAGATTTATAACATTCAAATCAGTTATCTCATAACTTTTTGTGGATTCCAAATATTGTATCACATTCCAGATAAATAGACAAAGTTAAACTTTCCGATCGAATAATCAAACACCCAAGATTTCCCCAATATATCTCAACACTTGAAATCAGTTTAAAAACATCCATCACATGCCACAGTACCAATGGCCCAGCCGTAGAAGGGTCAAGCCAACGCCTCACATATGGCACGCCGTACTGCCCCAAACCCTAAGGTTCAAAAGGCAGTTCAAGACGGTCACATAATCGAGTTAAGGTTTGTTGTCTTCTAGAGGGTCCACCGCATTACTTGCACGACTTAGAACATTCTTAAACACGAGAAAAAATCCAACTTTTGAAAAATTTTCCGACAGGGGAAAAAATGAGTTATTGATATCGGTTCGAACTTTTTAACAGTTTCTAAAAGTTATCCGGAAAAACACATAGACAAAATCTGATACTCCGATCGAAACACCGAATCCCCAAAACAACCCCAGAAAACTCAACTGTAGAATAAAAATTAAAAATTCCCAGAAAATCCAGAATAATAAAATAGGAGTTACTGGGCAAACAGGGGATGATGACGTCATCATTGCGCCGCGGAACCGCCGCAGAAGGCATGCTTCTGCCGCGGTTCAGCCGCGCTTTATACTGTTCATCGAAAACTTTTTGCACCGTAATTCTTATAATTCCCTACTGAATTTTTTAAGCATTTTTAATGTGGAAAAAACCCAGTTTTTAGAAAATTTCCAGAGAGCATGTTTCGGGTTAGGTTTTTGGTTCAATCGGACTTCAAACTCCGTCTAGACTTCGCCTAAAGCTCTAGCTTGGCTCTGATACCACTGTAGGGTTGCTAGGTACGCGCACAAGGGTCTACGAGGCATCAACCATGCCCGATTTAAAATTTAGCCGTGCCGAACAACCCGAATACGGAACTTTAAACTAGAGATTAGGCGAAAACAAGCATGCTAAACACTTTAACACTAAGTGAGAGGGATTACAACCTTTGTAGATCCGGTCCTTCACTTCATATGCTCCGTGTTGTGGTCCCTTCGCTGCGATCATCGGGATCCGGACTCTCGAGAGGTTCCACGAAGAGAAAGACGCAACCTTTGCTTCCGATCTTCGATACTAAGATGATCTACCTTGAAGTTTCTTTAACACAAGCTAACACTCATGAAATGATGTGAACACCCTCATCTAAATGGCAAGGGAAGATGAGGATGATGAAGTAGGATTTTTGCTCTCTTTATTTATCTTTTTCTCATATTTATCCATCACAAAAATCAAAGCACGAAACCATTTCAAGCAAAGAAGAAGAAGGAAGAAGATGATGAACAATAAAATTAGAAAAACCTTTTGTGATGAATATGTCACGCCCCACTTCCCAGAGTACGCAAGATTGGGCACGTGACATAGCCAACCATGCTACCTGTGGGTAGGAAGTATCCATCCACAGTCACATTACGGCTGTAGAGATATCAAGAACAAGATAAATAAACTATCTAACACATGTCCAAATCCAGAATAACAAGAGTCAATGATAAATAAGTGCGGAAGCAAATGATCCAATACAATAATAGAAAAGTACGTCCCATAATGCAGGCTCACATCTGGAAATAAAATGCAAGAAATAAACAAATCACTACAGAACTCACAAATCAGCCTGCTGGCTGAAGTACTCCTGCTCGGTCGGCGACAGCGGTACGGAATCTGGGCCATGCAAAACCCAGACGTCAGCGCGTCATGTCAACCAGTAATAACATAATAGACAGGCAATGCGAATATGAACATGAAATAAGCAAGAGTAACAATAATATGAATCAGAGCAGTGCAGGGTTGTATGCAGTGGGTAAACTAAACTGTGCTATCAGGTTCTCTGTTCTAAAGTCTTTGAAACCAGGTAAGGTAATCCTCATCGTAACTCGTCGGTAGTTATTCCGTAACGACCGGAAAGACGGCAAACAATAGGTATTCCGTAACGCCCGGAAAGACGGCAAACAATAGGTATTCCGTAACGCCCGGAAAAACGGCAAACAATAGGTATTCCGTAACGCCCGGAAAAACGGCAAACAATAGGATATTCCGTAACGCCCGGAAAAACGGCAAACAATAGGTATTCCGTAACGCCCGGAAAAACGGCAAACAATAGGTATTCCGTAACGCCCGGAAAAACGGCAAACAATAGGATATTCCGTAACGCCCGGAAAAACGGCAAACAATAGGTATTCCGTAACGCCCGGAAAAACGGCAAACAATAGGATGGCCCTTGGAGTTACGTTCGGTTACAATACTGATTTCCCCATACCCCCAAGTTATATGTGTAAGTCAAGTCAGGTATCCCGTAATCAAGAAACTAATGCCAACACAGGATCAGGTAAACAGGTTTGTCTGGATAGACAACAGGAACGGTCCATGAGGACTACATGATAGGTTTGTTGGCATTAGACACACGATCAGGTAACGGGTCAAGTCAAACAGTATACGGTACCATGTCGGGTAGATCCATATACATGTAGTAAGTCAGGTCAAGTTGTGAACAATATTATATGTGAATTCACAGTCAGTTATAGAATCAAGCATGGTCATCAACAACATGATATAAGCAATGAATTAAGCAATAGGCAGATGCACTCAGTTTGCAGTACAGTTATTAGTTGTGTCACAGAGAGGATTTCAACATTACAAGAATGCAGTAAGACAATTATAGTCATTTAATCATGTTAATAAGTTTAAGACTTCATGGATGCAATTATATGCAACTTAAATGCGATGGATGCAAACGGGTATCCGAAAGGTTATAAAACTATAAAATGGTAATGTGAGATGCACAACTAAGCAATATGTGATATAAATATTGATATAATAATATTAATATGGATAGCATATTCAAAGCGATTAATAACTATAAAAGTGGTATTGATTGACCACGCACAAGAAGGTTCCGTTCAGAAATTCAGCGTCACCCTAATTTGTAAAATAGCTTAAAAATAACAAATGTTCTCCAAAAGAGACGTATCTTATACCAAAACAAAGATAATTCAATAAGGTTTTCAGTTTTATAAGTATAAGCATCTCAGGTTATCCCTACAAAAAGTTATGAATATTCGAAGTTGAAAGTTTGCTACTGGAATTTCCCTGGACAGCAGTTTAAAGGCATTTTCATTTGCATTTTACGTTATTTAAACAATTTATTTTGCCAGTAAATACTTCATAGAGTTATAGTATTCTGAATTAGCTTCGTAACGAACTAAAGAACGTATACTAATGATTTTTCTATGATTTATAATGAATTTTATAAGATAAGGTGTACAGTAAATTTCAGATTTGTCATATCCGATTTTTCAACGACGTTTCATGTGTAAACTATAAGATTTTCAAATGTATCACATTATAAAATGAAGATTATAAAAGTATATAGCATGTAGCAAGATTAACTTGCCTCGATGGGTCGCGAATCGGGAAAACGGAACGTTAACCGTCGGCGGGGAAAACTCGCGACGGGCGTACGGTTCACGGAATGAACCCAAACGACGAACAAAGGAACCACACGGGTCGCGGTGCCTCACTGGAACGTCGAGAAGCGTCACCGGCACGACGGAATTCCGGCAACAAAAGAACAGTTAAAAAAAATGAAAAACGGAACATGAAGCAAGAAGAGAAAGAATGATAAAGAGAAGTACGAGAGAATATATGAGGGAGAGGGAGAGAGAGAAAAAAGTGGAGAGAGAGAGAGAAAGTGGGGCCCACAGGGTTTAAAGGGGAGGTTGCGATTGGCTGAGAGAATAAATTAAGAAGGATATAAAAATTGTAAAAATATTATATGGTTAACTTAAAGATTTAAAAGATCGGGAATGAACAGTAAGATATCAGGTTAGTTAGAAAAAATATATGCGATGGTTTTAATAATATTAAAATTTGGGATTTTGGCGCCAAATAAAACATTTCCAAATTGCGCCCGGCTTGGGTCTAAAAATTCGAAATTCAAATAATAGGATTTTAAGCGGGTTCAAAATTTTAAAATGAAATGTTTTATGATTAAAAAGCATACTCCCAAAACGGACACACGCACGTGCACGTAGCCATCCAAACTCGCTCGTTTCACTGAACGGGACGAGAATACAATGCACGGACGCTACCACGAGGCTAAGGGTGTCAAGTAGGCCAAGAAGAATATTTTCAATTTTATTTTAGGTGCTAAAATTTGTTATATGCAGAATGACTTAGCCGGTTAAAATTTTGCAATAAGAACCAAATAAGCAAGATAAATGAAATGAGCAATGCCAAACACTCAACCAGTAACAGAAATAGTATTATTGGGCTCGGGTGTTACATCATACCCAACTAAAAAAAGAATTTCGTCCTCGAAATTCCAAGAATTCAAGATAGATAACTACAGGAAAAGGTGAGGAAACTTCTGCCGGATCTCGTCTTCTCTCTCCCAAGTGGATTCTCCATGCGATCGATTACCCCAAGAGACTAGCACAAGGGGGATAACCTTGTTCTTAAGAACCTTTTTCCTTCGATC
Source organism: Agapanthus africanus (assembly GCA_030015575.1). Taxonomy (NCBI): domain Eukaryota; kingdom Viridiplantae; phylum Streptophyta; class Magnoliopsida; order Asparagales; family Amaryllidaceae; genus Agapanthus; species Agapanthus africanus. The sequence goes on along the minus strand of JASDDO010000028.1, from coordinate 12,845,764 downwards.
CCCGATTTCAATCGGACGCTCCTCAAAAGTCAAGTCTTCTCGTACTGTTAGCTCCGAATGATCCAAAACGTGTGTTTCATCTCGAACATACTTACGGAGTTGAGATACGTGAAACATATCGTGCACATTTGCCAAGGACTGCGGAAACGCCAAACGATATGCTACCTCACCAACACGCTCCACGATCTCAAGGGTCCAACGAATCGAGGACTAAGCTTTCCTCGACTTCCAAAACGAATCACCCCTCTAGTCGGTGATATCTTCAAGAACACCAAATCACCCACGGTGAATTCTAGAGGTCTTCTCGACGTGTCAGCCCAACTCTTATGTCTGTCTTGTGCTGCCTTCATATGATTTCTGATAGTGTTAACCTTATTAACTGTCTGCATCACCAAATCTGGTCCCAACAATTTTCGTTCACCGACATCATCCCAACAAATAGGTGAACGACATTTACGACCATACAAAGCTTCAAACGGAGCCATCTGGATAGTTGCCTGAAAACTGTTATTGTAAGAAAACTCCACCAAGTGTAGATGATCCTCCCACGAACCCTTGAAGTCCAACATGCATGCTTTCAACATATCATCAAGAGTTTGGATCGTTCTCTCCGACTGACCATCAGTTTGAGGATGATAAGCTGTGCTAAACTTCAATCGAGTCCCCAAACTTTCCTGTAAACTCCTCCAGAAGTGTGATAAGAACCGAGTGTCCCGATAGGACACGATGCTCACCGGTACGCCATGCAATCTTACAATCTCCTGCATTTACCGCTCTGCCAAAGTCTCCGTTGATTGACCAACCCGGAAAGGAATAAAGTGAGCTGCCTTGGTCAATCGATCGACAATCACCCATACTGCATTGTTGCCCTTTGGACTTCGCGTTAAAGCCGTCACGAAATCCATGGTTATATGTTCCCACTTCCACTGAGGAATCGGAAGTGGTTGCAACAAACCAGCAACCCTTTGGTGTTCAGCCTTGACTTGCTGACATACCAAGCACTTAGCCACGAAGCGAGCAATCTCCCGTTTCATGCCTTCCCACCAGAAATGCTGTCGAATATCTCGGTACATCTTTGTACCTCCTGGATGTATAGAATAAGCTGAACTGTGTGCCTCTTTCATAAGCTCTTCACGAACATCCCCTTTTAGCACACACAAACGGCTACCATACCTCAACGAACCATCTTCGTAAACCAGTAAATATGTTCATAGTCCAGCCTCAACCTGCTCTCGAAACTTCTGCAGTCTAGGATCGTGCGATTGTGCCGCTTTAATCTTCTCAACCAAGGACAACTGTACTTGCAACTGCATCAACTGTCCCATAGAATGTGGTAGCACAACTTCCAAGTCAAATCTTCGAAAATCTGCAATGATCTCCCTCTGTGTAGTTAACACCTGAATTGCTGGTAACCGACTAAGCGCATCCGGCACAACATTAACCTTCTCCGGATGGTACTTAAGATCAAGATCGTAGTCAGCCATCAGCTCCAACCATCTACGATGCCTCATGTTAAGCTCCTTCTGTGTAAACACATACTTCAAGCTCTTATGATCTGTAAAAACTTCGACTCTTTCCCCCAAAAGGTAGTGTCTCCAAATCTTCAAAGTGAAAATCACAGCCGCAAGCTCCAAGTCATGAGTTGGATAATTCTTCTCATGGGTCTTCAACTGTTTCGATGCGTATGCTACAACCTTCCCATGCTGCATCAAAACACATCCCAATCCTTTCCCAGATGCGTCGCTATGAATCACTAGTCCTCCGGAATTGTCTGGTACGGTCAGGATAGGGGCGGTTATCAACTTCTGCTTCAACGTCTCAAAAGCCAACGCACACTTATCCTTCCATACAAAAGGTACCTCCTTGCGCGTAAGCTTGGTCAACGGTTCTGCCAAACGAGCGAAGTTCTCCACAAATCTCCTGTAGTATCCGGCTAATCCAAGGAAACTTCTTATCTCAGCTACATTCCTTGGAATAGGCCAATCTCGAACTGCTGCAATCTTTTCGGGATCGACGGCGATTCCATCGCCCGACACAACATGCCCCAGAAACTTCATTTCTTCCAGCCAAAATTCGCACTTACTCATCTTCGCATACAATTTCTCCTGTCTCAATGTCTGCAGTGCGATCTTCAAATGCTCAGCATGCTCCTCCAAACTCTTCGAGTAAACCAGAATATCGTCAATGAATACCACAATAAACTGGTCCAAGAATGGTGAAAAGATTCGGTTCATTAAGTCCATGAATACTGCCGGCGCATTCGTTACTCCGAAGGGCATCACTAGATACTCGTAATGTCCATACCGAGTTCAAAACGCCGTCTTGCAAATATCCTCTGCTTTCACTCGGACCTGATGATATCCGGATCGCAGATCCAGTTTCGAGAATACCCTCGCGCCACTAAGCTGCTCAAAAAGTTCTCCAAGGCGAGGGATCGGGTACTTGTTCTTAATAGTTACCCGGTTTAATTCTCGATAATCGATGCACATCCTCCTCGTGCCATCCTTCTTCTTTACTAGAAGAACTGGAGCTCCCCAAGGCGAGTTGCTGCTTCGAATCCAACCCTTCTCAAGCAATTCAGTAACTTGTTTCTTAACTTCTTCCAATTCTACTGGTGCCATTGGATAATACGCTTTAGATACTGGCGCTGCACCAGGAATAAGGTCAATTGCGAACTCCACGTCTCGCTTCGGCGGCAAGCCCGATATATCTTCAAACACATCCATAAAATCGTGAACAACCGCCGGCTCTTCACTATTATCAACTTCCATTGCTGCAAGAACATTGTTAGTCGGCCTAGCCCTAAACTCGACTGGCCCGATAGAACTGCTTCCTTAACGCAACTGCTGTCTGCTGCAAACTCCCTTTCATCCCAGATAACTCTGCTGCTCTTAGCTGCTGCAAGTATTTATGAGAAAGTGGTCAAACCCAGAGAGACATTCTGCCTCTGGATGTCCACGTCTAGCCTGCGCATGAACCTCCGTGCCCTGTCTGCATCGTTGGCAACTAAAGGTCCAGCGAAACTACTGAGTCTCGTCCATTCTGCTACATGCACATCTACGGGTGCTCCCTTCTGCTTTAGTCCGATGAACTTCTCTTCCATTTCCTCCCGTGAAGTCCGCGGGAAGAACTTCTCCAGGAAACACTTAGAAAAATCCGCCCACTTGATCGGCTTGGGCAAGCGGGTCTCCTCAACAAGCCACCATTCTCGGGCGTAGTCCACTAGCTGAATGTGTACCACAACAACTTTTTGTCATCTGGAATCTGTGCCGCAAAAAGCAAGTTCTCTGTGTCAACTAGCCACTGCTCCACTGGCAATGGCTCCTTTAAACCAGTAAATGTAGACGGACCCAACCGCCTGAAATCTGCTACGGTCCCTACTCGGTCAACTGGTCTAGCTCCAATATTGTTCACAGACTACTGAACGATCTGCAAACCTTCCCGAAACGAGTCCGCTTGCTGCTGGATCAGCTCGGTCTGTTTCTTTGATTCTCCAGCATTCCTCTTATCACTCCAAGCATGGCGGCTTCATCCACACGCCTCTGGTACGTCTTCACATTCTTACTTGCCATAATCCTGAACTCAAAACACCCAACATTAGCATGATGATAGATTCTGAATATAGATCAAGGCTAAAACTCCAAGATACTTAAATAGAGTACAGCATTGTAACTATGCCGCGGTATCATAGCCACAATTACTTAACTCCACCCAAGTCGCCTAAGTCCTAGGGATAACAAAATCAGGTTTTTGAGTCGACATGCAAAGTAAGTTTGCACGTCGTAAAAAACACAAATAGTAAAAATAAAAAATTACGCACGTTTCCCCGGCAACGGCGCCATTTGATTGGTACGAAATATCGTGTTTGTAGTTAACCGCAATCAATAACGGTGTCGCGTGTAGCTAGACCGAGATGAGTACGGGTCGTCCTCTGGGAAACGTGGAACCTTTTATTCATACTTTAGATGTGTTGAGAAAGAGAGGAGGAATAAAGAATTTTGTGAAAAGTTTCTAGATCTACTTTAAACAAGAATGTTAAATATAGATCTAGATTATTTTAGAGATTTAAATAATATAATAATAGGGGCTTGTAGGGTTCGTTAGGATTTAGTAGTTATGGAAGATTAATTAAAAGTTACCCTTTTTATCCATTAATAGATTTAGAACTAGAACGACGGTGATGCGTGTAGATTAGGGTTTCCGGAGGGAAAAGGAATCCCACTCTTAACCCTTATCTCGACACGGAACTCCGTTCATTATCTAGCCTTTACCAAAACAATCATTAATCTAATCTCTAATCGTGGTCGGAACTAGCAAAGAATTGCTAGCGCGCCCGATTAGGATGTTAATGATTCTTTTGATAAAGTTCCTAAACTTTATAGGACTTAAAAAGGGTTTAATTATTTTCATCGTCCATTAGCCTACCCTAATCCTACGAACCCTAACAAGCGGAGAATTACTCGCGCATGTTGGGAGAAAAAGAGATGGAGAGAAAATGCATGAAGAAATAGAATAAGAAAAAGAACTACCTTTATTAATCAACAAGATCAAGTACACTTTTATTCCTTAGAAAATGATTACAAAAACCTAGTTTGCTTCTCGATCTCTTCTAAGGAGGTAGATGAACAGTTGATGATCAGCCTGGATGCGTGAGCCGTCTTGGACTTCGTGATCTCGTCGGCTTGATGACTTTTCCAAGAGGCCCTCGGTTCCCTTTTATAGTGCAAAGCCAGAATCTTTTAGTTGAAAAGTTGATAAAATATTGCAGTAATCAATCTCCCAAAATCTTGCATTCCAACTCATCAATAGTGCGGCGGATCCGCGGCCCAAGGGTGGGTTTGGCCGCGGATCCGCGGCCAATGGTAGGGATCTTTTGATCATATTTCTCTGGCTCTCTGATGGTGACATTTGGCAATCCTAGGAATCTTTAGAATTCAGAAATCATCTCTCGGTTGCTTCCAGACTTGGTCTCCAAGTTTGCTTCTTAATTTGGCAAGTTTTCTTCAACAAATTGATTTGTTTGTTAAATCCTGCATAACAACTTGGAAATATTCTGCACAACAACTCAAATAAGATTTTAGTAGACTTTGTTCTACTAGGATTAGACCAATAATATTATTTGCATACATTTTCCTACCAAATGATAATTAACATATATTAACACATGGAAAATAATGTTTTTACACATAAACCCTCATATGTATAATATATTTTAATATAGTCCTTTTTTAATATAAAAATGGTAGGAAAAATGTACTACAAATGTGCAGTTTTATTGACTGAACAATCTGCATTAAGTCCTTTCCTGTTTACCATCGTGATGGATGAGCTTACTAGAACTATCCAAGATGAAGTCCCTTGGTGCATGCTATTCGCTGATGATATTGTTCTAGTAAATGAGACGAAAGCAGAGGTTAATGCCAAATTGGAATTATGGAGACAAACATTGGAATCTCGGGGATTCAGATTGAGCAGGTCCAAGACAGCATATATGCACTGCAAATTTAATAGCCAGAGAAATCAAAACCATATTGGTATAACATTGGAAGGGCAAGAGATATCACCGAGCGACCAGTTTAGATATCTAGGTTCCATCATCCAAAGGAATGGGAAGATCGATAGTGATGTTAATCAAAGGATCCAAGCTGGTTGGTTGAAATGGAGGAGTGCAACAGGGATTTTGTGTGATCGTAACTTTCCGTTAAAATTGAAAGGGAAGTTTTATCGGAGCGCTATTCGGCCTGCCTTATTATATGGTACATAATGCTGAGCTCCTAAGAAGCATCATACACAGAAGATGCACGTAGCGGAGATGCGCATGCTTTGTTGGATGTGCGGTAACACTAGAAAAGACAAGGTACGAAATGAGGATATTCGTGCAAAAGTTGGTGTAGCACCCGTGGAGGAGAAGATGCGGGAAAACCGGCTTAGATGGTTTGGTCATGTGCGACGCAGACCTATGGAAGCACCGGTTCAACGAATAGATACTCTCGATATGGGTAATGGCAAAAGGGCAAAAGGGAGACCGAAGAAAACATGGATGGAGGTGATACGAAACGATATGGTTGCCAAAGGACTCAATGAAAGTATATTGTTCGATAGAAGTGAGTGGAGACAGAGGATTCATGTGTTGGACCCGGCGTGATTCTCATGTTGGTTCATGTAGCCTACCCCTTATGCTTGGGATAAAAGGCTCAGTTGTTGTTGTTGTTGTTGTTGTTGTTGTTGTAATTCTCCCTTCAGAGCTTAGATCTTTGCCCAAGAAAATTCCTTTTAGAGTCAGAACTCTGCCCAAATTTAGTAAGGATCAAACATGTTAACAGAGCTTTGCTCTTCTCAGATCATAAATCTTAAAATGGATTTTTTTAGGGTTACTTAACCCATTAATTAGAATATTGTTCATTTCTATGAAGAACTCTTTAGAGTTCGTTTTGTAGATCTTAAAGATCTTGGAGTTTTTACTCTGCAAAAAGTTTTGCTTTTTAGGGTTCTGATGGATTACTCCATCGTTTTCACAGAGCATGGCTCTTAGAAATTTTGGGGAATTTTTATTCCCCTCATAATTACAGTTGACAGATGTAATTTCTGTTTACAGAGCACTGCTCTCGAGGGAGTTTAACTCCTTGGCCCAATGAGTTTCTCATTAAATGAGAATCTTTTTAGGATTTCTTCCTTAACGATTGACTTTCTCATCAATGATGAGCCGTCATTTTGATTTTTTAGGTCCTCCTCGGTCCCTTTTTCCTGCATTGCAGTGTGGTAAAAATTTAAAGTGCCAAATGTCAGAATCTGTAATGTATTGACATCTAACCCTCGTTTCTTTTCGCGCAGGTACTGTGTCTTTTGACTCTTCTTTTCCATTTGTTCGCCCAGAGAGTGCATACGCCGACGCGCCCGTGGATCGAGAAGTTTTTGCACTGATTAAAGATCATGACCCGGAGCAGAAGTCTCTTCATTTATGGGGGTTGCAGTTTCTCTTGTGCGGTGCCTTAAGAGCCAATTTCCGCCATTCATTATGCTGACTCGCCCCAGGTGAATTACGCTGTGGAGGACGTTAACTGGACTACGGATGGACGCCTCCAGCCCTCTATGGGCTCGATACCTATACAGCCGCCGATGGCTTTAGATATTCTGGGGCGGCGCATATGTCAAGGAGAGTCGCGCCCTTGGAGACAAGCATACATGATAGGCTTGACTCCTCGTCATTCAGCCGGATACTTGCAGTGGGCTCGATACATCTTTTCGGCCAAAAAGTCGTTGCAGCTGAAGCTCGGGTTGTACCCTGCTATCTACGTGTCTCTTTTCCAGTATCTCGCGCTTCACGTATGGTGGGTCAAGGCTTTCCTGGAACAGTGGAATACCCCGACTCACACCTTTTTTTATCGGACAGGGAGGTTTCGATTTTCTTGGAGTAATTTGCAGAACTTTCGGGCCTACCCGTCAGAGGGGAATGTTTCCCCCAATCAGAGCAAAGCTCTGTTCAAATTTTGAAATTTGAAATGAAGCAGCACTTCATAAAAGCGCCAGCGCCAGCGCTAAAGAGTCAAAGACTCTGATGCACCGCTCACGTGCGAAGCACGAGAGCGCCAGCGCCAGCAACGCCATCGCTAGCAGCGCCAGCGCTAAGAGTCAAAGACTCTGATATAGCGCTCACGTGTAAAGTACGAGAGCGAGAGCGAGCGTCAGCGCTAAAAGTTAAAAACTCTGATGCAGCGCTCACGTGCAAAGCACGAGAGCACCAGCGCCAGCAGCGCCGGCGCCAAGAGTCAAAGACTCTGATGCAGCGCTCACGTGCAAAGCACGAGAGCGCCAGGGCTAGCAGCGCCCGCGCTAAGAGTCAAAGACTCTGATGCAGCGCTCACGTGCAAAGCATGAGAGCGCTAGCACCCAGAGTCAAAGACTCTGATGCACCGCTCACGTGCAAAGCACGAGAGCGCTAGCGCTGGAACTAAATGTTCCCCACCCTTGGATCCAAGATCCAACAAAGATGACTAAAAGTCATCAAATTATCTCTGAAAATTAGAACACCGTTAGATCCAATGGTGATTAAAAATCACCAAGATACAGAATAAGTTCTTTATGGGAAAATATTTTTCCAATCTTGTTAAAAACAAGAAAATTGTCTTCTGTAAAACAGAAGCCCTTGGATCAAAGATCCAACGATAGGAAACATTCTCAAATCAATTAGAGAAAAGATCACTTCAACTGATTTAACAAATCAGCCTCTCCTATATAAAGGACCCAAGACTTCAAGTCTGAGACAGAGGAACCCCCCCCCATACATTTTGAGAAATTTCAAAGAGAAAAGCAAGCTCTCGGAAGAAGAAGAATTTCTTCAAGGTAAATAAAATAGAGAGATAAAATCATCTCATAAGAGAAGAAGAACCTATTTCTTTTTCTAGATTATAGATCTATAAGACCAAGGTCTTTCACAAAAGAGATCATAACATCTCATCATAAAAATAGGGGGAAGAAAAATTCAATTCTCTTAAGATCACAGATCCATAAAGGCAAAACCTTTCACAAAAAATAAAAGATTGTAACATCTCCTATAAAAATAAGAACTTTGTTCTTAGACCCACGAGATAAGGTCTCTTATAAACGAGAATTTAATTCTCAGAGCGCAGAACCGATCAAAGTTGCCTAAAAAAGAGCCTTACCGCTCTAAATTAAAAAGAAGCGCTTTAGCGCTCCAAAACTGGCGCACAACACTCCAATTTAAAGAAGCACCTCAGCGCTCCAAATCTGGCGCACAGCGCCGCAGCGCTGCTAGCGCTCCAATTTAAAGAAGTGCCTCAGCGCTCCAAGTCTGGCACAGCACCACAACGCTCCTAACCCTCCAATTGAAAAGGAGCGCTCTGCACTCATTTACTGGCGCTTAGCGTCAAGCGTATCACGTGCTCCTCATGCGTGCACTCTTTCACAAGGAGTGCTCTGCACTTATTTACGGGCGCTCAGCGCCAAGCGCACCACGTGCTCCTCACGTGTGCGCTTTTTCACAAGGAGCGTTCTGCACTTATTTACTGGCGCCAAGCGCACCACGTGATACTCACGTGTGCGCTCTTTCATAAGGAGCGCTCTGCACTTATTTACTGGCGCTCAACGCCAAGCGCACCACGTGCTCCTCACATGTGCGCTCTTTCACAAGGAGCGCTCTGCACTCATTGACTGGCGCTCAGCGCCAAGCACGCCAAGCGCACCATGTACTTCTCACGTGTGTGCTGAGAAAACATAAGTTGTTCTTTAAATAAAGCCCCAAAGCCATAATGAATGCTCAGCACTCAATAAAAGATAAAAGGTTGTCAGAACCAAAACCAATGCTCAACATTGTTAAATGAAAAGGACAAAGTTTAATTAAATGTCCAATATTTTAATTGAGTGGGCCGAGCCCAAGTTGGCCACAGATCCCTCATTTGGATTAATTGAGCCCATATGTTCATGAATCTTTTTAACTGATCTTAGTCTCAAACTTGATTACAGATCTCCCAACCAACATTGGTTCAAGAGTACATCTCTTCGTACCTTTGATATATGTCGTTGTAATTCTTCAACGTCTTCAGAGAGCCGGAGGGTCCCAATAACCAATAACATTTGGTGCATCTCCAAACGGTTGAACCAAAACACATAGACTATGACGTCTTTAAACTGGACTATGATGTCCTTAAACTTTACGGACTGTGGGGTCCTTAAACTCATGGACTATGATGTCCTTAAAATTTATGGACCGTGGGGTCCTTAAACTCATAGACTATGATGTCTTTAAACTTTACAGACTATGACGTCTTTAAACTGTCACGGACTATAATGTCCTTAAACTTATGGACCGCAACGTCCCTAAACTAAAACAATAGAGCCCAAATGCTCTTTTGTTGGATCTAAATGATCCTGTTGAGTAGATCTTAGTCTAAAATTAGACTAACGTATCCTCAACAAACGTTTGAGTTGATCTTAATCTAAAATAAGATTAACGATCCTTAAACCAACCCAAACCTAGATCTAAGAAAATACGGATTTGGACTAATCCACGCCCTACGGGAGACAACATAAATTAGTCTTCGTATACAATCCACAGGCAACCAAAAATAAAAAAAGCATATACAACACGAAGTGACCATCTGGAGAAGGAGAAAGTGGTTTCCGCGATGCGGTAGCGTAATTAACTGCAGAGGCTTGCGCCTTCAGGGAAGAGCGTCCCCGCAATCAAAAACCCTTCGTATACGAGTGGGAATTTGATGAAGTCTGCTACAACGACCGCATCCGTCTAAACCTCCGATACACGGTGCCATAAATCAACTTGGAATCTTCAGAGAGGTGGACGGATAAAACCAAATACCATCTGCCCCCAGATTCAGGTCAGACGTCCCAACGTCCCGGTCGCGTCTTTCGGCGGTGAACAGATTCTGGCACGCCCGGTGGGACCTTTTCCTCTTGCCAATCCACACTTCGTGTGTCGTGTTTCGCGAATGAATCGCGGTTTGCTATGGTTGCCCCCGGATTCGAGGAACTAAGATTTGGTGTCTTGCTCCCGTGCAGAGAGAATGGCTTCCAACTGCACTAGCTGCAACAACTCCCACTCCGTCCTCGCTGGAGGAGTGACCTGTGAGCCCCAAGCGGCCTCCATCTTCGCCATGCCAGTTGAACATGTGACTCAGGCCACCACTGGACTGTTCTTTGGGACCATGATCCCACCGACAAGCTTCAGCGTCCCAATGCTGTCACAGGAAGCTCCGAAGAAGTCGGCCTTCGATCGGCTTACAACTACCACGACCCCTCTCAACGGGCCGTCCAATTCCAAGCATGACGCCTCAGTCTTTGACAGACCGGGCCAAAACTCCAATGGGCCCGTGAAGAAGCTCGAGATACCTAAGGGAGTTATCCCGAAACGGATAGCTATCCCTGCTCCAGTGAACGAAGTCATCAGAGAGGTTTCTCCTGCTAAGGGACTGTCCACTCCAACTCTAGCTTCAGGCGAAGTCACCAAGGCTGCTTCCCCTGCTCGGAAATTTACCTTCGACAGGTTGGCCATCCCCACTCATCGGACGTCAGTTTTCAATAGGCTGGCACCAACGGCAACCCTTCACCAGGATAGGGGGCATGAGGGAGCCACCCACATAGCTGAATCAATACCGTCTGCAAGGCATGCTCGACGTCGCCACTGGCGCCGAGTGAGAAAAGCTGGAGGCAGTTCCCCTTCTGGACTGACTCCGCCAGCTCCAATGGTGGAAGTTAATACTGCTGTTCCAACTAGGAACAAGTTTGAACCACTCAGGAGAGTCCGCAAGAACTCTCCGACTGCTGTGCTGAAAAGATCTCCTCCACCTATGGAGAATGCTACAAAGACAAAGCTGGAGCAGCCCCCTCAGCGTCTGTCCTCTAAAATTCACAAGGTCTGGCGACATGTCCAAGACTCGGTGAACAACCAAGACTACTCCCGCCGACTGAAGAAGATAAAAGTTCGGCAAGAGAAGTACCACCCTGTCATACCACAAAAGGTGTCGTCTACATGGGTTCCCGCTGCAACGACCCTCTCAACTTCCACCGCTCACAAAAGAAGAAGGTCGGAGAAAATCCCCGTTTCTGTGACGAATCTAAAGAGCACTGAACCTAAATGCCCCAAGTCTGGGGGCATGGTGGTGCACACTGTTTATATGGCATCCGGGAAAGAGGATAGCCGTATCTCCATGGGCCATCGACCTCTCACCAGATCAGTGACAAAGGCCCAGGAGCAACAACAGCAAAAGCTCTAAGAGATGCTAACGAAAATGGCCGCACTCACTGGGCCAAAAGAAAGTCTGGAAATATCGTCGGAGCAGCGTCAGGAACAGAAAAATGATGCTAAATTCCTCCGAAGAATGCTCGAGAGGAAAGACAAAGAGGCCGCGGAACTGGCGACCAACATAAAACAAATGGCGCATTTATTCCAAGATATGGTCGGAATGATGATACAGCCGGATCCTCCAGCTGAAGACCCTCCGATTGTCCTTGAAGACGACAGAGGGGAGACATCGAACTCTCTTCCGGCTCTATCAATGGCCAAAGAGGAGACGATCTCCAAAGCTGTCCTGGATGACTATATAGCTCAACAGATACGAGCTTATCAGGCGAGTGAAGCGGCTGGCCAAATTGTTAAAACTGGTCGATCCTATCCGGGTTGGTACGATCAAATAAAGTACCCGCCAGGATATACGATCCCTAAATTCCACGTATATAAGGGGACGGGAAATCCACACCAGCACGTTGCTCAATTCAGAGCCTTGTGCGATAATACTGGGGGTGACGACAAACTGCTGCTTCGCCAGTTTGTTGGCAGCTTGTCGGAGACAGCGTTTGAATGGTACTCTGAGCTCCCGAACGACTCTGTTAAGACATTTGCAGAAATGGAGTTACTGTTTACACAGCGTTTCGCGAGCGCTAGCGAGCGCACCCCAATCATGGCGTTGATCAATGCCAGGGTGAAGCCGGGAGAGACATGGGTACAGTATGTAATCCGGTGGCGGAACCTATGGTCGAAATGCGAACAACGCATTGAAGAAGCTCCTGCAGTAGGCATGTTCGTGGCTACCCTCGATCCGAAGGCGACCATATCACAGTTCATGATATTCTTTAAGCCGACCACCTTCCAGGCCCTGATAGACCAGATGGACCAGATGAGCCACAGGCCGTCCTCTGCAAAAACGGAGCTCTGAAATGAAAAGCGGAAAGGGAAAGCAACCTTCGTCGCCAACGCTCAACAATAACCGAGTGGCCCGAAGTCGGTTGGTCACCAAGACAATAAACAAAGATCCCTTGGAGAAAAGTTGAAACGCCCTTACTCGTTCCCTCGGGATAAGACGAAGAGGTTATTCGAGCTAACGCTTCACAACAGGCTCATCACTCTGCCGGAGCCAAGACGCCCAACGCAACCAGGCGACGTTAACAATCCTAATTACTGCCCTTACCACCGAATATTGGGTCATCCAATCGAAGATTGTTACATCTTCAAAAGTTGGATCGAAGATCAATACTAACAGGGCAAGTTCGCGTTATCTGAGAATTGGAAGGTGAGCCTGCCCCAGCCACATGCTCCTAAAAAGATGGACATGCCAGGGGCATCGTGCTCTTTTATAGAAGAAGATCCATGGGAAGTTGTCCTTTCGGCAAAAACGAAAAGAATGCTGAAAGATTTCCAAGCGTGTCCGACAGTTAGATGGAAGAACCCGCTGGAGCCCGAGATTATTGAAGGGATGCTGAAGCCGTGCCCAACGCTGAAAATTGGTGACGGTGGAAAAATCATTCAGGCCAAGCCTCCAAAGTCTTTAAAGAAAAAGAACAAGGCCAAGAAGCCCGTCCGACTCGAAAACAGCCGTACAGGTCTGCAGAAATAAATCGATGCACTAGAAGAATATAACCATAAGGCTCGGACCCCAATCACGTTGGATGAATTCTTTAAGCATGTTCTTGAGAATGAAGCCGATGACGCTGATGAAGGAGACAATTCTTCAGAAGAGCCCGAGGATTATATGGCAATCTGCCACATGATCTCTTACTCATCAATAAAGGGCAAAGAAACTCCCGATGCAGAGTAACTGGGGGAAGATCCAGAACCGGAACCAAAATCCCTGGAGCCATTGGACGAATTGATTGACAGACTACCGAGCGAAGCTCTTCAGAAAAGCAAAGCTGACCGAGAGCGTGAAACGACCATATATGAAAGAGCCAAACGTTGGCGTCGCGTTGAAGAAGCTCCGATATTGAGAAGTTATAGAGTACCCCAACCGGATAGAACTACTTCTGCCGCCAGCAAAAGCGGGTTTAAGACAAGAAAACAGTTCACTAAAGCCCTGTCGATGGGAATGAGGTTGCCACCTTTCAAAGAAGACACTTCGGAAAATACGTTTCCCGAAGAACTAGATGCACATTCAAACTACTGCTTATACCATCGGAGGATCACCCACTCTACCGAGGAGTGCATGGCCTTTACAAATTGGTGGCAGGGATACATTGCTCATCGACAGCATTTCAAGCGGATGAAGCGCAAAATTCGTCGAGAGCAGAGAAGCACAACAGATGAGCGCAGAAGAACTGCCGGCGATTGTCACATGGTTAATTCCAGGGGATCGCAAGTTCTCACCTTCGGGACCGATTCTGATAAAGAAATAGCCCTCGGCCCTCTCTTCAAGGAATCCATCTCTGAAGCAGAAGAGACGAAGACCTGCGAGAACATTCAGCTATGCAATCGCACGTTACCCAAAAAGAAATTTGGACCCACAAACACGGGATCGAACAAAAAAGATAAGGGGAAAGAAAAAGTCCCTGAAGATATCGCCCTTAATGACCGAGTCGTCGAAGAGCTGGCAGCCAAGGACCCGCCCAAGAAAAGCAAGGTAGATTACAACGTTCTGGCACACCTGAGAAAGATACCCTCGCAGCTAAGCATTCTCGATGCCCTTCTGCTATCTATAGAGGCAAGAGATTCGTTGATCAAGGCGTTACAGGACCCTGGGCAGTTTCAAGCCTTCCTTGCCGAAGAAATGATGAAGGACGAGCTGGAAGAAGTGTGTAACAACCAGAATTTTCCTATAAAAAATTTTTCAAATATTTTTTCAAAATCCATAAAGGGGTATTTTAGCCTGAGCACAAGATATAAGTAATTATTTTGCTTTTTAATTTCAAGTTAAAAGAATTTAACAACTCCATTTTTAGTGTACAAAAATTTGCTTTAAAATTAATGTATACTTGGAGTATTTACATTTTCTGTGACTATTTTAAGTAATTAAATAGCTCCATAATTACAAGAAGGAGCTTGTAGCTCATAGGTAATACCTTGCACTGCTGAACTAAGCCACCAGAGTTCAAATCACATGCCCCACATTATTTTTAATATTATTTTGTTTTAAAATTTTTAGAAGTCCAACAGTCAACACATGATAAATTCCAAAATTTCCACTGCACATGAAAAACTAAATATACCAGTATGTTCACCTAAAGACCCCCACCTTCCGACCCCTCGACTCGGCCCGACTCGGCCGGCGGACCGGCACCGCAGGCCTGACTCGGCCGCACGGCCGAGTCCCCTTCATGAAAGATGTGGCTTTTTAACTTCTTGACCCCCGTGAATACTTTAAATGTGCGGACCACTTCTAGAGACCTCTTAATACCCCATTTACTCTATTTTTAGTGAACTTTTATTTTTACATTTTTTTATTTAAAACCCTTCATCTACCCTAACCCTAGCATAACCCTATAAATACCAACCCTACACACTACCCCCTCACCCCAAAACTCTGAGCCAACTCTCAAGAAATCACTAGAAACCCTTGTGTGAAATCGAAGTGAGCGAAAGGCGAAGCTCCGGCGGAAATTCCGACGACGACTCTAGGAGCTCCCGGCGAAGAAACGACGCACCGGCGACTCCTCCCGATCCTTCTCCCTCTCCTGGTTGTCCTAAATCCGTAAGTCCCCATTCTATCTTCTCTATTCTATTCTAGAAATACGGAATTACAAAACCCGACGGAATCGGAACAAATCCAATTTCCGATTCGGTTTCTTTATAAAACTTCACTTTTCTTTAATAAAATTATGCTTGAACCTTTTCATGTTGACTATTGAACACTAATCAACCATATTGATCAAGTTTCATAATCAAAAGTAATTGCTATTTCATTTTACCGTATTTTCATTTAAATACCACATAGTTTCAATTCTACATATAACATCACAAAACTTGCTATACCTTTAAGTAGATCACGAGGTAATGACCTACCTCCTCACACACTAATATACAACATAGCACAATACCCTTGGGAACATAGAATACGGGAAAATGACACAATTTCATTTTAATACTATTTACTTAACAAAACCGTTTTCTAAATGATTTATTATTTTTACAAATCTTTGCAAAGCGTCGCTACAACCCATTTGGAGAACCCGTTCGGGATGGTGCAGATTATCGCACATCCTCGGGCTTAGTAGTGCAAGATTCAAACCTCCGCAAAGAGCATTCGGTCTCGAAAGATTTAAAATACGACATCTTAAGAAAATAAGATTTTTAGAATATAAAATATATATTAAGATTATTTTTGTATAAATATATGTATATTTATCATTAAAATACATATTTTGTTATGATATAAATATTCTACCTTTTTTTAAAAATCACAAGAATCAATTTACCTTAAAATACTATGAATTCCATACAAAACCAATATTACAAATAAATACCATTTATCATGAAAATAGGATATTCTCATTAGAAATATCACAAATATAAAATCTACATTTATTACAACTCTAAAGCCGATAATAAATACTTAGGGTGTATTTTGAAAACTTTACAAAGTATTTTTACATAAAACCCCTCAAGTTCTATAAATTACCCTAAGGACCCTAGTAAACATAGGTTTAAGCGGGACCAGTATCTTGAGCCTCAAGGAGCCAGAGATATGGGTGCTTGCCTATCTAAGGTAGACAACTTAACAACGGTGTTATCAATACGGTAATCGTCTTTGAAAAAGACACAAATTATGCCACCAATGTGCAGCGGTTACCGATAATATCAAAACAATCAGGACTTCAATTTACTTTTCTAATTGTCTGACTCAGTTTGAGTCTTATTATAATCTGACTTGAATATGATTCAAGTACAATCTACAATCTACAATCTACAATATTCTTATTCAACATGAATCCCTATATTCAATCTATTCAATACATTCAATCTACATTGACCGAACCGAACCATGGATATACATTCCATTTACATGATTATACAGTTACATCCATGATTCTACAGTTACATACATGATTCTCCAATTACATCCGTTCACTGATATCATGGTTTTGGTCAGTCGTCCAAACATACAATCTATACAGTTTACAATACAATACAACAATACAATCAAGATAACACGGGGTTTAAGGAGTAGACTGGTACGGAATATGTTAAAGGTGGCACGAGTTGGTCACTTAAGACGTAATTACATCCATGTCGTTGTTCCGTGGTATTATCGACACAGCCTTGTACTACGGGTTACCAAAGTCTCCGGTGTAAGTGGGACTCCTCTCGTATACACTGGCATCTTCTATACCAAGCCACAAACAACAGCGTTAACACAACACTATAACAATATAATACAACATTAAAAGTTACCTTCTTATTCTGTCTATCCTACTTCTCCCTTATCTTTGGGACTTACCGAGCGATTTGTTCGCTGACGACATTCTCTTTCTTTCTTCTTTGAATGTCGTCAGGTGATCTGAACATTCCTGAGATCGAGCCCTCTGCTGAAGACTTGGACCAGTTCAGTGAAGACCCCGAGCTCTAGTTCATTGTACACTTTCCATTCAGTACTTTTTCATTTCTGTTATGCCATTGTTTAGGCATTGCTTTTTTTATCAGTTGTATTTACTTTCCATGCATTGTACAAAAAGAATGTGAATAAATAAAGTTGTTGTTTTTAATTATATCTTGTCTCTTGTGCTTTACTTTTATATTGCTTAGATACGCTTACCGTATTTACTTCACAGTAAATACATAGCGGCCTCATCGTGTCCTCTGCCCATATACTGGGAAGCGGGGCGCGACAAAGTGTACACAGCCGACATCACCTTCAGCGACGAGGACCTGCTCCTCGGGACGTTCGAGCATAACCGTCCCCACTATGTCTCCGAGTATTTCCATGATATCAAGATAGGGAAGATCCTAATTGACAAAGGGTCCTCTGTCAACCTCCTAAACGTAAGGGTGCTAAAAGAAATCTGCATGAGCGTTCAACACCTCGCTCGGGATAAAATCACTATCTCCGGGTTCGACTCCCAGTCATCACGGATGCTCGGGTCTGTAATACTGAGCTTTGGGCTGCTCGTCACTGATATCAAGTTCCACGTCATTGACGCCAAGACTTGCTACAAGCTTTGCTCGGCAGGTCTTCGTTACACGAGTACAACATCATCCTTTCTACACAATATCAGTGTATGAAGTATTTCAAAGATGGTCTTGAATACACCGTGACAGGGGAACTGAACCCATTTTCCGTAAATGAAGTCCGAAAGTATGAGTGTGCAAAGTATTTCTTGCCAGACTTTGAAGACACGGAAAGACGCCATAAGCCGGAGAATAAGTAGAAGGCTATCACCACTATTCCGGTCTTTGGGAGCGATACTGAGGAGGAGGAAGAGATAGTCTATTCGGGGCCGCTCTAATACAACAAGCCTGGACCGCCTACCCCTATGTTGGTCTTCGGCAGTGACTCTGAAGATGAGGTCAATGCAGTATTTTCTGTTCGGCCATCAATACAAGCCCTCACTGGCGATGAACGGAGTTTGCAAATCGCTATGGTTCCGCAAAAACATTACAAAGACCTCGACGTACTTGGTACCTATAGTGTAAAAGAACTGCAGACGTTCTACGTCCCTCCCAGGCGAAGTGATGAAAAAGGTGATCCACTTTTATCGATCCACGGAAACAAAAGTGGAGAAAGGAATCCGGCATGGTGCCGATTCTACACTTGACAGGCTCTAGCCCATCCGTCTGCCCAAATACTACACAGAAGGTTTAAAAAGGTTGTTGAGGCACCAAGACGTACCCTTCAAACAGACTGCTCGACAAGCTTAGTTCTACAACAGAATCTGGAACGTCCTTGGAACTCAGCGAAAATTGCTCAACGGGAGAATGGAAACGATCGGGCTTGGATATGTTCAATCCAAGAAACGGGAACGATTCCATGGCTACTACGTTATACATGGCTTTAATGAAGAAGGAGATGCTCTGTTAGAATACGCTAACCCTGAACCAAAATGAGGTCCCGCCATGAAAGTGCCAAGTCCGTCGTTCGAAGAACAGATGGACAAGCTAATAAAGGAAGCGGGTCAAAAGGTCCGGGATGACCATAACCGCGAAATGACCATTTACGAGAAAGCCAGGACGCAGCGCCTCTTTCAGCAGGCTACGGAGAATGACGATGCTCTTCATCGCTATCCTGTCATACAAAAGACCCAACGCATAGGTAGAAACAAGCTAAAGAATGGAAAAAACGTTCGACAGCGGCAAAGCGGGTCCAAGAAGCCACGCGATCGAGAATTGAGCAGCCGGGATCCGTCTCTTATAAAGAAGATGGGTCGAGCATATTCTTTTCCCCAAGACAAGACAAGGAAGATATTCGATGTTGTCATGAAACATCAAATGATTACGCTCCCGAAGTCCAAACACCCCGAACAAGCAGACCAGGTCTCTCACCCGGATTATTGCTCCTATCACCGAGCGATAGGACATCCTCTCGAAAATTGCTTCACATTCAAAGACTGGGTAGAAAACCAGTATCAGTAAGGCAAGTTCGTTTTATCCAGCAGTTGGAGGGTAACCCCGCCACAGAAGCATGAACCGAAAGCCACATATGCAGCGAGAGTAGAGCCGGATCAACATCGGTCTTAGAAGCGATCTCGTACCTGTCACGCGATAACGCTGTCAGGAGAAGGAGTACGCGAGGATATGGATGATCTCCCCTGGTGCTTCAAAAATGTTGACGACGAGGTGATCTCAGAGTTTCTACCGGCGCCAAAAGAGATGGAAGATGGGATACATACTATTGCAAATAACCTCAGAAAAATCGACTTGGGAACGACAAACGACCCACGGCCGACGTTCGTCAGTGAGCTGTTGTCTGAAGAAAAGGTGGCTACGCTTAAGAACGTGCTCATGCAGTATAAATATTGCTTCACATGGAACTACTCCGAGATGCCGGGACTAAACCCAGAAATCGCTGTGCACAAATTGGCGATATCTCTGGATGTCAAGCCGATCAAACAAGCGCCGAGAAGAATGCTGCTTGAACTTGAAATGAGCATCAATGCCGAGGTCAAGAAGCTAATCGACTTTGGCTTCATCCAAGAGGTTCAGTACCCTGACTGGATTGCCAACATCGTCCCAGTGATGAAGAAAAATGGGACAGTGCACATCTGCGTGGACTTTTGGGACCTCAACAAAGCTTTCCCAAAGGATGATTTTCCTGTACCGGTTACCGAGCTGATGATAGACAACATGTCCACTCACGAAGTCTTCTTCTTCATGGACGGCTCATCAAGCTACAATCAAATAAAGATGCATCCCGAAGACCAGAAGCATACCGCATTCCGGACTCCGCTGGGCATATTCTGCTACAAAGTGATGCCTTTCAGTCTGAAGAACGCTGGCGCCACTTATCAGAGAGCCATGACGAAGATTTTTGATGACTTCATACATGAAATCGTCGAATGCTATATCGATGACCTCGTGGTGAAAAGCAAGTCATACGGGGAGCATTGGGAGCATCTGAAGATCATGTTTCAGCGCCTTCGGAAATACAATCTGAAGACAAACCCTCTCAAATGCGCGTTCGGAGTCTCCTCAGGAAAATTCCTAGGATTTATCGTACGACACCGGGGCATCGAGATAGACCCGTTAAAGATCAAGGCGATTATGGAAATGCCTCCGCCAAGAACTCTCAAGCAACTGCGGTCTCTCCAAGGAAAGCTTGCATATATCCGACGGTTCATAGCTAACCTCTCCGGCAAATGCCGCCCCTACAGTCATTTAATGAAGAAGGGGACCCCGTTCGTCTGGGATCGCAAATGCCAAAGCGTGCTGGATGAAATCAAGCAATACCTGCAGAATCCGCCAGTACTGACCGCTCCGGTCAAGGGAAAGCCTCTCATCCTGTACACAACAGCCCTTGAAGGTTCTTTAGACGCGTTATGGGCACAGGAGAACGACCAAGGGAAGGAGAGAGCCCTCCACTATTTGCATCGAGTTCTCCTGGGGGCAGAAAACAACTACTCCCCCATTGAAAAACACTGCTTGGCGTTAATTTTCGCGATAACGAAGCTCCGGCGTTATGCTTTGGCACATGAGGTCCACCTAATATAAAAAGTGGATCCTCTCAAATATTTGATATCAAGAGCCATACTAACAGGACGGCTTGCTAAATAGGCCCTCCTCTTGATGGAGTTCTCGATAACATACCGACCTCTCAAGGCAGTGAAGGGCCAGGCCATTGCCAACTTCCTCGCTGAGCATACGATACCTGCCGATTCACCTCTAAATTGTGAATTGCCAGACGAGCACGCGTTTGACACGATCGACAGGGAGAAAGGAGAGAGTGACACACGATGGGAACTTTACTTCGATGGGGCATCTTCCATGAAGAAGCGACAACACAACACCCCTATAATCAAATTTGGGGTAGGCCTTGTCTTCGTGACTCCACAAGGAGGGATAACGCGCTTTGCCTTTTCCTTAACAGGGACGAGGACAAACAATGAAGCCGAATATGAAGCTTTGATAACGGGTCTAGAGATCGCCGTCGACATGGGAATCGAAAACCACCTCATATATGGAGACTCCCAGCTGGTCGTTAGTCAAGTAAACGACGACTATCAAACGTGCAAACCGGAGTTGGTAAAGTACGGTGAGAGAGTGCAACAACTGCTGACCAAAATCCCCTCATACATGCTGGAGAGCATACCGCGCACAGAAAAATAGCAAAGCTGATGCACTAACCAAGCTCGCTAAAGAATTGGCTGATGAAAATCTCGATGACGTAAGGATCGTTGTGCAAAGCCGTCGGGTTCTCGCACCGGCAGAAATATCTCCGGAGTCGTCTGCAGAAAAGGAAGCGACCAAGCAAACGTCCCTACAAATAAAAGACCAGGAAAAAGCTATGGATTGGAGAGAAGTCTTTATAGACTACTTCAAATCCCGTCGTACAGCTGAAGATGCGTCCTCAAGACATCAGCTCATGAAAAGAGCTCTGTCTTTCGCCTTCGTCAATGATACTCTGTATAAGAGATCGTTCGACTCTCTGTGGCTAAGATTTCTAGGACCAGAAGAAGCGAGGAGGGTCGTCCAAGAAACTCATTACGGACTCTGCGGTTCTCATCAAGTCGGGCCAAAGATGAAGCTGAAGATCAAAAGAATGGGCTACTATTGGCCCACGATGATTCAGGACTGCATTGAATACCCGAAGCAATGCCATTCATGTCAGATTCATGGAGACTTCATCCACCAGCATCCAAACCCGCTACACCCAACGGTGGCGAGCTGGCCGTTCAAAATGTGGGGAACCGACATAATTGGGCCTATTGAACCAGCATCATCCAGAGGACATCAGTTCATATTGGCGACAAGCAATTACTTCTCTAAGTGGGCAGAAGAAGTACCGCTAAGAGAAGTGAAGACAGAGAATATCCCCCATTTCTTCAAGACACACGTCATCTATCGGTTCGGCACTCCGCGACGGATTATCTCCGATAACGGGCCAGCCTACAGAAGTCACAAAATCAGCCGCTTCGCACAATAGCATAGCATAGACTGGAGATACTCTTCGGTCTATAATCCTCGAGCTAACGGTCTGGCTGAGGCTTTCAATAAGACCTTGACGAAGATCATAAAGAAGACAGTGTCCAAAAAAAAAAGGACTGGCACGAGAGATTGCATGAAGCACTCTGGGCTTACCGAACCACATTCAAAACGACCACGAATACAATGCCGTATGCATTGGTATTCGGCACAGAAGCAGTACTCCCTTTGGAGATAGAGCTACACTCTTTACGAGTGGCGGTTCATTACGAGCTAACAGACGAAGAGAATGCTCACCTTCGGCTCGAGGAGCTCGACACCCTCGATGAAACTCGTCTTATGGCACAGCAAAACCTAGAAGCTTACAAAGCAAGGATGATGCGCTTGTACGAAAGATTGACTAGGCCGAGAACATTTCGCCAAGGCGAACTCGTGCTAGTGGTCAGGAGACCTATGATCCCCAATCGTGCCAAACAGGGGAAATTCGAGCCAAACTATGAGGGCCCGTATATCATAGGCAAGGTCTACCAAGGTGGGGCTTACTTGCTCATGAATTTGCATGGAGAAAGGCCCTTTAGGCCAATAAACGGTCGTTTCTTGAAAAAATACTATGCCTGACCGAAATGTCTGTAAACTACTATAAACTGCAGCATCCTAGGTGTAACAACCCTAAATTTTCTATACAAGTTTTTCCAAAAAAATTTCAAAAATCCATAAAGGGGTATTTATTACCTGAGCACAAGATAAGCAATTAATTAGCTATTTAATTACAAGAAGGAGCTTGTATCTCATTGGTAATACCTTGCACTGCTGAACCAAGCCACCAGAGTTCAAATCCTATACCCCCACATTATTTTTAATATTATTTTGTTTTGAATTTTTTTAGAAGTCCAACAGTCAACACGTGATAACTCCCAAAATTTCCACTACACATGAAAAACTAAATATACCAGAGGCTATATCAGGCGACCCTCCACCTACCCATCCCCCGACTCGGCCGGACGGCCGAGTCCCCAACAGGAAAAATGTAACTCTTCCCCTCCCGTACCTCCCTGCACACTCCATTTATTTGGATCAGTTCCAGAGACTGTTGAATTCCCCATTTACTCCATTTTTAATGAATTTTTAATGTATTTTTACTTTTTTTTAATTTAAACCCTCTATCTATCCTAACCCTAGCCTAACCCTATAAATACCAACCCTACACACTATCCCCTCACCCCAAACTTTGAGCCAACTCTCAAGAATTTTCAAGAAACCTTGTGTACTTTGAAAACGAGTAAGAAGCGAAGCTACGACGAATTTTCCAGCGAACTTCCGACGACCATCCTAGGAGCTCCTGGCGACGAAACGACGCACCAGCGACTCCTCCCGATCCATCTCCCTCTCCTTGTCCTAAACCCGTAAGTCCAATTTCTATATTCCTTTTTCTTTCTAAAAATACGGAATTACAAAACCCGACGGAATCAGAACAAATCCGATTTCCGATTTAGTTTCTTTATAAATCCTCACTTTTCTTTAATACAATTATGCTTAAACCATTTCATGCTGACTATTAATCACTAATCAACCATATTGATCAAGTTTCATATCATAAAGTAATTGCTATTTCATTTTACCGTATTTTTCATTTAAATACCACATAGTTTCAATTCTACATTTAACATCACAAAACTTTGCTATACCTTTAAGTAGATCACGAAGTAATGACCTACCTCCTCACACACTCATATGCAACATAGCACAATACCCTCGGGAACAAAGAATACAGGAAATCGACATCTTTACAAATAAATACCATAATTAATAAAACCGTTTTTCCTTAATGATTAGTATTTATACAAATCTTTGCAAAGCGCCGCTACAACCCATTTGGGGAACCCGTTCGAGATGGTGCGGATTATCGCACATCCTCGGGCTTAGTAGTGCGAGATGCAGACCTCCGCAAAGAGCATTCGGTCTCGAAAGATTTAAAATACGACATCTTAAGAAAACAAGATTTCTAGAATATTATATATATACTAAAATTATTTTCATATAAATATATGTATATGTAACATAAAAATATCTATTTTGAATTATTATAAATATTCCACCTTTTTCTAAAAATGTCACAAGAATCATTTTTTACACTAAAATACCATGAATTCCATACAAACCAATATTACAAACAAATACCTTTGTTTATGAAAATAGGATATTTTCACTAGAAATATCACAATATAAAATCTACATTCATTACAACTCTAAAGACGATTAATAAATACTTGGGTGTATTTTGAAAAGTATATAAAAGCATTTTTATATAAAAACCCCTCAAGTTCTATAAATTACCCTAAGGACCCTAGTAAACATAGATTTAAGAGGGACCAATCTCTTGAGCCTCTGGGAGCCGGAGAAGTGGGTGCTTGCCTATTTAAGGTAGATAACTTAATAATGGTGTTATCAATACGGTAATCGTCTTTAAAAAAGACACAAATCCTGCCGCCCATGTGCAGCGGTTACCGATAACATCAAAACAATCAGGACTTCAATTTAATTTTCTAATTGTCTGACTCGGTTTGAGTCTCAGTATAATCTGACTTGAATATGATTCAAGTAAAATCTACAATCTACAATCTACAATTTACAATATTACAATTCAACATGAATCCATGAATCCATTATTCCATATATTAAATCTATCAACTTGACTGAACCGAAACATGGATATACATTCCATTTACATGATTATACAGTTACATCCATGATTCTACAGTTACATACATGATTCTACGGTTACATCCATTTACTGATATCATGGTTTCGGTCAGTCATCCAATTATACAATCAATACAATTTATAATGCAATACAATACAAACAAGACATCTCGGGGTTTAAGGGGTAGATTGGTACGGAAGGTGTTAGAAGTGGCGCGAGACAGTAAGACTTAATACACCTAACATGAATCCAATTGCCGTTGTTCCGGGTTGTATAACGGAGCCTTGTACTTACATTTACCTCTAGTCTCTGGCATATAGAGACTCCTCTCGTATACACTGGCATTCTTCTGTACCAAGCTACAAACAACAGCATTAACACAATATTATAACAATATAATACAACTTTAAAAGTTACCTTCTCTTTCTGTCTATTCTATTTCTCATTTATCCTTGGGACTTAGCGAGCGATCCGTTCGCTCACGACATTCTCTTTTTTTCTTCTTTGAATGTCGTCAGGTGATCTGGACACGTCAGAGATCGAGCCCATAAGGAGTGAAGACTAGGACCAATTTAGTGAAGACCCCGAGCTCTAGTTCATTGTACACTTTCTATTTCAGCACTTTTCATTTCTGCCATTGTTTAGGCATTGCTTTATTTCAGTTGTATTTACTTTCCATGTATTGTACAAAAAGAATGTGAATAAATAAAGTTGTTGTTTTATTATATCTTGTTTCTTGTGATTTTACTTTTATATTGCTTAGATACGCTTAGCGTATTTACTTCACAGTAAATACGTAGCAGCCTCGTCACGTCTTCTGCCCGTATACTGGGAAGCGGGGCGTGACACTAAGGCTGACAAAAAAAAAACGGTACGTCCATAAGCAAAATGGGCATGGATGAAAACCCGAAAGGGCTCCGTGAGTAAAAACAGCAGGGCTACCGGTGAGTTTGTGAAAACCCGAAAGGGAGCAATCTCGTTAAAAGACACTTGCAAGGTCCTCTCGACCTTCTAAGGAGAAAACTACCCGCGTGAGATCCTTACGACTCACAAAGGAGCGATACACTTAGGAATCCTCACGATTCCTAAGAAGAAATTACACTTACAAGATCCTCACGACTCGTAAGGAAAACCCTCTTATGAGACCCTCACGGCTCATAAGATTCAAAAGGCTTAAGCTATAGGGATCTGAACCTATTCTTAAGCCATCACCTTTCCTAGACTGCCCTACAAGCGGTTCAATGCTGACCCTTGTATACAATCCACGGGCACGAATAAACATTTCCCCAACAGAGTCCCACCAGCAACAAGGGATATCCTCACATGGTGAACGACCCTTGTAAGTCCTCTCGACTTATAAGGAGAAAACACTCTTGTAAGATACTTACGACTTATAAGAGAACACACACTTAGGAGTCCCCACGACCCCTAAGGAGAAAATGCACCTAAGAGATCCTCACGACTCGTAGGGAGAAATACCTTTATGAGACCCTTACGGCTCATGAAGTCAAAAACCTTAGTCGACAGGATCTTAACCCTGTTTGCTAAGCCACATTTGTTCGAACCGACAAAGGCAGATGATGATTCGCTCCTGACAATATCCCAGTTGTAGCGATGCTGATGCCTAAATCGGTATCAAATTCCAAATCCTTTCATGACAAATGATGATTCGCTCCTGGAAACATTCCAGTCGCAGCGATACTGATGCAAGATTGGTATCAGACCATGAGTTCCATACTCGAGAAAAAATGCATATGAAATAGTCGAAATGTTTGGGCAACTCGCAATAGAAATCAGCGAGTAAAATATATTCATACAAAAATAGCCGAAATGATTGGGCAACTCGCAATAAAAAACAGCGATTAAAAAGAAAAAAACAGCCGAAATGATTGGGCACCGCGAAAAGAATAGCCGAAATGATTGGGCAATCGCGACTTTCGCGATATAAAAAGCTGAAATGATAGAGCATCGCGAAAAGAAAACAAAAAATACAAATAAAACTTTTGCTCTGCAGGTAAGTCCATATTGACCCCTGTATACAATCCATGGGCATAAACGAAAGGGAACCACGTGTCCCAACAAACTCTGTCAAAGGGAAAAGTCAGATCTCGACAGCAACATCTGCATCCCAGAAGACCAACAACGGCATTCCTTCTCAACTCCAGCAGGATGCAAACGTGACGTCAACAACCGACCTCAGGGTCGCAATCAATCGGAGCCATGACAAAGTCCCTAGTTCCAAATCTCGACGGCCACGTCTACAGCCTGGAGAACAACAACGGCGTTCCTCCTCAATCCAGCAGGATTCGGACGCGACATCACCAATCGGAGCCATGGCAAAGTCCCTAGTTCCAAATCTCGACGGCCACGTCTACAGCCTAGAGAACAACAACGGCGTTCCTCCTCATTCCAGCAGGATTCGGATGCGACATCACCAATCATAGCCACGGCAAAGTCCCCAATTCCAAGACTCTACGGTTCACAGACAACCTAGCGTCATCCAATGACACCGTCTCGGAAACACGTCATCCAATGACCCCGTCTCGGAAATACGTCAGCCAATGACCCCGTCTCGGAAACACGTCAGCAAATGACCCCGTCGCGGAAAGACGTCAGCCAATGACCCCGTCGCGGAAACACGTCATCCAATGACCCCATCACGGAAACACGTCATCCAATGACCCCATCTCGGAAATACGTCAGCCAATGACCCCGTCGCGGAAACACGTCAGCAAATGACCCCGTCGCGAAAGTACGTCAGCAAATGACCTCGTCGCGGAAATACATCAGCCCCGTCTCGGAAATACAATAGCCAATGATCCCGTTGCGGAAATACGTCAGCAAATGACCCTGTCGCAGAAATACGTCAGCCAATGACCCTGCCGCGAAAACACGTCAGCCAAAGACCCCGTCGCGAAAACACGTCATCCAATGACCCCGTCGCGGAAACACGTCATCCAATGACCCCGTCGCGGAAACACGTCAGCCAATGACCCCATCGCGGAAACACGTCAGTAAATGACCCCGTCGCGGAAACACGTCAGCCAATGACCCCGTCATGGAAACACGTCATCCAATGACCCCGTCTCGGAAATACGTCAGCAAATGACCCCGTCGCAGAAATACGTCATCCAATGACCCCGTCGCGGAAACATGTCATCCAACCGTCGCGGAAACACGTCAGCCAATGACCCCGTCATGGAAACACGTCATCCAATGACCCCGTCTCGGAAATACATCAGCAAATGACCCCGTCGCGGAAATACGTCATCCAATGACCCCGTCGCGGAAACATGTCATCCAATCACCCCGTCTCGGAAATACGTTAGCAAATGACCCCGTCGCTGAAATACGTCAGCAAATGACCTCGTCGCGGAAATACGTCAACTAATGACCCCGTCGAGAAAAAACATCATCCAATGACCCCATCGCGGAAATACGTCATCCAATAACCTCGTCGTGGAAACACGTTGGCCAATGACCCCATCGCGGAAACACGTCAGCAAATGATGTCATGCCCCGCTTCCCGGTGTACGGCGAAGGGGACGCGACGAGGTCCGCTACGTATATACTTAGAAGTACATACGCTAAGCGTATCTAAGTAATATGAAAGTAAATCATAAGAGACAAGAGATATAGAAATTAACAGCAACTTTATTAATAACATTCTTTTGTACAATGCTTGAAAAGTAAATACAACTGGAATGAAAAGCGATGCCTAAACAATGGCATAACAGAAAATGAAAATACTGAATAGAACAAGGTACAATGTCTAGATCTCGGGGTCTTCGTGAAACTGATCCAAGTCTTCACCGGTGGGCTCGATCTCTGCTGGGTCCAAAACACCTGACGACATTCAAAGAAGAAAAAAATAGAATGTCGCCAGCGTACAGGTCGCTCGGTAAGTCCTAAAGATAAGGAAGAAATAGACAAAGAGTAGGAGAAAGAGAGTATCTTTTAATGTTGTATTGTATTGTTGTAATGTTGTATTAATGCTGTTGTTTGTAGCTTGGTACAGAAGAATGCCAGTGTATACGAGAGTGGTCTCTATATGCTAGAGACCATGGCAAACAGAATATAAAGTACAAGGCTCCGTTAGAAGGCCCGGAACAACGGCAATTGGATTCATGTTAGGTATCTTAAGTCTGACCGTCTCGTGCCACTTTTAACATCTTCCGTACCAATCTACCCCTTAAACCCCGTAGTGTTTTGATTGTATTGTTGTTTTGCATTGTATAAGTTGGATGACTGACCAAAACCATGATATCAGTAACAGAGTGTAACTGCATAAACAGGTAAAAGGTATAACGGGATAATGGATGTATATCCATGGTTTGATTCAGTCAAGTTGTATAGATTGTTAACTGGATTCTGAGATTCATGTGTTCATATTGAGTTGGAATATTAAAGAATATAGATTGACTTGAATCATATTCAAGTCAGAAATAATCAGACTCAAACCCGAGTCAGACCAAAAGAAATGTAAGTCGAAGTTCTATAATTGTTAGGGTCCTTATTGTAATTTATAAAACTTGAGGGGGTTTTATGTAAAAATACTTTTGTATAGTCTTCAAGACACACCCCAAGTAATTATTATTCGTCTTTATAGTTATAAAGAGTGTGATTTTATTTTGTCTTATTTCTAGTGAAAATATCCTAATTATATAAATAAAGGTATTAATTTGTAATATTGATTTATTTGAAATTCATGGTATTTTAATGTAACTTTTAATCTTGTAATTTTTAGGAAAAGGTGAAAACTTTATCTTATAATAAAATAGGTGTTTAAATGATAAATATACGTATGTTTATACAAGAATAATTTTTAATAAATATTTTATTTTCCAAAAATCTCATTTTTCTTAAATGCCGTATTTTAAACCTTTCGAGACCGAATGCTCCTTGCGGAGGTCTGAATCTCGCACTACTAAGCCCGAGGGTGCACGATAAACCGTACTATCCCTAACGAGTTCCTCAAAGGTGGGTTGTAGTGGCGCTTTGCAAAGATTTAATAAATACTAATCATTTAGAAATCGGTTTTATAAAGATAAGGTATTTATTTGTAAAAGGGTGTAAATTTCCATATTTTAGATTCTAGGGTTTCCTAAGCCAACTAGCCTATTTCTAAAATGGTCTAAACGACAAGTCATTAGAAGCCTCAAATCGCCTCTTCACCGCCAATTGTGTCCAGGTAAGTACAAATGAGAAAAGGAGGGATCCGCTCACGAATCGTGAGACGGGCCTTTTAAAGTTACCTTTTCTCATTGCCTAGCCTAGACACCACAAAGTCAGGTTTAGATAAACGATCGATGGCCACAACTTATCGTATTTTTCCTATTAAAGATATTGGTTTAAGAATGTATTAACCTAAAACTTTTAGTAAAGGTTTTATAAAGAAAATGGTATTTTAATGTAAAATCTTGTTTTATCGTATTCTAAGTTTTCAAGATAGCGTGTTATGATTACATATGAGTGTGTGAGGAGGTAGGTCATTATCTCGTGATCTACTTTAAGGTATAACAATATTAAAGGGTTAAATGTGATAAACTAAACATGGTGGTATTTAAGTGAAAGAATACGATATATTGCAAAAGTTATCATTTCATGTGAGAAACTTTATCCAAATTAGTTGTTATGTGATTAGTAGTCAACATGAATATGTTTAAGCATTATGGAATTGATGATAAGTGAGATTTGATAGAAAACCGAATCGGAAATCGGTTTGTTCTGATTTCCGTCGGGTTTTTAAAGTCGTATTATTATGAAGGAAAAGAAAGGTAGAAAAGGGGGACTTACGGGTTTGGACAACGCTAGAGAGTGACAGGGAGGTAGAGGGTTTGCCGGTGCGTCGAAACGTCGTTGAGAGGTCCTAGCACGATCACCGGGATTTCGCCGTCGATTTCGTCAGCGCTTCGCCTTTCGCTCGTTTTCTAATGTACCAAGTTCTCTTGGAATTTTGGGAGAGTGGACTTAGAAAAAGTGATGAGAGGGTAGAGCGTATGGGGGGTTTATATAGGGTTAGGCTAGGGTTAGGGTTTTTAATAAAAATATAAAAAATTATATAAAAATTCATTAAAACTCATTAAACCTAGGAGTAAAAGGGATTTATTGGGCAAATGATAACCGATCCAGGGATAATAAGTATGCAGGAGGGTTGACCAAGTCAAGGCCCAACTTTTCTCTGTTGGTGACTCGGTCGTCCGGCCAGGTCCGGCCGGCGGCGCCGGACCGAGTCGGCCGGTTCGCTAGCCGGCGGCGCTGAGTCGGGACGAGTCAAACCACCAGAGGCCGGGGAAACTTCTGAGCTATAATTTGGTATATTTACTTTTTCATGTCCAGTACAAATTTTGTGAGTTATGGCGGTTTGACTGTTAACTTCCAAAAGAATTTATAACAAAATAAATACAAAAATAATGTGGGATATGGGATTTGAACTCTGGTGGCTTGGTTCAGCAGTGCAAGGTATTACCAATGAGCTACAAGCTCCTTCTTGTAATTATTGTGGGAAAATAACTAGTTAAAGTGGTAACAGCAACATTAAATACCTCAAGTATTACTTTAATTTTAAAACAAATTTATGTACACTAAAAATGGAATTATTTAAAAACAAAATAATTAATTATATATATATTGTGCTCAGGTTAAAATACTCCTTTATGGATTTTTAAAAATTTTAAAAAAAAATTATATAGAAAAGTGTATAGGAAAATTAGGGTTGTTACATTTGACCCCGTCGCGGAAACACGTCATCCGATGACCCCGTCGCGGAAATACGTTAACCAAATGACCTCCTCGTCGGAGCAGTGCTTCGACTCGGAAAAAGACCAACTCATCGATCACTTACAAGTCATCTCGACTTGTAAGGGAGAAAATTTTCTTGTGAGATCCTTACGACTCTCAAGGGAAAGCACACTTAGGAGTCCTCACGATTCCTAAAGAGAAAATACACCTACGAGATCCTCACAACTCGTAGGGAGAAAAGTCTTTATAAGACCCTCACGGCTCATAAAGTTGAAAAGTCTTAGGCAGCAGACCTGGACCTGTCTCCTAAGCCATCACTATCCTACAAAGAGTTCAAGATGAACTGTTATCTATCGTCCACAAGTTACATTTGCTAAAATCACATGCCAACAACACGGCAGAGAAAAGAAAGCGATAGTCGGAGATAAAAAAAAATGTGTCCTTTATTCACGAATTCAATTGAATACGAGATACATCATATAAAATAAAAATGAAATGAATACATGTTATTCATAAATTACAATCGATACAAAGAAGACTATTGAGAAGGAGGCAATTTTAGCAAATCAGTAAGCCGTTTGCGCACTCCTCTCAGCTCCTTTTCATGAGCAACCGCCGCGGCCAGCTCAGTTTCGACTCGGGCCCATTGCTGCAAACAGGATGAAACCTTTTCATCGATTTCCCGCTGAGCTTCCTCACGACTTTGCACATTCCGCTCAATGAGATCGAGCTTTCTCCTCAGCGTTAGCCCGTTAGAAATACATCGTAGGAGGCCCTCAAAGATAGCTTTCAGCTGTGCAGCATTCGCATCAACCTAGGCGCGTAACCGTGCGGATTCGTCTGAAGCCTCCTCATGTTCCTTCCGCCTTAAGGTCGCCTCTTGTTCGAAATGGTGGAGGAAGATAATGCTTTGCTCAACCCACGCAGCCCGCTGGGAGTTCAAAGCCAATACTTCCGGAGCAGGATGCCTGAGCTCAATCTCATGCAGGCAGGTCTCGATCTTTCTGCAGTAATTAACCCAAGACTCGACGACGCCTTCGTTATGGAAGTTCACGAGTGTCGCCAGCATAGGATTAACCTCAGCAGCAAAATCTGCAGCAAATATGAGGGCTTCGGCGTCAAGATCCTCAATGAATTCACTTAACATGCGCAGGCTAGTTGCAGCGCCTCTAGAGGATGGATGTCTGGAAAAGGGCCCTGCAGGCATTAAGATTCGAGACTCGAAGGGAGCTGGAGTCGGTGTGATCGCTGCAAAACGAATCATAATCAGATGTCGGATCAAGAGATAAAGAAAAAGGCACGAGTAATAGGGTCTACTATACCGGCTGCGACAGGTGGTAAAGCTGGGAGTGCCGGAGGCGCGACTGTGCTCTCGTCCCATCCTCCAATCTGTAATGCTGCAATCAATACAAAGAAGAATTAGCAACGACATGTTTGCCCTTAAAAGAAAGAAAAGGATGTGGGTTAAAGCTATACTTACCGACATCGGCGGGCAGTCTGACTTCCGACTGGAAGGAGAAATGTGGGTTCAGCACCTGATAAAGATGGTCAAAAAGGACTCCTGCACGGTTGTAACAATACGATGTCAGTACAAAGAGTATATTACCTACAATGAAACGGATAAGTCGCAAACACATACCTTCCAATACTTCATACGACATGAGAGAAGGCAACGGATCAACAGCCGTCACGGCGGCGACCCGAGGCGCTTCAGATGGCGCAATCTCCACATTTACTGCACCTACACTTAAAACGAAAAAAATGTCATCAGATGGGGATGAACGGGATCGAAAGATAAAAAGAAAATAGTGATTCTGGATCTACATGATAAGTCGCCAAACGAAACCGCGACGAGAGCATCACTATGTACAACAGCTCCTTTGCTCTCCGCCATTGGAATAGTTTATGCGCCCGTGTCCTCATCCCCCGATTCGACAAGGGCCGTTGTGACACTCGTGATACCCGCTGATGGCAAGGAACCACAAGGAGAAAGAGCGGTGATTTGGACAGTCCCGGACTCCCGAGAGAGAGTAGCCGCTTCGGACTCTGTGGTCGCCGTCATCTCACCTGCCACCTCATTGTCAGGACTTGGCCCTGCAAGATATGGTATATAAGAGTTTGAAGATCAAATTACAAGAAAAGACTCAGCGTTATGTTACCTTGGGACGGCTTCGCGGCTTCTTCTCGAGCCGCACGCACCATTTGTCTATGGACGGTAGACAGGGCAGCTGGAGCGTCTTCAGAAGAAATAGTGACGGATGGAATGGTGCTTGAACCTGCACCCACGGCCAAGCTAACATCACGTTCCCTCGCCGCACGCTTTCTGCGCTTCTTGTCAGCCTTGGCAGTGAGAAAAGACCTCCTCAAGACCTTCGTCAAAGTGACATCATCGTCCGAGCCAGGAGCTACCTCTGGAGCCGTTACGACGTCCGTCATTGGCTGCTTGAGCGAAGCCTCTTTTAGCAATACTGGGGAGCTGGGACTTCAGCAGCTGGCCCTGGAAGCGTCGCCGCGCCACCATGCGGGATCGACACTGCACTCGGGATAACCTGAGTCGAGGTAGTCCCTACCATAAGGTGAAAAAGAAGGATCAGACTACCCATGAAGAAAAAGGGAACGAAGGCACAATGAGCCGAAATATACAGAGGCCCAAGGAAGCGCGAAGCCTCTCTTCCTCTTCAAAAGTCTTGAAGGAAGCTGCGAGAGCCTCTTCGGCGGAGATACCTGTTGAAGAAGAAAGCGTCAGTCAAAGCATAATAATTAAAATAGCCGTGAAAAGATATGACCGAAATATACCTGATTGTGCGATGGTGATTAATGCTGCTTCATCGCGAGCTAGCTGCTTTGAAACTGCTATAGCAGCCTCCAGATCGGTGTCATCCGGCGCCATAAATAATCCCTCGTTGGTCCCGTACTCACTTAGGCTCTCGCCGTAAGGAGCATGAGGCTTCTGGCCGAATACAACGTCCGTAGAAAGTATCGGCTTCTTTTTCTTCTGCGAGCGAGTGCTGGTAGCCGATAACACGAGCTTGCGCTTAGCAGGCAATTTTAGGCGGCGAGTCCCAATCTCCGCACCCACGCCAGACTCGAGAGACGCCACAGCTACCGCTTCTACAGGCACGCAGGGTAGGGGCAGCTAAGGCATAACACGTGGTACCACAGCCGCAGCAGCTTCTCTCAAGGGAGGACGGACGATGGTCCGTTGCTTCAAGGGAACGACTGGATCACCAGCGGGGGCGGTGCCCTTGCGATCAAGAAGCAATCATTTTTCTTCCCTAATAACGGCGCCCATCGAATGTTGATAGCACGCCATATATGCATTCAAGATTCGTGGAACGCAACTCGACTCACTGATAAAGAAATTGGAGCCGGTGTTCAACCGCATAAAATGGTGTAATGCGTTGCGAATACCTTCTTCTGTGGCAACTGGCCCAGCTAAGAAAGCCTCGAGCGGGACGCCTTGATTATAACTTGATTGCTGGGCGAAACAGTGCGGGTTGTACCTCATGAACAACGCAGAATCATTCTGCCTAAACACGAGAAAGCCCGGCCTGATGGAGTATAAATGAAGAATCTCCCGAGCTTTCAAGGTAGAGGCCCCATCTTTAAAAGTATCGCGCAGAGGCTGCATCGTTTTTGTGGATTCTTTGCCGATGGTTAAAACCTTATCGACAAAGGTCATGCCATGTCCAACCATACGTGGACGAAGGAGCACACCCCTAGCCTCCCGTTGTGATGGATTTACAACGGACGCGTCAATTAGGCGCATAATCCGAGGGAAGTTGTAACTGTCGTAGAAACGAGGTCGTTTATGGACACCAAAAGCGCCAAGTACGTGTAGCTCGATCCATGACATAAAATAATGCAGCAAGAAAGTGATGGGCTGTACCCCTGGCTGAGTGGTATCCGCCGCTAAGCTGAGACCATGGTACAAGTGTGTCAACCCAGCAATTCCGATAGCCATTTGTATTCCCGCATCCATACGATGGGCTAGGTAAAAGACTGATGGCCTTATATAACGAGGGTGCATGGGGAACACGAACCAGTTCAGCCATAAGCCAATGAACCCCAACATGAATGTCTCTTCATCGATGTCCGGAGCAGCAAGCTCCGCGAAGGGAACAACAAGAGCAGCCGGAATAAAGAAACTTTTTAAATCCACCTCCGCCATCGGTTGGTTATCCAAACCAAAACCAAACGGGTCATCAAGATTGGCGAACAACGCAGCTTGCTTCGATAAGGCTTTCGGACAAAGAAAGCGAGCGATGAAGTCTGCATAGCTAACTCCATGCCCTCCGGACTCCAGAAATAGACTTTCGTATATATTCAACACCTTTATCAAGCTCGGGAATTGGTGTTGAATGGCGTTCTCCGGGGTAAGACCCATTACCACTGATTTGGTGGCAAAGATGTACTCGTCCGGAGGAAGCAACTCCTCGTAGTGTTCTCCCCTAACGGGTAATCCAGAGATCTCTGCAAACTCCTCTAAAGATACTGAGACTTCTCGATCTGACAGAAGGAAGGTGTGGATCGGAATATTCCATTGCTCCAGAAAAGCCTTGACCTACCATGCAGGGGGTGTGGAATATTGGAAGAGAGAAGCGTAAATCGCGGGATACAACCCGAGCTTCAGCATCTGTGATTTCTTGGCCGACAAAATGTAGCGGGCCCACTGCAAATACCCGGCTGGATGGCGAGGAGTTAGGCCTATCATGTACGGCTGTCCCCACGGGCATGACTCTCCCTGACATATATGCCGCCCCAAGGTATCCAAAGCCGCCGCCGGCTGTACGGGTATTGCAGCCATAAAAGGCTGAAGGAGACCCTCTGAAGTCCAATTGACCTCCTCCACGGCATAGTTCACCGGAGGTGCGTCAGCATAAGGGATCGTCGAAATAGGTTCTGAAGGTGCCGCGCAAGAAAATCTCCGCCGCCCCCTGATGATTTGATTGTACCATCTGCCCCATAAATGAAGATTCTTTTGCTCCGGGTCGTGATCTTTGATCAACGCAAAGACTTCCCTGTCCACAGGCGTTTCAGGGAATTCGCTTTCTGAACGGA
Source organism: Agapanthus africanus (assembly GCA_030015575.1). Classification (NCBI taxonomy): domain Eukaryota; kingdom Viridiplantae; phylum Streptophyta; class Magnoliopsida; order Asparagales; family Amaryllidaceae; genus Agapanthus; species Agapanthus africanus. Next base: position 12,808,949 of record JASDDO010000028.1, on the reverse strand, counting down.
CGAATGGGAAAGAAATGTCGAAAGAAATAGTACCTGCGCGAAAAAGAACAAAAAATTAGCCGTCAATGCTATAGTTCAAGTTTTGTCACTTAGTACTTTAAATTCGTACCACACTGCAATGCAGTGGAAAGGGACCAAAGGGGACCCACACAATCTAGATGACGGTTCATCATTAATAAAACAGTCTCATCATTTGATGAGACAGTCATTAAACGAGGAAATCCTAAAAAGACTCTCATTTAATGAGGGACTCTTCGGGTCAGGGAGTAAATCTCCCTTGAGAGCAGTGCTCTGCAACAGATATGACATCTGTCATAATTAATCATGAAGGGAATAAAATTCCCCCCAAAATTTCTAAAGAGCAATGCTTTGTGAAGAAGATGGAATAATCCATCGAAAACCCTAAAAGCAAGGCTTTCTAAAAAAGTAAAAACTTCAGGATCTTTAAGATCTGCAAAACGAACTCTGAGAGTTCTTCGTTAATGGATTAAAAGAACCCTAAAAAGGGTTTCTTTTTCTAATCCATGATCTAGAGAGAGCAAAGCTCTATTTTTAATTAACGGGTTAAGAAACCCTAAAAGTCTTTAAAAGATCTATGATCTAAGTAGAGCAAAGCTCTGTTAATGGGTTCAAATCTTACCCAAAAATTTGACAGAGTTCTGTCTCTAAGAGGGTTCTTAAAATAAAGAGCTATACTCTGAAAGAGAATTAATTCTCAGAAAAACAAGAAAGAAGATGAACAGAGTCATCTCAAAAATTAAAGGCCCTATTTATAGGCACTAAGAGCCGTTTCAACTTCTAAGTTGATCTAATGGCACGGATACTGCCACCGCTGCACTCACGTGTAAGCCACGAGAGCGCAACGGTGTGGGGGGGCATTTGTTTCTCCTAATCAGAGAAAAGCTCTATTCAAATTTTGAAATTTGAAATGAAGCAGCGCTTCATAAAAGCGCCAGCGCCAGTAGCGCTAGCGCTAAAGAGTCAAAGACTCTGATGCAGCGCTCACGTGCAAAGCACGAGAGCGCTCGCGCTAGCAGCGCCAGCGCTAAGAATCAAAAACTCTGATGCAGCGCTCACTTGTAAAGAACAAGAGTGCTCGCTCTAGCAGCGCCAGCAGCGCCGGCACTAAGAGTCAAAGACTCTGATGCAGCACTCACGTGCAAAGCACAAGAGCGCCAGCGCTAAGAGTTAAAGACTCTGATGCAGCGCTCACGTGCAAACCATGAGAGCGCTAGCGCTAAGTGTTCTAGCACCCAGAGTCAAAGACTCTGATGCAGCGCTCACATGCAAAGAACGAGAAATCTAGCGCTGGAACTAAATGTTCCCCACCCTTGGATCAAAGATCCAACAAAGATGACTAAAAGTCATCAAATTATCTCTGAAAATTAGAGCACCATTGGATCAAACATCCAATGGTGATTAAAAATCACCAAGATACAGAATAAGTTCTGTATGGGAAAATATTTTTCCAATCTTGTTAAAAACAAGAAGATTGCCTTCTGTAAAACAGAAGCCCTTGGATCAAAGATCTAACGATGGGAAACATTCCCAAATCAATTAGAGAAAAGATTTCTTCGACTGATTAGACAAATCAGCCTCCCCTATATAAAGGACCCAAGACTTCAAGTCTGAGACAAAGGACCCCCCCATAAATTTTGAGAAATTTCAAAAAGAAGAGCAAGCTCTCGGAAGAAGAAGAATTTTTTCAAGGTAAATAAAATAGAGAGATAAAATCATCTCATAAGAGAAGAAGAATCTATTTCTTTTTCTAGATCATAGATCTATAAGACCGAGGTCTTTCATAAAAGAGATCATAACATCTCATCATAAAAAGGGGGAAGAAGAATTCAATTCTCTTAAGATCACAGATTCATAAAGGCAAAACCTTTCACAAAAAATAAGAGATTGTAACATCTCCTATAAAAATAAGAACTTTGTTCTTAGACCCACAAGACAAGGTCTCTAATAAACGAGAATTTAATCCTCAGAGCGCAGAACTGATCAAAGTTGCCTAAAAAAGAGCCTTAGCGCTCTAAATTAAAAAGAAGCGCCTTAGAGCTCCAAGACTGGCACACAACGCTGCAGCGCTCCTACCACTCCAATTTAAAGAAGCGCCTCAGCGCTCCAAGTCTGGCGCACAGCGCCACAGCGATCCTAACGCTCTAATTGAAAATGAGCGCTCTGCACTCATTTACTGGCGCTCAGCGCCAAGCGCACCACGTGCTCCTCACATGTGCGCTCTTTCACAAGGAGCGCTTTGCACTTATTTACTGGCGCTCAGCGCCAAGCGCACCACGTGCTCCTCACATGTGCGCTCTTTCACAAAGAGCACTCTGCACTCATTGACTGGCGCCAAGCGCACCACGTGCTCCTCACGTATGCGTTCTTTCACAAGGAGCGCTCTGCACTCATTGACTGGCGCTCAGCGCCGAGCGCGCCACGTGCTCCTCATGTGTGCGCTGAGGGAACATAAACTGTTCTTTAAGTAAAACCCCAGAGCCATAATGAATGCTCAGCACTAAATAAAAGATAAAAGGTTGTCAGAACCCAAAACCAATGCTCAACATTGTTAAATGAAAAGGACTAAGTTTCATTAAATGTCCAACATTTTAATTGAGTGGGCCAAACCCAAGTTGGCCATAGATCACTCATTTGGATTAATTGAGCCCATATGTTCATGAATCTTTTTAATTGATCTTAGTCACAAACTTGATTACAGATCTCCCAACCAACATTGGTTCAAGGGTACATCTCTTCGTACCTCTGATATATGTCGTTGTATTTCTTCAATGTCTTCAGAGAGACGGAGGGTCCCAATAACCAATAACTTTTGGTGCATCCCCAAACGGTTGAACCAAAACCACATAGACTATGACGTCTTTAAACTGGACTATGATTTCCTTAAACTTTACGGACTGTGGGGTCCTTAAACTCATGGACTATGATGTCCTTAAATTTTATGGACTGTGGGGTCCTTAAACTCATAGACTATGATGTCTTTAAACTTTACAGACTATGACGTATTTAAACTGTCACGGACTATGATGTCCTTAAACTTATGGACCGCAACGTCCCTAAACTAAAACAATAGAGCCCAAATACTCTTTTGTTGGATCTAAATGATCATGTTGAGTAGATCTTAGTCTAAAATTAGATTAACGTATCCTCAACAAACGTTTGAGTTGATCTTAATCTAAAATAAGATTAACGATCTTTAAACCAACCCAAACCCAAATCTAAGAAAATACGGATTTGGACTAATCCACGCCCTACGGGCGACAACATAAATTAGTCTCCGTATACAATCCGCAGGAAACCAAAAATAAAATAAACATACACGACACGAAGTGACCATCTGGAGAAGGAGAAAGTGGTTTCCGCGATGCAGTAGCGTAATTAACTGCAGGGGCTTGCACCTGCAAGGAAGAGCGTCCCCATAATCAAAACCCCTCGTATACGAAGGGGAATATGACGAAGTCTGCTACAACGGCCGCATCCGTCTAAACCTCCGATACACGGTACCATAAATCAACTTGGTATCTTCGGAGAGATAAAACCAAATAGCATCTGCCCCTAGATTCATGCCTGACGTCCCAACGTCTTGGTCGCGTCTTTCGGCGGCGAACATGAAACATTACGAGGAGATACTTTCCCCTGACGAGTACATCTTCGCCACCAAATCAGTGGTGATAGGCCTCACTCCGGAGAATGCTATTCAACATCGGTTCCCGAGTCTAATCAAGGTGTTGAACATTTACGGGAGTCTGTTTCTCGAGTCCGGAGGGCACGGAGTCAGCTTCGCGGATTTCATCGCCCGATTTCTTCGCCCGGAAGTCTTGTCAAAACAAGCCGCAAAATTCGCCAAGCTTGACGATCCTTTGGGTTTTGGCTTGGACAGTCAGCCAACAGCGGAAGCGGATCAAAGAAATTTCTTCATCCCAGACACCCTGGTCGTCCTCTTTGCAGAGCTCACAGCTTTAGATGTCGACGAAGAGACGTTCTTTTTGGGGTTCCTCGGGCTATGGTTAAGCTGGTTTGTGATCCCAATGCACCCTTGCTATATGAGGCCATCTGTCTTCTATCCGGCTCATCGAATGGTTGCCAGGACGCGAGTGGCCGTCGGGATCGCTGGGCTGGCTCACCTATATCATGGCCTAAGCATAGCGGCAGACACCACTCAACCGGGAGTACAGCCCGTACATCTCCCGCTGCACTATTTCACGTCGTGGATCGAGCTGCATATGCTCGGCACTTTTGGAGTCCACAAACGACCCCGTTTCTATGACAGTTATAATTTCCCCCGGGTTATGTTTCTAGTTGACGCTTCTGCTTTAGATCCGTCACAGCGAAAGGCTCGGGGTCTGGTCCTTCGCCCTCGTATGGTCGGGGATAGCATGACTTTCGTCGATAAGGTCTTAACCATCGGTAAGGAATCCAGTAAAACGGTGCAGCCGCTGCGCGATACCTTCAAAGACGGGGCTCCTATATTGAAGGCTCGGGAGACTCTGCATTTGTATTCAATCAAGCCAGGCTTTTTAGTGTTCAGGCAGAACGACTCGGCGTTGTTCATGAGGAACAACCCGCACCGTTTTACTCAACAGTCGAGTTACGATCAGGGTGTCCCGCTTGAGGCTTTTTTAGCTGAGCTGGTTGCCACGGAAGAGGGTATTAGCAGTGCGCTGCACCACTTCATGCAGCTAAATACCGGGTCCATCTTTTTCATCAGTGAACCGAGCTACGTTCCGAAAGCCTCGAACGCATACGTGGCGTGGTACCAGCATCCGACGGGTGCTGTTATTAGGGAAGAAAGGCGGTTATTGCTCGATCTCAAGGGTGCGGTCCCTACCGGTAATCTAGGTGTCCCCTTAAAGCGACGGACCATTGTCGGTCCTTCCTTAAGAGAAGCTGATACGGTTGCGGTCCCGCGCGCCTTTCCTGAGAAGCCTCTACCCTGTGTTCCTGTAGAAACGGTAGCTGCAGCTTCCCCGGAGTCTGGTGTTGGTGTAGAAATTGGGACCCGCCGCCCAAAATTGCCCGTTAAGCGCAAGCTCTTATCATCGGTTGCCGGCGCTCGCTCGTAGAAAAAGAAGAAGTCGCTCTTTTCTGCTAACGTTGTATTCGGTCAGGAGCCCTATGCTCCCTATATCGAAGGCTTGTGTGAGTATGGCACTACCGATGGCTTGTTCGACACGCCTGTAACCGACACCGATCTACAGGCTACCCTTGTGGCCTCCAAGCGACTGACTCGCGAAGAAGTGGCGCTGATCACCATCACGAAGTCAGGTATACTTCAGTTGTATTTTTCCGCTTTCATTCCTTCTTTATTATTATGCTTTTACTAATGCCCTTTTCTTCAACAGGTATTTCTGCCGAAGAGGCTCTCGCGGCTTCCATCAAGACGTTCAAGGAGGAAGAGAGGCTTCGCGCTTCTTTGGGTCTTGGTATAATCCAGCTCATTGTGCCCTTATTCCCCCCTTTTTTATTCATGCTCTAACCCTCTCCTTTATTTTATTGCAGGGACTATCTTGACTCAGGTTATTCCGAGTGCGGTGCCGATCCCGAGTGGTGATGCAGCGACGCTTCCAGAGCCAGCTATTGTGGCCCCAGCTCCCCCAACATTACCGCAGGAGGCTTCAGTAAAGCAGCCGATGACAGACGCCGTAACGGCTCCAAATGCAGAGCTTGGCTCAGACGACGACGTCCCTTTGTCAGAGGTCTTGAGGAGATCATTTCTCAGTGCTCAGACCGAAAAGAAGCATAGGAAGCGTGCGGCGAGGGAACGCGATGCCAGTTTGGCCGTGGGTGCAGGCTCAAGCAGCATTCCGCTTGTTGACACTTCTTCGGCGGATGTTTCCTCTGCGTTGTCTACCGCCCGTAGACAGGTTGCGCGCGCAGCTCGGGAAGAAACCGAAAAGCTGCTCCAAGCTAACGTAACGCTGAGTCTTTTACTAGAAATTGATCTTCGAATTTTGGCATATGCATTTTCTGCAGGGCTAAGTCTTGGCGATGGGATGACGGGTGAAACCCTGGTGGTTACCGTGCCCGAAGTTTATATCCTCTCTCTGGAATCTGGGACTATCCAGACTGTAGCACTTTCCCCGTGTGGCTCCCTGGTATCGGCGGGCGTCACGACGGCCCTCGTCGAATCAGGGGATGAAGCCATGGGCGCAGAAACTACTCCTCTAAGGGAGAGCGAAGAAGCCACTACGCCTGGTGATGCTTCCGTCGCGGTTTTGGTTGATGACCATCAGGCAGGTCTTGAGTCACTGTTCTCTTTTTATTTCTCAATCCCGTTCATCTCCCTCTGACGATATTTTGTTTGTAGGTGCAGTGAACGCTGAGATTGTGCCATCTGAAGCACCTCCGGTCGCCGCCATGACGGTTGTTGTTCCCTCGCCTTCTCCTGTGTCCTATGAAGTGCTGGAAGGTATAGGTTTGCGATTTATCGGTTTCGTCATGGGTACCATCCTCCTTGTACTGACAGTATATTGTCACAACTTTGCAAGAGTCCTTTTCGACCATCTATATCAGGTGTTGAACCCGCATTTCTCCTTCCAGTCGGAAGTCATTCCGCCTCCTGGTACTGGTTAGTATATCCTTCAGCTAATATCTCCTTCTTTCTTTTATGAATAGCCGTATTATTGCTAAGTCTTCTTTATATTGATCGCAGCGTCACGGATCGGAGAAGGGGACGAGAGAATAGCCGTGCCTCCGGTACTCCCAATTTTGCCACCTGCCACAGCCGGTATAGTAGACTCCATCGCTCGTGTATTTTCTTTACCTCCCGAGTCGACATTTGACCATAATTTATTTTGTAGCAATTGCACCGGCTCCAGCTCACTTTGAGTCTCGCATCCCAATGCCGGCAGGGCCTTTTGCTAAATGCCCATCTACCAGGGGCGCCGCGAATAGCCGGCGAATGTTGAGCGAATTCGTCGAGGATCTTGACGCCGAGGCCCTCACATCCGCTCCATATTTTGCTGTTGAGGTTAATCCTATGCTGGCGACGCTCGCGAACTTCCATGATGAAGGTATCGTCGAGTCTTGGGTTAGTTACTGCAGAAAGATTGAGGCTTGCCTGCATGAGATTGAGCTCAAGCGCCTTGCTCTGAAGTTCTGGCTTTGAATTACCAGCGAGATGCATGGGTTGAGCATAGTGTTCTTTTCCTCCGTCATTTTGAACAAGAGGAGACCCTGAGACGAAAGAAACAAGAGGTGGCTGTTGGAGATAGTGCCCTCATAGTCAATTATTGGATCGCAGGTACGTGATTGCAATGATTGCGGAGGACCTATCCCGGTAGCACAGTCTTACTCGAGATGATAGTATGCTATCTGGTTTGCCTTTATCAGTCGTGTACATGTTCAGGTGACTGATTGCATGTTACACTTTGATAGAGCCCTTAGGATCTTGCTTTACTACCAACAGTATGATGGCGATCATATACGTGAGAGTTGGGTAGTTTATATGCATATCCTTAATTGTGGTCCCTAGTCGTGGGAGTTTCGAGACAGGGCATCGATACTCCGGAGTAGACTAGTGTATACAGTCGAGACCCCGACGAGGGGCGGTGGCCGGTCTCACAAGCCACTGGTGTCCGTTGGATCACCTAAGATGTATACAGGTGCTCATTGGGTTATGAGTATACCGGACAGGACTCGCCGGGAATCTGCTAGTTAGTATTATATCTACCGTCAGATAGCAGTTCCCTGGTGACATGTGTACAGGTTAGTTCATCGACCTGAGGTCGTCATTTGTCTCGTGTGAGTTCCCACTGTGCTTTGATTTCTACCCTACCACGGCTCAAAGGAGTCGTGCAAACAGGTAGCTTTTGGGTACAGTCCCGAGCCATATGGAGGCACGTGAGTGGATCGGCAGGGGATTCGTCTCTCCCGGTATTGGGGGCGAGATCGTGCTGTGTCTAGGAGAGCCATTACACAAATCCATGGCCATGGTAGGAGATTTACTGGTAGGTACTCCAGTAGTATCTCAGGGTGTATTTGGGCTTCACTCCGACACGACTTATACTGCTTTTGGGGGTCTGACGTTACTAGCCCCCTAGGCGGATATGCGATACTCATTGACGAACGGACCGGACTGTATATACATTGTCACTGTTAGGCTCAGTAGGGTTTCTGAATGAGTTCGCTCATCGGCCTCCCTTGAGTGTGCTCATCGGTCTCCCTTGAGGTCAGTCCATGGGCAGCCGTTACGCATAGCTAGTGCCGCTGACGGTTTGTGGTTAAACCCACTGCCAGGGTACTGACGAGTCATTAGAGTCCCCCACAGACAGTTTCCCAAGTTCGGGCGAAACGTTGTAGAGGCCGTATGGTTTTATGGCAGGGTTCGGAAAATGCACGTGCGTTTACGTACGTGTTATTTTTCGGGCAGATAATACTGGTCGGCTTTGGTTTAAGCCGGATCCAAGTATTATATTGAGTAGGTATAATATCTTTGTCTCAGTTGCATTTGTATTCGGTCGTAATACAAATACGGGTATATTTATACAGTTTCGGGGTTATCCTGAAAGTTGTTTCAGGATCACTTTTGGAAGTTGCCAGTTTCCAGTTTTCTATCAGCCGTCTTTTAACATTCGGTTAAAGACGGATTTATCTTTTCTTCAGTTGGGGTAAGTCATCATTCTAGAAGCTTCTAGAAGTGATGATGAGGCTTGGTGAGTCATTTGTGATAAGGTGACTAGGTTTATTCTAATTGGTTCCATAATTTGAGTCATCATTTACATTAAAGGATTTTGTTTTGGTTTAGATATTTCCTTCATGATATTTGTGATATGGTCACCACTTGAACCCTCCTACCATCACCTCCCTCCTCTTTATTATAGGCCGGCCCTCTCTCTCCTCCCCCTTGATTGATATGAGAAAATTATGGATGTAAAAGGAAAAGAATATAGTTTTGGAAGCATAGAAATTTCCTAGTTCATTTCTTGTTCCATTTCATTTCCATCGGCAACTTCATTTACCGATCGTCCACGGACTTGGACGAAGTGAGACAAAGTCATCTACTCATTCTCTACATCATTCTTGGTCGTCTCTTTTAGCAAACTTGACGATCGAGTTGCCTCGAGTCAGAGGCGGGAGCCCGTTTAAAGAACCGATCATGTGGTGCCACCTCGACGAGGAGATCGGAGATCGACGAGATCGGAGCAGCCGCAACGGAGCGTGGGATGATGGTTGAAGAACGAAGGACTCGGATCGTTCGGTACAATCTTCCTACACTCTTTACAGTTTGTTAGTTTAGCAATAATGGCAGATCCGGGTTAAAGTATACGATAGCGCCAGTTAAAAAGTTTTTGTTCCGCATTTGGTGTCTGTAGACGGCCGGGGCGCTAGCGTAGACTTACAGTGGTATCAGAGCCTAACCATTTTGCTATACTAACTTGTACTAACGCGTTCAAAACATCGATCGAACCGAAAATCGAAAACTGCAAAAATCCAAGCCGACAGTTTCTGTTGATTTTAAACGGTGTCAAAATTGAATTCTGGATGTCTTAAAAATCCGTGCAGGCTTTTCTAAGAACCACGGCGAAATTTGGGGTCATGATTCCTCCAAGGAGCCGCGGAAACGCGGCCAAACCCATGGTTTGGCCGCGCATCCGCGGCCAATTGGGGAGTTCATGCTTCCAAATTTTTCCAGTGGGTTCTTATTTGGATTTTGGGGTTTTTGGTAAATATCGTTTTGGCCCAGGTTTTGTTACTGTTCACCAGTAAGCAGTGGGGCCCACTTTTTGATATTTGGTCTTTGGTCGATCGAAATTTAAACACGTTAGTTTACAGTGCTTACATTATATCTCCGACCGGGAATGTCATTTGATCGGTAAACCGCGTCTGATTGCTATAGTTCTTTTAGACGGGTTTGCGAACGTGACATTCGCGTTGATGTTCTGTGTTGTGCTGTGATGTTGCGGATTTGTCGTGGTGGATAGCAGTGTGCAATGGTAGTACAGTTTGTGTTTATTTGTACATTTGATATTGCGGGGCGAGCGTCCAACTTGTGGACTGCCGTCACTGCCTGTTGTATAATATTCTTTTGGGGCACGACCAGGTTGCGGTCGATGTACCTTTTGTACTATTTTTCATTACTGTACTAGGTTTTACCTCGCGACGGAGTGCACGGATAGCCGGGTTCGGGAAAGCAACGGGTCCGCATCTCATGGCTTTGAGAGGCAGAGGGGCCCCACTCTAGAATTGGCAGACTATTCGCCGCACTCGTAGGGGGTACAGGTTGACCCAAGGAGGGGTGCTCAATTTACCGGATTCCGTGAAGTGTCGGGTGTTCCATTCACTATGCTGTGGGGACTGCCTCGCTTCAGGTTTTGGCGGGTAACTTGCCGCACCCGTAGGGGTCTAGGTTTCATTGCACAGGCTATCCACACGACAGGGGAACGTCGAGTTTCAGCAGCGGCTCTGTGAAACTCGGGGATCCCAGATTATCTGTATTGTTCTGTGATGCTTATTACTTTTCTGTAATGTTGCATACTATCACGCCTGGAGCGATTATTGTATATTGGTTTATATACTATTAGATGTTGTATATGTTTTACACCCGCGCTAGTCCAGTCCCCGCTCTGTCGTTAGTTAAGTAACCTAACGGGTGATGACGGGACCCAGTGACGAATGCGGATGGCATATACGTACATTTTATTTTCGTTCTTTTCTGGTGTGATTGAATGATGGGACTGCGTTGATTCTGATCAATGCAAAGTAAAACAAACTTGTTTGAGTTGTTGGAACAATTTTTAAAAGGTGTTATTACAAAGACGTTTATTTTTGTTATGCATAGCGGTATTCGGTGTGAATATCCAGCACCTCATTCGACGAGGCAAGGGCTGATATCCCTTCACCGGGAAAGACCCCTTGGACAGAAGTTTGCGTCAGAGTAATAACTTCACTATAGTCGATTACAAGTTGCTTTGCATAGCGGTATTCAGTGGAATATCCTGCACCTCATTCCATGAGGAAAGAGCCGAGATCCCTTTACCGGGAGTGACCTCTTTAGCAAAAGGTTTTCGCCACTATATTTTAAAAAGCTATCAGGTTCCTTCAGCGATATCAAGTTCACTACGTTAAAGGTTTTTCGCCAAAAACCAGCCGTAGCCCTCCGTCGTTTCTTATGGATGGTCAGTAGTATTCAAGCTATGTTTGTTGGCATACGTCAAGGCATAGTGTTTGGTAGCTGCTGGGTATTCATTTGTTGCATAGATAGATGAGTTGGTTTGGGACAGTCGTATTACCTTGTTGGCATACGTCAAGGGTATGTACGGGTGGGTTCAAATTAACAAGATAATGACGGGCAGAACTTGACATGTGACTTATGATTTGTTGACATACGCCAAGGTCATAAGAGCATGGGGCAAGAAAATGATATCGGGAGTTTCTAAAGAAACTGAAACTTGCCAAGTATGCGCATACCTTCTGGAGTATGAATAACGTGGATGCATTCCATCACGTTAACATGCGATGAGAGTTGGATCCCGATTCCCACTGATGAGTTGGTTTACTCTTCGGGTGATCCCGATTGATTCTTCTTTAGGTTTGGAGGAGAATTTGACAGGACAGTGGGAGGTTTCCGGATTAGATAAAATGATGACCATTCTGATCTAGGTTAGAGTGCACGCAGAGTGTTTCTTTTCTCACTCTCTCTTTGGCAGCGACCTTTGACCGACCCTAGACTATGACTCAGTGACCAGGTTGACCGAACCTTCTTAAAATACTGGCTTTTGGATTGTCTGAGTTGCATAAGTCATTGCCACTCCTTCTTTTACCCTTTGAATTTCTCAGAACACCCGTATTACTACGGATATCCACTTCCATTGGATAGATCCATCGTATGGTTATATACGAACTCGAAGGGACTTCTTCGAGGATGGATCCAGGTTCAGGAGAAATAGAATTGGTTTATTCAGTTGTCTTTTATTATCACCTTCTCTCAGGTTGCGAGAGCTCCTTGGTTTAGGAGAGTACACCTATTACGCCTATTGGATAGTCTTATTCCAAACCATAGGCTGGTGCCGAAAGGTAGGGAATGAAGAAAACCAATTAGCCTAAGTAGGGTGTGCAGAAGGTAATATGTAAAGACAAAATAAAGGGATTAGAAAGAGGGCAAAGTAAATTGCGACTGATATCATTCACGACCAAAACCGCGTACTTCATCGCCGCTCCTATTTCACCTTTAAAAGAATAAGGTATTATTCAGTTGTCTTTTATCATCACCTTCTCTCGAGATGCGAGTACTCCTTGGTTTAGGAGGGTACACCTATTATGCTTACTGGATAGTCTTCTTCCAAACCATAGGCTGGTGCCGAACGGTAGGGAATGAAGAAAACCATTTAGCCTAACGATGGTGTACAGAAGGTAACGACTAAAGACAAATAAAGGGATTTGGAGAGACGGCAATAAAATATACGGTTGAAGTCATGAATTGGATTATGGAAGAGGCATTGCTATGAATACCAGGATATCCCTACAAAACATTTTCATGTTTCAGTGCATTGTTAAAGGAAAAACTGTTTTCCCGATTAGACACTTACTCCAAGGGTATGTATTTACCAGGTTTCATTCTCATACCTGTATGGTTTTACAGATGATGAGTGGAAGTAAGATATTGGGAATTAGGTGATCATCCTCATTATATCGGAATTCGTTGTAATTGGTGATATTTGAGGAAATCGCCAGGGTACAGTTTTCTACCTACGACGCACAGGTCTTGAGTTGTTCAACTCAGCGGACTTATACAGAGTATTGTATGTTGTCCAGTGTCCATCAGGACAAAGGGGTAGGTCCTCGTACTTTGTTCTGTTTACTTATAACTTCTCTAGTATTTAGACGAGTGTTTCGTAGAAATACAAGGTCTAAGTTTTGAGAAGTTGTGGGTATAAGAATAAAGTAGAGAACCAGGTGTCACAAGTATCGGGATTCTTCAAAGAGATCGAAGATGTAGATTCTTGTGATTGGTGTTCAGATGATAGTGATGGTTTTGAGAAACGTGTTTCTCTTTCAGGTTACTCATAATTGGATGGATTCCTAAGCTGAGTAATGCTGATAAGCCTCTTTCCATTAAGTTGATATGCACTGGAGACAGCTGCATATAGTTCCAATTAAATTCGTGCCAAAGTTTCTATATTGGATATAGAATGGATCGTACCTTAAAAGAAACTAAGGTACGGGGAGTTGTCCAGCTTATGCTTAAAACCAGACTCTGGATAACTCAGGGCACGTTTCTGTAATGGCTGTTTGTGGGTTGACCCTGGCTATGACGAGGGTTGATATTCTACCATTTGGAAGATCAATAGTGATATTGTTCTTGACTCGCCACAGTTTTAGTAAAAATGGATCTTTTTCAGAAAACAGTAGTGGGAGTATGGTAGAACTGGAAGTGATTCCAGAACCGCGAACGATTACGGAAAATTTAATAGGACTTATACATTCAATCAGGTTTGACATTCCAATAGCCACTCCGCAGGTATGGTAGGTAACCTCAGACGCCCGAGAGGTACTTCGGTAGCCTCAGAGACGGTGACAGGGAGGTTCTTATCTACCAAGACTTGACACTACTGTTGTTCCAGGATATGAGACCCGGTAGGAGGGTTGTCGTAGTCAGTGGGAGCAGCGGAAGCATAGTGGGCAAGATGCTTATATCTATTTATAGACTTGAGCAGTTATAGCGGAGATAGATCATCTATTTTTGATGTGACAGTCATGGGTTTGACTTCAATCAGAATAAGGGATGGATCAGTTAAGAAGGTAGTAGGGTGTGATGTCATGGTATTGGATGACATACACAGAGTAGGAAGTAAAATTCCTATACTACGATCGGTTGTACTGTGGTCGTCACACAGTTGTTTCTCCAGACAGGATATGGATATAATATTGACATTCTGGTTTCTAGATCTATGGTTTTAGATCTGGATTTGGGTAGTTTCCCAATGTGGGTACTTTGACAGATATTCTAATGGTTTTTAGAATAGTTGACTCCTAGCATGGTGGTGTACCTGCAGGTGATGGAGTCACCCTCTCTAAAGGTGTCGTATAGACTAAAGGGGAGAGGGATGTGCATGATTGGCAGATCACTTGCTTAGGCAATTGAGTCAATCATGAGATGTCAAGTACCACACCAAATGTTGGTTTTGCACTAGATGCAATAAGTTTGTATTAATCTAATCCTGGAGAAACATAAGGAAGCAGTTATAGAACATAAGTGCATGTTCTACGGATTTGATGACGGCAGCCTCCTTCGGGAGACGATTATCATTCCAGGCTTCAAAGGTGACGTGGATGACAGAGTGACTGTCAGAGTTTTAGTTTTTCCCTCTGACGAAGAGGGACAGTATTATGGACAGGTGGTCCAAGAGGATACTGTGGGAAGCAAGGTGCCCGATACTGATTAGGTTCAGTGATCGATTCAGTCTAAGAAGTTTGGATATGGAGTTCATTTATGAACTAAGGTCCCATCAGATATCCAGACATGTTCTAAGACAGGTACTACTCAATTCGGGAGATGGCTTTCTCCGCGAACTTGAGATTAAGAGAGATACAGAAAGAAACTTCTAGGCGGATCCACTCACCGAGGCTATTTCTCGAACACAATAGTTTTACAAACGGGCTTTGTGAAACTGGTTAGTAGAGGAGTTGGATGTTCGGTTTCACACGGGCTGTGAGTAGTCGACATCGCAATATTAGCCTTGAGTGCAAGTGGGAGATTGTTGGAGATAGTGCCCTCATAGTCAATTATTGGATCGCAGGTACGTGATTGCAATGATTGCGGAGGACCTATCCCGGTAGCACAGTCTTACTCGAGATGATAGTATGCTATCTGGTTTGCCTTTATCAGTCGTGTACATGTTCAGGTGATTGATTGCATGTTACACTTTGATAGAGCCCTTAGGATCTTGCTTTACTACCAACAGTATGATGGCGATCATATACGTGAGAGTTGGGTAGTTTATATGCATATCCTTAATTGTGGTCCCTAGTCGTGGGAGTTTCGAGACAGGGCATCGATACTCCGGAGTAGACTAGTGTATACAGTCGAGACCCCGACGAGGGGCGGTGGCCGGTCTCACAAGCCACTGGTGTCAGTTGGATCACCTAAGATGTATACAGGTGCTCATTGGGTTATGAGTACACCGGACAGGACTCGCCGGGAATCTGCTAGTTAGTATTATATCTACCGTCAGATAGCAGTTCCCTGGTGACATGTGTACAGGTTAGTTCATCGACCTGAGGTCGTCATTTGTCTCGTGTGAGTTCCCACTGTGCTTTGATTTCTACCCTACCACGGCTCAAAGGAGTCGTGCAAACAGGTAGCTTTTGGGTACAGTCCCGAGCCATATGGAGGCACGTGAGCGGATCGGCAGGGGATTCGTCTCTCCCGGTATTGGGGGCGAGATCGTGCTGTGTCTAGGAGAGCCATTACACAAATCCATGGCCATGGTAGGAGATTTACTGGTAGGTACTCCAGTAGTATCTCAGGGTGTATTTGGGCTTCACTCCGACACGACTTATACTGCTTTTGGGGGTCTGACGTTACTAGCCCCCTAGGCGGATATGCGATACTCATTGACGAACGGACCAGACTGTATATACATTGTCACTGTTAGGCTCAGTAGGGTTTCTGGATGAGTTCGCTCATCGGCCTCCCTTGAGTGTGCTCATCGGTCTCCCTTGAGGTCAGTCCATGGGCAGCCGTTACGCATAGCTAGTGCCGCTGACGGTTTGTGGTTAAACCCACTGCCAGGGTACTGACGAGTCATTAGAGTCCCCCACAGACAGTTTCCCAAGTTCGGGCGAAACGTTGTAGAGGCCGTATGGTTTTATGGCAGGGTTCGGAAAATGCACGTGCGTTTACGCACGTGTTATTTTTCGGGCAGATAATACTGGTCGGCTTTGGTTTAAGCCGGATCCAAGTATTATATTGAGTAGGTATAATATCTTTGTCTCAGTTGCATTTGTATTCGGTCGTAATACAAATACGGGTATATTTATACAGTTTCGGGGTTATCCTGAAAGTTGTTTCAGGATCACTTTTGGAAGTTGCCAGTTTCCAGTTTTCTATCAGCCGTCTTTTAACATTCGGTTAAAGACGGATTTATCTTTTCTTCAGTTGGGGTAAGTCATCATTCTAGAAGCTTCTAGAAGTGATGATGAAGCTTGGTGAGTCATTTGTGATAAGGTGACTAGGTTTATTCTAATTGGTTCCATAATTTGAGTCATCATTTACATTAAAGGATTTTGTTTTGGTTTAGATATTTCCTTCATGATATTTGTGATATGGTCACCACTTGAACCCTCCTACCATCACCTCCCTCCTCTTTATTTATAGGCCGGCCCTCTCTCTCCTCCCCCTTGATTGATATGAGAAAATTATGGATGTAAAAGGAAAAGAATATAGTTTTGGAAGCATAGAAATTTCCTAGTTCATTTCTTGTTCCATTTCATTTCCATCGGCAACTTCATTTACCGATCGTCCACGGACTTGGACGAAGTGAGACAAAGTCATCTACTCATTCTCTACATCATTCTTGGTCGTCTCTTTTAGCAAACTTGACGATCGAGTTGCCTCGAGTCAGAGGCGGGAGCCCGTTTAAAGAACCGATCATGTGGTGCCACCTCGACGAGGAGATCGGAGATCGACGAGATCGGAGCAGCCGCAACGGAGCGTGGGATGATGGTTGAAGAACGAAGGACTCGGATCGTTCGGTACAATCTTCCTACACTCTTTACAGTTTGTTAGTTTAGCAATAATGGCAGATCCGGGTTAAAGTATACGATAGCGCCAGTTAAAAAGTTTTTGTTCCGCATTTGGCGTCTGTAGACGGCCGGGGCGCTAGCGTAGACTTACAGTGGCTTCCAACGAGTCTGTTCGATTGCACGTCCAGATTGAAGCGAATGTTGTGCAGTTAAAAGCTGTCTTCGACAATCTCCAGCGATGCATTTTGGATGGGTTGACGCTGAGGCGGACGATTGACTCTACCGAGCGGGTCGTGCAGGACTGCGAAGCTGCCATGCTAGAAACTGACGAAAAGCTTTCTTCCTGTTCGCAGCAGCGAGCTCAAATTGAAGTGGAGTTGGCCGCGGTGGCTGACCACGAGGAGGGATTGAGAGGAGTGCGCGAGCGGCTTGCTGACTTATTGAAGATGCTTCCTTCTTAGCAGCCGTTACTGTTTCCCCAATCAGAGCAAAGCTCTGTTTGAATTTCAAAATTCAAAAGGTGAAGCAACGCATCAGATACCTTGCGCTACGCGCAGAGCGCCACGTGTCAAAAGCAGACACGCCAGCACAAGGAGCGCTGCGCCCAAGGCAGCGGAGCAAGGCTCTGTTTTAAAATTCAAATTTTAAATAAAGGAAGCAACGCTTCAGATAACTTGCGCTCTGTGCTGCGCGCAACGTGTCAAGCAGTGGTGCGCTAGCGCAGTTGCGCTGCGCGCCACGTGTCAGCGCAGGTGCGCTAGCACGGTTGCGCTGCGCTCTGCGCTGCGCGACACGTGTCAAGCGCAGGTGCGCTGGCGCCAATTGCGCCAACACTGGAATTTAAATAATAAATTATTTAATTAATCAGAATTAAAATTCTAGAAAGATCTTTTCAACCTTATTAAAATAAGAAGATTATTTTCTATAAAACAGAGGCCTTAGGATCAAAGATCCAACGGTGGGGAAATATCCCCAGATCAATCAGAGAAAGATCCCTGTAACTAACTCAATAAACCAATTGGCCCTATATAAAGGCCCCCAAACTCCAAGTCTCACATATACACATATACAGAAAAGAGAGAACTCTCTGAAAAAATTAAAAAGGCAAGCCTTTGAAGAAAGAAGATCATCTTCTTCAAAGTAAAGAATTTGATTCTTGAAAAACAGAGATGAAACCATCTCATTAAAAAAGAAGAATTTCTTCTAAAAAGATCAAAGATCTAAGAACAAGATCAAGATCTTCAATAAAAAGAAAAAAGATCATAAAAATCTAATCACAAAAACAATAAAGAAGTAATTTACTTCACCCCTTAATCTTTTGATCTATATAAAGGCACCGCCTTTTGATGAACCATTGGTTCTTGAATCTTGAGTTAGAACCTCTTTAGAACAAGAGAAACTTGTTTCTTTGATCTGAATTGGATCAAGTTGCGCTATTGTACAGTGCCATGCACTCTTAAATGCGCCTTTGCGCTCCTTGGATTGGCGCAAGTCACCAGAACACGCCACGTGTCAACCACAGAATGATCTGCGCTTTGCGCTTCTAAAACAGAGCACTGCGCTCTTGGATTGGCGCACTGCACCAGAGCGCGCCACGTGTCAGCAGCGCACTAGCGCAGCGCTTTGGCGCAGCGCACTGCGCTAACAGACTTGCGCTCAGCAGAGTGCGACACGTGTCACCTCCACATGCGCCAGCGCCTTGCGCTCTTTAATTAGCGCAAAGCGCCTGACAAGCCACGTGGCGCATTGCCAGACCAATAAATGCTGTGCATTATTAAGAAAGGGCAGAGCCCAATTAAAAAGTCTAACAGACCAATTTAAATGATGTGCATTATTTTAAAAAAGGCAGAGCCCAAGTAAAGGCCTAACATGCCAAATTTAAATGCTATGCATTTAATTAAAAAGCCCAATGTTATGCATTGTCTAAAAGGGCAGAGCCCAAGTAAAAGCCTAATAGGCAGAACATGAATAAAATGTTGAACATTTTCAACTGGACTTAGCCCAATTCTGGCCATACGTCCTCAATATAAATTGAACTGAGCACGACTGCTCTCCCAATCAATTTACACTCGGTTCGAGGGTACCTCTCTTTACTCCTCTGGCATCCGTCGTTGTAATCCCTCAACGTCGGAAGAGAGGTGACGGGTCCCGACAACCACACACTGCTACGGACTGTGGGGTCCTTAAACTCATGGACTATGATGTCCTTAACCATGACCGTGATGTCTTAAAACTAATGCCGGACTATGATGTCCTTAACCTTGACCGTGATGTCTTAAAACTAACACTGGACTGTGAGGTCCTTAAACTCACGGACTATGATGTCCTTAACCTTGACCGCAACGTCTTAAAACTAACATTGGACCGCAATGTCCTTAAACTACCTATCGACCGCAACGTCACTAAACTAAACAATAGAGCCCCCAATTGCTCTCTTGTCGGATCTAAACAATCCCGTTAAGTCGATCTTAGTCTAAAATTAGACTAACGTGTCCTTAACGAACGTTTAAGTCGATCTTAGCCTCAAATAAGGCTAATGTATCCTTAAACACACACACACAACCCCCCAAACCCAAATCTAAGAAAGATACGGATTTGGACTAATCCACGTCTTACGGGCGACAGCACAAATTAGTCTCCGTATACAATCCACGGGCAACCGAACACAAAACAAATACCCACGACACGAAGTGGCCATATAGAGAAGGAGAAAGTTGTTACCGCGATGCGGTAGCGTAATTAACTGCAAGGGTTTGCTCCTGCAGGGAAGAGCGTCCCCACAATCAAAAACCCCTCAAACGAGGGGGAATCTGACGAAGTCTGCTACATCGGACGCATCCGTTTAAACCTTCGATGCATGGTGCCATAAATCAACTTGGCATCTTCGGAGAGGTGTACGGATAGCACATATTAGCATCTGCTCCGAATTTCAGGCAAGACGGACCTGCGCGGTCGCGTCTCTGTGTTCGGAGGGGAACAGATTCTGGCACGCCCGGTGGGACCTTTTCCTCTTTCCACTCCACACTTCGTGTGTCGTATTCGCGAACGAATCGCGGTTTGTTAATGGTTGCCCTTGGGTTTCAAGTTACTAAGATTTGATCTCTTGCTTGGCACAGAAAGCAAAATAGCAATGGCATTCACCTGCTCGAAGTGCTCCAACTGCAGCTGCAACTCGCGTCCTGCCTCAACTGGGGGCATAACCTACGGGCCCCAAGCGGCCTCTTTGTTCACTCTCCCCGTGGAGCAGATTACTTAAGCTACCACAGGGATGTTTTTCGGAACCATGCATCCGCCGATGAGCTTCACTGCTCCCGTTCCCGTACCAGAAGCTCCTGAGAAGTCGGTCTTCGATCGACTTATAGCTGCTGCGGCCCCTCTCAACGGGTCGCCCAACACCAATGCCTCGGTCTTCTCCAGGCTGGGCCAGAACTCCTGCGGGCCCACGATGAAGCTTGCGGGCCCAGAGAAGGTTATTCAAAAGAAAGTAACAAAACCTGCTCCTGAAGTCGTTAAGGCGGCTTCTCCTGCTAAGAGATCGGTCTTTGCAAGACTGACCGTCCCAACTCCCACTCCCGCTCCTGCTACTCAGAAGACATCAGTCTTTAATAGGCTGACACCGGCGACAGCCCCTCACCTGAACAGGGGGCAAGATAAAGCCGTCCCCGTCACTGAGCCAATTCCCATAGCTCGACACGCTCGACGTCGCCACCGGCGCCGAGTGAAGAAGTCAGGAGGCAACTCCCTTTCTGGGCTAACTCCACCAGCCCCGACGGCGGAAATTAATGCTGTTGTTCCAACTGGGAACAGCTTTGAACTACTAAATAAGGTGCGTTGGAATTCTCCTACCGCTGTACTGAAGAGGTCTCCTCCTCCACTGGAGAAGGTTACGGAAGCAAAGCCAGAACGGTCCCAATCCCTTCAGTGGCTGTCCTCCAAGATATATAAAGTCTGGCGGCAGGTCCGAGACTCAGTGATTGATCCAAATTTCTCCCGCCAGCACAAGAAGCTGAAGGTCCAACAGGAAGTAAGCCATCCTGCCAAGCCACGAAAAGATATTTGGGTGCCCACCTCGACGGCTCCTTCAACTTCGACCGCTCCTAAGAAAAGAAGGCCGGAGAAGATCCCCGTGCCGGTGACAAAAGTCAGAAGCACTGAACCCAAACGTCCTAAGTCTGGGGGCATGGTTGTCCATACCGTTTACATAGCATCTGGAAAGGAAGATAGCCGCGCTTCGACGGGCCACCGACCGCTTACCCGATCCATCACAAGAGCCCAAGAACAGCAGCAGCAGAAGCTCCAGGAGATGCTAACTGCGATGGCCGCACTCACCGGACCAAAGGAAAGCCCGGAGGCGTCGTCGGAACAACGCCGCGAACATGAGACCGATGCTGAATTCCTTCGTAGAATGCTTGAAAAGAATGACAAGGAGGCTGCGGAACAAGCGGCCAATATAAAGCAGATGGCTCTCCTGTTCCAAGACATGGTCGGGATAATGTTCCAGCCGGATCCCCCAGCCGAAGATCCTCCGATTATCCTTGAAGATGACAGAGGAGAAACGTCAAATCCACTGCCGGCTCTTTCAACAGCCAAGGAGGAGACAATTTCCAAAGCTGCCCTGGATGACTACATCGCTCAGAAAATAAGAGTTCACCAGGCAAATGAGGCAGCCGGCCAAGTTGTCAAAACGGGGCGACCATATCCGAGCTGGTATGATCAGATAAAATACCCGCCGGGCTACACGATCCCGAAATTCCATGTCTACAAGGGGACAGGCAATCCCCATCAACATGTCGCCCAGTTCAGGGCTCTTTGTGGCAACACCGGCGGCGATGATAAGCTCTTGCTTCTCCAATTCATTGGTAGCTTATCAGAGACGACGTTTGAGTGGTACTCCGAGCTCCCGAATGACTCCGTCAAAACTTTCGCAGAGATGGAGGTGCTATTCACCCAGCGATTCGCGAGCGCCAGCGAACGCACCCTAATAACGGCGTTGATTAATGCAAGAGTGAAGCCGGGCGAGACATGGGTTCAATATGCAATCCGATGGCGGAACTTGTGGTCGAACTACAAACAGCGCATCGAAGAAGCACCAGCGGTGGGCATGTTCGTGGGCACCCTAGACCCACATGCAGCTATTTCACAGTTCATGATGTTCTTTAAACCGACCACGTTCCAGGCTTTGATTGATAAGCTAGCCCAGATGGATCAAATGGGCCACAGACCGTCTCCCCCGAAGCCAGAACCTCGGAACGACAAGGGAAAAGGGAAGGCGACCTTCGTTGCGAACACTCAACAGCAGCCCAGTGCCCCAAAGCTAGCAGATCAACTGGAAGAGAGACGGCGCTATTACAAAAAGAAAATGAAGCGTCCTTACTCATTCCCGCGGGATAAAACAAAGAGGCTGTTTGAGCTGGCAATGCGCATCAGGCTTATCAACTTGCCGAATCCCAGGCGACCGCCGCAACCCAACGAAGTGAATAATCCAAATTACTGCCTTTACCACCAAACGATAAGTCATGAGAAGTGGAAGGTAAACCCACCACAACCGCATACTCCTAAGAAGACAGACACACCGGGGGCAACGTGTTCTTTTGTTGAAGAAGCTCCATGGGAGGTCGTGCTGTCAGCCAAAACCAAAAGGATGCTGAATGATCTCCAGACATGCCCAGCGATCAGGTGGAAGAACCCGCTAGAACCCCTGATCATCGAAGGGATGCTGAAGCCGCGCCCAACTCCAAAGATCGGTGGTGATGGCCCAACACTCACACCCAGCTGTTAAAATCTTCAGAGAAAAAGAAGAAGAAATCCAAGAAGCCCGTGAAGCCTGGCGAGAAGCGCACGGACCTGCAGAAACAGATTGACGCGCTGGAGGAGTATAATCAGAAGGCACGGACTCCCATCACGCTCCAAGAGTTCCTCAGCCACGTCTTTCAGGAGGAAGATGATGGAGAAAGCTCGTCGGATGAATCTGAGGGTTACGTAGCAAGTTGTCATATGATCTCCCACTCGTTTACAGACGATGAGAAAACTCCTTGCACTGAGAAGCTGTGGGCAGATCCTAAGCCGGAACTTCTGGGGCCACCAGATGAAACAATTGACGCATTCCTGAACAAAGCTCTCCTGAAAAGTAAAGCTGATCGGGAGCGCGAGGTGGCCATATTTGAAAGAGCCAAACGCCGTCGACTAGACGAAAGAGTCGAGAAACTTCCACCGAATCAAAGAACATCCGTCGCGGATAAAAACAAGTTCAAGACGAGGAAAAGGTTTGCTAAAGCCCTATTGATGGGAATGAAGCTACCACCCTCCGAAGGAAACACTCCCGATGAAGCAAAGATGCATCCTAGCTACTGCTCATATCATCGAAAGATTTCGCACCCCACCGAGGAGTGCAATGCTTTTAAAAGATGGTGGCAGGGATATGTTGCTCACCGGCAACATTTTAAGCGGATAAAACGCAAAACTCGACGGGAGCAGAGAAGTGCGACTGAGGAGCATAAAAGAGATACCGGTAACTGTCGCATGGTCAACACCGGGGGATCACAAATTCTCACTTTCGGAAGCGACTCTGACGAAGAAATGGCTCTTGGCCCCCTCTTTAAAGAATCTGCATTAGGGAAGGAGGAAGAACCGAAGGCCTGTGAAAACATCCAGCTGCGCAATCGCACGCTTCCAGAAAAAAATCTCGGATCCACGAGTAAAAAAGATAAGGGAAAAGAGAAGGCCTCTGAGGATATCGTCCTGGATGACCAAGTCATGAAAGAACTGACCGCCAAGGACCCGCCAAGGAAGAGTAAGGTGGACTATAACGTTCTAGCGCACTTGAGGAAGTTACCCTCGCAGTTCAGTATTCTCGATGCCCTTCTACTATCCAAAGAAGCGAGAGATTCGTTGATCAAGGCGCTCCAAGAACCAGAGCAATTCCAAGCTTTTCTTGCTGAAGAAAAGATGAAGGACGAGCTGGAGGAAGTACACACAGCCGATATCACCTTCGGAGACGAAGACCTCCTCCTCGGGACGTGCGAGCACAATCGTCCCCTCTATGTCTCAGGGTACTGCCACGATATAAAGATAAGCAAAATCCTGGTCGACAATGGGTCTTCCGTTAATCTTCTCAACATGCGAGTGTTGAAGGAAATCTGCATGAGTGTCCAGCATCTCGCTCGTGATAAAATCACTATCTCCGGTTTTGACTCCCAGTCGTCACGGATACTGACGCTGCGCTTCGGGATACTCGTCACGGATATTAAATTTCACGTCATTGACGCCAAGACATGCTATAACACTTTACTCGGCCGACCTTGGTTACACGAGTACAACATCATCCCTTCTACACAACATCAGTGTATGAAATATTTCATGGATGGTCTCGAGTATACCGTAACAGGAGAGCTGAACCCATTCTCCATGAACGAAGTCCGCAAGTACGAAGATACAAAATACTTTTTTCCAGATTTCGAGGACACGGAGAGATGTCATAAACCGGAGAACAAAGCTATCACCACCATTCCAGTCTTCAGGAGTGATACTGAAGAAGAGGAAGCGATAGTTTATTCAGGTCCACCTTGGTACAACGAGCCAAGACCGTCCGCTCCTATGTTGATCTTTGGAAGCGACTCGGAAGATGAGGTCCATGCTATATTCTCCGCTCGGCCTTCAATACAAACATTCGCTGATGAAGAGAAAAGTTTGCAAATTGCCATGGTTCCGCCCAAACATCATAAAGAACTAGACGTGCTTGATACCTACAGTGTGGAAGAGCTGCAGACGTTCTATGTCCCTCCCAGGCTAGAAGGCGAAAAGGCGATCCTATTCTACCGCTCCGGGGAAACCAAAGTGGAGAAAGAAATCTGGCACGGCGCAGATTCTACACTTGACAGGCTTCAGCCCATCCGTCTGCCTAGATATTATACATAAGGCTTGAAAAGGCTGTTGAAGCGCCAAGGGATACCCCTTAAACAAACTACTCGGCGGGCACGGTTCTATAACAGGATCTGGAATGTCCCTGGAACTCAGCACAAGTTACCCAACGGGAGAATGGAAGCGATCGGGCTTGGATATGTTCGGTCCAAGAAACGGGAGCTACTCCGCAACCGCTATGTTGTACATGACTTTGATGAAGAAGGAGATGCTCAATGAGAGAGTGCTAATCCTGAACCAGAAAAAGTCCCCGACGTAAAAATGCCCAGTCCATCGTTCGAAGAACAAATGGACAAGCTTATAAGGGAAGCTGGTCAAAAAGTTCGAGACGACCGTAATCGCGAAATGGCCATCTACGAGAAAGCCAGGAATCAGCGCCTTCTTCAACAGGCTGCGAAAGATGAAAATGCCCCTCCCTGTCAACCTGTTGTAAAAAAGGCCCGACGCAGAGGCAAAAACAAGTCAAAAAACGGAAAAAGCATTCAGCAATGACAAAGCGGGACCAAAAAGTCACGCGATCGGGAATCGAGCGGTCCGGATTTGTCCCTTATGAAGAAGATGAGTCGAGCATACTCTTTTCCTCAAGACAAGACAAAGAAGATACTTGACCTCGCTATAAGACATCAAATGATTACACTGCCGGAGTCTAAACACCCCGAGCAAGCAGGCGAAGTCTCTCACCCAGACTATTGCTCTATCACCGAGCAATGGGACATCCTCTCGAAGATTGCTTCACCTTCAAGAACTGGGTCGAAGATCAGTATCTGCTCAACAAATTCGCTCTATCCGACAGTTGGAGGATAACTTCGCCGCAGAAGCATGAACCCAAATCCACGAGAGTAGAACCAGATACACATCGGTCTTCGAAGCGAGCTCGCACTTGTCATATGATAACGATATCAAAAGAAAAGCCCGAGAATATGGTTGACCTTCCCTGGTGCTTCGAAAACAATGATGACGAGGTGATCTCAGAGTTTCCACCGGCGCCAAAAGAGCTGGAAGATGGAATACACACTATTACAGATAACCTCAAGAAGATTGATTTGGGGACGGCAAATGACCCGCGACCAACATTCGTTAGTGAGCTGCTATCTGAAGAAAGGGTGGCCGCGCTAAAAGACGTGCTTATGCGGCATAGAGATTGCTTCGCATGGAACTATTCCGAAATGCCAGGATTAGATCCAGAGATCGCGATCCATAAACTAACGATATCCCCGGACATCAAGCCAATCAAAAAAGCACCGAGAAGAATGCGGCTCGAGCTTGAGATGAGCATCAACGCCGAGGTCAAGAAGCTGATTGACTCTGGCTTCATCCAAGAAGTTCAGTATCCTGACTGGATCGCCACCATTGTCCCGGTGATGAAGAAAAATGGGACAGTGCGCATATGTGTGGACTTTCGGGATCTCAATAAAGCCTGCCCGAAGGACGATTTCCCAGTACCGGTCACTGAGCTGATGATAGACAACACGTCCACTCATGAAGTTTTCTCCTTCATGGACGGCTCATCAGGATATAATCAGATAAAGATGCATCCTGAAGATCAGAAGCATACCGCTTTCCGGACCTCTCTAGGTATATTCTGCTACAAGGTGATGCCCTTCGGTCTAAAGAACGCCGGTGCCACCTATCAGAGGGCCATGACGAAGATCTTCGATGACCTCATACATGAAATCGTCGAATGCTACATCGACGACCTCGTAGTGAAAAGCAAATCATACGAAAAACATCTTGAGCATCTGAAGATCGTATTTCAACGCCTTCGGCAATACAACTTGAAGATGAACCCTCTCAAATGCGTGTTCGGTGTATCCTCAGGCAAATTCCTAGGATTCATCGTCCGACACCGAGGTATCGAGATAGATCCGTCAAAGATCAAGGCGATCATGGTAATGCCTCCGCCAAGGACTCTCAGACAATTGTGGTCTCTCCAAGGGATGCTCGCGTATATCTGGCGATTTATAGCCAATCTCTCAGGCAGGTGCCGTCCTTACAGCCACCTGATGAAGAAGGGAACCCCTTTCGTCTGGGATGAAAAATGCCAAAATGCGCTGGACGAAATCAAGCAATACCTGCAGAACCCGCCAGTGCTGGCTGCTCCGGTCAAGAGAAAGCCTATCATTCTTTATACAACAGCCCTCGAAGGTTCTTTAGGCACATTATGGGCACAAGAGAACGACCAAGGGAAGGAAAGAGCCCTCTATTATTTGAGTCGAGTTCTACTGGGGGCAGAAAGAAATTACTCTCCTATCGAAAAACACTGCCTGGCGTTAATCTTCGCGGTAACGAAGCTCAGACACTATGTGTTGGCACATGAAGTCCGTCTCATATCGAAGGTGGATCCTCTCAAGTATTTGATGTCGAAGGCCATACTGACGGGGCGACTCGCTAAATGGGCCTTGCTCTTAATGGAGTTCTCAATAACCTATCAGCCTCTTAAGGCAGTGAAAGGCCAGGTCATCGCTGACTTCCTCGCTGAGCATCTGATACCTGCCGATTCTCCTTTGAATTACGAGCTGCCAGACGAACATGCGTTTGACACGATCGATGGTGGTGATACCCGATGGGAACTTTATTTTGATGGAGCGTCTTCCATGAAGAAGCGCAAACAGAACACGCCCATAATCAAATCAGGGGTAGGCCTTATCTTCGTGACCCCACAAGGAGGGATAATGCACTTTGCTTTCTCCTTAACAGAGCCGAGGACAAACAATGAAGCCGAATATGAAGCTTTGATAGCGGGCCTCGAGATCGCCATCGACATGGGAATTGAAAACCTCCTCATATACGGAGATTCCCAGCTGATCGTTAGTCAAGTAAATAGCGACTATCAGACGTGCAAACCAGAGTTGGTGAAATACGGTGAAAGAGTGCAGCAACTGCTGACTCAAATTCCTTCATACACCTTGGAAAGCATACCGCGTGCGGAAAATAGCAAAGCAGATGCACTAGCTAAGCTCGCTAAAGAACTGGCCGACGAGAACCTCGATGACGTAAGGATCGTTGTGCAAAGCCGTCGGGTCCTCGCACCGGCGGAAATATCTCCGAAATCATCCGAGAAAAAGGAAGCGACTGAACAGACGGCCTTGCAAATAAAAGACCAAGAAAAGGCTGAGAATTGGAGAGAAGTCTTTATAGACTACTTCAAATCCCGTCGAACGCCTGAGGATGCGTCCTCAAGACATCAGCTCACGAAGCGAGCCCTATCTTTCGCCTTCGTCAATGATACTTTGTACAAGAGGTCATTTGATTCTCTGTGGTTGAGATGCCTGGGACCTGAAGAAGCGAAAAGAGTCGTTCAGTAAGTTCATGACGGACTCTGCGGTTCTCACCAAGCCGGACCGAAGATGAAGTTGAAGATTAAACGGATGGGCTACTACTGGCCCACGATGATTCAGGACTGCCTCGAGTATGCGAAGCAATGCCACTCATGCCAGATCCATGGGGACTTCATCCATCAGCATCCAAATCCACTACACCCAACAGTGGCTAGCTGGCCGTTTGAAATGTGGGGGACTGACATAATCGGCCCCATCGAACCAGCGTCGTCCAGGGGACACCGATTCATTTTGGCGATGACTGATTACTTCTCCAAATGGGCAGAAGCAGTACCGCTGAGGGAAGTGAAAACGGAGAATATCCTCCATTTCTTTAAGACGCACGTCATTTATCGATTTGGAACTCCGCGACGGATCATCTCCGATAACGGGCCAGCCTACAGAAGCCACAAGATTAGCCGCTTCGCACAACAACATAACATAGACTGGAGATACTCCTCAGTTTATAATCCCCGGGCTAACGGTCTAGCTGAGGCTTTCAACAAGACCTTGACAAAGATCGTGAAAAAGACGGTGTCTCGAAACAAGAAAGACTGGCATGAGAGACTGCAAGAAGCTCTCTGGGCATATCGAACTACGTTCAAGACGGCCACGAATACAACGCCATACGTGTTGGTATTCGGTACAGAAGCAGTACTCCCCCTCGAGATAGAATTACCTTCTCTACGAGTGGCAGTCCATTATGAGCTGACAGACGAAGAAAACACCCACCTTCGGCTTGAGGAGCTTGATGCCCTTGATGAAACTCGGCTCATAGCTCAACAAAATCTGGAGGCTTATAAAGCAAAGATGACGCGCTCATATGAAAGATTGACCAGACCGAGGACATTCCGCCAAGGCGAACTCGTGCTAGTGGTCAAAAGACATATGATCCCCAATCGCGCCAAGCGGGGAAAATTCGAGCCGAACTATGAAGGTCCGTACATCATAGACAAGGTCTACCAGGGTGGAGCCTATTTACTCATGGACATGCATGGTGAAAGACCTTTCAGGCCAATAAACGGTCGCTTCCTAAAGAAGTACTACGCTTGACGAGTCACGGCCTAGGTCAATGATAGATGACGACGACTATATCCGCTCGCTATCTTCCTAAGCCCAAAACTCTATAAGTAGTAGCTGGTTAACGGACCGAAACGTCCTTAAACTAACAACGGACCGAAACGTCCTTAAACTAGCAACGGACCACTATGTCCTAAAACTAGCTGTTGACCGAGATGTCAAGAAACTACGGTGGATTGCAACATCCCAAAGCTGAAAAAAAAAAAAGAAGAATAAAAAAAATGGTATGTCCATAAGCAAAATGGGCACGGATGAAAACCCGAAAGGGCTCCGTGAGTAAAAACAGCAAGGCTACCGTCGAGTGTTTGTGAAAACCCGAAAGGACGCAACCTCGTTATACATATAAAAAAAGAATAATAAAAGAATAAAAAAATGGTATGTCCATCAGCAAAATGGGCATGGATGAAAACCCGAAAGGGCTCCGTGAGTAAAAACAGCAGGGCTATCGGCGAGTGTTTGTGAAAACCCGAAAGGGCGCAACCTCGTTAAAAGACACTTGCAGGGTCCTCTCGACCTTGTGAGGAGAAATCACCCGCGTGAGATCCTTATGACTCACAAGGGAACAACACACTTAGGGATCCCCACGATTCCTAAGGAGAAATACACTTGCGAGATCCTCACGACTCGTAAGGAGAACTCTCTTATGGGACCCTCACGGCTCATAAGATTTGAAAGCCTTAAGTTACAGAGACCTGAGCATGTTCTTAAGCCACCCCCACAACCTCCGATGTTGTCCTACAAGTGGCTCAATACTGACCCTTGTATACAATCCACGGGCACGAATAAACATTTCCCTGACCAAGTCCCATCTGTGACTAGGGATATGTTCGTACAGTGAACAACCCTTGTAAGCCCTCTCGACTTATAAGGAGAAAACCCTTTTGTAAGATCCTTACAACTTACAGGGGAGCATACACTTAGGAATCCTCACGATTCCTAAGGAGAAAATACACCTACGAGATCCTCATGACTTGTAGGGAGAAATACCTTTGTGAGACCCTTACGGCTCATGAAGTCAAAAGCCTTAGTTGACAGGATCTTAACTTTGTTTACTAAGCCACCTTTGTCTGACATCGACAGAGGCAAATGATGATTCGCTCCTAGCAATATCCCAGTTGTAGCGGTGCTGATGCCGAAATCGGTGTCTAATCCCAAGCTTGCAGCGAAAGGCCAGCAGGCCACACATGCATATGAAATAGCCGAAATGATGGGGCAACTTGCAAATAAAAATCAGCAAGTAAAAAAAATGTATGCATGCAAAATAGCCGAAATGATTGGGCAACTCGCAATAAAAAAACAATGAGTAAAAATAAAACAAATAGCCGAAATGATTGGGCACCGCGAAAAATAGCCGAAATGACTGGGCAATCGCGACCTTCGCGGTATGAAATGATAGAGCATCGCGGAAAGAAATAAAATAAAAATGAAATTTACGCCCTATAGGTGATGTTACATCAATCCCTGTATACAATCCAGGGGCACAAACAAAGAAGGAATCGCACTCCTTCTCTCCCAGGTTTCATCATAAGAAGAAGCCAAATCTCGACGGTTCACAGATAGCCTAGAGATCATCTCGACGTTCGTCTCATTGCAGCAGACACAACATCAAGTAAAGCGGAACAGTGACAACTCCCAGTTCCATGACTCGACGGTATACAGATGACCGAGAGTTAAATCCCAACTCCGTAAAATGCGGATATAATCAGCAAATTCCTGGTTACGTGGAACACGGATAACGTCACTTCTGACCCCGTGGAAAACGTCCAGAGCGGATTCTGGTCCTCGCAGAGCACGGCAGTGAACCCGTGTGAAGCATCCAGAGCGGAGCCTAGTCCTCGCCGAACACGGCAATGAACCCGTGGGAAACATCTAGTGCAAATTCCTGGTCACGAGGAACACGGATAACGTCACTTCTGACCCCGTGGAAAATGTCCAGAGCGGATCCTGGTCCTCACACAGCACGGCAGTGAACCCGTGTGAAGCATCCAGAGCGGAGCCTAGTCCTCGCCGAACACGGCAATGAACCCGTGGGAAGCATCTTGTGCAAATTCTTGGTCACGTGGAACACTGAATAACGTCACTTCTAACCCCGTGGAAAACGTCCAGAGCGGATCCTGGTCCTCGCAGAGCACGGCAGTGAACCCATGTGAAGCATCCAGAGCGGAGCCCAGTCCTCGCCGAACACGGCAGTGAACCCGTGAGAAGCATCTAGTGCAAATTCCCGGTCACGTGGAACACGGATAACGTCACTTCTGACCCCGTGGAAAACGTCCAGAGCGGATCCTGGTCCTCGCAGAGCACGGCAGTGAACCCGTGTGAAGCATCCAGAGCGGAGCCTAGTCCTCGCCGAACACGGCAGTGAACCCGTGAGAAGCATCTAGTGCAAATTCCTGGTCACGTGGAACACGGATAACGTCACTTCTGACCCCGTGGAAAACGTCCAGAGCGGATCCTGGTCCTCGCAGAGCACGGCAGTGAACCCGTGTGAAGCATCCAGAGCGGAGCCTAGTCCTCGCCGAACACGGCAATGAACCCGTGGGAAGCATCTAGTGCAAATTCCTGGTCACGCGGAACACGGATAACGTCACTTCTGACCCCGTGGAAAACGTCCAGAGTGGACCCTGGTCCTCGCAGAGCACGGCAGTGAACCCGTGTGAAGCATCCAGAGAGGAGCCTAGTCCTTGCCGAACACGGCAGTGAACCCGTAGGAAGCATCTAGTGCAAATTCCTGGTCACGTGGAACACGGATAACGTCACTTCTGAACCCGTGGAAAACGTCCAGAGCGGAGCCTGGTCCTCGCCAAACACGGCAGTGAACCCGTGGGAAGCATCCAGAGCAAACATCGGACTGTGAGGTCCTTAAACTCAGGGACTATGATGTCCTTAACCTCGACCGTGATGTCTTAAAACTAACAATCAACCACAATGATTTTACACTGATTTTACCTTGGTTGTACATCTCTTCACTCCTTTGATATTTGTCGTTGTAATTCCTCAACGTCTTCAAAGAGGTAACGGGTCCCAGTAACCACGCATTTCACGGACTGTGGAGTCCTTAAATCCACGGACTATGATGTCCTTAACCTCGACCGTGATGTCTTAAAACTAACACCGGACTGTGGAGTCCTTAAATCCACGGACTATGACGTCCTTAAGCTCGACCGTGATGTCTTAAAACTAACACCAGACTGTGAGGTCCTTAAACTCACGGACTATGATGTCCTTAACCTCGACCGTGTTGTCTTAAAACTAACACCGGACTGCGAGGTCCTTAAACTCATGGACTATGATGTCCTTAACCTCGACCGTGATGTCTTAAAACTAACACCGGACTGTGGAGTCTTTAAATCTACGGACTATGATGTCCTTAACCTCGACCGCGACGTCTTTAAACTACGGTACCCCGGAAAGCATCCAGAGCAACCCTTAACTCCGTAAAATGCGAATAAAGGCAACTTCACCCATCACTTGCGGGTCCTCACGACTCGTGAGGGAGTAAATTCTCTTGTGAGATCCTTACGACTCTTAAGAGAAAACATCCTTAGGAATCTTCACGATTCCTAAGGAGAAAACGCACCTACGGGATCCTCTCGACCCGTGGGGAGAAAATACTTTATGAGACCCTCACGGCTCATAAAGTTGAAAAGTCTTAGGTGACAGATCTTAACCCTGTTTTCTAAGCCATCACCACTCTACAAAAAGCATAAGATTGACAGTTATATACTATCTATGGATCGTACTTGCTAAAATCGCAGGGCAAACAACACAGCAAGAAAAAAGAAAGCAGAGAAATGACACAAGACATTATGAAGAATATATATCTTTTATTCATGAAATTCAATTGTGTACAAGTTACATCGTGTTAAAGAATAAAAGAAACAAATACATTTTATTTAGAATTACAAATGATACAAAATGTTCATGGAGAAGGAAGCGTCTTCAACAAATCCGCAAGTTGCTCTCGCACTTCCTTCAGCGTCTTCTCCTGATCGGCTGCCGCAACCAACTCTGCTTCCACCTGGGCCCGCTGCTGCAAGTAGGATGAAAGTTGTTCTTCGATGGCTCGCTGAGCTGCTTCACGACCTTAGGCATCACGCTCAACGGTATCGAGCTTCTGCTTCAATGTTAACCCGTCGGAGATACTTTGCAGGAGGCCCTCGAAGATAACTTTCACCCGAGCAGCGTTTGCGTCGACCTCAGCACGCAGTCGAGCAGACTCGCTTGAGGTCTCTTTGCATTCCCTCCGCCTTAAAGCCGCTTCTTGTTCAAGATGGCGGAAGTAAGAAGCGCTCTGCTCGATCCATGCCGCCCGTTGATTACTCATGGCCAAAATTTCGGGGGCAGGATGCATAAGTTCCAACTGATACAAGCGGGCCTCGATCTCCCTGCAGTGGTTAACCCAAGACTCGACGACGCCTTCATTGTGGAAATTTACAAGCGTCGCTAGCATCGGATTAACCTCAGCAGCAAAATCTGCGGCAGATACAGGAGCTTCTACGTCAAGATCCTTGACGCATCCGCTCGGCATACTCAGACTCATCGCAGCACCCTTTGAGGATGGACGTCTGGAGAATGGGCCTGCCGGCATCATAATGCGGGATTCGAAAGGAAATGGAACCAGAGCGATAGCTGCAAAACAAATCATAATCAAATGACAGACCTAAAAATACAAGAGATTCATGAACAATGGAATTTACTATACCAGCTGCAGCAGGCGGCAAAGCTGGGAGGACTGGTGGTGCAACCGATCTTTTATCTCCTCCTTCGATCTGTAGCACTGCAATCAAAAAAAAATCAGAAACAATTTCATTATTAAAAAAAGAAAGAGCATTAATTGAAAACCATACTCACCAGCGCCACTGGAGGAAGCAAGCTCCGACGGGAAGGAGAAGTGTGGGTGCAGCACCTGGTACAGGTGATCAAAAAGCACTCCAGCAAAGACGCAATAGTACAACGTCAGTACATAGATTATGCAGCATAAAGATGAAACTGATAAGTCATAAATCGATACCTTCCAGCATCTGCGACGGTACGAAGGAGGGTAGAGAGGTGGCCACCATCAGGGCAGTAACTGATGGCGCTCCCTCGGGTAAAGGGGCATCAGCACTAGCCGCACCTGCGTTAGAAACAAGATAAGCCCTGTCAGGAAGGATTGCAGAATAAAAAGGACGGTAACCCAAAATTTACCTGATGAGTCGCCAGCCGAAATGGCGGCGTCTCCCTCCTCCATTATCATGGGTTCACCTCCCGTTGCCTCATCGCCGGACTCTACGGGAGCCGTCGTCGTGCTCGCAAGGCCAGGAGACGGCGAAGGACCATAGGCAGGGAGAGCAATGATCAGAACGGTGCCCGACTCTTGAGAAAGAGCGGCCGTCTCGTTCTCGGCAATCATGCCCGTCTCACCCGCTACCCCCTCGGGCTCAGCGGTCGCGGCCGTCTCGTCCACCGCTGCCATAGGTTCGTCGGTCGCAGCCGCTCCATCCGCTGCTGCCCCAGGCTCGGTTGTAGCAGCCGTCTCAACTACCGCCCCCTCGGGCTCGGCATCAGCAACCTTCTCGGGCATAGTAGGCGTGACTGTCTCGTCAGCCACTAGCTCGGGCCCGACAACTACGGCTGCACCACCTACCGTCGCCTCGGTTTCGGCTGCTTCCTCATCCACCGTCCCCTCAGGCTCGACGGTCGCCGCCGCTCCTCCAGTAGGACTCGGCCCTGCAGGACAAGATGTATAAGAACCGATAGTTTTACAACTCTTACAACAAAGCCTCG
Source organism: Agapanthus africanus (assembly GCA_030015575.1). Classification (NCBI taxonomy): domain Eukaryota; kingdom Viridiplantae; phylum Streptophyta; class Magnoliopsida; order Asparagales; family Amaryllidaceae; genus Agapanthus; species Agapanthus africanus. Next base: position 12,774,165 of record JASDDO010000028.1, on the reverse strand, counting down.
AAAAGCACATTACCTGAGGTGGATTGACTGTTAGCTTCCCGAGCTGCACGCGCCGCCCGTCTGTGAGCAGTAGACAAGGCGACCGGGGGCTCCTCTGAAGGAGTAGCATAGGGAGTAAAGGCGCTTGAGCCCGCTCCCACGGCCAAAACAGCGCTACGCTCCTTCGCTGCGCGCCTCAAGCGCTTCCTCTCCTCTCGGGCCATCACGACGGACCTTTTTGAAGCCTCCCTCAGCAAGGCGTCGTCGTCCGCGTTCAGAGTTGCCTCCAGAGCCTTCAAGGCATCCATCATCGGCTTTTTGAGTTGGGTCTCTCGTGGTAGCCCCGAAGAGGCCTGGACTTCGGTAGCTGGCCCGGGGAGAATCCCCGCATCGGCTTGCGAAGTAGATCCCGCGGTCCCTGCAATGAGACAAAGAAAAGGTTAGATTGGCCATAAAAAGGAGAATAAAGACTCAATGAGCCGAGACGTACCAACACCCGATAAAGCGTGTTTCCTTTCCTCCTCCTCGAAGGTTTTGAGAGAAGCAGCAATGGCTTCTTTGGTAGAAATGCCTGTTTAAAAAAAAGGAAAAGCGTTAGTCAAAAACAATGATAAAAGTACGATGAAATGACGAAGAATACAACTGGTGATTACCTGATTGCGCGAGTTTAGCCAACCACGCTTCAAGCCTTGTCGATCACTCAGAAGCCGCGATGGCGGCCTCCAGATCGGTGTCGTCTGGCTCTACGAAGAAACCCTCGTTGGTTCCATACTCACTTAGACCTTCGGTGAGAGGGGCCTGAGGCTCTAAGCCGAGGACGGCATCAAGAGAAAGAACCGACTTCTTCTTCCTATTCTGCGCGCGAACCCCGGACGCACCCAAAATCAACTTACGTTTCGTGGGCACCTTAGGACGGCGGGTCCCTATGTTCGAGCCCACACCGGATTCAGGCGAAACCACATTCACCGTCTCCACCGAAGCACGGGGCGCTGGGGGCACATCCACGGTATCACGGGGCAATCCGCGTGGGGTGCTTAGCATGTGTGGGGGCTCAACTCCAGCATCTCCTCTTAGTGGAGGAACGACAGGGGTCCTTTGCCTTAGAGGGACTTTGCGATCATTAGCGGGGGGCGCACCCTTGCGGTCAATCAGCAGCCGCCTCTCTTCCCGGATAACAGCGCTCATCGCGTGCGGATACCAAGCCCCGTGTACGTTGAGGGCCCTTGGAACGCAACTTGGCTCGCTGATGAAGAAGTGGGAGCCCGTGTTCAGCCGCATAAAGTGGTACAGTGCACTCTGTATCCCCTCCCTGGTGGTCGCAGGCTCTTCCAAAAACGCCTCCAGTGGGACCCCCTGGTTATAGCTTAGCTGTTGGGCGAACCGATGGGGGTTGTACCTCATAAAGAGCGCCAAGTCATTTTGCCTGAACACCAGGAAGCCCGGCCGGATGGAGTATAAGTGAAGAATCTCTCGGGCTTTCAATACGGAGGCCCCGTCCTTGAAACCATCACGCAACGCCAACACCGCCTTGGAGGTCTCCGGGCCAATGGTCATGACCTTGTCCGTGAAAGAGATGCCCGCCCCGACCGTGCGCGGACGAAGAAGCAACCCCCTAGCCTCCCACGGAGACGGATTCACAATTGAGGCACCGACCTGCCGCATAACTCTCGGGAGCCCGCACTTCTCGTAGAACGAGGGCCTCTTGTGAATACCAAAAACCCCGAGCACATGCATTTCCATCCATGAAGTAAAATAGTGCATCGGGAAATTGGCGGGTTGCACCCCGGGTTCATTTGCGTCCACCGCCACGCTGAGTCCATGGTACAGATGGGCCAACCCGGCGATTCCAATCGACAATTGTATGCCAGCCACCATCCGATGCGCTGGGTAGAAGACGGACGGTCTCATGTAGCGCGGGTGCATGGGAAGCGCGAACCAACACTGCCACAACCCCAGAAACCCTAGAAAGAAGATCTCATCGTCGATGCCCGGAACGGCGATTTCCGATAAGGGGATGACGACAGCATCGGGGAGGTAAAAACCCTTTTGGTCGTCCTCCAGTGCCGATCGACGATCTAAGCCAAAGCCGAAGGGGTCGTCGAACTTGGCGAATTTTTTGCCCCGTTGCGATAGAATCTCCGGTCGAAGAAAGCAAGCGATGAAATCTGCAAAACTAACTCCCCGGCCTCCCAATTCCAAGTAGAGACTTTTATACATGTTCAGCACCTTTACCAGGCATGGAAACTGGTGCTGAATAGCATTCTCTGCCGTTAGGCCTATTACCAACGGCTTGGTGGTGAAGACATATTCATCCGGAGGAAGTATCTCCTCATAGTGCTCCCCCCTCACCGGCAAACCGGAAATCTCAGCAAATTCTTCCAGGGGGATGGAGACTTCCCTGTCCACCAGAAGAAAGGTATGGGTGGGGATATTCCATTGTTCCACGAACGCCTTAACCCACCACGTCGGAGGAGCTGGGTACTCGAACAGCGAGGCGTACACTGCGGGGTACAGACCGATCTTCAGCAAATGCGCCTTCTTTGCCGACAAAATGTATCTGGCCCACTGCAAATATCCGGCCGAATGTCGAGGGGTCAATCCAATGTTATAAGGTTGTCCCCATGGGCGCGACTCACCCTGGCATATGCGCCACCCCAGAATATCCACGGCTGGCGGCGGCTGGCGGCGGCTGCACGGGAATGGCAGCAATCGAAGGCTGAATAAGATCCTCCAAATTCCAATTTACGACCTCCACGGCATAGTTCACCGGGGGTGCATCTGCATATGGGATCGATGAGATCGGTTTTGACGGCGTCGCGCAAGAGAAGCTTCAGCAACCCTTGATAATCTCGTTATACCACCTACCCCACATATGAAGATTCTTATACTCCCGGTCGAAATCCTTAATGAGAGTAAGAACCTCCCGGTCCACCGGCGCCTCAGGGAATCCTCCCTCTGAGCGGAAAAACGGGAATGAAAGGTCAGCAGACATGTTGCCTGCAAGAAAAAGCGAAATTCAGTTATCAGCATCATAAGTTAATTTTAAAAATTCCAACGCTTGGTACTTTATACCACACTGCAACGCAGTGGAGAGGGGACCAAAGGGGGACCCACAAAATCCAGATGACAATGCATTAGTTAATAAGACAGCCTCATCATTGGATGAGACTGTCAATTAATGAGGAGATCCTCAAAAGAATATTCTCATTAAATGAGAAATCCCTTGAGACAAGGAGAAAATCTCCCTTTTCAGAGCAAAGCTCTGTCACAGAGTGACACTTGTCAAACTTTGGTCACAAGGGAATAAAATTCCTTAAAGAGCCTAGCTCTGTAATAATGATGGAAAAATCCATCAAAAGAAGAAGAAAAAATTAATTCCTAAAAATCAAAGTTCTGGGATCCTAAAAATCCTTGAAAAACTCTTAAGATTTCATCATCAGAAGATCAAAAGACCTATATTCTGTCAATGAGCAAAGCTCTGTTCATGGGTTAAAAAACCCTGAAACAAATTCTTGAGAGCAAAGCTCTGTTTGTGAAACCCCAAAGGAGATTTCTTTAGATCAAAAGATCTATAAAGAGCAAGGCTCTATTAATCAAAGTTGATTTAATTAAGTTCAAATTTTTACCTAAAATTTTCTAGGGTTCTAACTCTGAAGTTTTTGAAAACAAGAGCAAGGCTCTGAAAATAAAATTCTTGAAGATGATAATCATCTGCTGAGGACCAAGGGTCCTATTTATAGGTGCTTAAGCGCCTCTTCAATTCCTGAATTGATCCAATGGATCAGATGTTGCCACCGCTGCACTCACGTGTGCGCCACGTGAGCGCAATGGTGAGGGAGCATTTGTTTCCCCAATCAGAGCAATGCTCTGTTTGAATTTCAAAATTCAAAAAGTGAAGCAACGCTTCAGATCCCTTATGCTGCGCGCAGAGCACCACGTGTCAAAAGCAGACACGCCAGCGCAAGGATCGCTGCGCCCAAGGCACCCCCAATCAGAGCAAGGCTCTGTTTTAAAATTCAAATTTTAAATAAAGGAAGTAACGCTTCAGATAACTTGCGCTCTACGCTGCGCGCCACGTGTCAAACAGTGGTGCACTAGCGCAGGTGCGCTGCGCGCCACGTGTCAGCGCAGGCGCTGCGCGACACGTGTCAGCACAGGTGCACTAGCGCAGTTGCGCTGTGCTCTGCGCTGCGCGACACATGTCAAGCGCAGGTGCGCTGGCGCCAATTGCGCCAGCACTAGAATTTAAATAATAAATTATTTAATTAATCAGAATTAAAATTCTAGAAAGATCTTTTCAACCTTATTAAAATAAGAAGATTATCTTCTGTAAAACAGAGGCCTTAGGATCAAAGATCCAACGGTGGGGAAATATCCCCAGATCAATCAGAGAAAAATCTCTGTAACTAACTCAACAAACCAATTGGTATTATATAAAGGCCCCCAGACTCCAAGTCTCACATATACACATATACAGAAAAGAGAGAACTCTCTGAAAAAATTAAAAAGGCAAGCCTTTGAAGAAAGAAGACCATCTTCTTCAAGGTAAAGAATTTGATTCTTGAAAAACAGAGATGAAACCATCTCATTAAAAAGAAGAATTTCTTCTAAAAAGATCAAAGATCTAAGAACAAAATCAAGATCTTCAATAAAAAGAAAAAAGATCATAAAAATCTAATCACAAAAACAATAAAGAAGTAATTTACTTCACCCCTAGATCTTTTGATCTATATAAAGGCACAGCCTTTTGATGAACCATTGGTTCTTGAATCTTGAGGTAGAACCTCTTTAGAACAAGAGAAACTTGTTTCTTTGATCTGAATTAGATCAAGTTGCGCTATTGTACAGTGCCCTGCACTCTTAAATGCGCCTTTGCGCTCCTTGGATTGGCGCAAGTCACCAGAACACGCCACGTGTCAACCACAGAATGATCTGCGCTTTGCGCTTCTAAAACAGAGCACTGCGCTCTTGGATTGGCGCACTGCACCAGAGCGCGCCACGTGTCAGCAGCGCACTAGCGCAGCGCTTTGGCGCAGCGCACTGCGCTAACAGACTTGCGCTCAGCAGAGTGCGACACGTGTCACCTCCACATGCGCCAGCGCCTTGCGCTCTTTAATTAGCGCAAAGCGCCTGACAAGCCACGTGGCGCATTGTCAGACCACTAAATGCTGTGCATTATTAAGAAAGGACAGAGCCCAATTAAAAAGTCTAACAGACCAATTTAAATGCTGTGCATTATTTTAAAAAGGGCAGAGCCCAAGTAAAGGCCTAACAGGCTAAATTTAAATGCTATGCATTTAATTAAAAAAGCCTAATGCTATGCATTGTCTAAAAGGGCAGAGCCCAAGTAAAACCTAATAGGCAGAACATGAATAAAATGTTGAACATTTTCAACTGGACTTAGCCCAATTCTGGCCATAAGTTCTCAATATAAATTGAACTGAGCACGACTGCTCTCCCAATCAATTTACACTTGGTTCAAGGGTACATCTCTTTACTCCTCTGGCATCCGTCGTTGTAATCTCTCAACGTCGTCAGAGAGGTGACGGGTCCCGACAACCACACACTGCTACGGATTGTGGGGTCCTTAAACTCATGGACTATGATGTCCTTAACCTTGACCGTGATGTCTTAAAACTAATTCCGGACTATGATGTCCTTAACCTTGACCGTGATGTCTTAAAACTAACACTGGACTGTGAGGTCCTTAAACTCACGGACTATGATGCCCTTAACCTTGACCGCAACGTCTTAAAACTAACATTGGACCGCAATGTCCTTAAACTACCTATCGACCGCAATGTCACTAAACTAAACAATAGAGCCCCCAATTGCTCTCTTGTCGGATCTAAACGATCCCGTTAAGTCGATCTTAGTCTAAAATTAGACTAATGTGTCCTTAACGAACGTTTAAGTCGATCTTAGCCTCAAATAAGGCTAACGTATCCTTAAACGCACACACACAACCCCCCAAACCCAAATCTAAGAAAGATACGGATTTGGACTAATCCACGTCTTACGGGCGACAACATAAATTAGTCTCCGTATACAATCCACGGGCAACCGAACACAAAACAAACACCCACGACACGAAGTGACCATATAGAGAAGGAGAAAGTTGTTACCGCGATGCGATAGCGTAATTAACTACAGGGGCTTGCGCCTGCAGGGAAGAGCGTCCCCACAATCAAAAAACCCTCAAACGAGGGGGAATCTGACGAAGTCTGCTACATCGGACGCATCCGTTTAAACCTTCGATGCATGGTGCCATAAATCAACTTGGCATCTTCGGAGAGGTGGACGGATAGCACCTATTAGCATCTGCCCCGAATTTCAGGCAAGACGGACCTGCGCGGTCGCGTCTCTGTGTTCGGAGGGGAACAGTTACTATATATTCTTTTTTTTGACTGAAAATTTGTAATTGGTGAATAACATGCATTCATTTTTTATTCTTTTATGTGATGTATCTTGTATTCAGTTGAATTCCTGAATAAAATGCATATTTTATCTCATACTATCGCTTTCTTTACTTTGCTGTGTCATTGGCATGTGACTTTAGCAAATGTGGCCTGTAAATGGTAGATAACGGTTCATCTTGAACTCCTTTAAGGGTAGCGATGGCTTAGGAAATAGGTTCAGGTCTGCCGACTAAGACTTTTCAACTTTATGAGTCGTGAGGGTCTTATAAAGACGTTTCTCCCCACGAGTCGAGAGGATCTCGTAGGTGTAATTTCTACTTAGGGGTCGTAAGGACTCCTAAGTACGTTTTCTCTTGAGAGTCGTAAGGATCTCATAAGAGAGTTTATTTTTATGGGTTGAGAGGTTTGCGCAGGGACACTGATTTCCTTAAGGGTCGAGACGAATCGAGAGATTATTGGTTGATTTAATTCCGAGATAGAGCATTGCTCCGGCGAGGATGTCATTGGCCGACTTGTTTCCGAGACAGGGCGTTGCTCCGGCGGGGAGGTCATTGGCTGACTTGTTTTCGAGACGGGGCGTTGTTCCGGCGGGGAGGTGACTTGTTTTCGTGACGGGGCGTTGTTCCGGCGGGGAGGTGACTTGTTTTCGAGACGGGGCGTTGTTCCGGCGGGGAGGTCATTGGTTGACTTGTTTCCGAGATGGGGCGTTGCTCCGGCGGGGAGGTCATTGGTTGACTTGTTTCCGAGACGGGGCGTTGGTCCGGCGGGGAGGTCATTGGCTGACTTATTTCCGAGATGGAGCTTTGCTCCGGCGGGGAGGTCATTGGCTGAGGGGGTTTTATGTAAAAATAATTTTATATAGTTTTCAAAATACAACTCAAGTATTTAATTATCGTCTTTATGTACATACGACAATTTAATGATCAAAATAAATATGTATACATGTTCGAATAGTATGAAATGAGTCAAGTATATTATTCAAGTAACTACCATAAAAAATGATGTAAAGAAATATTATGTATGACTAATTAATCAAGTCAAACGAATGCGAAATATAAACAGAAATATGGTTCTAAGTGTTTTGCACGTGTGAGCTCCAGTCGCATCTAAATACGACTACCGGTTTGGGAGATACATTCATTTTCGTTTTGTCGCGCAGACTGTCCAGCACCATCGCATATTTTTAAAACACAATTTGAGTTAATTTTTATCAGGTTTCAGGTTACAAAAATTATTATAAAATTGTAGGTCTTTCGATTTACTTATCCAAAACACCAAGATTCACATGATTTGAATTTCTTAAACTCTAGTTATGATCATTTTAATACCAACGTTTAAAACAGAAATTCAGATTTCTGGACAGCAACTATATGTTATATTGCAAAGCCTATATCGGATTGTTTCATGCATTTATAAGTAATAAAGTATACAGAAAATTATAGTTCTATCAATTTTCCATCTACACATCTAAAGTTTGTCACGAACAGACATCGGAAGTTTGAGTTATGTCTAATTTAAAAACAGGGTGCGAACCAGGACAGATTCTGTCCAGATTCGTCGCTTAATATTGTAACGCAGTTTTCTATAATTTAAGTCGATCTTCAGTAAAAACTTAAAACTAAGAAAATCTAGATCATTCGATTTATATATCAAAAACACCTGAGTTTTCTCAATTTGGATATCGGTAGACCAAATTATGTGTCTAATAAATTTACCGATAAATACAGTTTTCTGTTTTTACGAACAGTGAATAAAAACGATATAATTCCTAAACCGTTAAGTGATTCGATCTAAAATTTTTACAGCATGTACAAAATAATATATTCTATCATATATAAATTTCCTGAAATTTCCAGAAGTAAAAATTAATTTCTAAAAATTATTTTAAATATAAAAGTATTGATATGTCATATGTGAGAATGAGGAAATCATGGTATTTATTCGTAACTTTATTTAATTTTTTTTACAAATTTAAATAAAGTAATTTAAAATACAACAACAAACGATGTAATCCTAATTTGTTACTATGATATTTTAACATATGGATTGAGAGTAATGAATAAGACTTTACAAACTATTTATTTATGTATGTTTGTATGTGTTCATTATTTATATATGTATCCATTTAATTAATTATTTAGGGACTATGATATGATAAAGGAAGTTTTTCATAGCAATATAACAAGAGAAAGATAGAGAGATGGAGATAGAGGGAGGGAAAGAGAGAAGGGACTTACATACACAAGCCGGTATTGTCACCGGACTTGTCTATCCACCGATAGTCTCGCGTTACTAGCGAGATCTTCTTGAAAACTTCTTTGTGTTCTTCTTCTAGGACTCTAGGTAAAGAGGGAGAAGAGAGAGATAGAAAAATGTGAGGAAGAAAAAGAAAGAGGAGCACAATTAAAAATAGTGTAATGGTGAATTATCTATCATAATATATGCATTCAACATGGGAATTAAAAGAGAAATGAAAGGTCACCATTCATTTCGGAAATGAAATGTCTCATTTGTAAGTTATGAGAAGAATAAAAAAATTAATAAAAAAAATAATTATAAGAATGGGGATTTGAACATAAAATATATAGAATAACAATACAAAGACTTAACCAATGAGCTACAAGGTTATTCATACATATATTTAATAAGAATTAAATATATGATGTTGCTTAAAAAGAAAGTGGGCTTTTGGGCTCATAATTTTATAAAAGAAAATGAAAATGAGATTGGATTTGGGTTATAGGCTGGGTCAGGTCTTGCGTTTAATTTGAAATAGATTAAGATTTAGTTTAAAGAATTAGGTTTGGGAAAAAAATTAGATGGAATAATAAAATAATATATATATAATAGAAAAAAAATATACAGAAAAATACTACGAATAAATAAATATAATATTTTACTAAAGAAAGAAAACATGATGGTATAGCAATATTAGGGTCGTTACATCCTACACTCCTTAAAATAATTTCGTCCTCGAAATTACTCAAGAAGGATGATGAAACAGAGTAAGGTAACAAGTTAGGATGATGTTGTTTTCGAACTCCGTCGATCGATACTCTAACCAATTGAGCTAATATGTCAACGAGATACAAATAGAAAGGGTGATTAAGAGTTAAGAATTCAAAAGTCTCGAGATTGACTTCAAGGAAACCGATGGTGGAGTTCAAGATGGATTCAAAGAATATGTAATATAAAGAATGTTTTCAGTTGTTGTTTCTTGTGTTTATATTGCTTAAGAATTCATGCAGAACTGACATGCATGGGCCACCAACAAAACTTGTCACGCCCCGCTTTCCAGTGTACGGGCAGAGGACGCGACTGGCCGTTACGTATTTACTCTGAAGTAAATACGCTAAGCGTATCTAAGCAATATAAAAGAAATATACATAAGAGACAAATATAATGAACATCAACTTTATTTATTAACATTCTTTTGTACAATACATGGAAAAGTAAATACATCTGAATGAAAGCAATGCCTAAACGATGGCATAACAGAAAAGGAAAGTAATGAAATAAAATATGTACAATGAATCTAAAGCTCTGGGTCATAAGCTAGCTGGTCCAAATTCTCGCTGGTGGGATCGATCTCCTGAAGGTCCGAACCACCTGACAACATTCCAAAGAAGAAAGAGAAGGAATGTCGTCAGCGAACAATCGCTCGGTAAGTCCCAAAGACAAAGGAGAAGTATAATAGACAGAGAGAGCGTGTGTGTAACTCTTAAAGTGGTATTAATTGTTATAATATTGTATTTAGTGTTAACGCTGCTGTTTGTAGCTTGGTACAGAAGGATGCCAGTGTATACGAGAGGAGTCTTAGTAGACCAGAGACTGAGGTGAATGGAATATAGAGTACAAGGCTCCGTTATACAACCCGGAACAACGGCAATTGAATTCATGTTATGTGTTTTAAATCTTGCAGTCTCGTGCCACTTCTAACACCTTCCGTACCAATCTACCCCTTAAACCCCGCGATGTCTTAATTGTATTGTTTGTATTGTATTGAAATTGTAATGTCTTGTTATATAGACTGTACAGATGGATGACTTGCTGAAACCATGATATCGTATAAATGGAAATGGAGGTACTGGATAATCATGTAAATAGAATATATCTATGGTTCGGTTCAATCAATACATATTGAATAGATTGATTATATGGATTCATGGATTCATGTTGAATTGTAGTTTGTACTTGAATCATATTCAAGTCAGATTTATTTATAATAAGACTCAGTCTGAGTCAGACAATTAGAAAAGAAATTGGAATCCTGAATTAAGTTTTGATGTTATCGGTAACCACTGCACATGAACGGCTCAAGAGACTGGTCCCGCTTAAACCTATATTTACCAGGGTCCTTATTGTAATTTATATAACTTGAGGGGGTTTTATGTAAAAATAATTTTGTATAGTTTTCAAAATACAACTCAAGTATTTAATTATCGTCTTTATATACATACAACAATTTAATGATCAAGATAAATATGTATACATGTTCGAATAGTATGAAATGAGTCAAGTATATTATTCGAGTAACTACCATAAACAATGCTGTAAAGAAATATTATGTACGACTAATTAATCAAGTTAAACGAATGCGGAATATAAACAGAAATATGGTTCTAAGTGTTTTACACGTGTGAGATCTAGTCGCGCCTAAATACGACTATCGGTTTGGGAGATACATTCATTTTCGTTTTGTCGCGCAGAACAGATCAGAATCTGTCCAGCACCGTCGCATATTTTTAAAACACAATTTGAGTTAATTTTTATCGGGTTTTAGGTTACAAAAATTATTAGAAAATTGTAGGTCTTTTGATTTACTTATCCAAAACACCAAGATTAACATGATTTGAATTTCTTAAACTCTAGTTATGATCATTTTAATATCAACGTTTAAAACAGAAATTCAGATTTCTGGACAGCAACTATATGTTATATTGCAAAGTCTATATCAGGTTGTTTCATGAATTTATAAGTAATATAGTATACAGAAAATTATAGTTCTGTCAATTGTCCATCTACATATATAAAGTTTGTCACGAACGGACATCGGGAGTTTGAGTTATGTCTAATTTAAAAACAGGATGCGAATCAGGACAGATTCTGTCCAGATTCGTCGCTTAATATTGTAACGCAGTTTTCTATATTTTACGTCGATTTTCAGTAAAAACTTAAAACTAAGAAAATCTATATTGATCGATGTAGATATCAAAAACACCTGAGTTTGCTCAATTTGTATATCGGTAGACTAAATTATGTGTCTAAGAAATTTACTGATAAATACAGTTTTCTGTTTTTACAAACAGTGAATAAAAACGATATAATTCCTAAACCGTTAAGTGATTCGATCTAAAAATTTTAAAGCATGTACAAAATAATATATTCTATCATATGTAAATTTCCTGAAATTTCCAGAAGTAAAAATTAATTTCTAAAATTATTTTAAATAAAAAAATATTGATATGTCATATATGAGAATGTGGAAATCATGGTATTTATTCGTAACTTCATTTTTTTTAACAAATTTAAATAAAGTAATTTAAAATACAACAAAAAACGATGCAATCCTAATTGGTTACTATGATATTTTAACATATGTATTGAGAGTAATGGATAAGACTTTACAAACTATATATTTATGTATGTTTGTGCATGTTCATTATTTATATATGTATCCATTTAATTAATTATTTTGGGACTATGATATGATAAGGGAAGTTTTTCATAGAAATATAACAAGAGAAAGATAGAGAGATGGAGATAGAGGGAGGGAAAGAGAGAAGGGACTTACATACACAAGCCGGTATTGTTACCAGGCTTGTCTATCCGCCGATAGTCTCGCGTTACTAGCGAGATCTTCTTGAAATCTTCTTTGTGTTCTAGCCCTAATTATCACCCAAACCCCAACCCAAATTAATTCTAGCCGAAACCAAAATTAACCCTAATTAATCTAATTAACCCTAACCCTAACTCTAATCATCACCAACCCTATTTTACCTAATTAATCCTAACTAACCCTAACCCTAACTAATTAACCATAGCCCTAATCCTAACCCCCACCATAACCCTAATTAACCCCCAATTAATCCGGAACTAACCCTAACTCTAACCCTAAAATCAACAATAACACAAAAAAGCATAATTATAAGTTCAAAATGGAAATTAACTCACCTCAGTTGTAGTTTTGCCGGCGGATGGAGCTCGACAAGATGGAGGAGGCCGGGGATGGAGCTCGACGAGACTGTGGTGGCTGCAAGATAGAGATGAGTGTGTGGTGACAAGACTGTGGTGGCGGCGACGGCGGAAAATTCAGTCTCTGAGATAGAGAAGGCGGGTGATCTATCGCACGGGGGAATTTGGTGAGAAAATTTAGGGGCGGTGGGAAATTTCCGAGCTTTATTTATTTTATAAATAACCCTTTAAAGCCCCTACGGATTAATCCATAGGGCCTTCTCTTGCGGCTCCGTAGGGCCAAATAAAAGATTATATTTTAATATTTTTTAATTAATCCGTAGGGCGCCGTAGAGGCAAACCGATGGCCTTACGGATTCCTATCTCCGTAGGGGCAACCTCTTATTGTAGTAGTGATACTAATTGTCGGAAACTATATGTCTTTTCTAAACAAGTTTAAAACCTTTCGATCTTAAACTTACTAATTAAATGCAAAATCCTACTAAAGTTTCTAATCTAAATTTTAGGGTTTTCCTTAAGTTTTTATTTAATCGTTTTTAATTTGGGTTTTGGTTCACTAATATATCACAAATTAATTAAGGTTTCTTAATTAGTGTAATTAATTATTGTTATATATTATTTAGTGTTAACATTGGATTTTTAAACTATTTTTTATGATTTTAATAGTTTGTAATTAAAGTTCTCTTAATTAGTTTGTTAATTAGGGTTTATAAGCGGTTGTTATTAGGGTTTGTAGAGATTGTTCATTAGGATTTATAAGTTTTCATTGGGGTTTTTTATTTTCTAATCATTGGTTTTTTAGGGTTTGTTAATTAGAGTTTATAAATTTTCATTAGGGTTTTTAGGATTTGTTATCTAGGGTTCATAATTTTATTAGGGTATCAAATTATCAATTTACACATTCATAATCCTAAAACTCATCATTCTAAGACCTGTTCAATTCCATATTTTCCATATCCTCTATCTCAATACTAACAGAAAATCAAAGATTATCATCACTACCTATTCACAATTGCATAATCTAATTGAAAAAATTAAGAATATGAGGAGGAAAAATCCTAACCTTGGATTGAATTTTGAAAGGAGAATAGCGATTGCAAGCTTCAACAGCACCAACAACACCTACAAAAAAATTTGGGAAAAAATTGATAATTTTTTAGAAGAAATTGGGTGAAAATGGAAAAGGAATTTTGGGGAAATTTACCTTTCGGGTTGAATTCGGGGGTTGCGAGAAGAAGAGGGCACCTCGTGGCAAATATCTACTGCCAGCATTGACGACCATTATTTACGATCGCTAATGCTTAATGAACGGTCGCCAAACCGACCGTTCATTAGCGACCATATGATATATATGGTCGCTAATAACTTTTTAGAGACTGTATATTTTTATACGGTCTCTAATAGATGGTACCTGATGTGTGCAATTTGTAGCAGTGCCAACTTGAACACAAACTCTTGAAGATGTTAAACTAGTGGCTCAACTTTGAAATTATATACTATTTTCAAATTTTCAAATATTCAAAACATGCACGGAAAGATATGATCATTTAGCAGAAAATTTCAAATATTCAAATATTCTATTTTCAATTCTTATATATACCAAAATATAGAGTCTATGCTTTTACTTCCGGCTTCAACGGGACTCTTCCATTTGAGCTGCTGCAGCTTCGCGACATGCTCCTCTCGGCACAACCTATAGAATATGAGATTAAATTTCAAGGGGATGCTTGGGACTGTGTCATGCATCAATGGGAATATGTTGCCTCTTCCGCTCCTTATTGGCCGATAACTGCGGAACAACGGCGGAAGGTGCTGACGCGACAGCGATGGAAGGTGCTACCGTGACTTCACTCTTGTTTGCTCCAGGTCGATTGGCTCCTCATTAACTTCTGCTTCATGGCAGCCTTCCATATGTTCTTTTACGTCAGCAGCGGACCGCCCGGGGAAAGGGAACTGCAAGATCCACAATAGGATCAGGTATCAGCAACCAGTTCTGATGTACAATATTAGAATGTGAAACTGGCTTGAGCAAAGGCAAATCTGAGGATGGGACATGAAGCCAAATAGAAAACTAACAAATCCAGGAACAAATAAGCATTCCACAATCACTCATGAGCAGTTGGCTCGACATACAAATTGCAATTTTGGGTCATATAATCTTTAGTTAATACGGTTTCAACTTAAAAGAGCACACATATATGAAAATGTGTATATAACTCAAGCTAAGGGTGATTTAATCAAAATGAAAGGACAGTACTGAATCGTCAAGAGAACATATAATCTTTAGTTACACTGAATAATCTAAAAATCCATACTCGTGGTCCAATTTTCTACTGCATACGGATGGATCAAGACGCTAGGAAATCCCAACAATAAAGCACATACTTGCTATCTTTTGATCGGATGGCCTTTCATCATCTTCACTTCCTTTCGAGTCATCCCATGTTCTAGCCTTGAAAGCTTTTTGATTTGATCGTTGTGGAGCTTCATTCTCTTGGTTGAGGGGACAATTTGCGGCAAGGTGACCGGGTTTCCTACAATTGAAGCATGGACCGACATCTTTGTTGTTGTAGGAACGATTCCTTTGAAGATTCCTTTTTTTTTTGTAATCTCTTCGAAGTTTTTGAAACCAATTGAATTGCTTCGTTGGAGCACGATTTCTTCATCTGATTGTTATTCTCTCGACCCTCTTACCAGCAATATCATCCTGCAATCTCCAACATCATACCTATATCTCCCTGAATTGGTTTGTTCTCAAGTTATGGCCTCTTTACTTTATCATCCATTTTGTAGTGAGGACCAGGTTGGCGACCCTATCCTATGTTTATGGCTATTGTGCATCTGCTGCATCACCCACTAAACTCATCATCACTTGATTTGAAGGAAGCTTGGATTTAGATGGAGCTTTGGATGAAGTTTTGGATATAGCTTTGAGTGCGATGCTCTTCATCTTTTCATTCTTGTCCTCCTTTTCATCTTTGTCATACGTCTTGAGCTCAATCTCATAAGTTTTAAGATTCGCTTGAAGCTCTTCAAACGTTATCATCTTGATGTCGGCTATCTCCTTAAGAGTAGCAGCCTTCACTTGCCATTTCTTTGTGAGAGAGCGAAAAATCTTTCTCACCTTCTCATTATTGCCTATTGGTTCATCTAACAAAGAACCAAGAACATTAATAATGTGGATAAAACGACTAAATATAGTATCCATGTTTAAATTGGGCAACATTCGAAAATTTTCATACTCGGATTTTAAAAGATCAATTTTTTCTCTCTTAACATTAGAACTACCTTCATGTGCATTCAATAAACATTTCCACAACATGAGCACTTTTGCATTTAATAATTCTAGCTAAATCATTCTCATTAAGACAAGAAAATAAAGCATATTTGCCTTTATGATTTGCATCATAAGCCTTTTTCTTGGCAGGGGTCCAACTCTCTTCATCGACGGTAGATAACTCATATTCTTTCATAACAGTGTATCTCCAAACAACTTTATCTTTGGATTGTAAGGACTCCATCTTAACTTTCCATATGGTAAACTTAATCCCATCAAAATATGGTGATTTGTTGATGGATTGGGGTGTCCATCACTATATGATGTGGTTGAAGTAGAAGCCATAGGATCTCTCTAGGATTTTAAACCTGATAAATAAGAGCACCAAGTTTTGATAAATAAGAGCACCAAGTTTTGATACCAATTGAAAAAAAACTTAAAGGAGGGTGAATAGGATAATTCTAACAACCACAAATTAAAAATCTACTTGCAATAATCAATTAAGTAAAACACAAGTAATAAAAAGAGAGATAGAGATAGAAGCAATGCAAACACAAGGGTTTTAGAGAGGTTCGAGAGATCTCCTGATCCTCTTTCTTTAGACCTCACTTAAGAGAAGAAGAAGAATATTACAATTAAGAATACTCTCTCACGAGTTTACGATGAAAGCTCTATAATACTTCAATAGAGTATAGATTTTCCAATAAAAACTCAAGTGCTTTGTGTTTTTGGTGGGTGATGATGAACTCAAGAAATGAATGCAATTTCAGAATATTAGTTAGGAATGAATTCCCAATAGAAACCCTTTTAAAGCCCTCACCAAAAACAATTCAGAACCAGCATTAATTGCATCCCGGGCCCATCGACAGACGTATGAAGATAAATGGGATAGACGTTTGAAGGCAAAAATAAAAGAGCCGTTACGACATTAAATGCAAGTAACGGTAACATTTTTCAAACATTTTGAGGTGCAGATGTTTGTCGAGTAAAGGTTCAGACGTCTGCCGATCTTTTTCAAAGATGGTCAAAGAAAGCATAGAAAACAAACAGATGTCTGAAAGAGTATGGGACAGACGTTTGAAAGAGTATAGGACAGACGTCTGAAGAAAAAATAGTTTCCAAAGATTTTGAACTGAAGACGTTTGTCAACTATAGGTTCAGACGTTTGTTTCTTAAAAAGAACTAAGGCAATAAAAAGTACATAGAACAGACAGACGTCTGAAAAAGTATGGGACAAACGTATGAAGAAAAAAATTTCAATCCGAGACTTTGGCCCAGACGTTTGTCAAAGACGCAGATGTCTGTTCTGTAAAGCATCAGACGTTTGTTCTGAAACTGAAAACAGATATTTGAAACTGACATTTGGTTTTCAAACACACAGACGTCTGAAGGAGAAACAGACAGACGTCTGAAGAAGAAAACATTGACAACTTTGAACTTGAAATCAAAAATCATTTTGAATGATAACCTTTGCAAAGTTTTGGCCAATAGTTTCATGCATGCAATAGTGTGTGTGCTTGAGCTTTTATAGGTTAATCTCATAAACCATGAAATACTTACATTGATTTCCTAGAGATTACAATTGTAGCTCGAACTCTTGAACTTTTGAACTTCGACGTCTTACACACTTTTAGCTTGGGTTTCGACCCCTTAACTTCTTCAAGCTTTATCTTGAACTTTGAGGGACTCAAGTCCGTTATCCTCCGACCTCCATTATATTTGTCGTTTAAGCTCAATATCTTTCATTCTCCATCGTATACTTGTGTTGTGAAAATATTCTGAAAACCAATCTCAAACACGACCAAGCTCATATACAGTGTTATAGAATATGCAATATAAAAACACATGTATATAACTATTAATATTTAATAATATCATCAAAACTAAATAACCGAATTACGAAAATCCACAAACCATCACTCCCAACTCTGTCTCTCCCTCATCCACTTATCATCTTCCATCTCCGTCCTGTCTCTCTTCTCCGCTCTAATGAAAACCCCATCCATCAGCCACCATCATTAACTGTTTAATTAACATTGAACAATTATTTATAAAATTTAATTAATTGTATTTTTTGGAAAGAGCAAATTGTTCATTTGATATGTATAGTTAATATCATGAACAACCTATTTTTTAATGCAATTGTCCAATCGTTGATTGTTATCCTTTAATTATTACCCATGATAGTTTTGCGTAGCTTTAAAAACTATTGGTAGTTAGGGTTAGATTATCAAAAACATTTAAATCGAAAGTAAGAATTTTTATATATAACACACACATAACCACATTGCACGCTAGCAAACAAAACCACCTGGAACAGTCATGCATTTTGGTTAGAATCAATCAATCCTTGATCTCTGCCTCAAACTTTTTTTTCAGATAATAGATGGAATAAATTACTACACACAAGTTCGAAGAAATGCCACGGGCGTTTCACTCATGGGCTCGAACTTGGGATCTCTTCCCAGTGAACTGAGCTATTTGCTAAGTTATCTCTCCCTTAAACTTCTTCAAACTAAAATCTACACATTCCAATACAAAAATAAATAACAAATCTTTTCACAAGACTCAAACTTTAACAGTAAATACCACTAAAAATCCAAACTTTATCAACTAAATAAAATCACATTGAAATCTTGATTACCTCCTCCAACAGCTCCAAGGGCTATAGTCGAGCACAGATCTTCCTCGCTGAAACTGCTCATCATATATGAAATCTATTCCCTACAATAGAGATCTCCTGGTTTGCATCTCCCTTAAGATTGTTCTTCACTTGGAAAAAGAGATGTCTTTGCATCATAAATGAGTTTTTAGAGTTAGTGTGCTAGTCTATAGTGCTACCTAGAAGACAATATCATTAAGCTCCTCGCCTAAACAATCCATGGTTGAATTGGCCATGAATTAGCCATATCCGATTGGGCTAATGCATAGCACTCATGTTTATTTGATTTAATTCATTTATGCATATCTCATTTTGTCCAAAAATATTATTGAGCAATCTTCAAAATATCCTTGGCATTTATTGGATATCAGCCGACATATCAGAAATGGAGAGGAAACAATATAATTTATTGATTTAATATCATTCTGTAGTTTTTGGAAAAATATTGGCCGGTTTATTTTAATATATATCGATATATCGTTGTTGGATTTCGGTTGATATATTGTTGTTGGATTTCGGTTAAAATATCGCGAATTTTTCCTCAAAAATTTATTTGGGTTTTTAGATAACATGGGAAGTACTGACTAGACCGATATGAGGATAATTTAAAGTCGGCAACTATTAAAAAAAGCCTAGATTACAATCCTTCTTATTTTGTATCCGAAAAGAGACCACCAAAACCCTATGCATCTTCCAACTCCAAAGCGAATCTTTTTATCTTTGAACCTTGCATAAATTCTTGGATAATTCTTCTGAAAATTAGCTCTAAATTTCTAAGATATTTAGCCATAATTTAACAACGAGAAATTCGTCATGCAAAGAAAGTGAGTTACTTTGGAGAACGAGAGAGAAGGAAAAATTTTTGAATAAGGACCCACGCCCGTTTACTTAATATGACCGTTTGACCATTAAGTTATTAAGGAATAACAACCACAAATTCAACTGTTTTATATTGAGTTGCATTTATAATAAAAAAAAATATTGTTCAGTTTTAAAAATTTACTCTCGATATACCGCGGTATTTGATATCCCGATGTTATATCGGACCGATAGGTTACCGATATGTGATATTTATAACACCGTTCTTCGCTTCCCCTCACCTCACCATCCTCAACGGCCACGTCATCTGCTCGTTATGTGACGTCTCCACCCTGCCAGCTGGCGCCTTCGCCGGCAGCGTCCAAGGCCTCCCCATCGACCACCGCGTGATGTCTCTGCTCAACGACTGATTCGATGACGGCGATCTGTTCTTCGATCTGAGTGGGGTCGGGGTCGCTGACGCGGCGGCGGTGTATGTGCCGGCTGGTGTTAGGGTTTTCGAAGAGCCAGTGCATCTGAGGTTCCGTAATGATGAGGGGAGCGAGGTTGGGGAGGGGAGGTTTCCGGTGTTTAGCTGATGATGCTCAAGATCGGCAATCTCCAGGATCAAGGCACGTGGTAGATGACGTGTCCCAGGAGTCGGAAGAAAGGGCCCAAGGGGGCCGATCAGGCCACCCTACGCCCGACCTGCAAGCACAAGCTGACCCCCTTCAGCCCCCCTGCAAATTGGCTTCCTCGGCCTCGTGGCTTGCGTCGGGCTGCCACGAGACCAGGACGACTCGGCCTCCTCGCTCGTCCCGAGCTCCAGGCCGTGGCCGTCTTCCTCGGCCCTCCGACCAAAGTCACCGCTCACAGGCGTAACCGCCGCTCCACGAATCTCGCCATGCGCAAATTCAACGCCAACAACATCCCACGTTCCACGCCATCAATCCACATTAATGGGCGATCCGCTTTCTACGCGGGCGTGACGTCGGGGGCGTAACTGCCGACGATATCCTCGCACCCGCTGCTGCGTGCCACCACCGCTATATAAACTCCCATCACAAAGGGGTCAAGTAAGCCATTTTTTACTCTTTCAAGCCGTTACTCTGCTCGGATCTCATCACTAACTTGATCGTCGGAGGGTCCTTGGTGGTACCAAACCACCCCGGGACTTCTTTGCAAGTACTCGGCACCGAACTCCTTATATCACCTCTTCCACCAAAACCCATTGAGACCCACACGCAACGGAAGGTAACCATCTAAGTCCACCAGGAGATCAGCAGAAGACAACATCTGACGGAGACCCGAAAAGGATCTCCATCAGTTGGCGCCGTCTGTGGGACGTCGAAAACTCCACAAAAACAAAAGTTGGCCTTCCGATCTCCGTCCACATGGCAATCGATCCCCCTGAAGATCCAAACGCCCGCTGTCTCCTCCCTCACAATGGAAACGCAGACGGGCCCTCGTCCATCCCCGCTGGCTGCCGCCTCATAGGCCCCGGTGACCGCCCGAGCAAAAGGTCTATGTGCCGAAGGCCCATCACTTTTGATAACGAGGATCTCCACGGCATATCTGTGTCCCATAGTGACCCGCTGGTGATCATAGCCCAAATTCACCGGTACGAGGTCCACGGAATACTCATCAATTCGGGCAGCTCGGCGGACATCCTCTTCCACGACTGCTTCCTACGTATGGGGCTCGCCCCCGCGGACCTGAGAACGACCTCCCACGTCCTCTCGGGTTTACCAACCACTCTATCCCGGCACAAGGGGTGGTCACCCTGCAGTTCACGATCGGGGAACCTGGCCGCACACGCACGCTGCCTGTGGACTTCATCGTAGCGAAGGTTCCGTCGGCCTACAACGTCCTCCTCGGCTGCCCGACGCTGAACTCCCTCCAGGCCCGGATCTCGACATACCACCTGGCGATAAAATTCCCCCTCGACCGGGGCGGGATAGGTCGGGCATACGGGAGCCGGCCGGCCGTGAGGATAGGCCTCACAGAGACGTCTTTGCCCGAGCAGCACGCTGACGATGCCGATGCGTGCAGCGACATCAAAGGATCCCTGGACACTCGGGACAAGCGGAAGGAGGTCCATGGGGCGCCGGTCGAACCTCTTACCGAGGTTCCCCTGGCAGAAGGAGACCAAGGAAAGATCGTCCAGGTCGGGTCGCTCTTAGCGGGGACCCAGCGGGATGACCTGATCAAGTTCCTCAGAAGCAACTCCGACGTTTTCGCCTGGGCACCCGCTGACATGCCTGAGATCGACCCCAAAATCATCTCCCACAAGCTCGGAGTTGATCCCACGGCCCGACCCGTCAGACAGAAGAAAAGAAGCTTCGCCCCGGTCAGGCAGAAGGCGATCGAAGAGGAGGTCGATCGGCTCCTCGCCGCCAACTTCATTAGGAATGTACCCTACTCAGAGTGGCTGGCGAACGTAGTCCTAGTCAAAAAGTCAAGCGGGAAATGACGTATGTGCATCGATTTCACCGATCTTAATAAGGCCTGCCTCAAGGACAACTTCCCGCACCCCCGCATAAACCAGCTCGTTGACAGCTCGGCTGGTCATGAGCTATTGAGCTTCATGGACGCCATCTCCGGCTACAACCAAATCCGTATGAACCCCGAAGACGAGGACATGACCGCATTCACAACGGACCGGGGGTGTACTGCTACAGGGTGATGCCCTTCGGCCTCATGAACGCCGGGGCCACATACCAAAGGCTGGTCAATTGCATGTTCAAGCCGCAGATCGGCAGGAACATGGAAGTCTACGTCGACGACATGCTCGTCAAGTCTACCTCGTCGGCCGACCACGCCAAGGACCTGGGCGAGGCATTCGGAGTGCTCCGCAAATTCAACATGAAATTGAACCCCGCCAAGTGCGCATTTGGAGTCACCGGTGGAAAGTTCCTCGGGTTCATGGTCACACACCGCGGAATCGAAGCTAACCCGGAGAAGATCGACGCAATCCTGAGCATGGCCGCACCCAAGACCAACGTCGAGATCATGCGGCTCACGGGGCAGGTCGCTGCTCTGAGCCGTTTTATGTCCAGGTCGGGGGAGAAGTGCCTTCCGTTTTTTAAGGCGCTAAGGAAAATTCCGAGGTTCGAGTGGTCGGAGGAATGCCAAGCCGCCTTCGACCAATTGAAAAAGCACCTCGCTACATCGCCGCTGCTCACCCGGCCAGTGGAGGGGGACGAGCTGTCGCTGTATCTGGCAATATCCGACCAAGCAGCAGGCTCGGTGCTCGTCCGAGAGGCCGAAGGGGCGCAGAAGCCGGTGTACTATGTGAGCCACGTGTTTAAGGACGCAGAGACGAGGTACCCCGCCATAGAGAAAATTGTCTTGGCCCTTGTGGTAACCTCGCGGAAGCTGCGACACTACTTCCAAACACACCATCGTCCTCACCGAGCGCCCATTGGGGGCTATCCTGGCATCACCAGAATCCTCAGGCCGCCTAGAAAAATGGAGGTGGGAGCTATCTCAATTCGACATAAGGTATCGCCCGAGGCAAGCCATCAAGGCGCAGGCCCTGGCCGATTTCATCGTCGAATGCACCATCCCTAGCAGGAAGCCGGAGTCCGCGCCGCCCCTCGCAGCCCGGTGTCCCGTCCCGGAAGGCCCTAGCTCAGTTCCGGAGTGGGTCATCTACGTCGATGGGTCTTCTACCGAGGAAGGCTGCGGTGCCGGCCTCATCATCCGGGGTCCGAACGAAGCCAAGATGGAGTACTCCTTGAGGCTCGGCTTCAAAACTTCGAACACGGCAGAATACGAGGCCCTCCTGGCCGGACCGCGCATGGCCGTCGGTCTGGGGCTGAAGATAATTCGAATCTGCGGCGATTCGGCCCTCGTTGTCGGCCAGGTGACTGGCCGCTTCGAAGCTCGAGAGCCTCTAATGATGAAGTACCTGGACGAGGTAAGGAAGCTCCGGAAAAATTTCGACGAGGTCCAGGTAGAATAAATACCCAGACAACTGAATGCCCAAGCAGACGTCCTGAGCAAGCTAGCTTCGTCGTACTCGGCCAGTAATAGGCGGTCAATCCTGTTCGAAACCTTGCCTCGACCCAGCGTGGGAGACGGAGCGACGGCACTCCACGTGTACGCGGCGCAGGAGAGCGACCAGGATTGGAGGAAGCCCCTTGTGGAGTTCCTGAAGGACGGCGTGCTCCCAGAAGACCGGGCGGCCGCCCGCCGTCTCCGGGCCAAAACCCGCCACTTCGTCTGGAGCAACGGGAACGTCTACAAGAAGGCCTTCACTCAGCCCCTGCTCCGATGCGTTGACCCCCAAGAGGCCGACTACGTCCTTCGGGAAATCCATGAAGGGGTGGGCGGGAGCACCAGGGGGCTCGAACCTTGATCCAAAAAGCGTTGCTCCAAGGGTACTACTGGCCCACCATGCACGAGGATGCCCAGAAACTGGTCAGGAGATGCAAAAATTGCCAGCTCCACGGCAGCATTCCAAGCCTCCCGGCTACCAAGCTAACCGTCCTGACTTCCCCATGGCCGTTCGCCCAGTGGGGGTTGGATATGATCGGCCAGTTTCTTACTGGAACAGGCGGGCACAAATACGTCCTCGTTGCGGTGGACTACTTCACCAAGTGGATCGAGGCCGTCCCCATCAAAAAACCGGACGCCGCCACGACCATCAAGTTCCTGCAAAACAACCTGATACTCCGGTTTGGCATCCCGAGGTGCATCATCACCGACCACGGGACGAACTTCGAGAACGAGAAAGTAAAGTACTTCTGCAAAGAGTACCATATCCTCATGAAGTTCGCCGTGGCCGCGCACCCCCAATGTAACGGGCAGGCCGAGGTCGCTAACCGAGACGTCCTCCGGGGTCTCCGGACCCGCCTAGAAGTGAGGCAAGGCAGTTGGGTCGAGGAGCTGCCCCGGGTCTTAAGGGCCCTGCGGACGTCAAAGAAGACTCCCATCGGGGAGACCCCCTTCAGCCTCTGCTACGGGACCGAAGCGATGGTCCCAGTGGAGATCGGGCTGTCCAGTCACCGGGTCGAGCACTTCGACGATGACGCAAACACCATGGCGCTGCGGACCAACCTCGACATATTATTGGAAAGAAGGGATCGGGCCCAGATCGGGGCCGCCGTCTATCAGCAACAGACGGCCCGATACTACAACGCTCGGGTTAAACGCCGCTCCTTCAAGACCGGAGACCTGGTCCTACGGAGGAACGAGTTCATCGACCAAGGCAAGCTTCATAAGTTCTCTCCAAAATGGGAGGGTCCTTTCCTCGTCTCTAAAGTGCTCCCCTGCGGAGCCTACCGCCTACAAGACGCGGACGGACGAAAGCTGCCGCGACCTTACAACGCCGAGAAGCTCAAGCTATACCAATGAGGTCAAAGCCAGCGAGTGCTGCCCCAAACCCCCTCGAAATTTCCCTCGCACAAAGATGGTGTAAAGTGTTCTCTGAAATTCATGTCCATACGAATAAGAACGTTGAATCTTTTTACCCCAGTAGAGTTCCCCCTTTACAAAAAGCCCTCCCAGAGGGGTTGTTGGGGTAAAAATTTACACCCCGGTTGACCGAGTCAAATTCAAGGTCAACCCTAAAGCAAGCGGGCCCAAGCCCAGGTCAAGCCCGCAGCCAGCCTCTCCACGCTAACAACAAAATCATGTAATAAATAATTTTTATGTAATTGTTTATGCATGAATGTAAACAAAATGGGCATAAAGCCAATATTTTGTAAGCCCATGGCTTATGTGCAAAAATGAAATGGCACATGAGCCATGGGATGGATAAAATGCTATTTTTGTAAAGCCCAAGGGGCTATATGTAAATATGTAAGCCTATAAAAGGCAACATGATGATGAATAAAAAACACTTTTTCATTTCCCCAAAACTAGGGTTCTTTGTGCCTCCTGCTCCTTCTCCAAGGTTCTAAACTTTCTCATTTCTTTTGAATTAAATCAAGAGTTTTACTCTTTCTTTTCCAAAACTAAGTAGTTTTCCACCACAAAATCCACAAAGGGGAACTCAGATCTCCCATCAGAACTAAAAAAGGAGTGATTTTTAAAATCTCCTGCTTCTTGATCTTCAAGATCCGGCCAAGCAACAGGAGGAAGAAGAAGAACCCCTTCATCAGCTTCAAAACATCCTAGGAGTTTAACTCCATATATACATATATAATAAATATTTCCTTTTTGAAGCATAGCTTCTGGTTCTAGGCAAAAAGCCTCTTTTTCTCGCCGGCGCTCAAGCGCAGAGCGCCCACGTGCCGACACGTGGCGCGCTTGCGCTCGAG
This sequence comes from Agapanthus africanus, assembly GCA_030015575.1. NCBI lineage: Eukaryota > Viridiplantae > Streptophyta > Magnoliopsida > Asparagales > Amaryllidaceae > Agapanthus > Agapanthus africanus. Next base: position 12,748,566 of record JASDDO010000028.1, on the reverse strand, counting down.
CGCAAGTCGCCCTCGTGCCGACACGTGGCGCTCTTGCGCTCGAGCGCAAGTCACCCCGGTGCCGACACGTGGCGCGCTTGCGCTCCAGCGCAAGCGCTTGAGCGCAAGTCGCCCCCGTGCCGACACGTGGCGCTCTTGCGCTCAAGCGCAAGCGCTTGAGCGCAAATCACCTCGGTGCCGACACGTGGCGCGCTTGCGCTCCAGCGCAAGCGCTCGAGCGCAAGTTGTCCCTGTGCCGACACGTGGCGCTTTTGCGCTCAAGCGCAAGCGCTCGAGCGCAAATCGCCCACGTGCCGACACGTGGCGCGCTTGCGTCCAAGCGCTCAGCGTCCGAGCGCAAAGCGCCCACGTGCCGACACATGGCGCGTTGCACTCCAGCACTCTGCGCTCGAGCGCAAAGCGCCCACATGCCGACACGTGGCACGCTTGCGCTCAAGCGCCCAGCGTTCGAGCGCAAGGCGCCCACGTGCCGACACTTGGCGCGTTGCGCTCCAGCACTCTGCGCTCGAGCGCAAAGCGCCCACGTGGCGCGCTTGCGCTCAAGCGCCTAGGCGCTGGCCCCACGCATCCTTTGGATGCCTTTTTCCCCTTTATTTATATATACATGTATATATACATATGTATACAAATGTACACATATACATACCCCACGACACTGTGTGGCTCCCGATATATTTAAACCCCCCTCCAAAACACAACACACGTACACTGCACATTGAGTTCGCATGACCAGTTTAACCCGCTAATCGGAGGTTCCCTCGCCCCAAAGGCGGGGGGTAATTAACGGCAGCTTAGTTCACGGCTGCCGGAGATTCGGATCCCCACAATCATTAAACCCCCGCCTACCTTAGGAAGGGGGAATCTGTAGTACGCCTGACAAGCGCGCGCGTATTCCCATCTCAATGGGGTGACGAAAAACACCCTACAGCGGTCGAGTCCGAAGATCCCTCGGTCGGCTATTCCCAGCGGGCAGCTTCCCTGCCACAACGTAGGGGATCCAAAAGCCCTCACAGAGGCAGTTGAGCCCGAGGATCTCTCGTTCGGCTATCCGCATCGGACAGCTTCCCTGCCACAACGTCGAGGACCAAAAAGCCCTTCCAGAGGCAGTCGAGCCCGAGGATCCCTCGCTCGGCTATCCTTCAGGACAAAAGCCCTCGCTAAGAGGCACCAGGCAGTAACCCTGCCCGGCCAAGGGTCCTTGGTAGGCTTCTACAACCTCTCCCACGCTAAGGACCAAAGTCCTCCCAGAGGCGGTCGAGTCCTTGCTCGGCTATCCCTGGCTGGTAGCTTCCTACTACAACCGACAGAGATCAAAGTCCTCACCTAGAGGCACTGGGCAGTAACCCTGCTTCGTTCCCATCCTGAAGGATCAAAAGCCCTCGCAAGAGGCAACCGAGCATCTACCCTGCTCGGTCTACTCCGGCTGGTAGCTCCCTACCTACGACGCCAGGGATCAGGATGCCCTAGAAGGGGCACCATAGCGGCTACCCCGCTCGTCCATCCCAGAATGCCCTAGAAGGGGCACCATAGTTGCCTACCCTCGACGCTAGAGTCAAAGCCCTCGCCAAGAGGCAACCGTGCAGCTTCACTGTCTGGTCATCCACAGAAAGCTTCTTACAGCCACTCCAGTGCTAAGGACCAAAGTCCCCAAGATGAAGACGAGTCCTTGCTCGGCTGGTAGCTTCGTAACACAACCGACAGGAATCAAAGCCCTCGCCAGGAGGCAACTGCGCAGCTACACTGCCCAATCACCCTCGGCTGGTGGTCGACGCTCGAAGTCAAAGATGTCCTGTGGCCAGCGGAAGATCCGATACACCAGGGAGGGTAGTCAGGTTATCCAAATCTAGACGATCTCCCCCCGACTCCAGGGCCCATGGGGATACATCTTCGGCAACGATTGTTATGCTCGTCAGCTAGCAATTCAAGTCAACTCGACGGAAGATCGCCAGACAGATGGCCAACCTGACACGAGAACACGACGGTACAAGCAAAGATATCCTACGAACATCTTTCACACACAGAAGACAAAATGCAAACCGATGAAACAAGGATTTTCTTTTATTGCCAAGATCAAGGTTTTTACAAAGGGTATTCTGGGTTCCCAGCCCTACAAACTGTCCGGAGGCTTACTTCGGCCCTTTCATCGCTGGCGTCACGGCCCGGGGCTCTACCACCGGAGACTTTGCTACCAAGGGTGCGCCCTACTCCCCTCGCCATCTCCCACCGGAGGCTTCGCCGCCGGAAGCGGAACCCGAGCGCGGAGTTCACCATCATCGAACTCAGGAAGCCGTTCCTTCATGGCTTCCAGGGCCTTGTTCCACGCGACGGCAGAATACTTCCCGAGCTCGGCGTAAAACTGCTCTGATGCCTTATACTCGGCCACGGCTTTCTTCGTCCGAGCCTCGGCAACTTGGGCCTTCAGCAACGCCGCTCAGCATCTCCCCTGCTGGCGTCCCTCTCTTTTTCCACGGCCGCGAAGCGACCGGCCAAATCTGCCAGCTTCCTATCGGCGACCCTTCAGACGACGAAGGACACCCTGATTCACCCAATTGGCAAGTTCCGCGGCCTCCGCCCGGCCTTCCGAGACGTCGGCCCTTGCCCTCTCCGAGCGCAGGTCACGTCGCAAAAGCTCGACCTTTGAATGAACGCTTCCACTGGCCTCGGGGTATGGAACGCCCCCTCGGCCTCCATACGAGTGGCAAGGGCACAATGCTGAAGGACTTGACAGAAAGCCAATGAGAAACCAGGAGGCCCCTTAGCGAGGGTAAGGTATACCAAGAGGAATACATGCAAAGGGGTTCGTACCTGGACCGCCCTCTAGGCCATGGCCTCCAATTGATCCCTCAGGAAGCCGTGCGGGAGCTTTCCCCCGGCCGACTCCTCCATCCCGGCGAGCAGGCCAGCGGCAACGGAAAGTCTAAACGGAACCGTGAAGACGACACCCCCTCCTGCACGGAAATTTCCCCAGGGGCCCTCGACGACGACGCACGAGAGACCATCCTCTTCCTCTTGAGAGAGGGCATGCCCTCGCCCTTCCCTCTGTCCCCCCGTCTGGAGCTCGGGTAACTGTGGACGACCCTGGCCGCAACCGGAGAAACCACCGGATGCCGTCGACGAAGCAGACGGCCCTACCGGGGGCTCGGCCGCGCCACCGGCCTCCTTCTGGCGTGAGCAGCCCGAAAAGTGAGAGCGAACTATGTATTCGAACGAAAGAAGAACACCGAGCAGCAACGCCTCAAGGAAGAGGGGAAAATGAAAGATTGGGGGCCCTGAGGCGGCCCCATCCCTGTTTATTGCTGCATACGGCCTCATCCAATGGCGAACGTCGCCTCCCGCCAAAACACCCCTAGACCAGCGGCCCTGGTCGCTCCACGTGTCGACCCTGCGTTGGACCGCATCCCATCTGACGCCGCAGGCCTGCATACGTCGCGTCGACCAATCGACGCTTGACGCGTGGACCGTCGCTTCAGTTGCAGGGTGCACGAACCGGCGCACCTTCTTTAGATGCAGAGACCTAGCCTTGATTCACTAGCGGGAAAGACAACCGACGGCCTGAGTACTCGTCCCGACCAAGCCCGGGAAAGGAGCTCACCCCGGGAGGCCTGGCAGTCCACCCCTGCCCCGACCCGCTAGCTGGTCGAGACAAGAGTGGGGGGCTAATGATGATGCTCAAGATCGGCAATCTCCAGGATCAAGGCACGTGGTAGATGACGTGTCCCAGGACTCGGAAGAAAGGGCCCAAGGGAGCCGACCAGGCCACCATACGCCCGATCTGCAAGCACAAGCTGGCCCCCTTCAGGGCCCCCTGCAAATTGGCTTCCTCGGCCCCGTGGCTTGCGCCGGGCTGCCACGAGACCGGGACTCCTCGGCCTCCTCGCTCGTCCTGAGCTCCAGGCCGTGGCCGTCTTCCTCGGCCCTCTGACCAAAGTCACCGCTCACAGGCACCGCCGCTCCGCGAATCTCGCCATGCGCAGATTCAACGCCAGCAACATCCCACGTTCCACGCCATCAATCCCCATTAATGGGCGATCCGCTTTCTACGCGGGCGTGACGTCGGGGACATAACTGCCGGCGAGATCCTCGCACCCGCTGCTGCGTGCCACCACCGCTATGTAAATCCCCATCACAGAGGGGTCAAGTAAGCCATTTTTTACTCTTTCAAGCCGTTGCTCTACTCGGATCTCATCACTAACTTGATCGTCGGAGGGTCCTTGGTGGTACCAAACCATCCCGGGACTTCTTTGCAGGTACTCGGCACCGAACTCCTCATATCATCTCTTCCGCCAAAACCCATTGAGACCTACACGCAACGGAAGGTAACCATCTAAGTCCACCAGGAGATCAGCGGAAAACATCTGACGGAGACCCGAAAAGGACCTCCATCACTAGCCCAAGGGTTTTGGTGGCGGAGGAGAAGGGGGCGGAGCTGGCGATCGCTGAGGAGCATTTCGGGATGGGAGATAGCGAGGGGAGGTGCTACAGGGCGAATTCGGTTGTGGAGATAGTGATTGAGGAGGGGGCTAGGGTCTCACATAGTATTTGCAACGGCAGTTGATGAATTCTGCACATATCAAGTGGACTTTTACACAGCAGGTATCGGATGTTGTATTTGTTAGTGTCATGGATTTGGAATTATGATATGCTTTCTTTGCTTGAGGTATTAGATTTGATGCAGTTTTGAATCGTGTTTAGTTGGATAAATTTCTTGAAATTCGTGAATTGTTTTGTCGATAACGAACAAAGCTGAAACTTAATGAGGTTTTTTTAATTAAAAAAAAACAAATAAATCTCTATTTAATTACTAAAATATAAAGTGCAAATTTCATATACATAATAAGTACTTAAGTAGCGGAGTCAACAGATAGATTGTGTGAATTTGAATCGACTCATTTCGAGAGTGGATTTTAATTAGCCATTTTAGGTATTATGATACATGAAATTAGAATCACAATACATGAAATTTCTAGTTCAACCAAACAAGCTTGTACTGTGCTTTTGTTGGATTGTTGGGCGTTTGATGTGCTAAGTTCAATGAAACTGAGTGTGCTAAGATAATTGAGCTTTGAAACTAAGAATACTTTGAAATATTGATTGATGTTTTGAAACTTATAGATATAATTCAAAAGTTGTTATATGTATCTTTTTATGGAACCTTTATTTCTTTTGCAAAGTCGGGGAATTAACTTGTTAAGAACTAGACGCCTAGAGATTGTAGTTTTCAGGAGTGAACAAGTGAGTGTATATAGTTTGCAGGAAGCGTCGAGTAGCTATGAGTTGATTGAGATAAGTACCAGGGAAAGTTGAGCCGGCATAATCTTCACATCCAACAGCTAGGCCCCAACATGGTGACAGACCTGTCAGCATTTCATGTAGCTCAAAGCAACCAGATACAAGATTGGCATAGCAAATTTGTGCTGGATCACCCCAGGGGATATTCCTGTCCGGTTTATAAATGCATCATATCAAATTCCTCAGGCCAAGCTGTGTTTGATGGCAACGTAAAGGTTAATAGGTAATCAACCGGTAGCTATTCTTGTTTTTCATTTCCTTTTCCTTCTCTTTATAAGATTTATTTTTAAAAAAGAAGTTATTTGGAAGAATGTGTTATGATGTTTAAGATAATTGCTTTGTAGAACCCTCTTTAGATAGTGGATTTTGGAATGCATTGAAGTCTGACCTAATTTTGTTTACTTCTACTTTGTTGCAACTACTTGTACGGTGGGAATTATGCCAAGATTGTATGAACTTCTTACGGGATAATATAGACTAAAATTTAAGAATAAAGCCATGCTGCTTCAAAATCTGTTCGCAAATAAACCCAGGCTACTTCAGAAATTGCTGGCAATTTTTAGTCACAATCAAAACTTAAATTTTTTTCTCTATTTAAAAATTTGTTGCAATTTTTAGTCACAGTTAGAACTAGAATTCAACTCTCCTTGCATACAGATTGGCTCAATAAACTGATGCGGGTCAGCTGACAAAATCTCTGCTCTTGGCTCCCTGAGCAACAGTGAACCTGAAGTCCAATCTGCAAATTGTTGCTGACGATGTGAAATGTTCGCATGGAGCAGCAGTCAGCGATCTTGAAGAAGACCAGTTCTTCTATTTCCAGGCACGGGCATCGACATACAACAGCAAGAGATGCACTCATCTTCTCCTTCGGAGCTCAAGTTTTCGATCACATTCCATTCGAGGCCTTTAGATAGAGCATGAGCAATCATGTCAAACAAGTCCTCATAGCTTGATAACTTTTGAAGTGATTGTAGCATTTTAAAAATATATATATTTCCTTGTAATTTATAGCTTTTTTCTTAGAAAAAATGATATATAGCTGTAATTTACAATGAAAGCTTGATTTATTTTGATGTCATGTTGGCTATAAGAACAATCAGGATGACCAATCTATGTTATTACAATTTTCATAGAATGACTTAACATTCACAATTTTCTTTATATGTATTTAATCAATTAATTGCTCTTATTTATCATAACATTTTATTCTCAATTTCGTTCATACATATTTGAATAATTAATTACTCTAATTTATCCTAACATTGGATCATCAATTTTCATCATACATTATTTCGGAACAAGGGGCTTGTTCAAGTTTAATGCCTAGTCATTGAAATTAATTAGTTCTAGCCTTCATTGTCCATTTGCTTGATCAATTTATAGCGATTGTATTGGCATGCTTGATGTGTTTATTCATCAGAGTGCTAGTACTGGATGACATATTGTAAGCATTTTAAAATTTTAAGTTATTGGATTCCTTAGCGAGATAAGAGTTAATTCATTATATTCGCGAATTATTTACTTGATACTGCTTGTACCCTTGTGCATGCGGATACTCCACATTACAAGTTAAGCTATCTGTTTGGATGTTTTCATCATTGCAGTGCACTGACCTACATTAAATTTCACCAATCATTTCCTTAAAACTTAGTCTTTTTTCTTTTTTCCCCGAACGTGGTACTATTCATTGCCTTATGCAAGTTCATGCTACAAGCTAAAAGATATTTATGGAGGTATTTATCACCTTGCTTAACCTGTTTTTATTTTTATTATTTAATTTCCTATTGCCATCTTATTTATAAGCAATTATAATGCATTATTTATATTGTTCTAATATTATATTAATCATGGCGTTGCTGATAGACTTGAGGAAGTATAAACCACTGAGTTCAGGTTGTCCCTGCTTTTGCACCTTACTATGCAAACAGAGGTAAGATATTCTTTTGTATTTGTATCCAAATAAAATTCAGTTGGTGAAAAGCTACACTATTTAAATTGTTATCTATTTGCAAAGGTGTTCTTCGATCTGTTGTTCTTGTTAATGTTCCTATTGTGTTATATTCATCTCTTCATTGTTGGCCAATTCGAATTTTGATTATGTACATTGCTGACTAGTTCATTCATTTCCCTGGATATGAATTACAACACTGAAGTTGTTCCTCCAATTGTCTATAACTTTGATCATATGTTGACGAATAGCAGAAATAAGAGGCTTTTCACAGAGGTATGTTATAGTAAGTTGATTTTACAGATTTATTTTTTGATTGGTCATATGCCAACTTTTTTCTTATCATGCAGGTACATGCTTACTTGAAGTGGTAGGCTGAGTAGAAATCATTTGACATCAATAGACAGCATTTTAACTGGTAATTTTTCTTTGAACCTTCTCAACAACAATTGAAAGTGCATTCTTTGATACAATTTTGGAAGTCAAGAACTTGGATTGTTTGAAGCAGATCTGTAGTATATTTCCTTACATTGATTGTTTGACAGTTTGTTAAGTATATCCGGAACACATTTCCCCCATCTTTAACATAATCATCCTTGCTCATTATTTGTGTCTCTCTCCCATGCTTCGGCATCCCCTCCCCAGTAAGATCTTCAATTTAGCAATATTTTTTGCTATCCCATAGCAGAATTCAAGAATCTTTTCCGTCGTAGAGTTTTCTTCTTTGATCTCTCAACCATTTATTTTATCAAAACCATCTGGTAACCGAGAGTTTGTGGGGCCTACAAAACTGGATGCTGCCCCTAGGAATCGAATGGTTGATATAGATAACTGGAATTTCCAGCGATTTGTATCGCCGGAGAGGATCCGAAGACAAATTTTCTTATATTGTTTCTATTATTGTTCTTACCAGTATCAGATGAAGGGTTAGTTGCAAACTTGCAATATACTTGACTTCAAGTAAAAAGTTCATTTTTAGCCTTATTTTATTCATTGTGCGGTGCAGTGAGTTGCAAATTAGCTAAACTAGACGGGTATGCAAAAAGAAAAGAACATTGAATCAAAGAAAATTCCCTCTCCAGTTAATAATAAACAAATTTATTTAGTGAAAGTATATTTTATTTGCGACAATGAATAAACTAATTTACATAGACAAAGTGCCAAGGCTAAAAGTTTGGAGCCATTGATCTCCATCTATGTATGAAGTGTTCAAGAAGGGAAAAATTTGGGTGTCGTTGAGCTTCTGACCATAAGCCACCCTCAATGTTGTGTTCGCACCTGGCCCACTGCATCTATATTCTCCGAAGAAAACAGTTCTGTCATAGGGGAAAATAGATGTAAAATAGAGAATTTGTTTTCTTAATTATAACCATTGTCATTTTTAGTGTATATAGTCTGTCCTTAATGTAACCACTTCACAAACTCACCTGAATGACATTTATTTGGTCGGTTTTCACCGATAATTCCTATTTAACAAGTTCAAACAACAATAACAGCAACAAATTTCCATCTCAAACCTATGGAGTCAGCTGTATAGAAGCATTTCTTCTTTTCAACTATACCAAGGGTCAATTTCTCATTAAAGTAATGGGTAAGACATCAACCGAACTTTGTTGAACATGTTATACCCTTGTTCCGTCGTTTGAATCTTCCTTATGTATTCTAGATAAAATTTCACCCAACATCTGACATATGCACCCATTTCATATCTTATCTCGTCGAGTAGGTCTATCATTTTCCACAATCGTATATCCTTGCTAAAACTAAATACAGGTAAGGGAATCTTTTGTAGCGCCTCGGTTTTCAAAATTTTCCTTTTTGTCCCATATTTAGTTATGGTTTTGGATTAAATTGAGAATTCAAACAAGGCAATATGTGGCATTTACAGTATAGGCCGAGGACAATTATGGTATAACATGTAATGGAATATGCCCACAACCATTCCCTATGTAAGCTAGTTCTTGCTTTAGAACTAGATTTATATATGTAAAAAAAATCCTATTGTTTTGTGCCTTTATGGGGCCCAATAGTGGTCTGACAGTGTGTCATGGGTTTAAAGATTAGAACAATGTAACCTGGTGGGACCCAGTAATGGTGCAAGGTGACATGGGTTCTAAGGATTTTTTTTCTCAACAATTTGGTGTGCTAGAAAATGAGAACAGCAGGTCAAGATAAGAACAAGGTAAAATCTTATAGGATTGAAGAAAAGGTACAGCATAATTAGGGAGAGGCCGAAGCAAATTGGTTTTCATGTAATGGCAAGAATATTATTTATTTATTTATTTATTGTTCTTTTATCATTTTCTTATTTTCTTACTATAATGAATCGTCTTCTGTATATGAAACGTTTTCAAAACTTATTGGTTGCTTTTTGCTTACACTAAAAGATTTCTCCACACTGATATGGAATTGAATATGCAATCATTGTGCATCGCTTCTAATATGATCTTAAATTTCTCAAAATATTATATGATCAAATGTTTATTGCTTGAAATTCTACTGAAAAATCATCCTCAACTCCTGTGCATCTCACGGGGTTTACCCCTAGTCTTATTACTAATGTGAGTCGTTTTTAACTGCTAGTTATTTGCAGTCCTAGGGGAAATTTTGTGAAAACTTAAATAGTCCAAGTTTGATTCTTACTGATCTCTATCAGGTGAGTTGAAGTCATTCCATCCTTCAGAAGCAATAATATCAGTCATATAGGTGTAAGCAAAGATCACACGAGCAAATGGCCTCCAGGCACGGCCTAGCCAAATTCTTCCAGTTCCACCAATGGTACAGCTCACAAAAGAAAACCCAGTGTTCTCTTCGCTCAGATTCCGTCCATGAGCAGTCACTACTCCGTTGATCACCTTGGCTCCTGGTGTCACCGGCTTTGCTATGGAAATAATTGTGCAATTCTGCCAAAAAAAAGGTTAGTTCAAAGTTAATATCAGCGAGCGCATTACTTTGTAGCCATTTATGTTATATATACTAGAATTCAATGTTTCAATGTCATCTGGTCTTATATATGGCAAACTCTTGGTACTACTGACTATAGTTTCTTCAGATTGATATTTTGTCATTTGAATTTTGTCAAAGCTTTTATAGAGGTATCTATTTGAAGGGAAAGAATTGCATACGACTGTAATTAATTTATATTTTGTGAAGACATGTTTTATAAACAACAATGAGATAAACAAGGGGAACATATGATTTCTAAGGAATGTCCTTTTATAAAAAAGAAATCTATTTGGGCCAATAAAAGACAGTAGTGAAAAGATTACATGCTAATCAGCTTTCATTTTTGCATTATTGATGAAGTGCAGAATCAAAATGATTAGATGTAGATTGGAATGTTCAAAATATATGTGTCAAGTGTCAACAATATGTTATGTCTGGATTTAAAAAAATGTCAGTCTTATGTGTTAAAAAATCTTCAACTTTTGCGTGTCCTTGACGATATGACATTTTGTTGAAATTTTGGATTCATATTTAGATTGAGCAAGAGGGTTTCTTCTGTATGTTATCATGAATCTGCTTACAATTGATGAAGGCACCTTTAGCTTGGCTAATTTTGTTTACTCTTTTAGGACTAGCAGTTGAATAAGATAATTATTTCATATCCACATAAGCTTGTGTATGTTACACCTCTTATCATCTCAGTAATGTTTTATTTGGTTAGCATTATACTTTGACTATGCCTATGTATCCATATTATATATATTACATGAGGCATGATATATATACCTCATACAATGACCGACCATTTCCAAAGATGAAATCAATAGAACCTTGGATAAAGCACTCTTTAAAATAGTGCCTCCCCTTGTCATCATGGAGAGTATCCTGCCCGCCAAAGAATCCACATCCCCAGAAGACTGCCTGATCACCAGCAACTCTTATCGCCACCGCCTGTGCGTTGACCTCCCCGGGTTGTGCAATGGGCGCCAAATTCTGATAAACATAACATAGTCAGAAATTAGTCGATGGAGAGGATTCAAAAAAGTATGCATACGAATCAGATATCTTTTGAATACTTTAAAGTACTGGAGGATCCAATGCAATATAAATTATGGCGGATATATGTATTGGAGCCTTTAATATTATAATATCTAAGACTAAATTGCACTAAAATGCCTTTTTATTACAGTCAACTTCTGTAAACTTTAGTTCGGTAGTTGAGGGTAATTTAGTGTAATTTAGCGTAATTTAGCCATACACTATAGAGGATCGGAAACCCGTGTATGTGCATACCATGAAGCTTATGTTCTTTGCAATGAAGTTGGCTCCGAAAACTGCCACTGAAGCACTGTAGAATGTTCCATTTGCGGACCTAGCAGTGTCGTTCCAGGCGATTGCTGTCGTTGTGAACCCTTGCCCTTGGAAGGTAACGTTTTGCTTTGTCACGGGTATCGATACTTTCTCACTAGTACAAGCAGAAGTTAGTTTGTTAGATAAAATTGAATGAGATTGGCTTATATTTATAATGATGGAATGTGTAAATAGGGAAACTAATATTTCTTAAAAGAGACATATATTTGGTTAGTGATGTATAAGACAATGTTATATCTGATAAATATCGCAGATGGTCCGGCGCTTATAAGAAAACAGTTGTATGAGCAGTGCTTGTCAGGTGCCTTTACCGACGCAGCGATGACGTAGCTGTCGATGATGCCTATAAGTAGTGCATATATGTATATCATGTCATGTTTTGCGCCTTACATCTCAATGCCACGTATTTAAGCTAATTGCATCGTGGTTTCTACCTGCAAATATCCAGGCTTATACTCGTAGATATGTTAACTTACTAATACATCCCTTTGTTGATCCATACAACCGTCCTCTTCGAGCTGTAGTTGGCAACCGCACTGACAGCAGACTGTATGGTCGTAAAGTTGCAGCACCCGGAACGATCCACACATAGGAAAGCGGTTGTATCCGTGTCTGGTGGCGGGATGCCGGGCGGGAAATCACTACATGCAGTCTGATTCGTCACGTCGGGCCGCTTTCGATGGCGAGAGACTGCATCAGTAAAGCAAAGCCAGATATTCTCAAACGAAGGTTCAAAGAAAAACTCGAGGCAATACGAAGCGTTGTAGTGTTTGAGTTGGGTGGAGAGAATGCCGATGGTGATGGCTGTGACGACGGTGGTGAAGGCAAGGGAGGATGTTTTGATGGCCATGGTGAGAGATGAGAGGAGAGAAGAGAGTGGGCAGTATATATGAGTATGTATGCTCTTGAAGTGCAAGGCTGGGATAGGATGACTTGCAAACCAAATGTTTTTGTTTCTTGAAGGTTGGGATGTCAGTCAACCTACCAATGTTGGATGATGTTTTACTGTTTGAAGCAAAATTAACTATGGTTCGTAGTGAATGGTTTGATAATACTGATTTTGTCATACCCTTTCCAATAATCATTTATCTGCATCATCCACATGTCATATGAGAGTTGTGAATCTTGGTTGTATTTGCTTGTTTATTTCGATTGCAACATATCTGAAATATGTAGAGGTATGATGAGACACAGGTTCATTGTATCCAACCCTTTTTACTGCAGGGGGTTGAGAATGAACTATAAAAACTAAATTTTTGTGCACTAGGATGTGATTTAAATATTAAGGTTACAGAATAAAGTTGTATAGTTAACTCTAAAAATAAAAAGGATGGCTTGAATAATGGTGCCTGAATGTGTTGGGTGCTGGGGTGAGGAAGGGTAGAGAGTTTGGATATTGAATTCAAAAGGGTTATTCAATCAATTTAATTGTGATAATGATGTGAATATCTTGAACGAGAATGGATTTTTTGATTTTTCTCGTTTATTTTAATTTAATTGTTGAAAAACAGAGACCATCAGTTAATGGTATGATTTACCCCCAATTTGCATTATTAGAATAGAGATGGATGTTGTATTCCTTCCCATTAATAAAGTTTTGGTTTCATGAAATGCCGTAAAAACCATCAGATTCTATTGCCGGTACTAAATTATTTCTTGTAGCAAAGATCTGGTTGTATCCCTTTTCACAGTATAATTCTCTCTTCCAAACCAGGAGGCTTCATCAATTTCAGCTCTCAATATCCTAGAGATCTCGTGGAGGGCTGGCAGAAAATGGGTTGTCGACATCAATCTTAAAACATCCCTAACGCTGCCGGAAAATGCGTTGTCGACATCAACCTTAAAACATCCCTGACGCTGCAACCGTCAATGACATTGACATCCATCTCCATCAGATAAAGAATCAGGGGATTCTCTTTTAAGCCATTCATCTATGAATTCTCCACATCGGCATAGCCTTCAAAACTTTACTATTCCTAATAACTACTAATAACTAGTAAAGGTTTAGCAGAAGCCAAATGATACTGCAAATATTGTCACCCACAACTTTAACGTGAATGGTAAGAGAATTAAAGGACCAAAATCAAACTTTTATAGACTGTCACGCAGATTACCACTCGCAACGCAAGAAGCAATCAAATCATCTTCAAAGTATAACACGACTCAAAAACATCGAATTAAGAGCATAATTGCAATTCTATTCAAATTAGAATCATTGCAATTGCTATTACCCATGGTGCCGCATTTCAATCATCAGAATACTTGCTGCTCCGTGAAAGCTTGGGTAAAAACAGCAATTTTAAGGCTGTAACCAACCAGTAATTAAAAAGGGCAACAAAATATCCAACTCGGTGCGGGGTGGGGGGTGATGCACGCATCTGACAATAAAATAAATCCACAAAAACATAGCTCTGTGATTAAAGTTGAAGGCTTGAATGCAATGAAAAACTCAAATAGCATAGGTACCACAACACAGCTTAAATAAATAACAGGGGGTCTCTGAACCAAAACTAGTTGCTTGTCCGACTATTGAATTCAAGAACACAACTCAAAATGGACTCATCACATTAAATTGCAGTGAAAGCCTTCTTTCCTCCGCCGGTCGACCCAGCAGGGATGACCCTCAAAACATTGAACCTGACCGTCTTGGATAGAGGCCTGCCATAGAAAAATAAATGTCACATAATTGATGGCTACTAAGCTTTACAGAATTGATCGACAATAAGAAACATTCAGATGAAAAAGCATTTGGATGACTTCTATAAAACTAGATAAAAATTATTGTTTTACAAACTAACAAATGAAAATACTTCTATGTTTTCAAAAGCATTTAGTAAATAGCCAATTTAAGTGGTGGGTGCATGTCAATCAAGCTATGAGAACCATTCATATGATTTCACTTTACAATCAGTTCTACAGCGATCCAGCTATGATCAGAACTGCAAATTCTAAATCCGGACGTCTGAATGCTAGGACCAGGGCATGTGTCGTGACCTATAGAATGAAAGCTTGGTCAAGTTCATTAAATGGACTGAAGTCTATCAGTGTGACTTGAGGATAAGCTGCCTAATTTATCGATAGAGAGTCAAACAGCCAGATGGGTTAAATTTCGGTCTTAACATCACTTAATTAAAAGGGTTGAGATCAAGTCTCTGATGTGTAGATTTGTGCTGCTAGCAAATTATACTATAAAGCATGCATGGCTATTGTTCCTAACTGGATTACCGGAATGAACGCTAAACTGTACATTTTGACTTCCTTCTGTGGGTACTATGGTCCAAACCAGAGATCCAAAAGATTTCACAAGCACCCAAGTGGTCAAATAATACATGAGCTGATCACATCAGACCCATACGCAAACTCAATAACAATGTTACAGCACCTGGACACATCAATTCTTGAAATCTGTGTACGAATAGCATATAATTATTTCAAGCATACCAGAAATTACCCCTAATATAGTCTACTGGAAACCTGATAATGGACTTTAAACACCATGTTTTCGATGCTTAATTCAAGAAAAATTCTGTACCTGCATTGGCCAATGGTAACATGGTCCCCTTCTTTCACACGGAAACAAGGTGATACATGAGCAGCAATATTTGAGTGCCTCTTTTCATACCTGAGAGAAAGAAAAGGAGTTCATTTGTATTTTGATTTGAAAAGGGACACTATCAACAACGAAAAACTATCTTTTGAGACTTGCCTTTGATATTTTTTCACAAAGTGGAGGTAATTTCTTCGGACAATGATAGTTCGATTCATTTTAGCACTGTGGCATGTTCCTGCTATGATACGGCCCCTGATGGAAACATCGCCAGTGAATGGGCACTTCTTATCAATGTATGTTCCTAAAAGAAAGATACAAAAGTTTCAGGACAAACAAACACTAAAACATATTTTGTATCATATTCACTGCGTGGTTGTAAGGTGAATATAATTAAAAAAAATATAGTTAACAAAATCATTAATGTAAATCCAATGACACAAATCATGATTAAAATAATAATCTATACAGAAATCCAACATAAAGTCCAAAGGTAGGACCTATATCTGTATAGATGCAACTTTTGTACATGTAAAATCTTGAGAAAATTATCTCAGAACACCGTCAGATTGGAGCAGTTAAAATATGATATTGCATTCATACTTGTAAGCTCTACAAATTTCCACTCACGGATTGCCCTCTACCAAATCAGTTTACCTTTGAAACCCAATCTACAGGGACTTAAAACTTAGAACACTTCGACAGGAAAAATAAAACGAAAGAAATAGGGCTTCAGAGCCCGAAATCGAATTCTCAATGTAAGGAAAACAATATTTAAATTAAAATAAAACTACCTTACTTATACATGATCAATTTTGTAAATTTTTATTTATGGCAAAATACAACTTTTAAGAACTTTCAATCTTTAGGGTTTATCAATAAACATCGAATTGGATTGCCACGATCATGTCTGTTGTCATTCTATCTTCTACATCTTTCTTCACATCAACATGCATCGGTCAAATTTCCTTTCTTTAGTAACATATATACAAATTTTATCTTCTTGCAATCCTTTTTTACACCCATAAAACCAACTCAAAGAACTTATCATACATAAATAGTGCCACATGCTAAAAACCAATAGAACACAAGCTTTTCACAACTAAGAACCAACGAATACACCAGTTCAAGTATATTTTCTGTCAAGCTCATAATAATAATATTAGTATATTTATCTAATTAACTGTAGGGTTACTACATTGCCTATCATAATAAATGTTATTAGCGTTCTTTTTTAAGAAATAGCTTTAATATCAAAATGGTAAATAAAGTATCATCTAAATATTAAATCAACTGGATAAAAATTAAAAACTGCATCAAATCACAAAATTGTCAAGAGGAAGAAGTTAAGAAAATGATCAAAACCTTCCATCGCTTCTCTGGGGACCTTGAATCCGAGCCCAACGCTCTTCCAGAATCGGTTCCCGCCCTTTCCAGGCCTCTTCCCCTTCCCAGTTTTCTTCGAGCTACAAAATCAACACAAACACATAAAATGGAATCTTTGACATAAAATTAGAAAAATCTCATGAGTGATTACCAAAGGAAAACCTTGGGCTGCTTCAAGAAAGCCTTTTCAGTCTGCGATCAACACAACAAAGTCAATTACCTCGAAAGTGAAAACAGATCAGGTGAAAAACATCGCAAAATTAGGGGTTTTTTTCAATGGATTTACCTGCTCCGCCATGATTAAGGATTAGGGTTTCGAGATCTAGAGGAAGAAGAGGCGCGGCGCAAATGAGAGCAGAGAACGCAGGGGAGTGAGAAGTAAACCCTAAATTGGTTTTTAAACAGAACGACAAAATGGACCCTAACGATGGTATTCAATCCAGCCCGACCCAATAGGCGATTTACATAAATGTGTCTAGGTTTTTGAGTTTGGCAAATTAAACCCGACAAATTTTAGAAGGGGAGAGAGAGAGAGAGAGAGATGTAGAGGAGATGGAAAGAAAAATAAAAAAAAACGTTTATGGACTTGACTATAACGAATAATGTAGGTGGGGCTTCTAATTTCTTTTCTCTGAAATTTATAAAAAGAAATGGACGGCCCAATAATTTGTCTCAGGTTGACTTATATATTGATAAGGCTTAGAACGAAAAACCGACCACAACTTATGTTTTGCTTGTTCGAATGTGGACACGAGATGACAAGCGGTAAAGACGACTTTAAAGTTTAAGTCATTGGTAAGCTTTGGGATGGCGAATTAGCATGCGGGACCTATCCTATGGACTTCGGCTTGGCGTCTCTTTTAAGGAAAGGTGTTGAGCAAATCGGCACTTGAATTATCGTCTATATAAGCTAATATTGAGACATGTGGAGATATTAGCAGGTCGAGCGAACAAAGAAATGGTCTAAGGACAATCTTAGTGGTTAAGATAGCTCGACCAACAAGACGGTTTTCTAAACGATCGGACACATGCACCAATGCATTGCTACTTTCGAACTAGATGTCTTATACTTCTTATGTTTAAAGTTGATAGGTTTAATCTAGTGTATTGTCCAAAGCCAGGTTTAGTTACAATGTTACCTAACGAGTCCTCACGCCGCTTACTACCTCTAAAAAAATAAAAGAGACTATAGTAGGCAGAGGGAGTGCAACAACAATATTCAAATTGAAGGTGTGTGTATGTATGCTTGTAGGTGCTTCCTTTTTTGGTCAAAAAATGACATCAAATTTTTTCTTTTACAATAGGCCTATCGTGATGATAAGATGAGCTTGAATCTTAATAATCGTATATGAGAAGGAAAGATTTCGCCACTATACAATAGCAATACTAGCCGTTCGCTCTTTTGTGGTGGTTGCCTCTCCATCATAAACAGCCTGCACGTCTATATTTAACAGCACAACACGATGCTCCTATGAAAGCGGGTACTACATTGGAAATTTAGTGAGAAAAGGATCGCATATGCAATTATGTGAAAAGCATAGGGCTAATACCAAACGTACGAAAAGCCTGCAAGGGTCAACATGCAAAAAATCATTTATCCAGAATTTTTAAAAAGACAGCAAACAATTAAAATAAAATAATCTGTTGAGAGTGGGATTTAAACCCACGCCCTTTCGGACCAGAACCTTAATCTGGCGCCTTAGACCAACTCGGCCATCTCAACAATTGTATTAAATAATTCACATTACAATTTATATTTATCATGTGTTTATTTGCAGGAACAAATACCCCCTCTTCTCCATCCCCTTCACTGCTTGTTATTGCCTCTCAATTGTTGTTACCGTTTGATTATTATTTGTCCTTTGTCTTTCACCCATCCCCGTTGCCATGGTAGTAATGCGCCACCTTCACTGGGTTACTGCTGCCGTCGTTTGCTAATCGAGATAATTGTCTCACCGTGACATTACACTCATCCTTTCATTCACCATATTACTGCTACATTTGTTTGCTAATCGAGATGAATGTCTCATTATACCATTACACTCATCCTTTCATACCTTCAGATCATTATGATAGGCTAATAAGAAGTTATTAACCGTCACATCCCGCTTTCCAGTAGACGGAAACAGTGACGTGGCAAGCCTGCGGCGTATTTATTATGAAACAAATACGTTAAGCGTAATTAAACAATATAACAATGAATAAGAATGACAAGAGTAATAAATTGAAATATCATCTTTATTTACCTTCAACTTTACATACAACTGTCTAAAAATAAAAGATACAATAATAAAGCAAATGCATAAACAATGGCATACAGAAAGTAAAGTGTGGGCTGGAAGGAGCTAGCGGTCTGGCCGAGCAGCAACCTGATCCAAGTCCTTCTGGCTCGGCTCTATCTCCTCAGAGTCCGGTCCTCCTGACGAACATTTCAAAGAAAAAAATTAAAAGGAATTTCGTCAGCGAACTAGCGCTCGGTAAGTCCCAAAAGAAGTAAGGAAAAAAATAGTATATTGTGTGAAATAGGAACTAAAAGAATAGAGAACATGTAAAATTGTATATGATCATTCACTGGTATATGATAGTTATTCTAACGTGTTTTTTTGTAGTTTGATAAAAAAGATATTAATGTATACGAAAGAAATCCATCTTACCCCGTGGACTATGGTAGCATGTAGCATAAGGCCTCGTCATAACCCACAGGACAACGACACATGAATTCATATAGGTGTCTTTTAAAGTGATCTCTCGTGCCACGATATACGTTCCGCACCAATCTACCCCTTTATCCCCGCGTATTGTATTGTATAGATTAAGATTACAGGTCTTGGTCGAATCTATGGATATAAAATGTTCAGGTTCATGTTCAGGATGTAATCATATATTCAGGTAGTCATATCGAGTTCATGTCACGTTATAATCATGGTTCGGTCAAGTCGAGTCAAGTATACAAGTTTGAATTTGATATTTGAATTCGAGTATTCAGATTCATGATCAAGTATTCAAGTTCGTGTTTGATTTTGGATTCTGGATTGAGTTTGGACTCAGATTGAGTCAGACAGTTGTGAACGGATTTAACTCTTGAATTTCTTAGGTTCGGGAGTAATGGGCAACTGCTGCACATGGACGGCAGGATTTGTGTTTTTTTTCCAAGACAATTGCCATTGATAACTCTGTTAAGTTGTCTAGCCTGAATAGGCAAGTGTTTCCCCAATCAGAGCAAAACTCTGTTCAAATTTTGAAATTTGAAATGAAGCGGCGCTTCATAACAGCGCCAGTGCTAAGAGTCAAAGACCCTGATACAGCGCTCACGTACAAAGCACGAGAGCGCCCGCGCTAGCAGCGCAAGCGCTGAGAGTCAAAGACTTTGAGGCAGCGCACCACGTGCAAAGCACATGAGCGCTAGCGCTAAGAGCGCTGCACTCTAAGCAGCGCACCACGTGCAAAGCACGTGAGCGCTAGCGATAGAACAAAATGTTCTCGGCCTTTAGATCAAAAATCCAACGAACATGATTAAAAATCATCAATTGACCAGAATAAAATTCTGTTAAAGAAATATTTCTCAGAATCTTTCCAAACAGGAAAGATTATGCTATGAAAATCAGAACACCGTTGGATCAATGATCCAATGGTGATTAAAAATCACCAAAATACAGAATAAATTCTGTATGGGAAAAGATTTCCTTATCTTGTTAAAAACAAGAAGATCGCCTTCTGTGAAACAGAAGCCCTAAGGTCAAAGATCCAATGGTGGGAAACATCCCCAAATCAATTAGAGAAAAGATCTCTTCAACTGATTCAACAAATCAGCCTCTACTATATAAAGAACTCAAGACTTCAAGTCTCACAGAGAGGAACCCCCCACAAACTTTGAGAAAGTTCAGAGAGAAGAGCAAGCTCTCGGCAGAAGAAGAATTTCTTCAAGGTAAAATAAAGAGATCAAAGTATCTCATTAGAAAAAGAACTTAGTTCTTATGCTAGATCATAAATCTATAAGGAAAATGTCTTTTACAAAGAGATCATAACATCTCATTATAAAAGGGGGGAGAGAGAATAATTCAATTCTTTTAGGATCACGGATCCATAAAGGCAAAGCCTTTCACCAAAAACATAAGAGATTGAAATATCTCCTATAAAATAAGAACTTTGTTCTTAGATCCATGAGACAAAGTCTCTTATAAGAGAGAATTTAATTCTCATAGAGCAGAGTTGCCTAAAAAGAGCCCCAGCGCTCCAATTAAACGAAGCGCTTCAGCGCTCCAAATTTAGCGCACAGCGCTGCAGAGCCTTAGTACTCCAAATTTAAAGAAGCATCTCAGCGCTCCATGTCTGGCGCACAGCACCAAGCGCGCCACGTGCTCCTCACGTGTGTGTATTTCATAAGAAGCGCTCTGCGCTCATTGACTGGCACTCAGTGGCAAGCGCACTACATGCTCCTCACGTGTACGCTATTTCACAAGAAGCGCTATGCGCTCATTGTCTGGCGTACAGCACCAAGCGTGTCACGTGCTCCTCACGTGTGCGCTATTTCACAAGAAGCGCTCTGCGCTCATTGACTGGCGTTCAGCGCCAAGCGCGCCACGTGCTCCTCACTCGTGCGCTATTTCACAAGAAGTGCTCTGCGCTCATTGTCTGGCGTACAGCGCCAAGCACGCCACGTGCTCCTCACGTGTGCGCTATTTCACAAGAAGCGCTCTGCGCTCATTGACTGGCGCTAAGCGTGCTACGTGCTCCTCACGTGTGCGCTACTTAACAGAAGCGCTCTGCGCTCATTGACTAGTGTTTAGCACCAAGCGCGCCACGTGCTCCTCACGTGTGCGCTGAGGGAACACAACGTGTTCTTTAAATAAAAGCCCCAGAGCTATAATGGGTGCTCAATACTCAATAAAAGACAAAAACAATTGTCGGAACCCAAACCAATGCTCAGTATTGTTAAATAAAAAAGGACTGAGCCTAATTAAATGTCCAACATTTTAACTGAATGGGCCGAGCCCAAGTTGGCCACAAATCCCTAATTCAGATTAATTGAGCCCATATGCTCACAAATTTTTGATCTTAGTCCCAAATTGGACTACAGATCTCCCAACCAATATTGGTTCAAGAGTACATCTCTTCACTCCGTTGATATTTATCGTTGTAATCCTTCAATGTCTTCAGAGAGGTGACGGGTCCCGACAACCAGACATTTCACGGACTGTGGGGTCCTTAAACTCTTGGACTATGATGTCCTTAAACTTTACAGACTATGATGTCTCTAAACTACCACGGACTGTGGGGTCCTTAAACTCATAGACTATGATGTCTTTAAACTTTACAGACTATGACATCTTTAAACTATGGACTATGATGCCCTTAAACTCCATGGACTATGATGTTCTTAAACTTATGGACCGTAATGTCCTTAAACTAAAACGATAGAGCCCAAATGCTCTTTCACTAGATCTAAATGATCCTAAAAACCCTGTTAAGTAGATTTTAGTCTAAAATTAGGCTAACGTATCCTTAACAACCATTTAAGTTGATGTTAATCTCAAATGAGATTAGCGATTCTTAAATCAATCCAACTACAGATCTCTCAACTGACATTGGTTCAAGGGTACATCTTTTCACACCTCTGATATGTGCCGTTGTAATTCTTCAACGTCTTCAGAGAGGTGGTGGATCCCGATAACCAAAAACTTTCTAGACTATGATGTCTTTAAACCCCATGAATTACAATGTCCTTAAACTTATGGACCACAAAGTCCCTAAACTAAAACAAATAGAGCTCAAATGCTCTTTTGTTGGATCTAAATGATCCTGTTAAGTAGATCTTAGTCTAAAATTAGACCAACGTATCCTTAACAAACTGTCACGCCCCGCTTCCCGGTATACGGCGAAGGGGACGTGACGAGGCCGCTACGTATTTACTCTGAAGTAAATACGCTAAGCAAATCTAAGCAATATAAAAATAAACGCAGAAGAGACAAGATATAATAAACAACAACTTTATTTATTAACGTTCTTTTTACAATACATGAAAAAGTAAATACAACTGAATGAAAGCAATGCCTAAACAGTGGCATAACAGAAATGAAAAATACTGAAATAAAATGGAAAATGTATAAGTGAAACTATAGCTCGGGATCTTCAGTAAACTGGTCCAAGTCTTCAATGCTGGGCTCGATCTCTGAAGGTCCGAAACACCTGACGATATTTAAAGAAAGAAAGAGAATGTCGTCAGCGAACAAATCGTTTGGTAAGTCCCAAGGATAAGAGAGAAGTAGAATAGACAGAGAGTAAGAGAGAGAGTGTAGCTTTTAAAGTTATCTTATATTGTTATAATGTTGTATTTAGTATTAACGAGTTGTTTGTAGCTTGGTACAGAAGGATGCCAGTGTATACGAGAGGAGTCTCTATACGCCAGAGACTAGAGGCAAGTGTTATACAAGGAACCGTTTATGCCACGGTACAACAGCAACTGGATTCAGGTTAGGTGTATTAAATCTTACTGTCTCATGCCACTTCTAACACCTTCCGTACCAATCTACCCCTTAAACCCCGAGATGTTTATGTATTGATTGTATGGATTGTATTGTCTTGTCTTGTATTATAAATTGTATAGATTGTATAATTGGGTGACTTACCGAAACCATGATATCAGTAAATGGATGTAACTGTAGAATCATGGATATAACTGAAGTATCATGTAAATGGAAGTATATCCATGGTTCGGTTCAGTCAAGTTGAATAGATTGTATATATATATTCAGGATTAATGTTGGATTGTAGATTGTACTTGAATCATATTCAAGTCAGATTATTAATGGGACTCATTCTGAGTCAGAACAATTATAAAAGAAATTGAAGTCCTGATTGTTTTGATGTTATCGATAACCGCTGCACATTGGCGGCAGGATTTGTGTCTTTTTCAAAGACGATTACGTTGTTGATAACACCGTTGTTAAGTTGTATACCTTAAATAGGCAAGCACCCACTTCTCCAGCTCCCTGAGGCTCAAGAGATTGGTCCCTCTTAAACCTATATTTACTAGGGTCCTTAGGGTAATTTATAGAACTTGAGGGTTTTTTATGTAAAAATACTTTTGTATAATTTTAAAAATACACCCCAAGTATTTAATTATCGTCTTTAGAGTTGTCATAGATATAGATTTTATATTTGTGATATTTCTAGTGAGAATAACCTATTTTTCATAATACATGGTATTTAATTGTAATACTGAACTTGTATGGATTTCATGGTATTTTAATGTAAAGTGATTCTTGTGATTTTGGAAAAAGTTGAAGTATTTATATTATAAGGATGTGCTTATAGACCCCAGCTCCCACGTATATGATCGCCATCATACTGCTAGCCGTCAAGCAAGAATCCTAAGATCTCTATCAACGTGTAATAGCAACCTGTAAGGTCACCTAAAGCAGAACACGATGATAAAGATAAACCAGATAGTCTACTATCATCTTGAGTAAGACTGTCGTACCGGCATAGGTCCTCCCTCAATCATTGCAATCACGTGCCTGCGATCCAATAATTGACTCTAGGGGCACTATATCCAACAATCTCCCACTTGCACTCAAGGCTAATTATTGCGATGCCGCGTACTCACAGCCCGTGTGATACCGAACACCCAACTCCTCTACTAATCAGTCTCACAAAGCCCGTTTGCGAAACTATTGCATTCGAGGAATAGCCTCAGTGAGTGAATCCGCCCTGATGTTTCTTTCTATGTCTCTCTTTATTTCAAGTTCGCGGAGAAAACCATCTCCCGAAATGAGCAATACCTGTCTTAGAATATGTCTGGATATCTGATGGGACCTAGCTCATAAATGAACTCCAAATCCAAACTTCTTAGACTGTATCGTCAACTGAACTTAATCAGTATCCTGCGCTATGCCTCCCTCAGTATCCGCTTGGACCACCTGTCCAAACTACCGCCCCTCGTCAGAGGGAAAACTATAACTCTGACAGTCACTCTGTCATCCAGGTCATCTTGGAAGCCTTGAATGATAACCGTCTCCCGAAAGAGGCCGTCGTTATCATATCCCTAGAACATTCACTTATGTTCTAAAACTGCTTCCGAATGTTTTTCCAGGATAGGATTAATATCAACTTATTGCATCTAGTGCAAAAACAACATCTGGTGTGGTACTTGACATCTCATGATCAACTCAATTGCCTAAGCAAGTGATCTGTCAATCATGCACATCCCTCTCCCCTTTAGTCTGTAAGACACCTTTAGAGAGGGTGACTCCATTACCTGCAGGTACACTACCGTGCCAGGAGTCGTCCATTCTAAAATAACTTTATAATGCTGTCTAAGTACCCAGATTGGGATACTACCCAAATCCAGATCTAAAACCATAAATCTAGTAACCAGAATATCTGATATAATATCCAAATCCTATGTGGAGAAAACTACTGTGTAACAACCAAAGTATAACCGATCGTAGTATAGAAATTTCACTTCCTACTCTGTGTATGTCATCCAAATACCAGGACATCACACCCTACTACCTTCTTAACAGATCCATCTCCTATTCTGATGAAGTCAAACCTATGACCGTCACATCAGAAATAGATGATCTATCTCCGCTATATCTGCTTTAGTCCATAAATAGACATAAGCTACTTGTCCACTATGCTTCCGCTGCTCCCGCTGACTACGACAACCCTCTGGCAGAGCCATATACACATATACTTCTAAAGCCAGTTCAGAACGACGCTATATTCATCCTCCTGCCGGGTCTCATAGCCTGGAACAACAGCAGTGTCAAGTCTGGGTAAACAAGAACCTCCTTGTTACTGTCCTTGAGGCTACCGGAGTACCTCTCGGGTGCCTAAGGTTACCCACCATATCTGCGGAGTGGCTAATGGAATGTCAAACTGTAACACCCGAGCCCAATAATACTATTTCTGGTACTAGTTGAGTGTTATACATTGCTCATTTCAATTATCTTGCTTGTTTGGTGTTTTTGCTAAATTTTAACCGGCTAAGTCATTTTCTCCTATAACAAATTTTAACACCTAAAATGAAATTAAAAATATCCATGTTGGCCTACTCGTCGCCACTAGTCGCGTGGTAGCGTCCGCGTGTCGAGATTTCATCCCGTTCGGCGAAACGGGCAAGTTTGGACGGCTACGCGCGCGTGCAAGTGTCCGACTTGGGGGCATGCATTTTAATCACAAAACATCTCTTTTTAAAATTTGGAACCCGCTTAAAATCCTATAATTTGAATTTGAAACATTTGGGCGCAACCCGGGCACGATTTGGAAATGTTTCATTTAGCGCCAAAATGCCCATTTAATTAAATATATTAAAACTATATAAAATATTTCATCTGTTACAGAAATCCTTTTAAAATCTTTATTTTACCCACAAAATTCTCCTTCGCAGCCAATCACGAGGGATTTTATCCATCGTGGGCCCCATCTCTGCAGCTCTCTCTCTCTCCGCCTCTCAATCTCTCTCTCTCTCTCTATCTTTTTTAAACGCCCTCGTCCTCAACTACAGAAAACCCATCGACGAACCCCCCGCGAGAAACCCTAGCCTCGTCGTGCCTCGCCGCCGACCTCCCCGCGACCTCGCCGTCATCTTCCTCACCTCCACAGCCTCGACTGCATGACTTCCTCCTCTTCTCCCTCCTTCAGCGCCTGCAACCCAACCCCGACGCCACCACCTGCACGCAGTGCTCGCCGTCGCCGCCGCCTCCCATCGCCGACGACGCCAGAGCCTTCCTCCCTTCACCCTCGTCCCGACCTCCTCGTCTTCCTCCTCCCCTCGCCGGACCACCACAGAACCCGAGCCCAACCCTAACACCAACCCTAGTCACCGGGAAACTCGCCGTCGACCCTCGCCGTCGTTGCCAGAGCCACCGCCGACCACCTCCTTCTCCCCCTGAACACCAGATCGGGCCAGCACCCCCTCTACTCACCGCACGACCCCTTTCCAGGGAACCCAGCAATTTTCCAACCTTCGCTGCTCGCCGTCGCTGCCTCGCCGGCGCCCCATCGCCGTCGAACCCGTCGTGGTTGCCCCCTGGTTCTTCCCTCGAAGTACTCTGGTCCGTGTGGTCCCGCTGTTCGCTGTTTGGACTCGATCCGTGGCCCGTGCATCCGTCGCGTGTTTTCCGCCGACGTTGCGTTCGTGTTTTCCGGTTTGCGAAACCGTCGAGGCAAGTATTACTTGCTACATGCTACGTTAAACTAATTAAGTGTTTGACTCATAAAACTTGCACTATTAACTAAGTATAGTTAATTGTCTCATTGAACAAAATATGATATACATCATAATACTGCCATCTAAATCGTATTTTGCCACCATAACTTTATAACAACTACCTGTTAATCATTTTGTTATTTAGAGGATGATAGTCGTACACTTATATCTTCATTACTTGCTGTTATTAATATTGCGCTACCCTGTGATTATTGCACCCCAAGGGTGCTCGAACCTGTTAATATAATACAACTGCACCATATTCATGTACCATTGTGATTAAATGAACCGTTAT
Source organism: Agapanthus africanus (assembly GCA_030015575.1). Classification (NCBI taxonomy): domain Eukaryota; kingdom Viridiplantae; phylum Streptophyta; class Magnoliopsida; order Asparagales; family Amaryllidaceae; genus Agapanthus; species Agapanthus africanus. Next base: position 12,721,565 of record JASDDO010000028.1, on the reverse strand, counting down.
TGTTATTTACTTTATTCCTGCTGTTGTTCCTTATTCGACTATATACCTGTTGTGAGCACACCCTCGATTACATTACATATTGACCTGACTCTGCTACACATGACATATACATACATACCGATACACCGGACATGGTACCCTTTACATACCGACTCATCCTGTTGTACCATGACATGACCTGTTACCTGATCTCATGCCTGATGCCAACAAACCTGACTTGGGGTCCTCATGGGCCATTCCTGCTGTCTATCCAGACAGACCTGCTTTTACCTGATCCTGTGTTGGCATTAGTTCGTGATTACTGAATACCTGACCTGACCTACATAACTTGGGGGTATGGGGAAATCAGAGGTGAAACCGACTTGTAACTCAACAGTTCGATACCTGTTCTGATCAGTCTTACGGGCTTGGCCAGTCCTGGAGTGATGATGCTGACATCACTCGTCCATCCTGCTACCTTTTACTGCCTAGCGGCACGTCTCGGATTCAGCCCCGAGGGTCTTGACCGTGGTCCCGGGCATGCACGGGATACTATTGAGTTACATCGACGAGTCACCAATTGATTTCAAAGACCTTAGAGAGAAACCTGATAGGACAGTTTAGATACCACTGCACATTATCCTGCACTGTTATTTCATAGTACTGCTTATTTCATGTTCATCCCTGCATTGCTTATTACCATGTTCATATTATATTATTGGTTGACATGACGCGCTGACGTCTGGGTTTTGCATGGCCCAGATTCCGTACCACTGTCAACGACCGAGCAGGAGCACTTCAGCCAGCAGGCTGATCTGTGAGTTCCATAGTGATTAGTTTATTTATTTCATTTCATTTCCAGATGTGAGCCCGCATTATGGGACGTACTATTTATTTATTGTATTGGATCATTTGCTTCCGCACTTATTGTTTATTGACTCTTGTTATTATGGATTTGGACATGTGTTAGATTAGTTTATTTATATTGTTCTTGATATCTCTACAACCGTAATATGACTGTGGATGGATACTTCCTACCCACAGGTAGCATGGTTGGCTATGTTACGTGCCCAATCTTGCGTACTCTGGGAAGCGGGGCGTGACATGGTTTCTTTGGTATCAGAGACAGGGGTTAGTTGGGTTGATTCTTTTGTAGTTGGGTATGGTACCCGATACACGAATCAGAATACCCGTGATTAGGAAACATGTCCTGCCACCTTGACCGTTTTACCATCCTTGAATCATTCTTCCGGATCATGTCGACATGCAAACTTACTTTGCATTTGTCAACTCGAAAACCCAATTTCTTGTTATCTCTAGGACTTAGGCGACTTGAGTGGAGTTAAGTAATTGCGGCTATGATACCGCGGCATAGCTACAATGCGGTACTCTATTTAAGTATCTTGGAGTTCTAGCCTTGATCCATATTCAGAATCTATCATCATGCTAATGTTGGGTGTTTTGAGTTCAGGATGATGGCAGGTAAGAAGTTGAAGACGTACCAGAGGCGTGTGAACGAAGCCGCCATGCTTGGAGTGATAAGAGAAATGCTGGAAATCAAAGAGACAGACTGAGCTGATCCAGCAGCAAGCAGATTCATTTCAGGAGGGTATGCAGGCCATTCGGCAGTCTGTAAACACCGCTGTAGCGAAGCCAGTTGACCGAGTAGGAACCGTGGCAGATTTCAGACGGTTGGGTCCTACTACTTTCACTGGTCTGGAGGAGCCGTTGCCAGCCGACCAGTGGCTAGTGGACACGGAGAATTTACTGATTGCGGCGCAGATCCCAGAAGACAAGAGAGTTGATGTGGTGCGCATTCAGCTGGTGGATTACGCCCGAGAGTGGTGGCTTGTGGAGGAGACCCGTTTGCCCAAGCCAATCAGTTGGGCGGATTTCTCTAAAAGTTTCCTGAAGAAGTTCTTCCCGCGGACTGCACGGGAGGAAATGGAAGAGAAATTTATTGGGCTGAGACAAAGTGGAGCATCGGTGGACGTACATGCAGCAGAATGGACGAGACTCAGTAGTCTCGCTGGACCTTTCGCGGCCAACGATGCAGACAGCAGTTGCGGTAAGGAAGCAGTTCTGTCGGGCCAGTCGAGTTCAGGCTAGGCCGACCCGCAGTGTTCTTGCAGCAATGGAAGTTGATAGTAATGAAGAGCCGGCAGTTGTTCGCGACTTTATGGATGTATTTGAAGATATATCGGGCTTACCGCCGAAGCGAGATGTGGAGTTCGCGATTGACCTTATTCCTGGTGCAGCGCCAGTATCAAAATCTTATTATCCGATGGCACCGGTGGAATTGGAAGAAGTTAAGAAACAAGTTGGTGAATTACTTGAGAAGGGTTGGATTCGAAGCAGCAACTCGCCTTGGAGAGCTCCAGTTCTTTTAGTAAAGAAGAAGGATGGCACGAGAAGGATGTGCATTGATTATCGAGAATTGAACCGGGTGACTATTAAGAACAAGTACCCGATCCCTCGCATTGGAGAACTTTTTGAGCAGCTTAGTGGCGCGAGAGTATTCTCGAAACTGGATTTGCGATCAGGATATCATCAGGTCCGAGTGAAAGCAGAAGACATTTGCAAGACGGCGTTTCGAACTCGATATGGACATTTCGAGTATCTGGTGATGCCCTTCGGAGTGACGAATGCGCCGACAATATTCATGGATTTGATGAACAGGGTCTTTTCACCATTCTTGGACCAGTTTATTGTGGTATTCATTGACGATATTCTGGTGTACTCGAAGAGTCCGGAGGAGCATGCTGAGCATTTAAAGATCGCACTACAGACGCTGAGACAGGAGAAATTGTTCGCGAAGATGAGTAAGTGCGAATTCTGGCTGGAAGAAGTGAAGTTTCTGGGGCATGTCGTGTCGGGCGATGGAGTCGCCGTCGATCCCGAAAAGATTGCAGCAGTTCGAGATTGGCCTATTCCAAAGAATGTTGCAGAGATAAGAAGTTTTCTTGGACTCGCCGGATACTACAGGAGATTTGTGGAGAACTTCGCTCGTTTGGCAGAGCCGTTAACCAAGCTCACGCGCAAGGAGGTACCGTTTGTTTGGACGGATGGATGTGCATTGGCCTTCGAGACGTTGAAGCAGAAGTTGATAACCGCCCCTATCCTGACCGTACCAGATAATTCAGGAGGACTGGTGATTCACAGCGACGCATCTGGAAAAGGATTGGGATGTGTTTTGATGCAGAATGGGAAGGTCGTAGCTTACGCATCGAGACAACTGAAGACTCATGAGAAGAATTATCCGACTCATGACTTGGAGCTTGCAGCCGTGATCTTCGCCCTGAAAATTTGGAGACACTACCTTTTGGGCGAGAGAGTCGAAGTCTTTACAGATCACAAGAGTTTGAAGTATGTGTTCACTCAGAAGGAGTTGAACATGAGGCAACGCAGATGGTTGGAGCTGATGGCCGACTACGACCTTGATCTTAAGTACCATCCGGGAAAAGTTAACGTCGTGCCGGATGCGCTTAGTCGGTTACCAGCAATTCAGGTTTTGACCGCACAAAGAGAGATCATTGCGGATTTTCGGAGATTTGACTTGGAGGTTGTGCTACCACATGCTACGGGACAGTTGATGCAGTTGCAAGTACAGTCGTCCTTAGTTGAGAAGATTAAAGCGGCACAAACGCAGGATCCTAGACTGCAAAAGTTTTGAGAGCAGGTTGAACCCGGGCTACGGACCGATTTACTGATCCATGAAGATAGTTCGTTAAGGTATGGTAGCCGTGTGTGTGCGCCAAAAGGAGATGTGCGTGAAGAGCTTATGAAGGAGGCACACAGTTCAGCTTACTCTGTACATCCAGGAGGGACAAAGATGTACCGAGATATTCGACAGCACTTCTGGTGGGAAGGTATGAAACGGGAGATTGCTCGCTTCGTGGCTAAGTGCTTGGTGTGTCAGCAAGTCAAGGCTGAACACCAAAGGGTTGCTGGTTTGTTGCAACCACTTCCGATTCCTCAGTGGAAGTGGGAACATATAACCATGGATTTCGTGACGGCTTTACCGCGGAGTCCAAAGGTCAACAATGCAGTATGGGTGATTGTCGATCGGTTGACCAAGGCAGCTCACTTTATTCCTTTTCGGGTTGGTCAATCGACGGAGACTTTGGCAGAGCGGTACATGCGGGAGATTGTAAGATTGCATGGAGTACCGGTAAGCATCGTGTCCGATCGGGACACTCGGTTTTTTTCGCATTTCTGGAGGAGTTTACAGGAAAGTTTGGGGACTCGATTGAAGTTTAGCACAGCTTATCATCCTCAAACTGATGGACAATCGGAGAGAACGATCCAGACCCTTGAGGATATGTTGAGGGCTTGCATGTTGGACTTCAAAGGTTCTTGGGAGGATCATCTACACCTGGTGGAGTTTTCATACAACAATAGCTTCCAAGCGACTATTCAGATGGCTCCGTTTGAAGCGTTGTATGGTCGTAAGTGCCGTTCACCTGTTTGTTGGGATGATGTTGGTGAACGAAGGTTACTAGGACCAGATTTGGTGGTACAGACAGTCGAGAAGGTGAATACAATCAGGAAGCATATGAAGGCAGCTCAAGACAGACAGAAAAGTTGGGCTGACACGTCAAGAAGACCTCTAGAGTTCGCCGTGGGTGATTTGGTATTCCTGAAGATATCACCGACTAGAGGGGTGATTCGCTTTGGGAGTCGGGGAAAGCTTAGTCCTCGATTCGTTGGACCCTTCGAGATATTGGAGCGTGTTGGAGAGGTAGCGTACCGTTTGGCGTTACCACAGTCATTGGCAGGAGTGCACGATGTGTTTCATGTATCTCAACTACGGAGGTATGTTCGAGATGAAACTCACGTCTTGGATCATTCGGAGTTGACTGTACGAGAGAACCTAACTTTTGAGGAGCGACCGGTTGAAATCAAGGATCGAAGAGAAAAGGTTCTTAAGAATAAGGTTATCCCTCTTGTGCTAGTTCTTGGGGTAATCAATCACATGGAGAATCCACTTGGGAGTGAGAAGACGAGATCCGGCAGAAATTTCCTCACCTTTTCCTGTAGTTAGCTACCTTGTATTTTTGGAATTTCGAGGACGAAATTCTTTTGTAGTTGGGTATGATGTAACACCCGAGCCCAATAATACTATTTCTGGTACTAGTTGAGTGTTATACATTGTTCATTTCAATTATCTTGCTTGTTTGGTGTTTTTGCTAAATTTTAACCGGCTAAGTCATTTTCGCCTATAACAAATTTTAACACCTAAAATGAAATTAAAAATATCCATGTTGGCCTACTCGTCGCCACTAGTCGCGTGGTAGCGTCCGCGTGTCGAGATTTCATCCCGTTCGGCGAAACGGGCAAGTTTGGACGGCTACGCGCGCGTGCAAGTGTCCGACTTGGGGGCATGCATTTTAATCACAAAACATCTCTTTTTAAAATTTGGAACCCTCTTAAAATCCTATAATTTGAATTTGAAACATTTGGGCGCAACCCGGGCGCGATTTGGAAATGTTTCATTTAGCGCCAAAATGCCCATTTAATTAAATATATTAAAACTATATAAAATATTTCATCTGTTACAGAAATCCTTTTAAAATCTTTATTTTACCCACAAAATTCTCCTTCGCAGCCAATCACGAGGGATTTTATCCCTCGTGGGCCCCATCTCTGCAGCTCTCTCTCTCTCTCCGCCTCTCAATCTCTCTCTATCTCTCTCTCTGATCTAACTCTCTCTCTCTAATCTTTTTCTCTCTCTCTCTCTAACAACCTCTCTCTCTCTCTCTCTCTATCTTTTTTAAACACCCTCGTCCCTCGTCCTCAACTACAGAAAACCCATCGACGAACCCCCCGCGAGAAACCCTAGCCTCGTCGTGCCTCGCCGCCGACCTCCCCGCGACCTCGCCGTCATCTTCCTCACCTCCACAGCCTCGACTGCACGACTTCCTCCTCTTCTCCCTCCTTCAGCGCCTGCAACCCAACCCCGACGCCACCACCTGCACGCAGTGCTCGCCGTCGCCGCCGCCTCCCATCGCCGACGACGCCAGAGCCTTCCTCCCTTCACCCTCGTCCCGACCTCCTCGTCTTCCTCCTCCCCTCGCCGGACCACCACAGAACCCGAGGCCAACCCTAACACCAACCCTAGTCACCGGGAAACTCGCCGTCGACCCTCGCCGTCGTTGCCAGAGCCACCGCCGACCACCTCCTTCTCCCCCTGAACACCAGATCGGGCCAGCACCCCCTCTACTCACCGCACGACCCCTTTCCAGCGAACCCAGCAATTTTTCAGCCTTCGCTGCTCGCCGTCACTGCCTCGCCGGCGCCCCATCGCCGTCGCTGCCTCGCCGGCGCCCCATCGCCGTCGAACCCGTCGTGGTTGCCCCCTGGTTCTTCCCTCGAAGTACTCTGGTCCGTGTGGTCCCGCTGTTCGCTGTTTGGACTCGATCCGTGGCCCGTGCATCCGTCACGTGTTTTCCGCCGACGTTGCGTTCGTGTTTTCCGGTTTGCGAAACCGTCGAGGCAAGTATTACTTGCTACATGCTACGTTAAACTAATTAAGTGTTTGACTCATAAAACTTGCACTATTAACTAAGTATAGTTAATTGTCTCATTGAACGAAATATGATATACATCATAATACTGCCATCTAAATCGTATTTTGCCACCATAACTTTATAACAACTACCTGTTAATCATTTTGTTATTTAGAGGATGATAGTCGTACACTTATATCTTCATTACTTGCTGTTATTAATATTGCGCTACCCTGTGATTATTGCATCCCAAGGGTGCTCGAACCTGTTAATATAATACAACTGCACCATATTCATGTACCATTGTGATTAAATGAACCGTTATTGTTATTTACTTTATTCCTTATTCGACTATATACCTGTTGTGAGCACACCCTCGATTACATTACATATTGACCTGACTCTGCTACACATGACATATACATACATACCGATGCACCGGACATGGTACCCTTTACATACCGACTCATCCTGTTGTACCATGACATGACCTGCTACCTGATCTCATGCCTGATGCCAACAAACCTGACTTGGGGTCCTCATGGACCATTCCTGCTGTCTATCCAGACAGACCTGCTTTTACCTGATCCTGTGTTGGCATTAGTTCGTGATTACTGAATACCTGACCTGACCTACATAACTTGGGGGTATGGGGAAATCAAAGGTGAAACCGACTTGTAACTCAACAGTTCGATACCTGTTCTGATCAGTCTTACGGGCTTGGCCAGTCCGGGAGTGATGATGCTGACATCACTCGTCCATCCTGCTACCTTTTACTGCCTAGCGGCACGTCTCGGATTCAGCCCCGAGGGTCTTGACCGTGGTCCCGGGCATGCACGGGATACTATTGAGTTACATCGACGAGTCACCAATTGATTTCAAAGACCTTAGAGAGAAACCTGATAGGACAGTTTAGATACCACTGCACATTATCCTGCACTGTTATTTCATAGTACTGCTTATTTCATGTTCATCCCTGCATTGCTTATTACCATGTTCATATTATATTATTGGTTGACATGACGCGCTGACGTCTGGGTTTTGCATGGCCCAGATTCCGTACCACTGTCAACGACCGAGCAGGAGCACTTCAGCCAGCAGGCTGATCTGTGAGTTCCATAGTGATTAGTTTATTTATTTCATTTCATTTCCAGATGTGAGCCCGCATTATGGGACGTACTATTTATTTATTGTATTGGATCATTTGCTTCCGCACTTATTGTTTATTGACTCTTGTTATTATGGATTTGGACATGTGTTAGATTAGTTTATTTATATTGTTCTTGATATCTCTACAACCGTAATGTGACCGTGGATGGATACTTCCTACCCACAAGTAGCATGGTTGGCTATGTTACGTGCCCAATCTTGCGTACTCTGGGAAGCGGGGCGTGACACAAACCAGATTGAATCTTTAGGTTCTTATCAAATTTTCAGTAATCGTTTGCGGTTCTGGAATCACTTCCAGTTCTACCATACTCCCACTACTGTTTTCTGAAAAAATCCATTTTTATTAAAACTGTGGCGAGTCAAGAACAATATCACTATTGATCTTCCAGATGGTACAAAGTCAACCCTCGTCATAGCCCGGGTCAACCCACAAACAACCATTACAGAAACATGCCTTGAGATATCCAGAGTCTGGTTTTAAGCATAAGCCGGACATCTCCCCGTACCTTAACATGGTTAAGATATGACCATTCTATATCCAATATAGAAACATAGACACTGATTTAATTGGAACCAGATTCAAATCATGCAGCTGTCTTCAGTGCATGTCAACTAAATGGAAAGAGGCCGATTAACATTACTCAACTTAGGAGTGTTTCCCATTATGAGTAACCTGAAAGAGAAGCAAGTTCTCTTAATCATTACCATTAACTGAATACTATACACAAGTATCTACATCTTCGATCACCTTGAAGAAACCTGATACTTGCAATGCCCGGTTCTCTACTTTATTCTTATACCTATAATTTTTCAAAACTTGGACCTTGCATTTCCATGAAACACATGTCTAAGAACTAGAGAAGTCATAAGTAAACAGAATATAGTACAAGTACCAACCTCTCTGTCCTAATGGACACTGGACAATATACAATACTTTGTATAAGTCCGTTGAGTCTAATAACTCATTCCATATGTGTCGTAGGTTGAAAACTGTACTTATGGTTAAGAAGAATTACACCGCTGTTTAATACTCCTTACATAACCATCCACTGATATAGGTAAACGTCATAGACATAATTTCAAAAAGTTATATCTCACTTTATAAAAATAAATGTACAGATATATCAATTTGAAATTGGTGCATAACAACGGATATTCAAAACCAAATATTTGTCGTTCGGCAAAACAACCCAGGCGATTTCCTCAAATATCACCAATTACAACGAATCCCGATATAATGAGGATGATCACCCAATTCCCGATAACTTACTCCCACTCATCATCTGTAAAACCATACAGATGTGAGAATCAAACCTGGTAAATACATACACTGGAGTAAGGGCTAATTGGGAAATCAGTTTTCTTTTAACAATACACAATAAAACTGAAACATGTAAATGTTTCGAAGGGGTATCCGGGTATTCCTATTAATGCCTCTTCCATTATCAGATTCACAACTGCAACCGTATATTTCTTTGTCATCTCTCCAAATCCTTTTATATGTCTTTAGTCATTACCTTCTGTACACCACCTTTAAGCCAAATGGTTTTCTTCCTTCCCTACCGTTCGGCACCAGCCTATAGTTTGGAAGAAGACTATCCAATAAGCATAATAGGTGTACTGTCCTAATCCTAGGAGCACTCGCAACCCGAGAGAAGGTAAAGATAAAAGACAACTGAATAAACCTTATTCCTATTTCTCCTGAACCAGAATCCATCCCCGAACTGGAACAAGTTCCTTCGAGTCCGTATATAACCATACGATGGAGTATCCAATAAACTTGTGGATCTTCGTAGTGATACGGAGTGTCCTGGAGAAATACAAAGGTGAAGTAGGAGTGGTGATGAAATACTTAGTTTGGTCGTGAATAGTAGTCACAGTTTACTTTGCCCTCTTTTTGATCCCTTTATTTGTCTTAACTTATTACCTTCTGTACACCATCGTTAGGCTAATTGGTTTTCTTCATTCCCTAACGTTCGGCACCTGCCTATGGTTTGGAAGAAGACTATCCAATTAGCGTAATAAGTGTACTGTCCTAATCCTAGGAGCACTCGCAACTTGAGAGAAGGTAAAAGGAAAAGACAACTGAATAGTCCTATTCATTTTCTCCAGAACCGGAAACCATCCTCGAATCTGGAACAAGTTCCTTCGAGTTCGTATATAACCATACAATGGTTTTATCCAATGGAAGTGGATGTTCGTAGTAATACGGGGTGTTCTGGAGAAAAGGGTAAAAGTAGGAGTGGCAATGAGGTATGCAACTCAGACAGTCCAAAAGCCAGTGATTTTAAGAAAGTTCGGTTAACTTGGTCACTGAGTCATAGTCAAGGGTCGGGTCATGGTCGCTGCCAAAGAGAGAGAGAAAAGAAATACTCAGTGTGCACTCTAACCTAGATCAGAATGGATATCAATTTATCTAATCAGGAAACCTCCCACTGTATCGTCAAATTCTCCTCCAAACCTGAAAGAAGAATTAGGCGGGATTACCCGAGGAGTAAACCAACTCATCGGTGGGAATCGGGATCCAACTATCATCGCATGATAACGTGATGGAATCCACTCACGTTATCACACTCCAGAAGGCATGCGCATATCTGGTAAGTTTCAGTTTATTTAGCAACTCCCGATGTGATTTTTACCCCATGCTCTTATGACCTTGATGAAGGCCAACATATCATAAGTCACATGTCAAGTTCTACCCGTCATTATCCAAGTTAATTTGAACCCACCCGTACATACCCTTGACGAAGGCCAAAATAGTAATACGATTGTCCCAAACCAACACATCTATCTATGCAGCAGAAAAGTAACAAATAGCTACCATACACTATACCTTGACGAAAGCCAACATACATAGCATGAATACTAAGTGCTACCTTTCTGAAATGACGGAGGGCTATGAATGGTTTTTAGCGAAAAACCTTTAACGTAATGAACTTGATATCGTTGAAGGAACCGGATAACTTTGTATAAAATATAGTGGCGAAAACCTTTGCTAAAGAGGTCACTCCCGGTGAAGGGATCTCGGCTCTTTCCCCGTAGAATGAGGTGCAAGATATTCCAACTGAATACCACGATGCAAAGCAAAAAGTAATCGATTATAGTGAAGTTATTACCCTGACGCAAACTTCTGTCCAAGGGGTCACTCCTGGTGAAGGGATCTCGGCCCTTGCCTCGTCGATTGAGATGCTGGATATTCATAACCGAATACCACTGTGCAAAACAAAAGAGAACGTCCTTGCAATAACAGCCTTTTTTGAAAAATGTTCCAACAACATCAAACAGGTTTGTTTAGCTTGCATTGATCCGAATCAATACAGTCCCATCAATTAATCACACCACAAAAGAACAAAAATATGATGTACGTATATGTCATCCGCATTTGCCACTGGGTCCCATCATCACCCGTTAGGTTACTTAACTAACGACAGAGCGGGGACTAGACTAGCGCGGGTGTAAAACATATACAACATCTACTAGTATATATATCAATATATAATAATCGCTCCAGGCGTGATAAAAATGCAACATCACAGAAATGTAATAAGCATCACAGAACAATACAGATAATCTGGGATCCCCGGGTTTCATAGAGCCGCTACTGAAACCCGACGTTCCCCTTGTCGTGTGGATAGCCTGTGCAATGAAAATCCTAAACCCCTACGGGCGCGGCAAGTTACCCGCTAAAACCTGAAGCGAGGCAGTCCCCTTCAACAAAGTGAATGGACCACCCAGCACTTCACGGAATCCGGTAACTTGAGCACCCCTCCTTGAGTCAACCTATACCCCTTACGAGTGCGGCGAATAGGCCGCCAATTCTAGAGTGAAGCCCCTCCGTCTCAAAGCCATGAGATGCGGGCTCGTTGCCCTCTAGAACCCGGCTATCCGTGCACCTGACCGCGGGGTAATCCTAGTACAGAAAGTAAAAATATATACAACGGGTACATCGACCTCAGCCCGTTCGTGCCCCAAAAGAATAATATACAAATAGGCAGTGACAGCAGTCCACATGTCGGACGCTCGTCCCGCGATATCAAATGTACAAATACAACCAAACTGTAGTACCATTGCATCCAGGCTATCCACCACGACAAATCCACAACATCACAGCACAACACAGAACATCAACGTGAATGTCACGTTCGCAAATCCGTCTAAAAGGGCTATAGCAATTAGATAAGATTTACCGATCAAATGACATTCACGGTCGCAGATATAATGTAAATACTGTGAACTAACATATTAAAAATTTCCGATCGACAAAATTTCCCGAAGTGGGCCCCAAGTACAATTCCCAGTACTCAAAATAATCTGGGCCAAAACAAAAAATACCAGAAACCCCAATTCCAAGTCAGAGACCACTGTAGAAAAATCGGTGGACTGATGCTACAGTAGTGCGACGGAACTGCGGCCAAAACGTGGGTACGGCCGCGGTTCCGCGGCTCTACAGTGATATCATGCTATGAAATTTCTGCTGTGGTCTTAGAAATGCCTGCCTGATTTTCTGACGTACTTGTTCCCCTCCGAAAGACGGCGACGACGTGAGGACGTCTCGCCTGAGATTCGGGGCAGATGCTAATTGGCGCTGTCCGTCCACCTCTCCGAAAATGCCAAGTTGATTTATGGCACCGTGTATCGAAGGTTTAAACGGATGCGTCCGATGTAGCAGACTTCGTCAGATTCCCCCTCGCTTGAGGGTTTTTTGATTGTGGGGACACTCTTCCCTGCAGGCGCAAGCCTCTGCAGTTAATTATGCTACCGCATCGCGGTAACCACTTTCTCCTTCTCCAGATGGTCACTTCGTATCGTGTGTGTTTATTTTGTGTTTAGTTGCCCGTGGATTGTATACGGAGACTGAGTTATGTCGTCGCCCGTAGGGCGTGGACTAGTCCAAATCCATATTATCTTAGATTTGGGTTTGGGGGTTTGGGTTTAAGGATACGTTAGCCTAGTTTTTTTTAGACTAAGATCGACTTAACGGGATCGTTTAGATCCAACAATAGAGCAATTAAGGAAGCCCTGTTGTTTAGTTTAGCGACATTGCGGTCAATAGGTAGTTTAAGGACATTGCGGTCCAATGTTAGTTTTAAGACATTGCGGTCAAGGTTAAGGACCTCATAGTCCGTGGGTTTAAGGACTCCACAGTCCAATGTTAGTTTTAAGACATCACGGTCAAGGTTAAGGACGTCATAGTCCATGGATTTAAGGACTCCACAGTCCGGCGTTAGTTTTAAGACATCCCGGTCAAGGTTAAGGACCTCACAGTCCATGGGTTTAAGGACCCCACAGTCCGTATCAATATGTGGTCATCGGGACCTGTCACCTCTTTGAAGACGTTGAGGAATTACAACGCCGAGTATCAAAGGAGTGAAGAGATGTACCCTTAAACCGAGGTAGATTAAATAATCTTTGGCCCAATTTGGAACCAAGACCAATTAATTATATTATGAGTCCATTGGCTCAGTTGAATTTGAATTGAGGACTTATGGCCAGCTTAGGCTAAGTCCAATCATGTTTAGGATATTGGCCCTCTGTTGGTCCATTAGAGGAGAGGTTTTGCCTCTAGACACTTAGCCAATGGGGCTAAAGTTAGTGTTAAACACTAAAGATCAATCAGTGTTGAACACTGAGAATGAGATTGACAAGTTAGCGTTTAACACTAAAAGATAGTTAATGTTAAACACCAGCAACATGGCTTTCAAATTAGTGTTTATACACTAAAACAAATCAGTGTTTAAACACTGGCAGTGGAGATTTCAAATTAGTGTTTAACACTAAGGCAGATCAATGTTAAATACTGGAAACAGGTTTTCCAGGTTGGTGTTCAACACTAAGAAAGTCAGTGTTAAACACTGTAAATAGAGTTTTCCAAATTAGTGTTTAAACACTAAGAAAATCAGTGTTGAACACTGGATATAGAGGTTTCAACTTTAGTGTTAAACACTAAGGCAAGAGGGGTCACGTGGTAGCACGTGAGAGCGTCCTCAATTTATTTTATTCTGCCAAAAGTATTGAATACTTTGGAGCATCACGTGCTGTCACGTGATGGGCATTTAAATGTTTTGTCTGTTAGAGCTTCTGCCAAGGGGTCACGTGGGGCACGTGAGGCATTGCCTCAAAGCCTTTCTCTGTGGAACTTTTCAGGGGTCACGTGGTAACACGTGACCCTGCTTTTTTGCCTATTTGAAGATGTGTTTATCTTTTTAAGAATTAAACTCTTCATAGGGTTAAACCCTAGCTATAACTTTAGAGGAATTAAATTCCCACTTTTCTTTTTGAAGAATTATATTCTTAGATGGAGTTAAACCACGGCTTTTCTTCTGTAAGAATTAAATTCCTGGTGTATATGAAGAACTGAATTCTATCATAGGGTTAAACCCTAATTTCTTCTTTCTTAAGGGAATTAAATTCCTGTTATTTTGACAGAATTAAGTTTTTAACTAGGGTTAAACCCTGGTTCTATTCATTTTGAAGGAATTAAATTCCTACAGCATAGGGTTAAACCCTAATTTTAATTCGAAGGAATTAAATTCATATAATTCTATGAGAATTAAATTCTCAAACATCCATTCCCTCTCTATGCTTTGGATCTGCATGGCAGGATCTCAACCCAATGAGAATTAAATTCTCAATTCATGGGGAGATGTGCACTTTGCAGATCCTCTGCTAAAGAGAGAACCAAGTTCTTCTTTTTAATCTCAGAGTTAAACTCTTTTGAGAATTAAATTCTCTTTTTTCTTGAAAGCCTCCCCCTTCTTACCTGAGGTTTTCTTTTGCAGAAGATCCAAATTCCTCCAAAGTCTCAAGGCTCTATTTTTTTCTCTCCCTCTATCTCTTTCCCTTGGCTCCTATTTATAGGAGAAGGAGCAGAATCAATTAGTTTCGATGAATCATTCATTGAGGGATCTGATTTGTATTCATTAAAGATTTGATTTGCATTCATCATTCATTTGGACCTTTGGATTATTAGGTGAATTTTATCCACCATTGGATTTTAAATCCAAAAATATTCCTTTGTTATTTCGGTTAGATTTTAAGGGGAAATCTTTCCAAGTTCAAGATTTTTCCATAGATAGGTGATATTTAATCACCTTTAAATCTTTAATCCAATCGGTTTCAAATAATCATTCCCCATTGGAAAGATTTGAATGCTGTTCAGAATTTAATTCTGTTAAATATATAGGCTTTGAAAGCCGGTCACGTGTGGCCGCGTGACCTCTGGTCACGTGTAGGCGCGTGACCCCTGGTCACATGTAGGCACGTGACCCCCTGGAGCGAACTTTCTTCTCCTTTCTGCGCTCTATCTTCTAGCCGCTGTTCGCCCGTCACGTGTCAACACGTGACCTCTGGTCGCGTGTGAGCACGTGACCCTTTCTGAAGTCTTTTCCTTGATTTAACCGAATCTGCCTTTGCCGCTACTTTTAATTGTCACGTGCCAACACGTGACTGCTGGTCACGTGGTAGCACGTGATGCCTCCTCCATAAACTTTCCTGATTTTAAATCTGGAAACAGTACTGAAAATAATTTTTAGACCACAAAAAAAATTCGACAGAAACCGCAGAATTGGAAATGCGGTTTTGGAAAATTTCGTTCGATCGATATTTTAAACACGTTAGAGCAAGCTAGTAAAGGTTAATGGCGTGGCTCTGATACCATGTAAGTCTACGGTAGCGCCCCGGCTTTCTGTCCGAGGCCAAAATACGGAAACGAAAACTTTTTCTAAATTAGAAACCGGCGCTATCGCAGACTTTAATCCGGATCGAACCATTAACCTATAACATGCAACTAGAGAAAGGTTAGAAAAGCTATACCGATCGATCCATGTCCTTCGGTCTTTAGCCACCATCCCTCGCTCCTCGCGCATCTCCGATCTCCGGTCTCCTCGTCGGAAAGGGCACCACATCATCGAGTCTTTTTACGGGCTCCCGCTTCGTCCGAAGCAACTCGGACACGAAGTTTGCTAGCCGACGTGTCCAAGGCGATGTAGAGAATGTGTGTGACAACTTTGTCTCTTGCATCCATTGATTCTCAATGCATGAAAGTGTATGGGTGGAGGATTTAGTGGATGCCATTAGTGAGGAGATAGTGAGCTCAAGAAAGAAGAGGAGGAAGAAGAAGTTTCCTTTTCTTTTTCTTTTTGTGTTCTATGATAAAAGTGAAAGAGTGAGAAGAAAAATAAAAGACCAAACTCTTCATATGGCAGCCCTCTCTCTCTCTCCCTCTCATTTCAACACTCAAATCCATCAATAATGTAACACATGCACAAAGAAAGAGACCATGAGTCATCACTTATGCATGTGTCACAATTAATGCTCCTAATCATGATTTTGAGCTCATTATTTCCATATGCAAACATTAATCCAAATATTTGCAACAATAAAAAGAGAATGGCATCTACTAAATTAAACTCGTGACGGATCACAAGAGTACCCCTCACCTGTATATACATACCAGCATCCACATTCCGACTGAATGCGAATGCGACGAGACTAAAGTAATCCAACAAATCTAATACGAGGATCCGGCTTAAACCAAAACCCACTAGTATGATCCGCCCGATCATGATCCGTGCACTACTGCACGTATATGATCGGACCCTGCCATATATCATACTGGCCTCTACAACGTTTCGCCGAAACTTGAGAAACTGTCTGTGGGGGACTCTAAAGACTCGTCAATACATTGGCTGTGGATTTAACCACTAGCACGTCAGTGGTACTAGCTATACATAACGGGCTACTAGGTATTGACCAAAAAAGAGGTCGATGAGCGAACTCATCCTGACACCCTACCGAGCCTGTCAGTGATAATATCCATACAGTCCGGTCCGTTCGTCTATGAGCATCGCATGTCGGGCCTAGAAGGTTGGTAAAAGTCAGACCCCCAAAAGCGGTACAAGTCGTGTCGGAGTGTAGCCCAGAACACCCTGAGATACTACTGGAATACCTACCAGTAAATCTCCTGCCTTGGCCAAGGACTTCGTGTAATGGCTCTTCTAGACACAGCGCGATCTCACCCCCAATACCGGGAGAGACGAAACCCCTGCCGATCCGCTCACTGCCTCCATATGGCTCGGGACTGTACCCAACTAAAACCTGTTTGCACGACTCCTTTGAGCCGTGGTAGGGTAGTAATCAAAGCACAGTGAGAACTCACACGAGACAAATGACGATTTCGGGTCGATGAACTAACCTGTACACATGTCACCAGGGAACTGCTATCTGACATCAGGTATAATACCAACTAGCATGTTCCCGGCGAGTCCTGTCCGGTGTACTCATAACCCAATTAGCACTTGCATACATTTTTGGTGAACCAACTGACACCAATGGCTTGTGAGACCAGCCACTGCCCCTCGTCGGTGTCACGCCCCGCTTCCCAGTGTACGGCGAAGTGGACGCAACGAGGCCCGCTACGTATATACTCAGAAATACATACGCTAAGCGTAACTAAGCAATATAAAATAGATCACAAGAGACAAATGATATAGGAATAACAACAAATTTTATTAATAACATTATTTGTACAATGCATGAAAAGAAAATACAACTGAAATGAAAAACGATGCCTAAACAGTGGCATGACAGAAAATGAAAATACTGGAAAGAACAAGGTACAATATTCAGAGCTCGGGATCTTCGTGGAACTGCTCCAAATCTTCACCGGTGGGCTCGATCTCAGCTTGATCCAACGCACCTGACGACATTCAAAGAAGAAAGAAATAGAATGTCGTCAGCGAACAGGTCGCTCGGTAAGTCCCAAAGATAAGGAAGAAATAGACAGAGAGTAAGAGAGAGAGAGAGTAGCTTTTAATGTTGTATTGTATTGTCATATTATAGTAATATGGAGTTAACGTCGTTGTTGTAGCTTGATACAGAAGGATGTCAGTGTATACGAGAGGGGTCTCAGTATGCTAGAGACCAGGGCAAATGGAAGTACAAGGCTCCGTTATACAACCCGGAACAACGGCAATTGGATTCAGGTTAGGTGTCTTAATCTTACCGTCTCGTGCCCCCTTTAACACCTTCCGTACCAATCTACCCCTTAAACCCCGCGATGTCTTGTTTGTATTGTTATCTTGTAAACTTGTATTAATTGCATGATAGACTGACTGACCGACCGAAACCATGATATCAGGAAACGGTTATAACCGTAGAATCATGTAAATGGAATACTGGGAAACATGTAAAAGGAATATCCATGGTTCGGTTCAGTCAAGTTATATAAACTGTTAACTAGATTCTGGGATTCCTGTGTTCATATTGAGTTGGAATATAAAAGAATATAGATTGACTTGAATCATATTCAAGTCAGAAATAGTCAGACTCTAACCCGAGTCAGACTGAAAGAAAGATAATTTGAAGTTCAATATTTGTTAGGGGTCTTATTGTAATTTATAAAACTTGAAGGGGTTTTATGTAAAAAGTACTATTGTATAGTTTTCAAAATACACCTCAAGTATTTAATGTTCGTCTTTATAGTTATAATGAGTGTGAATTTTATTTGTGTTATTCTAGTGAATATATCCTAATAAAAGTATTAATTGATTTATTTGAAACTCATGGTATTTTAATGTAACTTTTAATCTTGTAATTTTTCAGAAAAAGTGGAAACTTTATATTATAATAAAATAGGTGTTTAAATGATAAATATATATATATTAACTCAAGAATAATTTTAAATAAATATTTTATTTTCCAAAAATCACATTTTTCTTAAATGCCGTATTTTTAATCTTTCGAGACCGAATGCTCCTTGCGGAGGTCTAAATCTCGCACTACTAGCCCGCGGGTGCATGATGAACCGTACTATCCCTAACGGGTTCCCCAAAAGTGGGTTGTAGCGGCGCTTTGCTTAGGTTTAACAAATACTATTCATTTAGGAAAACGGTTTTATAAATATGGGGTATTTATTTGCAAAAAAGTATAGTTTTCCGTATTTTAGTTGCTAGGGTTTCCTAAGCCAACTAGCCTACTTCTAAGGTCTAAACGATGAGTCATTAGAAGCCTCAAATCGCCTCTTCACCGTCAATTGCGGCCAGGTAAGAGCCAGGTAAGTGGGAAGGAACCACAGTCGTGGGCCTAATTAAAAACCACTTGCCTAGACACCACAAGACAGTTTAGATAAACGATCGATGTCCATGACCTATCGTGCTTTCATTTTATTTAAAATTATATATAACTTAAAGCTTTCAAGTAAAGGTTATAAAGAATATGATATTTTAGTGAAAAGTCCTGTAATGTCGTATTCTATGTTTTGACATTTATCAATTAGGGTTATATTTGAGTGTGTGTAGAGGTAGGTCATTACCTCGTGACTTATTTTAAGTTTTGATGAAGTTTAGAGGTGAAACACGACATGTTAAAGTTGAAGGTATTAAAACGCAAGAATACGGTATTTGAAAACGTTATCATTTCATGTGTGAAATTTCATTCAAATTGCTTTCTACAAGTTTAGTGATCAAGATAAATATATTTAGGAGTGAGGGAATTGATTAAACGAAAAAAAAATGAACTTCATGGTATTTTTATGAAAAGAATACGATATTGTAAAGAAGCTATCATTTCATGTGAGAAAGTTTGTTTAAATTGGTTTATGGATGATTAATAGTCAACATGAATATAGGTCGGTATTATGTATTAGGTGACAAGTGGAAATTTGCAGAAAAACGAATTGGAAATCGGTTTATTCCGATTTCCGTCGGGTTCCAAAAAGTCGTATTTTTATATTAAAGAAAAGAGAGATAGAAGAGATGGGACTTACGGGTTTGGACAAGCTAAGGAGGCTAAGGAAGGTGGTGGTTGTCGATGCGTCGAAAACGTTGCGAAGGTTCTAGTCCGGTCGCCGGAATCCGTCGTCGGTTTCGGCAGCGCTTCGCTTCTCGCTCTTCGTACCGAGTTCTCGAGAATTTGGGAGAGTGGACTTAGAGTTGTGAGGTGAAAAGGTAGAGGGTAGGGGTCTTTATATAGGGCTAGGCTAGGGTTAGGGTTAGGATTAAAAAAATATTTTAAAAAATGTAAAATTCATTAAAAATTCATTAAATTTGGACTTAAAAGAGGTTTAATGGAAATTGTGTAACAGTACTGGAAAATTGGACCATGCTGGGGAATTGACCAAGTCAACACGAAACTTTTTCGTGTTGACGACTCGGCCGACCGGCCGAGTCCGGCCGGCAGCGCCGGCCGATTCGGCCGAGTCTGGGCCGAGTCGGGTGTCGTTGGGTAGGGTCTGGTCTGGGGGAGATTTTGGTATAGTTTATTTTTTATAAATCGCATTAATTTGTGAGTTATGGCTGTTTGACCGTTTGACTTCCCAAAAAAAATTAAAACAAAATGATATAAAAATTATGTGGGGCATGGGATTCGAACTCTGGTGGCTTGGTTCAGCAGTGCAAGGTGTTACCAATGAGCTACAAGCTCCTTCTTGTAATTATTGTAGAAAAGTTGATACTTAAAATGATATCAGCAGTATTAAATATTCCAAGTACACTTCAATTTTAAAACAATTTTATGTACACTAAAATGAAATTATTTAAAACAAAATAATTAAATATATATATCTTGTGCTCAGATTAAAATACTCCTTTATGGAAAAATTTTAAAAAAAACTGTACAGAAAAGGGTATATGAAAATTAGGGTTGTTACATTCTACCCTTCTTATAAAAATTTCGTCTTCGAAATTTGTAAAAGGAAGGTGTAACAGTGCTAAGAAGTTTGGCGAATAAAAGTGATATGATGGTGAAAAAGGCTTACCGGTGTTGCCTTGACCTACAGTCTCGGCTTCTACGGCTTCTAAAGTGAAGGTCTGTCGCCGTGGTACATTCTTTCTGGCTGGAGGCACATTCTGCCTTTGGGGTCTATTTCTCTGCCCTCTAGACATGTCCCTCATTGCCTGTTAGAATTGGCGAGCAGGCTGTGCAGGTGGTGGAGCAGGTAGTGCAGGACGAGTTGCAGGAGCCTGGATGGTTGGCCGCTGCGGTTGGTTGGTGTATGTGTGAGATGAGTTGCTGTTGTAAGGGCAGTTCCCAATTCCGTGGTTGGATGCGCCACAAATTAGACACAGGCCTTTTGCGCGCCTACAGTCCTTCCACAAATGTCCCTTTCTTTGGCAGTAATGGCAAATTTCTTCAGTCCTCCTGGGTTCAAATGATGGCCTGGAAGAGGCTCCACCTGCCATCTGGTTGGCAGGGCGCTTGACTCCTGCAGACTGAGGTCTGCCCCTCTCTTTTATTACTGCCTCATAACTGCGGGCAGCTTCTAGAGCTTCTTCATGAGTCAAAAACTTTCCTGTGGCTAGAGCAGCCTTAATCTCTGTGTCCAAACCTTGCTGAAAACGACGGGCTCTGATCTCGTCCGTCGGTATCAGGTGTGCCACGAATCTGTTTAAAGATTGTGTTAGCTGCGTAGTATGTGATATTTTAAAAATTGAACTATTGTGACATATCTTACCGGCTCAACATAGTGAACTCAGCATCGTATTCATCTACCGATTTTTCCCACATTGATCCTTGCTGTAGATGAATAAACTGCTGCTCCATAGCGAACCTGGCAGTCACAGGGAAATATTTCGCGTCAAACTTCTCGTGAAATGTCTTCCATTCAATCGGTTGTACCAGACGGGTTTCTTCCGCCTTCCACCAATTGCGAGCATTATCCGTGAGCTGTAGCTTCGCTACACGGACCCAAGCGTTATCTGACACTTGAGCTACTGCCAGATCGTCTTCGATGCTTTGTGCCCATTCTTCTGCTTCGAGAGGGCTTCTTTTACCCGAAAATTGCTTTGGGTGCAAAGCTCTGAATTGCTTTATTCCCGGTGCATCTGTCTCAGGACGGCTCAATAGTTGTTGCTGTCCTTCGAGAAGACTGCGGATCGCATCAAATA
Source organism: Agapanthus africanus (assembly GCA_030015575.1). Classification (NCBI taxonomy): domain Eukaryota; kingdom Viridiplantae; phylum Streptophyta; class Magnoliopsida; order Asparagales; family Amaryllidaceae; genus Agapanthus; species Agapanthus africanus. The sequence goes on along the minus strand of JASDDO010000028.1, from coordinate 12,700,024 downwards.
GCATTGTTTGCTGAGTGGGTGGTGCGGGAACAGCTGGTGTGAGAGGTAGTGCCGGAGGGGTGTTGTTAACGTTGGTGCTGGTGTTGTTCGGGGAATCCATAACTCTGAAGAAAAATTTGGATTAGGACAGATTCAAATACAGGAAATGATAAGATTCAAGGAATAGAGATTTGCAAGATTCAAAGAACATGAATTGTAAAGAATGTTTTAGTTGTTGTTTCTTGTGTTATATTGCTTAGGTTGTTCACGCAGACCAGAACTGCATGACAGGGATTCATACAGCTCTGACCTGCATGGGCCACCAACAAAACCTATCACGCGTCGCTTCCCAGTGTACGGCGAAGTGGACGCGACGATACCCGCTACGTATATACTCAGAAGTACATACGCTAAGCGTAACTAAGCAATATAAAATAAATCACAAGAGACAAATGATATAGGAATAACAACAACTTTTATTAATAACATTCTTTGTACAATGCATGAAAAGAAAATACAACTGAAATAAAAAGTGATGCCTAAACAGTGGCATAACAGAAAATGAAAATACTGGAAAGAACAAGGTACAATATTCAGAGCTCGGGATCTTCGTAGAACTGCTCCAAATCTTCACCAGTGGGCTCGATCTCAGCTTGATCCAACGCACCTGACGACATTTAAAGAAGAAAGAAATAGAATGTCGTCAGCGAACAGGTCGCTCGGTAAGTCCCAAAGATAAGGAAGAAATAGACAGAGAGTAAGAGAGAGAGTAGCTTTTAATATTGTATTGTATTGTCATATTATAGTAATATGGAGTTAACGTCGTTGTTGTAGCTTGGTACAGAAGGATGCCAGTGTATACGAGAGGGGTCTCAGTATGCTAGAGACCATGGCAAATGGAAGTACAAGGCTCCGTTATACGACCCGGAACAACGGCAATTGGATTCAGGTTAGGTGTCTTAATCTTACCGTCTCGTGCCACCTTTAACACCTTCCGTATCAATCTACCCCTTAAACCCCGCGATGTCTTGTTTGTATTGTTATCTTGTAAACTTGTATTAATTGCATGATAGACTGACCGACTGACCGAAACCATGATATCAGGAAACGGTTATAACCGTAGAGTCATGTAAATGGAATACTGGGAAACATGTAAAAGGAATATCCATGGTTCGGTTCGGTCAAGTTATATAAACTGTTAACTGGATTCTAAGATTCCTGTGTTCATATTGAGTTGGAATATAAAAGAATATAGATTGACTTGAATCATATTCAAGTCAGAAATAGTCAAACTCTAACCCGAGTCAGACTAAAAGAAAGATAATTTGAAGTTCAATATTTGTTAGGGGCCTTATTGTAATTTATAAAACTTGAAGGGTTTTTATGTAAAAAGTACTATTGTATAGTTTTCAAAATACACCTCAAGTATTTAATATTCGTCTTTATAGTTATAATGAGTGTGAATTTTATTTGTGTTATTCTAGTGAATATATCCTAATAAAAGTATTAATTGATTTATTTGAAACTCATGGTATTTTAATGTAACTTTTAATCTTGTAATTTTTCAGAAAAAGTGGAAACTTTATATTATAATAAAATAGGTGTTTAAATGATAAATATATATATATTAACACAAGAATAATTTTAAATAAATATTTTATTTTCCAAAAATCACATTTTTCTTAAATGCCGTATTTTTAACCTTTCGAGACCGAATGCTCCTTGCGGAGGTCTGAATCTCGCACTACTAGCCCGCGGGTGCACGATGAACCGTACTATCCCTAACGGGTTCCCCAAAAGTGGGTTGTAGCGGCGCTTTGCTTAGGTTTAACAAATACTATTCATTTAGGAAAACGGTTTTATAAATATGGGGTATTTATTTGCAAAAAAGTATAGTTTTCCGTATTTTAGTTGTTAGGGTTTCCTAAGCCAACTAGCCTACTTCTAAGGTCTAAACGATGAGTCATTAGAAGCCTCAAATCGCCTCTTCACCGTCAATTGCGGCCAGGTAAGTGCCAGGTAAGTGGGAAGGAACCACAGTCGTGGGCCTAATTAAAAACCACTAGCCTAGACACACTTGCCTAGACACCACAAGACAGTTTAGATAAACGATCGATGTCCATGACCTATCGTTCTTTCATTTTATTTAAAATTATATACAACTTAAAGCTTTCAAGTAAAGGTTATAAAGAATATGGTATTTTAGTGAAAAGTCCTGTAATGTCGTATTCTATGTTTTGACATTTATCAATTAGGGTTATATTTGAGTGTGTGTAGAGGTAGGTCATTACCTCGTGACTTATTTTAAGTTTTGATGAAGTTTAGAGGTGAAACATGACATGTTAAAGTTGAAGGTATTAAAGCGCAAGAATACGGTATTTGAAAATGTTATCATTTCATGTGTGAAATTTCATTCAAATTGCTTTCTACAAGTCTAGTGATCAAGATAAACATATTTAGGAGTGAGGGAATTGATTAAACGAAGAAAAATGAACTTCATGGTATTTTTATGAAAAGAATATGATATTGTAAAGAAGCTATCATTTCATGTGAGAAAGTTTGTTTAAATTGGTTTATGGGTGATTAATAGTCAACATGAATATAGATAGATATTATGTATTAGGTGACAAGTGGAAATTTGCAGAAAAACGAATCGGAAATCGGTTTATTCCGATTTCCGTCGGGTTCCAAAAAGTCGTATTTTTATATTAAAGAAAAGAGAAATAGAAGAGATGGGACTTACGGGTTTGGACAAGCTAAGGAGGCTAAGGAAGGTGGTGGTTGTCGATGCGTCGAAAACGTCGCGAAGGTTCTAGTCCGGTCGCCGGAATCCGTCGTCGGTTTCGGCAGCGCTTCGCTTCTCGCTCTTCGTACCGAGTTCTCAAGAATTTGGGAGAGTGGACTTAGAGTTGTGAGGTGAAAAGGTAGAGGGTAGGGGTCTTTATATAGGGCTAGGCTAGGGTTAGGGTTAGGATTAAAAAAAATATTTAAAAAAATGTAAAATTCATTAAAAATTCATTAAATTTGGACTTAAAAGAGGTTTAATGGAAATTGTGTAACAGTACTGGAAAATTGGACCATGCAGGGGAATTGACTAAGTCAACACGAAACTTTTTCATGTTGACGACTCGGCCGACCGGCCGAGTCCGGCCGGCGGCGCCGGCCGATTCGGCCGAGTCTGGGCCGAGTCGGGTGTCGTTGGGTAGGGTTTGGACTGGGGGAGATTTTGGTATAGTTTACTTTTTATAAATCGCATTAATTTGTGAGTTATGGCTGTTTGACCGTTTGACTTCCCAAAAAAAATTAAAACAAAATGATATAAAAATTATGTGGGGCATGGGATTCGAACTCTGGTGGCTTGGTTCAGCAGTGCAAGCTGTTACCAATGAGCTGCAAGCTCATTCTTATAATTATTGTAGAAAAGTAGATACTTAAAATGATATCAGCAGTATTAAATATTCCAAGTACACTTCAATTTTAAAACAATTTTATGTACACTAAAATGAAATTATTTAAAACAAAATAATTAAATATATATATCTTGTGCTCAGATTAAAATACTCCTTTATGGAAAAATTTATAAAAAAAATTGTACAGAAAAGGGTATATGAAAATTAGGGTTGTTACAGTCGGGGTCTCGACTGTATACACTAGTCTACTAATGGAGTATCGATGCCCAGTCTCGAAACTCCTACGACTATGGACCACTTTAAGGATGTGCTTATAGACCCCCAGCTTCCACGTATATGATCGCCATCATACTGCTGGCCGTCAAGCAAGAATCCTAAGGGCTCTGTCAACGTGTAATAGCGACCTGTAAGGTCACCTAAAGCAGTACATGATGATAAAGATAAACCAAATAGCATACTATTATCTTGAGTAAGACTGTCCTACCGGCATAGGTCCTCCCTCAATCATTGCGATCACGTACCTGCGATCCAATAATTGACTCTGAGGGCACTATATCCAACATGTATTTAAGAAAATGTTGGATCTTGAGAAAGAACCGAATCAGAAATCGGTTTAACTCTGATTCCGTCGGGTTTTGTAATTACTGTAGGGTGTTTTTCGTCACCCCATTGAGATGGGAATACGCGCGCGCTTGTCAGACGCACTACAGATTCCCCCTGCCTGGGGTAGGCCGGGGTTTAATGATTGTGGGGATCCGAATCTCCGGCGGCCGCGGACTAAGCTGCCGTTAATTACCCCTCGCCTTTGGAGCGAAGGAACCTCCGATTGACGGGTTAAACTGGTCATGCGAACTCAATATGCAGTGCGTTGGTGTGTATATTTTTTTTGGTTTTGTTTTACTTGTAAAAAAAAGATATATATACATATGTATATTTTCTATATATAAAAACGAAAATAAATAAGTAAATAAATATTTGGAGATTTATTTTTATTTTAAAATATTATTTATAATTTAATTTTATTTATTTAATATTTATTTAATATTTTTCTTTTAATAAAAAAGGGGATTAAATAAAGAAAAGAAGAAAAGAAAATAATTATGTTTTTTTTTTAATTTTTAAATATTATTTATAATTTATTTAATATTTATTTATTTTTATTTTAAATAAAAAAAAGGAGGAAGAAAGAAGAAAAGAGAATTTTTTTTTTAAAGTGGGGTCACATGTTAGCATGTGACCCCTCATATGAGGGGGGTCACATGCTAGCATGTGAGAAGGCCATCACATGCTTAGCATGTGACCCCGTCACATGTTAAACATGTGATGGACCTGGTCACATGCCTTGCATGTGACCCCATCACATGTTAAAATTAACATGTGATGGGGCATGCAAAGTCACATGTTAAACATGTGATGGGGCGGGTCACATGCTTTGCATGTGACCCCGTCACATGTTAAGCATGTGACGGGGCGGGTCACATGCTTTGCATGTGACCGCCACTTTTTTTTTTACGTGGAGTTCAACTCCAACTCCAAAAGTATATGGCTAATATAATGTGGAGTTAAACTCCCCAAAAAATGTATTTTTTTTGTGGAGTTAAACTCCAAAATAATTTCTGTAGTGGAGTTAAACTCCAAAGGAGTTTTATTTGTGGAGTTGAACTCCAAAAGATTCTTACTGTGGAGTTAAACTCCAAAAGAATTTGTGTAGTGGAAAATGGCTAAAAAAATGTAATGTGGAGTTAGACTCTCCAAAAAAATATATTTTTTTTTTGTGGAGTTAAACTCCAAAAGAATTTTCATTTGTGGAGTTAAACTCCAACAGATTTTTATTTGTGGAGTTGAACTCCAAAAGATTTTCTCCTTTCTCCTTTGAGAAGAAACCCAAAATGGGTTCTCTTGAAACTCCAAGATCTAGATCTTGGATGATAAAAAAAGAGACCCTTTTTCCTCTCTTGATGGAGTTTTGGGAGATGGGTTTATGGTAAAACTTTGTTTAGTTTTACAAAAATAGAGAGCTAAGATCTTGATTTGTTTGGAAAATAAAATGGAAGAGAAAGAACTTGAAGAAGAGAGAGTGGAGGAACAAACCCTAGTTTTTGAGGGAATGAAAAAAGTGTTCTTATTATTCATCATCATGTTGTCTTTTATAGGCTTACACATTTACATATAGCCCCTTGGGCTTTTCAAAATGGCTTTTTGCCTATCCCATGGCTTATGTGTCATTTGTTTTTGCACATAAGCCATGAGCTTACAAAAATTTGGCTTTATGTCCATTTTGCATACATTCATGCACAAAAATTACATAAAAATTATTTGTTACATGATTTTTGTTGTTGGCATGGAGGAGGCTGGCCGCGGGCTCGACTTGGGCATGGGCCCGCTTGACCTGGGCTTGGGCCCACCTGGCTTGGGGTTGACCTTGACTTTGACTCGGTCAACGGGGGTGTAAATTTTTACCCCAACAATATGTAATTTTAGAACAAGATTAGAGAAGAGAGAGGGGGACTTACGGGTTTAGCTTAAAGAGGAGAGGGAGAGGGAGTTGACGTATCTTCCGGTGCGTCGTTTCGTCGCCGGGATCTCCTAGGGTTGTCGCCGGAAAAATCGCCGGAAAAATCGCCGGAGCTTCGCCTTTCGCTTCTTCCAAAGTACACCAGGGTTCTAGGAAATTTCTTAAGAGTTTTGTTCAGAATTTTGGAGTGAGGAGGTAGTGTTTAGGAGTTGTATTTATAGGGTTAAGCTAGAGTTAGGGTAGGTGAACGGTTTAATTGAAAAAAATATAATAAAATATATTAAAAGTGGAGTAATTGGGGTTTTAAAAGAGTTCAGGTACTATTCCAAGGAATTAAACCATACCGATGTGCAGAGAAGACCAAAAGACACAATTTTTGTGTTAGGGACTCGGCGGAATCGGCCAGTCCGGCCGGCGGCGACGGCCGAGTCGGCCGGTCCGCCGGTCCGCCGGCCGAGTTGGCCGATTCCGGCCGAGTCAGGCGGCCGGAATCCCCCCCGATGGTTGGTGATCCCTCTGGCATGGTTACTTTTCAGGGTGTCGTGGGGGTTTTTGTGAGATATCCACGTGTAAACTCTTGGTATTCTAAAAATTCAAAATAAAACAATATTAAAAATAATGTGGGGTATGAGATTTGAACTCTGGTGGCTTGGTTCAGCAGTGCAAAGTCTTACCAATGAGCTACAAGCTCTTGCTTGCTATTAAAAAGCAAAACAAACTTATATCTTGTGCTCAGGCAAAAATACCCCTTTTTGTATTTTTTGAAAAATTTGTACAGAAAGTTTAGGGTTGTTACATAAACGTTTAAGTTGATCTTAGTCTCAAATGAAATTAATGATCCTTAAATCCAAACCAAACCCAGATCTAAGAAAATACGGATTTGGACTAATCCACACCCTATGGGTGACAACATAAATTAGTCTCCGTATACAATCCACGGGCAACCAAAAAAGAAAACAAACACACACGACACGAAGTGACCATCTGGAGAAGGAGAAAGTTGTTACCGCGATGCAGTAGCGTAATTAACTGCAGGGGCTTGCGCCTGCAGGGAAGAGCGTCCCCACAATCAAAAACCCCTCAAATGAGGGGGACTATGACGAAGTCTGCTACAACGACCGCATCCGTTTAAACCTCCGATACACGGTGCCATAAACCAACTTGGCATCTTCGGAGAGGTGGACGGATAAAACCAAATAGCATCTGCCCCCAAATTCAGGCAAGACGACCTACGCGGTTCCGTCGCCCATTTTCGGCGGAGAACAGATTCCGGCACGCCCGGTGGGACGTTTTCCTCTTTCCACTCCACACTTCGTGTGTCGTGTTTCGCAAACGAATCACGGTTTGCCATGGTTGCCTTTGGATGTGAAGTACTAAGATTTGGTATCTTGCTCCGTGCAGAAAAACAGAAGATCAATGGTTTTAAACTGCACTAATTGCAACAACTCCTACTCCGTCCTCGCCGGAGGAGTGACCTACGGGCCTCAAGCGGCCTCCCTTTTTACGATGCCGGTGGACCAGGTGACGCAAGCCACGACAGGGCTATTCTTTGGGACCATGCTCCTACCCATGAGCTTCAATGCCCCAATACCATTGCAAGAAGCTCCGAAGAAGTCGGTCTTTGATCGTCTTACGACTACCATGGCCCCTCTCAATGGGTCGTCCAAGTCCAGCACCTCAGTCTTTGATAAGCTAAGTCAAAACTCCAATGGGCCCGTGAAGAAGCCCGCGATACCTGAAGGGGTTATCCTGAAACGGACAGCCATCACTGCTCCAGTGAAAGAAGTTGTCAAAGTGGCTTCTCCTACTAAAAGATCAGTCTTTGCAAGACTGGCTGCTCCAATTCCCGTTCCGGGCGAAGTCACCAAGGCTGCTACCCCTATCCGAAAGTCTGCCTTCGACAGGTTGGCCTTCCCCTCTCAGCGGACGTCGGTTTTCGACAGGCTAACAACGATAACAACCCTTTATCAGAGCAGGGGGCATGAAGAAGCCATCCCCATAGTTGAGCCAATACCTTCTGCTCGATGCGCTCGACGTCGCCACTGGCGCCGAGTGAGGAAAGCTGGGGGCAGCTCTCCTTCTGGACTGACTCTGCCAGCTCCAGTGGTGGAGATTAATGCTGCCGTTCCAATTGGGAACAGCTTTGAACCACTTAGGAGAGTGCGCAAGAACTCTCCGACTGCTGTGCTGAAAAGATCTCCTCCACCTGTGGAAAATGTTACAATGGTGAAGCCAGAACAGCCCCCTCAGTGGCTGTCCTCCAAAATTCACAGGATCTGGCGAAGGGTTCAAGACTCGGTGATCGACCAAGACTTCTCCCGCCAACCGAAGAAGATGAAAGTTCGGGAAGAGAAGGACCACCTTGTTGTACCACAAAAGGTGTCGTCTGCTTGGGTGCCCGCTGCAACGGCTCCATCAACTTTGACCGCTCATAAAAGGGGAAGGCCGGAGAAAATTTCTGTGTCTGCGACGAATCTCAAAGGCACTGAATCCAAACGCCCCAAGTCTGGAGGCATGGTGGTGCACACTGTCTATATGGTATCCGGGAAAAAGGATAGCCGTATCTCTACGGGTCATCGATCACTCACCAGATCCATAACAAAGGCCCAGGAGCAACAACAGAAGCTCCATAAAATGTTAACACAGATGGCCGCACTTACTAGGACAAAAGAAATCCTAGAGACATCATCAGAGCAGCGTCATGAACAAGAAACCGATGCTGAGTTCCTCCGTAGAATCCTCGAGAAGAAGGACAAAGAGGCAGCGGAACAAGCTGCCAATATAAAACGAATGGCGCTTTTATTCCATGACATGGTCGGGATGATGTTACAGCCGGATCCTCCAGCTGAAGACCCTCTGATTATCCTTGAAGACGATAGGGGAGAGACATCGAACCCTCTTTCGGCTTGTTCAGCAGCTAAGGAAGAGACCATTTCCAAAGTCGCCCTGGATGACTATATCGCTCAATAGATACGAGCTCATCAGGCGAACGAAGCGGCCGGCCAAATTGTTAAGACTGGACGACCATATCCGGGTTGGTACGACCAAATAAAGTACCCGTCGAGATATACGATCCCTAAATTCCATGTATATAAGGGGATGTGGAATCCATACCAGCACGTTGCTCAATTCAGAGCCTTGTGCGGTAATACCGGAGGTGACGACAAACTGCTGCTTCGCCAGTTTGTTGGCAGCTTGTCGAAGACAGTGTTTGAATGGTACTCCGAGCTCCCGAACGACTCCGTTAAGACATTTGCAGAAATGGAGTTACTGTTCACACAAAGATTCGCAAGCGCTAGAGAGCAGACCCCGATCACCGCATTAATTAACGCCAGAGTGAATCTAGGCGAAACATGGGTGCAGTACGCGATACGGTGGTGGAATCTATAGTCTAAGTGCGAGCAGCGCATCAAAGAAGCGCCTGCGGTAGGCATGTTCGTGGATACTCTTGATCCACAGGCGACCATATCCCAGTTCATGATGTTCTTCAAGCCAACTACTTTCCAGGCCTTGATGGACAAGCTGGCCCAAATGGATCAGATGGGTCATAGACCATCTTCTTCGAAGTTGGAATCTCGAAACGAAAAAGGGAAAGGGAAAGCGACCTTCGTCGCCAATGCTCAGCAGCAGCCCAGTGGTCCAAAACCAACTGATCGCCAAGATGATAGACGTCGATTCTTCAATGAGAAACTGAAGCGCCCTTATTCGTTTCCCCGGGATAAAATGAGGAGACTGTTCGAGCTGGCGGTGCGCAACAGGCTCATCACCTTGCTGGATCCGAAACGCCCATTGCAACCCGGTGAGGCCAATAATCCTAATTATTGCACCTATCACCAAGTGGTAGGCCATCCAATCAAAGATTGCTTCGTCTTCAAAGGCTGGATTGAATACCAACAGGGCAAACTCGCACTGTTCGAGAATTAGAAAGTAAGCCCGCCTCAGCCGCACGCTCTTAAAAGGGGACACACCGGGGGCATCATGCTCTTTTATAGAAGAAGCTCCATGGGAGGTCGCACTTTCAGCCAAGACGAAAAGAATGCTGAAGGATCTCCAAACATGCCTGACAATCAGGTGGAAAAGTCCGCTGGAGCCCGAGATCATTGAAGGAATGCTGAAGCCGCGCCTGACTCCAAGAATTGGTAGCGATAATCAAAACGCTCAGGCCCATCCGTCAAAGTCTTCGAAGAAGAAGAAGAAGACCAAAAAGCCCGTGAAGCCTGATTACAAGCGCACGGACCTGCAAAAACATATTGACGCGCTGGAGGAATATAACCAGAAGGCGCGAACCTCAGTCACACTCCAAGAGTTTCTGTCACGCCCTGCTTCCCAGAGTGCGCTAAGATCAGCATATGACAGAGCCAACCATACTACCTGTGGCTAGGAAACATCCCTCCACAGTCATATTACGACTGTCTATAAGATATCATGAACCGTAGAAATAAAATAAACTATCTAGTACATGTCCATATGCCAGAATAAACGAGTCAAGAAATAATATACGGAAGCAATAAATCCAATAAACAATAACAATCTGGAAAGTACGTCCCAAATACGGGCTCACATCAGGAAATGAAAGATGCGGAAAGAAAACTAAACTAGAATACTAACAGGGTCCTCACTGCTCGGCCTGTCGGCTGAAGTACTCCTGCTCGGCCTGCGACAAGGGTAGCGGATCTGGGTCATGCAAAACCCAGACGTCAGTGCGTCACAATATCAACAACAGTATAATCAGGGGTAACAAGATATGCAGGCATGAGTAAGAACAGTAATAAAAGTATAACAGTAACACGAATAAGGAACATTGAAGTGTATCAGTATATGTGACGTGCAGTGATAAAACTAAACTGTGCTACTGGGTTATCTATTCTAAAGTTTGTTTGAAATCAATTAGTGTACTCCTCCATTTGACTCAAAAGATATGTCCCATTATCCCCCGGGACCACGGATCAGGTAGTGGGAGTCATGAATGACCCTGTCCCGTTATCCCCCGGGACCACGGATCAAGTAAGAATCATGAATGATTCTGTCCCGTTATCCCCTGGGACCACGGATCAAGTAATACCCTTTTAAGCTACACTTCAGTTACACTTTTGATTTCCCCATACCCTCAAGGTTATGTGTTCAAGTCAGGTATTGATAATCTGGAGCTAATGCCAATACAGGATCAAGAAGGTAAAGGTTTGTCTATGTAGACAACAGGATACGTCCGTCAGGACGACAAGTCAGGATTGTCGCCATTAGGAATAGGATCAGGTAACATGTCAAGTAGTGGTGTATCAGGTCATGTCAGGTAGTGCACATGCATTAAATGGATGCCCAACAGTAAAATGTAGCAAGTATCGAATCAGGGTAAAAGTACATATGTACGGTAAAAGTATGGATGCACAAATATCTATCAGGGGTTACATCATGACTATGTAGGATGCACATTATCAAGCATGGGGTACTAATGTAATAGTAATATGAATTAATATGACATGGCATGCAACTAGATATATAGAATTAATGGTATGGATACACAATAAAACATGGATGCACAAATATCTATCAGGGGTTACAACTAAAGTTCCATGACTATGTAGGATGCACATTATCAAGCATGGGGTGTTAATGCAATGATAACATGAAATAATACGATCTGTAGATGCAGCTACATATATAATAAATGATATGGATGCATACGGGTATTCGAAAATAGTAACACATTAACATGGGTGCACAGTGCAATCAACATGTGATACTTTTATTCATATGAATGCAAAATATAATACATAGCATGTAGCAAGATAAACTTACCTGAACGGATCACGCAACGGGGTGCGCACGCTGCGTCCGACGTCGGGTAAATGTCGCAACGCACACACAGCACACAGGACGGGTCCAGGCAAGGTAAGAGGGTAACCACGCAGGCAGGGGACATCCACTGGATTGCTCGGATCGTCGGCAGCGGCACGGCTCCGGCGGTGATCATCGGAAACAAGAAACAAGATCAAGAAAAAGAAAGGAAAAAAAAGAAGAAGAAGAAGGAGAAAAAGAGAGGAAGGGCTGGTGTTCAGGCTCTGGGTTAAAGGAGAAGGCGAGAGAGTGACGTCGACGATGAACCGTCGAAGGCGAGGATGCAGGCGATTTTTTCCGGTGAGGCAGTGGGTGCGGGTGTGGTTGCAGTGGGCTCGGGAGAAGAGAGGGGTTGAAAGGAAGAGAGAAGGAAGTGAGGACGGGGATGGTGACGAGGGCATGCCGACGAGGTGGTCGGCGATGAGGGGTGACGGCGACAGAGGAGGTGGCCGCAGTGGGTTTTTAGGTGTGTAGGGTTGGCTCGGGTTGGGTTGTAGATGATGGTGGTGATGAAGGGAAGAGTGGAGAGAGGTGGGGCCGAGGAGAAGATGAGGATAGCGGGGTGAGGAGGCGACGACGAGGCAAGGCGCGGCATGGGTTAGGGTTCTCGTGGACGAAGCGGCGAGAAAATAAATAAAAAAGGAGAAAGGAGGGAGGTAACGGTAGGGGAGAGTGGTGACGGGATCCTCGAGAGAGAGAGAGAGAGGGAGGGAGGGAGAGAGAGAGAGAGAAAGATTTAAAATCGTTAAAATATTTTTAGTTTTTAAAATTTTAAACGTAAATCTTTAACAGTTAAATATAGAAAAATATATTATTAATAAAACTTGATATTTTGGCTAATACAAAAATAGTCCAAAATATACCCGGGTCGGGTCTAAAAATCTAGTTTTAAAATACGGAAAATATACGTGTCGACCAACATCAAAACATGATATCCGGGTAACGAAAAGGTATACCCCCAAGAACGGACGCACGCACGTGCACGTAGCCATCCAAATGAGTCCGTTTCACTGAACGGGACGCGAACAAGGTGCGCGGATGCTACGACAGGGTTAGGGGTATCATGCAAGCCATGCTAGATATTTTAAAATATTTTATTTAACTTTACTTGTTTTATTAAAAAAAATGCAGATGCCAGATATAATGCCAATATGCAGTATAAACAATATGAAAATGCACGGATTCTTATAACTAGCTGGGATAAGTCATAAACAGAAATCAAGACGGGTTCCCAGCAAGCGGGTCGGGTCGGATGCAAATACAGATACCAATTACACTATTCGCACCCAAAACACAATAAATCAAGAAATTGCCATAGATAAAGAAATACTCAAAATATAACCGGTATAAATGAACTAGGGTGTGTTTCCGCCAAAAAAAATTCTGCGCAAAAGAGCCCAAGGTATCAAGTGGCACCGATACGTTTAAGAAAATGTGAACCAGTATTTTCTGGGCTGTATTTTTAAAAACTCCCGAATGCGAAATAGATAAATTCTGATAGTATCGAAAGCGTCTCGAAAAATCCTTCGATTTGATATATTATGGGCCTCATAATTCATCTGGGATCAAAAGTTATGAGGCATCACGTGCCCACACGTGACCGGGCTTCACGTGCAGACACGTGACCATTTACAGGCAAAGCCTGTAAGCACTGAATAAAATAAATAATTGGAAATAATTAATCAGTGGGGTCACATGCCAACACGTGATAGGCTCTTAAACCCTCTGAAACAATAGAATTAAATAATTAATCAGTGGGGTCACGTACCAACACGTGATGGGTTCCTGAGCCCTCTAAACCAATAGAATTAAATTCTAATTAATTGGTCAATCAGTGGGGTCACGTGCTAATACGTGATATGCTCTTAAACCTTCTGAACTAATAGAATTAAATTCTATTTAAGGGAAATCAAAAACCCTAGTTGGAAAAATATTTCCCTAGATCTTTCTAAACAAAAAGATTGTGCTCTGTAAAGTGGAGCACCGTTGGATTAAAAATCCAATGGTGATTAAAAATCCAATGGTGATTAAAAATCACCAATTTATAGAAACATTATATACAAGAAAAGATTTTCCTGAAATTCACCAAGAATAACAAACAGAATATCTTTTGGATTAAAAATCCAATGGTGAATAAAAATTCACCGAGTGATCTAAAAGATCATATTGGTTACAAAAACAACCAAAATTTTTCAATGAAAGATTGACTAAACATATTGATTCTTTTCTTTCTCCTATAAATAGGAGCCAAGAAGAGGAGAGAAGGATCTTATGATTTTTGGAGAAAAACAACAACAGAGAGAAAAGAGAGAGAAGAATTTAATTCTCAAGAGAGAAAAGAAGATCTTTTCAGAGAAAAGAAACCCTAGGTGAGAAAGGGAAAGAGATCTAAGCTCCATAAAATAAAAGAGAATTTAATTCTCAAATTAAGAGTTTAACTCTTCTGAATAAGAACTTAGTTCTTCCTTTGTTTGAAGATCTGCAGAAGCAGATCTCCCCACAAGTTGAGAGTTTAATTCTCATCGGGAAGATTCTGCCATGCAGATCCAAAACTTAGAGGGAGAATTGAGTTTGAGGAATTTAATTCCCCCAAACTCATAGGAATTTAATTTTCTAAATGTAACTAGGGTTTAACCCTACTTAAGAATTTAATTCTTCCAAATTCATGGGAATTTGATTCCTCCAAATGTAACTAGGGTTTAACCCTACATAAGAATTTAATTCTTCCAAACACATAGGAATTTAATTTCTCAAAACAGAATTAGGGTTAACCCTACAAAAGAATTTAATTCTTAAAACAAGAGACTTAAAGCTCTCCATGCACGTAAAGATCAAGTATCCAACAGGATCACGTGGTAACACGTGACCCTTCATCCCAATGAACAAAAAAGAATGAATAAAGTATGGTCACGTACCCCCACGTGACCCTTTAATGGACTCCTCAAAATAAGAAGGAATTAGCCTAGAGGCAATGCCTCACGTGCTCCCACGTGACCCTCAAAATAAAGGGAACAAAGCCAAAGGCAGTATTGATTTTGGGCGCCCTCACGTGTCCCCACGTGACCCCTGACAAGCACCTCTTTAAAAAAAGAGAAGATGAAAAGAACTGAAGGATTAAAATCCAATGCATGGGCGCCCTCTCGTGTCCCCACGTGACCCCTAGCAAATACCTTTAATATCCAGTGCATGAGTGCCCATCACGTGCCCACACGTGATGGCCTGGAAGATTGAAAGTGTTTAACACTTATTTAAATATTCTGAGAATAAAGTAAAGGAAGCTTAGCCCAATCCTAGGGCGCCTCACGTGTCCTCACGTGAGTGCTTCGTCTTTTTAGTGTTTAACACTATTTTGAGCATTTCATCCCTAATGTTTAACACTATTCTAAATGCATCACGTGGGAACACGTGACCGCCAAATATCTTCTAGTGTTTAACACTATTTTAAAACCAATCTTAGCCCAAATTGGCTAAGTTTTTCAGAGGCAAGACTCTCCTTTGACTGGGCCTCAATTATACCCTTGCCATCCAAGATTGATCATCTCATATGGCATATGAGTGCTCAGCACTCAATAAAAGATAAAGATATGGTCAGAACCCAGACTCATGTTTAGCATTGCTCAATAATAGGGTGCTGAACCCAGACAAATGTTCAACGGTCCAAACAAAGGTCCAACATTTTGAACCTAATTGAACTTAGCCCAAGTTGGCCATAAGTCCTCAATTCAGATTTAACTGAGCCAATGTGCTCATAATCTAATTAATTGATCTTAGTTCCAAATTGGACTACAGATTTCCCAATCAACTTTGGTTCAAGGGTACATCTCTTCACTCCTTTGATATTTGTCGTTGTAATCCTTCAACGTCTTCAGAGAGGTGACGGGTCCCGATAACCAATCATTCCATGGACTGTGGGGTCCTTAAACTCATGGACTATGATGTCCTTAACCTGGACTGTGGGGTCCTTAAGCCCATGGACTATGATGTCCTTAACCTGGACTGTGGGGTCCTTAAGCCCATGGACTATGATGTCCTTAACCTTGGACCGTGATGTCCTTAAACTAACATTGGACCACCATATCCTTAAACTGGTAATTGACCGCAAAGTCCCCAAACTAAAACAATAGAGCCCAAATGATCTTTTGTTAGATCTAAATGATCCTGTTAAGTAGATCTTAGTCTAAAATTAGACTAACGTATCCTTAATAAATGGTTAAGTTTGACTAACGTGTCCTTAACTAACTGTTTAGTTGATCTTAGTCTAAAATTAGACTAGCGTATCCTTAACAAACGTTTAAGTTGATCTTAGTCTCAAATGAGACTAACGTATCCTTAAACCCAAACCAAACCCAAATCTAAGAAGATACAGTTTTGGACTAATCCACGCCCTACGGGAGACAACATAAATTAGTCTCCGTATACAATCCACGGGCAACCAAAAACAAAACAAACAAACACGACACGAAGTAACCATCTGGAGAAGGAGAAAGTTGTTACCGCGACGCGGTAGCGTAATTAACTGCAGGGGCTTGCGCCTGCAGGGAAGAGCGTCCCCATAATCAAAACCCCCTCAAATGAGGTAGAATCTGACGAAGTCTGCTACATCGGCCGCATCCATTTAAACCTTCGATACACGGTGTCATAAATCAACTTGGCATCTTCGGAGAGGTGGACAAATAGCACCAATTGGCATCTTCCCTCGAAATTCAGGCAAGACGGACCTACACGGTCGCATCTCCGTGTTTCGGAGGAGAACAGATTCTGGCACGCCCGGTGGGACCTTTTCCTCTTTCCACTCAACACTTCGTGTGTCGTGTTCGCGAACGAATTGCGGTTTGCTATGGTTGCCTGTGGATTCGAGGTACTAAGATTTGGTGTCTTGCTCCGTGCAGAAAACAGAAGATCAATGGCTTCAAACTACACTAACTGCAACTGCAACTCTCGCTCCGTCCCGTCCGGAGGAGTAACTTACGGGCCCCAAGCGGCTTCCATCTTCGCTATGCCGGCGGAACAGGTGACTCAGGCCACCACTGGATTGTTCTTCGGGACCATGATCCCGCCAACAAGCTTCAACGCTCATGTACCATCATAAGAAGCTCTGAAGAAGTCGATCTTTGGTCAGCTTACCACTGCTGCGGCCCCTCTTAACGGGTCGCCCAAACCAAGCATCTCAGTTTTCGGCAGACTGGGCCAAAGCTCCAACGGACCCGTGAAGAAGCCCGCAATACCAGAAGGCGTTGTCCCGAAGCGGATAGCCATTCCTACTATTAAAGTCACCAAGACGGCTTCTCCGGCTGAGGGGTCGGTCTTCACAAGACTGTCCGTTTCAGCTCCCACTCCGGGTGAAGTAACCAAGGCCGTTTTCCCTGCATGAAAATCGGCCTTTTCAAGATTGGCCATTCCCTCCCAGCGAGCATCTATCTTTGAAAGGCTGGCGCCAACAACAGACTCTCATCAGAACAGGGGGTATGGAAAAGATGATCCAACAGCGGAGGTGATCCCAGCCGCACGACATGCTCGACGTCGCCACTGGCGCCGAGTGAAGAAAGCTGGGGGAAATTCCCCTTCTGGACTGACTCCGCCGGCTCTAATGGTGGAAGTTGATGCTGCTGTTCCAACCAGGAACAGTTTTGAACTACTTAACATAGTGCGCAGGAATTCGCCGACCGCTGTGCTGAAAAAATCTCCTCCACCTATGGAGAATACCTAAAAGGCGAAGCTGGAGCGGCCCCCTCAGCGGCTGTCCTCTAAAATTTATAAAGTTTGGCGACAGGTCCAGGACTCCGTGGTAGATCAAAACTATCCCGCCGATGCCATGTCATATTATATCATGTTACCGTTATGTTAGCACCCCATGCTTGATAGTGTGCATCATGCGTAGTCATGGAGTGGTAGATGTAATCCCTGATAGATATTTGAGCATCCGTGTTTTACTGTGCATCCGTACTTTTATCGTATATCCGTATTTACTACAATTTTACTTTGAGCATCCGTGCGATATATATGCACCACATGACATGACCTGATACACCACTGCTTGACCTGTTACTTGATCCTGTTACTAATGTCGCCAATCCTGACTTGTTGTCCCGACGGACATATCATGTTGTCTATTCAGACAAAACATGTACCTGCTTGATCCTGTGTTGGCATTAGCTTCAGATTTATCAATACCTGACTTGAACACATAACCTTGGGGATAAGGGAAAATCAATGATGAAACCTGACTTGTAACTCAACAGTTCGACGCTTATACTGATCGGTTTTACGGGCTAGGCCAGCCCCGGGATGATGCTGCTGACAACATTCATCTGTACATGTTTCCTATTTAATGCCTAGCGGTATGTCTCGGTTTCAGCCTGAGAATCTGGACCATGGTCCCAGGAATGCACGGGATACTATTTAATTACATCAACGATTCATTAAATTGATTTCAAAGACTTGAGAGTAATTAACCCAGTAGCATAGATTACTCACCGCATGCACATACACTTCACTGTTCCATATTCGTGTTACTGTTATACACTTATTACTGTTCATACTCATGCCTGCATATCTTGTTACTTCCTGATTATATTCTATTATTGATATTATGACGCACTGACGTCTGGGTTTTGCATGGCCCAGATCCTCTGTCTCTTTCGCAGGCTGATCAGGAGTATTTCCGCCGTCAGGCCGAGCAGTGAGGATCCTGTTAGTATCTAGTTTAGTTTAATTTTATTTCCGTACTTTCATTTCCTGATGTGAGCCCGTATTTGGGACGTACTTTCCAGATATTATTGTTTATTGGATTTATTGCTTCCGCATATTACTTCTTAACTCGTTTATTCTGGCATATGGACATGTACTAGATAATTTATTTTTTATTTTATTGTTCTTGATATTTTATAGACAGTCGTAATGTGACTGTGGAGAGATGTTTCCTAACCACAGGTAGCATGGTTGGCTCTGTCACGTGCTGATCGTAGCGCACTCTGGGACGCGGGGCGTGACAGGGTTTGTTTGGTATCAGAGCCATATGATTTAGGTTAATCGGGTTTGATTCTTTTATAGTTGGTTATTGGACCCAATACACGAATCAGAAAACCCGTAATTAGGAACATGTCCTGCCACATTGTTATCGCGATTCTTGAATCATATCTTTCTCTTGACCCTTGTCTTGACGATATGCAAACAACTTTGCATCTCGGCTTGAAACCTTTTGATTCCCTATTGTTTCTCCCTACTTATTCTTTCGATTCTGATACTAGGATTTGGGCTACTTGAACGGAGTTATGTGATTGTAACTATGAACTGCAGCATAGTTACAATGCGGTACTCTATTTAAGTAACTTGAAGTTCTAGTCTTAATTCATTTCCTTGTTTTATGGTCGTTATATTATCTTGCTTCTCTCGGTTTTATTGTTTACCAGTTCATATTTTATCGCAAGCTTGAATCCTGTTTACCATGCTAATCTTCTTCAGTGTTTGGCTTCAGATGAAGTCATTTCGGGTATCCTACGTGTTCATGATTTTCCCGTATTAGCATTATTCGATTCAGATGCATCCCATTCTTGTATGTCGTCCAAGTTTTTTTTCTGCACACTCGATTTCTTGCATGACCCTGTCTTGTTGTTGGGACATACATGCTGGGAATGGGAAGATCATATCTAGTAGTGAGTGCAAAGATTGTTCAATTGTTCTCTACGGATTGGAGTTATTTGCAGATTTCTTGGTGATCGATACCGGCAGTTATGATGTTGTCTTGGGAATGGACTTTCTTGGAACTTT
Organism: Agapanthus africanus; assembly: GCA_030015575.1. NCBI lineage: Eukaryota > Viridiplantae > Streptophyta > Magnoliopsida > Asparagales > Amaryllidaceae > Agapanthus > Agapanthus africanus. The sequence continues at coordinate 12,680,518 of JASDDO010000028.1, read as the reverse complement.
CCATGCTCACATTGATTGTAGGGCAAAGAAAGTGATTTTCCAGATTCCCGGACATCCGGAGTTTGTTTTTGCTGGAGGTAGCAGTTCCGTCGGGCCAGTCGAGTATAGGGCTAGGCCGAGAAGCGTCGTTCTTTCGTCGATGGAAGTTGATAAGGAGGAAGCGCCAGCTATAGTTCGAGAGTTCATAGACGTGTTCGAGGACATCTCGGGTTTACCTCCAAAATGAGATGTGGAGTTCGCAATCGATCTTGTTCCTGGTGCAGCGCCAATTTCAAAGACGTACTATCCGATGGCACCAGTGGAATTAGAGGAAGTGAAGAAACAGATTACTGAATTGCTAGGGAAGGGTTGGATTCGCAGCAGCAATTCACCCTGGGGAGCTTGTTCAGTTGATTAAACTGCACATTTAATATGACATTTTTCTACTATTTCTATATAATAAAAGGTGTTTATTATAATATATGATACATATGAGGGTTTATATGTAAAAATACTATTTTTATGTGTTTATATATTATAATTAACATTTTGTAGGAAAAAGTAAGCATATAATATCCATGTGACATTTGACCCATTTAAATATGCTTTCCTTATTAAAAGCCTTTAACCAATTCTTACTGGTTAAGTTAATATCTCCATAAAATAAACTAATATTATTTGTTGAGTTGTTGTGCAGAATTTTCAGGACTGAAATCAAGGAAATCAAAGTTGGCGAAACAAACCTTCATAATTAAGAAAGTAAACTAAAGAAATCAAGTCTGGCAGTTACGAAGAGAAGATTTTCAGTTCCAGAGATGTTAAAAGATCACCACGTGTCAGATAGACAAAGCCCTAGAGAAACGACCCAACAAACTCTCTATAAGGCCGCGGAACCGCGGCCAAACCCACCTATTGGCCGCGGTTCCGCCGCGGTTCAGACGATTTGGAAGTTTAGATTTCGCTGTTAGGATCTTAACCTCTGGTTTCCAAATTAGGCAGCTAGGGTTCTGGCTTTGGGACTATAAATAAGAACCGAGAGCCTCTTGGAAAAATTATCAAGCTAAAGAGATCACGAAGTCCACGACAGGCTCACGCATCCAGGCTGATCATCAACGGTTCATCTACCTCCTTAGAAGAGATCGAGAAGCAAACTAGTATTTTGTAATCATTTTCTAAGGAAACAAAGTGTAAATGAATTTTGTTGATTAATAAAGGTAGTTGTTTTCTTATTCTATCTCTTTGTAGTTTTAATATGATTTCTCTCTCCATCTCTTCTTCTCCCAACATGCGCGAGTAATTCTTCGCTTGTTAGGGTTCATGGGATTAGGGTAGGATTAATGAATGATGAAGATTCTTAAACTCTTTTTACATCCTATAAAGTTTATAAACTTTATCAAAAGAATAGTTAACATCCTAATCGGGCGCACTACCAATTCATTGCTAGTCTCGACCGCGATTAGAGATTAGATTAACAATTGTTTTGGTAAAGGCTAGATATGAACGGAGATCCATGTCGAGATAGGGGTTAAGAGTGGGAACCCTTTTCCCTCCAGAAACCTCAATCTACATGCATCACTGTCGTTCTACTTTTAAATCTATTAAAGGATAAAAAGAGTAATTTTTAATTAATCATCCATAACCACTAAATCTCAATGAACCCTACAAGCCCTCTTTTAATATTAAACTTACATCCGTAGTTAATCTAGATCTATATTCTGCATCCGTGTTTAACGTAGATCTAGAAACTATTTCCACTATTCTTTATTCTTCCCCTTTCTCAACAAGCCTAAAGTAAGAATAAAATGTTCTACGTTTCCCTGAGGACGACCCGTACTCACCTCGGTCTTGCTACGCGCGACACCGTTATTGATTGCGATTACTACTACACATAAAATCTAAGATCAATCAAATGGCGCCGTTGCCGGGGATACGTGCGTAATTTTTTATTCTTACTATTTGTGTTGAATTCTTATTCGATCTATATCATAATTAAAACAAAAGCTAGAAATTGTATATTTAACGAATTGTGGGTGAATTTTGCAAGGAGATCTGGAGTCATAGACTTGAGGAAACAGAAAGACAGACATTCATCGCGATCCAGAGGAGTACAGAAGGCCACAGAGCAAAAAATTCATCAACTGATCCTTCTTCCTAGCGTCGGAACCGCATCATAAGAGCCATATACGCGGCGGAAGCGTGGAGGGATTGAGGAGTTAGGAGTCGTAACTTCTCTGGTAAGTTTCTCAACTTTTTCTCTCTCCTCTGAAATCCAATAAAATATCTTTTCTGCAGGATTCTTTGCAAAATATCGCCGCTCAAAAATCTTTTTGCAAAGTTTTGTTATTGGTTTGTTATTTCATATTTTAATACGGATTTTAAGGGGTAAGACCAAAATTTAGATTAGGTGGGGATTTCATCACCCTTCCTAAGCCGCACAAATCACAAAACGAGCATCCACATCAACCCTACATTAATTTAAAAAATATCTAGACAAGACTCTAAGGACTGTCGCGTTCAATAAGGACAGAGGAAGGTCATGGGTAATCTATCACTTATCCGCATTGCTTTTATGGTGTCTAGGCAAGTGTGTCGAAGGCAAATGGTTACTTAATTAGGCCCACTATTTTCGGTGATTTATATAGCGGATACCTCCCACTTATCTGGCACTTACCTGTCCACAAGAGTAGTAAAGAGGTGGTAGAGGATTGATCTTACGGCTTGTCCTTTGGAAGTCTAGGAGCGGTCTAGAGGCTTGACCTAGGTAACCTTAGTTCTAGGGCTGTTTGTGTATTTTTGTAAGATTTGTCTTAAGTCCCACTTTTTCAAAACAAACCAATTTTAAATCACACACACACTGCCACTTGCGCTAAACCCGCTTAGTGCATGCTCGGCTGGACACGGGATTCTAGTGCTCGTCTTGTCCGCGTTACTGCTATCGACTCCGAAGTCGGTACTTCTTCATCTTCTTTTTCCCTACCATCCTCCACAACGACCGAGATGGACGGTGCTCCATCAAATTATAATACCATGCTACCACCGCCCATAGGTGAGCAGAATCAACCGCGCATCTCTCTCAAAGAAAGATGCTATCCTATCCGTGGTCCACTTCCCACTTGCTTATCTATTCCACCAGCCAACGGGGATAATTTTGAAATTAAACCCCACTACATCAATCTGTTGCCCAAATTTCATGGGCTTGAGTCTGAAGACGCGCACGTTTTCATCACTAAATTCGAAAACGTATGCGCAATGATGGGTACTTCACAACTGACTGTGGATACTATGCGCTTGTGTCTTCTCCCATTCACTTTGTGCGACTTGGCAGAAAAGTGGTTTTATAATACCGCTGCACACTCTATCACTAATTTACCTAAACCATAAGACCGCCCGTGTTAGGAGCGAGATCAACCAGTTTACCCAGCTTCCCAATGAACCATTTTAGAAGTGCTTTGAACGTTTCAAGGATCTGCTTGTCCAATGTCCTCATCATGGAATAAATAGATAGGATTTGTGCCGAATTATATATGAGGGCATTAATCCAGAGACAAAGCAGATGCTTGAAACAAATTGTCAATGCAATTTCTTGTCTAAAGATGATGGTGAAGCTTGGAAATATCTGGAAGATCTCGCTGAAAACACTTTGCAGTGGGAAAGCGTAAGACCACCTTCATCTAGGGGAGGTATTCATCAGCTCGATGTTTCCATCGCAGTAAAAGCCGAAATGGCAGCGATGCAGAAGAAACTCGACGCTATTGAGAACAAATTCTCATCAGTCTCCCTAAATCAGGTAACGCTTCTCAAGACCGTGTGTGGTTGTTCAGATCCTTCACACTTGACGGAAGAATGTCCTATGAATGCACCGTTTCAAGGTCACGAGCAAACTAATGCTGCTTTTCAGCAGCGACCTAGAAACGATCCTTATTCTTCCACGTACAATCAGGGATAGAGGAATCATCCTAATTTTTCTTGGAACCAAAACCAACCCCAAAATCAAAACCAGTTCCAAAGCAATTATCAAAGACCTCCTCTACAGCAACAGCAACCACAACCACAAAGTCAGCACCCCTTTCAGTCACAAAATTTTCAAAATCCGGCCAACACTTCTGCACCGCAATTGACCGGTACTGATCACTCGCACAAACTTTGGATTTGTTTATGAAACATACCATTCAAATGTCGGCTGATATGGAGTCTTCTATTGATATCATAAAGAAAGACTTCGCCTCCCACGGTGAGAGTATTAAATCGATAGAAAACTAAATTGCACAGTTGAACGCCGCAATGAGTGCGAGAGAGAAAGGGAAACTCCCATCTCAACCCCTACCGAATCCTGGCCACTCACAAAATCATAATGTGAATGCCGTTACTACGTTGAGATCGGGAAAAGTGCTGAATAACATGTTAGTGATACCAATGATACCCCGGCTTCTACTTCTTCCCCTAATTCGTCTAGTCTCCCACCTTCATCCGAGCCTATTCTCCGTTTTTCCCAAGGCTCGAACACTTCGCCCAATCTATCTAAGACGATTCCCACTCCAATTTTGGGATCGAATCCGTCCTCATAATCTTCTCCACAAATGTTGGACCCAAAACTTATTAATCAAGCTCCATTTCCAAACAGATTAAGGGCCAACAGACCTAACCCACAAATGGAGAAGATTGTGGAAATGTTTAAGCAAGTTAACGTAAATATTCCTCTCCTAGATGCTATTCAACAAGTCCCATCTTATGCAAGAATCCTTAAAGACTTGTGCACTAGGAAGAGAAAAACTCAAGTGGCTAAAACAGTTTTCATGACGAGTAATGTTATCACGGCTTTTACCCAGCAAATACCAAAGAAAAGTAAGGACCCTGGCTGTCCTACTATCTCTATTTCTATTGGGGGTAAAAATATTAATCGTGCTTTACTCGACCTTGGTGCTAGCGTTAACTTGCTTCCTTATTCAGTATACGAGCAGTAAGGGATTGGAGAGTTGAAACCCGCCCATTGTACTCTCCAGATGGCAGACCGATCAATTACCAAACCTCGGGGTGAACTAGAGGATGTGTTAATTAAAGTCGGGGAATTCATATTCCCTGTGGACTTTATTGTTTTAGATACACAGCCTGTGTCAAACCCACGCAAGCAAATCCCGGTGATACTCGGTCGACCCTTCCTAGCAACTTTTAACGCTGTAATTAATTGTCATAACGGTTCTATGAACTTATCCTTCGGGAAGATGACAATTGAGCTTAATATTTACAAGCTAGGAAGTCAACCATCTGAACCTTCTGCTCATTTGCTTGATATTTGTTCCATCCACGAGATAGCTCCCGAAAGCTGCATGGATGAGGAACTTTGCTTTGATGATCCCGACAACACTAGTGAGACATCGTTTGATCTTGCACAATTTCATGGTGATGATATATTTGATGAGTCCACTCCTGAGTTTGAATCCGTTGACTCGTCGCAAAAGGCAGTAGCATTTTCCGAGTCAATATCCTATGCAAGTTTTAAATCTCAGAGGGAGTCCGAATATCATTCCCTTACCCCACCTTCTATTGTCTCTCCGCCAATACTTGATCTCAAATCGCTACCTTCTCATCTTAAATATGCATATTTAGGTGAGAATGAGACTTTGCCAGTGATTATATCCGCTTCTCTAGCCTTAGAGCAAGAGAACGCACTTTTGGCAGTGTTGAAATCAAATCGGCAAGCATTTGGTTGGACAATGGCTGACATCAAAGGGATTAGTCCCTTAATTGTTGAACATTATATACATCTGATGGATGAAGCCAAACCAACCCGAGACCTACAAAGACGGTTAAATCCCGTTATGAAGGAGGTGGTAAAGAAAGAAATCGTCAAGTGCCTTGATAGTGGTATAATTTATCCTATATCTGATAGCCAATGGGTAAGTCCAATTCACGTTGTTCCTAAAAAATCTGGCATCACGGTCATAACTAATTAGGCTAATGAGTTAATCCAAACGCGCACCCAAACTGGGTGGCGCGTATGTATTGATTACAGAAAACTCAATGCCGCGACGAGGAAAGATCACTTCCCTCTACATTTCATTGACCAGATATTAGAACGATTAGCTGGACACGAATACTATTGTTTCTTGGACGGATACTCTGGCTATAACTAGGTCCCCATCGCCGAAAAAGATCAAGATAAAACCACATTTACTTGTCCTTTCGGTACTTTTGCTTATAGACGCATGCCCTTTGGGTTATGCAACGCTCCCGCTACATTTCAGCGGTGTATGATAGGGATATTCTCAGACATGGTTGAGAATTTTTTGGAAATTTTTATAGATGATTTCTCCATTTTTGGGGACTCCTTTAAGAACTGCCTTCGTAATCTTGACGCGGTTCTTACCCGCTATAAGGATAAGAACTTAAGTTTGAATTGGGAAAAATGCCATTTTATGGTCCAAGAAGGTATTGTCCTTGGACATATAATTTCACGAAAAGGCATTGAGGTCGACAGAGCTAAAATAGATGTCATTCATAACCTCTCTCGTCCCAAATGCATCAAATATATACGATCCTTCCTTGGTCATGCAGGATTTTATAGGAGATTCATTAAGGACTTTAGCAAAATTGCTAGACCCTTAGCTCTTCTATTAGCCAAGGATACTACATTTCACTTCGATTCGGATTGTGAGGCTGCTTTTGAATCGCTTAAAGGATCGCTCACTACAGCCCCCGTTCTATCATCTCCGGATTGGAACCACCCGTTCGAGCTTATGTGTGATGCATCAGATTTTGCTGTTGGTGCGGTCTTAGGACAACACATTAATAAGATGCCACATGTAATTTACTATGCAAGTAGGACCTTGAATGATGCACAAATAAATTACACAACTACCGAGAAAGAACTCTTGGCAGTTGTTTTTGCATTAGAAAAATTCAGGCCCTACTTGATTGGCTCGCCAATAGTGGTTTACACTGATCACTCCGCCCTACGACACCTTTTATCGAAGAAGGATGCTAAGGCCAGGCTAATACGTTGGATCCTATTGTTACAAGAATTTAATTTTATCATCCGTGACAAGAATGGATGTGAAAACGTTGTAGCCGACCATCTTTCACGCATCACTTCTTCACCAACTTTGATCGTGCCAATAAATGACTCATTTCCTGATGAACAGCTCTTAACTGTATCTTACGAACCTTGGTTCATGGATATTGTGAACTATCTTGCGATGGGACTTATTCCTAGCAATTGGTCGAAACGAGACAAACTTCGATTTCTATCCCAAATAAAATACTTTTACTGGGATGAACCTTATCTGTTTAAGTATTGTTCCGATCAAATCATTCGCAGGTGTGTCCCTAACGATGAATTCAAAAGTGTGTTATCATTTTGTCATGATCAGGCATGCGGCGGTCATTTTGGTCCTCGAAAAACGGCGGAGAAAGTTTTGCAATGTGGCTTTTATTGGCCAACATTATTTAAAGATGCATATGAACATTGCAAAACTTGTCCGCGATGTCAGCACTTAGGTCAGATTTCACGAAGAAACGAGATGCCGCTCCAACCTATATTGGTTGTGGAAATATTCGATATTTGGGGTATTGATTTTATTGGCCCTTTTCCCAATTCTTTTGGGAATTTATATATCTTGCTAGCGGTTGATTATATCTCGAAATGGGTGGAAGCAATACCGTGTCGCACTAATGACAACAAAGTTGTCATTAAGTTCCTTAAAGAAAATATCTTTTCGCGATTCGGACACCCTCGCGCTATAATTAGCGACAACGGGACACATTTCTGTAATCGGTCTTTCGAGGTTTTGATGCGGAAATATTCAATCACTCACAAACTTTCTACGCCCTATCATCCCCAAACAAGCGGGCAGGCTGAGATCTCAAATAGGCAGATCAAACAAATTTTGGAGAAGACGGTTTCTAAAAACCGTAAAGATTGGTCAACCAAATTGACGGATACTCTTTGGGCATTTCGCACCGCTTATAAGACCGATCTTGGTATGTCTCCATACCGCCTTGTATTTGGGAAGGCATGCCACCTTCCTGTCGAGATCGAATATAAAGCAATGTGGGCTATTAAAGAGTTTAACTTCGATTTTGATCAAGCGAGCAGCTATCGGAAGCTGCAATTGAATGAGCTAAGCGAACTCCGTGATGAAGCTTACGATAATGCGGTGATAGTAAAGAACCGGACTAAAATGTTCCACGATAAAAACCTTTTTAGAAAAACTTTCACATCGGGGAAACAAGTCCTTCTTTACGATTCCCGTCTCCATCTTCATTCAGGTAAGCTTAAATCTCGTTGGAAAAGACCTTTTGTGGTGCGGTATGTACACTCGCACGGGGCAGTAGAAGTTGAAAATTTGAAAAACGGTTCAATTTTTAAAGTAAATGGGCATAGATTAAAACCGTATTTCTCTGCTGACTCAGCGGAGGGGCTCCTGTTTTTACAGGAGCCGCTTTATCAAAACTGAATTTCCTCCACCTCACTCCATGTTTTGGTTACATTTTCTCATTTTAAGAATGGAGGTGAGTGAAAATAGACTTAACTGAATATCTGTGTGTGCCAAAGAACAAGTTTGGGGGTAGTTTTCATTTAACTATTATTTTACCCCTTTTGTCTCTCCCCAAGTATACAGGTCCATACTCTAAAAAAACAACATCAGTGAGGACACTGTTGAAAACAGGTTTGGGGGGGAGGTTTGTATTCACTGAATTATCTTTGACACTGGGCATTCAAAAATTTTTATTTTTGTGATAATAAAAGATTAGATAGTGAAAAATTACATCCAAAAGATTGGAAAAATTTAAGAAAACCTAGAAAATGAGAAGATTTTTCTTAAACGAAACTAGTAATAAGTAGTTATGAGCCGTTGTCCCAAGGGTTAGTAAGATGAAATAAATCACTAATCTGAGAATAAAAATAAGTCTGAAAAATAGTTCCTATTCTGGAAGCCAAACATTTGAACGTTGATACCCTACTATACGCACTTACACACGTCTTGAAACTCGGGATAGTAGAGGATGCCTTGAAATGCTCTTGTCTAAAAGCCAAAGTATGAAGGAAATAATAAATGAAGATAATATAAAATGGTGAAGAAAAATGAACACTGGTTTTGTAATCACCAAGGCAGCGATAAAAAAATATAGCGAGGGTGCTTCATCACCTAGTGCCTTAGACCAACTGGTTTGGGAGTCACTGCTAAGCCTTAGGTGTTGCAAGACGAGGAAAATACTAATACGCCTAATAAGCAAGCACATGAGTAATCGTTCGGTTAGTACCTCAAGAAGTATTAACGGTCGCATGAAAAATGTGTGAGCAAATCCATCTAAATATTCATTGATTAAAAAGTACTGAGGTGATGGACAAGAGTATGATAGCTTGAATTGAATTCTCCGAGTGTAGGGATGTCTTTTACACACATGTAGGGGTATATGATCGATGTTTGGATGAAAGGTAGGAATGAAAAATAAAGACAATGTTTTATTGAGGGATGATATGATTCCTAACATCTTTTCATGACTATTAAGATAGGGCTCATAGCAACTGAAAAACTAGTGTAGTTGGAAACTCTAATTTTCAAAGTTTTTCTTTTATAATTCTTATCTTTATATGTAACATTCACGGTCTTCCTTTTATTATTGGATTTTGTGGGTGTAATCCGCTGAAAATCTTCAGGAGACAACACTCCTCCTACTAGGGACACCTAGGGGTTTAACGGCTTGTTGCACATGCTCAGTGTAATCGTGTTACTTACGAAAGTGTGCTTAGTTTTCTTCTTTCTTTTTCTTCTTCTATTGAAAAAACTAGTTTGCTAGGGACGATCAAAAATAAGTTTGGGGGTATTTGTTCAGTTGATAAAACTGCACATTTAATATGACATTTTTCCTACTATTTCTATATAATAAAAGGTGTTTATTATAATATATGATACATATAAGGGTTTATCTGTAAAAATACTATTTTCATGTGTTTATATATTATAATTAACATTTTATTGGAAAAAATAAGCATATAATATCCATGTGACATTTGGCCCATTTAAATATGCTTACCTTATTAAAAGCCTTTGACCAATTCTTAATGGTTAAGTTAATATCTCCATAAAACAAACTAATATTATTTGTTGAGTTGTTGTGCAGAATTTTCAGGACTGAAATCAAGGAAATCAAAGTTGGCGAAACAAACCTGCCTAATTAAGAAAGTAAACTAAAGAAATCAAGTCTGGCAAATACGAAGAGAAGATTTTCAGTTGCAGAGATGTTAAAAGATCACCACGTGTCAGATAGACAAAGCCCTAGAGAAACGACCCAACAAACTCTCTATAAGGCCGCGGAACCGCGGCCAAACCCACCTATTGGCTGCGGTTCCGCCGCGGTTCAGACGATTTGGAAGTTTAGATTTCGCTGTTAGGATCTTAACCTCTGGTTTCCAAATTAGGCAGCCAGGGTTCTGGCTTTGGGACTATAAATAAGGACCGAGAGTCTCTTCGAAAAATTATCAAGCTGAGATCACGAAGTCCACGACAGGCTCACGCATCCAGACTGATCATCAACGGTTCATCTACCTCAGAAAAGATCGAGAAGCAAACTAGCATTTTGTAATCATTTTCTAAGGAAAAAAAGTTTAAATGAATTTTGTTGATTAATAAAGGTAGTTGTTTTCTTATTCTATCTCTTTGTAGTTTTAATATGATTTCTCTCTCCATCTCTTCTTCTTCCAACATGCGCAAGTAATTCTTCGCTTGTTAGGGTTCATGGGATTAGGGTAGGATTAATGGATGATGAAGATCCTTAAACTCTTTTTACGTCCTATAAAGTTTATAAACTTTATCAAAAGAATAGTTAACATCCTAATCGGGCGCGCTACCAATTCATTGCTAGTCTCGACCGCGATTAGAGATTAGATTAACAATTGTTTTGGTAAAGGCTAGATATGAACGGAGATCCATGTCGAGATAGGGGTTAAGAGTGGGAACCCTTTTCCCTCTAGAAACCCTAATCTACATGCATCACTGTCGTTCTGGTTTTAAATCTATTAAAGGATAAAAAGAGTAATCTTTAATTAATCATCCATAACTACTAAATCCCAATGAACCCTACAAGCCCTCTTTTAATATTAAACTTACATCCGTAGTTAATCTAGATCTATACTGCATCCGTGTTTAACGTAGATCTAGAAACTATTTCCACTATTCTTTATTCTTCCCCTTTCTTAACACGCCTAAAGTAAGAATAAAAGGTTTCACGTTTTCCTGAGGACGACCCGTACTCACCTCGGTCTAGCTACGCGCGACATCGTTATTGATTGCGGTTACTACTACACTTAAAATCTAAGATCAATCAGAGCTCCAGTTCTTCTAGTCAAGAAGAAAGATGGCACAAGGAGGATGTGCATCGATTATCAAGAATTAAACCGGGTGACTATTAAGAACAAGTACCCGATCTCTCGCATTGGCGAATTGTTCGAGCAACTCAGTGGCGTGAGGGTATTCTTGAAGCTAGATTTGCGATCCGGATATCATCAAGTTCGAGTTAAATTAAAGGATATCTGCAAGACTGCGATCCGAACTCGATATGGACATTACGAGTATTTAGTGATGCCATTTGGAGTCACGATGCACCGGCGATATTTATGGACTTGATGAACCGAATCTTTTCACCGTTCTTGGACCAGTTTATAGTGGTGTTCATCGATGATATTTTGGTCTAATCGAGGAGCCTAGAAGAGCATGCAGAACACTTGATGATCGCACTGCAGATATTGAGGCATGAAAGATTGTATGCAAAGATGAGCAAGTGCGATTTTTGGCTTAAAGAAGTAAAGTTTTTGGGGCATGTCGTATCCGGAGATGGAATCGCCGTTGACCCTGAGAAGATTGCAACAGTTCAAGATTGGACGATTCCGAGAAATGTAGCGGAGATCAGAAATTTTCTGGGACTTGCAGGATATTACAGAAGATTCGTGGAGAATTTTGCTCGATTGGCTGAGCCTTTGACCAAGCTTACACGGAAGAAAGTACCGTTCGTATGGACGGATAGTTGTGCGTCAGCTTTTGAGGCGTTAAAGCAAAGGTTGATAACCGCTCCTATTTTAACCGTACCAGACGGTTCCGGAGGATTGGTGATTCACAGCGACACATCTGGGAAAGGTTTGGGATGTGTTTTGATGCAGCATGGGAAAGTCATAGCCTACGCATTGAGACAGTTGAAAACTCATGAGAAGAATTACCCAACTTATGATTTGGAGCTTGCGGCAGCGATTTTCGCTTTGAAGATTTGGAGACACTACTTATTGGGCGAAATAGTCGAAGTATTCACCGATCACAAAAGCCTAAAGTGTGTTCAACAAGAAAGAACTTAACATAAGACAGCGTAGATGGTTGGAGCTGATGGCTGACTATGATCTTGATCTCAAGTACCATCCGGGAAAAGTTAATGTAGTGCCGGATGCGCTTAGTCGGTTGCCAGCAATTCAAATGTTGACTGCAGAGCTTATCGAAGATTTTCTGAGATTCGAGTTGGAGATCGTGCTACCGCATTCTTCGGGACAGTTGATGCAGCTGCAAGTACAGTCATCGTTGATCGATAATATTAAAGAAGTGCAATCACAGGACCCAAGATTGCAAAAGTTTCGAGAATAGGTTGAAGCGAGACTTCAAAAAGACCTGTTGATTCATGAAGATGGTTCGTTGCGATATGGTAGCCGTTTGTGTGTGCCGAAAGAAGACATTCGTGACGAAGTTATGAAGGAGGCGCACAGTTCCGCATATTCTGTACATCCAGGAGGCACGAAGATGTATCATGATCTACAACAACATTTCTGGTGGGAAGGCATGAAAAGGGAGATTGTCCGCTTTATAGCGAAGTGCTTGGTGTGTCAGCAAGTTAAGGCTGAACATCAAATGGTAGCTGGTTTATTGCAACCACTTCCGATTCCTCAATGAAAGTGGGAACATATAACCATAGATTTCGTGTCAGCTTTACCGTGGAGTCTAAAGGGCAACAATGCCGTTTGGATGATTGTTGATCGATTGACCAAGGCAGCTCATTTCATACCGTTTCGAGTTGGTAAGTCAACGGAAGCGTTAGCAGAGCGGTACATGTAGGAGATTGTAAGATTTCATGGAGTACCTGTAAGCATCGTTTCCGACCGTGATACCCGATTCTTATTGCACTTCTGGAGGAGTCTACAGGAAAGTTTGGGGACACGATTGAAGTTTAGCACTGCTTATCATCCCCAGACAGATGGCCAGTCGAAGAGAACGATCCAAACTCTTGAAGACATGTTGAGAGCTTGCATGTTGGACTTCAAGGGTTCGTGGGATGATCATCTACACTTAGTGGAGTTTTCATACAATAACAGCTTTCAGGCGACTATTCAGATGGCTCAATTCGAAGTATTGTATGGACGCAAGTGTCGCTCACCCGTCTGTTGGGACGATGTTGAAGAACGGAGATTGTTGGGACTGGATCTTGATCGTGCAAACAATAGAGAAGGTTAATACTATCCAGAATCACATGAAGGCAGCACAGGATCGGCAGTAGAGTTGGACCGATACATTGAGAAGACCTCTGGAATTCGTTGTTGGTGATCTTGTATTCTTAAAGATATTACCAACTAGAGGAGTGATTCGTTTTGGGAGTCGAGGCAAGCTTAGTCCACGATTCGTGGGGCCTTTCGAGATTATTGAGCGTGTTGGAGAAGTGGCTTACCGATTGGCTTTACCACCATCTTTGGCGAGTGTTTATGACGTGTTTCATGTATCTCAACTCCGTAAGTATGTTCGAGATGAGACGCACATACTAGATCATTCGGAGCTAACTGTAAGGGAAGACTTGACCTATGAAGAACGACCGATGTTGATTGTTGATCGAAGAGAAAAGGTCCTCAAGAACAAGGTTATCCCTCTAGTACTTTTTCATGGGGGAATCGCTCGCATGGAGAATCGACTTGAGAATGAGAAGATGAGATTCGACAGAAGTTTACATACCTCTTTTCCTAGATTCATGCTTGTTTTTCTTTTCTTGTTCCGGGAATTTCGAGGACGAAATTCTTTTGTAGTTGGGTATAATGTAACACCCTAGTTCATTTATACCAGTTCCATTTTGGGTATTCCTTTATTTATGGCTATTTCTTGATTTATTGTGTTTTGGGTGCGAATGGTGTAATTGGTATCCGTATTTGCATCTGACCCGACCCGCATGCTGGAAACCCATCTTGATTCCTATTTTGGATCCATCCCGGCTAGTATGAGGATCCATGCATTTTTATGTTGTATACCATGTTCATCTGAATTATATCTGGCATCTGCATTTTTTTAATATAACATATAAAGTCTAATAAAATATTTTAAAAATATCTAGCATGGCCTGCATCATACCCCTAACCATGTTGTAGCATCCGTACATCTTGTTCTCGTCCTGTTCAGTGAAATGGACTCTTTTGGATAGCTACGTGCACACTGCGTGCATCCATTCTTGGGGGTATGCATTTTCGTTATCCGGATATCCTATTTTGGTTTTGGTTGATACATATATTATCTGTATTTTCAAATCGTAATTTTAGACCCGACCCGGATGTGTTTTGGACTATTTTGTATTAGCCAGAAAACTCAAATTTTCCTAATATTTTATTCATTTAGTTTTAACTGTCTATATATATTTTTAAATGTTGAATATATTATATGTGTTTACAAATTTTTTATTTTAAAAAGATTTTTCACATATAATATCCTAACACTCAAACCCTCACATATCCCTGCCTATCTTCCTCCTCCTTTATTATATATATTCTTTATAATTTTACAAACCCTTTTTCCCATACCTCACCCATGCTCTCTCTCTCTCCTCCCTCATCTTCTTCTTTCCCCAGTTCCCGCGCTCGAACCCGCGCCTGCGCCCGTGCCCATGCCCGTGCCCTCGTCCTCGTCGCCACCGCCTAACCCCGACCTCGCCTCGCCATCATCGACCTTTCTTCGACCTCACCTCCACCACCTCCTCTCCCCTGCAACTCCGACCGAACCCCAAGACCCACGACGATGAGAACCCATGCCTCACCCGTTCTCATCGCCGACCCCGCCTCCACCTCCGCCTATCTCCTCGAACTCGCCTCCCCTCCTCTCCTCCCTCGAGCATCTATCTTCTTTCCCCCGACCAACCCCGAACCTGCAAGCCATCACCCAACCCTGCTGGAACCTTTGCCTGCGCACCTCTTCGTCGGCGCTCGTCTCGCCGTCGTCGAACCCACTCGTCACCACCGCCTCGACCTCTCTCCTTTGCCGACAACCCAAACCCTTGCACCAAGCCTGATATCCTGGACCCATCACCACAAAACCTATCACTGCCCTTGCCGGCACCCTCACGTCGCCGGAACTCCAACCTCCGTCGCCTCAATCCCTCGCCACTACTTTCATCCTTCCCCTCTCTCAACCCGACATCTCCCTCACCCGACATCAAGAATCCTGCACACTCCAAGAACTCCGATCAACTCCAAAAAGTCCCCACTGCCATCGCCGTGAACTTCGCCAGAAAACCCACGACTCGTCGTCAACGACCCCCTCGCCTCGCCTCTGTCGCCAAACACCAAACCCCTGAGCAACACCTTCTTCTTCTTCTTCTTCTTTCTTCTTCTCCTTGCTTTCTTGATTTCTTGGTTTTCCGGTCATCGCCGGAGCCATGCCGCCGCCGCCGATCCGGGCGACTCAGTAAACGTCCCCAGCCAGCGTGGTCACGTTCTTGCTTTACCTGGTTCTGTTCCGTAAGCGCGCGTGTGCATCGTGACATTTACCGACATTGGACGCGGTGTACGCACCCCGTCTTGAGATCCGATCAGGCAAGTTTAACTTGCTACATGCTATGCCTATATATTTTCATTTAAATTAATAAAAATATTGCATGTTTATTTCATTGTGCATCCCTGTTACCGTTTTACTATTTTACGATACCAGTTCACATCCGTACAGCTTATTACATATCTAGTCGCATACAATTTTATCTCGTTACAGGTTATTCAACGTATTTTACATCCATAGGTATAGAATTATTACATGTTCATTGCATTTCACATCCATGTTACAGTTTTACCGTTTCTCCGATATCCGCTCGTATCCGTGTTATTGATTATATATCTAGTTGCATGCCATGTCATATTATATCATGTTACTGTTATGCTAGCACCTCATGCTTGATAGTGTGCATCATGCGTAGTCATGGAGTGGTAGATGTAATCCCTGATAGATATTTGTGCATCCGTGTTTTACTGTGCATCCGTACTTTTACTGTATATCCGTATTTACTACAGTTTTACTTTGAGCATCCGTGTGATATATATGCACCACATGACATGACCTGATACACCACTGCTTGACCTGTTACTTGATCCTGTTACTAATGCCAACAATCCTGACTTGTTGTCCTGACGGACATATCATGTTGTCTATTCAAACAAAACTTGTACCTGCTTGATCCTGTGTTGGTATTAGCTCCAGATTTATCTGTCATGCCCCGCTTCCCAAAATACGGAGTACGAGGGGTAGACAAGGCCAGCCATACTCCTACGGTCAAGGAAAAGTCCTGCCGTAGTCACACTTCGGCTTCTAGTTTTTCATGGTAAACAGTGAAAGATGCGCAGGTAATGAGAAATGCAGTAACTGAAAGAAATAATGTAAAGACTGACCTGAAGTGGAACAAACGAATGTAACTCGAACTGGCAAGTCAAGAAGTCTGTGATGCACGTCTAGTTCTGGTCTAGGCTAAATCTTCTCCTCACACTGAGCATGCATACTCAGGTCGTCAGAGCGACACAATAGCAATATAATATATATAAAAACAAGTGACAGTTCTAACAATAGTAATAGATATGAATAATAGTAAATCAATGACAGCATGAATATGAATGTGCGGTAATCAATGCAGCGGAGCAGTAAAGCAGTAGAACGATGTGTCACGTATGTCAACACTGTATATAAGGTATATAAATGCCAGTATCCCTATCAGTCTCTAAGTCTCACTGCACAGGTCACTAAGCCTATCGTCAGTCCAAGTGTGAGAGTCAACCACTCGCGA
Organism: Agapanthus africanus; assembly: GCA_030015575.1. Lineage (NCBI taxonomy): Eukaryota > Viridiplantae > Streptophyta > Magnoliopsida > Asparagales > Amaryllidaceae > Agapanthus > Agapanthus africanus. The sequence continues at coordinate 12,663,493 of JASDDO010000028.1, read as the reverse complement.
GTGTCCTCCACCCAAGGGTAGGACCCAAGGGCAAGGGACCACGGGCCCAACATGTAACATGTATATCACGGTGTATATCACATACCCTGTAAATCTCTATATAACTCCCTAAATATATAAGCCGGCATGGGACTCCCAAGATTCTGTTGAATTCACACTTAAACCACCCCACACCCCGTGGTCTACATCAAACGCTAACCATAACCCTAAATACTAATCGATCCGTGACAAGTCTGTGCGAGAACTGGAGGCAGGACCTCCATCAAGCACGTCCCGACTAATATCTAAGATAAATGGCAGTGTCGGATGCCTTATCTGTGACACCCGTGCAAGCGCTTCCATAAGTGTCCCATACCACTTATAGTCACACGTACACGCATCCCACAGACGTCGACAATGCAATAGAATAATAGGGTCACTGATTGTGTACAAGTACGTATCACTTTCACTTAATCACGGATACACGAACACTGACGTACTTGCCACAATCATCACTAGAATCTAACACTGGGTAAATCCACGATATCACTAGGTTATCACTACAATGATATGGTTATGATATGATGCGTGAACAGTATATAAGCACGATTAAGGTGTCATAAAAATAGTATTCTATCACTTGCACGATTTATCATGAAACATACGTATATAATTTAGCGAAACGATAAACAGGTAGTAATTAGTATGTTCAGTTAGCTATCCATATAATTTGGTTTCAAGCCAATCAGGTTTCAGGATCATTAATTATAGCCATTTCATTTTAAGCGCTCGCGGCTGGAAATCCAATTTCCGAATTAGAAGTCCGTTTCGCAACGCATTTTGATCCCAGTTGGGATCGGATTTTAGTGATGCTACAGTTGGATAAATTATAGGGTTTTCAGTAAGGTTTTCAACGCAATAGACGGATCTTCGATCGCGTCTGTACGTCAGGAGATATACACTATTCAATGCCAATATGTCTGTTCTGATTCTGCTGGGACTGTTATGCGTCCCGATCTATTAAATTACAGATTAAATATCAAACGGTAACGAAATAGAATGAAACTAATTGTGTTGTCTAGATAACAGATTTACCTATAATAAGCAGCAGAGTTCTGCAATCTACGAGTCAAGGAGATCTTGTGGTACCCAATACGGAACAGCAAGCAACAACTGGAGTCGCTCTGGACTGCAGTCCAGAGTCGCACTCCGATCCAAGTATCATCACAATTTCAGTACAGGAATATCAGGAAACCAGTATAGGGTTAAAGTTCGTCGAGTCGTCTTCGATTTGAGCCCTCTAACGCACCATTCCATTATGTATATGATTTATGGTGAATTTAACGATTTTCAGGTACAATAAAATTACAGTTTTACGATTAAACTTGGGGGTAGTCGTTTTGGTCATTTACGATCAAATTATCCAACGAAACTTGCACACGTTGTCCATCCCTACAAGGGCCAATGTAATTTATCCAGTTCTGTCAAATTTGATAATGATTTCCTAAGAGAACAAGCATCGAACAGTTTTGTGTCGAATAATCTAACGGAAAGTAAAACATGAATTATATACGATGTCGATTTGTAATTAACAAAAGTAGCATGTAGCAAGTAGGGAACTTGCCTGGACACGTGTCGACGAAGGTACGGCAGCGGCAGCGGCACGATCGCGACACACGCGCTGCTCGGCACTTGACTTAGCTCGAACACGAGTCTCGGCAACGACGGCTCGCAGTTTGGTGGTCGGGGCTCGGCTGTGAAGCTTGGCCCTTGTGCGTCAAGGGGTTCGACGATGGGTGATGATGACGATGGTGAGAGTGTTATAGAGAGAGAGATAAGTGAGAGGGAGAGAGAGAGAAATGAGGGAGGGAGAGAGAAAGTTAGAGAGAGAGAGGTTAAGGGGCAGAGAGATAGAGAGATTGAGAGAGGAGATCGGGTGAGGGGGAGTAAGCTGTAGAGAGAGGTTAGGTAGAGAGAGAGAGAGAGAGAGTACAAGAAGAGATCGGATAGAGAGAGAGAGTAGGCAGAGAGAGAGAGAGCTGGGTGTAGACACAGAGAGAGAGAGAGCTGGGGTAGAGACAGAGGGAGAGAGCTGAGTGATGACGAGAACAGCGACGATGATGATGACGATGATGATGACGCGGGAAAGGTCGACGACGAGACGAGAAGCTCGCCGGCGTCGGGGCAGGGGACTCGGTGTGCAGGTGAGTGGGTGCAGGGGACTCGAGTTGATGGGGGTAGAGTCTTGAAGGGAGAAGGAGGGTGAATGAGGGGAGTTGGAGTCGTGACCGGGGTCGTCGGCGACGTGGGGTAACGGCGAGGCGTGGGTGCGCGATGTGGGAAGGAGTGAGCGGAAAATGAGATGGGAAGAGAGATGAGGGATTTCTCCAATGGCAGAGAAAGGAGATGGGGTGTGAGGGAAGAGAACGGGGTTGAAGTCGTGGGTGTAACAGCAGGAGCGGGGGCGTGGGCGTGGGCGTGGGCGCGAGGCGCGGCGGAGACGACGGATCGCGCGCGCGGAAAGGAAAAGAGCCGTTGGAGGGGATGATGAACAGGAGCGGGTCGGGTCGCTGAGGAGGCGGGCTGGGCTGAAGTAGAACGGGCCGGGCCAAGAGAGAAAGAAAAATGGTTTAAATAAATTTTCGTGGGCTCGGGGAGACTGGGCTGAGGGCTGCAGAATTTAATGGAGAAGAATCAAATGGAAAAATAGAAACGGGCCAGGCTATATTTTGAAATTCATTTTAATTAATTTTTTTAGTGTGGGCTGATAATTAAAACGGGCTGAGGAAATTTTTATAAGGAAAATATTAAGAAAATTTTTAGTAGGCTAAGGGAATTAAAGTTTGGGTTGTGGGATTTAATAAAGAAGAAATTTGATGAGAAAGGATTGGGCTGCTAAGAGGGGTGGTCCAAATAAATTAAAAGGAAAAAAGAATTTGATTTAATTGGGAAAGAGAATATAAGGGAATGGAAAAAGAACGGACCAGAGAATTTAAAGAAAATCAAAATGGAAGAATATAGGGAGTGTTATGGTGTGGGGATTTTGGGTTTGAGGAAGGGGAGGGGATAAACTAAAATAGGTTGGGAAAATTTTAAAATAAACAATAATTATAAATACAAATCATAGGTGAAAAGAAATACAAACATAAGCGTACAAAAAGGGGATGGGTATTACATTATCAATACCTGACTTGAACACATAACCTTGGGGGTAAGGGAAAATCAATGATGAAACCTTACTGATAACTCAACAGTTCGACGCTTATACTGATCAGTTTTACGGGCTAGGCCAGCCCCGGGATTATGCTACTGACATCATTCATCTGTACATGTTTCCAGTTTAATGCCTAGCGGCATGTCTCGGTTTCAGCCCGAGAATCTGGACCGTGGTCCCGGGCATGCACGAGATACTATTGAGTTACATCAACGATTCATTAAATTAATTTCAAAGACTTGAGAGTAATTAACCCAGTAGCATAGATTACTCACCGCATGCACATACACTTCACTGTTCCATATTCGTGTTACTGTTATACACTTATTATTGTTCATACTCATGCCTGCATATCTTGTTACCTCTTGATTATATTCTATTATTGATATTATGGCGCACTGACGTCTGGGTTTTGCATGGCCCAGATCCTCTGTCTCTTTCGCAGGCTGATCAGGAGTATTTCCGTCGTCATGCCGAGCAGTGAGGATCCTGTTAGTATCTAGTTTAGTTTAATTTTATTTCCGTACTTTCATTTCCTGATGTAAGCCCGTATTTAGGACGTACTTTCCAGATGTTATTGTTTATTGGATTTATTGCTTCCGCATATTATTTCTTGACTCGTTTATTCTGACATATGGACATGTACTAGATGGTTTATTTTTTATTTTATTGTTCTTGATATCTTATAGACAGCCGTAATGTGACTGTGGAGAGATGTTTCCTAGCCACAGGTAGCATGGTTGGCTTTGTCACGTACTGATCGTAGCGCACTCTAGGACGCGGGGCGTGACAATTAATCTTCATGATCTCTAAATCAGAAATTTTCTTAACAAATTGATTTTTTTCCTGCTCCTATAAATAGGAGCAGAAGAGAGGGAAAAAAGGGAGGGAGAAAGAATTCCCCACAAGCTTCTGCAAAAAAGAAAATATAAACAGTAAACTATTAAAAAAGAAAGAGAATTTAATTATCAAAGAAGAAGCCTTGCCTCATTGAAACCCTAGGTAAAATGAAAATACAGAGATCATAGCATCCCTTCCTTACTTACATAAGGGTTTAACCTCTTCATATAAGAACTTAGTTCTTCCTCTGGTTGAGATTTGCAGAAGCAAATCTCCCCACAAGTTGAGAATTTAATTCTCATCGGGAAGATTTCATTCTGCAGATTCTAAACTTAGGGGTAAAGAACTAGGTTATAAGAGAAAAAGAAATAATAGGGATATATGGGAATTTAATTCCTCCAAAAATTAGGGTTTAACCCTATGTAAAGAACTTTGTTTTTCAAATGATAATGATCCAAGATTCTCAAAACCGAAATCTTGATGATCATCAATGACTAAAAATGTCATTAACAGAGATCAATATTTCTAAGAAAATACAAGGACATCTTGGTGACTCGTTAGTGCTTAGCACTATTTTGGAAGTCTCACGTGTTTCCCATATGAGTGCTTCAAACGAACAAAAAGAACAGCCAAAACTGCCTCACGTGATTCTCACGTGGGCGCCTAAAAGGCAAAGAAAAACTCCTTTGTTAATTAGGCAGCTGCCCCAAAAGGAAACAGTCACGTGAAATGCACGTGAGCTCTATCCAAGTGCTTAGCACTTTTTATAAAAGAGGGAAACGAACAAATAAAACCCAAAGCCCAGCACTCACGTGTTTTCTACATGAGTGTCATGTAAAATGCTCAGCACTCTGTGATTAGTCAAAAATGACTAACAAACGTTCACCTCTGGAGGTCTCATGTGTTCCACAAGTGAGCGCTACAGAATTCTAATGCTTAGCACTAATCAAGCACCCCACGTGTTTCACATGTGAGCGTTGTATGTCCCAGTGCTCAGCACTGTTGAGTAATTATGGAAACTCAATCTCAGCCCAAATAGGCTAAGTTTTTTGAGGTTAAATCTCTTTAATTTTAAATCAACCGAGCCTATATTGTTCATGGTCTCTCAAACTGATCTTAGTCTCAAAAATGACTAGTGGTCTCCCACAGATGATATCCAAAATGATATTCATTATATGTCTCCTGAGATAGTCTTAGTCTCAAAATACGACTGACGAATCTTAGGTCCACAACAATCATCTTTTCCTTTAAATAAGAGATTTGGTTTAAGAGTACATCTCTTCACACCTCTGATATATATCGTTGTAATTCCTCAACATCTTCAAAGAGGTGGCGGGTTCCGACGACCAACAACTTCTTTCGTTGATACACTTCCAAATTGACGTGCACGCCTCAAATTGGATCGTGCTCCAAATTGGGCACATTCCATATCAATATCGTTCATTCCGCCACGTAAAAAATACACGTGCGCACAAGTTGAATGATGGACCAAAATGTCCCTAAACTAATATTCGACCCCAAATACGGCGATAAAGGACCGAAATGTCCTTAAACTAGATATTCGCCTCAAACATAGCGATAATGGATCGTGACGTCTTTAAACTAAAACAAATCGAGCCCCCAAATGCTCATACATATTGAAGTCAATCTTAATCTCAATCCAGATTAACGATTCTTAAATCAACCCAAACCCAAATCTAAAAATATACGGATTTGGAATAATCCACGTCCTACGGATGACGACATAAATTAGTCTCCGTATACAATCCACGGGCAACCAAAACAAACAAAAACACACACGATACGAAGTGAACTTCCGGAGCAGGAGAAAGTGGTTATCGTGATGCGGTAATGTAATTAACTGCAGGGGCTTACGCCTGTAGGGAAGAGCGTCCCCACAATTAAAAACCCCTCGCAAAATGAGGGGGAATCTGACGAAATCACGCTACAACGGCCGCATCCGTCCAAACCTCCGATATACGGTGCCATAAATTAACTTGGTATCTTCGGAGAGGTGGACGGATAAATCCAAATAGCATCTGCTCCCAAATTCAGGAAAGATGATTTATCCCAGTTCGTCTCTGTTTTCGATGGTAAACACCTACTTACCACACCTGGTGCATAAGCTACATCCAGTCTGGTACATAATATCACGTACACGATAAACCCAACTGCAAAAGCATAGGGTATCATGGTCATGTGAGCCCTCTCCAAATCAGTCTTGGGAGACATCTCTTTGGAGAGAGTGATTCCTAAACAAGCAGGTAAATTACCACGCTTAGAATCTTCCATATTAAACCTCTTTAGTATGGTGTCTATGTACCTGGATTGGGACAATCCCAACATTCTTTTAGATCTATCCCTGTAGATCTTTATCCTCGGGATGTAAGAAGCATCACCCAGATCTTTCATGGAGAATATTTGTGATGTGAAGAGTTTGACCAAGTGCAGCAAAGGAACATCATTTCCTATTAAGAGTGTGTCATCCATGTACAATACGAGGAAGAAAACCTTACTCTCTATAACCTTTTTATATATACAAGGTTCATCTACGTTTTTGATGAAGTCAAGCTCTTTGACTGGCACATAAAAACAGATGTTCCATCTCCGCGATGCCTGCTTTAATCCGTAAATTGATTTAAGCAGCTTGCACACCTTTCCGCTGCTCCCACTGTCTATAAAGCCCTCTGGCTGTGTCATATACACGCTCTTCTAAATCACCATTTAGAAAAGCGGTCTTGATGTCTATCTTCCAGATTTCATAGTCATGGTATGCAACAATGGCAAGTAGGATCCTAATGGATTTAAGTATAGCCACTGGAGAAAAGGTTTCATCATAATCGACACTTGGACATTAACAAAAACCTTTTGCTACAAGTCTAGCTTTGAATGTCTCAACCTTTCCATCTACACCAAGTTTCTTTTTAAAGATCCATTTGCTCCCAATGGGTTTCACCCCTTCATAAGAAACTTCCAAAGTCTATACTTTGTTGGTATACATGGATTCCATCTCAGATAGCATCCGGCCATTTCACAGAGTCCCCACTTATGATGGCCTGCTCAAAACTAGTAGGGTCATCATCTTCCATAATGTAATCCTCATTTTTACCGTCTATGAGAAAACCGTAGTATCTCTCAGGTGGATGAGGAACTCTACTAGATCTGCGGAGTGGCTGAGCTTCGTCTAGGACTATTGAATCCTCCAGTTCTACCAAATCATCAGTTATAGTTTGTGTAGCTGGAACTTCTTCCAGCTCTACCTCATCACCACTAATTTCTTTTACAAGAAATTCTTTTTCTAAAAAGATGGCATGATGAGAAACAAACACGTTTTGTTCCTCACTGTGGTAGAATAGATATCCATGTGAATTCTTTGGACATCCCACAAACTTGCAAAGACTGATCGTGCCTCGAGTTTGTTCAGATTCTGTTTTTTAACATAGGTCAGACAACCCCATATGTTAACCTGTTTAAGATATGGTCTCTTTCCACTCCATATCTCATATGGTGTTTTAGGCACTGATTTTGATGGAACTTGATTCAATAGGTATGCAGCTGTCTCAAGTGCATAACCCCAAAGGAAATAGGTAACTCAGCAACACTCATCATAGAGTACACCATATCTAATAGGATGTGATTTCTCCGCTCCGAAACTCCATTGTACTGAGGTGTATACGGAGGAGTAAGCTGATAGAGAATCCTATTCTCTTTTAAATAGTCTCAGAATTCCGTGCTTAAGTATTCTTCTCCTCGATCAGATCGAAGGATTTTAATACTTTTACCCATCTGATTCTCTACTTCGTACTTATATTTCTTGAATTTCTCAAAAGTTTCAGATTTGTGTTTCAACAGGAACACATGTCCGAATTTTGAGAGATCATCGGTGAATGTAATAAAGTACGAGAAACCATTCCTGGCATGTGTAGACATAGGACCGCATACATCACTATGTATCAGTCCCAAGAGTTTGGTAGCTCTTTATCCGTGTCTCGTAAACGAAGTTTTGGTCATCTTTCCTTTGATACATGATTGGCAAGTTTCATAAGATGTAAATTCGAACGGATTCAAATATCCATCTTTATGCAGCTTGGCTAGTATCGTCGCATTGATATGACCAAGTCTGCAATGCTATAAGAAGGTTTCGTTCATTTTTGAACTTTTCCTCTTATGTGTGTTCTGTATATTTAGAACTGTATTTTGATTTAGAACGTATATACCATTACATAACGTACCAAACCCAATCAACACTTGATTCAGAAAAATATTCATAACATTTTTCTCTAATGCAAAGTTATATTCTTCTTTATCTAATAAAAAAAGGATATTATATTACACATCATCGATGGTGCGTAATAACAGTTTTTCAAAATCAATGTATTACCATTTGGTAATATAAGGTGATATTCGCCGACAGTTTCGGCAGCAACAATTGCTCCGTTCCCTACTCTGAGGGACATATCATCCTTTCCCAGTTCTCTACTTCTTCTTAACCCATGCAACATATTACAAATATGGGATCCTAATCCGGTATCTAATACCCAGGACGTAGAGCAAACTGAGAAACGGTTCTCAATAACGAACACACCCAAAAAAGATGCATCAGAATGCTCTTTCTTCGTTCGGGTTGCGTGGGAATCCTTGCATTCTCCTATTCCTTGCTCAGACCTATGACAGTCATAAGATAGAGCGAAACCAATGATTTCCAGCCGAGTATAATAAGTGGGTTCGGTCAATACATCCATATTATTATCTTGATTAAGGCGTGTCATGGTCGTTACCTGGAGAGAGAGAAGAAAATATTTTAGCGTGCGCTCTTGCAAAATTAGATTGGTTATTATTTTATCTAATCAGGATGGCTCCCACTGTTTTTATCAAATCTTCCTTCAAACCCTAAAACGTAAGACTAGTCGAGATTAATTATACCCTACAAGTTCGCCAATCGGTCAGCCAGGCAGATATTGGTACTCTGAGGAAGTCTCCCCAATGATTTTGTATGGAACTAATTAAATAACCTTGTTTCTGCAGAGGCATGACCCCGTTAACACTTTTCTTAGCATCTACTGGATCAGCTAGTTGTAAAGTGGAAAACTCTCTCAGGAGTAACACTTACTCGCAGTGGGTATCGGGATCCAACTATCATATAGAAAGTATGCAATCTCATTGCAAATTTCAACACTTGAATCCCAATATCTGTTTTTACCCCATGCGGTTTATAATCTTGACAAGGTCAAAAAACTATAAATCGCAAGTCAAGTTCAACCCGTCATTTCATGATTGAATTAAACTCATTCGCACGACCCTTGACAAGGTCAATAAGGTCGGATAAGCACTAATCAGCTACCGTACACTACGCCTTGATAAGGTCAACAAACACAGTATGAATACTAAATAGCACTTATCTGAAATGACGGAGGTTTATGTCTGGCTTTGAAGAAAACCTTTAACGTAATGAACTTGATATTGTTGTAGAATCTAGTAATTTGAAAAGGAGTAGTTTAAGCTCCGCTTTTAGAATCGAGTAGTTTTCAAAACAAACCGAGTGGGTTGTAGTATATGCTAGTTTTGCTAAAGAGGTCATTCCCGATGAAGAGATCTAGGCTCTTTCCTCATCAAATGAGGTGCTGGATATTCATAATGGAATACTGCTATGCAAAGAAATAACTAGAGCTGCTTTTTTGAAAAAATTGATTCTACAATATCTTTAGGTTTCTTTTCTTTTCATTAATCTCATTAATGGCGTCCCATCATTTATGTTTCCTAAATATCACAGAAGAAACGAAAATAAAACACACATATATGTCATCTGCATTCAACACAGGGACCCGGATCTTCACCGTAAGGTTACTTAACTTACGATAGGACGGGGTCAAAACTAGCGCGGATGCAAAACATATATAGTGTCTACTAGTAAATCATATATATAAATAGCATTTGTCTCACGCGGTTTATATGATCACATCATATCAGAATCAGCAGAAGCGAACATATAAAATATAGGATATTCTAGGAGGTCCGTGTTTTAGATTAAACCAGTAATGAAAAACATAGATTCCATGGTCGTGATGAATAGCTAAACCCACATCCCTGACCCCTATGAGAGCGACAAGCAACCCTGCCAATTCTAGAGTTAGGCGACCCGGTCTCGACTTCTCGAGATGGCCTCCCACTGGACTCTATAACCCTGTTACTTGTGCTCCCCGCCATGGGTCTATCCTGATGCGGAAAAGTAAATAATATACATCAATGGAGACAACAACCTCAACCCGGAAGTGTCCCAATAAAAGAATATTAAATATATATTTTTACATGAATGAAAATTGAAAAATTCTCATCTCACGCAAAACCCTCGGCTATTCAATCTTGACGATCCAATATAACATATCACAGCAACACAATAACATCACATGTCATCAACGTAAGTAAATATGCGTATTCCTGATGTTGTTGACATATAGCAACGAGATAGGGGATACACCACATATTACACTTACGGTCGCATAAAAGAAATGGAAACTACAATAATTAGAATCTGCATCATCCTTAGATATCATAAACCCGGAATATCACATACTCCGGATTTCATGCCTAATCCTATAAATCTTGCATTTAAGTCTCGAATTGAAAACACTTTTCAAAATCAAGTCGGGTAATACAATAAGATTCCCGATTCAAAGATCGAATGCTCGTCGGAAACTTTAGTAGATTGTCGCACTCCTGAGGTCGTCAACGAAGTGCACTTGGGCAGAACACTGCGGCCGCGAGCACCCGAGTGGATGCTTTTGGCCATAGGGTTCTCCTATAGTCACTTGGTCGGAGCTATGGGACGTGGTTGTCTACTAGTGTTACCCGGCGACTATTCGCGTATGATACGAGATTGCGACGGAGTTTTGATCTGAATCAAAACTCCGTTGCAATCCATCAAATGAGACTAAAGTGCTAGATTTAAATAACGCTAACTAGTTTTCAGAAAACTAATCAATGCGGATTGCAAAAATTGTATCACATATCAAAACTATCTAGATGATGTTAAACATTTCGATCGATGTTTCAAACACCAGTAAATCACTGAGACCTCAACAACTTGAGCCTCACTAAAAATGCACAGAATGTCCAAAATCTCACAATGGAGCAGCAGAAGAAATACGAGCCCTCATCCCTCTAAGTTTGTGGCGGAACCACGGCCAAACCAAGGGTTAGGCGGCGGTTCCGCGGCGACTTGGACGAGATAGGGTCTCGTACTTCTTGGGGCTCCATAAAATAATCTGCATGATTTTCTGAGAATTTTTAATCTGAAAATTTTCAACTTTTGAAAAATTGGGCAGAAACTTGTAAATTTTTAGTTTTGAAACTTCGATCGAACACTTTAACGTCGTTTAGACTATACCTAATTATCTAGCTTGGCTCTGATACCATGAAAGTATGTCTTAGCACCTCTACTAGGTTTCAAGGAGTATCAAGTATGCAATTTTAAAAAAATCTAGAGTGCCAAGCTATACTATACTAGAATCAAACTAAAGAATTAGGATTTAGTAGCAAGAAAACAATTTCTAAACTAAGTGAAGAGGGTTACAACCTTTGTAGACCAGGTCCTTCACTTCTAAAACTCCAAATAGTAGTCCCTAGAACTCTTCTTGACTCCACTTCAAGAAAGTATTGGGCTTTCACAAAGTCTTCGATGCCTAAGATGATCCACCTTGAAGTCTCTCTAACTCAAGCTCATTATTCATTAATCAAAGTATTAGTGAAGCAAACAACCTAAACTAATGAGCTAGATTAGTATAGGTTGATGAAGTAAGAGATTTGGCTCACTTAGAAATATTTTCCTCTCTCTTTTTCCAACTCAAGAAAAACCCTAGAAAGCTCACTTGAGGTAGAAGATGAACTTGGGTGTGTGAGTGAATCAATGAGAGAAAATGAACCATGAGCTAGAGATAAGGGTGAGATGAATAAATATCTAATAGTAAAACAAAAAGAGAGGATGAGTCATGGCTTCTCAATGCTTCTTCAAGCATCCAAGCCATGACTCATAATTCCACTCCTTTTCATTTTGCTTTAAAATTAATTCATCCCAATTATCTTTAGGTCATAGTGTGAGTCCCATACACCCATGTTCTATGTATCATCAACCATGATACATAATCATTATATATATATATATATATATATCTCAAATATATATATATAATTATATATATCAAGAGAAGAAAATCATTAGTGAGCAATATTAGTTAATATATATTTATATATTAATATATATCAAATTATTAAATCAACACTTGATTCAATAATCCGGTTATATCATATATAACCGACTAATATCATTTATATGTATATATTATTATCAAATCAACACTTGATTCAATGACCCGGTTATATCACATATAACCGACTAATATTCAATACACAATATCAAATCAACACTTGATTCAATAATCCGGTCATATCAAATATAACCGGCCAATATCAAATATATATATACATATAATATATCATTGAATCAACACTTGATTCAATAATCTGGCTATATCACATATAACCTAACCGATATCAAATATCGCGAGATTAGAATACAGTATCTCATACTCGTATTTAATCAAGCTCCCGCACATATCACCATATACGCCCTACTTCGTTTCGCTTGAGCTAAGAAACCTCTGTATGGGACTCTAAAGACTCGTCAATACGCCAGTAGTAGGTATTGATCGTATCAGATACCCACAAGCCGTCAACGGTACTAGCTGGACATAACGGCTACCCAGGTATTGAATGAATAGAAGATCAACAAGCAAGCTTGTCTAAACTCCCGTAAAGCCTATAAGCAACACTTACTGTACAGTCCGGTCTCTTCTTCTGATATGTCGCATATCGAGTTTAGGGGTGGAATCGTCAGACCCCGGTAACTTGATAAGTCATGCTGATGTATGACCCATAACCTTTCGAGAAACTACTGATAACACTTACCGGTAAATCTCATCAGCCCTAGCCAGGGACTTGCTGGTATAGCCAATCGAGTATAGCGCAACATTAACTCCCAATACCGGGAAAGACGAAACCCCTCCTATCGCTCGCTGCCTCCATGTGACTCGGGACTATACCCAAAATCCACCTGTTTGCATGACTCCTTTGGGCCGTGGTAGGGAGGAAATCAAAGCACAGTAAGAACCACACAAGAAACTATGAAGATCTCAGGTCTACAGACCAACCTGTACAAGTGTCACCAGAGAACTGTTATCTGACGATAGGTATGGTACCATCTAGGAGTTCTCGGCGAGTCCTGTTCGGTGTACCCATTCTCTAATGAGCACCTGTATACAATCTTTGATGTCAAACACCAATGGTTTTGGGATCAACCATCGCCCCATACAAGGTCAAGAAATGTACACACTAGTCTATTCTGGAATATCGATGCCCTATCTCAATACTCTCTCGACTAGGAATTGTTAAAAGATGTGCTTGTGGACTACACAAGCCCCACTAGTATAATCTGCATCATAGTCCTGGTAGTCAAGCCAACATCCCAAGGGCTTTATCAACATGTAACAGAGAGACAATATAATAATAGAAGCATACATGTTAAGATAAAGAGTAACCAGATAGCATATTATCATGTTGAGCAAGAAAGTCCTCTATATATATGTCCAAGCATCCACTATATCATACAATAATGGCCTCTAGGGTATACGTATTCCTAACAGCCAGTTTAATAAGGCAAATTATATCGGTTCCTCACATTTCGAACGGCCAGCTAGCCGCTGTTGGGTGTAGCGGATTTGGATGTTGGTGGATGAAATCCCCGTGGATTTAGCACGAGTGACACTGCTTCGCATATTCAAGGCAGTCCTAGATCATCGTGGGCCAATAGTAACCCATCCGTTTTATCTTCAGCTTCATCTTTGGCCCAGCTTGATGAGAACCGCAGAGTCCGTCGTGAGTTTCTTGGAAAACATTCTTTGCTCCCTCCGGCCCCAGGCATCTTAGCCACAGACAGACGAACGATCTTTTATATAGAGTATCATTGATGAAGGCAAAGGACAGAGCTCGTTTCATGAGCTGATGTCTGGACGACACATTTTTGGGCGTTCGTTAGGATTTAAAGTAGTTTATAAAGGATTCCCTCCAATCCTTGACCTTTTCTTCGTCCTGTGCTTGAAGGGCTACTTCTTCGGTCGTTTCTTTTCCTTCGGATGGCTCTATTAGGTCTTCCGAAGATATATCTATTGGCGTGAGAACCCTGCATTTTTGCACAATGATTTTTACGTCATCGAGGTCTTCATCGGCCAGTTCCTTAGCTAATTTGGCCAATGCATCTGCCTTGCTGTTTTCCGCTCGTGGTATATTCTCCGGGATATAGGAAAGGATTTGTGTCAGCAGAAGTTGCACTCTTTCGCCATACTTTATGAGCTCTGGCTTGCATGTCTGATAGTCGCCATTTATTTGGCTAACGATCAGCTGGGAGTCTCCATATATGAGGAGATCTTTGATCCCCATATCGATAGCGATCTCGAGATCTGCTATCAAAGCTTCATATTCAACTTCGTTATTAGTCCTTGGCTCTGTTAAGGAGAGGGCATAACGCAATATCCCTCCTTGCGGGGTCATGAAGATAAGACCCACCCCAGCTTTGATTATGGGGGTGTTTTGCTTTCGTTGCTTCACGGAGGATGCTCCATCGAAGTAGAGTTCCCATTGGGAATTATTTTCTTACTTTTATCTTTCGATTGTGTCGAATGCATGTTCATCCGGCAACTCGCAATTTAAGAGAGAGTCGGCTGGTATCGGATGCTCTACGAGAAAGTCGGCAATGGCCTGGCCTTTTACTGCTTTGAGGGGTCGATACGTTATCGAGAACTCCATCAGGAGGAGGGCCTATTTGGCAAGCCTTCCTGTTAGTATGGCTCATGACATCAGATATTTGAGAGGATCCACCTTTGATATGAGATGGACCTCGTGTGCCAAGGAGTAATATTTGAGCTTCGTTATCGCGAAAATCAGTGCCAAGCAATACTTTTCGATGAGGGAGTAGTTGTTTTCTGCCCCCAGGAGAACTCGACTCAAATAGTACAGAGCTCTCTCATTTCACTTATCGTTCTCTTGTGCCCATAGCGCGCCCAGAGAACATTCAAGGGCTGTCATATATAGGATAAAGGGTTTTCCCTTGACCGGAGCGGTCAATACCGGCGGATTTTGCAGGTATTGCTTGATTTCGTCTAGTGTATTTTGGTACTTTTGATCCCAGATGAATAGGGTCCCCTTCTTCATCAAATGACTATAGGGATGGCATTTTTCAGAGAAGTTGGCTATGAACCGCCGGATATATGCGAGCTTTCCTTGAAGAGATCGCAACTGTTTGAGAGTTCTTGGCGTGGGCATTTCCATAATCGCCTTGATCTTTGAGAGATCGATTTCGATACCTGGTGTCGTATGATAAATCCTAGGAATTTGCCTTAGGAGACTCCAAACGCACATTTTAGAGGATTCATCTTTAGATTATACTTCCGAAGACGTCGAAACACTATTTTTAGATGTTCCCAATGCTCCTCGTGAGACTTGCTCTTTACCACTAGGTCGTCAATGTAGCATTCGACGATCTCGTGTATGAGGTCATCGAAAGTCTTTTTCATGGCCCTTTGGTAGATAGCGCCAGCGTTCTTTAGACCAAAGGGCATTACCTTATAGCAGAATATACCCAGTGGAGTCTGGAAGGCGGTATGCTTTTGGTCTTCAGGATGCATTCTTATTTGATTGTATCCTGAAGATCCATCCATGAAAGAGAAGACCTCATGGGCAGACCTGTTATCGATCATTAGCTCGGTAACAAATACTGGGAAATCATCTCTCGGGCAAGCTTTGTTAAGGTCCCGAAAGTCCACGCGGATGCGCACCGTCCCATTTTTCTTCATCACCGGAACGATATTAGCGATCCAGTCGGGATATTGAACTTCTTGGATGAAACCGGAGTCGATCAATTTCTTGACTTCAACGTTGATACTAATCTCAAGTTCGAGCCGCATTTTTCTTGGCGCCTGTTTGACTGGCTTTATGTCCGGTGATATGACCAATTTATGTACTGCCACCTTTGGATCTAGACCTGGCATCTCGGAATAGTTCCATATGAAGCAATCTTTATATTGCATGAGTACGTTTTTTAACGTGGCTACCAGTTTTTCAGATAGCAGCTCACAGACGAATGTCGGTCTCGGATCATTTTCTGTCCCTAAGTCAATCTTTCTTAGGTTGTCCGTCGTGGTGTATATCCCATCTTCCAGTTCCTTTGGTGCCGGTGGAAACTCTGAGATCACCCATTCCTCGTCTTCATTTGTGAAGCACCTATAGAGGTCATCCATAGTCTCGTGCCCTCTCTCTTTTGAGAGTGTTATCATATGGTAAGTACGAGTTCGCTTCCCTTTTTGTGGTTAAGCTGGTCATATCCTCACAGTATAGGTCATTTTTGGCTCATGCCTTTGCGGCGGGGTTACCCTCCAGCTGTCGGATAGAGCGAACCTGCCTTATTGATACTGACCTTCTACCCAGTTTTTGAAAGTGAAGCAGTTTTCGAGGGGATGACCTATTGCTCGGTGGTAGGAGCAATAATCTGGATGATGGACCTCATTTATTTGTTCGGGGTGCCGAGACTTCGGGAACGTCATCATTTAATACTTCATGACAAGGTTGAATATTTTCCTCGTCTTGTCTTGGGGGAAAGAGTATTCCCGACCCATCTTCTTTATAAAGGACGTGTTCCAATCAACCCTTTCTCGATTGCACGGCTTCTTGGATCCGCTTTGTTATTTTCGAACGTTGTTTGTGTTATTTGGCCTGTTTTTGCCACTATTTCGGGATTTTCCCCTTTCGCGAGGATATACAGCGGGACAGGGATGAAGAGCATTATAGTCTTCCTTCTCCGTAGATTGCTGATTGAGGCGCTGCGTCCTGGCTTTTCATAAATGGCCATTTCGCGACTGTGATTGTCTTGGCTCTTTTGCCAAGCTTCTTTTATTAGCTTGTCTATTTGTTCTTCGAGTGACGGACTTAACGTTCTTAAAGCAGGATTTCTCTCTGTTTCAATGTCACGGCCATTCGGAAGAGCATTTTCCCCTTCGCTAGAGCTGTTAATGAAGTGGCAGCTATGGAACTGCTCCCATTTCTTGGACCAAACGTATCCGAGCCCGGTTGTCTCTATCTTCCCGTTGGGCAGTTTTAGCTGAGTCCTGAGAATATACCAAATCTTTTTGTAGAATTGGGTTTGCCAAACAGTTTGTTCGAGAGGTACACCTTAGCGTCTTAACAGCCTTTTCAATCCCTCCATGTAGTATCTTGGTGGATGGATTAGTTGAAGCCTGTCGAGTGCAAAATCAGCACCATGACAGACTTCTTTTTCTATTTTGATCTCCATAGATTGGTAGAAGATGATCGCCTTTTCACCTCTTCGTCTGGGAGGGACGTAGAAAGTCTGTAATTCTTGTATGTTTTATGTATTGAGCGCATCAAGTTCCTTGTAACGCCAAGGTGGAGCCATTGTGATTTGCAGACTCTGATCTGTTCCAGCTAGGGTTTGTGCCAACGGGCGGATAGAGAACACTGCGTTGGCTTCGTCTTCAGAGTCGCTGCCAAAAACCAGAATATGAGTAGATGGTCCGGGCCTATTGTTTTCTTTATGGGGGTTGCCCCGAGTAGACTATTTCTTTATCTTCCTCGGAATCACTCCCAAAGATCAGGATAGTGGCGAGGGGCTTCTGTTTATCCTCCGGCCTATGACACTGTTCCGTATCCTCGAAGTCCGGTAGGAAGTACTTTGCGTCTTCATATTTTCGGACCTCGTTTATGGAGAACGGATTTAGCTCCCCTGTGACGGTGTATTCCAAGCCGTCTTTGAAATACTTCATACACTGATGTTGTGTAGAAGGGATGTCATTGTACTCGTGTAAGCAAGGCCTGCCGAGTAAAGCATTATAGCAAGTCTTGGTGTCAATAACATGAAATTTGATGTCAGTGACGAGCAACCCGAAGCGTAGCGTCAGTATTACGGACCCGAGCATCCATGACGACCGTGAGTCGAACCCGGAGATGGTAATTTTGTCTCAGGCCAGGTGCTGAACGTTTATACAAATCTCGTTCAACACTCTCACGTTGAGAAGGTTGACGGAGGATCCGTTGTCGACGAGGGTTTTCCCTATCTTGATGTCGCAGTAGTACTCGGTGACGTATAACGGACAATTGTGTTTGCACGTACCGAGGAGGAGATCCTCATCTCTGAATGTAATGTCAGCTGTGTGGACTTCTGCCAGTTCATCTTTCATCTTCTCTTCTGCGAGGAAAGCTTGGAACTGATCGGGCTCTTGTAACGCCTTGATCAGACAATCTTGTGCATCTTTGGACATGAGGAGAGTATCCAGTATGCTCAGTTGTGGGGGTATTTTCCTCAAATGTGCTAGGACATTGTAATCCAACTTGTTTTTCCTAGACGGGTCCCTTGCTGCGAGCTCTTTAACAACTCCGCCGTCGAGGGCAATTTCCTCGGGGATTTTTTCTTTCCTTTTTTCTTTTTTACACGAACCTTTGTTTGTAGGTCCGAGATCCTTTTCAGGCAACGTGTGGTTATGGAGCTGAATATTCTCGCAGTTTTCTCCTCCTCTTCTTTTTCAGAGGTGGAGTCTTTGAAGAGAGGGCTGGGGGGTATTTCGTCCTCAGAATCGCTCCCGAAAGTAAGAACTTAGGGTTTTCCCCCTTCCGAACTGGTATCAACTATATGGCAGTTCCCAATCGTTTCTTTATGCGCGTTTGTCGCACTATTTCGCCGTCAACGAGTTTCGCGTTTCATCCTCTTGAAGTGTTTTTGATGGGCAACATATCCTTGCCATCACTTCTTGAAGGCACTGCATTTCTCGGTGGGGTGGATAACCCTTCGATGATACAGGCAGTAGTTTGGATGTGAATCCTCTCCGTCAAGGCATATGACCCCGGGAGTGTTTCTTACAAGAGGTGGCAGCTTCATTCCTATTGATAGGGCTTTGGCAAACCGCTTCGCCGCCTTGATCCTGCTCTTATTTGTCGCAGGTATACTTTGGTTTGGTTAGAGTACTTTACGACTCCTCCTTGCTGCGGCTTTTTCATCCTGACGCTGACGCTTAGCCTTTTCCAATATGGTTGTTTCGTGTTCTTGGTCAGCTTTTCTTTTTCGAAAGTCTTCGTTTAATAGCTTATCGATCGAGTCTTCTAGCTGTTCTAGGGATTTTAGCGCCGATCCTGCCCCCCGTTCCTCTGCGTTGTTTTCTGACACCGAGGGAGTTTCTTCGTCCTTTAACGATGAAGGGAAGACCATGTGGCAACTTAGTACATAGTCTTCGGTTTCTTCTGATAAATCATTTTCCTCATCGTTGTCAATACCCTTGTTCTCAAGAATATGCTTGAGTAACTCTTCGAGCGTGATCGGTTTCCGCGTCTTCAGGTTTTACTCCTCCAGCGCGTCAATATACCTTTGTAGGTCTGTGCGCTTGTCGTCATACTCGGCAGGCTGCATAGGCTTCTTGGTCTTCTTCTTTTTCTTTGAAGATTTTGAAGGCTTGACTTGGGGATTTTGCCCTTTGTCAACA
This sequence comes from Agapanthus africanus, assembly GCA_030015575.1. Classification (NCBI taxonomy): domain Eukaryota; kingdom Viridiplantae; phylum Streptophyta; class Magnoliopsida; order Asparagales; family Amaryllidaceae; genus Agapanthus; species Agapanthus africanus. The sequence continues at coordinate 12,643,870 of JASDDO010000028.1, read as the reverse complement.
ACTTTCGGTACGGGACGCGGTTTTAGCACCCCTTCGATGATTTCGGGTTCAAGTGGACTTTTCCACCTGACTGCTGGACATGCCTGTAGGTCCTTCAACATTCTTTTGGTTTTAGCTGAAAAACGACTTCTCATGGAGTTTCTTCCACGAGCGAGCATGATGCCCCCGACACATCCACCTTTTTGGGAGTGTGCTTCTGTGGTGGGTTTACCCTCCAGTTGTTAGACAATGTGAATTTCCCCTGATGATACTGGTCCTCGACCCAGTTCTTGAAGACATAGCAATCCTCAATTGGGTGGCTCACCATTCTGTGATAGGAGTAGTAGTTGGGGTTATTGATATCACCGGGTTGCGGTGGACACCGTAGGTCTGGCAATATGATGAGTTTGTTACGCACTGCCAACTAAAACAGTCTCCTTGTCTTATCGCGGGAAAACGAGTAAGCGCGTCCTAATATTTTCTCCAAGGATGGGCGCGGACGCGTGTTGTTTTGGCGAGCAACTGGTTTTATGCCACTCGGTTGTTGTTGCGTGTTGGCAACGAAGGCCGCTTTCCCTTTACCCTTGTTATTTCGAGGGTCCTTATTTGAGGAGGAAGGCTCGTGGCCCATCTGGTCCATTTGGGCCAGTTTATCGATCAGAACCTGGAAGGTGTTTAGTTTGAAGAATGTCATGAACTAGGACACAGTCATTTGAGGATCAAGGGTCCCGATGAACATGCCTATGGCGGGAGATTCTTCAACGCGCTATTCGCACTTAGACCATAGGTTCCGCCACCGGATCGCGTATTGGACCCAAGTTTCTTCTGGCCTTATCCTGACATTGATTACTGCCGTGATCGGGGTGTGCTCTCTTGCGCTAGCGAACCGCTGTGTGAACAGTAGTTCCATCTCATTGAATATCTTTACGAAGTCATTTGGCAGCTCCAAGTACCATTCAAAGGCCGTTTCTGACAGGCTGCCAACGAACTGGCGAAGCAACAGTTTGTCGTCTCCTACAGTGTTATCGCGCAGAGCTCTGAATTGGGTGACGTGTTGGTGAGGGTTGCATGTCCCTTTGTATACATGGAACTTGGGGATCGTATATCCCGGCGGGTACTTGATTTGATCATACCATCCTAGATACGGTCGTCCAGTTCTGACGATTTGGCCAGCCACTTCATTTGCTTGATGAGCTCTTATTTGTTGAGCTATATAATCATCAAGAGCGGCCTTAGAGATTGTTTCCTTCTTGGCTGCCGATAAGGCCGGAAGAGGATTTGATGTTTCCCCTCTGTCATTCTCGATGATTATCGACGAATCCTCGGCTAGGGGTTCTGGTTGGATCATCATTCTAACCATATCCTGAAACAAGAGCACTATCTGCTTCATGTTAGCAGCTTGTTCAATAGCTTCTTTGTCTTTTCTTTCAAGCACCCTTCGCAGGAACTTTGTATCGGTCTCCTGCTCCTAGCGCTGTTCGGCTGTTGTGTCCTGTCTTTCTTTCTGTCCGGTAAGTGATGCCATGTTGGTCAGCATTTCCTAGAGCTTCTTTTATTTCTCCTAAGCTTTAGTCAGCGACCGAGTTTGCGGTCGGTGACTCGCCGAAGCATAGCTTTCTTCTTTCCCGGAAGCCATGTGGACCGTATGCACGACCATGCCCCCAGACTTGGGGCATTTGGGTCTATCACCTTTGGAATTTGCTGCAGGCGGCGGGATTTTCTCTGGCCTCATCCTTTTGTAGGAGGTCGAAGTTGAAGGAGCCATTGTAATAGGCACATGTGTAGAAGAAGCCCATCGCTGTATGACGGAGGGATGGTCTTTCTCTTGCCGAGCCTTCGATTTCTTCGGTCGACAAGAGTAATCTTTGTTGATCATAGAGTCCTGGACTTTCCGCCAGACTCTATAAATTTAGGAGGAGAGCCACTGATGGGGGCACTCCGGCTTTGCCTGCAATGTGGCTTCTGCAGGCAGGGGCGAATTCTTTAGCACCGCCGTTGGAGAGTTCTTGCATACCCTTCTAAGCAGATCAAAGCTGTTCCCGGTTGGAACAGCAACGTCAAATTCCACCATTGGAGCTGGTGGGTAAATCCAGAGGGGGAATTGCCCCCAGCTTTTCTCACTCGGCACTAGTGGCGACGTCGAGCGTGTCTTGCAGACGGACCGCCTCAGAATTGGAAGCGGTTTCTTCGTGCCTATGGCTTTACTGAGGGGCTATTGTTGGCGTCAACCTGTTGAAGACTGACATCCTTGGCAGGGTTTGAGGAGGACCGGCCAATCTTTCAAAGACCGACTTTTTGTAGGGGAAGCACCTTTGACGGCTTCGCCTGTAGCAGGAGTTAGGAGGGCTATCCGTTTTTGGGCAGCCCCTTCAGATATCACGAACCACTTTACAGGCCCGTTTAGGTACTTGCCCAGCCTGTTAAAGACTAAGTCGTCAGCTTTGGACGGCCTGTTGAGAGGAGCCGTTGTGTTCGCCAGTCGATCGAAGACCGACCTCTTGGGAGCTTCCTCTTATGGCGCTGAGGCACCGAAACTCACCGGTGAGAACATGGTCCCAAAGAACAATCCAGTAGTGGCTTGTGTAACTTGCCCCACCGGTATTGAGAAAATTGAGGCCGTGTTAGGCCCGTAGGTCACTCCTCCAGTTGGGGTGGAGCAAGAGTTGTTGTTGCAAGAGGTGCAGTTGGAAGCCATCGATTTCTCTGCACAGGTGCAAGACACCAAATTTTAGTATCTCGAATCCAAGGGCACCATTGTGAATCGCGATTTTGTTCGCGAAACACGACACACGAAGTGTGGAGTGGAAAGAGGAAAAGGTCCCACCGGGCATGCCAGAATCTGTTCACCGCCGGAAATAGGGGCGAACTGGGATAGATCGTCTTGCCTGAATCTGGGGGCAGATGCTATTTGGATTTATCCATCCACCTCTCTGAAGATACCAAGTTGATTTATGGCACCATATATCGGAGGTTTGGACAGACGCGAAAGTTGTAGCAGACTTCATCAGATTCTCTCTCATTTGTGAGGGGTTTTTTGATTGTGGGGACGCTCTTCCCTGCAGGCGCAAGCCCCTGCAGTTAATTACGTTACCGCATTGCGATAACGACTTTCTTCTGCTCCAGCAGTTCATTTTTTGTCGTGTGTGTTTTTGTTTGTTTTGGTTGCCCGTGGATTGTATACAGAGACTAGTTTATGTCATCGCCCGTAGGGCGCGGATTAGTCCAAATCCGTATATTTTAGATTTGTGCTTAGGTTTATTTAAGGACCGTTAATCTGGTTTGGGATTAAGATCGACTTAAAACATATGAGCATTTGGGCCCAATTATTTTAGTTTAAGGACATCATAGTCCATTATCGCCATGTTTGGGGGTGAATATCAGTTTAAGAACATTTCGGTCCAACATTCCCGTTTTGGGGACAAATGTTAGTTTAAGGACGTTTCGGTCCAACATTCATCTTGCACGCACGTGTATTTGTTATGTGGCGGAGTGAATGATGGTAACATGGAATGCGCCTGATTTGGGGTGCGATTCGATTTGAGGCGTGCACGTCGATTTGGAAGTGCATTAATATGGGATGAACTGAGTTCTTGTTGGTTGTCGGGACCCGCCACCTCTTTGAAGACGCTGAGGAATTACAACGACATATATCAGAGGTGTTGAAAGTTGTACATTTGAACCAAATCACGTATTTGAGGGGAAAAAGGGGTTGTAGTGGTCCTAAGAATCGTTGGTTACATTTGAGACTAAGATTGCTTTAGGAGATATGGGATGAATATCATTTTGGATATCATCAATGAGAGATCATTACTCACGTTTGAGATTAATATCGGTTTGGGAAATCATGAGCAATATGGGTTCGGTTGATTAAAAAACTAAGAGATTTAACCTCAGTAAATTTAGCCCATCTGTGCTGAGATTGGGTTTTTATACTACCAAGTAGTGTTAAACACTAATATATGCAGCGCTTCACGTGTATTTCACGTGGGGCACTGGAATAATGCTGAGCACTAATCTTTTCTGGCGCTCACATATGAAACACGTGAGGCGCTCAGAGATGAGCGATGCCCAATCAGTGCTAAGCACCTGGTCATTTTGACTGAACATGAAGTGCTAAGCATTTTGCATGGCACTCACGTGGGAAGCACGTAAGTGTTGAGCATTGATTTCAGGTCTTGTTTGCTCACCCCCCTTTGACATAAGTGCTAAGTACTTGGATAGAGCTCACGTGTAAAATACGTGAGACGCCAGATTTTGGGTTTCCAAGGGTGTTTCACATATATTTCACGTGATTGTTTTATTTTTGGGTGTTGGGCTAATTTATTTGGTGGGCCTATTCAACACAAAGGAGTTTTCCTTTGCTTTTTGGACGCTCACGTGGGAAGCACGTGATGCGTTTTAGTTTGTCTTCTATTTGTTTTAAGCACTCACGTGGGAAACACATGAGGTAATATAATAGTGCTAAGCACTAATTTTACTCACGTGTGTTTCATGTAAGATGCCAAGTTCTCTTAAATATTAATCTCTGTTAATGACATTTTAGTCATCGATGATCATCAAGATGTCTGTTTTGAAGATCTTGAATCATCATTGTTTTTATTGGAGGACTAAGTTCTTTTTTAATTTTATAAGAATCAAGTTCTTTATATAGGGTTAAACCCTAATTTTGGGGGAATTAAATTCTTAGAACATATGTTCCTTTTTTTCTTTTTAACCTAGTTCTTCCCCCTAAGTTTTGAGTCTGAAGAACAGAATCTCCCCGATGAGAATTAAATTCTCAACTTGTGGGGAGATTTGCTTTTGCAAATCTCAAATCAGAAGAAGAACTAAGTTCTTGTATGAAGGGTTAAACCCTTATATCCATTATACTAGGCAAAATGGATACTTTTAATCTCTCCTTTGTTATTTACCTAGAGTTTTTTTTAAGAAGGAAGGTCTTTTTTCTGAAGGATGAAGGTCTTTTTTCTTTGAGAATTAAATTCTATGTTCTCTCAAGAGCTCACTGTATTTTTGGCAGGAGCTTATAGAGGTTTTTTCTATTTATGGATGTGTGAGACTTGAAATCTCGGGTTCTTTATATAGTGAAGGCAAGTTTATTAATTAAAATCTCTCATTAAGAGATTCCAATAGATTTTATTGGTCTCAAAATCTGTTTAGGGAATTTTACCCACCGTTGGATCTTTGATCCAAGTGTTTCTGTCCCACAGAATATGTTTTCTCGTTTCAATAAGATTGAGGGAATATTCTTCCATATATAAAATAAAATTCTATTGAACGGTGATATTTTTATCAACATTGGATTTTTAATCCAAGGGTGCTCGGTTTAACAAAGTGTTCCCCTCCGAAAGACGCGGCGGAGACGCGGCGGGCGTCTTGCCTGAAATTCGGGGCAGATGCTATTTGGTGCTATCCGTCCACCTCTCCGAGGATGCCAAGTTGATTTATGGCACCGTGTATCGAAAGTTTAAACGGATGCGTCCGATGTAGCAGACTTCGTCAGATTCCCCCTCGTTCGAGGGGTTTTTGATTATGGGGACGCTCTTCCCTGCAGGCGCAAACCCCTGCAGTTAATTACGCTACCGCATCGCGGTAACAACTTTCTCCTTCTCCAGATGGTCACTTCGTGTCGTGGGTGTTTGTTTTGTTTGTGGTTTCCCGTGGATTGTATACGGAGACTAATTCGTGTTGTCGCCCGTAGGACGTGGATTAGTCCAAATCCGTATTTTCTTAGATTTGGGTTTGGGGTTTGGTTTAAGGATACGTTAGTTTTATTTGAGACTAAAATCAACTTAAACGTTTGTTAAGGACACGTTAGTCTAATTTGATACTAAGATCGACTTAACGGGATCGTTTAGATCCAACAAGAGTGCATTTGGGCTCTATTGTTTAGTTTAGAGACATTGCGGTCAATTTCCAGTTTAAGGACATTTCGGTCCAACATTCCCATTTTGGGGACGAATATTAGTTTATAGACATTTCGGTCCAACATTCCTATTTTGGGGACGAATATTAGTTTAAGGACATTTCGGTCCATAAGTTTAAGGACCCCACAGTCCGTAGCAATGTATGGTTGTCGGGACCCGTCACCTCTGTGACGACATTGAAGGATTACAACGACAAATATCAAAGGAGTTCAGAGATGTACCCTTGAACCGGGTGTAAATTGATTTGGGAGAGCAGTTGTGCTCAGTTCAATTTAAATTGAGGACTTATGGTCAGAATTGGGCTAAGTCCATTTGAAAATGTATAACATTTTATTTATCCTTGGCCTGTTAGATCTTTGCTTGGGCTCTGCCCTTTTACAATGCAGAGCATTGGGCTCGGTAATTAAATGCATAGCATTTAAATTAGGCCTGTTAGGCTTCTTAATTGGGCTCTGCCCCTTTTTTTAATAATGCGTAGCATTTGTTTTGGTCTGTTAGACCTTTTAATTGGGCTTTGCCCTTTTTAATAATGCACAGCATTTGTTTTTCTGACAGTGCGCCACGTGGCCTATCAGGCGCTCTGCGCCAATTAAAGAGCGCAAGGCGCCGGCGCATGTGGAGGTGACACGTGTCACGCTCTGCTGAGCGCAAGTCTGTTAGCGCAGTGCGCCGCGCCAGTGCGCTGCGCTAATGCGCTGCTGACACGTGGCGCGCTCTGGTGCAGTGCGCCAATTCAAGAGTGCAGCGCTCTGTTTTTAGGAGCGCAAGGCGCAGATTGACACGTGGCGCTCTCTGGTGACTTGCGTCAGTCCAAGGAGCGCAACAGCGCAAATTAAGAGTGCAGGGCACTGTTCAATAGCGCAGAGCACATCTTGATCAAATTTAGATCAAAGAAAAGAATCTTTTTAGTTCTAAAGAGGTTCTACCTCAAGATTCAAGAACCAGTGGTTCATCAAAAGACTGTGCCTTTATATAGATCAAAAGATCTAATAATGAAGTAAATTACTTCTTTTATCTTTTATGATTGGATATTTTTTGATCTTTTTCTTTTTATTGAAGATCTTGATCTTGTTCTTAGATCTTTGATCTTTTTAGAAGAAATTCTTCTTTTTGTGAGGTGTTTTCATCTCTGTTTTTCCAAGAATTAAATTCTTTACCTTGAAGAAGATGATCTTCTTTCTTCAAAGGCTTGCCTTTTTAATTTTTTTTCAGAGTTCTCTCTTTTTTCTATTTCTTTTTTTTATATGAGACTTGGAGTCTAGGGGCCTTTATATAGGGCCAATTTGTTTGTTGAGTTGGTTACAGAGATCTTTCTCTGATTGATCTGGGGATATTTCCCCACCGTTGGATCTTTGATCCTAAGGTCTCTCTTTTACAGAAAATAATCTTCTTATTTTAATAAGGTTGAAAAGATCTTTCTAGAATTTTAATTCTGATTAATTAAATAATTTATTATTTAAATTTTAGTGCTGGTGCAGTTGGTGTAAGCGCACCTGCGCTTGACACGTATCGCGCAGCGCAGAGCGCAGCGCAACTGCGCTAGCGCACCTGCGCTGACACGTGTCGCGCAGCGCAGAGCGCAAGTTATCTGAAGCGTTGCTTCCTTTATTATTTTTTTTTAAATTTAAATTTTAAAACAGAGCCTTGCTCTGATTGGGGTGCGCTGCCTTGGGCGGAGCGCCCCTTGCGCTGGCGTGTCTGCTTTTGACACGTGGCGCTCTGCGCGCAGCGAAAGGGATCTGAAGCGTTGCTTCACCTTTTGAATTTTGAAATTCAAACAAATCTTTGCTCTGATTGGGGAAACACAAAGCACAATCTTTCTCTGTTTAGAAAGATATGAGAAATATTTTCCATTTCATTGGATTTTCGATCCACCAACTTTCTGTTTAACAGAAAATATCTTTCCCAATACAATTTAATTCTATGCTCAATCATCATTAAATTTTTTATCCAACGGTTCCTTTTTTAACAGAGAGGATTTTTCTCTTTTAGAAAAATCCATGGAAGTATTTCCAAAGAGTAGAATTTAATTCTATGTAAGGAGGTGCCCTCACATGTTTAACACGTGAGGTTTATTTAGCTTCTCTGATTTGGCGCCCATATGCTTTGCATATGGGCGCTCACGTGTTTAACACGTTAGGCCAATTTGGCATTTAGTTGTTTGACTGCAGCGCCTATATGTTTTGCATATAGGCGCTCACGTGTTTAACACGTGAAGCTTATTTAGCCTATTAGTTGTTTGATTACAGCGCCTATATATTTTGCATATAGACGCTCACGTATTTAACACGTGAGGTTCATTTAGCCTATAGTTGTCTGATTGCAGCGCCTATATGCTTAACATATAGGAGCTCACGCGTTTAACACGTGAGGCTCATTTAACCTATAGCTGTCTGATTGCAGTGCCTATATAGTTTGCATATAGGTGCTCACGTGTTTAACACGTGAGGCTTGAGTTGTGGGGAATTTTCTCCCCTTTTTTTCTCTTTTATGAGGGAACACACGTATTAAACACGTGAGCACTCACCAGCAAAGTATGTGCGTACCGGCTTCATATAGGAGTAAATCTTATGATAGCCCCTACGCGAGCATGCATGTGGTAAACACGTGAGTTCCCTTATCGTATTCTTTCGGCAGCGCTCACATGCAAAGCACGTGAGCGCCGCTGCCATATATGTATATGAAAGCACTCACGTGCAACACACGTGAGCGTCCCAATTTAAAATGCTCTCATCTGATATAATTAAATTCTATCTAGAAAATATTTTCCCTGATCTTTCTAATATGAAAAGATCTTTCTCTAACAGAGAATCTTGGATTTAAAATCCAATGGTGATAAAATCACCAATTAAACTATCTGATGGAATAAAATTCTATGTTAGGAAAATATCTTTCTAATCTTGTTAAATTAACAAGATATCCATATGATAGAATAAAATTCTATGTTAAGAAGATAACTTCCTAATTTTGTTAAACTAACAAGATATTCATATGATTCATATGATAGAATAAATTCTATATTAGAAAAATATTTTTCTAATCTTGTTAAACCAACAAGATATCCATATGATAGAATTAAATTCTATCTTCTCTGTTAAACAGAGGACCCTTGGATCAAAAATCCAACGGTGATTATAAAATCACCATCTGATCATCTGATAGAATTAAATTCTATGTTAGGAAAATATTTTCCTAATCTTTTAAAATAAACAAGAATGATCTTCTCTGTAAAATAGAGAGCTCTTAGATTAAAATCCAACGGTGAATAAAATTCACCGGTTGATCTTTAAGATCATTTCGATTGATTATGAAATCAATCATGATCTTTCAATAGATTTCGTCCAACAAATTGATTTTTCTCTTCTCCTATAAATAGGAGCAAAGAGATTAAATCTGGAGAGAAGAGACCCCCATATAAGCTTCTGTAAAAAATAATACAGAAGGTTATCCACAAGCTTCCACAAAACAATAAAGAATTTAATTCTCAATAAAGAAGAAAGATCGTTTTCCTCCTTAAAACACTAGGTAAAGAAAAAAGAAGAGATCAAAATATCTCATTTACCTATAATATCAAATACAAGGGTTTAGCCCTTTAAAAGAACTTAGTTTTTCTCTGGATTTGAGATCCATAAGACAAATCTCCCACAAGTTGAGAATTTAATTCTCATAGGGAAGATCTTGTTCTTAAGAATCAAAAATTCAGGTAAGAACAACGTCGAGAAGAATATGGAAGAAAAGAACATGAAGAAGATGGAGTCCATAATACTCCAGAAACTTAGTTCTCTCATAAATTAATAACTTAGTTCTTAAAGAACCGAATCCCAGATTCTCAAAATAGTGATCTTAGTGATCGATAATGGTCAAAATACCATTAATAGAGGTTTAACTTCTCTGAAAATATCAACAGATTAAATCTGTAAGAAGAAAGCGTCTCACGTGAAACACACGTGAGCGCCAAAACTCAGCTCCTCATATGAAACACACGTGAGCACTCAAAAGAAACTAAAAACTCAGCGCCTCACGTGAAACATATGTGAGCGTCCTAAGCTGAGCACCTCACGTGCAACATACGTGTCGCCCAAAGCTGAGCGCCTCATATGAAACACATATGAGCGCCAGAAAAGATTGGTGCTTGGCACTATTTCAGTGCCTTACGTGAAACACACATGAGCGCTATATATCTGAGTGCTTAGAACTGCTGGGTGGTATAAAAACCCAATCTTAGCGCCAAATTGGCTAAGTCCGTGAAGCTTAAGCTTCTTCGTTGATCTTAGTCCCATATATGACTAATGATCTCTCATCGATGATATCCAAACCGATATTCATCTCATATCTTTTAAGTTAATCTTAGTTTTATATAAGACTAACGATTCTTAGATCCAACATGATCTTTTCTCTCAAATATGGGATTTGGTTTAAGGGTACGTCTTTCCACACCTCTAATATATGTCATTATAATTTCTTAACATCTTGAGAGAGGTGGCGGGTCCCGACAACTAACAGCAACTCCTTGTCCCAATTTGATGAAAGATATAATTTTCATCAAGACAGAGAATGATACATCCCACATTCGTGCACTTCTATATTGAATCATATTGATACGCATCCCATATAGATACAAGTCTTATATTGAGCCTCGGCTATATATATATATATATATATATATATATATATATATATCTTTGAAGAAAACATAAATGCCTTCAAATTGGATCGCACCCCAAATTGGGCACATCCCATGTCACCGTCGTTCACTTCACCATGTAAAAAATACACGTGCGTGCAGGATGCATGCTGGACCGAAAAGTCCTTAAATTAATACTTCGCCCCAAAGACGGTGATAATGGACCAAAATGTTCTTAAACTAATATGTTTTGCCCTGCGGAACGTCTTCAAATTGACTATTGTATACTATCCATGGGTTATTTATATATGATCTGATGATCAGTTGAGCCCATATGCTCCCTATTTCTAAGTCGATCTTAGTCCCATATATGACTAAAGATCCTTAGATCAAACCAAGATATCTCATGAATTGATGGACATCATTTATATGAGATCTGCGTCCTAAGTTCAAAACCCTAAATCTAATATATACGTATTTGGACTAATCCGCGCCCTACGGACGCCAACATAAACTAGTCTCCGTATACAATTCACTAGCAACCTTAAGAAACAAAATAGTATACGACACGAAATGAACTACTGGAGAACGAGAAAGTGATTATTGCAACGCGATAACGTAATTAACTACAGGGGCTTGCGCCTAAAGGGAAAGCGTTCCCACAATCAAAACCCCCTCATAAACGAAGGGGGATCTGATAAACTCTATTACAACGGCCGCATCTATCTAAATCTCCGATATATGGTGCCATAAATTAACTTGGTATCTTCGGAGAGGTGGATGGATATGTCCAAATAGCATTTGCCCCCAAATTCAGGCTAGACGTCCTCAGCATCTCAGTCTGGTCTTCGGCGGTAAACAATCTCCAAATTGAGTCATTTATCGATTCAAGCTTCCAAAGTGACAAGGATGATGGAAAGTCTGTCTCGGGCTATGTGTTTACCCTCAGTGGAGGGACGGTTTGCTGGAAGAGTTCCAAACAAGACACCATAGCAAACTCGATGATGAAGGCTGAATACATTGCTACCAGCGATGCCGCAAAAGAAGCTGTCTGAATAAGAAAGTTCATTCATGAGCTTCAGGTGGTTCCGTCTATTGTTGATACAATACATTTGTATTGTGACAACAATGGGGCTATGGCGTTATCGAAGGAACCACGATCCCATAAAAAATCCAGACATATCTTAAGGCGGTATCACTTGATCAAGGAGATCATTGATCGCCGAGAGATCGAAGTCAGGAGAGTAAACACAAAGGACAACACGGCGGACCCACTCATGAAGGCACTTCCTCAGACTCAACTCGAGCGGCTACTGGAGATGATTGGTCTTCGATATGCCAATACATGGCCTTAGTGCAAGTGGGAGATTGTTGGATGTATATGCCCTAAAGGCTATTATTGTATAGTACAAGATTGTATATTACATATGGATGCTTGGGATATATATGTACATGACAATTTTGCTCGATATGATAGTATGCTATTTAGTTTGTCTTTATGTATATGTTCTATTTTATATTACATATCACGATTATATGTTGGTAAAGCCCGTAGGATCTTTGCTTAACTACTAGAGTTGTGATGACGATCATACTCGTGAGGTCTAGGTAGTCTATAAGCACATCCTTAAATTGTCCCTAGTCGTTGGAGTTTCGAGATAGGGCATTGATACTCCGGAGTAGACTTGTGTATACGTTTCTTATACCCATGAGGGAAGGTGGCGTGTCATACAGCCATTGATGTTCAGCACCAAAGATAGTATACAAGTGCTCATTAGGTTATGCGTTACACTGGACAGACTCGTCGAGAACTTCTGGAAGGTAATATACCTATCGTCAGAGAGTGGTTCTCTGGTGACATAGGTACGGGTTAGTCTTTAGACCTGATATCACCATTCATCTCGAGTATGTTCTCACTATATTTAGATTACTACCCTACCACAGGTTTAAAGAGTTGTGCAAACAGATTTTGGTTGGGTGTAGTCCCGAAGCAATTGGGGGTAGTGAGTGATAGAAGGGATTCGTCTCTCCCGGTATAAGGAGTTGATGTCGCGCTGTGTTCGATAGGTCATCACCATAAGACCTTGGCTAAGTCAGTAGAGATTTACTGATTGTGAGATCAATAGTTTCTCGGGATGGTTTTGGGCAATATTGACACGATTTATTGGTTGTTAGGGTCTGACGTTTTTCACTCCCTAGACCCAGTATGCGATACTCTCAGACGAAAAGACCGGACTGTACTAAGATTGTCAGTTTGAGGCTCGATAGGGATACAGACAAGTTTGCTTGTCGACCTTCCTTTCGATCAACACCTGGGCAGCCGTTATGTACAGCTAGTGCCACCGACGTGCTTGTGGTTAAATCCACTGCCAACGTATTATTTAGTCTTTAGAATCCCACAGAGAGAGTTTCCCAGGTTAGGCGAAACGATATAGTGTATGTATTTTATTACGTACATGGGTTCGATTAAATACGTGTTTTTATACACGTCCTATTAATCAAACAGTTTGTTAATACTAGCAGGTTTGAAAGATAGCCAGGTTATCACATTTGGATTAAATGTGAGTTGGTATTATTTATCTCTATTTAGTATCTCTCTTTTTGTATTTGTATTTTGACAAAATACAGTATTTATACGAATACGAGTGTAACAACTCCAATTTCAATGTACAGAAAATTGTTTAAAAGTTAATATACAATTGGGGTATTTGTAATCATGTATACACTATAAATATTTGCTTTACTTTTGAACAGCAAGAAAGTACTTGTAGCACATTGGTAAAGCCTTGCATTGCTGTGATGTAGCCCCTGTGATCGAATCTCCCAGCCACATTATCTTTTTATTTAATTTTCTTTTAATCTTTTAGAAGCCCAAGGGTTTGCACGTGCACTACACGTAATATGATAAGTTACAAAATAAAAAAACACGTGCACTAGGGTATATGAGGCGATGGGGAAACGTGGCGACGATCTAAGCACCAACCACCGGATTTGGACCGACGGGATGGCCCCTAGACCGGCACCACCGGGCTAAACTGTAGGGAATGCTCTGATATTTTTGCCCGAGCACCCCTTGGCCTACCCCACTCCTCTCATGTTGTTTGAATACTCTGCATTCATACAGAGAACAATAAAATACCCTTTAATCCAATTTTTAATGCAAATTTTAATGTATTCTTTAACCCTCTAAACCCTAATTTTCCCTATAAATACCACACTCCATTTCACCCATCCTCACTCAGAAATTCCCTGCCAAAACTCTCAAAAATTCTCAAGTCCTTATAGTGTGCAAGTGGAGTTAGCAAAGGGTGAAGTTCCGGCGAAGTTCCGAGAAGATTCCGGCGACGAAACGACGCCCCGACACCTTCCTTAGCTTCCACTCTCTCTTCTCTTATTCTCTAGCCAGTAAGTCCCCTCTCCCCCTCTCTTCTTCTATTCTAAAAACTTTAATTTCTAAAACCCGACGGAAGCGGAGTTAATCCGACTTCAGATTCGGTTTTCTTTAAAAATTCTATTTTTCTTAATCAATAAAATACCATACTCTCATATAATATTTAACAAATATTAAAAAAACATATTAAAACAAGTTTCATCTCAAAGGAATCATTTATGCAACTTTTATCATATTTTTACGGTAAAATACCACATACTTTATTTTCGACATAAAACTACATAATACTTGTATTACCTTTAGATAACTCACGAGGTAATGACCTACCTCATCACAACACACATTTTTAACATAGCACGATGAAAGTTTGGGACATTAGTTATGGGATAATACGACATTACAAATAAATACCATCAAACTTGTAAAACCATTTCTTTAAAAAGTGTATTAATCAATTCCTTCCAATTGCGTCTCTACAACCCACTTTTTGGAACCCCGTTCGGGATGGTGTGGGTTATCACACATCCTCAGGCCTAGTAGAGCGAGATGCAGACCCCCGAAAAGAGCATTCGATCTCAATGGAATTATAACGCATTTTTCTTTAGAAAATGAGATTTCTACAAAAATAAATAAAATTTATCTTTATTAAATATACATATATAACTATTATCAAAATATCTATTTTAATTATATTCCAAGTTTTCTAAATCAAAGGAATCACCATTACATGAAAATATCATTACAGTTCAATGCAAAATAATGATATTTCAATAAAATACCATATACTATGAAAACTATGTTCTACTCACTAGAAATTTCACTTTTATAAAATATACATCTATGAAAACCCTAAAGACGATAATTAAATACTTGGGTTGTATTTTGAAAATTATATCAAAATTATTTTTACATAAAACTCCCTCAAGCTATACTAAATTACAATAAGGACCCTAGTAAGTATAGGTTTAAGCGGGACTAATTCTCTGGAGCCTCAGAAAGCCGGAGAATGTGGGTGCTTGCCTATCTAAGGTAGACAATCTAACAAACGGTGTTATCAACACGGTAATTGTCTTGGAAAAAGACACAAATCTTGTCGTCCATATGCAACAGTTACTGATAACATCAAAACTAATTCAGGATTTCAAGTTCTTTTCAAAATATCCGACTCAGACTGAGTCTCAATCTAATCAATCTGACTTGAATATGATTCAAGTATAAAATACAATACAACATGAATCCATTAATCCGTTTATTCAATCTATATCAATCTATATTGACTGAACCGAACCATGGACATACTCCGTCTACATGACTCTCCATTTATATCCATTCCATTTACTGATATCATGGTTTTAGCAGGTCATCCATCCATATAACAATACAATATAATCAATACAAAAGATATCGCGGGGTTTATAAGGGGTAGATTGGTACGGAATGTGTTATAAGTGGCACGAGACTGTAACTTTAATACACCTAACCTGAATATCCATTGCCGTTGCACCATGGTTGAACGGTTCCTTGTGCTCCGTATACCTTAGTCTCCGAAATAGTGGGACTCCTCTTATATACACTGGTATATTTTGTACCAAGCTACAAACAACTGCGTTAATATTATAATCAAACATTACTAGCCTTATTCTTTATGTCTATTCTATCTCTACTCATCTTTGGGACTTACCGAGCGATTGTTCACCGACGACATTCCTTTCTTCTTTCTTTGGAATGTTGTTAGGTGATTCGGACGTACTAGAAACCGAGCCCAATACTGAGGATTTAGAGCAGTTTTCTTTTGACCCGGAGCTTTAGACACTTGGACATATTTATTTCATTTCAGTTATGTCATTGTTTAGGCATCGCTTTCTATTTATGTATTTACATTTCAGTTGTACCTATGAAATAATGTTTAATAAATAAAGTTGATGTTCATTTACATTCATGTCTCTTGTTTACTTTACTTTATATTACTTAGTTACGCTTAGCGTGTTGACTTCTGAGTAAATACGTAACGGGCCTCGTCACGCCCTCTTGCCGTATACCGGGAAGCAGGGCAAGACAACGAGTATTTGTATAAATACGTGTATTTATATCTTGATATAAATATGAGTATTTATATCTTAATACAAATATGGGTATTCATATTTTATACGAATACAATATTCGTATTTTGATACGGATACGGGTGTATGTATTTGTTGCGTATACTTGTATTAGTGTATTTGTGTATATTTATATATACACTTATACATATGTATATATGGATACGTGAGATGTCTCTCTCTTATCTTCTCATTTTTTCTTGAGTTTGTAAGATGAGTGTGGGCTTGTGACTCACCATGGTGAGTCACAAGTCCACCCACTCTCACAACAAAAAGAAAAGATGAGAATGAAATGAGTGATGATTTTTCTTTAGTTGCCATTTTCACAAGTTTATCACCATTGTCATCCTCTTCCTCTCTCTTGAGTTTTGATTTTGAGAAAGGATGTCACGCCCCGCTTCCCAGAGTACGCTAAGATGGGCACGTGACATAGCCAACCATGCTACCTGTGGATAGGAAAAATCCCTCCACGGTCACATTACGGCTGTAGAGATATCAAGAACATGAAAGTAAACTAATCTATCTAGTACATGTCCATGAGCCCGAATGAATGAGTCAAGAAATAATGATATGCAGAAGCAAAAGATACAATAAATGAAACACCTGGAAAGTAAAACTACATACCGACAGGAACTTCACCGCTCGGTCTAACAGCGGCAATACTCCTGATCAGTCAACAACAAGGGTAGAAAGATCTGGGCCATGCAAAACCCAAACGTCAGCGCGTCATAACATCAAACAATAATAAAACAGGGGTAGCAATACATACAAGTATGAGCATAAATGATAAAACAAGCATAACAAGGATATAAGTAATGACAGTGAGGTAATGTGTAGTGAGTTATCTAAATTGGTCTATTGGGTTAACTACTCTCAAGTCTTTGAAATCAATTTGATGAATCATCGATGTAACTCAATAGTATCTCGCGCATGCCCGGGACCACGGTCTAAGACTCTCGGGCTGAAACCGAGACGTGCCGCTAGGCACTAACAGAAAAAGGGTACAGACCAACGATGTCAGCAGCATAGTCACGAGGCGGGCCTAGCCTCTAAAACTGATCAGTAAAAGCAAGCAACTGTCGAGTTACAAGTCGGGATTTCATCGTTGATTTCCCCATACCCCCAAGTTATGTATGTCAAGTCAGGTATTCAGTAATCAAGAACTAATGCCAACACAGGATCAGGTAGGAGCAGGTTTGTCTGGATAGACAACAGGAATGGTCTGTGAGGGCTACATGTCAGGTTTGTTGGCATTAGACACAAGATCAGGTAACAGGTCAAGCCATAGTACATCAGGTCAAGTCAAGTAGTGTACGGTACCATGTTGGGTCAAGTAATATGTGTGTAGCAAGTCATGTCAGGGTGTAAAAGATATCATGTGGGTGCTCATAATCAGCTAGCATAATCATGGTTATAAATAATCAAGCATGGGTATCAACAACACAATAAATTGGCACATATAATAGGTTAATCCATAAATTCAGATTTAACTAATTAGCCGTACGGTTATCAGTTGTGTTTAAGAGATGGTGTCAGCATTATATGAATACAGTATGATAGATGTGAATGCTAAAAACCAGATTAATAAGTATTGAGTAATCTAGGGATGCGACGACATGTATAATATGGATGCAATTATAACTAACCGGTTAAAGATGCACATGGATGTCCGATAGGTTAATACTAGTGAAAAGGGGTATCAAGGCTATAAAGCAATTGTGATCATGTGGTCTAACATTTACAGGTGATTGCTAGGTATAAACAATTAGATGCAACAATTAAGTTCCAAGTTCGAGATCAGAAAATATGTAACGGAACTTTATACGGTTAACTTGAAATCCAATACTTTCGATTCTATTTAGAGATTTAATAGGAAAATAAATAAATTAGCATAAGAATAGTTTGAATAGCATGTAGCAAGTTTCACTTGCCTGGACGGATCAAGAACGGGAATACGGAACGTCTCACGTCGGCGGAAAACGTCGCGACGCGCGCACGGTACACGGAACGGATCCAAACCACGCACAGTGTGATCACACGGGTCAGGTACGCTCGCTGGGTCGTCGGAATCGTCGGCGTCGTGGTCAACTCCGGCGATCTTGGCAAAACAGCGAAAACAAGAAACAAGGTCTTAAGGGAAAAGAAAAAGAAAGCAAGAAGAAAGAGAGTAGAAGAGAAAGGTGTGTACGATGGCTTACTATGTTGCAGATGGGTGTGCTAGCAGTGGCGGCGAGATCGACGGCGGTGAGGGTCGCCGGAGAAGGGTTTCAGAAGAGCTAGGGTTCGGTTAGGGTTTGAAGCTCGGGTTAGGGGTTGCCGGGGCTTGTGCACAAGGTTTTGGGTGCTATGTGGAGAGCAGAGGAGAGGGAGGAGGTGGTGATGGTGATGGGGATGGTCGACGGCGATGGAAGGTGGTCGGCGGTGGGTTCGATGAGTGCAGGGTGTGGCTCGGGAAAGAAGGAAGATGGTGGAGGAGGAAGGTGAGGTGTGGAAGAGGTTGAAAAGATGAAGATGGCTGGTTAGGCGAGGTAAGGCCGACGAGGCTATCGCCGGCGACGAGGGCGACGGCAGTCGAAGTTCTTGGGTGAAGAAGGTGGTTGTGCAGGGAATTTCCAGGAAGATGAGAGGGAGGAAAGAAGGAGTGGAGAGAGGAGTGGAAGAGATGGAGGTTGATGGTGGAGGTCGACGGCGACGAGCGCGAGGCAGGCGAGGGCTCGGCGTGGGTTCGACGCTCGCGAGGCGGAAAGAAAAGAAGATGGGGAAGAGAGAGAGAGAGACGTAAGGAAGAAGGTTAAAGTTAAAAATATATATATATGAAATATATGTATATATAGAGAGAGAGAGAATGGTGAGAGAGAGTACGAGAGGAGAGAGATAGAGAGGGTGAGAGAGATAGAGAGGAGTGAGAAAGGGAGGAGGAGATAGAAATTTGTATTTTAGTGGAGGAGAGAAAGAGAGATCTCATGGGGGAGGAGAGAGAGAGAGAGAATGGGAAAAAGGGGGGGAGAGAGAAAGAGAGATCACAGAAGATTTCCTAACTTAAAAAAATATATAACATACACATCTCAACAGTTAGCATATGAAAGATTTATTAGTATAAGTTAATTAAAGGAAAAAATATAATAGTTTATATATATATAAGGAATATAATATTAATCCGTTTTGAGATTTTGGCAAATACAAATCTATTTCAAAACACGCCCGGGTCGGGTCCAAAAATTCAGATTTAAAATATTAAAAATATATGCGACTTCCAAATTTCAAAATGAATGCCCAGTTAAAGAAAATGCATACCCCCAAGAACGGATGCACGTACGTGCGCGTAGCCATCCAAACACGTCTGTTTCACTGAACGGGATGAGAACAAGATGCGCGGACGCTACCACATGGTTAGGGGTATCAGCAGGCCATGTCATGCAATTTTAATTTATTTTTCGTGATTTAAATTGTTATATGCAACAGATGCAATACAAGATAAAATACCAGTATAAACTAACTTATGAGATGCACTAGCCCATGCAACCAGTTAAGGTAATCTATAAATAAGAGTTAAACAGGTTTGAGCAAGCGGGTCGGGTCGAATACAAAGTAATATGTAAGATACCATTCCCACCCAAACACGCTAACTCAAGAATCGACCATGGATAAGTAAATACGGAAACTGGAATTGGTATAAATGAACTTGGGTGTTACATTATACCCAACTACACAAGAATTTCGTCCTCAAAATTCCAAGAACAAGAAAGGATAAACAATCAAGAAACTACAGAAATAGATGGGAAAATTCGGTCGGACTTCGTCTTCTCGTTCCCAAGTGAGTTCTCCATGCGAGCGATTTCTCCAAGAAACAAGTACAAGAGGGATAGATAACCTTATTCTTAGGGATCTTTTCCTTTCGATCCACAATCGACATCAGTCGTTCTTCAAAGGCTAAATCTTCTCGTACAGTCAGCTCTGAAGGATCTAGCACGTGTGCTTCATCTCGAACATACTTCCGGAGTTGAGATACATGAGACACGTCATGAACATTCTCCAACGATTGTGGTGATGTCAAACGATACGCCACTTCTCTAAAATCTCGAAAGGTCCAACAAATCGAGAACTAAACTTTCCTCGACTTCCGAAACGAATCACCCCTCTAGTCGGTGATACCTTCAAGAATACCAAATCACCAACGGCGAACTCTAGAGGTCTTCTCAACTTATCTGCCCAACTCTTTGTCGGTCTCGT
The DNA here is from genome assembly GCA_030015575.1 of Agapanthus africanus. Classification (NCBI taxonomy): domain Eukaryota; kingdom Viridiplantae; phylum Streptophyta; class Magnoliopsida; order Asparagales; family Amaryllidaceae; genus Agapanthus; species Agapanthus africanus. The sequence continues at coordinate 12,623,623 of JASDDO010000028.1, read as the reverse complement.
GCTGCTTTAATCTGATTCCAGAATCTATTAACTTTCTCAACTGTCTGCACAACCAAATCTGGTCCGAACAAACTTCGTTCATCAACATCGTCCCAACAAACAGGTGAACGACACTTGCGACCATAATGCTTCGAATGGAGCCCTCTGAATAGTCGCCTGGAAACTGTTGCTGTAAGAAAACTCCACCCAATGTAGATGATCCTCCCATGAACTCTTGAAGTCCAACATGCACGCTCTCAACATATCTTCAAGAGTTTGGATCGTCCTCTCCGACTGGCCATCTGTTTGAGGATGATAAGCTATACTAAACTTCAATCGAGTCCCCAAACTTTTCTGTAAGCTCCTCCAAAAGTGTGATAAGAACCGAGCGTCACGGTCGGACACGATGCTCCCCGGTACTCCATGCAATCTTACAATCTCCTGTATGGACCGTTCTGCTAACGCTTCCGTTGATTGACCAACAATCATCAATCACCCAACTGCATTATTGCCCTTTGGACTCCGCGGTAAAGCCTTCACGAATCCATGGTTATATGTTCCCACTTCCACTGAGGAATCGGAAGTGGTTGCAATAAACCAGCAATCCTTCGATGTTCAGCCTTAACTTGCTGACACACCTAGCACTTTGCTACGAAGCGGTAATCTCCCGTTTCATGCCTTTCCACCAGAATTGCTGTCGTAGATCTCTGTACATCTTCATGCCTCCTGGATGTACGGAATATGCGGAACTGTGTGCCTCCTTCATAACACCCTCGTAAATATCTCCTTTTGGCACACACAAATGGCTACCATACCGCAGCGAACCATCTTCATGAAGCAGTAGTTTGTTCGAAGTCCAGCCTCAACCTGTTCTCGAAACTTCTGCAATCTCGGGTCCTGTAATTGCGCTGCTTTAATATTCTCGATCAACGACGACTGTACTTGCAGCTGCATCAACTGTCCCGAAGAATGGGGTAGCACAATCTCCAACTCGGATCTCCGAAAATCTTCAATAAATTTCTTCTTGTGCAGTCGACATCTGAATTGCTGGCAACCGACTAAGCGCATCCGGTACAACATTAACTTTTCCCAGTTAGTACTTAAGATCGAGATCGTAGTCAGCCGTCAGCTTCAACCATCTTCGTTGTCTCACAATTAGCTCCTTCTGAACGAACACGTACTTTAGGCTTTTATGATCGGTGAATATTTCAACCCCTTTCGCCCAATAAGTAGTGTCTCCAAATCGTCAAAGCGAAAATCCCAGCCGCAAGCTCCAAGTCATGAGTTGAGAAATTCTTCTCATGGGCCTTCAACTGTCTTGACGCGTAAACTACAACCTTCCCACGCAGCATCAAACACATCCCAATCCTTTCCCCGATGCGTTGCTGCGAAACACCAATCTTCCGGAACTGTCTGGCACGGTTAAAACAAGAGCGGTTATCAATTTTCGCTTCAACGTCTCAAAAGCTGACTCACACTTATTTGTCCGCACAAATGGTACCTCCTTGCACGTAAGCTTGCTCAAAGGCTCAGCCAAACGAGAAAATTCTCCACGATCCTTCTATAATACCTGGCAAGTCCAAGAAAACTTCTGATCTCCACAACGTTCTTCGGAATCGGCCAATCTTGAACTACTGCAATCTTCCCTGGATAAACAGTGATCCCATCTCTAGCTACGATATGCCTCAAAACTTTACTTCTTTAAGCCAAAACTCGCACTTACTCATCTCTGCATACAATCTTTCTTGCATCAATGTCTGCAGTGCGATCTTCAAGTATGCCGCATGCTCCTCAATACTTCTCGAGTAGACCAGAATATCTTCAATGAACACCACTACAAACTGGTCCAAGAATGGTGAAAAGATTCAGTTCATCAAGTCCATACATATTGCCTGTGCATTCGTTACTCCGAAGGGCATCACTAATACTCGTAATGTCCATACTGAATTCGGAACGCAGTCTTGCAAATATCTCCTGTTTTAAATCGGACCTGATGGTATCCGAATCGCAAATCCAGATTCGAGGATACCCTCGTGCCACTAAGCTGCTCAAATAGTTTGCCAATGCGAGGAATCGGGTACCTGCTCTTAGTAATCACCCGGTCTACTTCTCGAGAATCGATGCACATCCTCCTTGTGCCATCTTTCTTCTTTACTAGAAGAACTGGAGCTCTCCAAGGCGAGTTGCTGCTGCGAAATTAACCCTTCTCTAGCAATTCGGTAACTTGCTTCCTGACTTCTTCCAACTCCACTGGTGCCATCGGATAATACGCCTTTGAGATTGGCGCTGCACCAGGAACAAGTTCAATTGCGAACTCCACGTCTCGCTTCGGCGGTAAACCTGATATGTCTTCAAACATGTCCATGAAACTCTCGAATATAGCCGGCGCTTCTTCCTTATCCACTTCCATCGTTGAAAGAACATTGTTTGTCGGTCTAGGCCTAAACTCAACTGGCCCGACAGAACTGCTTCCTCCAGCAAAACAAACTCCGGATGTCCGGGAATCTGGAGATTCACTTTCCTTTCCTTACCATCAATATGAGCGTGGAAAGTGCCGCGAAAATCCATTTCCAAGACGACGACAACCAAGGGATGCATCAGGATTGAATAATCCTAATGCGGGGAAAAACAAGAACAAGTAAGATACCGAGATGACTTCATCCGAAGTCAAGATACTGAAGAGGATTAAGCACGGTAAACATAATTCAAGCTGGCGATAAAATAAGAACCGGCAAGCAATGAAACCGAGAGAAGCAAGGTATTATAATGATCATGGAATAAGGAAGTGAATCAAGACTAGGACTCCGAGTTACTTAAATAGAGTACCGCATTGTAACCATACTGCAGTTCATGGGTACAATTACATAACTCCACTCAAGTCGCTCAAATCCTAATATCAGAATCAAAGAACAGGGAGAAACAATAGGGAACCAAAAAGTTTCAAATCGAGATGCAAGTGGTTTGCATATCGTCAAGGTAAGGATCAAGAGGAAGTTAAGATTCAAGAATGGAAAGATGGTAAAGTGGCAGGACATGCTCCTAATCACGAGTATTCTGATTCGTGTATTGGGTCCAATACCCAACTACAAAAGAATCAAACCTGATTAACCTATATCCTATGGCTCTGATACCAAAAGAACCATGTCACTCCCCGCTTCCCAGAGTACGCTAAGATGGGCACGTGACATGGCCAACCATGCTACCTGTGGATAGGAAAAATCCCTCCACAGTCACATTACGGCTGTAGAGATATCAAGAATATGAAAGTAAACTAATCTATCTAGTACATGTCCATGAGCCCGAATGAATGAGTCAAGAAATAATGATATGCGGAAGCAAAAGATAAAATAAATGAAACACCTGGAAAGTAAAACTACATACCGACAGGAACTTCACCGCTCGGTCTAACAGCGGCAATACTCCTGATCAGTCGGCAACAAGGATAGAAAGATCTGGGCCATGTAAAACCCAGACGTCAGCGCGTCATAACATCAAGCAATAATAAAACAGGGGTAGCAATACGTACAAGTATGAGCATAAATGATAAAACAAGCATAACAAGGATATAAGTAATGACAGTGAGGTAATGTGTAATGAGTTATCTAAATTGGTCTATTGGGTTAACTACTCTTAAGTTTTTGAAATCAATTTGATGAATTATCGATGTAACTCAATAGTATCCCGTGCATGCCTGGGACCACGGTCTAAGACTCTCGGGCTAAAACCGAGACGTGCCGCTAGGCACTAACAGGAAAATGGTACAGACCAACGATGTCAGCAGCATCGTCACGAGGCGGGCCTAGCCTCTAAAACTGATCAGTAAAAGCAAGCAACTGTCGAGTTACAAGTCGGGATTTCATCATTGATTTCCCCATACCCCCAAGTTATGTATGTCAAGTCAGGTATTCAGTAATCAAGAACTAATGCTAACATAGGATCAGGTAGGAGCAGGTTTGTCTGGATAGACAACAGGAACGGTCCGTGAGGACTACATGTCAGGTTTGTTGGCATTAGACACAAGATCAGGTAACAGGTCAAGCCATGGTACATCAGGTCAAGTCAAGTAGTGTACGGTACCATGTCGGGTCAAGTAATATGTGTGTAGCAAGTCATGTCAGGGTGTAAAAGATATCATGTGTGTGCTCATAATCATGATTATAAATAATCAAGCATGGGTATCAACAACACAATAAATTGGCACATGTAATAGGTTAATCCATAAATGCAGATTTAACTAATTAGCCGTACGGTTATCAGTTGTGTTTAAGAGATGGTGTCAGCATTATATGAATACAGTATGATAGATGTGAATGCTAAAAACCAGGTTAATAAGTATTGAGTAATCTAGGGATGCGACGACATGTATAATATGGATGCAATTGTAACTAACCGGTTAAAGATGCACACGGATGTCCGATAGGTTAATACTAGTGAAAAGGGGTATCAAGGCTATAAAGCAATTGTGATCATGTGGTCTAACATTTACATGTGATTACTAGGTATAAACAACTAGATGCAACAATTAAGTTCCAAGTTCGAGATCAGAAAATATGTAACAGAACTTTATACGGTTAACTTGAAATCCAATACTTTCGATTCTATTTAGAGATTTAATAGGAAAATAAATAAATTAGCATAAGAATAGTTTGAATAGCATGTAGCAAGTTTCACTTGTCTGGACGGATCAAGAACGGGAATATGGAACGTCTCACGTCGGCGGAAAACGTCACGACGTGCGCACGGTACACGGAACGGATCCAAACCACGCACAGTGTGATCACACGGGTCAGGTACGCTCGCTGGATCATCGAGATCGTCGGCGTCGTGGTCAACTCCGTGTGCTAGCAGTGGCGGCGAGATCGACGGCGGTGAGGGTCGCCGGAGAAGGGTTTCAGAAGAGCTAGGGTTCGGTTAGGGTTTGAAGCTCGGGTTAGGGGTTGCTGGGGATTGTGCACAAGGTTTTGGGTGCTATGTGGAGAGCAGAGGAGAGGGAGGAGGTGGTGATGGTGATGGGGACGGTTGACGGCGATGGAAGGTGGTCGGCGGTGGGTTCGATGAGTGCAGGGTGTGGCTCAGGAAAGAAGGAAGATAGTGGAGGAGGAAGGTGAGGTGTGGAAGAGGTTGAAAAGATGAAGACGACTGGTTAGGCGAGGTAAGGCCGACGAGACTATCGCCGGTGACGAGGGCGACGGCAGTCGAAGTTCTTGGGTGAAGAAGGTGGTTGTGCAGGGAATTTCCAGTGAGACGAGAGGGAGGAAAGAAGGAGTGGAGAGAGGAGTGGAAGAGATGGAGGTTGATGGTGGAATTTGACGGCGACGAGCGCAAGGCAGGCGAGGGCTCGGCGTGGGTTCGACGCTCGCCAGGCGGAAAGAAAAGAAGATGGGGAAGAGAGAGAGAGACGTAAGGAAGAAGGTTAAAGTTAAAAATATATATATATATATATATATATATATATATAATATATGTATATATAGCGAGAGAGAGAATGAGAGAGAGAGTACGAGAGGAGAGAGAGAGAGAGGGTGAGAGAGATCGAGAGGAGTGAGAAAGGGAGGAGGAGAGAGAAATTTATATTTTAGTGGAGAAGAGAAAGAGAGATCTCGTGGGAGAGGAGAGAGAGAGAATGGGAAAAAGGAGAGAGACGGAGAGAGAGATCACAGAAGATTTCCTAACTTAAAAAAAATATATAACATACACATCTCAACAGTTAGCATAGGAAAGATTTATTAGTACAAGTTAGTTAAAGGAAAAATATAATAGTTTATATAAATATATATATATATATATATAAAAGGAATATAATATTAATCCGTTTTGAGATTTTGGCAAATACAAATCTACTCCAAAACACACCCGGGTCGGGTCCAAAATTTCAGATTTAAAATATTAAAAATATATGCGACCTCCAAATTTCAAAATGAAGGCCCAGTTAAAGAAAATGCATACCCCCAAGAACGGATGCACGTACGTGCGCGTAGCCATCCAAACACGTCCGTTTCACTGAACGGGATGAGAACAAGATGCGCGGACGCTACCACATGGTTAGGGGTATCAGCAGGCCATGTCATGCAATTTTAATTTATTTTTCGTGATTTAAATTGTTATATGCAACAAATGCGATACAAGATAAAATACCAGTATAAACTAACTTATGAGATGCACTAGCCCATGCAACCAGTCAAGGTAATCTATAAATAAGAGTTAAACAGGTTCGAGCAAGCGGGTCGGGTCGAATGCAAAGTAATATGTAAGATACCATTCGCACCCAAACACGCTGACTCAAGAATCGACCATGGATAAGTAAATACGGAAACTAGAATTGGTATAAATGAACTCGGGTGTTACAAAAGAAAAAGATTAAGAGAGAAAACATTAGAGATTAGCCTCCACTACAGCATCTAGTGACCATTTCCTAGCAAGTTGTGATCACTAGTATTCTTCACTTAGTTTTTAGTGTGAAGATATAGGCTTAATTAGGATTCTCTCGGGTGGATCTTCTTCGACATCGAAGACCGGCATCCAAGCTCGTTCCAGGAGTCTCTAAGAGCGAAAGAAGAGGAAAGAAGATGAAGGAAATGATTACAAAAATAACCATCGTCTATCCGAGTAGTAACCTTCTCTAGTTTACTAGTTTAGTATTTGGAATTGATTCTAGCTCGTAGATATTCGTGCTCTAGTTGTAGAAATTTTTGTTTTGTATTCCTCCTTGGTCGCAAGTTAGCGACATGGGCATGAGCATCTACTTACATCTGCATCGTACAATGGGATGTCTTGAAGAACGCGAGCATCACGCTCCACGTCCCATCGGTGTACGTGATCACGATGCACCACTCTCCCGTCCTCAGTAGCTCTGCCTCGCTCATCGATCCTGTGCAGAGCACGATTATATACTCACTCGTGAGGGATGGCCCGGTGCTGGCCGAACTGCCGCATCACCCCGTTTGGATAATAATCCTCGATGAGAGCAAAGTGGATGAGTGGTGCCGTGGTCAACCATATCTCATGATGAACTGAGCACAAGGGTGGTAGGGATGCAACTATGTCCCCTCTGTAAGGACGCCATGATACGATCTCGTCCCGGAGTGTGTTCAGCTCATCCCTGTAGTAATCGAGGTACTGAAATGGGCTCTCCGTCCATGTGTGCACCTACCCAATATATCTCAAGTAGGGACCTTCGCTCCACGGGGCTGGTCTGGACCCATCTATCCGTGACCTGTGTAATACCAGGTCGTCCGAGATGCAATCTCTCCCAAGCCCAAAGCTGTAAGAACACAGAACATCCAGTCATCTATGTTCCACCTAGCGACGCTCGACACAACCCACGATATAATCAAGCAAGAACCGTGCTACCCCAGCTGTACACTCCTACGCCCGCAGCAGTAAGATGTGTAAGCAAAGGTAAATACCAGAGCGATACCATGTCGCCAGCGGAGAACGGGAATACGAGACCCCCAAAGAGCGTCAAAATATAAGCTCTCGAATAACACTCGATTTGATACTTTGATGAATCCTGAGTGATAGTGTCGAGAAACTGTGCACGCAACTAGGTGAACCGTACGCATAAATCCTGAATCACACCATCTACTGGCACGACACCCAAATACTCTGCTACCAAGGCTGACCAATCATGCCGTGCCGTACCAGTCACTGCTATGCCCTCAACTGGGAGTCCTAGTATCATGTTGATGTACAGTGTAGGAGTCATCTCACTAACCAGTAGATGGAAAGTATGTGTCTCTGGTCTCTAGCGCTCTATCAAAGCTGTCACGAGGGCATGGTCTAGATGAATACTCCCAATAAGACTAATGTCATATAAGCCGATATCTACTAACAATAGGTGTATCTGATCTATCATAGGAAGGTACTCATACGAACAGAAAGTAATGTCTGAAACTACCATACCTGTCCAAACAACTTCTGATATATGTTGCAGCTATAGCGTCAGGAGTGCCCGATCAGCATGGCCCGTGTGCATCCTATGTGACCTACTGTACACCTGCTCTGTGGGCTGATCCCTATCATGACCACGACCACGAATCGGAGCTTCATGACCATCTACAGGGGCTCCACCAACAGCAGAAGGTCCACAACCACCACGACCGCCTCAACCACCAGCAGCTCCACCTACAAGAGCTCTGGCACCATACATCTGTGGAGGCATCGGTGCGATGGACCTGAATAACAACATCATCGATTATCAATATTTGCATGGAAAATTTATAATGAACATATAAAACAAACATCAACGAATAGCATTTGATTAGTCTAAAATATTGCACTTTGGTATTAACATTTTCCCTACCATTGTTAAGTACTAAAAGATGTTTTTTGTAAATATAGAACATATGTGGGTTTATTTATGAAAAATTATTATCATATGTTTTCTACATTATAATTAACATAATAAGGGAAAATATATGCATATAATATTTATATGAAATATTATCATTAAAATATGCATATCATATTAAATATCTCTAACCACATTCTTAAGATTTAATAGCATATAAAATGGTTAGGATAATATATAAAATTTAACAAATACTACTAACATTATGAATTGAGATATTGTGCAGATATGAACTCAGGTTTGGAATCCTCGAGATCCGAGATGTCGGAATAAAATCTGCCGATAAATTAAAGTAAATCATAAACGGCAGAGACTCAGAGTAAGATTTTCAAAATCCAGATATCAAAGAGATCTACACATGTCAACAGAAGAGTCCATAAGAAATCTCAAGACGTGATCCCACTATTGCGCCGTGGTTGGGCGGCCAAACAAATAGATTCGCGGCGGATCCACGGCCCCTTTATAGCCGTAGGATTTGGGATTTTTTTTGGTGTGAGCGTATTAGCATAACCTAACATCTGGCAACTAGGGTTTCTATCTTCTATGGCTATTTAAGGAACCGAGAGCTTCATATGAAAGAGGATCAAACCGAAGTGATCAAGAGGTCCAAAGCGATCCACGCATCCAGGTGATCATCGGCTATTCATACCCCCAACAAGAGAGAGAGCAAGAGCAAAACTAGGGTTCTTTGTAATCTACTTTGTACGGAGAGTTGTATGCAATAGTTGATTAATAACGATAGTCTTTTTATTAGCCTTTTCGCATTTACTTTCTGCATTTAAATTCTGTATTTTATTTCTGCATCTTAATCATGTTTTCTCTTTCATCCTTTCTTCTATCTCAAACCATGAGCGAGTAATTCTTTGCTTGCTAGGGTTCTAGGGTAGATCAATGGATGATAAAATCATTTAACTTCTTTTAAACATTTTAAAGTGTATAAACCTTAGCAAAATAAATATTGTCATCCTTATCGGGCGTGCTACCAATTCATTGATGGTCACGACCACGATTCAAGATCCGTTTAACACTTGTTTTGTTAGGGGCTAGACATGAATAGAGATCAATGTAAGGACAAAGGGTTAATAGTGGGGAAACCCTAGTTTCTTCCAAAAACCCTAATCTGCATTCATCCTAATCGATCTAGTTTTAAACTATTAAAAAATAAAAAAAAGTCATTTTTAATTATTCATCCATTGCTACCAGGTCATATGAACCCTACAAGCATATTTCTTTATAAACCTTACATCCGTTCAAATTAGATCTACAACCTATCATCTTATCTTCAATCAACTTATCTAAGGCAAGATAAAGATTCACATTTCCCTGCGGACGACCCGTATTTATCACGGCAAGCTATTTAGCGACACCATCCTGATTACGGTTACTCTACTAAACACATCTCTCAAAAACAGACCAATCAGCATTCTATATGGGTTAACAGTAAATGGGTTAACAATATAAAGAAACATCTACGAATAGAATTCTATAAGTGGTTATAGTATAAAGAAGCATAAACGACTGAGGTATTCAATATGAATGTCTGCTTCGCCGTGTTTTGGGTACCGACGCATGTTGTGCCCCTCCTGATGACAAATATTGTATCGTGCACCCGATGTTCTATCCTGCCTCGCTATTGTTCACTACAACATCTCCAATTCAATCTGTGGAAGTAAACGCGGCTGCTGGTGCACTTTGATAAGTCATATTCACCGTATTCTGCGCAACTGGATCATCGTCGTCACCTACTTCATGAATGTCCTCATCATCATCATTGTATATCAATTCATTGTTCACGTGGGCACTTGCAAATAATGCAGAAGGATCCTCATTCAACGAACTCATAAATGTTACCATACCACCACCTTTACCGCCAGCATGCGCTGGACATGCTCACTTGCTGGAAATTCATCAAAAAAATTCTCACTTGGCAGATTTACTTTGTGCTCACTTGCCGGGACTTCATACAAAACATTCTCACTTTGCGGATTCCCCCCATGAATGGATCTTCATTCTGTAATGGAATTCAGGCTGTAGCGTGAACTATGCTTCAGAATACTGGCGTTTTTCAACATACAACTTCAACGCACCCCACAACGAATTTGGCAACGATACATATTCAAACTGTAGAGATTCATCGTCTAGGATGTTCATAAGTTTAAAGTGTGATCTTCCCCTTTCCAACATCATATCGTGCTTGAATTATCAAACGACATGTTATAGGATCGAGTGCTAATTTTTCATAAATCAACCCAAACCATTCTTTCAACGTTCCATGCCGACGGAGCCAAATTGATTCTTGAATAATAGAGTCCTCATATTCAACACCATGAGTTATGTTATTCACAACCCACCCACCGAAATACAACCAAATCGGAATAAGGCTGTTCTCCATAATTACGATATCACCACCCTTCAGTATAATCAGATTTTCATCAATACACATTTTGAATGTAAACGAATTTATTACTAAATGATGTATAATTGCATAAAAGCCCTTACAACGTTGCAAAAAAAACCCTCACTTCCCTATCTAACCATAAAGTTAAGTATCCTTGAATTCAGATTACTATCCGCTTCACCATCTAACCACAACAAAGCGCTCTACTTCACCATCTAACCTCCACCGATTTTAATTTGGATTACTCTATTTCTAGATACAATAGAACTTGAGCTTGTCCTGTATTTACTGTAATTTACTCAATTTTTTTTAATTTGTTGGCAATTTTTAAAATTTGCTGTAATTTTTTCAAATAAAACTTTTTCACAATATCATGATTTTTAAAATTTCGTTACCCAACAAATTTAAATTTGAGCCTACCTTGAATCGACGGCCGGATCAAGGACGAGAGCGATGATCGGGGGCTGTGGAGAGAGGCGGGAGGAAGGGTGGCTACGGAGAGAAAGAAGCGTGGAGCAGCTATAGAGGGGGAGTCCCAGCGAAGGGATCTGCGACTGATTAGTCTAAAATATTGCACATTTGAATGAATATTTTTCCCACTATTGTTAAGTACTAAAAGGTGTTTATTGTAATTATAGAACATATGAGGGTTTATGTGTAAAAAGTTTATTATCATATATTTCTACATTATAATTAACATAGTAAGAGAAAATACATGTATATAATATTTATATGAAATTTTAGTAATTAAAATATGCATATCATATCAAATATTTCTAATCAATATTCTTAACATATAATATCATATAAAATGGTTAGGATAATATCTCAAAAATACCAAATACTACTAACACTATGAATTGAGATATTGTGCAGATATTAGCTCAGGTTTGAAATCCAATCAAGAGATCCGAGTCATATCGGGATATCGAAACCGACTCTGCCAAAATTTAGAAGTAAATCGAGAGATCTAGCAACGACAGAGATTCAGAGATTATTTTCAGAATCTAGATATCGAGAGGATCTCCAACGATCAAGATAAAATATCACAAAAAATTCCAAACACTGAAGCCACCAAACCGCGGCGGAACCACGACCAAACAGGCCTATATGCGGCGGTTCCGCGGCGGTTCTAGAGCTATCTGATGACAGATTTTGGTGATTTCATTATAATAACATATATTCACTTATGACATCTAAGGTTTCTGGTTTTGGGACTATATATAGGACCGAGAGCTTCACATTCAAAATCATCACCGAAGAGATCAAGAGGTCTAAAGCGATCCACGCATCCGAGTGATCATCAGTTAGTCATCTACTTCCAATATGATAGGGATCTAGAGCAACTAGGGTTCGTGTACTCTACCTTCAAAGGATTTGTAAATGCAAATAGCTGATTAATAAATGTAGTATTTTTAGTAGTCTTTTTGCAATTAATTTCTGTATTTAATTTCTGCACTTATTTTCTGCATCTTAATTATGTTTTTATTCTTCAACCTTTCTTCTAAATCTCCAACCATGAGCGAGTAATTCCTAACTTACTAGGGTTCGTATGATAGGGTAGAACAATGGATGAGAAAATCATTTAATTTGTTTTATACATTTTAAAGTCTATAAATTTTAGCAAAATGAATGTTAACATCCTTATCGGGTGCGCTGCCAATTTATTGATAGTCACGATTACGATTTGAGATCTGTTTAACACTTGTTTTGTTAAGGGATAGAAATGAATATAGATTACTGCAAGGACAAGGGTTAAAAGTAGGATCCTTATTCCCTCTAAGAACCCTAATCTATATTCATCATTATCGAACTAGTTTTAAACTATTAAAAAATTAAAAAATTCATTTTTAATTATTCATCCATCACTATCAAGTCCTATGAATCCTACAAGCCTTTTCTTTATAAACTTTACATTCATATTAAAATAGATTTACAACCAATCACCCATCTTTTTATCAACTCGTCTAAAGTAAGAAAAGAGTTCACGTTTCCCCATCAGACGACTCGTACTCATCGCGGTTAGCTATTAGCGACACTGTCTTAATTGCGGTTACTTTTCGAACACACTTTTTAACGATCAATCAGTGGTTAAGGGGTTGCGGGCGAAAGTTGAAAGGTGAGAGGAGGTCGCCGAAAGGGGAAGTTGATTGGAAGGGGAGCCGGACGTGGAAGGGCGTGGAGGAGGTCATCGTGGCGGGACGCTGAGGGAGATCGGGGGCTAAGGGGTAGCTGGGGTTTTGAAGGAAAAGAAGAGGGTGGAAAGAAATGAGATTGGGGCTTTGATAAGGGCTTCAAACGCTGTTGTCAGTAGCGTTTTTCTTGAAATGAAAATGCTGCTCTCATGAGCGTTTTCATACAAAGGAAAACGCTGCTGTCAGTATGCTTCTCCATCCGATTGTCATATGAGGCCTATTCCTACGTGGCAATACGGAGGTCTATTTTGGAAAATAGTTTTGGACCGATATTATTTTTGGAAATATTTTATTAATTATTATTATTTTGGTAAAAAATTCCTGCCCATCAATCATGCAATTTTAAAAATAAATTTAAACAAGGGTAAATGTAAAAAAACCGACCCGCTTCAAATTGTGTAAAAACCCTTGGGCCTTTTACTCTTGTTAAAAAACCCTGGGCCCAATTAAAACCCCTTGTAACAGTTGACTATAATATCTAATCATTTTTCTGTAATATCTAAACAGCTGCAAGTAATATCCAAGCAGTTATAGTTGCTTGTAATATCAAAGCAGTTGAGCGAATACAAGGCCTAAATGAAATACATCCCAAGGATTTTATTTACAAAGATTTTGAACGGTAGACCCTTTCCAACAATTTCAAAAATTACAGGTTTTATTTTTTACAATTTACCCAAAAAATGATTACAAAAATAAATCATTTCCGCTTCTAATTTGCAAATAAAACCCAATAATCACTTTCACACCTCTGAAAAGCCCTTTTCCAAATCTAACCCTCAAAAACCCAAAAAAAAAGAAAAAATACTCAGATTTGGAACAGATTCCCGATGGAGAAAGATCCAAGCGAGAGCAACTCGATCGGTGAAGAGGGCAGGCCCATTCGAGTCTACGCCGATGGAATCTACGATCTTTTCCACTTTGGGCATGCCCGTGCTCTCGAACAAGCCAAATTATCGTAACCCTTTTCATCATGTCCCCCTTTTGTTTCTTGCTATTTGAATTATTTGAACCTATAGATCTTATGGGTGTTTGATTTCATTTCAATATTTACTTAGATGCTCCTTTGTGATTTCTGATGTGTTTGTGTTCAATATTTTATACACCGAATGAAATAAGTTCAGGGCTATGATTTTTGGGCATTTGATTTGGTTTTGAGAACTCAATTACTGCCAAATAGTAATAGAATGATTTTTAGTATGTTGGTGAATATGATCATACCATTTTCAGCTCACAAATTGCCAAATAACATTAAGTTCAGATCTTTAAGATCAGTGGGTCTCTTGATGTTTAGTGAGATACATATTTGGGTTTTCTTAGTGGTAGTCTGTTATGAGATGACTTTATTTCATGTTGTTTAAACTTTCAGTTAGCGTTGTTGGTTTCATCTTGTTCTTTAGATATTAGAACTATGTCGCGGCTTTGGGTTTGAGTTTATTTGGAATTCGTAGTAGCAATTTAGCATTGCATGTTGTAAGAATATAAAAGATAAACCCTGCACCAACCTCAACCCTCAGCACAACTTCGGAGTATTGGCGCAACAAAATTTCCGTTGCGCAAAAGCCTAGGTTTCGGTCCAGAGAGCCTTGCCTGTGGGGGCGTGTATGAGTATAAGAATTAAATCCATCAACCCTCATCACAACTTTAGAGTTTTAGTGTAGTGGAAGAGACATTTAACACATGTTGATACCGGAATGGAACCAGGAAGGAAAATAGAAATACATGAAAGAACAAACTAAAGAAGGCGCGTGTGCGCACACACACATATATAGAGAGAGAGACCGTAGAAGGCTTTTTCGTCAGGCGGCGTAAAAAAACTATACCTTCCACCATGTTATTCGACGATCGATAACGCTCATCTTGATCTTCATCGTCTAATATGTCGATACACCAATTTCCATGTGACTAACACCTTTCAGCATTGATTTAGCAATGTAAAACGTGCTATTGTTGGTAAACCGTTAATTTTGCAGCCACAAAATCAACGGTGAAAAAGTGTTAGAATCACATGAAATTTGGTGTATCGACATATTTGACGATGAAGATCAAGATAGATGGTGCCGATCATCGAATAAAATGTTGGAGGGTATAGTTTTTGACGCCATCAGACGAAAAAGGCCTCCTAAGGCCTTTTTTCCTCCATTATTCTCACACACATGCTATTATAATGACAACACTTTTGAGATACCAAATAATTTTGTAGCTCACTTATGTCTATTTTTTTTTTAAAATACAAGAAAAAATGTTGTCGTTTATAATGGATTAGAGAATGTCATGTCACTATAATAAGACAAACTATAATAAAGACAACTCTCTCTTTCTCACACCAACTTTTGAAATTCAAACCAAAGAAATGGAGCCAAAGTCTTCAATCATAGAGTTTTCCACAACATCAATAAAATATATTTATGGAGTCAAAATTCTATCTAAATAAATCATGGAGTCCAATAAAAATAGTTGAGTATGAAGAAGGGGAAAAGTAGAGAGAGATCAAAATAAGTTCAAATGTGCATCACACGTGCAAAATACTTGTGTGTGTGTATTCAAGAATAATGGAGAATATGTGCTTTAGGAGGGAATTTCCTCTTATAACGTCGAAAAAATACACACTCCATGAATTTTTCCTACGATCCGCATTCATCATTATCATCATCTTTATCATCTAAGATGCGGATACACCAACTTACTACCATTTTTTCACCGTTGATTTAGTGGGTGCAAAATTGACGGTTTACGGACAATTGAACTTTTTACATTACAAATTCAACGGTGAAAAATAGGTAAAATCATATGAAATTTGGTATATCCACATCTTAGATGATGACGATGGGTGCCAATTGTCGGAAAAAGTCGTGGAGGTGTACTTTTTCGACGCCATAGAAGAGTTTTTCCTTCTGTGGCCTCTTTTCTTCATTATATATATATATATATATATAGAGAGAGAGAGAGAGCTTACGCTCCACTCGATAAGATTTGGAAACAAATCCTATCAAGTTTTAAGCTATTGGATATGTCTTAAGATTTGTGCAAAAAATGATATCATGATTGAAATAAATGAGGCTTCTTTCTCATAGTTGATTGCAGATATCCCAAAGTGACTCTAATGGATGTGTGTATATGGAGAGAGACTATGCTCCACTCGATGGGATTTGTTTTCAAATCAGATAGAATTTGGAAACAAATCCGATCAAGTTTTGAGCCATTGGATTTGTCTTAAGATTTGTGCAAAAAATGACATCATGATTGAAATAAATGAGGTCTTTTTCTCATAGTTGATTGTACAAATCCCAAAGCGAATCTAACGGCTTTAAACTTGGTCGGATTTGTTTCCAAATCCTATCGAGTGGAGCATTCTCTCTCTCTCTCTCTCTCTATATATATATATATATATATGAAGAAAATGTATCTACATCCGGATGTAGAGAACTCTATATCTCAAGGCCAAATCACATGGGAAACCATGTGGATTCAATACACATACGATGGGACCACGCGTTTTCCCATGTGATTTGTACTAGAGCCATAGAGAACTCTCTATGGCTAGATGTAGATACATTTTCCTCTCTCTCCACACACACGCACTAGTATTTTACACGTGCGGCACGATATATATTAAGAGTAATTAAAAAATGACTTGTATAGAGTTAGTTATTGATAGAGATTTGTGGAATTAGTTATTAGAGGAGATGTATGGGCTTAGCTACGGTTAGTCGGTTATAAATTGAGTTTCGATTTTTATATTTTTTTAACGAATTCTTTGAAAAATTAGATAGCCAAATCTCCAAATCAATTTCAAATTTGGAGACCCGGCCTTTTGCCATATATATATATATATATATATAGTGCTGTTTCCGTGTTTTGATTGCTAGAGACTTTATTGAAAATCCCCCGAAACTATACGAAGAACATTTATGTTTAAACTGTATATAAAAGGTTCAACTAATTATTTATGTTCACAATGGAAGATGAAAGTTGTTTATTTATCCGGACTCATTCCATTATTCGAGAACTTGACTAACAATAGGCAGCCTTTTTTTTTTTGAATTTTTAAAAATTGTTTTGGTTCTGTATTTTGCTGTATAACTTATCAGAGCTTTATTTTGGTCTTTAATATCGAAATGTCCCATTGTTATCTAGCTTATCAGTGATATGAATGCATGCAAATTCCAATTGATGGTCTTCATGGTATAGGTTTCCAAATACTTATCTTCTTGTGGGATGCTGCAATGATGCAGTTACACATAAATTCAAGGGAAAAACTGTTATGACTGAATCCGAGAGATATGAATCTCTACGCCACTGCAAGTATTTTATCCAGGCTTTTCTCATTCAATTATATGTCTTTGTATGTTTATTTATCAGAATGATAAACATATCTTTTGTTTATTCAAACTCCTGAAATCAGAACCAAACGCATTAATATCATTTTTACTCCTTAATTCATAGTTAACACGGGATACAGCATTGCTATATTCATCTACAAGTATTTGTTGTAAAAATATAAGAATCTTCTTAAACTTTTGTAGTTTTACTTGAATCTCTTGGACTCATAATTTGCAAGACAAAGGAGTTTCTCTCTGTTTCTTTTTATTAGTTTGCACACTTGGTAAAAAGAGTATAACTATTCTAAAATCTAAATTCTAAACTGTCATAAATGAGAAATTCCTAAGTTAACCCTTTGATTGTCTTCATTTATTGTTTAATTGGGGATAAATTCAATACTATTAACATATGAAGTGCATTGGTTTTAGAAGCATGGAGTTAAACATGCTTGATATTCTTCAGAGACCAGTAATTTGAAAATTATAAAAGAGCAAAAAAGGACTTGTAGAAGGAATCGGAGGGAGCATATTTCTATTTATTCTTTCATAAATAAATTATATTACTATTTGTAGTAGCTGGTAGAAAGTAAATCCTTTCACCAGGAGAATTAATTAGCGAGAAGGCTTCTTTTACAAAATCTTCCAAGTATGCGTAACAGTTTTAATTTCTTATAAAAATTTCACCAGGTGGGTCGACGAGGTCATTCCAGATGCTCCTTGGGTGGTCACAATAGAGTTCCTCGATAAGCACAAGATCGACTATGTTGCGCATGATGCTCTCCCGTATGTTCACTGTCCCACTTGCATATATATATATATATATATATATATATATATATATATATATATATATATGAATGCTATTTTTATGATGATCTTCTAATAACGAGGTTTTATTATAGTTCTAAAGAAAGCGGGGTAAGGAAGGGAGAGAATTAGGGGATTACTTTGCTTTGTACATTATTGAATAAATGCCTGAGTGTTTGGGAAAAAAATAAATCGATCTTTACGTTGTGATCGCTTACATGAATATTCATTTTTTTCCCATTGAGTTATGTTAAGGCTCATCTCCTCAATGACCCTATCTCTAGCCTCTGATGCTCAACTAACTACATTTTTTTCTTTTGTCCTAACTGGCTTGTTTATTAGCCTCTGCCGCCTAAGCGCGAACCATCTCAATATGTTCTCTCATTTTATCCTCTAGGAGAATTTCCTCTGCCTTGAAAATACAAATGCATCCCTTTCTTATTCTGTCTCTTAGAGTATCGTTGCTCATCCATCTCAATATTCTAATTTATTAGTTTCTGAACATGTTATTACTTAATTGTCCAACATCCTGAATCTTAAAACGGATAAAGCAATGTTGGTTTTGCAACTCTCCAATATACAATGCAATCTTTCTTCAGTTTAAAGGGTATCCTACGATCGCTGTTCGCTGTTTTATTTATATTTTTCGCTAATGGGCCTGCATAGAACCAAAAATATCCTTTTCAGCAAACAATATCTCCCTAAATAATTGATCTTATTTTTAAGGAAGGGGAGAACAATCTTCCTAAAGAATCCGACCTGAAATATGCATAAAAAAGTAGACAATCCAAACTGATTGAACGTGAGCCGAACAAATGGCTTTATTCATCATCCAAACCAAAAGATGCCAAATGGCTACATGCTATTTCTGGATCGCTCATGAATAGACCGATCACTCATTACATTCATCCCCAATTCCTTTTGTAGTACAAGTAAAATGACTAGAAACGTCAGGTAAACCATGGCCGACGATACAATTTATAACGGCAATCTGATCGGCTCAGGAACAACCAATCATTACAAGCAAACCAACAAATCATCGGCCCGAGAACATCCGGATATTACAAGCAAACCACACATTCATCAGCCCGAGAACAGCCGGATATTACAAGTTGTTTCACATTTAGATAATAAATGATAAGCATGACCATGGCTAAACCTTTCTACCCCATTGTTTAGGAGGGGTTCGGCCTATAATTGACAAATCCATAGTTGTTGGGCTACGCATACTACGGCTGCAACAGAACTACCCAACAACCGAACAAGATATGTCCTGAAGACCGCATGCCAGCCCATGAATGAACAGCTGACTTACTCACAATACAAGCCTCAGGACCCATCTTGACCATCGACTCTCATGCTCGGCCTGACATCGAGGGCTTCGAGTGCAGGACTGGACCTCTGATCACTCGATCCGACCAAGAATTGAGCTCCGGGATCAGTTGATATTCTGAAAGGTCGAGCACGGATCGATCACCTCACCTAGGACAAGATCTGACCCGGATCCACCATACTGTGAACGCAGGAGTGGACATTTGCATCGCTCACAATGGTGGGCCCAAGTCGGATCCCATCAAAGGCATCCTCAGCCCCGTTCCCGCCGGTGTATTCGACCATGAGGAGGTTGTACATCGGTGTAAGGGCCGAGGGTCGTCCCATCTAGTGTTTTGAGGCATAGATCGAGGACGAGAGAGGCATTACCCGTTGAGGAGGGCTAGGCAACTTGATCTCGATCAGGACCTTGATGACGACGTTGGATGATCGGTGGCGATCAACTAACTACCATTATCTGCGGCCGTAAGAGCCGGACAAGAACTGGGACTAGAGCTAATTAGTCTAAGGGTTTTTGGGTTGATTTTTGCAGATCCTTCTCCTGTGTGCTCACCTAGGAGTCTACATAGTTTTTGATTACTTGGGGCTCAGGCTCTAGTTACAGAGTCGAATACCAACCCCTTACCCGGCCTGCCTACTGGAAGCTTCCCCATTGATGGGCCGGGGTGTTTTGATCCCTCCACAGGCCGGATCTTTTTATGGCCCGATTGGATCTAATTTTACGTTCAAACAAACAATCACACGATACTAAAAAAAATGCTCAAAACTCATTCTCGACCTCACTTTCTTAATTCTAAGTATTTCCTGCCAACAATCTGCAAAAATCTCTTCCTTTACATCACCTTGACAATTTTCTCGATGTAGTTAATTAAAACAAAGGCGGACAATCACCGTTCTTTCATTCTCTATACTCCCTTTTCACATTGTCACCGAGTATGCACCAAACTAACATTATAAATACTTGTTCTCAAACAAGTCTGACTCTGGCGTCGCCTGGGGAATTCCTGCTATACTTTTCTTCTTGTGTCATATTAGCCCAATTGACACTATTTTTTTTATTGCCTTTTTCACAAATTTCGTTATATGATTCCAGTATATGTTAATGAGATGAAATGTTTTTAATAAATCTATGCAGATATGCTGATGCAAGCGGAGCTGGTAACGATGTTTATGAATTCGTGAGTTGTCTTCTTTCCTTGTTATAATTTATATTCTTCGAGTTAATTAGCCATGTTCCTTATTTGGTACTTTCCTCTACAATATTGCAGGTCAAATCCATCGGTAAATTTAAGGAAACAAAGCGCACAGATGGCATTTCTACATCGGATATTATAATGAGGATAGTCAAAGATTACAATGATTATGTGATGCGGAACTTAGCCCGAGGTTACAGTAGGGAGGATCTTGGTGTCAGCTATGTGAAGGCATGTTTATTTAATCTAGGCTAAAGTAGTTTAAATTACCCTCAACCATCCTTGTTTTTTACTAAATTGCCTAAAACTTCTTTTTTATAGTAGTAAAATTCACTTAAACCTTGGTTTCAAGGGAGTTCTTTTTGAGCACTAAATCACCATTAAATGCAGTGCGTTAAGTGAGCATACTGTAATTAAAATACTTATAAGGTAGTGTAGTTAAAAAAATTAAAACCTAAAGGTAGTTTAGTGTAATGTAGCCTTTAATTTAGATCTGTAAGGAGCTACACAATGTCAAAAAAAATTCCTCTTTTTTTCATAAGAGAATAATCCAATCTCATTGAACTTTATCAGGAAAAGCGGTTGAGAGCGAACATGGAGTTAATGAAACTGCGGGAAAAAGTGAAACAGCATCAAGAAAAAGTGGGAGAGAAGGTAGGCATCATTATTCTTCACAATAAAACTAAATTGGCTTAGCTAATTCAGAGAATCACTTTGCAACACAACAGCGGCCAGAAATTCATGGCCAATATAAGGCTACGTGTTCCATGCCTAGATTGTATGATCTAAAAAGCCCTGTTGAAATTGAAAATTTTGGGCCAAAGGTGCAATCTTCAGTTTTGTCCAAACTCCAAACTACTTCCTGATTCCTATCTTCGCAAGTTGTGATCTTAATATGTTGTTTCTAAGTTTTCTTTAAGTTGTGATCTTAATATGTTGTTTCTAAGTTTTCTTTTCTTTTCTTTTACTAGGTACTAGCAACTTTCAAAATTTGTTAAGCTGGATATAGTTTCTGGCGTATTTATTCACAAATCTATTTTCGACTTCGCATCTCAATTTTGGACCCCTTCCCAACCAAAAATTGGTCTATTCTTTTAACAGTTTACATCGTATGATCAATGTTTGCATTCTTGATATCTCTTTCCCAAAGGTTGCCTTACTAATATATTTTACTGCTGAACATTAATCCATCCATTATTTTCTTTGCGATATACCTAGCTCTTCCATTTCCATGAATTTATTTCATTGACTTTGCAGTTGAACACTGTTGTTAAAACTGCAAGTGTGCTTCATGATGAATGGGTGGAGAATGCGGATCGTTGGGTCGTTGGGTTTCTTGAAAAGTTTGAGGAAGGATGCCATTCAATGGCGAGTTTTTTAATTCTATTTTCCTAATTTTCCTGTATAAGATTTTGTAAACTATTTGACTAATATTCAATCTCATTTGACTTCTTTCTACCAGGGGACAGCTATCAAAGAACGAATCAAGGAGCGGTTAAAATCCGGAGACTTCAGCCTTTTGCAGTATGAGGATGATGAGGATGAAGACTAGTCTTGACAGATTTCTTCCAGATGTAAATTATATTGTTTGCGAAGGTTAGTATCAATATTCCTTTATTTGGTTGAAAAAATTGGAATTGGGAGGAAGAAGAAAATCATTGCTGAAGATTTCCCTCACAAACCTTTTCACACAGTAAACTCTATAATTTGTTTGTGTTCATAAGTTTTGTGCTTTGGTGGAAGAATTAACTTTGTTATCTAAATAGTTTTTGTTTGCATATTGCTTTCTTATATTTTTTGCTTTTCTTTGTTCTTTGACATCCTGTTGTTTGGTTGGTAGCTAAATAGAAAATATATTTGTGTTTTCAATACTATAAAATATACGAAAATTCCATATATTTAGATGAGTAAAAATATTGCAGAATTTTGGAATCAAAGAAATTCAAGTCGAGAAATTTCAGTTCCATTGTCATCTTTAATAGGGCATTGGCTAGAGAAATGAGAGCTTCAAATCTCCACAAAACTTGATTGTCAAAATTTGATGAATAATTCTTCAGGGTCATAAAGGAATACTTCATTTAATTTTATATGCAGCAAGAATAAGGAAGAGTTATCTTGGACTGGGAAAATCTTGAATCGCTGCCGTGATCGAAGATTCTAAATCTAATTTATCTGGTTCATCATTGATTCAGTGTATATATTGAAAGAAGAAACAAAAAAGAAAACTGGAGGAGATAACATATAAACTATTATAACTCAGCGTGTGCGTTGGATCTAATCTGAATAACGGGAGTCAATTAGGTGGTAAAATATGTCGAAGCTGTTATACTGCAAATTGTACATTAACAGTTAAACTCATAGTGATAGGTATAATTGAAAGTAAGAACTAAGAAATATCAGTTGATATGAAGAAAACCCTTGCTTTTCCAAATGTGCCTTTGCTTTTGTAACTTTACAAAAGATATTATTTTTGTCCTGTTAGGTGCAATTATATGAATTTGCTTTTGTACACATAGCATTCAACATATCCAGAATTTCATGATGCTTAATCAGTTTAAACTCTCAAGCTGCCTTACGGATATGGTCTATACGGTGAAGATTTAATGAAATGATGAGGTTTTTGGAGTACATTATATGTGATGTTTTGAAACCGAAATTGCAGTGGAAAACATCAATTGTTAGGTTTCCGATATATCATGTAGCAGAAGCTGCGATCGATTATCGTCAGCTTAGGCAGAGTCCTAAGACCGACCTAATAGACCTACGAGCGATGCTTGCAAAGTTCTTTGAACTATATGAAACAGCAATACTTTTTTTCTGTATGTCGAGATTGGGCATGTATCTCTACCAGAAAAACAAGCATGATGGTCTTACTGCCTTGATATTATTATTAGTGAAACAAAAGAGGATTCAGTATGCCCTTGTATACATGACAAGAGAAGTATTTTTATCATAAAATGGGTTGTTTATGAGTTTGATTGTTGGGCAAAAACATGTCCGAAAAGTAAGTGGGGGCTGAAATAAGGATGTTTGAGATGGATGTAGGGATATATTTTAAGTGAGGACGAGAAAAAAGTACATTATTAAATTTTGGAGGTAGTTCATCATGGACACAACAAGGAAGAACTGATTGAGATGGTTAAAATGGTTTGGACGTATTCACTACAGACCTACCAATAAATGCACCAATTAGGAGTGGGCAAGGGTTTGACCATGAACATGGACTGTAAAAATAAAGAGAAATGTTGTGTCTTGGTTCAATAAAGAAGATAGACTTCGGTACAGCAGAATGGAAGAAAATAATTCATCTATCCAATCTTGCAAGTCTAGATTAAGGAAAGAAAAAGATTCATATAGCCGACGACTTAAAAGTCTGGGATAAAAACATTGCTGTTGCGGTAGTTGATGATGATGTTTTACTGTAGTTTCAGATCAGTTGCTAACTTTTTTTCTCATGCGGCTTAAAGTACCTTGTTACATTAAAATCTTTTTGGCTGTATATGCCTTTTATGACACCTACCATAATTTTTTTTTACAACCGAGCACCTCTGGCTAGCCCAAGGATCTCATGACACACACCCATGCGCTCTTAGGATCAAACCTGGGCATGCACATTTAATTAAAGAAAGAAGAAAGAAGGAGGAATACCCTGTGTGCGGGGGCTCGAACACGAGACCTCCCATCCCGTATAATCATACCACAACCAATTGGTCCATGAGCTATGGGTTACCATTATTTTCTTTTATCAAGCAGCTATTAGTAATATTATTATTATCTATAATGTGATGATCAGTTATATTTGCAATAAACTGATATATGTGCATGATGGAGCTATGAATATACCTGGTCATTGAGTTTTGCATTTCTTCAATCACAAATGCACTCATTTCTTAGCAATTGAGCCATTTTAAGTTCTTGTTCAATCTCATGCGTGTTATATGATCGCTTATCCCTTATAAGCAATTTTCATTTTGAGAATAATGGAGAAAAGAGACCTAGGAGGCTTTTTTGCGTTAGATGGCAGCAAAACGTATGCGCTCTACCATTTTATTCGATGATCTGCATCTTCCACTAAATTTCATATGATTACAACACCATTTCACCGTTGATTTAGTGGGTGCAAAATTAACGGTTTGCCGACAATAAAACTTTTTACATTGCTAAATCAACGGTGGAATGATGTTGTAATCATATGAAATTTGGTGTGTCGACAAATTAGAGAATGGATATCAAGTTGGAAGATGCCGATCGTCGAATAAAATGGTGGGCCGCCATCTAACCCAAAATGCCTCCTCAGACCTCTTTCCTCCATTATTCTCTTTCATTTTAACCATATGAAATATATTTGATTTGATCTTATGGATGAACATGAAGTGATGAATATGATGGTAATGCTCAAATAATTGTGTTTTGGCATCCAAGTCAAATGCTAAAATAAAGGGAGGAACAAGATAAGCTGGTCCCACACCCAACATTCTTATCCTCATGATTGTGTTCTCTCAACTAAAAGGCAAAAAAAAGGCTTCTCAAAACTCATAATTGCAGAATTGTCACCTTCGCTTCTTTTTTAGAATTGGTGGCATGTCATTCAAGTGGCTCGCTCTAGTGGGTGTGGCATCAAGATTTCACTTGAATTCCGCATTTCATCTCCTGGTAAGAGTGGAAGGTTAAAATCTTGGACAAGTGGTTACAAATCAATGCTTTCAGGACAAATTCGTAGGTGCTTTGGATGCATGTATGTTATGTGTATGGATGTGGTGTGTGCTTGAGTGATATGTTGTGTGCATGGATGTGGTGTGTGCTTGGGCGAGCTTTACATACCACTTCTAAAACCACTTCCAAAACTAAAAAAAGGTTCACTTAGATTAACAGGGACATATTATCTTAAGAGTGTGTGATGGATTTTTCTCTTTTCTTTAAATAAAAATCATGGATTATTTAGTAAGTTTCCAGCAAGCAATCAATTATCACTTTATCTTGCAAAATTTACTTGATATCATATTTATGTGTACATGGATTTAATTTTATGAACAGCCGTTCTATACCACATTCTAAAGAGCAAACTGAGAAATGTTGTTAATTTGGGGGTGGGGGTGAATTAAAAATTATTTACTTGTTATCATATCATATTTATATGCCTGTCTCTTTCACAGCCCAGAAAAAGACTAAGGTTTCAAGAACATGGTTTATGCGCAGCATTTTCTTAAAAATAATAAACAAGTAACATAATGCAGCAGAAGCAACAGAAACGGAACTCTACCCTTATTGTTTGATTTTCAAGAAGCAGTAACAATCTCTAGAGGCATGTCGGCTTTCTGTGCCGCCGCCGTAGATAGCCGATTTCGGCATGTTGGGCACGAGCAATGAGACAATAACCATGTGTCTATACACCCCACATGAAACCTATGCTTGCACGCTGGTAAAACCCTAATTTTATCTCCATTGGTAAAATCAGACAGGCAGATAGGACATCCTATTGGAGGACTAGAAGCAACGGCGGTGTTTGTGGCGGTGGCAGAGGTGAAGGTGGAGATAGGAAGAGCAACCACAGTCTCACGCTTGAGCCCCGCATTGAGCCTGCGAGCAACCACCCAGCCTGCTGGCTCAGTCAAGGTTCGTCGGGTGCAACGTACGATGCAAAGGAGCATGGAGTTGAGTCCGAGAGCACATACGAGGGCGCATATCATGGCGGCAAGGATGACCACGACGTCGTAATCAAGCGGTGGGGCGGTGGTTGAGGTGACATTGGCGGTGGCGGAGTTGGTTGCCGCTGGGGGGAGAGAGTGGTTGTTGCAATTTGAAGAATAGGGTTCTTCCATGAGAGAAGTAGGTGTTTGAAACAAAGTGGGGAAAATGTTTGAAAGAGAAGTGTAGAATGCAGAGAGTTAGAAATAGAGGCAGTGGGCATTAGAGGCATGCTTATGTGATATAGCCCACTCTAAAGGGTCCAATTGGATCCGGTTAGGGTCTAGCTGATTTAAACCCAACCCGAAATGATATGGGTAAAAGCTATAATTATGTCTTGAAAGCAAATTAGACGGATGAAACCATTTGTGATATACCTGATAAACCACAAAAAACACCAACTTTTTCCTTATATTTTAGGGAACCTTCAAAAATACAAATACCGTCATAGATATTGCGTCTAATGCTGCTTTTGGATGGTTTTTTCTGTTTATTTTAAAATACATTATCTTACCATTCAATGTCGCTTAATGTAATTTCTAAAGGGCGACCTTATGTATAAAAAAGTCGAGAATAGCTGATGGTGTTTTATGCTATTTCCCTTGCTTGCTAACTTTATCAACCCATTCTTGTTGATTCTTTATTGGGTTCGGATTTGATTAACGGGTCGGGTTGAGATAGCCACCCTTGTGAGATGGCATCTTTTGGGCTAATCCTTTGGTTTTAAAGTGAAATCAGTCTTGTAAGGTACTCTTTTTAGTGGTTAAGAGGCCAATGTCAATCCTTATTCTATTCTCCAAAGATTGCTCTATGACCTCACTTTTCTGCTTAAAGTATAAGCACCCAAAACCAACTTGTGAGCTTTGAGTTATAAACTTTATATGGATAGACTATAGATAAAATTCTTAATGGAAATAAGGAATTTTGAAGCTTCTTCTTTGTGTGACGCTGAAGATAAATTTAGGATTTAATGGGTCCATGGTATACCCAAGACATGTTGATTTGTGTTGCGCTGAGAGCAAACGATGACTTTTCCTGTTTTACACTCTTTTGTTCTCTGCATAGCGTAGAAAACGGACAACCGCTCTATTATGATCAACATTATGAATTTAAAAGCACTAATAGAAAGAAATAAATAGCACGATGGAATTACAAAAATAGCTATTTCTAGTTTAGATACATCGCATCTGAAATACGGACCCAGTTTTGGTCAAGGCTCACAGCCTCACACTTGCTTTTGTTGATTAAGGGTGCATTTGGTAGGAGGTAATCTAGATGGTAATCCTATATTACCATGAAATATTATCATGTTTGTTTGGCTGTAAAAGATATTCCCGGAAATATAGGATTATCATGGTAATCAAATGATCCAATTTCATGGTAATCCTATTCCTCCCAAAATATGTCTCTATCCTAGATTATCACGAAATATTTCCGCCTAGAATGAAATAGCCATGACCATCTGCCGCCGGCCTCCCTTGCCATCCGCTGGCCAACTGGTTCCGCCGCTTATCGTCGGTCGTCCGCCGGCCGGCCTGTTGCCGATCGGCCGTTCATCGCAGGCCGACCGTCGGTAATCACCTCTCGTTCACCAACATGTTCGCCGCCCCCGGCCTGTAGCCGATCGGCTATTCGTTGCCGGTCTCGCCGCCATCTACCGGTCCTCTTCCGGCCTCACCGTCGGTCAACTGTTGTACATACATATATTACCGGGAATGATTAAAGTATACCAAGTACGTTAATGTAAAATTCCTTGGAATTAGATGTCTTGTCATCTCATTCCCGAAAAGTAAGGATTTCCGTTAATTTTTCATTTCATGTACCAAGTGCAACCAAATAGAGAAAGAATAGTGCAAAGTGATGGTCTCACCCAAAAAGGCATTGGGTATTTTTCTAGTTGAAAAATCATGTGCTAAGTTTAAATTATGGAAAAGGGGAAAGAAAAAAAAAAGAAGACGCAGGATATTCATTCAGAGGAGGTGATCTCAAATATTTATTGGAACAACCCTAATGCTTATATGTGATGGGACATTAAAAAAACCATAGTATTAACAAAGGATTTTAAGAATGCTATTGGTGATTGTAGCTGACAATATAGTTCATGTCCAACTTTATTATATGCATTTTTTGGTTGCAATGCCCATGTTATGTGTTGCCATATCTTTTTCGTTCTGATTGCTGAAACCAGAGTTGCATTAGATTTACATACACTGTGGACCGTAAATTCTAGCCTTATTTCACAGAAACCATCTCGTGGTTTGGGGTAATATCCAGATACCCCGTGTAGTTTTGCCGTTAGACGAAACCCCCATAAAGTTGGCAATCGTTACCCCCATTGGTCCTTGCCGTTAAATTTATGGTTTGAAATGCTATTGATGATATGCTATTGGTGATTGTAGTTTTGCCGTTAGACGAAACCCCCACAAAGGATCTTCCATTCAGAGGGTTTGTGTTTTTTTAATATAGAAATGGATATCTCTTTGTTTTGTCGCTGTTCCTTTTTTTAAATTTTTTTTATGGTTTTAAAGTTGGGTGTTCTAAGAATTAAGGAGTTTGCGACCGTTCGGAATATAAATAAAAGGAGGTTTTTGAGTTCATGAGAGATTCTTAACGAATTGAAGTGGATCAAGAGAGGTTGGGTTTGTGTGATGATAAAGAAATTGGGCTTAACGAATTGAAATGGAGCATCTCTAGGTTTGTATGTGCCTCTGTTTATGTCAGTTGAAATGGATCAAGAGAGATTCTTAACAAATTTAATTGTGCTGCGAATTGGTTTTTGAATAATCTATGCTTCGATTGAGCCAGAAATTGGGTTGGCATGTTTGGCGAGATTAAAATCAGACCCATGAAGACGTCCGTATCCTCAATAGGAATTCTTCATGGTGTACAAGCGATCCATCAATTATTTTCCATGTGATCCATCGATTGAGGAAGCTCGAGAAGAACAGGCGAGCTCTTGAGGTGAGTGTTCCCGCAATGTGTTTAATAGAATGGATAAATGAATGAATGAAAAGATTGGTTCTTCTTAAGTTATAGGTTTAGCGAGCAAATTTGATGGAAGATTGTTGGTTTTCTGGGTTGTGGGTTTGTGCAATTTGACTTCTTTTAGTTGATTTTTCCTTCAAAAATCAATATTTTTTCCCGATCATTTCAAACCATCGAGAATACGAATATCAAGCACACCTCCGTCGTGGTGAGGGTGGCGGATGATATTTTCGAGTTTTTAATTGGGTGCACTGCTGCAAATGGAGAGTTGGGCTCGTTCGTTGGTGTAATATGTATCAAATGAATGTTTCTATGTATATCAAACTAATTTAGTCTTTGTTATACTAAATTTATGTTAATAGATATTGCTTAAAATGTGTTTGTAAAAATGTTTGAATGAGTTGTAATTGATAGATTAATTCTTCATAAAGTAGTTTCTATTTCTTTATCACTAAAAGTTTTGTGGCACTAATTTTAAGTGCCGATAAAAACACCGCTAAAGGAATAAATGTCGTTATATAACATTTTGTGCCACTTCCTATTGTCGCAAATAAAAAAAATTGTATATATATTTGGCAACGCTTGTCTACTACATTCCATAATGTTTACATGTTAAAAAGATGCAACTCGAAATTTACATATATTTTTGTTGTCGCATTTTCATAAATGAGGAGCACGCGCATATATCATAATTAGATAGACCAACAGAAACTATATGAACCAACACAACTTTATTTATTACATATCTCTATACAAAAATAAATTGTACACATCTATTATTGTTGTGTCACAAGTTTACATAAAATTTACAACAAATCCATACATTTTGATCAAAACAATCTACTATGTTCTTTCGTGAAAGTCTCAGAAAGACCTTGCTTCCCATAATAATATCCACACATTCCACGGCCGAATCTAAATCGCATGTTGTCACATATTCATGCATCAAGCAGTTTCATGACAAAACGCTTTTTTTTGGGTATTTTACCGAACAATTTAGGAGCAAAAACCCCAAATCCTAGCTATTTCCACATCTCTCATAAACCCCTGTAACTGCAGCATCCAAGCTGCCTCGCCATGGCTGCAGAAGAGATGAGACCGAAGAAAATGATAAGGTTAAATATGGCGCCAAAAATTAAAAATTGTTCTTTTCATTGTCCCCGTTGCTGCCGCCGCTTTTTTCTTTCGGGCCCTGTTTGGGACCGAAGTTGGGCTAGAAAACAAACTGTTAAAAGGGAAAAACGAAAACTAAAAAAAGATATTGTTTATAGAAACACAATTACCCTCTCAAAATCCAACTTATCCATACTCACCACAATCACAATCATTCTCAAATCCTTCACAATCATTTTCACACACCCCTTCAGCACATTCTAGCTACATCCTACAAACACCACTAGCTCATCACCAATTCTTTTAACAAACACTTCCACCACCATGACAACAGAGGTGCAGGATCGGATTCCGGTGAACCCGCAGCAGGTTCTTTGGGCTTGGTAGTATCTAGTGGCCGATCCTCGCCGCAGGGGTTGGAGGATTGGAGGAGGGATTTGAGCTCATCGAGGACTTTCTTGTGGTTGGTCTCTTCTTTGAAGGAGCCGGCTTTGGTGATGGCTACTTCTACTGGTTCTTGGATGGATTTCTTGGGGTCTTGTTGTGGGATTGGAGCTGCTGCTGGGATGATTCAGTGGCTGCCACCTCCTTTTGAGCCATTGAAATGAGAAAGAGAGATTTCTAGTCTAGAGAGAGAAATTGAAACATATAGGATTACTCTGAGGGATGGAGTGAGAGAGAGAGCGGAGGAAGATGAGGTATTTATAGGAGAGGTGAAGGAGGGGAAGGGAAGAGGTGCGATGGCTGAAGAGGAGGGGGTGTGGAGGTGGCGTTGATGCAGCTGCCATAGGAGACGGGGAAAGAGAGAGAAGCCAAGGGTCTGTTAGGTTTGAGGATTTGTTAGAATTTGGATTGTGAAATCCTAGTATTCCATAATTTTGTGTTTGGTTGGAGAATTTAGATTTCTAGGATTTCTTTGTTTTTTATGGGGGGCCCTCCACAAAACATGGATTACTGAATCTTAAATTTTTTTTAAGGATTTTCAAGGATTTGACACTATTCATTGTATTTTTAGATGGGACCCGTGCACTTTATTTATTTAATAATTCTCTCTCTCTCTATCTCTCACTAAAATACTCAAATCCAAATCCCATTTTATTTTCACCAACCAAACAAAAATTACAAGAATCTACAAATCCAATACTAGAAATCCAAAACCAACCAAAAAAATAAATTACCAAATCCAGAAATTTTCAACCGTACTATTTTGGAATCCAAATTTCATAATCTTGCAACCAAACAAGCCCTAAAGAAGAAGGGAAAATGGAGATTTAAAAAAAAATATTGGTCACATGAGGTCACATGGCCATTTAAAAGTGGGATTTAAGGGCCAAGGGGTGCTAGATTGCGCTTGTCAATTTTAGGGAGTTTTCATCTAACGATAGTATAGGGTGTTTTTTGTCACCCCATTGAGATGGGAATATGCGCGCGGTTGTCAGACGCATTACAGATTCCCCCTGTCTAGGGTAGGCGGGGGTTTATTGATTGTGGAGATCCGAATCTTCGGCAGCCGCGGACTAAGCTGTCGTTAATTACCCCTCGTCTTTGGAGCGAGAGAGCCTTCGATTAACGGGTCAAAACAGGTCATGCGAACTCAATATGCAGTATACGTGTGCTGTGTTTTGAAAGGGGTTTTTGATATATCGGGGACCCCGCAGAGTTTTTACGGGGGTCCCGCTACCCGGATAGCGGGCTGGGGGTCAAGGGGGCTAGCAGCCCTCTTGCGGGGTGCGGGGCAGCGTCCCGTTAGAAAATTTTTCTAATAGGGGACAGTGTTGTAGAGTGTGTATGTGTGTGTATAAAGGGGAAAAGCGCCCAAAAGACGCCTGGGGCCAGCGCCTCACGTGCCTAGCACGCGAGCGCTGTGCGCTTAGGCCCTAGCGCATCACGTGCCCGGCACGTGGGCGCTGGACGCTAGGCGCTTGAACGCAAGGCACATGAGCGCTAGCGCATCACGTGCCCGGCACGTGGGCGCTCGAGCGCTGGCGCTTCACGTGCCCGGCACGTCGACGCTGGGCGCTAGGCGCTCGGACGCCGGCGAGAAAAAAATGCCTTTAGCCCTAGAAATAGGATTTACACTTCCGAAAGAGGATTTAGAGTAGAGTTGAACTCCTAAGATATTTTTGGAGATGATGAAAAGGGCTTCTCCCTTGAGCTCTGGATCTTCCCAAAGTGGGATTTTGGGGGAGATGGGTCTCCTTCTTCTTTCTCTGTTGGCCGGATCATGACGAACAAGAGGTATGAGATTTTAAAAATCTCTTCTTTTTGAGATCTGATGGGAGATCTGGGTTCCCCTTTGTGGGTTTGGTGGTGAAAAACTATTTATTTTTAAGAAAGGAAGAGTTAAATTCTTGATTTAATTCAAAAGAAAAAGAAGAAGGTTTAGAACCTTGAGGAAGGAGAAAGAGGCACAAAAACCCTAACCTTTTTTTTAGAGGAATGAAAAGTGTATCTTTTATTCATCATCATGTTGCCTTATATAGGCTTACATATTTACATATAGCCCTTTGGGCTTTACAACATGGCATTTTGCCCATCCCATGGCTCATGTGCCATTTCTTTTTGCACATAAGCCATGGGCTTTACAAAAATTTGGCTTTATGCCCATTCATGCATAAAAAATTACATAAAAATTATTTATTCTATGACTTCATTTTGGCATGGGGGAGCTGGCCGCGGGCTCGACCTGGACATGGGTCCGCTTGACCTAGGCTTGAGCCCACCTGGCTTGGGGTTGACCTTGACTTTGACTTGGTCAACCGGGATGCAAATTTTGATCCCAACAGATAGTACTGCATGGGATTTCTGGATATTACTCCAAACTTCGAGGGGTTTCGTGAAATAACCCTAAATTCTATGCTCAAATTGCAGTTCTGAGCACCACCTTTAAAATCCTGAAAACTATAGGACTACATGTTCCAACCATACCTAATCAAACAAATTATATTGTAGCAGTTTGAGTTGATTTGACCATGTTTGACTATGACATTTATGTTGGGGTAAAAAATTACATCCAATTGCCAAAATCGGAAATCAAATTCAAATTCAAAATCAAAATTAAAATCAAAGTCAAAAAACCAAGTGGGCCCAAGCCCAACCATGAAGAGGGACCGGCCAAAAGTAAAGAAGAAAAGGAAAATTAAATGTAATTTTTGTTTTTTTATTAAAAAGGCAAAAGTCAATTTTGTACAAGTCATGGGGCTAAATATAAAAAATGTAAGCCTATAAAAGCCCGCCATGATGATTGAAAAATAATCTGGATCTTAATCTTGAATTCTCAAGAACAAAATCTTGAGTTTTGAGCTGCTCGTAATACGCAAGTCTCTCTTTCTCTCTTCCTCTTTTTTATAAGTGCGCGCACGTCAGGAGGCTTTGAAACTTTTAAGTGCGCACGTCAAGAGGGTTTGAAAAAAAGGAAAAAGGAGCCTATTTCGATCTTCAAAAGTCAAAGTCTTGGTGTTTTTGGACCGTTGTTTCATTGGGTTTCTACCTTACTTGTATCGTACTAGGTGCCCATTTGGTTAGGTGTGGACCCCATTGGGTGCACATCGAGTCAAGTGCGCACCGGTTCAGGTGTACATTTCGCTAGGTGCGCTTATCTAAGGGCACACCTTACTGGACCTTTTGGTCCATTCGGGACCCTTTGGCCTCTTTGGTCCCTTGCACCTTGTCAAGTGCGCATCTTGCTAGGTGCGCACTTGTCATGTGTGCCCCTTACTAGACGCACCTCTTGCTAGGTGTGCATCTCGGCAGGTGCACACTTGTCAGGTGCGCCTTTGGTTAGGTGCGCAACTTGCTAGGTGCGCGTTTTGACAGGTATGCACCTTACTACGCGCGCACTTGACATATATACACCCATCATCTTTCCCAACAGAAAAAAAATTTCTAACAGGACGCTGCCCCGCACCCCATAAGGAAGCTGCTAGCCCCCTTGACCCTCAGCTCGCTATCCGGGTAGCGGGACCCCCGTAAAACTTTGCGATGCTCCCGATAAGCTCGAAGCATCCTCAAATTTGTTCCCAAAGACAACACGCACATATTGCATATTGAGTTCACATAATTTGTTCGACTTGTTAATCGGAGATTCTCTCGCTCCAAAAGCGAGGGGTAATTAACAACAGTTTAGTCCGCGGCTGCCGGAGATTCGGATCCCCATAATTATTAAACCACAGGCAGGGGATCTGTAATATGCTTGAAAAACGACGTGTATCTATATCTTAATAGGGTAATGAAAAACACTCTACAATTTATAATAGGCTTATTTCACAGAAACTCCCTTAAAGTTTGGAGTAATATCCAGAACCCCATGTAGTTCTGCCGTTAAATAAAAACTCTCTAAATTTGACAATCGTTACCTAGCACCCCTGGACCGTTAAATCCCACTTATGCAAAATTACGCGAGCAATTAATTTTTTAAAATCCCAATATTACCCTTCTTCTTCATTATAACAGCAAGCCCCCTCTGCCTTCCCCTTTCACCTTCCCAAGCATCGCCTCCTCCGTCGCCGCAAAGGCGACCTGGACCACGCCATCCCGCCTCCTTATGCCCACTTCCCTTTCTCTCTCTCTAAAATTCTCTCTCTCTCTCTAAAAAGACCCAACTCGACTCCAGTACCACTACAACCACCTTCATCTTTTTCTCTTCCTTCAAACTTAATGTGCATGCATTTAATGACATTTAATGATCTAAAGAGCGAGACCTATCTCTTAAAAATCTCATCTTTGGCCTCCTTCATTGCTTAGAGCCACAGATCGAAGGAGCCCAATAAGGAAGGAACAAGCTTTGGCAATTTGCTTGGTGGCAAATTCTCCAAGAAATGGTAAAAATCTCATCTATTCTAAAGAAATTTTCGTTTCGTTGTTGTTTGATTCAAAGAGAAGGAGAGGGGGTGATGTTGATGGGTTATTTCTTTGGTTTTTTGCAGCAAATATTGTGCGAAGAGCAGAGAAATGCCCATCAGCTGTTGGACTAAATGCGCATAAGAAATCATCTTAGTTACTTATGGAACCAAAAACAAAAAGAACGAGCGATCAAGATAGGATAAACCAACGTGGAAGGCCTCAAGCTCCCAACATCGGTCTGATAGTCAACTCAGTAAGAAATCAACAAGCGATGCATCAATCGTTCAATTCAAACTGTTGCATA
Source organism: Agapanthus africanus (assembly GCA_030015575.1). Taxonomy (NCBI): domain Eukaryota; kingdom Viridiplantae; phylum Streptophyta; class Magnoliopsida; order Asparagales; family Amaryllidaceae; genus Agapanthus; species Agapanthus africanus. The sequence continues at coordinate 12,588,121 of JASDDO010000028.1, read as the reverse complement.
AAGGAATTGCTCTCATGTCGGGTGCTGAGCATGCAGTATTTTGATTATATGGTTGAATGCAAACTGTTGTGTTAAAGAGATGCGTGTTAGGCTTCAATGTATTTTTTTATTTTAATTTCATTTGGATAAGATTTTATTCAAACTGTTGCGTTAAGAAAATCTAAATTTTTTCTGTGTTTGTTAAGTTGTACTGATATGTTCAATTCAATTTTTATGCCGTGCATGTCAAATTTTGTCACGACCTGAAAGAGGTACATGACCGGTACAAGAATTACGTGAAGTCAAGTGGACTCTATCGTAACTCAAGTAAACTAAAACCAGGAATCTAAATCATATATATACGAAAATAGATAATAACAGGTAGTTGTGAAGTTTTAGAAAAGTTTTTGTAAAAAGTAAAACTTATTTCGAAAGATTGTAAAAAAACGGACAACATCTCCTTTGTAAATTTTGCATAAAACAGATACAATGATAGTAAATATAGCAACATCCCATATACGGGAGCTAAATCAACGCCCAACAGCGGAAACACAACCACGCGGTAATATACGACGCCAAACGGCGAAAGATCAATAAAACGAAAAGTAAACATCATAAATATATATATCAAGTCGACTCCACTCAAGTCTGACAACAATAAAATATACCATTCTAAGGTCTCGACAAAAATTGTAACGACTCTAATTTTATTGTTCCAAAATTTTTAAGTTAATGTACATAATGGAGTTTGCAAGGCTGACTACAATTTAAAAGTTATTTTTGTTTAAGAATAGCAAGAAATAGCTTGTTGCTCATTGGTGAAGCCTTACATTGCTGTGACGTAGCCCCTGTTTTCGAATCCCATCAGCCACATATTATTTTTTCAGAATTTTTCTTTTAAATTTTTGGAAGCCCAAAAGTTTACACGTGCAATGCACGTAAAATAAAAGGTCTGAAGAAATCAAACATGTGCAAAATGCTGTGTAAACAAGCTTGGACACATGGCACAAATCCTACGGCTCTTCTCCACCATTGGACCGGCGAGATTCACCAATAAGCCGACGGTCGTCCGTAGGGGAAAAGTCCCCATGTTTTGCCCACAAAACCTTTGGCCTGCCCCCATCACCCCTGCACTGTTTTTTTTCTCTGCAATTTAATAGAGAATTCAATTTTCCAATTAATCCAATTTTTAATGCATTTTAATTCAATATTTCAATTCCAAAACCCTGATTCCACGCTATAAATACAACCCCATACCCTAACCCATCCTCATTTTGAAATTCCTAACCAAAATTATCAAAATTTTCTACGTACAAGTGGAGTAGAAGTGGAGTTAGCCCAAGGTCAACTTCCGGCGAGGAAACGAAGCAATTCCGGCGACTCCGCGACGCCAGGGCAACTACACAATCTTCTTCTATCTTATCTTCACCCTTCTAACTAGTAAGTCACACCCCTTCTTCTATTTCTACATAAAAAGTCTCTTTTTATAAAATATGTCGGTAAGTGGAGTTATACCAACATTTGACTCTAAAATCTTTGAAACTATAATTTTTTTAAGAATTGCTCATTCATATTCCAATACATTACTTGTTAATCATAAAACTAAAGTTTAGAACAACTTTCACCCCAAATCATCATGCTAAATAACTTTAAATTGATTTTTACTTTTATATACCATGAACTTTGTATCGACCATATTTATTTGTTTTGCCAACTATTACCTCTAGAAAACTTCACGGGGTAATGACCCACCCCTCACATATACACATATTGACATAGCACGATACTCTTGAAAACCTATTTTTTGTGGCAAATACAACCTTTTCATTAAAATAACATGAACTATAAAATCTCGGTTTTCTTTAGAATTGTATTTCAAACTCTTTCCGATTATACCTTTACAATCCATTTTAGGGAATCCGCTATTGGATGGTGTGGATTATCGCACATCCTCGGCTAGTAGAGCGAGATGTAGACCTCTTCACGGAGAATCCGGTCTCGAAAGATTTTAATACGATTTTTAAGAAAAACGAGATTTTCTATTTAATAATAAAATTAATTTTTTATAAATATATAAATATTATCAAGCCATGTAATTTCAAGATATAATAAAATTCCATATTTTTCTAAAAATAAAAGAATGACAAGTTTCACCAAAATACCATCAAGTATCTGTTCACCGCCGGAAGATGGACTGGGACGTTGGGACGTCTGTACTGAATTCTGGAGGCAGATGCTATTTGGATTTATCCGTCCACTTCTCCAAAAATACCAAGTTGATTTATAGCACCGTATATCAGAGGTTTGGATGGATGCGGCTGTTGTAGCGTGACTTCGTCAGATTCCCCCTCGTTTTGCAAGGTTTTTTTTTATTGTGGGGACACTCTTCTCTGCAGGCGCAAGTCCCTGCAGTTAATTACATTACCGCATCGCGATAACCACTTTCTCCTACTCCGAAAGTTCATTTCGTGTCATGTGTGTTTTTATTTATTTTGATTGCCCGTGGATTGTATACGGAGACTAATTTATGTCGTCGCCTGTAGGGCGTGGATTAGTCCAAATCCGTATATTTTTAGATTTGGGTTTGAGTTGATTTAAGGTTCGTTAATCTAGTTTGAGATTAAGTCGACTCAAAATATATGAGCGTTCGGGCTCAATTATTTTAGTTTAAAGACCCCACGGTTCATTATCGCTATGTTTGAGGTAAAATGTTAGTTTAAGGACGTTTTGGTCCTTTATTGTCGTATTTAGGGGCGAATGTTAGTTTAAGAATATTTCGGTCCATTAGCGCCATATTTGAGGGCGAATATTAGTTTAAGGACATTTCGGTCCATTATCCATCTTATGTTCACGTGTATTTGTTACGTGACGAAATGGATAATGGAGATATGAAATGTGCCCGATTTGGGGCACGATCCGATTTGAGGCATGCACGTCAATTTGGAAGTGCATCAAGAAGTTATTAGTCGTCAGGACCCGCCACCTCTCTGAAAACTTTGAAGAATTACAACGACATGTATCAGAAGTGTGAAGAGATGTACCCTTAAACCAAAATCCCGTATTTGAGAGAAAAGGGGTTGTTGTGGACTTAAGATTTTTTTTGGGGTCATATTTGAGACCTTGGAAATCAAGAGCATATAGGCTCGATTGATTTTAAAACAAAGAGGTATAACCTCAGGAAACTTAACCAATTTTGGGCTGAGCTTGAGTTTCCCTAATTACCCAAAGGTGTTAAGCAATGGAGGATACAACGCTCACGTGTGAAACACGTGAGGCGCTGGATTAGTGCTAAGCACTAGAGTTCAGTGGCGCTCACGTGTGAAACACGTGAGACGCTCAGATACGAACGTTGTCCCAATCAGTGCAAAGCACTTTAAACATTTCAACTGATCTTAAAGTGCAGAGCACTTTGCATGGTATTCACGTGGGAAGCATGTGAGTGCTGAGCATTGGGTTTCATTTATTCACTTCCTTTCTTTTTACGGAAGTGCTAAGCACTAATGAGACGCCAAGTTATTCGTCATTGTTTTTATTGAAGAACTAAGTTCTTTTATACTTTTATAAGAACCATGTTCTTTATATAGGGTTAAACCTTAATATTGGGGGAATTAAATTCCCAGAACGTATGTTCTTTTTTCTTTTTCTTTATTTTTCTTTTTAACCTAGTTCTTATCTCTAATTTTTGAGTCTGAAGAACAGAATCTTCCCGATGAGAATTAAATTCTCAACTTGTGGGGAAATTTACTTTTGCAAATCTCAAACCAGAGGAAGAACTAAGTTCTTGTATGAAGGGTTAAACCCTTATGTAGGTAAAGGAGAGACAATATGATCTCTGTGTTTTGTTTACCTAGGGTTTCAACGAGGTGTTAGATATATGTATGCCCTACAGGACATTATATGTATAGTGGATGCTTGGACATGTATATATGAATATAGATGACTTTCTCGCTCAACATGATAGTATGCTATCTGGTTTACTTTATCTTGACATATTGATTTGATCATGCTTTTATTCATTTACACATGTTGATAAAGCCCTCAGGATATTTGCTTGCCTATCGTGAGTATGATGCGAATCATAGTAATGGGGCATGCGTAGTTTATAAGCATATCCTTGAACTGTTCCTAGTCGTGGGTGTATCGAGATGGGGAATCGATATTCCAGAGTAGACTAACATATACTATTCTTGTCCCATATGATGGGCGATGATGATCCCATATCCATCTGGTGAGGTGACACCAAAGATTGTATGCGGGTGCTCAGTGCAGACTGGGTACACTGAGCGGACTCGCTGAGAACTCCTATGTGGTATTATATCTATCGTCGGATAGCAGTTCTCAGGTAACACTGGTACAGGTTAGTCTGTAGACCCAAGATCGTCATAGAGTCTTGTGTGTCCTCCTACTGTATTTTGATCTCCACCCAACCACGGCTCTACTGAGTCGTGCAAACAAGTGGTCTTTGGGTACAGTCTCGAGGCACATGGAGGCGATGAGAGATAGGAGGGGTTTCGTCTCTCCTGGTATTGGGAGTTGATGTTGTGCTATACTCGATTGGCTATAACAGGAAGTCCCTAGCCAGAATTGCTGAGATTTACTGATAACCGTTATCAGTAATTTCTCGATCTGTTATGAGCCATACATCAGCATGACTTATTGAGTTATTGGGGTTGACGATTCCATCCCTAGACTCGATATGCAACATATCTGACGAGGAGACCGGACTGTACGGTAAGTGTTGTCAGTTGGCTCGACGGGAGTTTTGACAGCTTCGCTGGTTTTCTTCTAATCACTCAATACCAGGGTGGCCGTTACGTTTAGCTGACCGCTTGCGGCTTGTAGGTATTTAATATGATCATCACCTATTGCCGGCGTATTGACAAGTCTCAGAGTCCCACAATGAAGTTTCCTGGCTCAGGCGAAAAGATGTGGTATGCATATGAGATATGCGCGGGGATCCGATTAAATACGGATATGTGATACCGTATATTAATCGGGCATTTTCTATTGGTCGGGTCGTATGTGATATGACCGGTTTGCTAAATCAAGTGTTGATTTAACAAATGACTTTTAAATTAATTCTTTAATTAAACCTTTTTCTATTTCGTATGCTTGCATGTATGCACATGATGATGTGCATGGACACATATATACATACTTTGTATCATGGTTGTTGATATAAATTTGGTGGCAATGCAAGACTCATTTTGTAGTTTATATATATATATATATATATATATATATATATATATATATATATATATCATTTTGAGTGAATCTAAAGATAATTCACTCATGGTCAATTATCCACACTTGACTAAATTACCTAAGTTTTAACCATGAGTTAATTCTCTTTTGATAATTAACTCAATAAGTAAATATCTAGATAATTACTAACCATGGTTGAAGTGAGAAGGATATATTATTGATATTTCATTCTCATCTCAATTATTTATCACAAATATCTTTGAGCTCAAGCTAAGCCATCATCTTCTTCTTCCTCTCTTGATTTTTCTCTTAAGTGAGGTTGATAAAAAGTTAGGATTTTGATTATAGAATACAAACCACATCATCATCTACACACATCAAGTCCATTTGTATAGGTTGTTTGCTCTACTTTATTCACAAATCAAGTAAAGAAGCTTTGGGCAAATGGACTTCGGGTAAATCTTCGTGGACTAGAAAGGCTTCCATCGATCCGTTCCAAACTCTCATAGTGCCAAGGAGTCACCAGGGGAGGTCTACAAAAGGTTGTAATCTCTACCCTTAGTGATAGTTTTTCATTTGCATGTGATATTTAGTTGAATGAAACCCTAAATTTCTAGTTATGATTCTTGTCATGTTCATTTAGCACATTTAAAATTTGATTGTGGCATATGTGTTGCTTCCAAACCCTTGATGAGGTGCTAGGTAAATCCAACAATGGTATCAGAGCCAAGCTAAAGCTTTAGCTAATGTGTAGACGAAGTTAAAAATCCGATCGAACCACGAAACACCTATTTAGGCCCCTCTCTGGAAATTTTCTAAAAAATTGTTTTTTTCCACATTAAAAATACTCAAAAATTCAAGCAGGTAATTTTATGGTTTACTGTGAAATACGAATCACTGTCGCCTTTAAGTCGCCGCAGAACCACGGCCATACTATGATATTAGCGGCGGTTCCGCGGTCGTACTTGGGTGTCAGGGATAGTTATTTCTTCATCCGTATGTATTACTACATGCTTCTGGGTATTTTTAATGTTACTCAAGTATTGAGTTTTCTAGAGATCTTTTGTATTCGTTGATTCGATCGGAAAGTTTAACATCGTTTAGTTTTTCAGGTAATTTAGAACGTGTTAAAATGTTCGAACAAATATCAATAACTCACTTTTTCCCGTATTAGAAGATTTTCAAGTGTTGGATTTTTCCACGAGTTTGAAACTTTCGGAAAATCATGCAAGCGTATCTATGGACCCTCTAGAAGAACGTAACCTTAACTCGATTATGTGACCGTCAAAACCGCCACTAAACTCTAGGGTTTGTGGTAGTTTAGTGTTGCCACATGTGAGGCGTTGGTTTGACCCATCTACGGCTGGATCATAGGGGCTGTGACATGTTCTGGAAATTTTTGAACTCGGCTCAAGTGTTGTGCAATTTGGGAAATCTTGGGTATTTGTTTATTCGATCGAAAAGTTTAGCATTGTCTATTTATCTGGAATGTGATATAATATGTGGAATTCATAAAGTTAGGCATGAAAATGCGAAGTATGTGATATTTTGGATTTACAATATCTAAAGTGATTGTGGATTCCAAATGTTATACTTTTTCATTTTATTTTCTGTGACCGTAAGTGTAGTATGTGGTGTATCGCCGTTTTCGTTGCTATACATCAACGACAATCAGGATACGCATATTTTCTTACGTTGATGATATGAGATATTATGTGTTGCTGAGATATAATATGCAGGATTGTCGCGATTGAATAGCCGGGGGTTTTATGTGAGATGAGAGTTTTATTTTCATTCATGTATAAATTAATTGTATGTAATATTCTTTTATTTGGGGCACTTCAGGGTTGAGGATGATGTCACCATTATTGTATGTTATTTAATTTTCCGCATTAGGATAGACCCATGGAGGGGAGCACAAGTGATCGGGTTCTAGGGTTCAGTGGGAGGCCATCTCGAGGAGTCGAGACCGGGTCTCCTAAACTCTAGAATTGGCAGGATCACTTGCCGCTCTCGTAGGGGTCTAGGGGTGTGGGCTTGGCTATTCATCGCGACCGTGGAATTCGTATTTTCTATTGTTGGCTAAATACAAAATACAGACATCCTAGATATCCTTTTATTTTCATATGTGCTTCTGCTGTTAATATTCTTTAATGTGATTACTTAGTATCTGAGATGAATGGATTATTATTATATATATGATATATAATAAACGTTGCTTATGTTTTACACCCGCACTAGTCCCACCCCGCTATGCCGTTAGTTAAGTAACCCAACGGTGCATAACGGGATACTGTGACGAATGCGGATGATATAAGTGTACGTTCTATTTTCGTTTCTTTTCTGTGATGGTTTAGGAACTTAAATGATGGGATTACATTAATGAGATTAATGTAAAGTAAAAGAAACCTAAAAGATGTTGTAGAATCAGATTTAAAACCCACTCGGCTTTTTTTTTATGAAAAATGCAAGTTTCAAAAGATGTGGAGCTTAAGCCACTCCTTTTCTAAACTATTTTGATTCTACAACGAGATCAAGTTCAAAGCGTTAAAGGTTTTCATAAAAACTATCTGCAACCCTCCGTCATTTTAGGAAGCAGAATACTTAGTATTCGTGCTGCGTATTTTGATCATAGTCAAGGCGTAGTGTACGGTAGCTAAGTGATGTCTTCCTATAAAGTATATGATGCGATCAGTAAGGACATTCATGTGATTATATTGATCATAGTCAAGGGTTATATGAGTGGGTCTAGTTAATCTCGAAATGACGGGTAGAACTTGACTAGTGCTTATGATATTTTGACCATAACCAAGGTCATAAGTAACTAGGGGTAAAAACCATATCGGGAATTTCAAGAGTTGAAATTTGCAATAAGATTGCATACTATCTATATGACAGATGGATCCCGATCCCACTGTGAGTAAGTGTTACTTCCAGGAGAATTTTGCACTTTACAATTAGCTAATACAGTAGGTGTCTAGAAAGGTGTTAACGGGGTTTTACCTCTGGGAAAATGAGGTTTATTTTAATTAGATCCGTGCGAAAGCACGAGAAACCTCCCTCAAAATACCGACACTGGCCTGGCTGACCGGTTAGCGAAATTGTAGAATGTAATTAAGCCTGGCTAGTTTTCTTTTCAGGTTTTGAAAGAAAATTTGATAAAAGCAGTGTGAGGCATCGATTAGATAAGATAATAACCAATCTAAATCTTTGCAAGAGCATTCCGCTGAGTGTATTCTTTTCTCTCTCCTAATGGCAGATACCGATGACGGGACTTAAGCTTCTACTAGAGAAAAACAAACTGACAGGACCGAACTATAAAAAATGGTTGAGGAACTTGAACATTGCACTCACATATGATAAAGTATCATATGTCTTCACAACCAAAGCCCCACCCGTCCCAGGACCTGAATCATCTGTCTTGGATAGGGAGATTCGAAAAACTTGGGATATTGATTGTAATACGGCCAAGTGTCTCGCGCTTGCTTCTATGGACAATATCCATCAGAAGCAACACGAGAATATGGATGTGCAATCCATCTTTCTTCACACAAAGGACTTGTATGAAGAACAATCTCGTACTTTGAGATACGAGGCAACTCGAAAGTTGTTTCAGATACGAATGGCCCCTAGTACATCACTAGGAGACCATGTTTTGAAGATGATTGGTCTTATAGAAGAACTTGAGGAACTGGGATGGACCATGGATAATGAGCAATATACGGATATTGTTCTACAGTCTCTCCCCCTACCTTTGCTCCGTTCATAATGAATTTCAATATGAACGATTTGGAGAAATCATTGCCTAAACTTCTCAATATGTTGAGAAGTGCAGAGAGCATGTTGATAACAACGAGAACTCCCGTTCTGCTTGCTGGGCCATCTTCCTCTTCAGTCCCAAAAGCCAAGACCAAGGGAAAGAAGAAGAAGAAGTCTATCAAACCGAAAGGTGGAGTTAAAAAGGCGAAGAGAAAAGACAAATCCGGGGCTGCAGGAAGCGGGAAAGGAGAATGTTTTTACTGCCACAAGTCGGGACATTAGAAACGCAACTGTACTGTATATCTTGCCGATCTCAAGAAGAAGAAGCATGCTGATATTTCCACTTCAGATGTGTTTATAATTGAAAACTGTTTTTCTTTAAACTCTGCATCTTGGGTATTAGATACCGGTTCTGGTTCTCACATCTGCAATTGTATGCAGGGATTGAGAAACAGTAGAGTTTTGAAGACAGATGACCATACTCTACGGGTTGGAAATGGTTCCAATGTACATGCTGTATCCGTAGGAGAGTATCATCTTGTGTTGCCTTCGGGTTGTAATTTGGTTTTGAACCCATGTTATTTTGTACCTAGTATGCTATGTAATATAATATCCGTTTCTTTGTTGGACAATGAAGGATATCATTTTGTGTTGCAAAATAATGTTATGAACATTAACTTGAATCAAAAGTTGATTGGGTATGGTACACTAAATAACGGTATTTACATCCTGAACCAACACTCAGTTTTCAATATACAACATACCAATAAAAAAAAGTTTTCAGATATAAATGAAGCTTTTCTTTGGCATTGTAGATTTGGTCATATTAATGAAACAAGACTAAACAAGCTACATAAAGATGGATATTTAAATCCTTTTGAATATTAATTTTATGCGACTTGTCAGACTTGTATCAAAAGAAAAATGACCAAAACTCCGTTTACTGGACACGAAAAAAGAGCCGTGGAACACTTAAGCCTCATACATAGTGATGTATGCGGACCAATGTCTACACATGCTAGAGATGGTTTTTCATACTTTATTATTTTTACTGATAATTTCTCAAGATTCGGACAGGTGTTTTTGATAAAGCACAAATCCGAAGCTTTCGAGAAATTCAAGGAGTACAAACTTGAAGCAGAAAAACAGACAGGCTTGAACATCAAGAAACTTCGATCAGATCGAGATGGAGAATATTTAAGTACAGAGTTTTTGGACTTCTTAAAAGAGAATGGGATTCTCTCTCAGCTCACTCCTCCTTACACACCACAGTACAATGGTGTGTCAGAACGGAGGAATCGTACCCTATTAGATATGGTGCGATCCATGATGTGTGATGCTGAGTTACCGCTTTCCTTTTGGGGGCATGCATTAGAGACAACGATGTATCTGTTAAACAGGGTTCCAACCAAGACCGTGTCTACCACTCCATATGAAATATGGAGTGGAAAGAGACCATCTCTTAAAAAAGTTAGGATTTGGGGTTGTCCGGCTTTTGTTAAAATGCAGAATCCAGACAAACTCAAGACACGATCGGTCATGTGTAAATTTATGGGATATCCAAAATATTCATATGGATATCTATTCTACCACAAGGAGGAACAAAAGGTGTTTGCTGCTCAGCATGCCACATTTTTGGAAAATGAAATCTTTACAGATAGTACTGATGGCAATGCGATAGAACTAGAAGAGGTTCTAGAGACACAAATTACTCAGGACGAATTGGTTGAAACTGATATTGCAGTAGAACTTCAAGAACCTCAGCCGCTCCGGAGATCTAGTAGAACTTCTCGCCCACCAGAGAGATACTATGGGCTTCTCATTGATGGTGATAGAGAAGATTGCATCATGGATGATGATGACCCTACTAGTTTTCAGCAAGCTATCACGAGTGGTGACTCAATGAGGTGGCTGGAAGCCACGAGATCCGAAATGGAGTTCATGTACACTAACAAAGTATGGACTTTGGACGTTGCGCCTTCTGGGATAAAACCCGTTGGGTGCAAATGGATCTTTAAAAGAAAGATTGGTGTAGATGGACAGGTAGAGACCTTTAAAGTAAGGCTAGTAGCGAAAGGTTTTCGTCAAAGACCGGTATTGGATTATGATGAAACTTTCTCTTCAGTAGCAATGCTTAAATCCATTAGAATCCTACTTGCTATTGCTGCTCACTATGATTATGAAATCTGGCAGATGGACGTTAAAACTGCATTTCTAAATGGTGATTTAGAAGAATGCGTTTTTATGGATCAGCCAGAGGGCTTCATTGACAGTGGGAGCAGCGGGAAAGCATGTAGATTGCTTAAATCCATTTATGGATTAAAGCAGGCCTCACGGAGCTGGAACATCTGCTTTGATGATACAATCAAAGAGTTTGATTTTATCAAAAATATAGATAAACCATGCATTTATAAGAAGATTGTAGGGAGTACTGTCACATTTCTCGTATTGTATGTAGATGACATTCTCCTGATAGGAAATGATATTCCTATGCTACAATCGGTCAAACTATTCTTATCACAAAGGTTCTCCATGAAGGACCTGGGTGATGCCTCTTACATTTTGGGCATTAGGATCTATAGAGATAGATCCAAAAAGTTATTGGGACTGTCCCAATCAAAGTACATAGACACCATCCTAAAAAGGTTTAGTATGGAAGATTCCAAGTGTGGTGCCTTGCCTGCTTGTCATGGAATCACTCTCTCCAAGGATTTCTGTCCGAAGACTGATGAAGAGAGAGCTCGCATGAGCGTTATACCCTACGCTTCAGCCGTAAGATCTATAATGTATGTGATGTTATGTACTCGCCCTGTTGTAGCTTATGCACTAGCTGTAGTAAGCAAGTATCAATCCAACCCAGGGGAGAAATATTAGATAGCAGTGAAGAACATTCTTAAGTACTTACGAAGGACTAAAGAATTGTTCTTGGTGTATGGTAATGGGGATCTCCAGATGGAAGCCTTTACCGATTCCAGCTTCCAAAGTGATAAGGATGACAGCAAATTTATCTCAGGGTTTGTATTTACCCTCAATGGAGGGGCGGTTAGTTGGAAGAGTTCCAAACAGGATACCGCTGCAGACTCCATGATGGAAGCTGAGTATATTGCTGCAAATGATGCTGCCAAGGAAGCCGTCTAGATGAGGAAGTTCGTCACGGAACTAGGAGTAGTTCCAACCATTGTTGATCCAATACTATTGTATTGTGATAATAATGGAGCTATGGCGTTAGCCAAAGAACCAAGGTCCCATCAGAAATCCAGACACATCCTGAGGCGATATCATTTGATCCGGGAGATAGTAGATCGCCAGGAGATCGAGATTCGGAGAGTAGATACAAAGGATAACACAGCGGATCCACTCACCAAGGCCCTTCCACTGCCGTAGCATGAGCGACTTTTTAAGATGTTGGGTATGAGATACGCCAATAACTGGCCTTAGTGCAAGTGGGAGATTGTTAGATATATGTATGCCCTAGAGGCCATTATATGTATAGTGGATGCTTGGACATGTATATATGAATATAGATGACTTTCTCGCTCAACATGATAGTATGCTATCTGGTTTACTTTATCTTGACATGTTAATTTGATCATACTTTTATTCATTTACACATGTTGATAAAGCCCTAAGGATATTTGCTTGACTACTGTGACTATGATGCGGATCATAGTAATGGGGCATGTGTAGTTTATAAGCATATCCTTGAACCATTCCTAGTCGTGGGTGTATCGGGACGGGGCATCGATATTCCAGAGTAAACTAGCGTATACTATTCTTGTCCCATATGATAGGCGATGGATGATCCCATATCCATCTGGTGAGGTGACACCAAAGATTGTATGTGGGTGCTCAGTGCAGACTGGGTACACTGAACGGACTCGCTGAGAACTCTTATATGGTATTATATCTATCGTCGGATAGCAGTTCTCAAGTAACACTGGTATAGGTTAGTCTGTAGACCCAAGATCGTCATAGAGTCTTGTGTGTCCTCCTATTGTATTTTGATCTCCACCCTACCACGGCTCTACTGAGTCGTGCAAACATGTGGTCTTTGGGTACAGTCTCGAGGTACATGGAGGCGATAAGCGATAGAAGGGGTTTCGTCTCTCCCGGTATTGGGAGTTGATGTTGTGCTATACTCGATTAGCTATAACAGGAAGTCCCTGGCCAGGGCTGCTGAGATTTATTGATAAGCGTTATCAGTAGTTTCTCGATCTGTTATGAGCCATACACCAGCATGACTTATTGAGTTATTGGGGTCAACGATTCCATCCCTAGACTCGATATGCAATATATCTGACGAGGAGACCGGACTGTACGGTAAGTGTTGCCAGTTGGCTCGACGGGAGTTTTGACAGCTTCGCTGGTTTTCTTCTGATCGCTCAATACCCGGGTGGCCATTACGTTTAGATGTCCGCTTGCGGCTTGTAGGTATTTGATATGATCATTATCTACTGCTGGCGTATTGACGAGTCTCAGAGTCCCACAGTGAAGTTTCCTGACTCAGGCGAAAAGATGTGGTATGCATATGAGATATGCGCGGGGATTCGATTAAATACGGATATGTGATACCGTATATTAATCGGGCATTTTCTATTGGTCGGGTCGTATGTGATATGACCGGTTTGCTAAATCAAGTGTTGATTTAACAAATGACTTTTAGATTAATTCTTTAATTAAACCTTTTTCTATTTTGTATGCTTGCATGTATGCACATGATGATGTGTATGGACACATACATACATACTTTGTATCATAGTTGTTGATATAAATTTGGTGGCAATGCAAGACTCATTTTGTAGTAATTATATATATATATATATATATATATATATATATATCATTTTGAGTTAATATAAAGATAATTCACTCATGGTCAATTATCCACACTTGACTAAACTTTACCTAAGTTTTCACCATGAGTTAATTCTCTTTTGATAATTAACTCAATAAGTAAATATCTAGATAATTACTAACCATGGTTGAAGTGAGAAGGATATATTATTGATATTTCATTCTCATCTCAATTATTCATCACAAATATCTTTGAGCTCAAGCTAAACCATCATCTTCTTCTTCCTATCTTGATTTTTCTTTTAAGTGAGGTTGATAAAAAGTTAGGGTTTTGATTATAGAATACAAACCACATCATCATACTACACACATCTAGCCCATTTGTGTAGGGTGTTTGCTCTACTTTATTCACAAATCAAGTAAAGCAAGGAGCTTTGGGCAAAGGGACTTCGGATGAATCTTCATGGACTAGGAAGGTTTCTATCGATCCGTTCCAAACTCTCATAGTGCCAAAGAGTCACCAAGGGAGGTCTACAAAGACTGTAATCTCTACCCTTAGTGATAGTTTTTCATTTGCATGTGATATTTAGTTGAATGAAACCCTAAATTTCTAGTTATGATTCTTTTCATGTTCATTTAGCACCTTTAAAATTTGATTGTGGCATGTGTGATGCTTCCAAACCCTTGATGAGGTGCTAGGTAAACCCAACACGAGGAAGGTCTTCTTCTATGAGAATTAAATTCTTTGTTCTTTTGGAAGCTTTCTGTCTCTTTTTATTTTTCAGAAACTTATGGGGGGTTCTCTCTATCTGAGACTTAAAGTCTCGGATTCTTTATATAGTAGAGGCAGATTGTTAATTGATTTCGAGAAAATCTATCATTGAAAGATTCCAATTGATTTAATTGGTCTCAAAATTGAATCGGGGAATTTTACCCACCATTGGATCTTTGATCCAAGTGTCTCTCTTTTTACAGAATATGTTGTTCTTGTTTTTAACAAGATTGGGGTAATATTCTCCCATATACAGAATTTTATTCTGAAAACTGGTAATTTTTAATCACCATTAGATTCTTAATCCAAGGGTTCTCTGTTTTACAGATAGCAATCTTTTTGTTTGGAAAGATTAAGAGAATATATTCCCAAAAAATAGAATTTTATTCTATTGTTGGATCATTGATCCAACCGAGAGTATCTTTCTTATTTAGAAAGATTTGGGCAATATTTTCTCCTAGTAGAATTTGATTCTTTATTTTCGATAATTTATCATTTCCGTTGGATTTTTGATCCAACGGCTCTGTTTAACAGAGAGTATTGTAGAATCTTAATTCTTCCTGGGCGCCAGCGCTCACGTGTTATGCACATAGGTGCTACTTAAGAATTTAATTCTTATGATGTGCTTTGCACATTAGCGCCCGCATGAGGAACACGTGCGACGCCATCTAAAAGTTTTAACTCTTATGGAATGAACTCTTCTGTGCTTTGCACATTGGCGCCCCCCGTGATAAGCACATGCGGCGCCATATAAGAATTAATTCTTATTTAGAAAGTGTTTCTGTGCTTTTGCACATTGGTGCCGGCGTGCGGAGCACGTGAGGCGCAACCATAGGATTTAATCCTACGAGATTAGTGTTGGCGCTGGCGTCCTCGTGGAGAGCACATGAGGCGCTGTCTCACTGAACTTTGAACAAGGCTTTGATCTTGTATTAGGTTGAGTATTGGGGGAACAGTATCAATACAAGACAAGTCTTACACTAAATTACCTTGAACTATTCAAGCTAGGTTTATATTCACTACTATACTTCACTCTTTAAAATTCACATCAATAAAAACCCTAAAACAACATAAATAATTACTTGAGATTTATTTTGAAATTATATAAAATATTTTTCATAAAACCCTCTCATGTTATATAAAATTACAATTAAGGACCTTAGTAAATATGGGTTTAAGCAGGATCAATTCTCTTGAGCCTCATGGAGCCGGAGAAAGTGAGTGCTTGCCTATTTAAGATAGAAAAACTTAACGGAGTTATCAATGTTAATTGTCTTAGAAAAAGACACAAATCCTGCCGTCCATGTGCAACAGTTACCGATAACCCCCAAAACTAATTCGGGATCAAAATTTTGTTTAAAGTGTCTGACTCAAGTCTGAGTTTAAATCAAACATGAATCCAAATCCAAACATGAATCCAACATGTATACTTGAACCTGAATCTGAATACCAGAACAATATCAACATGACTTGACTTGACCGAACCATGGCTATGACTTGACTTGACTACATGACTACTTGATACATCCTGAAACCGTTTACATGAACAACTTGTATCCATGGTCTCGGGAAGTCTGATAACTAAAATTTATACAATATACATTATATGGTTTAACGGGGTAGACTGGTACAGAAGGTATTAGAAGTGGAACGAGATGATCACTAAAAGACACCTACCGAACATCCGTGCCGTTGTCCCGTGGGTTTTGACGGGGCCTTGTACTTTCGATTACCATATCCACGGAGCAAGTTGGACTCCTCTCGTATACACCGATACATTCTGTACCAAGCTACAAACAACTACGTTAGTTTAACAAACATATACTTGTTCAGATTACCAGTTATGTATTCTTTACTTGTTTTATTCCGCCCTTATCTTTGGGACTTACCGAGTGCTAGTTCACTGAAAACATTCCTATATTTTTTTTCTTTGGAATGTTCATCGGGAGGACCCGACTCTCAGGAGACCGAGCCCAGCCAGGAGGACTTGGATCAGTTCACAGAGGAGTCAGACTTTTAGCTTCTACTTGTATTTACCTTTTCTTTTGTACGCCACTGTCTAGGCATTGCTTTTATCCTTGTACATTTCCTTTTTAAATCAGTTGTAATGTAAAGAATGGATATTAATAAAAGTTGTTGTTTATATTACATTTCTTTTCATTCTTGTGCATTTATTTATATTGCTTATTTACGCTTAACGTGTTTACTTCTGAGTAAATACGTTACGGCCTCGCCACTTCTCCTTCCTCGTACACAGGGAAGAGGGGCGTGACAGATTTTGTTGGCGGCCCATACAGGTCAGTTATGCATGGAATCCTAAGCAATATATCATAAGAATTATAAGAATCAACAACTATACATCCTTTACATTTTAATCTCTTGAATCTATCCTAACCCTTCCTTTTCTTTCAAGGTTATGAATTCACCGAACAACACGAGTACCAATATCAATGGCAACACCCCACCACCTACTCTACCACCACCACCTACCGTTACAGCTCCTATCAACGAGTAGACGGTACTGCTTGAGGCGATAAAGAGCCTCTTGGAGGGTCAGCAGCAGCAGACTGCTATCCTGTTGTACCGCCCTGAAGCTGAGGCACCCAGAGTCAAGCAATTCCGGGCATTGCATCCGAAGCATTTTTCAGGAAAAGAGAGCCCAGTAGAGGTAGAGGAATGTGCTCAGTTTATATAGGATGACCTGACAGCAGTACAAGTGCCAGAAATTGCCTGGGTGAGAGTTGCAAAGTTGCAACTCACTGACAACGCCAGAGTATGGTAGAAGGCTGAAGAAAGCCGACTCACCCAACTAATTGAATGGAGGATATTTCGCGATATGTTCGACGCGAAATACTTCCCTGAGACTGCCCGATTCGACATGGAACAGCAGTTCATCCACTTACAACAAGGCTCGATGTGGAGCAAATCTGTGGATGAATACGATACTGAGTTTACCATGCTTAGCAGGTAAGATATGTTTCAATATTCAATTTCCTGATATCACATATTACACTACTAACACAATGTCATAACAGGTTCGTGTCACACTTGATTCCGACTGCTGAGATTAGGGCAAGACGATTTCAACAAGTGTTGGACCCAGAAATCCAAGCTGCACTAGCTACAGGAGATTTCCTAACCCATGATCTTGCACTGAAGGCTGCCCGACGCTATGAGGCAGTGGTAAAGAAGAAAGGCGGACCTCAGACTGCTGGTGTAAAATGCCCTGCCACTAAGATGGCAGGAGGAGCCTCTTCCAGGCTACCTTTTGTACCCAGGAGACCGGAAGTAACTTTTAACCGGCCCAGTCCAGATTTTTGCTTCTACTGCGAAAGGAATGGACACCTGGTAAAGGAATGCAGGCGTGCAAACGGCCTGTACTTAGTTTGTAGCGCATCCACTCACGACATTGTAGCATGTCCTTATAGACTCAATCCAAATCTAGCCCCCAGACCAGCTACCACATTTCCACAACGACCAGCTATCCAGGCTTCTGCACCTCGCTTAACCCTACCTACTCCACCTCCTCATGGACCTCTTGCACAACCTCCTCGTCAATTCCATCAGGCACAGAGGAACATGCCTCAAAGACAGAGAAACAGGCAGAGGAATGTACCTCTAGCAAGGAGGAATGTATCCCGGCATCAGGCTTTCACGATGACCGTGGAAGAAGCTGAAGCCACCGGCCAAGTCATCACTGGTAACTCCCAATCTTTCAAACCTTTTCACTACTTGTGTACATCTATATATTTTTGTTCTTATGCCTAAACATCTCCCACACAACTTAGGTTCAATCTTAGTACCCTCCCTACCTGCCTTAGCACTGTTCGATATTAGAGCATCACTGTTCGATATTAGAGCATCACATTGCTTTATGTTGCAACGGTTCGTCCGAACTCGTGCGATTCCAGTTAAACCGCTCATATCCAGCTGGAATTTCAGTTCAGGGAACGGCATTCTAAAGGCAACTAAGGGATACAATTTGTGTCCAGTGGTCGTCTGCAGCAGAGAATTTTATATGGACTTCAAGATGCTGGACATACCAAACTTCGACGTAGCCTTGGGAATGGACTGGCTAGGAACTTTCTTCGCTACCATCGACTGTCGTCAAAAGAGAGTAGTGTTCGAGATACCAGATCATCCGGTCTTTTATTTCAAGAGTGGAGACTGTACCCTGGAACCTAGCACCTACAAGGCTAAACTAAGGAAGGCAATGCTTGCAACATCACAGGCGGAAGAAGACAAGCCAGAGCTAGTTCGAGAGTTCGAGAACGCATTTCCTTAAGATATAACAGGTTTGCCTCCTGTTTCCCCCAATCAGAGCAAAGCTCTGTTGAAATTCAAAATTCAAAATTTTGAAGCAACGCTTCAAATCTCGGGCGCAACGCGCCACGTGTCTGGCGCAGATGCATCAGCACAGCGCCCAAGGCAGCGCACCCAATCAGAGCAAAGCTCTGTTTTAAACAAAATTAAATGAAGCAACGCTTCAGTTGCGCAAGCACTACGTTGCGCGACACGTATCAGCGCAGATGCGCTAGCGCAGTTGCTGCGCGCTGCGCGACACGTGTCAGCGCAGATGCGCTAGCACAGCTGCGCTGCGCTTTGCGCTGCGCGACACGTGTCACGCGCTGGGCATTTGCGTCAAACAGAATAAAGATTTTAAAGAAATCTTTCTGTTCTTATTTAAACAAGAAGATTTTCTTCTGTAAAACAGAAGCCCTTGGATCAAAGATCCAACGGTGAGGAAAATTTCCCAAATCACTCAGAGAATGATCTCTTTAACAAAATTAACTAATTTGTGGGCACTATAAAAATGACCCTAAGCCTCAATTCAAAGGCATCAACATTTTTCATTGAGAACTCTGAAGAATTGAAGAGAATTCCTCAAAGAAAAAAAAGGGTAAAAACCTTTAGAAAAAGAGAAATTTATTCTAATAAGATCATTGATCTAAGAACAAGATCAATGATCTTCACATAATAAACAGTGCTTTGCACTTCTGATGAACCACTGGTTCTTTAAAATAAGGAAAAAACAAAATAAAGAACAGTGCTTTGCACTTTTTATGAACCCTTGGTTCTTTGAGATAAGAAAAACTTATCTTTTTCTTTTGATCTAAATGAGATCAAGAAATTAAACAGTGCTTTGCACTTCTGTTCTCGAATCTAAAGGATTCTTAGTGCTTTGCACTTCCAACTTGCGCTGTTGCGCTCCTGGATTGGCGCCACGTGTCAGCAGCGCATGCGCAGCGCATCGGCGCAGCGCACTGCGCTCGCGTGACACGTGTCGTCACCACAAGCGCTTGTGCTCCCTGATTGGTGCAAAGCGCCTGAATAAATGCAATAAAGGGCCAGGCCCAAATCAAAAAGACCAAGCATGCCTAATTAAATTGATGCTCTGCATCATTTATAAATGGGCAGAGCCCAAACAAAACAATAAAAATGCTATGCATTTTAAAAGGGGCAGAGCCCAAACAAAGCAGATGCTTTGCATCATTTATAAATGGGCAGAGCCCAAAACAAATTGATGCTCTGCATCTTTTTTGGGTAGAGCCCAAATAAAAACGCAATGCAAAAGCAAAAGCAAATAAAATGTTGAACATCTTTAACTGGACTTAGCCCAATTTTGGCCGTAAGTCCTCAAATTAAATTGACTGAGAAAGATTGCTCTCTTAAATTAATTTATATCCGGTTCGAGGGTACATCTCTGAACTCCTCTGACACCTGTCATTGTAATTCCTCAACGACGTCAGAAAGATGATGGGTCCCAACGACCACACATGAATATGGACTGCGGGGTCCCTAAACTCGTGGACCGAGACGTCCTTAAACTAATACCGGACCGAGACGTCCTTAAACTAAAAATCGTCCCTAAATGGGAACGACGGACCGAAATGTCCCTAAACTAATAACGGACCGAAATGTCCCTAAACTGGCGATGGACCACTACGTCCCTAAACTGGCGATGGACCACTACGTCCCTAAATTGGCGATGGATCACTATGTCCCTAAACTGGCGATGGACCACCACGTCTTTAAACTGGCGATGGACCACCACGTCCCTAAACTGGAACATGGACCACCACGTCCCTAAACTGGAACAATAGAGCCCCCAAATGCTCTTTTGCCGGATCTAAACGATCCTGTTTAAGTTGATCTTAGCCCCAAACACGGCTAACGTATCCTCAAACATTCAAATGGACTATAAAACCCCAAATCAACTTTGGTTCAAGGGTACATCTCTGAACTCCTCTGACACCTGTCGTTGTAATCCTTCAACGACGTTAGAGAGGTGACGAGTCCCGACAACCATATATTAAATGGATCACCACGTTAAGTCGATCTTAGTCCCAAACAGGACTAACGTATCCTTAACGAACGTTTAAGTTGATCTTAGCCTCAATACGGCTAATGTATCCTTTAAACTAAAACACCAAACCCAAATCTAAGTAAATACGGATTTGGACTAATCCACGTCCTACGGGCGACGGCATTACTCAGTCTCCGTATACAATCTACGGGCAACCACAAACAAAACAAACACACGCGACACGAAGTGAAATTCTGGAGAAGGAGAAAGTGGCTACCGCGATGCGGTAGCGTAATTAACTGCAGGGGCTTGCGCCTGCAGGGAAGAGCGTCCCCACAATCAAAAACCCCTCTAGCGAGGGGGAATCTGACAAAGTCTGCTACATCGGCCGCATCCGTCTAAACCTCCGATGCACAGTGCCATAAATCAACTTGGCATCTTCGGAGAGGTGGACGGATAAAATCAAATAGTATCTGCCCCGAATCTCAGGCAAGACGTCCCTCACGTCGTCTGCGCCGCCATTCGGAGGGAACACCTCCTGATCGAGCTCTTGAATTCAGCATAGATTTAGTATCTGGTGCGCAACCGGTGATCAAAGCTCCGTACCGATTAAGTCTAGAAGGATTGAAGGAGATCCATACTCAATTGGACGAACTTCTGAAGAAAGGTTGGATTCGTCCCAGTACTTCAGGTTGGGGATCTCCAATTTTGCTAGTGAAGAAGAAAGAAGGTTCATACAGAATATGTATAGATTACCGAGCTCTGAACGAAATAACGATAAAGAACAAGTATCCACTACCGCGCATTGACGATCTGTTCGATCAGCTAAGTAGGTCTTGTGTTTTCTCAAAACTAGATCTCCGTTCGGGTTATCATCAGGTGAAAGTCAAAGAGTCTGATATTCCAAAGACGGCATTCAGGACTCGCTATGGTCATTATGAGTTTCTCGTGATGCCGTTTGGAGTGACCAATGCACCTGCTATTTTCATGAATCTGATGAACCAGGTTTTCCGAGAGTACTTAGACAGGTTCGTTGTTATTTTCATCGACGACATCCTGGTGTATTCAAAGAATCGGAAAGAACACGCTGAGCATTTGCGGATTGTCCTAGAGACATTGCGATAGCATCAACTCTATGCCAAGTATAGCAAGTGCGAATTTTGGCTAGATCAAGTCGAATTTCTTGGACACATTGTTTCAGAAGAAGGAATCTCAGTAGATCCAGCAAAGGTGTCAGCGAATGGCCGACACTAAAGACGGTGAAAGATATTCAAAGTTTCTTGGGTTAGCAGGATACTACCGATGATTTATAGAAGGCTTTTCGAAGATTGCAACACCCCTGACCAAACTCACACGTAAAGATGAAGTATTTGTGTGGTCAGAAGCATGTGAACAAGTTTTTGTAGAACTCAAGTCAAGATTGACATCGGCTCCTATTCTCGTAATACCGGACCAATCTGGAGGTTTCGTTGTACATTGCGATGCGTCCGGTAAAGGATTAGGATGTGTTCTACACCAGTATGGAAAAATTGTAGCTTTTGCATCAAGACAACTAAAGGTTCATGAGCGCAACTATCCAACACATGATTTGGAGTTGGCAGCCGTTATCTTTTACACTTTAGATTTGGCGCCATTATCTTCTTGGAGAACGGGTGGATATATATATGGATCACAAAAGTCTGAAATATGTATTTACTCAGAAAGAGTTGAATATGCGGCAGAGAAGATGGCTAGAACTTATGGCGGACTTCGACATCAACCTACAAATCATTCAGGGAAGGTGAATGTAGTTCCTGATGCACTCAGTCGCCAGCCATTATCAATGAATTTCACTGCACAGTGGAAGTTACAGCAGGAATTGCACGGGTTGGATGTAGAAGTGGTTATGCCAGGTAACGCTTTGTATTTGATGAACTTACAAGTTCAGTCTACTATTGTTAATCAGATCAAAGCAGCTCAAGCAAGTGATGCCAAACTGCAAAAGATCCGAGAATAAGTAGAAAGTGGACTGCCAACAGACTTCATCATCCACGAAGATGGATCTTTGAGATATGGAAGCAAGTTGTGTGTACCACAAGGTTCTGTTCGGAAAGAATTGATGAAAATAGCTCACAACTCTCCTTACTCAATATACCCTGGTGGTACAAAGATGTACAAAGATCTACGACAACATTATTGGTGGAATGGAATGAAGCGCGAAGTAGCCAGAAGTATAGCCAAGTGCTTGGTGTGTCAGCAAGTGAATGTTGAACATCACAAAACTGCTGGTTTACTTCAACCGTTATCTATCCCACAATGGAAATAGCAATATATCACCATGGACTTCGTGACTGCCCTTCCTCGCAGCATGAAGGGTAACGATGTTTTATGGGTTATTATGGATCGACTCACCAAGTCGACTCACTTCATCCCATTTCGAGTTGGCTAATCTACCGAGACGCTAGCAAAAAAGTACATGGAGGTAAGCATGAATCTAATGTAAGATTTAACCTCAAGATGTACTATTTCTGATACCCATGAACTCATACAGGAGATCGTGAGATTACATGGAGTACCAGTTTACATCGTCTCCGATCGTGATACTAGATTCCTATCACAGTTTTGGCAGTGTCTGCAAGCTAGCCTGGGAACGAGTCTGAACTTCAGCTCGGCTTACAATCCACAAACAGATGGACAGTCTAAGCGAACAATTCAGATTCTAGAAGACATGCTAAGAGTGTACGGGGAAGGGGCGCGACAAGGCCGCTACATATTTACTCTGAAGTAAACACGCTAAGCGTATCTAAGAAATATAAGTAAATATACACAAGTGACAATGACAATAGATGTAATTGAACATCAACTTTATTTATTAACTTTCTTTTTACAGATACAACTAGAAATGTAAATACAATGTGGAATAGAAAGCGATGCCTAAACAATAGCATAACAGAATGTAAATATGTACAAGTGAACTAAAGCTCGGGGCCTTCAGTAAACTGATTCAAGTCCTCGCTGCTGGGCTTGATCTCCAGTGAATCCGAATCACCTGACGACATTCCAAAGAAGAAGAAAGAGAATGTCATCAGCGAACAAATCGTTCGTAAGTCCCAAAAGTGAGTAGAGGTAGAATAGACAGATAGAGTATATCTTATAATGTTTGTATTTAGTGTTAACGCTGTTGTTTGTAGTTCGGTACAGAAGAATACCAGTGTATACGAGAGGAGTTCCACTATCCGGAGACTAAGGTATACGGAGCACAAGGAACCATTCAGCCACGGTACAACGGCAATTGAATTCAGGTTAGGTGTGTTATGGTTACAGTCTCGTGCCACTTCTAACACCTTCTGTACCAATCTACCCTTTATAAACCCTGCAATGTCTTGATTGTATTGTTTGAATTGTATATTGTATATAGATGGATGACTTGCCGAAACTATGATATCAGTAATAGAATGGATAATGGATGAACTTGTGAATGGAGTATAACCATGGTTCGGTTCAGTCAAGTTGTATAGATTGAATAGATTGAATATATGGATTCATGGATTCATGTTGAATATATACTGTAATATATACTTGAATCATATTCAAGTCAGATTGATTATATTGAGAATCAATCTGAGTCAGACATTTGAAAAGAAATTGAAGTCTTGAATTTGTTTTGATGCTATCGGTAACTGCTGTACATGGACGGCAGGATTTGTGTCTTTTTCCAAGACAATTACCATGTTGATAACACCGTTTGTTAGATTGTCTACCTTAAATAGGCAATCACCCATATCTCCGGCTCCCTGAGGCTCAAGAGACTGGTTCCGCATAAACCTATATTTACCAGGGTCCTTATTGTAATTTAGTATAACTTGAGCGGGTTTTATGTAAAAATAGTTTTGGCATAATTTCAAAATACACCTCAAGTAATTAATTATCGTATTTAGGGTTTTCATAAATGTATATTTTATAGAATATGAAATTTCTAATGAGTAGAACTTATTTTCATAGTATAAGATATTTATTTGTAATATTGGAATTGTATGGTATTTTCTTGTAAATGGGATGTTTTTCTTGAATTTTGGAAATGTGGAATATTATAAATATTAAAAATAGATATTTTGATATTAATTACATATATATTTATTTATTAAAAATGTAAGTTTTATTTATAATATGAATCACATTTTCTAAAGAAAAATGTATTAAAAATCTTTCGAGATCATATGCTTCGTGAGGAGGTCTGCATCTCGCTCTACTAGGCCCGAGTATGTGCGATAATCCGCACCATACCGATCGGGGTCCCCAATAGTGGGTTGTAGAGGCGCAATTGCAAACATTTGTTAAATACACTTCTTATATAAAAATGTTTTATAAGTTGAAGGTACTTATTTGTAAATGTCGTATTTTCCTGAATCTATATTCCCAAATTCCATCGTGCTATATTAGATTTGTGTGTTGTGAGGAGGTAGGTCATTATCTCGTGAGTTTTCTAAAGATAACACGGTTAAAAGGTATAAACAAATGGAAATGAAAGATAAACGTATTTTAATGTAAAATTAAAATACAACTTGCTATGGTCATCATTTTGATATCAAACCTATTCTATTAACTTCGTTAATGATTACTAAACAATATATCAAAATTTGTAGGTTTGTTATTAAGAAAAAAATTGTAGTTTTAAAGAATAGAGAATCGGAAGCCGGATAACTCCGTTTTCGACACGTTTTAAGAATGAAGAGTTTAGAAATAGTAAAAGAGAGAGAGAAGGAGGACTTACTGGATGATTGGTTAGAGGAGAGAAAGAGGAAGAGGTGGGAGTTGCCGGTGCGTCGTCTCGTCGTCGGAAACTCCTTGAGTTGTCGTCGAAAGTTCGTCGGAGTTTCGCCCTTTTGCTAACTACACTTACACACAAAAGACTTGGGAATTTTCTTGAGAGTTTGGGCAGGGATTTGTGAGTGAGAAGGGTGATTTGAGGGTGGTATTTATAGGAAAAAATAGGGTTTACGGTAGTGAAGAGTGTATTAAAATGGATTAAATGTGTGTTTTATTGTGCTCTGTAAATGTGCAGGGAAAACAAATAATACTGGAGTTATGGGGGGAGTCCAAGATGTTGGGTCACGGCAGCACCCCGGCCATCGAAACGCGGCCAAAATGCAGAACAAAAATTTTCTAAACCGGCGCTACCGTTACCCGAATCCCGGATCGACCTTAAACCCTAAACTAGCAAACTAAGAAGATGTTAGAATCGTTATACCGAGTTGATCTGTATCCTTCGGTCTTCATTCCAAGCTCCTCGTGATTCTTGATGATGTTTGGTTGCCGGTCTTCCTCCATCTCTGATGATCCACCCGAGGGATATAACTCCGGCTCTAGTTCCACGACATGATGCATACGGAGCAATTAGGGTCTCTAGGATGCTACCCTAGAGAGCCTAGGATGTAGTGTGAATGTTTCTTAGTGTTAGCTATCTCAATTCATGAAGTTGGAAGCAAAACATGAAAGCTAGTGGAGGTGAAACACAAATAGTGAAGGAGGAGCTCAAGAAGAAAAACAATGAATAAAACCTTCATGCTTCAAAAATGAGCTTACCTTGGAAAGAGAAAATAGCATGCAAGGTTTTGTAAAATGTATTTTTTCAATTTTAAAATCCTACCATACTTGAATAGTGAACATAAATGAATTAACAATTCATTTGTGTGCACTATTGCAAGCATGGTTGTCTCCACACCTCATCATGCTAATATCCACCTCATTTACCATTTTAATAAAATGGTCAAAACAAGAAATGAGGTGGTACCTTCTAGAATGTTATCCTGTAAAAAATACGGATTACATTCATCTGTAAATATATCTGCATTCGTACCGAAATACGAATACCCAAAAAGATAGCATAACACAAAGAATATAATACTAGAATATACATACCGAAATACATATATGTAAATTATTAAATCAATACCTGATTTAATAATCTGGCTCAAACCCGAGCCGGCTAGTATTATCAACTGTCCAATCGAAAGTTTGAATACAATGTACATCAATCGATCGGAACCCTGCACGTATCCAATACGGCTACTACATCATTTCTCCAGAACCAAGGAAACCCTCTGTGTGGAACTCTAAAGACTCGTCAATACGTTGGCAGTGGGTTTAACCACAAACACGTCAGCGGTACTAGCTGTACGTAACGGCTACCCAGGTATTGAGCGAAAGGGAGGCCGACGAGCAAACTCATCCTGAACCCCTACTGAGCCTGTCAGTGACAATATCCGTACAGTCCGGTCTGTTCGTCTAAGAGTATCGCATATCGAGTCTAAGGGGGTAGATAAAGTCAGACCCCTAACAACGCGACATTTAGTGTCGGTATGAAACCCATCACCACCTGAGAAACTATCGATCCTGAATCGGTAGTTCTCGTCCACCGTGGTCACGGATTTATGGTGATGGCCATCCGTACACAACGCGACATCAACCCCAATACCGAGAGACACGAATCCCCGACGATCCGATCACTGCCTCCATGTGGCTCGGGACTGTACCCAACTAAAACCTGTTTGCACGACTCCTTTGAGCTGTGGTAGGGTAGTAATCAAAGCACAGTGGGAACTTACACGAGACAAATGACGATCTCAGGTCGACAGACTAACCTGTACACATGTCACCTGGGAACTGCTATCTGACAATAGGTATAATACCAACTAGCAGGTTCCCGATGAGTCCGTCCAGTGTACTCATAGCCTAATGAGCACATGTATACTATCTTAGGTGAACAAACTAACACCAATGGCTTGTGAGACCTGACTACCACCCCTCGTCAGGGTCTCGATCAGTATACACTAGTCTACACTGGAGTATCGATGCCCGGTCTCGATACTCCTACGCCTAAGGACATTTAAGGATGTGCTTATAGACCCCCAGCTCCCACATATATGATCGCCATCATAATACTGGCAGTCAAGCAAGAATCCTATGGGCTCTATCAACATGTATATGATAATAAAAACACACCAGATAGCATACTATCATCTTGAGTAAGACTGCTTTATCGGTATAGGTCCTTACTCAATCATCATAATCACAAGTCCGCGTCTATGATAATTGCCTTGAGGGCACTATAGCCAACAATCTCCCACTTGTACTTAAGGCCAATTATTACGATGTCGCATATTCACAGCCCGTGTGATACCGAACACCCAACTTCTCTACTAGTCAGTTTCGCAAAGCCTGTTTGCGAAAATGATTGCGTTCGAGAAATAGCCTCAGTGAGTGGATCCGCTCCAATGTTTCTTTCTGTATCTCTCTTAATCTCAACTTCACGGAAAAAACTATCTCCCGAAATGAGCAATACTTATCTTAGAATTTGTCTGGATATCTGATGGGACCCAGTTCACAAATGAACTCCAAATCCAGCAAACTACTTAGACTATATTGTCCACTGAATTTAATCAGTACCCTGCGCCTTGCTTTTCCTCAGTATCCGCTTGGACCACCCGTTCAACATACTGTCCCTCAAAAGAGGGAAAACTATAATTCTGACAGTCACTCTGTCATCCAGGTCACCTTGGAAGCCTGAAATGATAACCGTCTCCCGAAGGAGGCTGCTGTAATCATTTCCCAAGAACATTCACTTATGTTCAATAACTGCTTCCCAATATTTCTCCAGAATTGGATTAATATATCTGCTTATTGCATCTAGTGCAAAAGCAATATCTGGTGTGGTACTTAACATTTCATGATTAGCTCAATTGCCTAAGCAAATAATATGTTAATCATATAGATCCCTCTCCCCTTTAGTCTGTAAGACACCTTTAGAGAAGTTGACTCCATCACCTGCAGGTACACCACCATGCCAGGAGTCATCCATTCTAAAATATCTTTAGAATAATGTCAAAGTACCCAAATTGGGATACTTCCCAAATCCAGATCTAAAACCATAGATCTAGTAACCAGAAAACCTGATATTATATCCATATCCTATGTGGAGAAACAACTTTGTGACAACCACAATATAACCGATCGTAGTATAGGAATGTCCCTTCCTATTAAGTGCATGTCATCCCAATACACGGACATCACTCCCTACTACCTTCTTACCAGATCCATCTCCCATTCTGATGAAGTCAAGGCCTATGACTGTCACATCAAAAATAGATGATCTATTTCCGCTATAACTACTTTAGTCTATAAATAGACATAAGCAACTTGTCTACTATGCTTCCGCTGCTCCCACTGACTACAACAACCCTCTGGCAGAGTCATATATACGTACACTTCTAAAACTAGTTTAGAACGACGCTATACTCATCCTCCTGCCGGGTTTTATAGTCTAGAACAGCAGCAATGACAAGTCTGGGTAAACAAGAACCTCTCTGTCACCGTCTCTGAGAAGACCAAAGTACGTCTCGGGTGCTTGAGGTTACTCACCTAATCTGCGGAGTGGCTAATGGAACGTTGAAAACAATTGAATGCTCAGGTTCTATTAAATCTTCAGTAATCGTTTGTGGTTCTGGAATCACTTCCAGTTCTACCATACCCCCACTACTATTTTCTGAAAAATCCATTTTACTAAAAATGTGGCAAGTCAAGAACAATATAAATATTGATCTTCCTGATAGTAGAAAGCTAACCCTCGTCAAAACCCGGGATAACCCACAAACTGCCATTACTGAAACATGCCTTAAGTTTATCTGGATTCTGGTTTTAAGCATCAGTCGGACAACTCCCTATACCTTAATATCGTTAAGATATAAATCGATTCTATATATATCTGATATAGAAACAAAAGCACTAATTTAATTTGAACCAGATTCAAAATCATGTAACTGTTTCCAGTGCATATCAACCAAATGGAAAGAGGACAATCAGCATTACTCATCTACGAGTGCATCCATATATGAGTAACCCGAAAGAGAAGCAAGTTCTCAAAACCATTACTATCAATGGAATACCAAACACAAGTATCTACATCTTCGACTTTTTCGAAGAATCCTGATACTTACAACAAATGGTTCTCTACTTTATTCTTATACCTATAACTTCTGAATATCTGGACCTTACATTTCAACGAAATACATGTCTAGAATCAAAGAAGTTATGAGTAAACAGAATACAGTGCGAGTACCAACCCCATTGTCCTAATGGACACTGGACAACATACAATATTTTGTATAAGTCCCCTGAGTTCAACAACTCAAACCATGTGCGTCGTAGGTTGAAAAACTGTACTGTGGTTAAGAAGAGTTACACCGCTGTTGAATGCACCTTACCTAATCATGAACTGATATAGGTAAATGTTATAGACACAATATCAAAAAGTTATATCTCACTTTATAAAATAAATGTACAGATATATCAGTTTGAAATTGGTGCATAACAACGGATATTCAAAACCAAAAAATTTTCTATCCGGCAAAATCCAGATAATTTCCTCAAATATCACCAATTACAACGAATTCCGATATAATGAGGATCTAATCACCCAATTCCCAATATCTTACTCCCACTCACCATCCGTAATAATATGCAGATGTGAGAAACTGATCTGGTAAATACATACCCTGGAGTTAGATTTCAATTGGGAAAACAGTTTTTAATTAATATCACACAGTGAAACTGAAACATGAAAATGTTTCAAAAGGGGTTAACTGGTATTCCTAGTAATGCCTCTTCCACTATCCTGATTCACGACAGTAACCATATATTTGTCTGCCCTCTCTGCAATCCCTTTATTATGTCTTTACTTATTACCTTATGTACACCTCCTTTACGCTAATTGGTTTTCTTCATTCCCTACCTTTCGGCACCAGCCTAAGGTTTGAAAGAAGACTATCCAATAAGCGTAATAGGTGTACTCTCCTAGTCCTAGGAGCCCTCGGAACCCGAGAGAAGATAAAGAGAAAAGATATCTGAATAATCCTATTCTATTTCTCCTGAACCAGAATTCATCCTCGAAAAAGTTCCTTCGAATTCGTATGTAACTATACGATGGATTTATCCAATGGAAGTGGATATCCGTAGTGATACGGAGTGTTCAAGAGAAATGCAAAGCGGTTGTAGGAGTGGCAGGGGTATACACGGTCTTTGTCGTGAAAGATGGTGGTCGCAATTTGCTTTGCCATTATTCTAATCCCTTTACATGTCTTTACTTATTACCTTCTGTACTCCACAGTTAAGCTTGTTGGTTTTCTTCCTTCCCTACCGTTCGGCACCTGCCTATGGTCTGGAGGAAGACTATCCAATAAGCTCAATAGGTGTACCCTCTCATAATCCCAGGAGCCCTCACAACCTGAGAGAAGGTAAAGAGAAAAGACAACCGAATAATCCTATTCAATCTCTCCAGAACCAGAATCCATCATCGAAAAAGTTCCTTCGAGTGCGTATGTAACTGTACGATGGATTTATCCAATGAAAGTGGATGTTCGTAGTGATACGAGGTGTTCTGGAGAAATGTAAAGGTGATATAGAAGTGGCAATGATATATGCGACACCGTGACATTCCAAAAGTCAAAGTGTTTTAAGAATGTTCGGTTAACTTGGTTTCATGAGTTTTAGTTAAAGGCCGGGTCATAGTCGCAGCCAGAGAGAGAGAGAGAAGAAAACACTCAGCGTGCATTCTAACCTAGATCAGAATGGTTAATCATTTTAGCTAATCTGGGATGGCTCCCACTGTTTCCTCGAATTCTCCTCCAAACCCAAAAGGAGAATTAGTCGGAATCACCCGAGGAGTAATCCTACTCATCAGTGGGAATCGGGATCCAACTATCATCGCATGATAACCTGATGGAAGCCACTCAAGTCACCACACTCCAGAAAGTATGCGCATGCCTGGCAAGTTTCCTGTATATTTGAAACTCCCGATGTGTGTTTTTACCCCTAGGACCCAAGTGACCTTGACTGAACCAACATATCAAAGGATCCTAGTCAAGTTCAACCCGTCACTATCTTGATTGCATTAGACCCATCCGCATGAGTCCTTGACTGAGCCAAAATGACCGTACGACTGTCCTAACCAATCGCATATCCA
Organism: Agapanthus africanus; assembly: GCA_030015575.1. NCBI lineage: Eukaryota > Viridiplantae > Streptophyta > Magnoliopsida > Asparagales > Amaryllidaceae > Agapanthus > Agapanthus africanus. The sequence goes on along the minus strand of JASDDO010000028.1, from coordinate 12,556,306 downwards.
TGCAACAGAAAAGCACTACATAGCTACTGAACACTACGCCTCGGCTAAGCATGACATACGTAGCACAAATACTAAGCAATACAAATCTGAAGTGACGGAGGGCTACGGCTAGTTTTTGGCAAAAAAGCTTTAACGTAATGAACTTGATATCGTTGAAGAAATCCAAGTGGTTTTATAAATATATGGTGGCGAAAACTTTTGCTAAAGAGGTCACTCCCGGTGAAGGGATCTCGGCTCTTTCCCCGTCGAATGGGGTACAGGATATCCCAAACTGAATACCACGATGCAAAGCAAAAATAATCGATTATAGTGAAGTTATTACGTTGACGTAAATTTTTACTCAAGGGGTCACTCTCGATGAAGGGATCTCGGCCCTTACCTCGTCGAATGAGGTGCTGTATATTCATAACCGAATACCACTGTGCAAAGCAAAAGAGAACGTCTGTAATGTCAGTTTTTAAAAACTTGGTTCCAACAACATCATATATAGGTTTGTTTTATCCTTGCATTGATAAGAATCTATGTTATCCCATCAATTAATCACACCAGAAAAGAACGAAAATAAAATGTACGTATATGCCATCCGCATTCGCCACTGGGTCCCGTCATCACCCGTTAGGTTACTTAACTAACGACAGAGCGGGGACTAGGCTAGCGCGGGTACAAAACATATACAACATCTACTAGTATATATATAAATATATAACAATCGTCCCAGGCATGATATAAAGCAACATCACAGAAACATCACAGAAGCAACACATAATGGCGGATAATCTGGAGCCCCGGGTTTCACTTGAGCCATAAGTGAGACCCGACGTTCCCTGTCATGTGGATAGCCTGTGCAATGAAACCTAGACCCCTACGAGCGCGGTAAGTTACCCGCCAAAACCAGAAGCGAGGTAGCCCCTTTCAGCAACGTGAATAGACCACCCAGCACTTCACGGAATCCGGTAACTTGAGCACCCTTCCTGGGTCAACTTATACCCCCTACGAGTGCGGTGAATAGCCCGCCAATTCTGGAATAAGGCCCCCTCCGTCTGAATGCCTTGAGATGTGGACCAGTTGCCCTTTAGAACCCGGCTATTCGTGCACTCCACCTCGGGGTAATCCTAGTACAGAAAATAAAATAATATATAAGGGTGATATCGACCTCAGCCCGGTCGTGTCCCAAAAGAATAATATATAAACTGGCAGTGATGGCAATCCGCATGTCGGACGCTCGCCCCGCAATATCAAATGTACAGATGAATCAAAACTGTACTAACATTGCACCATTGCTATCCACCACAACGATCCAACCAACATCACAGCACAACACAGAACATCAACGTGAATGTCACGTTCGCAAACCTATCTAAAAGAACATATAGCAGTTAGATGGGTTTACCGATCAAATGACATTCACGGTCGCAGATATAAATGTATGTACTGTTAAACGCCCACTTAAAATATCGATCGACTAAATTTCCAAATTGGCCCCAATAGCAAAACCAACACTGAAACAGAAATCTGGACCAAAACAGAATATGCCAAAAATCACAATTACAAGTCAGAGGGCTACAGGAAAAATTTGGAAGCCCATCCCCGCTAAACGACCGTGGAACCGCCGCCAATAGGGGGTAAGTGCGGCGGTTCCGCGGCGGTTTGGAGGCTTCAGGAGCTCAAATTTTTTCTGTACCCTTAAATGCCTGCACGGATTTTTAAGCCTCTAGAAATAATTTTTTGACCACTTTTGAAAATCGGCAGAGAAGAGAAAAATGAAATAGTGATTTTGGAAATTTCCGTCGATCGATTTTTCAAGCACGTTTAAACAAGCTAGTAAGGGGTTTAAAGGGTGACTCTGATACCATGTTGGGTCACGGCAGCGCCCCGGCCATCGAAACGCGGCCAAAATGCGGAACAAAAATTTTCTAAACCGGCGCTACCGTTACCCGAATCCCGGATCGACCTTAAACCCTAAACTAGTAAACTAAGAAGAGGTTAGAATCGTTATACCGATTTGATCCTTGTTCTTCGGTCTTCATTTCAAGCTCCTCGTGATCCTTTGATGATGTTTGGTTGCCGGTTTTCCTCCATCTCCGATGATCCACCTGAGGGATATAACTCTGGCTCTAGCTCCACGACATGATGCATACGGAGCAACTAGGGTCTCTAGGATGCTACTCTAGAGAGCCTAGAATGTAGTGTGAATGTTTCTTAGTGTTAGCTATCTCAATTCATGAAGGTGGAAGCAAAGCATGAAAGCTAGTGAAGGTGAAACACAAATGGTGAAGGAGGAGCTCAAGAAGAAAAACAATGAACAAAACCTTCATGCTTCAAAAATGAGCCTACCTTGGAAAGAGAAAATAGCATGCAAGGTTTTGTAAAATGCATTTTTTCAATTTTAAAATCCTACCATACTTGAATAGTGAACACAAATGAATTAACAATTCATTTGTGTGCACTATTGCAAGCATGGTTGTCTCCACACTTCATCATGCTAATATCCACCTCATTTACCATTTTAATAAAATGGTCAAAACAAGAAATGAGGTGGCACCTTCTAGAATATCATCCGGTAACAAATACGGATTACATTCACCTGTAAATATATCTGCATTCGTACCGAAATACGAATACCCAAAAAGATAGCATAACACAAAGAATATAATACTAAAATATATGTACCGAAATACATATATGTAAATTATTAAATCAATACCTGATTTGATAATCCAGCTCAAACCCGAGCCGGCTAGTATTATCAACTGTCCAATCGAAAGTCCGAGTACAATGTACATCAATTGATCGGAACCTTGCACGTATCCAATACGGCTACTACATCATTTCGTCAGAACCAGAGAAATCCTCTGTGTGGGATTCTAAAGACTCATCAATACGCTGGCAGTGGGTTTAACTACAAACACGTCAGCGGCACTAGCTGTACGTAACGGCTACACAGGTATTGAGCGAAAGTGAGGCCGACGAGCAAACTCATTCTGAACCCCTACTGAGCCTGTCAGTAACAATATCTGTACAGTCTGGTCTGTTCGTCTAAGAGTATCGCATATCGAGTCTAAGGGGGTGGATAAAGTCAGACCCCTAACAACGCGACATTTAGTGTCTGTATGAAACCCATCACCACCTGAGAAACTATCGATCCTGGATCGGTAATTCTCATCCACCGTGGCCACGGATTTATGGTGATGGCCATCCGTACACAACGCGACATCAACCCCCAATACCGGGAGATGCCAATTCCCGGCGATCCGATCACTGCCTCCATGTGGCTCGGGACTGTACCCAACTAAAACCTGTTTGCACGACTCCTTTGAGCCGTGGTAGGGTAGTAATCAAAGCACAGTGGGAACACACACGAGACAAATGACGATCTCAGGTCGACAGACTAACCTGTACACATGTCACCTGGGAACTGCTATCTGACAATAGGTATAATACCAACTAGCAGGTTTCCGGCGAGTCCGTCCAGTGTACTCATAACCTAATGAGCACCTGTATACTATCTTAGGTGAACAAACTAACACCAATGGCTTGTGAGACCTGACCACCGCCCCTCATCGGGGTCTTGATCAGTATACACTAGTCTACACTGGAGTATCGATGCTCGGTCTCGATACTCCTACGACTAGGGACATTTAAGGATATGCTTATAGACCCAAGCTCCCACATATATGATCGCCATCATAATGCTGGCAGTCAAGCAAGAATCATATGGGCTCTATCAACATGTATATGATGATAAAGACACACATCTTGAGTAAGAATGCTTTATCGGTATAGGTCTTCACTCAATCATCATAATCACAAGTCCGCGTCTATGATAATTGCCTTGAGCACTATAGCCAACACAAGAGTCGTCAGAGTTAAAGAAAATTTGGGTTTTGGCCGAGTTGGACCGGCGGCGCCGGCCCGAGTCATCATCTCGCCGGCCTAAGTCACCAGTTAGGGCCTCGTATTGGGGACACGTGTCGGGGTCGGTTGGTCTACTGTGGTGCACTCGTTTGTTTTATGTGTGACTCTTCAGTTTACGTATTGTGCTCGTGTAGACTCTTGGGCTTCTAAAAGATTAAAAGTATTTTAATTAAAAAGAATGTGTGGATGATGGGGTTTGAACTCTGGTACTTTGGTTCAGCAGTGCAAGGTCTTACCAGTGAGCTACAAGCTCTTTCTTACTGTTCAAAAGTAAATCAAACTTATAACTTGTGCTCAGCCTTAGGTGACCCTTTCTGTATTTTTGAAAAAAATGTACAGAAAGTTAGGGTTGTTACAAAGAGTTTGTATGTTAGACTTCGGAGGATCGTGAGAAGATCACCTACATCTTGTGGAGTTTTCATACAACAACAGCTACCAGGGGAGTATTGGAATGACACCATTTACAGCTCTCTATTGAAGGAAGTGTCGTTCACCACAAAGTTGGGATGATATCGGAGATCGGAAACTCCTTGGACCAGAGATGGTCGTGGCAACTGTGGACGTAGTTTGCACGATCAGGAAAAGAATATGCATAGCCTAAGACAAACATAACCACTGGGCTGATGCAAAGCGCAGACATCTGGAGTTTCAGCCTGGAGATTACGTTTTCTTAATGATCTCTCCAAACCGTGGAGTAATCCGCTTTGGCAAGAGGGCTAAGCTCAGTCCGAGATATATAGGACCGTTTGACATTCTCGAACGAGTTGGAGAAGTGGTATATCGTTTGGCACCACCACCCTCATTAGAAGGAGTGCACAACGTGTTCCACATATCCCAGCTTCGAAGATATGTGAGTGATCCTAGCCACATCCTTGATCATTTCGAGCTCACTGTATAGACAGACTTAACTTATGAGCAACAATGAAGTAAACTTGGTCCGAGTGATGTGGAGAAAAGATTCGCCAGGAGAATTAACATGGGAACGAGAAGATGACATGCATGCAAGATACCCTTTCTTATTTATAAACTGGTCCTTATGTAATTGTAAATTTCGAGGACGAAATGTTTGTAAGGAGGGTAAAATGTAACGACTCTGATTTTACTGTACCAAAAGTTTTAAGTTAATATACAGAATGGAGTTTGCATGCCTTACTACAATTTAAAAGTTATTTTTGTTTAAGAACGACAAGAAATAGCTTGTAGCTCATTAATAAAGCCTTGCACTGTTGTGACGTAGCCCCTGTATTCGAATCCCATCAGCCACATATTATTTTTTCAGAATTTTTTAAAAACTTTTTGGAAGGCCAAAAGTTTACACGTGCAATGCACATAAAATAAAAAGTTTGAAGAAATCAAACATGTGCAAAATGTTGTGTAAACAAGCTTGGACACGTGGCACAAATCCTATGGTTCTCCTCCACCATTGGACCAGCGAGATCCACCAATAGGCCGGCGCCGACGGTCATCCATAGGGGAAAAGTACCCGTGTTTTGCCCACAAAACCTTTGGCTTACCCCCATCATCCCTGCATCGTTTGTTTTCTCTTCAATTTAACAGAGAATTCAATTTTCCAATTAATCCATTTTTTAATTCATTTTAACTCAATCTTTCAATTCTAAAACCCTAATTCCACACTATAAGTACAAACCTATACTCTAGCCCCTCATTTTGAAATCCCTAACCAAAATTATCAAAATTTTCTAAGTACAAGTGGAGTAGAAGTGGAGTTAGCCCAATGTCAACTTCCGGCGAGGAAACGAAGTAATTCCGGCGACTCCGCGACACCACGGCGACTACACAATCTTCTTCTACCTTATCTTCACCCTTCTAACTAGTAAGTCCCACCCCCTTCTTCTATTTCTACATAAAAAGTCTCTTTTTATAAAACATGTCGGTAAGTGGAGTTATACCGACATTTGACTCTAAAATCTTTGAAAGTACAATTTTTCTTAAGAATTGCTCATTCATATTCCAATATATTGCTTGTTAATCATAAAACTAAAGTTTAGAACAACTTTCACCCCAAACCATCATGCTAAACAACTTTAAATTGAGTTTTACCTTTAAATACCATGAATTTTGTATTGACCATATTTATTTGTTTTGCCTGCTACTACCTCTAAAAAACTTCATGGGGTAATGACCTAACCCTCACATATACACATATTGACATGTCACAATACTCTTGGAAACCTATTTTTGTGACAAATACAATCTTTTCATTAAAATACTATGAACTATAAAAACTCGGTTTTCTTTATACTTGTATTTCAAACTCTTTGCGATTATGCCTCTACAATCCATTTTAGAGAACCCAATATTGGATGGTGCAGATTATCGCACATCCTCGGGCTTGTAGAGCGAAATGCAGACCTCCTCACGGAGCATCCGGTCTCGAAAGATTTTAATACGATTTTTAAGAAAAACGAGATTTTCCATTTAATAATAAAATTAATTTTTTATAAATATATAAATATTACCAAACAACATAATTTCTAGGTATAATAAAATTTCATGTTTTTCTAAAAATAAAAGAATGATAAGTTTCACCAAAATACCATCAAGTATTAATATAAGACAAGTCTTACACTAAACTACCTTAAACTATTCAAGCTAGGTATATATTCATTAATATATCTCGCTCTTTAAAATTCACATCAATGAAAACCCTAAAACAACATAAATAATTACTTGAGGTTTATTCTGAAAGTATATAAAATATTTTTCATAAAACCCCTCGAGTTATATAAAATTACAATTAAAGACCTTAGTAAATATGGGTTTAAGAGAGATCAATTCTCTTAAGCCTCAGAGAGCTGGAGAAAGTGAGTGCTTGCCTATTTAAGGTAGAAAAACTTATCGGAGTTATCAATGGTAATTGTCTTGGAAAAAACACAAATCCTGCCGTCCACATGCAACAGTTACCGACAACCCTCAAAACTAATTCATGATCAAAATTCTGTTTAAAGTGTCTGACTTAAGTTTGAGTTTAAGTCAAACATGAATCCAAATCCAAACATGAATCCAAATCTAACATGAATCCAACATGCATATTTGAATCTGAACCTGAATACCAGAACAATATCAACATGACTTGACTTGACTTGACCGAATCATGGCTATAACTTGACTTGACTACTTGATACATCATGAAACCATTTAGATGACCAACTTGTATCCATGATTTTGGCAAGTCTGATAACTATAATTTATACAATATACATTATGGGGTTTAACGGGGTAGACTGGTACGGAAGGTATTAGAAGTGGAACGAGATGGTCACTAAAAGACACCTACCGAACATCCATACCGTTGTCCCGTGGGTTTTGACCGGGCCTTGTACTTCCGATTACCATAGTCCACGGAGCAAGTTGGACTCCTCTCGTATACACCGATACATTCTGTACCAAGCTACAAACAACTACGTTAGTTTAACAAACATATACTTGTTCATATTACCAGTTATATATTCTTTACTTGTTCTATTCTGCCCTTATCTTTGGGACTTACCGAGCGCTGGTTCACTGACAGCATTCCTATCTCTTTTTTCTTTGGAATGTTCGTAAGGAGGACCCGACTCTCAGGAGACCGAGTCTAGCCAGAAGGACTTGGATCAGTTCACAGAGGAACCAGACTTTTAGCTTCTACTTGTTTTTACCGTTTCTTTTGTACGCCACTGTTTAGACATTGCTTTTATCCTTGTACATTTCCTTTTCAAATCAGTTGTAATGTAAAGAATTGATATTAATAAAAGTTGTTAATATTACATTTCTTATTATTCTTGTGCATTTATTTATATTGCTTATTAACGCTTAACGTGTCTACTTCTGAGTAAATACGTCACGGCCTCGCCACGTCTCCTTCCTCGTACATCGGAAAGCGGGACGTGACAAAAATAGACTTGGTCTTTAATGAAGTACATCTAGATACAAAGTACAAGGTAAAAGCTGATACAAAAAGAAACCCACCAACACAAATATGCGCAGCCACTCCCAAAAGATAGCGAACGTGCCAAAATCAGCCGCTACGGATCCAAGCGGTCTAGTCTGCAAAGAACTATGTCACAACGGGGGTGAGTTGCCAACTCGTGAGTAGAATTATATAATAAGGTAGAAGTCGCATGGATAGGCGGTGAAATAATTAAGGTATGAATAATGTGTACATCAAGGAGGATAAATAAGCACGTATCGAAACTAGAGTTCGAGCGATGGAATAACGATGATAATAAGCCCTTATGTACAACTCGTGTACTGCTATCTAAACATGTAAAATATGAATCTGTGCGTGGTTATGTGTCAATATCAAGTAATCGGTATCTGGACCGGCACGAGCGCAACGTAACCACAAGCATCCGAAAGCATGTAATTTCAGAAAGTAAATACAATACTGCATAATATACATCGATATCAAATTACGATCACCATAGCCGTAAGACAATATCTATAGCACACGACCAACCATAACGCAATCAAGGCTATAATACATGTGTGTGTGTGTGTGTGTGTGTCACCCATCCATATGCAATCATATAAATGTAGCCAAATGATGCATGTATATGAAATCCTTTCAAAATAGCCGTGTGATATATATATATATATATATATATATATATATATATATATATATATATATATATATAACAGCACATGTAGCGGGCGTTGTTTTGTGAAGAAAGGTATGCATCTCGTATAAGTATACGTCCTGTATTTTTGAAAATGATTTATTTAAAAAGGAGTTTTCCTTTGTAAAGTATGTGTCGATACTAGACATGTGGAAAATAATGAGACTATAGCTTATTTGAAAACCTCTTTAGAATATACATCGATGTATAAAAATAATACTCAGGTACTGTCTCGTGGACCAGTCTTGTCCGACTACTATATAGCATAATATAACTCATCAGAGCAGGGTATCTATATCAATTCCTCACATGTATATATAGCATCCGTAGAGACATCATGTGTCGACTACCCTCAGTCACTCATAGATTGATCGCACATATATCACCGGACGACAACGTGTCACTCCCTGCCTTAATCTCTCATGAATTGATCACACACATATATATATCTTATTGATCCACGGCTATATCTACTGTATCCGAATCATCTTTATTTTCTTTTATTCCGTTATATATATATATATATATATATATATATATATATATATATATATATATATATATATATATATATATATTACCGGCATATGCTATGTATGTTACCCGTCTGTTCTATACCTAGATTACACAGACTAAAAGGGTACGGATTTGACGAGAATTATATTACTATGGATATGGTATGACATGATATTAATTCTAAAAGATTGAATATATATATATATATCAGTGTCCCATACCACTGAGGTATAATATCAACAATATAAGACGCGCAGCGGAAATCATATAACGTAGCGGAAATCATGAAGTGTAGTGGAAATCATAAAGCGTAGAATAACGAATAAGGTAAATAAAGCATAGCGAATGTCATATAAAATAAACGTAGCGTAAAAGAACAGTAAATAGGCAATTCATTCTAATATTCCCACTTATATGTTTTTAAAGTAGAATGAATGTTGTTTGAAAATAAGAAGGCTACGATATTTTTAAAACACACACACACATATCCTTTTAAAATCCAACTAGCACATCCTTTCATTATCAATTTTTAAAAATATGAAACGAATCATTATTTTTAGAAAGTGGGTAATACCGACATATCAGTAAATCTCCCAAATGGGTAAAATAGTAAGACTCCATGAGTCAAGTAAAAACGGGGCCATATCCATCTAATTATCATCTATCCTCATCATATCATCTCATACGGAATCTCATCCCGTACGATAACCATAAAATATTCCATTATCACATATCATAATAATGATCGGTACGGATATCTAATCTACGTACCCGAACACATAGTATAACTGGTACGGACATCAAGTCTACGTATACACATAGAAATGGAATATCAACAGTACAGATATCTAGTCACGTACAAATATAGCACCGGTGCGGACATCTCGATCATGCACCTACCCCACGGTTGGTACGGACACCTCGTGTCACGTACATGCACGGCAACTAGTACGGACTCCAAGTCTCGTACACGCATCCAATATGAATCGTGTGTGTGTGTGTGTATCGTCCTACCATAACGTCGATATTACTACGATATATAAGCATGGTAAATTCTACATGTCATGGCAGCACTAATGATGTGTAGTGTACATGCAAGTTTGTGATCGTGCAATATGGCAATCATTAGCATTTGTGCTGGTGTTCTACCAAGGGTATATACAATAGACCTACCAAGCGATATTAACGTAATTATACTGCATATTGAACAAGTATAACTTGCATGGAATGAATCCTAAGTAATTTCAATGATATAATAAAATGTATGTTTCACGGGGGTGCTATACTCCATCCACCCGATTCCCCACTCGTAGATATAATCTACTCACAGTTTTGCGATCCTGCTAGTCGTATTCTACGACCGTTTTGTCCTTCGTCGCCGCCACAGAGGCCTCCAAAATCAACCCTAGTATTCACATAATCACATACACATATAAGAATTCGAAATGACACCGATATAACGAATAAACATCCATAGGTTAAAACCTATGACCAACGTGAGCCATCCGTGTGCTAACTACCATGAATTAACCCCGGACTCGCTGTTCCAGTACAAAAGAACACATCAAGAATACAAAATACGGATTATCAAGTTTGAAAACCTTAAAACATTGTCAAAAAACTAAGTAAAACACCTTCAGATTTTGACTCAAGGAATCTAGGACAATTTAGCATACAAAATGGGTATATATATCATATATAAGATCTACTGGCCAAACCCCGATACATAAATAAAAAATTGGACCGCCAGAAAATTCAGAGTTCCCACAATTTGCGGCCCAGAGTTAGAGTTAGTGGCTCGTGCTCTTGGAAGTGTTTTCTAGTAGTCTAAATAGGTCACATATCTACGCAAAATATTTTCCAGAAACCCCAAACTACACCAGATTTTGTTTGAACACTAAAACTCATAGTTTTGAAAACTTAATCGATATTTGAAACGCTAAACACATGCAAAATTTTATAATAGAAGGATTTTTACCAATATGAAAAGATGGAGGAGTTCAAGCTTATAGGATGCCACTTGAAGGTTTGATAAGGGCTTCACTTGAAGAAATGGTACTTGGCATCAAGAAGGGAAAGTTTGGAGTTGTTTTGAGTTGAGATTGTGTTTGTGGTGAGTAGGAGAGTCTATGAAGGGTGAAGGGCAGCCAAAGGAGAGTGAGGAAGTTGGAAGAATGAGAGAGTGAAGATAAGAGAATGAGAGAGTGAAGTTGGGGGAAGGGGAGGCATGGAGGGAGGGATGAGGTATAGTATGAGAAGCTCATGCCTCTGGTGTCCTTTCTTTCTACAATGTAATATAATACAAGAAAAAGAAAAGATGTAGCCATGTTACTGTTGGGGTCAAAATTTGCACCCCGGTTGACCAAGTCAAGGTCAACCCCAAGCCAGGTGGGCCCAAGCCCAGATCAAGTGGGCTCATGCCCGAGTCGAGCCCGAACATGAAGCGACCGGCCTCCCCTATGCAAATAAAAAAATCATGTAATAAATAATTTTTATGTAATTTTTTATGCATGAATGGACATAAAGCCAAATTTTTGTAAAGCCCATGGCTTATGTGCAAAAAGAAATGGCACATGAGCCATGGGATGAGCAAAATGTCATTTTGTAAAGCCTAAGAGGGCTATATATAAATATGTAAGCCTATATAAGGCAACATGATGATGAATAAAATATACATTTTCATTCCTCCAAAAACTAGGGTTCTTTATGCCTTCTGCTCCTTCATCAAGATTTTAAACTTTCTCCCCCTTTTTCAATTAAATCAAGAGTTTTACTCTTCTTTTTCCAAAACTAAATAGTTTTTCACTACAAAACCCACAAAGGAAAACTTAGATCTTCCATCAGATCTTAAAAATAAGAGATTTTTAAAATCTCATAATTTTTGTTCTTCAAGACCCAGCCAACAGAGGAGGAAGGAGGAGACCCATCTCCAAAAATCCCATCTTGGGAAGATCCAAAGCTAAAGGGAGAAACAAAGCAGTCCCCTTTGATCATTTCTAAAATTTTTAGGAGTTTAACTCTACAAATCGGGAGCACAGCTCCCAGTGCAGGGACTAAAGTCCCCTTTCTGTTTGACGCCCAGCGTCCAGCGCCCACGTGCCAAGCACGTGGTGCGCCCAGCGCCCACGTGCCAAGCACGTGGAGCGCCCAGCGCCCAGTGCCTGCGTGCCATGCACGCGAGGCGCTGGCCCCCACGTATCCTTTGGATGGCATTTCCCTTTATATATATATGTTTCCCCCTATCAGAGCAAGGTTCTGTTTGAATTTCAAAAATTCAAATTTTGAAGCAACGCTTCAAATTCCGTGCGCTGCGCGTAACGCGCCACGTGTCAGAATCTGATAAGTCAGCGCAGCGCCCAAGGCAGTGCGCCCAATCAGAGCAAGACTCTATTAAAAACGAAAATTAAAGGAAGTAAAACTTCAATTGCACAAGCGCTGCGCTGCGCGACACGTGTCAGCGCAGTTGCGCAAGTGCAGTTGCGTAAGCGCTGCGCTGCGCGACACGTGTCAGCGCAATTGCGCTAGCGCAGCTGCGCTGCGCGACACGTATCAAGCGCTGGTGCATTTGCGCCAAACAGAATTAAAATTCTAGAAAAATCTTTCTGTTCTTGTTAAAACAAGAAGATTTTCTTCTGTAAAACAGAAGCCCTTGGATAAAAAATCCAACGGTGGGGAAAATTCCCCAAATCACTGAGAGAAAGATCTCTTTAACAAATTTAACTAATTAATGGGCACTATATAAAGACCCTTAGACCCCAATTCAGAGGGCATCAATCACATCAACATCAAGAACTTAGAGAGAACTCTGAGAAACTTTGAAGAATTCAAGAAAAGGGTAAAAAAAACCTTTATAAAAAAGAAGAACTTCTTCTGAATAAGATCATTGATCTAAAAACAAGATCAATGATCTTCAATAAATTAAAATAATAATAGTGCCTTGCACTTGTTTATGAACCATTGGTTCTGAAATCTTAAAGATTCTTTCCTTGAATCCAAAATTGGATCAAGTTATTGAAACAATGCCTTGCACTTGCAAAAACTGCACTGTTGTGCTCCTGGGTTGGCGCATGCCACCAGAAAGCGCCACGTGTCAGCAGCGCAACAGCGCAGCGCACTGACATAGCGCACTGCGCTGTTGCACTTGCGCTCACCAGAGCGTGACACGTGTCACCTCCGCAAGCGCTTGCGCTCATTAATTAGCGTAAAGCGCCTGACAAGCTACTGTCAAATAACCAATGCACTGCATTGTTTACAAAAGGGCCTAGCCCAATTAAAAAAGACCTAGCAGGCTAAATTAAATGCTTTGCATTGTTTTAAAAGGGGGCAGAGCCCAAACAAAGACAGATGCTCTGCATAAAAAATAAAGGGACAGAGCCCAAATCAGAAAGGCCTAGCAGGCCAAAATAAAATGCAGTGCATTATTAGACATGGGCAAAGCCCTAGCACAGGTCTAATAGGCCAAATGCAAATAAAAATGTGGAATATCCTCAACTGGACTTAGCCCAATCATGGCCGTAAGTCCTCAAACTAAATTAAATAGGCAAGATTGCTCTCTTAAATCAATTTACAACTGGTTCAAGGGTACATCTCCGAACTCCTCTGACACATATCGTTGTAATCCTTCAACGACGTCAGAGAGGTGGCGGGTCCCGACGGCCATACATTAAAATGGATCACTATATCCCTAAACTGGAACATGGACCACTATGTCCCTAAACTGGAACAATAGAGCCCCAAATGCTCTTTTGTCAGATCTAAACGATCACGTTTAAGTTGATCTTAGCCTCAAATATGGCTAACGTATCTTTAAACCTTCAAACAGACTTTAGTCCCAAATTGGACTATAGACCCCCAATTAACTTCGGTTCAAGGGTACACCTCTGACACCTGTCGTTGTAATCCTTCAACGTCGTCAGAGAGGTGACGGGTCCCGATGGCCATATATTAAATGGACCACTACGTCCCTAAACTGGAATAATAGAGCCCCTAAATTCTCTTTCTGTTAAGTTGATCTTAGTCTCAAATCAAACTAACGTATCCTTAACGAACGTTTAAGTTGATCTTAGCCTCAATGCGGCTAATATATCCTTAAACTAAAACACCAAACCCAAATTTAAGTAAATACGGATTTGGACTAATCCACGTCCTACGGGCGACGGCATTACTTAGTCTCCGTATACAATCAACGGGCAATCACAAACAAAACAAACACACACACGACACGAAGTGAAATTTCTGGAGAAGGAGAAAGTGGCTACCGTGATGCGGTAGCGTAATTAACTGCAGGGGCTTGCACCTGCAGGGAAGAGCGTCCCCACAATCAAAAACCCCTCAAGCGAGGGGGAATCTGACGAAATCTGCTACATCGGCCGCATCCGTCTAAACCTCCGATACACGGTGCCATAAATCAACTTGGCATCTTCGGAGAGGTGGACGGATAAAACCAAATAGCATCTGTCCCGAATCTCAGGCAAGACGTCTTCACGTCTCCGCCGTCTTTCGGAGGGGAACAATATACATACATACATACATACATACATATACACACACACATACTCTACAACACTGTCCCCCGTTAGAGAAAAATTTCTAATGGGGCGCTGCCCCGCACCCCACAAGGGGGCTGCTAGCCCCCTTGACCCCCGGCCCGCTATCCGGATAGCGGGACCCTCTTAAAAACTCTGCGGGCCCCCCGATATATCCAAAACACCTTCAAAACACAACACTGCACGTTGAGTCCGCATGACCAGTTTAACCCGTCAATCGGAGGTTCCCTCGCTCCAAAGGCGAGGGGTAATTAACGGCAGATTAGTCCGCGGCTTGTTAGTGTTTATGCCCTAGAAGGCCATTACTGTATCATACTAGCTTGTATATTACTTAATGGAAGCTTGGGATATTCACATGTATATAACAGTCTTGCTAAACATGGTAGTATGCTACTTGGTTTTTCTATCTTAATATGTGAGTGTACGTATTGATAGAGCTCTTAGGATCTTGCTTGTCTACCAGCGTTGTGATGGCAGTCACACTAGTGGGGGCTGGGTAGTCTACAAGCACATCCTTATTCAGGTCCCTGGTCGTTGGATTATCGAGACAGAGCATCGATACTCCGGAGTAGACTGGTGTGTACGCTTCTCATCCCAGTTGGGGAGATGGTCTGTCCCACAGCCGTCAGTACGTCGTACTGGAGATAGTATGCAGGTGCTCGTTAGGTTACGGGTACACCGGACAGGACTCACAGGGAACTGTTGGTTGGTTTGATACCAGTCGTCAGTGAACAGTTCCCAGGTGACATGAGTACAGCGTAGTCCGCAGACTTGACACTGCTACTTCGCCTCGAGTGTGTCCCACTGTTCTTAGATTGCTACCCTACCACGGCTCAAAGGAGTCGTGCAAACAGGTAGCAGTTGGGTGCAGTCCCGAGCACTTGGAGGCAGTGGCGGTTAGACAGGATTCGTCCCTCCCGGTATTGGGAGTAGATATCGTGCTGTGTCAGAGAGCCATTACGCAAAGTCCCTGGCCAGGGCAAGCGAGATTTGCTGGTAGGTTCCAGTAGTTTCTCAGGGTGTAATGGGCTTCCCTCCGACACGACTTATACCGCTATTAGGGGACTGACGCTTGCCGCCCCCCTAGGCCCGATATGCGATAGTCTTGGACGAACGGACCGGACTGTATGGAGAGTGTCACATCAGACTCAGTAGGAGTTCGGATGGGTTTTCTCATCGGCCTTCTTATCGACAACTACCTGGGGACCGTTACGTACAGCTAGTGCCGCTTGCGGTCTGTGGTTAAACCCACTGCCAGCGTAGTAGTCGAGTCTCTAGAGTCCCACACAGAGAGTTTCCTACTCCAGGCGAAACGATATAGAGGTTGCATGGTTTTGCGACAAAGGGTTCGGACGCATACGTGCGTTTACGCACGTACGACTTTCGGACAGTTTTTACCAGTCGGCTTTGGTTTAAGCCAGTTACTGGTATCCGGTTATTGGATTTTTACAGTCTAAAGTTTTTCCGTATTTTTGCGGATTGGAGGGGCGTTCTCGTAATTGTACGAGAAGCTTCTAGAAGATGTGACTAAGGAGGTTACTTATGGATAAGAAAGTGAGTCATGAGGTGATTCATCATTATCATTAATTGCACCATAAATGATAATGACACATGCTTAATGAATCACCATTAGATATTTGTGAAGCATGCTTATTCATCACTCATTTTCTTTTATTGATAAATGAGAATGCTTCATAATATATTATGATACACTCTCTCTCTTCTCATGATCTCATCTCACATTCTCTCTCCTCAAGCTCTCATCTTCAAACCCTAATCCTTAATCCTCATGTGTTGAGATCAAAGGATTAGTTAGACTAAACAATCCATAACCATCACTCTATCTCATCCTAACTTCTTTGATTAGCAATCCAAGAAGGTTAGTTGCCTCAAGTTTAGAGGTTTAGCTTGGAGTTTTGCTCTCGGGTGGATCGTCTACTACCTAGAGAAGGCCGAGGAGAACAAGGAGATCGTAAAGACGAAGGACTAGTTTTCATTAGGTATAATCCCTTAACACTATAGTTTAGTATAGTTATGTGTTCGGTTATTATTTGTTTAGCTTCGATTCAAGCGGTTAGTCGATGTTCGTTCTTTAAACTTGATCGTTTTTGAAAATTCCGCCTCCCCACAAGTACTGGGGTGTACTACATCGACTTACAGTGGTATCAGAGCCTCGCTAAACACTAAATAACTTAATTGCAAATTTGTACGAATTTCGAACGGAAAAACGAAGCCGGAAAACCCTAAAATATTTCAGTTTCTGTCGAGTTTAAAATGAAGTCCAAAAATTTTTCAGGTGTGTTCAGAAAGCATGAAATGAGTCCAGAAGAACACCCACGAAATTTGAGCCAATGATTCGACTAAAGCGCCGCGGAAGGGCGGCGGATCCCACCGATCCGCCGCGCTTCCGCGGCCGAGTTGCCGAGTCATGGGCTCATCTTTCATGGGTGGGTTCTCTCTGGTGTTTGGGGTTTTCTGGGATGTTTAATTATTGCTCAGGTTACTGTTTAACAGAGCAGATTTTGGAGCAATATTGATGTTGTTTAATCGATCGAAATTGTACAGTATTTGCGTATTGGATTATATCTGTGATTGTTTAATGTGTTCGTAAACCTCCCCCAACTGCTAGTATGTCGGTTGGCAGGGGGTTGCACATTTCTGAAATGGTTATATCTGTTTGTGCATATAAACTGTATTGGACTGTTGTGGTGTATAGCCGGGGTTAGCAATGGGTTATTGTTTAATTCATTTGTTGTAAATGTAATTTGTTGTAATATTATTTTTGCGGGGCACTTCCAGGTTGCGGTCGTAGCCACCGTTGTATTATTTCATTTTACTGTTTTTGCTCCTAGGACTGACCCAAGGTGGGGTACACAGACTACCGGGTGGGTAGTTTGCCGTACCCGTAGGGGTCGAGGGTGGGGTAACGGCTATTCATCACAACTGTGTAATCTGTCTTTTCTTGCAGGCTCAAAAGAAATACAGATTGCTTACAAATCCAATATTGTTTATCTGTGTTCTGGAATGAATATCATTGCGTCAGACGAATGTAAAATATCTATATTTATGATAGCTATTTAGACGCCACTTATGTTTTACATCCGCGCTAGCCCAGCCCCCGCTCTGTCGTTAGTTAAGTAACCTAACGGGTGATGACGGGACCCCGTGGCGAATGCGGATGGCATAAGAGGACGTTGTATTTTCGTTGTTTTCTGCAATGATAGGTTAATGATGGGACGCATTATCTATAATGCAAAGTAAAACAAACCAAAGTTTAAATCGTTGGAACAATTTAAAAGAAACCACTCGGTTAATTTTAAAACAGATATTTTTAAATGCGGAGATTTAACCACTCCTTTTAAAAGCTATCAGGTTCCTTCGGTTATATCAAGTTCACTACGTTCACGGTTTCGCCAAAACCAGTCGTAGCCCTCCGTCATTTCTTGTGAATGGTCAGTAGTATTCAAGCTATGTTTGTTTGGCCCTTAGTCAAGACATAGTGTTTGGTAACTGCTGGGGTATTCATTTGTTGCATAGATAGATGAGTTGGTTTGGGACAGTCGTATTACTTTGTTTGGCCCTTAGTCAAGAGTATACGGATGGGTACAAATCAACAGGATAATGATGGGCAGAACTTGACATGTGACTTATGATTTGTTGGCCCTTAGTCAAGATCATAAGAGCATGGGGCAAAAATCTATATCGGGAATTTCTAAAGAAACTGAAATTTGCAAAGAGATGCATACCATTTGGAGTTTGATGAATGTTGGTAGGATTCCTTCAACATTATCATACGATGATATTTGGATCCCGATCCTACTGTGAGTATATGATACTTATCAGGATATTCGTCGCTTAACGATCAATGCTATAAACCTAGTAGGTGTCCAGAAAAGTGTCAGCGGGGTTACGCCCCCAGAGAAAAGAGGTTATATAATTAAGGAACTTCGCGAAAGCGTTGGAAAACCTCCCTCGAAGTATCGACACCGGCCTGGCTGAACGGTTAAGCAAGAATTGTACGGTGAGAATAGTCTTGGCTAATTCTTCTTTTATGGTTTGAGGAAGGATTCGAGAAACAGTAGGAGCCATCCAGTTTAGATAAACTAAAAACCACTCTAAACTTGCAAGAGCATCATGCTAAAGAGTTTTCTTCTCTCTCTCCTAATTGCAGCGACCCTGAAAATGACTGGACTTAAGTTACTTTTAGAGAAAAATATACTGACGGGGCCAAACTATAAAGATTGGCTGCGGAATGTCAAGATGGCTTTGACCTATGACAAACTGGGGTACGTCCTCACCGCTACAGCACCTGCTGTCCTTGGTCCCAAATCCAGCAATGCGGATAAGGAAATCCGCAAAACCTGGGATTTAGATTGCGCGAGAGCCAAGTGCATCGTGCTTGCCTCGATGAACAATGAACATCAGAGGAGGCACGAGGATATGTCCCTAGATGGCATATTTCTCCATACAAAGGAACTTTATGGAGAGCAATCTCGTATAGCAAGATACGAGACCTCTAAGAAATTGTTTCGAGCGAGGTTGGCTGTCGGGTCATCGGTAGGTGAACATGTCCTACAAATGATTGGCTACATAGAAGAGCTCGCAGACCTTAGGACGACTTTGGATAATGAGCTCTATACAGACCTTGTTCTCCAGTCCCTTCCTCCCACCTACGCCCAGTTTATCCTCAACTTCAATCTTCAAGGAAAAGAATTTGAACTTGCGGAACTCCTGAACATGTTAAGGAGTGCAGAGGGCACCTTGCAAAAGGCAAGGGAAACACCCGCTATGTTTGTTGGCGGTGCATCTTCTTCCGGGTCCAAGGCTAGGGCCAAAGGAAGGAAGAAGAAGGCCGCACCCAAACCTAGAGGAGGTGTTAGTAAGGTGGGAAAGAAGGGAAAGAAAAAGTTTACAGCACCGGTAGTTGGCCTGGATGAGTGCTTCCATTGTCACAGGAAAGGGCACTGGAAGAAGGATTGCAAGGCGTGGAACGCCAAGAACCAGGAACCGAAGCAAGCTGTGGCTTCGACTTCAGGTGTGTTTGTAATTGAGAATTGTCTGTCGATCAACTCTACTTCCTGGGTATTGGATACCGGATCAGGATCTCATATTTGCAATTCATTGCAGGCACTGAGAAACCGTAGAGTGCTGAAGGAAGGTGATATGATCCTCAGGGTTGCTAACGGAGCTAGCGTGGGAGCTGCGTCCGTCGGGGATTATCACCTAGGATTGACGAGTGGACACATTTTGGTTTTACATAACTGTTATTTTGTACCCAGCTTAACGTGTAATATCATATCAGTTTCCTTGTTATCAAATAAAGGTTATGATTTCACGTTTGTAAGAGATGTTGTCAACATCCACCTTAATCATGGTTTGATTGGGTCCGGTACTCTAAATAACGGCATATATGTTTTAAACCAACTCCAAATTTTCAATGTCCAGAGCACACTAAAAAGAAAGTCTCCAGATTTAAATAAAGCTTTCTTATGGCATTGTAGACTGGGTCACATCAATGAGAGAAGGTTGACTAAGTTGCATAGAGAAGGATATTTGGACTCGTTCGAATATCAAACTTATGACACTTGTCAATCCTGTCTCATAGGAAAGATGACAAAGACTCCATTTACTGGATAAGGAGTAAGAGCGAGCGAGCTCTTAGGACTCATACACAGCGATGTATGTGGTCCAATGTCTACACATGCGAGAGGTGGTCATTCCTACTTCATTACTTTTACAGATGATTTCTCTAGGTATGGATATGTTTTCTTAATGAAGCATAAATCAGAGGCCTTTGAGAAATTCCTGGAATTCAAGAGTGAAGCGGAAAACCAAACAGGCAAAAGTATTAAGACACTAAGATCTGATCGAGGTGGAGAATACTTAAGTGCCGAGTTCCTAGGTTACCTAAAAGAGAAAGGAATTCTCTCTCAGCTTACTCCTCCATACACTCCACAGCATAATGGTGTATCGGAGAGACGGAATCAAACCCTATTGGATATGGTACGATCCATGATGAGTAATGCTGAGTTACCGCGATCTTTCTGGGGTTATGCGCTAGAATCAGCGGCATATCTTTTGAACCAGGTTCCAACCAAGACTGTGCCTACCACACCATATCAGATGTGGAGTGGGAAGAAACCCTGTCTAAAACATTTTAGGACCTGGGGGTGTCCAGCTTTTGTAAAAAAGCAGCATGTGGACAAGCTCGAGGCACGCTCAGTACTGTGTAAGCTTGTGGGATATCCAAAGAACTCCAAGGGATATTATTTCTATTACGCAGAGGAACAAAAGGTTTTTGTTTCTCGTCATGCCCACTTCTTAGAAACTGAATTTTTAGAAAATAAGAAGAGTGGGAGCGAAGTAGAACTGGAAGAAATTCCAGAACCACAAGCTGTTACTGAAAGTTTGGTAGAACCAGAGGTTCAAGAAGAACAGAACATTCCCGCACCCCTCCGCAGGAGTAGTAAGCCGTCTCATCCGCCTGAGAGATACTACGGTTTTCTCATTGACGGGGATAGAGAGGATTGCATCATAGATGATGATGAACCTACTGACTTCCAGCAGGCCATCCAGAGCGGCGACTCGGTACAATGGCTAGATGCAATGCGAACCGAAATGGAGTCCATGTACACCAACAAAGTATGGACTTTGGACTTTGCTCCAGATGGGGTAAAACCCATAGGATGCAAATGGATCTTCAAGAAAAAGATTGGTGTAGATGGACAGGTGGAAACCTATAAGGCTAGACTTGTTGCAAAGGGTTTTCGTCAAAGACCTGGTTTGGACTATGACGAAACTTTTTCTCCAGTGGCTATGCTCAAATCCATTCGGGTCCTTCTTGCTATTGCTGCCTTCCATGATTATGAAATCTGGCAGATGGACGTAAAGACGGCTTTTCTGAATGGAAATTTAGAAGAGAGCGTCTATATGGATCAGCCAGAGGGTTTCAATCAGAGTGGGAGCAGCGGGAAAGTATGCAAGCTGCTTAAGTCCATTTACGGACTAAAGCAGGCATCGCGGAGTTGGAACATCTGTTTTGATGAGACAGTCAAAGAATATGACTTTATCAAAAATCCAGATGAACCGTGCATATATAGTAAAGTCGTGGCCAGAAGTGTCGTATTCCTCGTCTTGTACGTGGATGACATTCTATTGATAGGAAATGACATTCCTATGCTACAATCTGTCAAAGGATTCTTGTCACACAGGTTCTCCATGAAAGACCTGGGTGATGCCTCTTACATTCTGGGGATCCGGATCTATCGTGATAGATCCAAGAGGATGTTGGGACTTTCGCAGTCCAGGTATATCGACACTGTACTGAAAAGATTCAGTATGGAAGATTCTAAGCGCGGTAATCTACCAGCTTGTCACGGAATCACCCTCTCCAAAGAGATGTCTCCCAAGACTGATTTGGAAAGGGAACGCATGTCTATTATACCCTACGCTTCTGCGGTAGGCTCTATAATGTATGCGATGTTGTGTACCAGACCAGATGTAGCTTACGCACTAAGCGTGGTAAGCCGGTATCAGTCAGACCTAGGGGAGAAACACTGGATAGCAGTAAAGAACATTCTTAAGTACCTGAGGAGGACTAAGGAGATGTTCTTGGTTTACGGCGGAAAAGACCTCAGGTTGGAGGCCTTTGCTGATTCCGGCTTCCAGAGTGATAAGGACGATTCCAAGTCCATGTCGGGTTATGTCTTTACCCTCAATGGAGGGGCGGTGTGCTGGAAGAGCTCCAAGCAGGACACCGTTGCTGACTCGACGATGGAAGCGGAGTATATAGCTGCTTGCGATGCCGCAAAAGAAGCAGTCTGGATGAAGAAGTTCCTAACAGAACTTCAGGTGGTTCCTACCATAGTTGATCCAATACCTCTGTATTGCGACAACAACGGAGCTATAGCTTTAGCGAAGGAACCAAGGTCCCATCAGAAGTCCAGACACATCTTGAGGCGGTATCACCTGATCAGGGAGATCATTGATCGTCAGGAGATCGAGGTTCGGAGAGTTGCTTCAGAAGAGAACATTGCTGATCCATTCACAAAGGCCCTTCCTCAGATTCAGTTCGAGCGGCTACTCGAGATCATCGGTCTTCGATACGCCAGTACATGGCCCTAGTGCAAGTGGGAGATTGTTAGTGTTTATGCCCTAGAAGGCCATTACTGTATCATACTAGCTTGTATATTACTTAATGGAAGCTTGGGATATTCACATGTATATAACAGTCTTGCTAAACATGGTAGTATGCTACTTGGTTTTCTATCTTAATATGTGAGTGTACGTATTGATAGAGCTCTTAGGATCTTGCTTGTCTACCAGCGTTGTGATGGCAGTCACACTAGTGGGGGCTGGGTAGTCTACAAGCACATCCTTATTCAGGTCCCTGGTCGTTGGATTATCGAGACAGAGCATCGATACTCCGGAGTAGACTGGTGTGTACGCTTCTCATCCCAGTTGGGGAGATGGTCTGTCCCACAGCCGTCAGTACGTCGTACTGGAGATAGTATGCAGGTGCTCGTTAGGTTACGGGTACACCGGACAGGACTCACAGGGAACTGTTGGTTGGTTTGATACCAGTCGTCAGTGAACAGTTCCCAGGTGACATGAGTACAGCGTAGTCCGCAGACTTGACACTGCTACTTCGCCTCGAGTGTGTCCCACTGTTCTTGGATTGCTACCCTACCACGGCTCAAAGGAGTCGTGCAAACAGGTAGCAGTTGGGTGCAGTCCCGAGCACTTGGAGGCAGTGGCGGTTAGACAGGATTCGTCCCTCCCGGTATTGGGAGTAGATATCGTGCTGTGTCAGAGAGCCATTACGCAAAGTCCCTGGCCAGGGCAAGCGAGATTTGCTGGTAGGTTCCAGTAGTTTCTCAGGGTGTAATGGGCTTCCCTCCGACACGACTTATACCGCTATTAGGGGACTGACGCTTGCCGCCCCCCTAGGCCCGATATGCGATAGTCTTGGACGAACGGACCGGACTGTATGGAGAGTGTCACATCAGACTCAGTAGGAGTTCGGATGGGTTTTCTCATCGGCCTTCTTATCGACAACTACCTGGGGACCGTTACGTACAGCTAGTGCCGCTTGCGGTCTGTGGTTAAACCCACTGCCAGCGTAGTAGTCGAGTCTCTAGAGTCCCACACAGAGAGTTTCCTACTCCAGGCGAAACGATATAGAGGTTGCATGGTTTTGCGACAAAGGGTTCGGACGCATACGTGCGTTTACGCACGTACGACTTTCGGACAGTTTTTACCAGTCAGCTTTGGTTTAAGCCAGTTACTGGTATCCGGTTATTGGATTTTTACAGTCTAAAGTTTTTCCGTATTTTTGCGGATTGGAGGGGCGTTCTCGTAATTGTATGAGAAGCTTCTAGAAGATGTGACTAAGGAGGTTACTTATGGATAAGAAAGTGAGTCATGAGGTGATTCATCATTATCATTAATTGCACCATAAATGATAATGACACATGCTTAATGAATCACCATTAGATATTTGTGAAGCATGCTTATTCATCACTCATTTTCTTTTATTGATAAATGAGAATGCTTCATAATATATTATGATACACTCTCTCTCTTCTCATGATCTCATCTCACATTCTCTCTCCTCAAGCTCTCATCTTCAAACCCTAATCCTTAATCCTCATGTGTTGAGATCAAAGGATTAGTTAGACTAAACAATCCATAACCATCACTCTATCTCATCCTAACTTCTTTGATTAGCAATCCAAGAAGGTTAGTTGCCTCAAGTTTAGAGGTTTAGCTTGGAGTTTTGCTCTCGGGTGGATCGTCTACTACCTAGAGAAGGCCGAGGAGAACAAGGAGATCGTAAAGACGAAGGACTAGTTTTCATTAGGTATAATCCCTTAACACTATAGTTTAGTATAGCTATGTGTTCGGTTATTATTTGTTTAGCTTCGATTCAAGCGGTTAGTCGATGTTCGTTCTTTAAACTTGATCGTTTTTGAAAATTCCGCATCCCCACAAGTACTGGGGTGTACTACATCGACTTACACGGCTGCCGGGGTTTTGGATCTCCACAATCAATAAACCCCAGCCTACCCTAGGCAGGGGGAATCTGTAATGCGCCTGACAAGCACGCGCGTATTCCCGTCTTAATAGGGTGACGAAAAACACCCTACAGATTCTGGCACGCTCGGTGGGACAAATCCCTCCTCCCATATTTCGGGTTAAACGTTCATGTGAACTCAATCAATATACATATCGATATTTATACTAAAATAATGCTCTTTCGTGCAGGACTTCAAGCGATCAAGCCTCAATCATGTCTCCAAGAATCAGCTCAGCTCTCGACACAGCTCCCATCTCCTACACGATGAAGATGGACGTCAGGACGGTCCTCCCGGCCAATCTCGGGTGACAATGGGAGGAGCCACCACTACCACTTGGCTCTATTATATTCGTGTCAGCTAACGCCATCCCAGCTCCTCAAGCTTCGGTAACAGACAAACCGGCCTCGAAAAGCAAGAGGCCAAATGTGGTGGTCTCGAAGGCGCCCCAACCTAAACGCAAGTCGGTGTTTGAACGACTTTCCTTGGCCCCAGCTGGGGGCAAGGCCATCAACACCAACAAAGCAACAAGGCCTCTCGAGCAAGCTCCGGCGGCGTCCCTGACAACTGCTCAATCGGGTGTTTTCTCTAAGCTCCCCGCCAAAGATAAAGAGACGACTGGATATGTTGTCCATACTGTCTACATGGTGGGCACACGCAGCAAGAGCAAGTACGGGACCACCACATCCCAAATCTAATCTGGTGTGAATATGGCTGCCACATTCCAAGACCAGCTTCCTTTGGAAGGTAATGAAGTTCCTTCTAGTGAGGCTGATAAGCAGGGAGAGCCCTCAGTTCATGAGGAGTCGGGATCGGAAAGCGAAGATGAACCAACTTTCCATCCTAAGACCGCAGAGCAGCAACTTCTCCAGGAGCTCCGAAAGCAGCTCAGAAATAAAGAAAAGGAGATGGCCAAACTTTACTTCAAAATTGACGACTTAACGAATGTCGTGATACAGCTCACAGCCCGACTTGCCTCTCAGCCGCCCAATCAAGCGCATGGCTCTGCTCAAGAAATAGGAAACGGTGTCCCAAGGCAGCCGATGCCTATTCCCTTAAATCTAAGGGTGGGCGGACCGCATGAAAATCAGTCGCATCCTATCTCGGGAAATGTCTTGGCTACCGATGACAGTAGCCCGCTAACTCAAGATCAAATCATGGATTTGGTTGCCAACAAAGTCAAAACATTAGTAGCCGAAGCTGAAGCGCAAAAAGATGTTAGCAGTAGCGGGAGACCATATCCTGCTCAGTATAATCTGGTAGAATTTCCCAGCGGCTATGTCATCCCTGAATTCGGAAAATTCGATGGGACATGAAATGCGAATCAGCACATCGCCCACTTTAAAGCCTCATGCGGGAATACTGGGAGCAATAATGTGCTTCTCCTCTGCAAGCTCGTTAATAGCCTGACCGATGTCGCTTTCGACTGGTACGCGAGCATACCGGATGGATCCGTTTCTACTTTCTTCCAAATGGAATCTTTGTTTCGACAAAGGTTCGTGAGTGTCAGCAATAAGATCACCATTGCCGACCTCGTAAGAACCAAGCCAAAGAACAACGAAAGCGGCACGGATTTTATAACCCGATGGCGCATGATTGAAAAGAATTCTCGATGTGTCGTATGAAATGGTAAAGAAATCACAACCAAAAATTATTTGACCGCAATCAACTATGGTGTCGGATTGTAGTTAGTATGTGAGTGCGGATCGTCCACAGGGAAAGTGTAATCGTTCGTCTTTTGAATTAGATGAATTGAAACTTTAATGAAAAGAAAACAAAACAATTCAAGATTTATAGTTGATGTTCAAGAATGAGAAAAAACTAGATCTAAGAAAGCATTAAAAGATAGAATCAAGAATTGATCGTTTGTTGATTTTTCCAAACCAAATCTCAAGAATCGAAATGAGGCTCGTAGGAATCGATCGGATCTATAGATGTGATGTAATCTTAGAATTACGCATTCTTATCCTTCGATGAACTTGATACTAGATCGATGATGATCGATCGAGAATTAGGGATTTCTTGTGAAACTAGGGTTTCATCTTATCCCTTGTTCTTTCGTCGATATCATTCACATTCTAGCCTCTAGTAAATTCAAGAAACGATCGTAGATCCCTAATTTCGAGCGATCAAAATCAAGAAAGCATCGCTACGAAACTAGGTCATCGATTCTTGAACTTGCTAGGGTTTACAAACTCGTAGGACTTAAAAATAGTATTAAGATTTGTTACATCATCATTCTACAATCGTCTCGACTCCTTAACGAGCGGAGTTTTACTCGAACATCACAACAAGAGCAACAATTACAAATTGAGATCTAATCATGATGCAAGAATTAAAAGAAAGCAAGATTAACGAATTTCACCTTTTATTTATATCAACAATTTAGTTACAATCGCTCAAGAACTACAAGAGGAAGAACTTGATCGTCGACTTGGCTTCGCTCGTCTCCGTGGATCGCGGATCGGCTTGGATCACTTGCCCGATTGAAGATCGGCTCGGCTCCTAAAAGGTTGAAGGCTTCATGCTTGATTTGGTACTCAAGATCTTGGATTAGGAGTGGAATTAGGGTTAGGGTTTCGCACAAGCTTTGTCACGAAACTTGTGGAAGAAGATGATGTAGAATGATTGTTTTTAACTAATGAAGAACAACCTCAACCCTTAGATTTAGGCTCCTATTTATAGATAACTAACCCTAGATCTAGGATTTCAAATTCTAACTTTCCCTCCAAAAGTTTGTTGGGGGAAATTCAAATTTCCTTCCAAAAGTTAGTTAGGGGAGAAGGTTCTAGATGTAATTAGTTAGGAGGAGCTTCTAGAAGAGGATTAGTTTAGGAGCTTAATTAGGATTAGCCTTCTTAATCTCCTTTGCTGATCTGTAGTAGCTTCGAGATAATTATGGACTTTGACATATCAAAATGCACTGTGGGTCCAGAGCTGAGAATTATGCGCAAACTTTAATCTGCTGACGTGGCAATAGCGCGGCGGATCCGCGGCGCAAGCCTGTTCCCTGCCGCGGATCCGCGGCTAACTTGGAGCATTGGGGCTTGGGCTCTCTGGTGTGATCTTGGGCTGTTGTATGGGCCTTCTTTTGATATATAGAATTGTCTAATTTCTTCTGCATTGATACCAGATCTGAAATGATTGAATTGGCTTATTGTTTGATCAGCTTCTTTTGATTTTCTTCCGTATTTTCCTGCACAGACTCAAGACAAGTGTTGCGCAAATACAGAAATGATACGATGCCATGAAATGCGGTTAATTTCCTTTAAAGTGTCGGTTTAAAAGTCTAATACATGAAATCTCATATTTTGTGATAGATTTGTTAATATGTAGAATATGAATGCCGAACACTTCTAAATGTATGTAAAAGATGGGGAAATTGCCGGCTAAAATATACAATATTTTCGACTGATCAAATACCCCCAAACTTAATTTCGATCGTCTCGAGCGAATGTTTTATTAAAAAGAGAAGGAGAAAATAAAGAAAGAGAAAAACTAACTAGCACACTTTCGTAGGCAACACGATTGCACTGAGCATGTGCAACAAGCCTTTGAACCTCTAGGTGTCCCTAGTAGGAGGAGTGTTGTCTCCTGAGGGTTTTCAGCGGATTGCACCCATAAAATCCAAAAATAAAAGGAAGATCATGAATATTACATTTAAAGACAAGAATTGTAAAAGAAAGACTTTGAAAATTAGGGTTTCCAACTAAGCTAGCTTTTCGGTTGTCATGAGCCCTATCTTAATGGTCATGAAAAGATGTCAGAAATCACGTCCTCCCTCAATAAAACATCGTCTTATTCTTCATTCCTATCTTTATTCCAAACATCGATCATATCACCCTGCGTGTGTGTAAAGACATCCCTACACCCGGAGAATTCAATTCAAGCTATCATACCCTTGCCCATCGGCCTCAGTACTTCTTGGCAAACGAGATTGCTTACACACTTTCATGCGACCGTTAATACTTCTTGAGGTACTAACCGACCGATTACTAATGTGCTTGCTAACTTGGTGTATTTTCCTAGTCTTGCACCACCTCAGGCATAGCAGTGACTCCCAGACCAGTTAGCCTTAGGGCACTAGGTGAAGAAGCACCCTTTTGCTATATATTTTTTTATTGCCCTTGGTGATAACAAAACCAGTGTCTATTTTTCTCACCATTTTCAAAATACTTTTTTTTTTTTCATACTTTTGGCTTTAAGACGAGCATTTCAAGGTATCCTCTACTATCCCAGGCTTTAAGATGTGTGTAAGTGCGAATAGCAGGGTAGCAACGTTCAAAATGTCTGGCTTCCAGAATAGAAACTATTTTTCAGACTTATTTTTATCCTCAGATTAGTGACGTCCTTCATCTTACTAACCCTTGGGACAACGGCTCATAACTACTTATTACTAGTTCGTATAAGAAAACTTCTAATTTTCTTAGTTTTCTTAAATTTTTCTAATCTCATGGATGTAAATGTTCACTAGCTAAACTTTTATTATCTTATTTATGTACAAAAATATTTTTATAGTTTTGAAAATTTTTAAATTTTTATGGTTTTTCAAAAAAATGTTTTGTGCTTATGCAAATGATATGCAAATGATGCGAAAATAAGCACAAAGCTCCCCCAAACTTGTTTTCAACAGTGTCCTCACTGTTGCTATCTGCTAAATCTCGAAAAACCTGTAAGCTTGGGAGGAATTATTTAGTGGGGGCAAAATATTTAAGTGAAGAACCTCCCCTAAACTTATTTTTGGCTCAACATTTTGTAAAAATTTTCTTTTCAAGAGCCAGAAAAAATTATACCCCCCCAAACTTGAGTTATGCAATGTTAATCTTTTAAAATCACATGAGGGGGTCAAAAATCATTGGTCGATGCCAAGCTTTGCAAAGACCGAATGTCAACACCAACCATTCAAAAATTTTATCAATACAGTGCTCGGGTTGGTGGAAGAAGAAATGGGGAAAGGTCAAGTGGTGGAATAGAATGTGTGTGCGTCTCATATTGGAGAGACGATGCAGTGTATGTGATGGATTACTCGCATTCTTTTTACAGTTCAGAAGAAGGGGTGGAGGTTTAATTTCATTGATTGGTAGATGATTCATCTCAACACCCGTGTCATTCAAAAATGCGAGTTTATCAGCGAAGATCTCCTCGGAAGTTCCATTAATACCCCGGTGAATAATGTCATCACAAAGTGCGGGGTGATCTTCAGACTCTAAGAACAGTTCATAATCAATGTTAATTGTTGACCCGGACATCTCAGTGGAAGAGTCCGTATGTGTAAGATACATAGTTGGGTCAAACAATAACGTATGAAAAGAGTCTAGATCAATATCAGGAGGATCATCAAATTCGCTGCTGTTGACATCCATTAAGTCGACAGAACATACCTGAGCAATAGGTTCGGAGGGTACACTTCCCAACTTGTAAATGTTTAGTTCTATTGACCTATTCCCGAAAGATAGGGTCATAGAACCATTACGACAGTTGATTATTGCATTGGAAGTGGCCAAAAAGGGGCGACCTAAAATCACCGGAATTTGATTCCGTGGGTTCGCTACAGGCTGTGTATCAAGTACAATAAAATCCACAGGAAATACAAATTCCCCGATTTTTATTAACACATCCTCCAGTTCACCCCTAGGTTTGGTGATTGATCGGTCAGCCATCTGGAGAGTTATGCTCGAAGGCTTTAACACTCCGATACCTAGTTGCTCATATACCGAGTAAGGAAGTAAGTTAACACTAGCGCCAAGGTCAAGTAACGCACGGTTGATGTGTTTCTCCCCAATAAAAATGGAAATAGTAGGACAGCCAGGGTCCTTACATTTCCGTGGTAATTGTTGGGGAAAAGCCGTGTCTACAGTACTCGACATGAAGATTTTTTTAGGCACTTGAGTCTTCCTCTTCCTAGTGCACAAGTTCTTAAGAGTTTTTGCATAGGACGGAACTTGTTGAATAGCATCTAGGAGAGGGATGTTGATGTTAACTTCCTTAAACATGTCCACAATCTTCTCCATTTGGGCATCATGTTTCTTGGGCCTCAACCTATTTGGAAATGGAGCTCTATCCATAAGTGTTGGGTCCAACATTTGTGGAGAAGTTTGTGGGGGTGGAAAAGATGAGGTGGGTGGAGGGTTCGAGCCTTTGGGAACACGGAGAATAGGCTCGGAAGAAGAAGGTAAGTTAGACGAAATAGGGTAAGAAATAGAAGTGTGAGTGGAAGTTGAAGCTGGGGTGTTAATGATCAATTCATCATTATCAATTTGTTCACCCGAGTGATTGTCTAGCACTCTTCCAGATCTCAACGTTGTAAAAGCATCCACATTAGTGTAATGTGAAGGTCTAGGATCAGGTACGGGTTGAGATGGAAGATTCCCTTCTTCTCTAGCACATATTTCGGCTGTTATTTGTTCAATTTGTGCTTCCATTGATTTGATATTCTCATTTTGAGTGAGAATGATCTTTATCATATTTTCAATGGAAGATTGAAAACTTGCCGACTCTTGGGTGGAATGTTTCATGAAAGTAACCAAGGTTTGCACCAGTGCAGAGATATTATCAGTACCGGCCAATTGCAAAGAGTTTTCATGTAGTGCAAAAGTGTTGGCAGGATTTTGAAATTTTTGTGGTTGGAAGGGGTGCTGACTCAATTGAAGTGGTGGTTGCTGTTGTGGTGGAGGGACCCTTTGAAAATTGTTTAGGATTGGAACCGTATTTTGAGATTGTGATTGGTTCCAAGCAAAGTTCGAGTGATTCCTCCAATCTTGATTATATGAGGAAGAAGAGGGATAGTTTCCAGGTCTTTGCTGAAGTGCAGCATTAGTGTGACCTTGAAACGGTACATTGAAAGGACATTCTTCCGTCAAATGTGAAGGGTTTGAACAGCAGCCACACACGGTTTTGGGAAGTGTGGATTGGTTTAGGGAGGCTGAAGAGATTTTATTTTCTATAGCGTCGAGTTTCCTTTGTATTGCGTCCATTTCGGCTTTCAAGGTGACGGAAACATCGAGCTGATTGACATCTTCCCTAGGTGGTGGTGGTCTAACACTTTCCCATTGTGATGTGTTTTGAGCTAAATCTTCTAGGTATTTCCAAGCTTCACCATCATCTTTAGATAGGAATTAGCAATGACACATGGTTTCAAGCATCTGTCTAGTAGTGAGATCAATACCCTCATAGATAATTCGACACAAATCCCATCTGGGGATTCCGTGATGAGGGCATTGGATAAGAAGATCCTTGAACCGTTCAAAGCATTTCCAAAATGGTTCATTGGGAAGTTGGGTAAATTTAGAGATTTTGCTCCGAACACGGGCGGTCTTGTGATTGGGATAAAATTTCTTAAGGAATGCTGCAACGAATTCGTCCCATGTTGAAATAGAATGTGCGGGTGTGATGTAAAGCCACTTCTCGGCTAAATCGCACAAAGTGAATGGGAGAAGACGTAAACGCAGAGCATCCAAAGACAGTTGTGAATTCCTCATCAAAGCACATACGTTTTCAAATTTGGAAATAAACATGTATGCGTTTTCAGAATCAAGACCATGAAATTTGGGTAATAATTTGATGAATTGGGGGTTGATTTCAAAATTTTCCCCGATGGCAGGTGGTATAGAAAGACAGGTGGGAAGGGTAACACGTGTAGGATAGCATCTCTCTTGGAGAGAAATGCGTGGAAGATTCTGCGCACCTGCGGGCGGTGGCAGAGTAGTGTTAAAGTTTGATGGATTTGGGTCCATCGCGGGTGTGGTGGGTGGTGGGGGAGAAGACGAAGAATTACCGACTCTGGGGTCGATAAAAGAAACGCGGACAAAACGGGAAATGGAATCCCGTGTCCAGCCTAACATTGTGCTAAATGGTTGTAGCACAAGTGGCAGCGTTGGTATAATTAGAGGAAATGAAGTGAATGTGGTGTTTGTTTTGAAAAGTGGTACGGATTTTTAAAAAATGATGCAACAAAACAAATGCAACAAGCAAAACCCTAGAATCTAGTAGTCACCTAGGTCAAACTCTAGACCGCTCCTAACTGCCAAAAGACAAGTCGTAGGATAGAATCCTCCACTGCCTCTTTGTCCCCCTGTGGCCGGATAAGTGCCAGGTAAGTGGGAAGGAACCACCACTACAGTGGGCCTAATTAATAACCACTAGCCTTAGACACACTCGCCTTAGGCACCACAAGAAAACTCGGATAAACAATGGATTACCCACGGCCTTCTTCTGTCCTAATTGAGCGCGACGGTCCTTAGAGTCATCTCTAGATTTCTTTTAATTAATGAGGGTAAATGAGGATGCAAGTTTTGCGATTTTCGGGGCCTAGGAAGGGTAATGAACTCCCCACCTAATTTGGATTTGGTCGTGCCCCTTAAATTTCCGTATTAATATGCAACAACCACAAGAATCAAAAACACGCACAAATTTTTATTGCTTTGCGGCACTGCGATTTATTTGCAAAGAAACCTGCACAAAATATTAGTTGGAGCAGAGAAAGGAGAAGATAAGAAAGTTAGAAGATACCTGAGAAAAATTGATGCAGAGAGGAGATAGACCTGCGGCGCTTCCGCCGCGGATAAGCCTCTGGTGTCGCGGATGGGCGGTGGAAACTTGGAATCAGTGCACAAAATTTTCTGTACAAGCTCCTGTTCACATACACAGCTCTCTGGAATGCTCAGAAAAAATTTTCTCCAGCTCCAATGATTCCAGATTTTCTCGCAACAAATCACAACACACGTATTAATGTTTGCACGAATTTAGATCTAAAAATTATAATGGAATAAATTGTTCAACTCAAATTTCAAAATACGAACTATTAGCGCACGATCCCCGGCAACGGCGCCATTTGATTGAAAAGAATTCTCGATGTGTCGTATGAAATGGTAAAGAAATCACAACCAAAAATTATTTGACCGCAATCAACTACGGTGTCGGATTGTAGTTAGTATGTGAGTGCGGATCGTCCACAGGGAAAGTGTAATCGTTCGTCTTTTGAATTAGATGAATTGAAACTTTAATGAAAAGAAAACAAAACAATTCAAGATTTATAGTTGATGTTCAAGAATGAGAAAAAACTAGATCTAAGAAAGCATTAAAAGATAGAATCAAGAATTGATCGTTTGTTGATTTTTCCAAACCAAATCTCAAGAATCGAAATGAGGCTCGTAGGAATCGATCGGATCTATAGATGTGATGTAATCTTAGAATTACGCATTCTTATCCTTCGATGAACTTGATACTAGATCGATGATGATCGATCGAGAATTAGGGATTTCTTGTGAAACTAGGGTTTCATCTTATCCCTTGTTCTTTCGTCGATATCATTCACATTCTAGCCTCTAGTAAATTCAAGAAACGATCGTAGATCCCTAATTTCGAGCGATCAAAATCAAGAAAGCATCGCTACGAAACTAGGTCATCGATTCTTGAACTTGCTAGGGTTTACAAACTCGTAGGACTTAAAAATAGTATTAAGATTTGTTACATCATCATTCTACAATCGTCTCGACTCCTTAACGAGCGGAGTTTTACTCGAACATCACAACAAGAGCAACAATTACAAATTGAGATCTAATCATGATGCAAGAATTAAAAGAAAGCAAGATTAACGAATTTCACCTTTTATTTATATCAACAATTTAGTTACAATCGCTCAAGAACTACAAGAGGAAGAACTTGATCGTCGACTTGGCTTCGCTCGTCTCCGTGGATCGCGGATCGGCTTGGATCACTTGCCCGATTGAAGATCGGCTCGGCTCCTAAAAGGTTGAAGGCTTCATGCTTGATTTGGTACTCAAGATCTTGGATTAGGAGTGGAATTAGGGTTAGGGTTTCGCACAAGCTTTGTCACGAAACTTGTGGAAGAAGATGATGTAGAATGATTGTTTTTAACTAATGAAGAACAACCTCAACCCTTAGATTTAGGCTCCTATTTATAGATAACTAACCCTAGATCTAGGATTTCAAATTCTAACTTTCCCTCCAAAAGTTTGTTGGGGGAAATTCAAATTTCCCTCCAAAAGTTAGTTAGGGGAGAAGGTTCTAGATGTAATTAGTTAGGAGGAGCTTCTAGAAGAGGATTAGTTTAGGAGCTTAATTAGGATTAGCCTTCTTAATCTCCTTTGCTGATCTGTAGTAGCTTCGAGATAATTATGGACTTTGACATATCAAAATGCACTGTGGGTCCAGAGCTGAGAATTATGCGCAAACTTTAATCTGCTGACGTGGCAATAGCGCGGCGGATCCGCGGCGCAAGCTTGTTCCCTGCCGCGGATCCGCGGCTAACTTGGAGCATTGGGGCTTGGGCTCTCTGGTGTGATCTTGGGCTGTTGTATGGGCCTTCTTTTGATATATAGAATTGTCTAATTTCTTCTGCATTGATACCAGATCTGAAATGATTGAATTGGCTTATTGTTTGATCAGCTTCTTTTGATTTTCTTCCGTATTTTCCTGCACAGACTCAAGACAAGTGTTGCGCAAATACAGAAATGATACGATGCCATGAAATGCGGTTAATTTCCTTTAAAGTGTCGGTTTAAAAGTCTAATACATGAAATCTCATATTTTGTGATAGATTTGTGAATATGTAGAATATGAATGCCGAACACTTCTAAATGTATGTAAAAGATGGGGAAATTGCCGGCTAAAATATACAATATTTTCGACTGATCAATCTCTCCGTCAAGTGTGAACCGCCGATAGAGCAGGACCAATCTGTCAGTCTCCTCGTCGGAAATCTCAACAATTGGATGGCCCCGTTTCTATACACCGCGGGTCTCAAAACATTCCAAGAGCTGACCAGGAAAGTCCAGATGCTGAAGCGCTCAAAGCAGGAGTCCTCCTCGGATTCCCAAAATAACAATAGGTCCTGAAGAAACCGAAAGGATGATAATCGCAAAGGCGGGAATTCCAACGATTCTGAATCTTTTAACACTTCGGCTAACCGAAATAAGCAAGGGATGAGCGGGCCTAGTGCCAACCAGCCTCGGAAACTAGTGTTCGGAGAGGGAGGAGAATCTCCACTCAAAGAGAAGCTAGATAAGGTCTATGCCTTCAGAAGGGACAAAATCCGTAAAGTATTCAAAGACGCCCTGAAGAACGGTCTACAACTGCCAGAGTCAAAAAGACCGCAGGAAGCGAATATGGCAGACGACCCCAAATACTGCCCCTATCACAGAGTGATAGGTCATGCCATTGAGGACTGTTTCGTCTTCAAAGATTGGGTCGAAAAGCAATACAAGGCAGGAGAGATAGAACTGTCTAAAGGCGTGTTAACAAACAGTCCAGCTGCGACCGCCAATTTCATACAGACGGAGACCGAACTTCTTCATGAAACTGATTCTCTCAGACATCTGCCTTTCTCTGAACACCTCGACCACCACATCATTAAATTGGGAACAGTCGACTACCACGTCATTAAATTGGGAACAGTCGACCTCTAAGTCATTAAACTGGGAATGTAAAAAAAATATGTAAATAAACAAAAAAATGTGTAAATAAAAGAAAAAAAGCCGAAATCATGGAGCAACTCGCAATAAAAATTAGCGAGTAAAATAAAGTTGAAAATAAAGTCGAAATGATGGGGCAACCGCGAATAAAAACCAAAATGATAGGGCAATCGTGATCTATACGATAAGAAAAGCTGAAATGATAGAGCAATCGCGGTA
The DNA here is from genome assembly GCA_030015575.1 of Agapanthus africanus. Lineage (NCBI taxonomy): Eukaryota > Viridiplantae > Streptophyta > Magnoliopsida > Asparagales > Amaryllidaceae > Agapanthus > Agapanthus africanus. The sequence goes on along the minus strand of JASDDO010000028.1, from coordinate 12,519,980 downwards.
AAACAAAAAAAAACAACAAAAACAAAACAAAACAACGGCGAATGATGAGTCGCTCCTGGTACCATATTCCAGTGCAGCGATGCAAACGCCAATCAAAATCTAATTTCCCAAAATTCTTCCAGCCCTACGGCCAGTCCTCAAATTGACTACCGTATACAATCCACGGGCTCAAATAATTCTCATCATACCTATACCCCACCGAAGTCACCCGTCCAGCGGCCGGCCTCCGCCCTTAGAATTATGCTCCATTTGGGAAGGCCCACTCATGTGTCCTCACGATACGTGAGGAGAAAATCCCCGCGTGAGATCCTTACGACTCACAAAGGAAAAACACACTTAGGAGCCCTCACGACTTCTAAGAAGAAAATGCACCTACGGGATCCTTACGACTCGTAGGGAGAAAATGCTTTTATGGGACCCTTACGGTCCATAAAATTGAAAAGTCTTAGGTGATAGGGATCTAAACCTGTCTCCTAAGCCATCGCTCCCCAATCCCCAAGTGGAGAATGATGAGTCGCTCCTGATACCATATTCCAGTGCAGCGATGCAGACGCCAACCAAATTTCAAATCCCATACCCCAACGGCGAATGATGAGTCGCTCCTGTTACCATATTCCAGTGCAGCGATGCATACGCCAACAAAGTCCCGAAATTTTGCCAGCCCTACGATCTGGATCATACATCCTGCAAAACCATATACAATCTACGGGCGTAAAATAATCCCAATCTCTATCAAGTCCTACAGGTGAGACCATATTCAAAGTCCCACAAAAAATATAAATAAATAAATAAATAAAATTAAAATTAAAAAAATGGTATGTCTACAAGCAAAATGGGTACAGATGAAAACCCGAAAAGGCTCCGTGAGTAAAAATAGCAGGACTGCCGGCGAGTTTGTGAAAACCCGAAAGGGCGCAAACTCGTAAAAAAAAGATGAAATGCACTCGCAGAGTCCTCTCGACTATGTGAGGAGAAAATTCCCTCGTGAGATCCTTATGACTCACAAACGAGCAACACACTTAGGAGTCCCCATGACTCCTAAGGAGAAAATACACCTGCGAGATCCTTCCGACTCGTAGGGAGAAAATGCTTTTATGGGACCCTTACGGCCCATAAAATTGAAAAGCCTTAGGTGATAGGGATCTAAACCTGTCTCCTAAGCCATTAATTCCCAAATCCTCTCGGGGCAAATGATGAGTTGCTCCTGGCATTCCTCTCACGGCAAATGATGATTCGCTCTTCGTATCATATTCCGGTGTAGCGATACTGATGTCCACCCAAATCAAATCAAACTAACAACCTCTGCGGCGGAATCATGCTTTGTCCCAGAATTTACCCCGTGTCGAAATCAAGTTTCGCCTCGGTGTGTCTGCCTTCCCTGTCGGAATTATGCTTCAGCTCGGAATCAACCGGCGACCTCCTCGTCGGAATTAAGCTTTATCTCGGAATCAAGTCAGCCAGCAAGCTCTGCGTCGGAATCATACTTCGTCTCAGAATGTGCACCCCGTGTCGAAATCAAGCTTCGCCTCGGAGTATCTGCTTTCCCTATCGGAATTTTACTTCCCCTAGGAATCAACCTCTGCATCGAAATTATGCTTCGGTCAGAATACCTGCCGCTCTTCGGAATTATGCTCCGACCCTTTGGAATCATGCTCCGCTCTTCGGAATGATGTTCCGATCCTCGGAATCATGCTCCGATCCCTGGAATCATGCTCCGCCCTTCGGAATGATGTTCTGATCCCTGGAATCATGCTCCAACCCTCGGAATGATGCTCCGACTCTTCAGAATGATGCTCCGATCCCTGGAGTCATGCTCCGCTCTTCGGAATTATGCTCCGACCCTTTGGAATCATACTCCGCTCATCGGAATTATGCTCCGCTCTTCGGAATGATGCTCCGATCCCTGGAATTATGCTCCAACCCTCGGAATGATGCTCCGACTCTTCGGAATGATGCTCCGATCCCTGGAGTCATGCTCCGCATGCTCCGACCCTTTGGAATCATGCTCCGACTCTTCGGAATGATGCTCCGATCCCTGGAGTCATGCTCCGCTCTTCGGAATTATGCTCCGACCTTTTGGAATCATGCTCCACTCATCGGAATTATGCTCCGATCTCTGAAATCATGCTCTGCTCTTCGGAATGATGCTCCGATCCCTGGAATCATGCTCCAACCCTTGGAATGATGTTCCGACTCTTCGGAATGATGCTCCGATCCCTGGAGTCATGCTCCGCTCTTCGGAATTATGCTCCGACCCTTTGGAATCATGCTCTGCTCATCGGAATTATACTCCGATCCCTGAAATTACGCTCCGCTCTTCGGAATGATGTTCCGATCTTCGGAATTATGCTCCGACCCTATGGAATCGTGCTCCGCTCTTCGGAATGATGCTCCGATCCCCGGAATTATGCCCCAACCTTCAGAATGATACTCCAACTCATCGGAATTATGCTTCGATCTCTGGAATTATGCTCCGCAAATCGGAATGATACTCCGATCTCCGGGAATCATGCTCCCCGAGGGATTCTCCGCCCCCGGAATGATATTCCACCTCGAAGTCCAGCTTCAAGATCCATCAATTTCATGCACACAACTCATGCATGCAGTGTGCATTCATTGATGGGGGGCACTTTGTTGGGGTCAAAATTTGCATCCCGGTTGACTAAGTCAAAGTCAAGGTCAACCCCAAGCCAGGTGGGCCTAAGCCCAGATCAAGTGGGCTCATGCCCGAGTCAAGCCCGAACATGAAGCGACCGGCCTCCCCTATGCAAATATAAAAATGATGTAATAAATAATTTTCATGTAATTTTTTATGCATGAATGGGCATAAAACCAATTTTTTGTAAAGCTCATGACTTATGTGCAAAAAGAAATGGCACATGAGCTATAGGATGGGCAAAATGCCATTTTGTAAAGCCCAAGGGGCTATATGTAAATATGTAAGCCTATATAAGGCAACATGATGATGAATAAAATATACATTTTCATTCCCCCGAAAACTAGGGTTCTTTGTGCCTCCTGCTCCTTCATCAAGGTTCTAAAAGGTTCTAAACCTTCTCCCCCCTTTTCAATTAAATCAAGAGTTTTACTCTTCTTTTTCCAAAACTAAATAGTTTTTCACCATAAACCCACAAAGGGGAACTTAGATCTTCCATCAGATCTTAAAAATAAGAGATTTTTAAAATCCCATACTTCTTGTTCTTCAAGACCCAGCCAACAGAGGAAGAAGGAGGAGACCCATCTCCAAAAATCCCATCTTGGGAAGATCCAGAGCCAAAGGGAGAAACAAAACAGCCCTCCTTTGATCATTTCTAAACTTTTTAGGAGTTTAACTCCACAAATCGGAAGCACAGCTCCCAGTGCAGGGACCAAAGTCCCCTTTCTGTTTGACGCTCAGCGTCCAGCGCCGAGAGCGCTGGCGCCCACGTGCCGAGCACGTGGTGCGTCCAGCGCCCAGAGCGCTTGCGCCCACGTGCCGAGCACGTGGTGCGCCCAACGCCCACGTGCCGAGCACGTGGTGTGCCCAGCGTCCAGAGCGCCCGCACCCAAGTGTCGAGCACATGGTGCGCCCAGCGCGCTCGCGCCCAGCGCCTGCGTGCCATGCACGCGAGGCGTTGGCCCTCACGCATCCTTTGGATGCCATTTTCCTTTATACACACACACTCTACAACACTATCCCCCGTTAGAGAAAAATTTCTACCGGGGCGCTACTCCGCACCCCGCAAGCCCCCTTGACCCTCAGCCCACTATTCGGGTAGCGGGACCCCCATAAAAACTCTGCGAGGCCCCCGATATATCCAAAACCCCTTCAAAATACAACACTTCACGTTGAGTCCATATGACCAGTTTAACCCGTCAATCGGAGGTTCTCTTACTCCAAAGACGAGGGGTAATTAACGGTAGCTTAGTCCGCGGCTGCCGGAGATTTGGATCTCCACAATCAATAAACCGCGGCCTACCCTAAGCAGGGGAAATTTGTAATGCGCCTGACAAGCACGCGCGTATTCCCATCTAAATAGGATGACGAAATACACCCTACAGTTACAATTTCTAAAACCAACTAAAACCTAAAATACAATATTATGCCCTTGTTAACTTGTCATTAACTTGTCATGGCATGTTAAGTGAAAATTTTGGATAATAAATACTAGTTTTATCATGATAAGATTTATAATTATCTTTATATACCCAATTCAATAATTGATATTATTTTAATAAAGCATATTATATTATTATTTAAATTCTAAAATAATATTTACCATTTTCTGAAATGTTACAATCAATGTGAGAGAATTGGCGTAGATCAAATGTAGGTTTTATATTTATTGTTTGTTATTTTTATTCAGGCGATTGTACAAACATCTTATTTAATGTAAAATCAGTGATCATGAACAAATTTTTTGCATTGGCATTTACACAAACATCTTATTCTAATGTTATTTTAATGAAGTACTAATATTGTGCATACATGATCATTTGAGCATTTACGCGAACAATTTTAAAACACCATCATTCAAGCAATTGCACAAAAATATTCCAACACGGCCGTTTTGACATTTATACAAACACTTTGCAAACATAAATATTTAAACAATTTCATCTAGATATTACAAACATGACCATTCAGACATTTACATAAACACCTTCCGAACACAGTCATTTAGTTAATTAATCAAAGATATTCCAATCACGTCTTTCAAACATTTACGTACACATTCTAATCACCATCTTTAATCAAACATAGATTTGCCAAAAAAAAACATAATTACTTTCACACATACACACATAGAAACATTTATTCGATATATATTACATATTAAACAAATTTACTTTAAAACGGCCTTAGAAATGGATGACTAAGGCTTTATGGCAAACTCGGCATGATTTGTAATAATTTAAAAATAATGCAGCGGAATATAAAATCAGAATATAAAAGAAAACAATTTCACAGTCACAGAATGCACAAAGAGACAAATTGACACAGAGGATTGTTATCGAGATTCACCAACTCTGTGGTGAATTCCTGTCTAAGAACTCTTGCTGAGAATTCAACTTCACTATCCAATGACCCCTTCACGGGTGGAAAAACCCAGATATTTTACTGGGTTCGGATCTTAGAACCTTTACACTTGTAAGTAGTAAACAACTAGACTTTTTACCATAGGCTCAAGTTTGAAACCTTTTACACTTATAGGTGGTAAACACCTAAACTTTTTCACAAGGCTCAAGTCCGAAACCATTACAAAATGAAGATCTTAAATTTTTCTTTACTAGGTCTTACAAATAATTTTTTTATCAAATCTTTACAATACCAACTTTACAATCCTAATAATCTCAAAGGATAAATTAAGTTTCAAATCAAGAAGATAATGGATTGTGTTTTTGGAGATTAAAAACGTTTAAGAACGATTCAAAGAAGTTTTCAAAATATTAAGAAAAACTTAAAAGTAGAACTTCTTTGAAAATTAGAGATCTTTCTTTTCTAAAGATTAGAAACTTTTAAGGCTCTGATAGATCACTTCTTTAAAAAGATTATTAAAAATTTAAGAACGATTGAAGAAGTTTTCAAAAGGATTAAGAAAAGTTTAAAAATGAAACTTCTTCGACAATTTAAGATTTTTCATTTCTAATGACAAGAAAAATCGAAAGTCCTGAAATATCTCCTCTCTAAAAGAATAGTAAAATCTTAAAAACGAGAGAAACACAGTTTTCACAAAAATTAAAATAATAAAAACGTTAAAATCATGAATTCATGGGCGAAAAACTCTTTAGAAAATGAGTCTTTTATATAGAAAATCAATGAGAGACAGTTAGGGCGGTTAAAATAACTCTCTAAATTTTAGGACCATTAATGGCAGTTAATACCCGTTACAGTTTTAATTTCAAACTAAGAGCATAAATTTTGAAAAATTATAACTGCTATGGACGTCTATAAAGACGTCCATGTCTGATATTTCAGACACAGAATCCTTTAAAATGAAAAAAATTTGAAAAGGATTTCTGGTTTGGTTTTAAAAAATCTAATTGAAAATATAGAATCAGAAACTAGATTCTAACCGTTTGAGATCGACTCGACTCTAAACTCAAAGAAAATTGAAAAGTCTTGAATATCTCCGATGTGCGACTTCTCCGTTATATCCTTGAATTTGCATTGCGATCTTTCGAATCTGTCGATATTTGCCGATGTTACTTTGTGAATTGTTGGCTGCAATGTTGATTGTTATTATACTTGAATAATTCCGGTTATGTAGAATTTTGACTTATCTGATATTGTTAGTAATATATAATATATTTGAAATACGGTTTTTTAAAATTTCAAAATATAAAGAGATTCACGGGTTAACATTACCGGCCCTCACAAACACATGCACAAAAGTAACAACCAATAATAGGAACATCCTGACACGTGAGTGAGTGCAAAGCGTTTTTCGTAGATAGTTGAGAAATTTCACGGCTCTTTTGAAACCTACGGAGTCAGTTTAGACGCTTGCTTCTGGTTTTTCTGAAATCTGCGGAGCTAGTGTGGGATGCTTGCTCCTCTACAGGAATAAATCAAGAAGACATCCTGCATTAGCATTCCATCAAACATCTTCTGCATAAGGATACATGAGAGGGAAATAGTTCTAAATATGAATTATACCTACCCAGTAATTTTGCTCCAAAGAAGGAAACAACAAAAATTAACAATTATAACTAATCTTTCTAAATGGAATGAAATTAACAAAATTGCCAACTCATCCTTATTCAATTCCAATAAATACCCATCATCAACAAAATTGGCAAGCATAACGAACATGAATCCATCATCAAAACGCAATCCTTTTGCATACAAACCCACAAATGATCAAAAAAAGCTGTAAGGATTAGAAGGAAGCTTACCGGTGAGATCGTCGGTGATAAGGACAAGGGGTTGAAGACGCTGAAGTGGAGATCTAAGAGCTGCACCATCCAAACCACCGACTGGGGCCCACCCTTCACGTCGATCACGCTCCTCGTCCTGTCCCTGCCGCTGATTCTGTTGCCGGTGGATTCGGCGGCGGAGATTGATGAGAGCAGCAGCAGCGATGCGATGGTCGCCCATTCGAGCATCGCCATTTTTTGCTCAATTTCTTTTAATTTCTCACACGCACAAAGAGAGGGGGGAGAGAAAGAGAAAGTGATGGCGAGAGAGAACTCTCTCGAGATCCCAACAACTCCAGCAGCGCGCGAGGACGGCGAAGGAGGCAGCAAGGGGGTCGCGGGGTACTTGCAGTATCCGGAAAGAGAAAGAGACGGAGGAAGCGGCGGTGGAGGAGAGGAGGAGAGAGAGAGGATGGAGTTGAGGAAATGAAGCGGAGAAGAGGGGAAGAGTGGAAAGAGATGGTTATTGTAATTTGATAAAGATAAGAAGGGTATTTCAGTCATTTCAAATAAAATTTAACGGCAGGAGCAATGGGTAACGATTGTTAACTTTAGAGGGTTTTTGTCTAACGGTAAAACTACATGTGCTTTTCTGAATATCACGTCAAACCTTGAGGGGTTTCAGTGCAATAAGTTTTTATAAAAACAAAAGGAGGCTTATCATCAGCATTCACTCATGCACAAAGCACCTTCGTTACTTTGACCTTCTCTAATTCAAGAATATCCTCCTAATTATCCCTCCATGGTTTTGCAAAATAAGATTAAAACCAAGGTCCAATTCATAATTAATACAAAGCACAAGGACCTATCTGAAAAAGTATTTAGTGACCGAAGCCACCCGTTGCCTCGCTCAAAACCACTCAAAATAAAATCGCTCTCGCTCTTGCTCTTCTTCTTCTTTCTCCTTTCAGCCATGAAAAACTTCAAAAATTAATAATCAGATTGCCCCCCATTAAATTCCCAAAATGTCCTTCTTTCTTCCCAAAATGTCCCCGCCGCCTCTCCTCCCCCATCCCCAGAAGCCTTCCCAAAATGCCCTCCCCAAATTCCAAAACTACCCCTCGTCCAAGCTCGAGCTACCCCCTCTTCCAGACGCGAAGCCCGCGCCGGCGCAGGAAAGGCAGGGGGCGGCGCAGGATAAGGGGAGGAAGGAGGAGGAGAGGGACGAGTTCTACCTCAACGTCGGCATGGCCGTCCGCACGCTGCGCGAGGACATCCCTGCTCTCTTCTGCAAGGACCTCGACTACGGTATTTACAGGTTTGCCACTCGATTTCTAGGGTTAGCGTTTTTAGCTCGAGTTCTTTTTTTTGTTGTGATGATATGATATATCAGCTGAATGAAACCCTAATTTCCAATTTGGGTGTTTTTGTTGATGCTAGGCTTAGTCCTTTGATTTTTCTAGCAGAAAATTTCATGAAAGATTCAATCTTTATAGAATATGGAACAAAATTGAAATGAAATATAAGATAAAGGAGAGAGATATCAGGCTTGCCAAACTCTGTCGAGAAATGAAGTGCCAAACTCTAAGCCCCATTTTGCGTATGGAGTTAGGACACTGGAGTTTATTTTTAAGCGGAGGTAGGGGCATGCAAACAAGGGGAAAGTTGGCATTTTGGTGTTTTGTTTAGCTAACTTTATGAAACTCCAGTTTAGAAAACTTAACTTCAATCTCCAAACAGGATTTGCTAGTTATGATCAACTTTATATCTATCCCAAATTAAGAGACAATGTGAACAACCATAAAAAAGGAGTACCGTTGAGTAGAGAACAACTGGGCTTAGCTCAGTTGGCACCAATTTCCTCTCCAATATGAGAGGTCGCAAGTTCAACCCCGAAGGGATAGATTCCAAAAATAAAAATAAACATCGAGTATAGAAGATAAATGATGCTAGAAGAATCAAAATTAATTCCAATTCGTGAGAATCAGTAATAGGGAGAGCCAAGATCCTTGTGCATTCAACAACCAAAATGAACTTGCCTCTGGTTCTTATGCAGGGATTTTCTCTAGTAGGGGTCCAACAAAGATAACTAAGTTCTATTGATAAGTCCAACTAAATAATATATAAGAACCATTATACAATGTAAAAAGTTGACAAGAAGCTTTAAGATGATTTAATTATTTACAATGGGAATTTCAATTTTACAAAGGCACATTGGAACACATACCATTTAAATAAAGTATAACAAGTAAAATTGTGCAAGTAATGTGAATTGAACCCAACATCTCTTTTTAGAGAATAAACTAACTTACTATCTAGGCTAATTTATAGTATAAATATGTACAAGTGTCTAACATGTATTCTAAATTGTAGTACTTTGCTTGCAATTGATATTAATCTTTTATTTATAATAAAGATCTGTGGGGGTACTTGCCCCCATTGGACTAGTGTTTAAAAAGCGGCCGTTTAAGCACTTGAGCGGTGGAGCACTCTCTGCTGCTTTGTTTTTTACCACCTAAGTGTAGTGATATCCTCACCCTTTAATGAGATAATTATACTCTATTGCTTGTTGATTACGGTTCATTTAAAGGTTTATGGGTGTGGTTTTAGTATCATCACAACTTCTATATTGATGTATTCACTCTTATAAAGTCTCATAATGAGAATGTATATTGCGTAAGGTATGATAATGACATTTGGTTAATCCGGATCCCTAGTCTTTGCGTGTTTTCTTTCTATCATGTCGTGACTTTCAACTAGGGTTTTGGGAATTTCGACTTCGACTTGGAAGTCACAGATGCTTTGACTTATAGTTCAATGCTTCGACTTAGAGGCTTTGAGGTTTCGACTTTGAGCAAGCAATTTTTTTAATAAAAATTTGGAGACTTTGAATTAGAACTTGGAGGAGATTTTATCTTGAGTTCAAAGCAAAGGGCCGAACAAGTATTTTCTAGTTTTGAATTCAAGGTTGGGGTTTTCGAGCAGCTTTGGGTTTTCGAGCTTCAAGCAATTTCGACTTTCATTTTTCGATTTTGATTATGAGCAATATTGATGGACTTTGAAACTCGACTAGAGAAGGCCTCGGTAATTTAAAGATAAAACCCCATTAGTATTAATGTTCAACAAACGATTTACAAGAAATAATAAAGTTAAATCCAAATAAGACATTGCTGATTTTTAGTCCCCGAAGCGGCCGATTAAGCGGCCACACATTCCGACCGCTTCGTCTTTTCCCCTTCTTTTAGAACACTGCATTGGATCCTTAATATATCCGCCTCTGGCCCTCATTTTTATGTCGAAAGGGCTTAATGGAAGATGAAGTCATGAAACAAAATGTTACTAATTGGTCGTGATCCTGACACAAACCAGTTGAGATTTTATGTCAAATCCTTGTTAACAAAACAAAAGATGGTTTGTCGCGGGACCTTATAGGTCATGGACTTGCAGGTATAGTCTTTCTTTTTAGTTATGCAATTTTAAGCTAATTTAATCAAGGAGCACCAGTGCTCCACTCCAAAATCCTCCTTGTTGAAGAATGGAAAACTTAAAACGATTGATTTGTCATGGATCATGATATGAGTCATGATGTCCAAAGATTCCAAACCAAAATATATTCCTAGAGATTTATGCCTATTTCAGAGGGGCAAGCAGCCAAATCTTGCAAGGATAATTTCATTTATGACTAAAAACAAGATGCTTTCATTCTTAAATTAGATAAGATGCACAAAATAGAAGAAAATGAAACATAGAACTAAGAGATGAAAGTATTCGGCTTAATCACGCAGAACGCGAAAATTTTATGTCTATTTTTATAGGAGCATTCGATTAAGAACTTAGGCATCTAATTTAAAATATTTGTTTCAAATTTTGCAAAACCTTGGACAATATCTTTTAATTTTACAAGTGACAAGAAGCTGAAGGGACTATTTTACCACTCCTAAAAAACCTCCATTGACAATTCACAATGCAATCTGTAAGAGGAGTTGGTACTTGCCTAATGATCACATTAACTATTACAAACTTGAGCTCTAGCCTCTAATATTCCCAAACCCTCTGTGATAGGATAATTGATCCTTTTTTCACCGATAAGATATTAACTCTCTGATCTCCTTCTGTTAATACACACGCACAAAACAAAGAAAGAAAAGAAATTGTAAATTCTAAGTTGCGGTTTCATGTCTGTGTTTTTCACTCGTAAGATAAGACGCCCTATTCAAGTTCTTCTATCAAACTATTACTTTCAAATTCTAGGGCTTTGTCTTGGGATCCTCTTTACTTCATTTCGAACTTTTAAAGGAGACATCACCATTTAGCATTCTCTTCTGAAATCCCTCATTTCCAATTGTTGTTCAGGGCTGGGTTTTATTTAGTATTTTCAAAATTTCTTGAGTTAAATTGACATTATTAATCCAATTATTTCTTCTTGTAACTTTATAGGGAAGACATTTCCTTCATAGACCCTCTCAACACCTTCCAAGGAATCAGTAACTACCAACTAATCTTCTGGGCCCTTCGATTCCACGGTCGTGTTCTCTTCAAAGAGATTGGTATCAAAGTATTCAGAGTCTGGCAACCCTCAGAAAACCTTATATTGATCCGATGGGAGCTTCAAGGAGTACCGTGTGTGCCATGGCATGCTCGGGGCCAATTCCAAGGAACCTCAAGATACAAGCTCGATAGAAACGGGAAAATATACGAGCACAGGGTCGATAACTTGGTATTTAATTTCCCTAGGACTGTGGTGGGGCCCACGTCCGTGTTGGATTTGGTCGGGGTGGGTTGCCCAACGACCCCGAACCTGACATTTTGGGAGGACCAGGGCCCATTAGAGGATACAGGTACGAGACCATGGGTTGAGCTCTATCGGGCTGTTAGAGGAACTTTGGAGCAAGAAAGTCGGAATTTGATGGGGGTTGGGCTTGAGAGCTTGGTTGCTTGGTCGTGATTGATAGAGGCTTGGATTGTATATAGCAAAGTTGGATGAACAAGGTTTCGGTGAGTTCCCATTGTTTATCGTGTATTATACTTGATATCTTGCAAATGTTTATGGTTTGAGATTGACATATGTAGTACACTCTTTAGAGATAGTATAGCATTATAGCTCAAGCTTATATATATGTTTGACAAAAATATAGTGTTCATCTGTATCTTCAACTATTTTTTTAGTATATTCAACATAACTCACAATACTTAATGTTTATGGTTTTAAATGATATGCAATTTACTTCTTAATATATATTTTTTTAAATGATATGCAATTGAAAAAAATGTATCTTTTTGTATGTATAGATATACGCATACATACATATGCATGTATACACATACACGCACACCTACCTAGTTTTTGCATGCGTATTTTGCAAACATGTGCGTGTGCGCACGAGTGTGCACGCACAAGTGTGTATTATGTTTTGTTAAGGTTTCCCTTAGGCCGAGCCCAATTCAGCGACCAAGGAGCTAATACTTCAAGATAGAGCAAAAACAACCCACACCAGCAACACCTAACACTATGATGACTAGGAAATTCTTAATAGTCCTAGGAATGGAGCATGTATTGTGCAGCTATGAATCCCTTCACTTCTCTGGCTAACGCAGCTATCTCCTGATGAGTTAATAGTATCCAGTGCTTCAGGATTGGGAAGCCGTTCATTGTCAACTTCCACCAATGCAATGCAGCATGCACCAATGTTGTTTTAGTTTTACGAGTATGTCCTCTTCTATGGGCTTTCGTGTTCTTGACTTGTCGTCGAATTTGAAGTTGATTGATCAATGCTTCTGCAGATAAGACCGACAAAAAGCTGCTCCATGCAGGGGTATCTCAAAATAATCGAGTAAGATCCTCAACATCTTCAGATAAATGCATACAACATGCCATGTCCGTATCTCGCCCTTTGACCGTAACCCGTTTGCTGTTAGGATTCCGTTACCTAGTAATATCCAAATAAACCACTCAATCCTACCAGTTATCCAAGTCTGTGTTGGTGTGCCCCCTGGCGGTACATCGAGAATTCGTCCTCCTTTATAAATACTTTGCAGTGATAATGCCAACCCAAATAGACTCATCATGGGCTAGAAGTTCTGCAGCCTGCTTCACTATAAAAGAAAAAGGGGGATGGTGTCAGCCGTCTTCCGTAAGCCCAGACCCAAATAGACTTGCCACCGGTAGTATCCCCATCGATCGAAAATAGCACAAAGGCAACATTGAAATCCCTATTTGATCAATGTATTTTTCCCCTAGAGTAGCTACATGCTCTTCCTTTCGTCGGTCCTCTTCCTGTGTACCCTACAAGCTCCTCTCTGTTTTAAGTTTAAAATAGTAAGATGGTATTAGTGAAATCTACTTCAATCAAATAAGCCGGTATGTTACGGTATGAGAATTATGATAAGAAGTAAACAACTTTGGTACACCCAACCAACATAAACAGAGGAGTCCGACCCTGAAGAGAATATGGGTTCCATTCGAGTCACATATCATAACTCGGAAAAGGACACATGTTCACATTATCACAAAGAAATAAAGAAAATGAAGAATGTTTTCAAAGTATGTTTTATCTACTTACATGTCTACTTAGAGACTGAAAGGGTAGTTCTCCCAACTTGCCGACGGTCTTGCATAGAGCTCCAAGCTTAGGCTACCATACCTTGCCTATCATGAATGAAGGAACCAGAGAATAGACCATCCATATGTGCAAGTGGAACACTATCGATATCAACTAGACTAGCTTAGCTTTGACTGCTAACTAAGAGTAAGAGGGGACCTTAGCTAGAAACAACACACAAATGTGACATCTAATGTTAATGGCTAAGGACGCCTATCATTGTCGATAATGGCGATGGATTGAGAAAGAAGAAGATGGCCTCCACAATGAAACAAAGAATAGAATTCCCCGTAAGAATCACATGCTCTGATGGCAACATCGTGCTCTTTTTTCAAATTTAAATTTTTACTTTTCGGAGCTTAGGCAGACAACCCATTTGGATCGAACCTAAGGTTTGACCGTGTAAGTCCACCATATTTTCTGTTAATTAGTATTATTTGAATTACCATGCGAGGCTTAAATTGTTTATCTAGGAATATTCTTGACATAACATTTACATTATAAAAAATATCCGGCTCCTTCTCTTAGTTCAATGCACTTTTCACTTTATATCATGTCAAGATCAAAAAATCTTGGGCAAAAAATATTTAAATAAACATTTAAATTAGAAAAAAGCACATTAACATTTGTGGGGGCAAAGGAAGCATGAGTAGTGCAATGACTTCCAAAAAAGATGAAATGGACAATTTATACACATGAAACCCTTAATTACTCCATTGGTGTCATTATTGGGACAAACTTTAATTCCCTGTTTTAGATTGGGGCAGCATTAGGCCCATTCTGTTCATGACTAATCCAACAAATGGGTGACTTGCCAATTGTAACATGCATTAAATTTGGAAGACCTGAAAAAAATTAAGAAAAAGTAGTTCAGATACCTGATTGCTTGAAAAATGCACGAAATTTTTTAAAGCTCTATTAAGAAGAATGAAAGAAGAAGCCATGCAACAATCAATTTATCATTGTGGTGATTGTCTAAATCATTTCTAAGACCAGACTATATTGAATAGATGATGATTTGACCACTTCTCTTTTATTGAATAATCAAGTAAACAAGCTTATCATTGAAAAAACAACATATTCTGCAAATCAAATATTTATAGAATTGATCGTGCATTCACTTTTTATATAAAAGAGATTATATGTTTAAAGAACTTTTTTTCCCTTCTTTTTTTACACGGAAAAAAAGATGCAAATATTTACCTTATATTTGTTCTAAGTAAAACCTATGCTCTTCAATACTAATAAATCCATCATAAAAATTTATATAATTTAAATGAAAAAGAAAAAAGAAAGTCAAAAGAGTACTTGGTGATATTGTACCTTTAGAAAAGATAAATGTGCCCCATCTAAATAGATAACACTTTTTTGAGAGAGAGCCAAAATATTTAAATGAAAAATTTATAATGTTTGCTGAATCGGTACATCCTCTAGAATCTATGCAATCAAAACTATCTAAATTGCTCCATAACAGAAGTTAGACATCTGCCCAAAGTTCCAAAGAATCAAGTCCACTTCCAATTCCAAGATTTTTATTTTAATTTTTGGGCAATGATCATTAATTTGAAGATCCAATCTAATCACCACACTCATCTCTACCCTCGTTTTTGGCCCACTTATCCCAAAAAGTACAAATATATGTTTATTTTATGTTCCACCATATCTCCCCTCAATCAATAAAACACAAGCATGTATTCATTCCTAAATCATGTTCCACTTTATTTTATGTTCCACCATATCTCCCATCAATCAATAAAACACAAGTTTCCAGTTTCCGAAGCTTCACATCCGCAGGTTGCTACTGTGTAGCCAGAAATAGAAAACAAAGAAGGAGTTGGGGCTGACGTTCACCGAAGCTTTGGAAACTGAAACTTTATTTTATAGCTATTGCAATTTAGAAAAAATTGTAGATCAACTCGCATGATAAGACATGTTCATTTTGAGTGAAAGTTCGTTGATACGAATCTTTTCGAGCACAGAATTACGCAACAACTGATGTTTATGTTGTAAGCAGGGATTTGATTTTCATGGAGGCCGTAATTTGCATGCGGATGCAGATGTTTGTGGAATTCTTAAAGATATGATCATCTCTAAGGAATATCCAAAATCTTTATTTCAGCAACCATGTACTTACCCCATAAAATGCCTAATGAATGAAAAAGTGACCTGAAGGCTGCCAGCAGCAGCTAGCCTCCATCCTCGGCGTCCTAATCTCGATCCTAAGCCGAAGAATCCAATCTCTGAACCCAGAATCCAACCCATTCCTCATAATCAAGTCCTTTGCAGCAGGGGTAATACTGGCAACAGGCATGATTCATATACTGCCTAATGCATTTGATAGGCTGACGTCTTGATCGAAAAAGGAGGGCCTTGGAGTAATTTCCCGTTAGCAGGTTCGTGGCAATGGCGTCGGCGATGGGGACGATGATGGTGAATTCATTTGCGACCGGGTATTATACCAGGTCGTGGATTAGTATCTCTCTGATGGTTATTCTAGACGAATTTGAGTAAAGGAAGAATTAATATTTTAAAAAATTCGATAACTATCTCTTTCTTATGTTGATGCATTGTATCTGGTACACCTAATAATTTATCACATTTGCAAGCAGAGAGAAAGCTTTATTTTGGTTCTTAGATTGTTTGCTGACAGTCTTGAACTTTAATTTAGTAAAGTTGGCAATTTATGGGTTTTAGTTTTGCAAGTCTTTTTTTTGGGCACTTGCCCGAATGCCCCGACATAAGCATACAATACACACAACACGCTCATGCACACAACACGCTCATTCCTTGGGACCCACAAATTTGCCCCGAAAGCCTTAGATGGAATCTATCATCTTGATGGGAAAAGGGCCCCCCCCCCTAAATTGTGGCCATTTCCACCGACCGGGCCCGCACTCTTCTTAGAAAGTGAAGTGCCAAACTAAAAGGTCTAGTTTATGTTAATTGGTTCAATTTAAATACATGAAATAGAAATTGGTTACAACGAGAGTGATGCAAAACCTTCTGCATTGATCTTTAATTTCTTATTGCCTGAATATAGGGGAGTGATCCATTGCATACAAAATTGAAAACGGGAACTTCCGATCTACGGCATATTTTAACGATCCAATCCGTTCAGGGTTGATCACCCTACCCTTAAACATATGTGCATGAAAAATCAAGGGATTTAAAGATCTCTAGCCTATGCATCGAATCGATACAAAGGCTAGAAGTCTTTAAATCCCTTGATTTTTCATACACATATGTTTGAGTGTAGGATGATCAACTTAAACGGATCAGATCGTTAAAATATATCGTAGATTGAGAGTTTCCAATTTTAAAACACGTGGACCGGTTTGCAATAGAACACTCCCCCTTAAATATATCTTCATATATCAACATTCGAAAATATATTTTAAAAAAAATCTCAAATCGCTTAGATATTTTAATAAGGTGGCACATTTCTCATCTGTGGCCTATGGCATCTACAGCACTCAAGCTTCCTAAATTTTCTACCTTCATGTCATTTTTAAATCATGTTCTAAAAGTTTATAAATCTTAATTTACTTTGTTCACTAATTTTTTTTACCCTCTATGCTCTAAAATATTAGAAAACTGCTAGCATATTGCATGCATTTGGACATAATTATATGAGAATATGATGATGATTTTTAGAATACATGCTTGGGTATGATGCTTGTAACAAAGAGCAGCCGGCTCTGCAGAATCTTTGGAGTTAATTTGTTTACATCATGCAAAAATAATATCTGTAGCAATATTTGTTTCTTGTTCAAAGTCAGCAAGTAAAAGGTTATATACTTGATACTTGTCCATTTGGCTCCTTGGTATTTTCTAAGCAAACATTTGTCCAAGAAATTTGATGCCAATTAACAAGAAACAACAAATTTGATGCCCATTAACAAGAAACAGCTTTTTTGCTAAGATCCAATTCCTATGTAACAACAACAATAGCAACAATAAACTTTGGAATCTTGATAAATAAATTACTTTTCATATTATATATTTTGAACCATAAGGCAGGGTCAATTCTTCCTTCTTCTTCTTCTTCGGAATAAAACATGATAATAACTACAACAAACTAGAGATATGTTCTACAATATTTAGATAGAATTGCATTCCAACCAAGCAAGAAAATATAATTTCAACAAAATACATTTAGTTTGTAATGCACAACACACATTGTTACCAAGGTCAAACCCATTTCTAAATAAGAGAAGGGAAAAAAAGAAACCCCTCATCAGTTGACACACTTGCCAAGTTCCAATACTAATGTCAAATTCATCTCCGCAAGATTTTTATTTTTATTCACCTTTGATTTATCTCATTTGCCTTATTGTTTCATTTTGATTTGTTGGATATTTGCAGGTTTTAGAATTAGGAATAGCGGTGCACTCAGTGATCATAGGCATATCATTGGGCACATCAGAGAGCCCCTCAACAGTAAGGCCTCTCTTGGGTGCCCTCGGCTTCCACCAATTCTTTGAGGGCATTGGACTTGGTGGCAGCATTGTTCAGGTGACTACAATTTGAATCTATCAAATTACAAGCATGCAACATTTTAAGGGATAAAAAAAACTTTGGAATTTCATCGCACCAATCTCCGAACTTTTGACATAGCTATTTCCCAGGCGAAATTGAGAGCAAAAGTGACAGTAATCATGGTACAACTCCTGAACCCCCAAACCTTAGATCAACACAATGAAGCTCTTGGTAACAAGGACTACTAACAACTTATGGTTTGGATGCATATTTTCTAATTATAATGACTGCAATTTTTACGTAAATATATGGCACAACTCCTGTCCACTTGTTTAGGCAGCTTTTCTGGACCTGTGAACTCTCCTCTCACAACAAACAGTTGGCCAACCCATCAAGTTCTCTCCACACACGCAATAAATTCATAACTAAGAAGAACCTATGGCGCCTAAGGCTAGGCTGGCAATCTGCTTTATACATAAGAAAATAAACTTTGTATTATACTTGCATTGAAAGATTGTTCTGTCATTCTGCGAATTCTCATAGATTGATTTTAGGGTAGGGGGGGGGGGGTGGAATTTACCTTCGACTTTGAGGCATACAAGCAACAAATTCCCAACCTTACGTCAGTAATTAATAACCCACTATATCTAATTACTTTCCTATAAAAAACTGGCTCACACCTGTTTCAAATAATATTTTGTTAGGTTTAAAGGTAACTGCTAATAATTGGTAATAAAGACAACATACTATATTATTCCAACTTTATGATAAATTTACTCCAGCATTGCAAAATTTTAGGTTTTGTAGAATATGAAATGGTGCAAGAGTAAACAGAGAAGAAAAACATCAGAATGGCAAGGAGTCTAGGTGTAAATATGTTTTGGTCAGTAGCACATTTACAATCAAAGAGCACTTTGTAAAGAGCACAACTTTTCATCCTCTGATGATGCTCGATATCGGTGATCTCCCAGATCATGACACGTGGCAGATGACGTGTCCCAGATCATGCAAGAAAGGACCTACAGTGGCCGACCCAACCACTCTCATACCCGTCCTACAACAAAGCTGGTTCGCCTTCGAGCCCCCAGCACAATTGGCCTCCTCGGCCTCACAGCTGGTCTCCGGGCTACCGCAGAACCTAGATACCTCGGCACTCCCGCTCGTACGCGAGCTCTCCCGCCGAGGTCATCTTCCTCGGTCTCATCGACCGACCAATGGCACCACTCACAGGCGCAACCGCCATCCCGCGAATCTCGCCATGCATGAGATATCCGCCGGCCACATCCCACGTTCCACGCCATCACGATCCCATATTAACGAGCCTGTCTCGCCATTAATGGGAGATTCCGCTCATCACGCGGGCGTGACGTCTAGAGCGTACCTGCCGGTGTGATTCTCGCGCCTGTCCTGCATGCTGCCACCGTTATTTAAACCCCTTCTTCAGACGGTTCAAGTAAGCTATTTTTACTCCACTAAGCCGTTACTCTGCTCAGATTTCCTCTCTAACTTGATTGTCGGAGGGTACTCGGTGGTACAACCACCCTAGGACTTCCTTGCAGGTAGCTCGGTGACAACCAATTTCAAACCCATTGAGATCTACACGTTTCAGGAGCCTGCCTCCAGATCCAATCTCAGCCATCTATCGCCGCCATCAGCAGATCAACAGAATGTAACATCTTGGCGCGATCCAGGTCGCGTCAGCTGGCGCCGTCTGTGGGAACCCTTGATTCCACAAAAATAAAAGTTCACCTTCTGATCCCAATCGAATGGCGAGCAATCATCATGACGATCCAAGCACCAGCTGCCGCCTCTCCCTCAACGGAGGCGCGGATGACCCTTCTCCGCCGAATGCCATCAACGTCCTTGCCGGTCGGATAGACCGACTCGCGTCCGTCGTGGAGACGCTCATCCGTGTCCAAACGGCAGGGCAAAACCCCCAGGTCGCCGCTCCCCCACCTCAGGACCGGGACCCCTACAGGGGAAGAGAAAACCCCGCACATGCCGACGTGGCCGATCGTCGCCTCACCGTTTCCAACAGCCGCAGGTCCTTCGGACCGACATATTCGATAACCCGGTGGGCCCCGCTCCGTTTGGCTCCGAGATCTTACGCCAGAAAGTTTCGTCCCGAGTCTCGTTGCACCCCTGTCCCTTCCAAGGCGGTGGCGGTCAGCTCCCCTGTTAACAGGTATGTTCGGCACCCCCTTCCTCGACGGGGTCGCGCATGCGAGACTCTCCACGACAGCTCAAAAACAGCCCCACCGGGGGGCGTAAGGAACCTCACCGAAGGGAACCGAGGCTCGTCCAAAATCATGGTCATGACGGCGGGGGGGCGTCGAGTACCTACGAGACTCGGCGCCCCACGCCAGCCGCGGAGGCCGACAGCCGGCCGAGGAAGAAGGCCAGGGAGATCGGGCCGAGGAAGAAGGCCAGGGAAATCGAGCCGATCACTTTTGGCGACGGGGACTTTCACGGCATATCCCTGCCCCACAATGATCCCCTGGTGATTACGGCTCGGGTCCATCAATACGAGGTGCACAGGATCCTGGTTGACTCGGGAAGCTCGGCAGACATTCTCTTCTACGATTGCTTTCTGCGCATGACGCTCACCGCAGCAGACCTGAGGCCGACCTCCCACGTCCTTTTAAGATTCACCAACCACTCCATCCCGGCAGAAGGAGTAACCGCTCTACAGTTCGACGTTGAGGAGGCTGGCCATACGCGGACAGTGCCGGTGGAATTCATCGTAGCGAGAATTCCATCGGCCTACAACATCCTCCTCGGCCGCCCCACGCTGAACTCCCTCTAGGCCCGGATATCGACCTACTATCTGGCGATGAAGTTCTCTCTCGACCAGGGCAGGATAGGTCGGGTCTATGGAGACCAGCGAATTGCAAAGATTTGCTTCACCGCAACATCTTCATCGGAGAAGCCGATCAACGATGTCGAAGGTGAGGGTGACATCAAGGGTTCTCTGGACACTCGAGACGAGCAAAAAGAGGTCCGAGGGACCCCGGTGGAGCCTCTGATAGAGGTCCCCTTCGTAGAAAGGAGCGGCAAAAAACTCGTTCAGATCGGGTCGCTTCTGACAGGACCTCAGCGAGACGACCTGGTTCATTTCCTCAGAAACGATCGCGACACGTGTCGCCAGCGACGTCCCTCTTCCCAGTACTCACACCAGAAAGGACGGACAAAACCTCGCACAAGAGGCAGCCCAGCAGCTACCCTGTTCGGCTATCCCTGGCTGGTAGCTTCCCTACCCCACAACTCAGGTATCGAAGCCCTCGCCAAGAGGCACCGAGCGGCTTTACTGTTCGGTCCATCCTTAGCAGGCCTCTTACGGCCCCCAGCGCTAGGGATCGAAGCCCTCACTAAGAGGCAGCCCAGCAGCCACCCTGCTCGGCTATCCCTGCATGGTAGCTTCCCTACCCCACAACGCCAGGGATCGAAGCCCCCACCAAGAGGCACCGAGCGGCTTCACTGCTCGGTCCATCCTTAGCAGGCCTCTTATGCCCCCCCAGCGCTAGGGATCGAAGCCCTCACTAAGAAACAGCCCATCAGCTACCCTGCTCGGCTATCCCTGGCTGGTAGCTTCCTTATCCCACAACGCCAGGGATCGAAGCCCTCACCAAGAGGCACCGAGCGGCTTCACTGCTCGGTCCATCCTTAGCAGGCCTCTTACGGCCCCTCAGCGTTAGGGATCGAAGCCTTCACTAAGAGGCAGCCCAACAGCTACTCTGCTCGGCTGTCCCTGGCTGGTAGCTCCCTACCCTACAACGCTAAAGATCGAAGCCCTCGCCAAGAGGCACCGGGCAGCTATCCTGCTCGGCAGTCCCTGGCCGGTAGCTTCCTTACCCTACGTCAGGGACCAAAGCTCTCACCAAGAGGCACCCGAGCAGCTTCACTGCTTGGCATATCCTTAGTAGGCACTTACGGCCTCTCCCGTGCTAAGGATCTAAGCCCTCACTAAGAGGCAGCCGAGCGGCTACCCCGCTCGGCTATCCCTGACCGGTAGCTTCCCTACCCCACAACGCCAGGGATCGAAGCTCTCACCATGAGGCACCGGGCAGCAATCCTGCTCCGCCATCCTTAAGGATCAAAAACTCTCGCCAAGAGGCACCGGACAGTAATCCTGCTTGGCTTATCCTTAGTAGGCCACTTACGGTCCCTCCCGCGCTAAGGATCAAAAGCCCTTGCAAGAGGCAGCCGGGCCCATCCTTGCCCGGCTATCCCTGGCTGGTAGTTTCCTACCCCAACACACCAGGGATCAAAGCCCTTGCCAAGAGGCACCGGACAGCAACCCTGCCCGGCCCATCCTTAAGGATCAAAAGCCCTCGCAAGAAGCAACCGGGCTCGCCCTTATTCGGTTATCCCTGGCTGGTAGCTCCCTACCCCAACACACCAGAGATCAAAGCCCTTGCCAAGAGGCACCGAGCAGCTTCACTGCTCGGCCCCATCCTTAGTAGGCCCCTTACGGCCCCTCCCGCGCTAAGGATCAAAAGCCATCGCAAGAGGCAGCCGGGCCCGACCTTGCCCGGCTATCCCTGGCTGGTAGCCACCTACCCCAACACACCAGGGATCAAAGCTCTCGCCAAGAGGCAATCGAGCAGCTTCACTGCTCAGTCCATCCTTAGCAGGCTTTGCACGGGCCCTCACCAAGAGGCAGCCGAGCGGCTACCCTGCTCGGCCATTCCCGGCTGGTAATTCACTACCCTACAACGCTAGGGATCGAAGCCCTCGCCTAGAGGTACCGGGCAGCTATACTGCTCGGTCCATCATCAGAATGCCTCTCTGAGCCTCCCACACTAAGGAACATGACCTCACCAAGAGGCATCCGGTCTATCTACGTCTGCGCGATCTCCATCTCGACTTCGGGGCTATGGAGATACCGTCTTCCCGCCGGTCTTTGTGAACTTGGAAAGTGAACAGATTCAACTCGACGCGTAATCGCTAGACGAAGAACCGACACAATACAAAAGCAGTACTGTGCAAATACAAGTGTTTATCGACAAAGGTAAATACGCGTGCAAACATAACTGCAAGAAAAAAACCTTTATTCATAAAGTTAAAACTTTTACAAGGGTATTGTGGGCTGCCCAGCCTTACAAAATGCCCGGAGGCCTACAAAATTCCCGAACAAACAAATAAAAATAAATGAAACAAGAAGATGACGGGCTTCAGGCCCCAGGGCCAGGCGCAACCTCCGAAAGCTCAGCGCCCACCACAGGGGCCTCGCCCTCGCCCTCGCCGGGAACCTCTCCCGCGGTTTCGCCCTCGGGGTCGTTCCCCTACTCATCATCCCCGAGAGGATATTCAACGCGAAGCTCTTCGTCGGCGAACTCCGGCATCCGAGCTTTGACGGCGTCGAGCGCCTCATGCCAGATAGCTGTAGTGGACGAGGCTAGGATGGTGTAAAAATGTTTCGACTTCTAGTAGTTCTCCACTGCTTTCGCCGCTCTGAGGTCGGCCCGCTTCGCCACCTCTACCCGCCTCTTCCAACTCCTTTCGGAAGGCGCTCGCCGACGTCTTCATGGTGCCGACGAGCACCTTGGAGTCCTGAAGCTTAGCCTCGGCGGCCTGAGCGGCCTCACGGAACCTGGCAACCTCCTGCTTCGAGGCCGCCACCTCCTTTTTCCCGGCCGCCACCTCGCCCTCAAGGGCAGGGACTCTCACCATCGCCGCCTCCAGCTCCCGCTTTGAGCTCTCCTCCAGCGAGGAAAGCTCGTCCATGGCTCGCATCGCCGGAGCTATTTCCTCCTCCTCCATCTGGACGATGAGGACGACGTGCTGGAGGACCTGAAGAAATCAGAGGGGGTCAGAAAAGAAAAAGGGATCACCAAATCTGGCGGATGATGAGACGCGGAGTAAGAAATTAAGTGAGGTGCGAGCACTAACCTGCACGGCCTTTTGGGCGCCATTTGCGCCTTTATAGTCCCCCGGGGGACCTTGCCCCCGACCGACCTCTCCATGTCGGACAGCAAGCTGTCAGCGACGGAGAGCCCCGAGGACACCTCAAAGCGGAGCTCCTCATCCACCAAGATCGGAGAGGTCAGGGTCCGCGAAACTATTCGGGAGAACCGCTTGAGAAGCGACGGCGGAGAGCCGGCCTCCATCTCCGAATCCTCGGACCCCTGTCCCCGAATCCACTTTCGGCTCGGCGCCTTGCTAGGCTCCGGGGCACGATCCACACTCGAGCGCTGAGGTGAGTCGGCTGCCGGGGGAGCCGGGACCGACGTCGGACGAGAAGAGCTGGCGCCCCCAGCCTTCAATCCTTTCTTCGGCTTGCGCATGGCCGCTCGAAGATGGCTCATATCCATGGGTTCTGCACAAGACAAGACACAATGGAGTCAACAACACAAACAGAAATGAAAATAAATGCAAGCCTAATAGATCGCCTACAAGCTCTTAACTTACCAACGAACTGGATGGGGCTGAGTCCGGCCAGCTAAGGGCCCGCTAAGAAAGCAGCACGTCAGCCTGGGGAATGGGCTCCCACTCTGCCACTCTCACC
The DNA here is from genome assembly GCA_030015575.1 of Agapanthus africanus. Lineage (NCBI taxonomy): Eukaryota > Viridiplantae > Streptophyta > Magnoliopsida > Asparagales > Amaryllidaceae > Agapanthus > Agapanthus africanus. Next base: position 12,495,554 of record JASDDO010000028.1, on the reverse strand, counting down.
GCGTCGGGGTCATTGGATGGGCTTCCCCGCCGGCACCTATCCCTAGACCACTGAGTGGGCACGGGCCAGTCCTCACCTTCTGGCGGCCCGACAAAGAAAAACTTCTTCTTCCAATCGTAGATGGAAGAAGGCAAGACGACGACTCCTGTCACGCCCCGCTTCCCAGTATACGGCGAAGGAGACGCGACGAGGCCCGCTACGTATATACTCAGAAGTACATACGCTAAGCGTAACTAAGCAATATAAATACACAAGAGATAAGAGTATAAAAGAACGGCAACTTTTATTAATATCATTCTTTGTACAATGCATGAAAAGGAAAATACAACTGAAATGAAAAGCGATGCCTAAACAGTGACATAACATGAAAATGAAAAAAATGAAATTATACTGCTGGGTCTTCGGCAAATTACTCCAAGTCTTCTTGAGATGTCTCGATCTCCGCCGGGTCCAGGTCACCTGACGACATTCAAAGAAGAGAGAAACAGAATGTCGTCAGCGAACAGGTCGCTCGGTAAGTCCCAAAGATAATGGAGAAATAGACAGAGAGTAAAAGAGAGAGAGAGAGTAGTTTTTAATGTTGTATTGTATTGTCATATTATAGTAGTATGGTGCTAACGCTGTTGTTGTAGCTTGGTACAGAAGGATGCCAGTGTATACGAGAGGGATCTCTATATGCTAGAGATCAGGGCAAATGGAAGTACAAGGCTCCGTTATACAACCCGGAACAACGGCAATTGGATTCAGGTTAGGTGTCTTAATCTTACCATCTCGTGCCACCTTTAACACCTTCCGTACCAATCTACCCCTTAAACCCCGCGATGTCTTGTTTGTATTGTTATCTTGTAAAACTTGTAATGATTGCATGATTGACTTGATTGACTGACCGAAACCATGATATCAGGAAACGGTTATAACCGTAAAGTCATGTAAATGGAATACTGGGAAACATGTAAAAGGAATATCCATGGTTCGGTTCAGTCAAGTAGATTGTTAACTGGATTCTGGGATTCATGTATTCATCTTGAGTTGAAATATAAAGAATATAGATTGACTTGAATCATTTTCAAGTCAGAAATAGTCAGACTCTAACCCGAGTCAGACTAAAAGAAAGTGAGTTGAAGTTCAATAATTGTTAAGGGCCTTATTGTAATTTATAAAACTTGAGGGGGTTTATTGTAAAAATACTATTGTATATTTTTCAAAATACAACTCAAGTATTTAATTATCGTCTTTATGTACATACAACAATTTAATGATCGAGATAAATATGTATACATGTTCGAATAACATGAAATGAGTCAAGTATATTATTCGAGTAACTACCATAAACAATGCTATAAAGAAATATTATGTACGACTAATTAATCAAGTTGAACGAATGCGGAATATAAACAGAGATATGTCTCTAAATGTTTTGCATGCGTAAGTTCCAGTTTCACCAAAATACGACTACCGGTTTGAGAGATATATATGTTTTCGTATCGTCGCGCAAAACGGATCAGAATCTATTCGGCACCGTCACATATTTTTAAAACGCAGTTTGAGTTAATTTCTATCGGGTTTCAGGTTACGAAGCTTATTATAAAATTGTAGGTATTTCGATGTACTTATTCAAAACACCAAGATTCACATGATTTGGATTTCTGAAGCTCTAGTTATGATCATTTTAATATCAGCGTTTAAAACAGAAATTCAGATTTCTGGACAGCAACTATGTATTCTATTGCAAAGCCTATATCAGGTTGTTTCATGCATTCCTAAGTAATATAATATACAGAAAATTATAGTTCTATCAATGGTGCATCTACACATCTAAATTTTGTCACAAACGGACATCGGGTGTTCGAGTTATGTCCAATTTAAAAACAGTGTGCGAATCGGAACAGATTCTGTCCAGATCCGTCACTTAATATTGTAACGCAGTTTTCTTTATCTTAGATGGGTTTTCAGTAAAACTATAAAACTATGAAAATCTAGATCATTCGATGTAGATATCAAAAACACCTGAGTTTGCTCAATTTGGATACCGGTATACCAAGTTATGTGTCCTAGAAATTGACCGATAACTGCAGTTTTCTGTTTTACGATCAGTGAATAAATACGATGTAATTCCTAAACCGTTATGCGGATCGATCTAAAATTTTTACAGCGTGTAAAAAATAATATAGTCTATCATATGTAAATTCCGTGAAATTTTCAGAAGTAAAAATTAATTTCTAAAAATTATTTTAAAGCTAAAGGTATTGATGTGTATACTAAAATCGGCAGAAAGATTAACTCGTATTTTATGCAGGCTTCTATTTTTCTTTTAATAAACAAACCGATTTCATGTGACATTATAGATATATTGTGGCATGAAATTTGTGTTCTCACAACTTGTAATAAACATTCCTAGTCATGAACAAAGAATTAAAAATACTTTAATTTGAACAAGAGATAATAAGATATTATTAAACCATATAGAATCATATATATCTAAACTTATGTATATGTATATGTATATGTTTATGTGTATCTTCTCTTATGGATTATGGTATGAAAAGAATAGGGGGTTCACGATGCATGACAAGAGGAAAATAAGAGGTGGGGGAAAAGGAGAGAGAAGGGACTTACATGCACAAGCCGGTATATTGTCACCGGGCTTGTCTATCCGCCGATAGCCTCGCGTTAGTAGTGAGACCTTCTTGAAGACTTCTTCATGTTCTTCTTCTTGGACTCTAGGTGAAGAGGAAGAAGTGAGAGATAGAAAAATGTGAGGAAGGAAAAGATAGAGGAGGACAATAAAGATGGTGTAATGGTGAATTATGTATAATAATATATGCATTCAACATGAGAGTTAAAAGAGAAATGAAAGGTCACCATTCAATTTGGAAATGAAAGGTCTCATTTGTAGGTTATGAGAAGAATAAAAAATGATAAAAATAATTGCAAGATTGGGGATTTGAACATGCGGCTTATGGAATAACAATGCAAGGACTTAACCAATGAGCTATAAGGTTGTTCATGCATATATTTAATTAGAATTAAATATATGATGTTGCTTAAAAAGAAAATGGCCTTTTTAGATGGGCTGTAGAGAATAAGAATAATGGATTTGGGTTAAATATTTATGAAAGGAAAAATAAGAATGAGAAGTTACAAACTTAAATATAAGAAAAAGAAATTGTACCTAAAAAAAATACATAATAGATTGAGGAATAAAATAATAATAAATTTAATAGAAGAAGGAAAATACCAAGTACAAATAAATACGGTATATTATTGAAGAGGGATAATACAAATGTATAAAGATTTTGGGGTCATTATAACTCCTGACCCGGCTGCACTCCCCCGTCGTTTTCTAAAGGCGAGGTAAACCCACCTCGGGTCGCCCGCGCGAGTGCCGGGGTGACCTTTGTAAATGACAGAGGAGGCGAGGATGGACAGACCGAAAGGGATCATCTGCAACTTCAAACGGACCAGGAACCAAAGAAGAATCCTACATGAGTTCGGCACTAGCTGGCCGGGGCTAGCCCAAACTAATTTAGCGCTCTAACAACCTCGGGAGAGAAGGGCAAGCGCATTCCGGCCCAAAAGGATTCCGGTACAAGACAATCTTTTTAACCCGTACTTGATCCGCCCTCTCTCCTTCCTCGGCCAAACGTAGAGTATAGCCGGAAGGGATATGGAAAGAGCCCGAACGGTGGCAAGCTCGTCCTCGTGTCTCACCAAGGATGGCACACCAGGGACGTCCGCCACCTCTGCTCTAGGATCCGCCCCTGACGCGCGACCCCGGGAAGAAGATCCGACCCTAACTTCCCGGGGAGACTCCAACTCAGTGGAGGAATCCCTAGAACCTACCCCGACGACATCTACAGAGTTCTCAAGGGAAGATATCTAACCTGATGGAGAAGTCCTCGGGAACGCAGATATCCGACCTAAAGAGGAGAGCGCCGAGCTTACAAGATCAAGAACGAGAAAATATGAAGAGAGATGGGTCCTGAAGTGGACCCACCTCTATTTATAGCTACCGGTGTCCTAAATCCAACGACGACAGTCGACTCCCGCCATAAACAACTCTTCGTATTCAACGACCACGATCGCTCCACCTGTCGCACGCGCACTGGCCATACCCCATCAGACGCCAGAAGTCTGCGGCCCATCGCATCAGCCAACCAACGCCCGACATGTGGCATGTCGCCTCAGCGAAAGTACGCACGATCCGGCGCACCCTCTTTAATGCAAAGATCTCGCCCTGATTTGCTGGCATCATCCAAAAAAAACAACAAATCACCCGGGGACACGCCCGACGATATCTTTGAAAAGGAGCTCACTTCGGGTGACCCGGCTGACCACTCTCGACCCGACCCGTCAATTGGTCGGGACGAGAGTGGGGGTTAATGATGATGCTCGATATCGGTGATCTCCCAGATCATGACACGTGGCAGATGACGTGTCCCAGAGCATGCAAGAAATGACCTACAGTGGCCGACCAGACCGCTCCTATGCCCGTCCTACAACAAAGCCGGCTCGCCTCCGAGCCCCCGCACAATTGGCCTCCTCGGCCTCACAGCTCGTCTCCGAGCTACCGCAGAACCTAGATACCTCGGCTCTCCCGCTCTTCCGTGAGCTCTCCCGCCGAGGTCATCTTCCTCGGTCTCATCGACCGACCAATGACACCGCTCACAGGCGCAACCGTCATCCAGCGAATCTCGCCATGCGCGAGATATCCGCCGACCACATCCCACGTTCCACGCCATCACGATCCTCCATTAACGAGCCTGTCTCGCCATTAATGGGAGATCCCGCTCATCATGCGGACGCAACGTCTGGAGCGTAACTGCCGGCGTGATTCTCGCGCCTGTCCTGCCTGCTGCCACCGCTATTTAAACCCCTTCTTCAGATGGTTCAAGTAAGCCATTTTTACTCCACTAAGCCGTAACTATGCTCGGATTTTCTCTCTAACTTCATCGTCGGAGGGTCCTCGGTGGTACAACCACCCGGGACTTTCTTGCAGGTAGCTTGGTGACAACCAACCTCAAACTCATTGAGATCCACACGCTTCAGGAGCCTGCCTCCAGATCCAATCTCAGTCATTCATCGCGGCCATCAGCAGATCAACGGAAGATAACATCTTGGCGTGATCCAGGTCGCGTCATCCTCCATCTAATCAAAGCTCTTCTTCAAACTGCACTTGGTAATGCAGAACCTCACAGTCAACAAGTTCAAGGTGAAGACCCTATGACAAAGATTTATATAATCAGTAATTGACCAGATACCGGCTAACTTAGATTTCACTAACAGTGATTGTCATATAAGACATGAACTATTGGGGTTACAAATCATTTTCTGCACAAAGACAAACGAGCACTAGACAATAACCTATGAAAACCCATCTACAGAATGCAAGGCCAGGAGACATTACTTGTACATATTTTGGATACGGCACGGGACATGATACAAGTTGGGTTCATGGATTTGCAATTCTCCCAAAGTGTAGGATACCATTCTTTGGGATACACTATTTTTTTGTTGTTTAAATTACATAGATAATAACAAAAGGTTCTCATCTTAGAAAACCTAAACCACGAGCACACATAATTTGTTAGTGTTGCTTAAATTGTTGGTGACATGGCCATTGATACATATTCTATACATCTAGAATACAATATAAATTTTTGGATGTGCCAAAAAAGCTCTATAAGTATTCTCAATAACAGACACGCCACCTTGACCTCAAAGACAAATCCATTTAACGTAGCTGGAGCGAATGACCAATTGACCAGAACATATGAAAGCCTGCTATATGAAGAACAATGCAGCCTGATCCAGATATAATTTTGGGCCTCTACAATTTTTTTAACCTCGGTCACGAGTGTATACTCACCCTCAAGGAGTAAAATAACAAATAAGAACATCTTTAGGCATAACACAACTCTTCTATTAGGGTAAACACCAATTCAACATTTTACGAGGTTCTGCTTTGCCTACTTTAAGCAACCTGAACATCTCAGAAGCTACTGCTGGCCTAAATACAGCAGTCACTCTGCCATTATTTAAGCTGATTAAAAGAATACAGATGAATCAAATGATCCTCCAGTTGTTATGATTGCTAAGCATCATGAACCAGGTTAAAGGCAAAAGGAAAGATGATAATTAGACTGTTTTTCTTATTCTTAACCATTCTCACCGACTACTGGCTGTGGAAGCAAAGCAAGACAAAAGAATTGGATGGTTTGAAGGTTGAATTAGAATTTAGAAGTGTTGTACTGGTTGAAGAAGATTTAACAGCAGAAAGAGAAATAGCAAAGAAACATGAAGTAGGAGTTTCAATCTACTATCAAACTTTTTTAACCTTCCAACTGGCGCATGTTGATGTCAAATATCTAAAATTTGCGTGAAGAACTTAGGTTGTTAGAAAGCCATGTTATGGCGATTTCATGCGCTTGACGGCTTGAGAACCCCATAATGCATAAGTGGATTATCCGTCACATATGCGAAAGTATATGCGGTTGCTTTTTTAAATATAAAATCCGGTGTATATGACAAAAAAAGAGAAAATATGAAAAATTAAATTGTGTCTAAAATATTGAGAGTGGAAACGTGTTGGACTAGGATCCTATTTGTACGATTTGGAAACCTACTTTGTAACCTTTGGTTTTGCTTTGTGATGTGTGAAAACAGTTATGAAGAGAAGTTCTTATGCAAACATTGACGTAATTGTTTACACATATCCCAAGGCGGATCTAACGGCTACCAAGTATGCGGGATTTGATCACAAATCCTAACATAAGGATCCTAGTCTAACTATAATGAAGCCATAGAGCTCCCTCTAGCTCTTTGCTAAAATGATGCCGTCTTGCAAAAGTTCTCACCGAAGAGAGGAGTTATTAGAATTTGAGATGAGAGAGAGAGAAGAGAAATGAGGAGAGGATTTTTTTTTTAATTTGGAAAAAAAAATATACTTGGGTTCCAATTATTCCATATGGATACAGGTATATCAAGAACCTATACAAATCCACTTCATGAACCCAACTCAAGTCCCGAATGATATTATGCATTCAATGCAGCCACGTAATGCTATACACGAAGACATATGGGTCGCATATTGCACTATGCGAACACATAATGATTTTTATGCCTTGTTGGTTGTCTTGCACCACATGTAGCAAATATGCCCAATTTTTATGCGTCAAGTGAGCGCATACGCATATGCGGGCATATATATGCCTGCACATCTTAGTTTTTTATAACAGTGTCAGCAAGTAAACCTATAAATATTACGGTAACTGTGTGCTGCCAACAGCAAGAAGGTTTTATACCAATATATATGGAATATGATAGCATGCCTAAATGATGTATATTAGATAGTAATCTATGCGTTTGTTTCATATACAGATATGAAAGTAGCACATAACCCTACAAAATCACCAGGATACAAGCATCCATATCCATACATTGAAAGTAGCACATAACCCTACAAAACCACCAGGATACATGCATCCATATCCATACATTTTGGCACATAATTAAATAACCGCGTGTGCGCCCACACACACACACGTAGAAACTAGACAGCAAGGAAAGCTAAAATATGCATGTGGAGGTTGTTTGCATGTCTGTTTCAGCGGATTGGACCCCGGACAAATTTAAAAGGAGTCCATATGCGTAAAAGCAAGACATTATCATAATGGTGGATAAATTGATAAGTCTTACCAAATCACAAGTTTCCAACACATGAAAACTAATCTAACAATTTTACATGGTAGACATCTACTCGTCGTATGTGGAGTCACTAGCTGGAGATAGCCTATATGTTTCAAATAATTCATTTCTTTACCATAACACAGTAAGAAAAGAAGGGCAGGTACAAGCATACTAGGTGATATTATACTTAAGAATACATAATTAGCGACCATTGTAAAATACACAAAAAATAGTTTTGCTAGTTTAGTTGTATATAAAATGTGAACTCAATACAGATTAAGATGTAAGATGCCCCAATTCAAAGGAAATTGACTTTTCAGTTTTACAAATAATCATCACCGTCTTAAAAAGGTCAGATAAAATCATCTGCAAACCACCATACAACCCCCATATATTTTCATTTTGTATGTTGCGATTTTTGCGGCACGCATATGAGGATTCACATGTCAGCTTCTGTGAGGACTGTACCAATAAGTTCTACTTCCCATTGCTAAGTTCCATTTTTATATTATTCTTGTTAGGATACATACCACACAAATCAAAATCCCATGTGTATTTTAGTCCTTGACAGAAAGTATTGCTAAGAACCCTAACTTGAAATGCAACTTGGTAGACATAATATCCATCTTATGATTTACCTTTTTTTTTTATAAAGCAAGCTCCTCTCTTTCATGGCATCAAGAATAAGAAATAGCTAGCTTAGCTTCCTATGCTATCAGAAATCTAAAAAACAAAAAAAACTATTGTGCATTACATACAATAATTAAAAAGTGATGCGCATATCTGGATGCCGAAACAATGCAGGTCAGATTCTGATACATGTGGCACACCTAAGGACTCGCATGTTTCATAAAATCAGAGTTGAGTGAGAATTGTCATAAAATCCAACTTCATGTTGCTAGCCCTAAATCTTGTTCTTCAAGGATAATCTAAACGTATTGGTGTACTTAACTGTCAATGCATAAGAGACAATTACCAAAATATTGACGCAATGCTAAACAAATACAACTTTCTTTATAATGCTTTGCTTTACTACAATGAACTCAGGAGGATGACTTCAGGTTGAAAACTTCCTGGACAAACTTGATCCAAATTTCTAGCTGCTTCATAGTCATCACATTTCTTTTAATGGTAAAAGGCTTCGTTAGATGATGATGATGAATCACTTTTGATGCAATATTTTCTGTTAAAGGGCTGTTATGCTGGACTTACTACATATAAGCTCCAGATGAATCCGACACTTTACCCTTAGGCGGCGTGGAAACACACCGATTTATACGCTTATACATAGTTCATATATTCTTACATACACAGACAGCAATAAATGGAGATTTATGCTTCATTTAAAAGTCAAGTTCCATAAGTATAATCACAACATTACAAAGTCACCAACAGTTAAACATCATATAGTCGGATGTCCTCTCACTTGCATGAATCAAACAGACTTCTTAATTTGGTACATGGTATATAGTATCCAGCTATTTCATAATCAAAATCCATACAGCCAGACATTACAAAACTGAACAGATTGAAAGTTGATAATAATATCATAATGAAAATGACCATAGGTAGTAATAGTAACAGGTAAGAAAGTATCGTATCAATAACAATAAAACTCAACAATAATATGTCGGAATGTGCATTGTTTCACTCTTGGTATAATATGTGCATTAGATTTCAACATAATTTCCTATAGCAAATTTATCGTCTTTCCCTTCTTCTAGACTCTTTTTCTTGGTCTACTAAAATGTGGAGGATGCCAACTGGTCATTTAGAATTATGGCGACCCCTTCACTTGTCCATGGTTTCCCATTTCGTAATTTGGTAAAATGTTAAATGTGCTAATATCAACTTCATATGCTCCTTTTTCCATTGTGGCTAGGACTTGTTCCATTTTTTCGAAGTGGTCCATTTTCCCATAGGCATTGAGCATTGAGTTGAGCACGAAAGTATCAGGTTGGAGGCCGGACTTGTGTATTTGGTTGAGGATTTCTTCGCATTTGGAGATGTTGCCAGATTTTGAGTAGGCGGAGAGGAGTAGCATATGTGATTTCATTGTTGGTGTCATGTCTTGTCGCTTCAGTTCTTCAAACACTGCCTGAGCATCTGCCGCAGACATAGAGGGGAAATTCAATTAAGGGGCTGACTAGTTAGCAACGATATAGAAATGCAATACTTGTTGAATGCAGATGGCAACTTAAATAATTCTCAAATTATGTGGTAGGACTGGTTTTAACTTTTGTTGTTGGATTTCCAAATCCAAACTACCTTCTGTGTTTGGCAGAACAAAAAACATGGAATTGCAATATTTATTGTAAAAATTGCTTTTGCGGCTTAGATAAGCTTATGCGGCACCCATAATCGGACTAATTCTCCAAAGTTGAGACATTTGTTGCAAACAAGATTTTGTTGCATTTTGCAACTCCATTTCCAATTCCAACTCACTGTAGTTGCTAACTGAACATCAGAAATAAAGATGTTATTTTGGCAACAAATGCTGAATGCAGCTCCATTTAGAAGGAATTAAACAGTCCCCAAGTGATCGTAGAAATTTAGATTTAGAAAAGCATGGTGATAACACCATTGAAAAATGCTGTTATAGAATAATGGTTTTTTCCCCCTAACTGCAGATTAATCCAGGAAGATGTCCGATGCGAAACAAGGAAAATGAAATTTCAGGGATTAATGCTAGAATATAATAAATTCAAGTAAATTTTACAGTACCTGATGCTAACAGGTTTATTCCACCAACTATTTTGGTGATGAATAAATGCCACTTATATTGCTTTATTTTCACTAATTAGTACATTAATATATAAATCTTTCTCATTTTTTTTCCAGTAGATGCAACTTCTAATTGACTACCACCAAATAAATTCAGTACTATGGAAAGAGGTTATTGGTTTGAGTGAGACCACTTAAGAGGTACTAAGCTTGAGATTCTGCAATACAACTGAAACCGGGATTGTAATTTCTACATACTTTTGTTTGTTCATTTATGTGTTTGCATGCACGCGCATGTTGTTTGGGGTCATACTACCTGAAGAGGAGTTAGAGATGAATGTTACAAATCCACCTTGAATTGAAACTGCAGCAATCTCAGAAAAGAAGGAAAAAACAACTTGAATTGAGATTGTATGTTTTCGTATTTATACTAAGTCCATGTTTTGGTTTTCCTGTGCGCATAAGTACGTTTATGTATCAATGAATCGCTCAATCATGTGAATTTTCACTCTACAGTGCCTTAGAGGAATTTTTTTGGGGCATTTTATAATTTCCTAAGAACCTAGGGAGTTCCTAAAGGTGTTCTGTGAATCCAACTATAATTACCTACCTATTTAGCATTTACAATATGCAAGGAAGAGGACTGGAACTACCCTTGAGTTGATAAGTACCAGACATGACCGGCGTCTATTAGCTAACAAAGAGGCAGAGGTGGGGCAAAAATCTAGCATGTAATGTAATTTTAGAAATCGAGTTTAGGAAAGTGATAGCATTGGGCTTCGGTTTCTGTCCTCTAGCTGAGCCATTAGCAGCGTGTGTGTGAATCATGGCAGTTCACTACTGTGATATGGAGCCATTGTCTTTCTTTCCATTTTTCATACTGAAGTATAGAGCGGTAAGTTAGTGCTCTTCTAAGGAAGTGGTAGCTATTCCAGTACACCAACACGGGGTTTTCTACACAGCTAGCATGCCCTGTAGCTCTGAAACAAGAGAATAACATGCTCAGCATTTGGTTACACTTACCCTCATGAAGACCAGCTCTACCGAATGCATCTACCATAATGTTATATGAAGCTCTGTCGGGTTCACATCCCATGTGTTGCATCAACGAGAAAATCTCAGCTGATCCATATGGAAAACCTGCACGGCTGAAAATAGTCCCCGTGTCAATAGTTTCAACATAACGAGCAACGTTTGTTGCAACTTGCAGGCAACTAACCCTCTATCCATTGTTTGATTATTTCAACTTTTATTGCCTGGTTAACCATAACCAAAGCACATTTTGCTGTATCGCGCAACTTCTTCATGGAAAATATACATTATTTAATCTTTTTGCAATAAATATTGTATGCAACTCTATAAAATAACAACAAACCAGTCCTTGCAACTGCATTTCCAAACCAAACATGAGAATTTTTTATTTCATTATTTTTTTGCATTTTGCAACAAATGTTGCATGCAGCTCGGTTTCCAAACAAACCAAAAAAACAAATAAATTCTTTTTAAATAGCACAGGGCAATTCTTACCTGTAAGCTTCCATAAGTGCGTTATAGGCATAAACATCAGGCTCATGTCCTGCTACTTGCATCTCCTCGAAAACTTCTTCTGCCTTCTCGCAAAGCCCTTCCCTCGCATAGGCATTGATCAGAGCAATGTAAGTGCAGATATTAGGCTTGCACTTTTCGGTTCTCATTTCATGGAAAACTTTAAGGGCCATAACTGATTGATTAGCCTATCAAAGAGAGTAAACAGGAAGCCTTCTAAGAAAATAAAAGGGTTAAAAAGGAGGTTGCCATATAATTTAGGCTTAATTTCACTGAAGAACCAAAAAACTGCAACTGTTTTCTCACTAAACTACAATAAACTTGTAAATTACGAAAAACTACCAAAAAGTTCATAATAACAGCATCCATTTTAAGTGAATAATACCCGTATTTTACTAAACTAACATAATAGCATCAATCAAATTTGTAAAACACTGTTATGATAACTTAGTGAAAAACGGATAGTGTTAATATGAAAGTTTTCTGAAGTTACTTGTAATCTATAAAGTTTTTGGTATTTTAGTTAAAACGGGCATGGCTTTTGGTAGTTTAGTGAAATTAAGTCTAATACAAAAAGGGAAAATTGAGGGAAAACCTCCATAAATTTTCCCACATAGAAACAAAAACCTGCATTTTACTCCTAACATAAATATGTATTACCTTTTAGTATTTCCATCTATAATTCAACGCACAAAGTGTACATAATTTGCCACCTTTTCCTTCGAAAATTACCCCCAGGTAATAAAATTAAGAGAGATGCAATTATAAAGAAATGGGGTGTGAACTTGGAAGAAGAAAAGAGGCAAAGACTGAAATGGTAAAACATAGAGCTGGGGGGTAATTTGCAGGTTTTTGATAGCCTTTTGAGTGATTCTTCCTATCAACAATCCATCAATGTATGCATTGTACACTACGGCACCTGAGTAAAACTGATGCTCTTTCTGCATAAATTCATGACTTAATACTAAACATGAATAGCTTCACAAAAAGTAAAGAACAAATAACAAAATTATAAAGAAGGGTTCATTGTATAAAAACCCCTTAGTTTATTCTTTGTAGCACTTATACCACCGTAAGTGATTTATTAGCCTGTGCTCATCGAGCAAATATATTAAAAAGCATCCAAATTTAACTCTAGATGACTTAAATAATTGTTTGCCAGAACTTGTTTGTGTTGTTTCGAGAGTATTTGAGTGTTTAAGAGGGTTTTGGCCAATGCGCAAACGAGATGTTTGCGCTAACATATCAATTGAAGGGGTATAGGCGAACCTATATGTGTATTCTTTTTATGCAATTAATGGTATAAAAAAAAAAGAAATATACTTGAAGGGATGCCATTTTTTCGCATCTCCACAAAAACAGCCTCGGCTTTCTCAAGCAAACCGGACGTAATATAAGCTCCCAAGAGAAGAGCGTAAGTGTCTTCCGTTGGTATGCAATGAGCTTCGAAAAGTCGCAAGTAAATTGACTCCGCCTTCTTGTATTGCAACTTGTGGCCATAAGCATCTATGAGCAAGTTGTAGCAGATTACATCAGGATGAATATTGCTCTTGAATAGTATCCACTCACAAACCTGGATGAAAATATTCGTCTTGAGTTTTTACAATAACCATCAAATCATTACTGTAAATCCTTATAAATTTGTACATGAATGCTGGTCGTATGAACATATTTATCCAGATCATTAAGAGCTAATAGTTAGAAATTAAGATTTATCAACATCTATTTTGCTGCGATGAAATTTTATTTCACATGCATCGCACATGTCCAAATATATGGTTGCTTTTAACTGCTAATTGTGATTCAACCATCGGACTCTTCAACATTTTTTAATTGAACATAATAAGACTATTTTAAGGTTTAAGATGAAAGCTTACCAATAATATTGGGCTCCATTGCTTGTTTATACGAAGCTCGACAGCCACACTAATGAGATCATCCCATAAATTGTGAGTAGGAGGAAGAGTGTCAAGTGAAGCCCAAATTCTTTCATTATTCACTTCTTTCATTACAAATTTAAGAATTTGCTGAGCCATTGGGCTGAGCACGGGGAAAACTCCGTCGACAAACCCAGATCCATACTTCCATCCCCGTCCCCTTAGTGAACCATCTGCACATGGACATTGGATATATATGGATGAAAAGGAAGCCTAACTAGATGCTAATTCCAAATATAAATTCATAACAACCACCTAAATATTGTTAAGCATTATATGATCTTGGTATACATTGTTATCTCACAACCCAACAACTTAAGCTCTTAGGTAAAATGGTTCTTGACATGGTATTAGAGTGCACTGGGTTTGAAGAGGTCAATTAAAAATATATTTCTTGCTCCATTTATTGTGCTTTTACAAACAAGACTATCTGCTTAAGGCCTTTTCATGTGTCCGGGTATCCCAAATGCCAAGTGAGAGGGAGTGTGAAGTGTTATGTTAGTTAGATATGCACTGATATCCCACAACCCAACAACTTGAGCTTTTAGGTAAAGTGGTTCTTAAAGGCGTGTAAAATGGTGATGATAAAGAAAATCGGCTTTTATCTCCACTTGTGCAGACGAAATAACAATTCAACATAGCCTTAAGACATGAGATGATTATGAATGGTAGGTTTTATGCTTCCATGATATTACATTGTTCTGTGCATCCCATCAACGTAAGCTTTGGTCGAAATGGTTATTTAACCTCCTATCGTTAGAGCAACCCGTTTCAACTTTCAAGAAGTCATGAGTTCTCACCCCACCAAAAATTTTTTATAGAGGAAACGGGGAATAAAGAGTCATCCTAGGGTGCATACTTCCATGACGCACACGTGGCAACATTCTATTGGACAATACCTACCATTTATAAATTAAAAGTCATTCACATATTAAATATTGTTTTCGTTTTATGTTACGTCACTTTATTTAATATGCAACACCATTGAGGTATTGCCATGTGGGTATGCCTATAATGACGCTTTAAGCCCCAAGTTCTCGAATATGGATATGTTTTTTTTAATTCCAATTTACTTGGCTTTCCGAGATAATTGCAGCAGATAAAGTTACCTAACTTAAGTTTTGATTGGAACAAAATATAGCAAAGAAGCAATTACTCTTCTACCTGGACGACTTCTTAGGATTAATGGACCACGGTCTCCCTCGTTTATCGATGACGAAGATACGATCATAGTTTCCCCTGTCAGCAGTGCCACTATAGCTCTTGCTTCCTTCACTTAAGTTGTTCCCGTGGCCGATTAATTTGCATCTTGATTGTGTGACTGGATGGTAAAATGCAACTTCAGTCATTAACCTGCGGAAAAAATGTCCATGAAAGAAAATAAATTATTACAACGCCTCATGATTTCCATGTATCTAGAGTCCACCAAATTTGAATTAAGAAATCATAACAATGAACTCAATTGAAATGGGGTTATCATAGGAAGGGCATCAGTGTTTTAATTCGATCTTATCATAATATTGACTTGCATCTTGCAGGACTATTAACAAACCAACTTAAACCCCTATCAAATTGTACCAAGATGAAGATAGTTAATATCTATATAATTTGAAAGGGTTTTTTTCCGCTAGCCCCCCGTACTTCAATATTTTTCTCAATCCCCCGGTGGTTAGTATTTACATGTAGCCCCTTATACTTATAAGTTACTCATGCGATCTCCCACTTCACTTTTGAAAATCATTCCTCCTTCCCGGCTATCGCCGCTGTCCCCACCTTCTTTCTCCTCCTCTTCAACACCGCCACCGCCATCATCACCACCGCCATCTTCCTCTTCTTCAACCCATCGCCTCCTCCTTCTCAACACCGCCGCCACCATCAACACCTTCTTCAACCCACAACCGCCGCCGCCGCCATCCTTCTACCTCCTCCTCCTCTTCAACCCGCCGCCGCCTCTTTCCTCCTCATCCCCGGGCATCGCAGCCGTCCCCACCACCACCTCCTCCTCTTCAACACCGCCACCGTGTTGAAGAGGAGGAGGTGGTGGTGGGGACGGCGGCAATGTCCGGGAAAGAGGAGGAGAAAGGACCGTGGCGGTGTTGAAGAGGAGGAGGTGGTGGTGGGGACAGCGGCGATGTCCGGAAAGGAGGAGGAGAAAGGAGGTGGTGGCGGGTTGAAGAGAAGGAAGAAGGATGGCGGCGGCGGCAGTGGGTTGAAGAAGAAGAAGGTGGTGGTGATGGCGTTGAAGATGGTGGCATCGGCGGTGGTATTGAAAAGGAGGAGGTGTTGATGTGTTGATGGGTTGAAAAAGAAGAGGAGGAAGATGGTGGTGTTGACGGTGACGATGCCCGGGATGGAGGAGGAGGGAGGAAGGTTGAAGAGGAGAAGGAAGAAGGATGGCGGCGGCGCTTGTGGGTTGAAGAAAAGGAAGGTGGTGGTGATGGCGTTGATGATGGTGGCGACGGTGTTGAAGAGGGGAAGGACGAAGGAGGTGTTGATGGGTTGAAGAAGAAGAGAAGGAGGAAGATAGTGGTGTTGACGGTGACGGTGGCGGTGTTGAAGAGGGGGAGGAAGAAGGAGGTGGTGATGGGTTGAAGAAAAAGAGACGGAGACGGTGTTGAAGAGGAGGAGAAAGAAGGATGAAGAATAATTTTCAAATGTGAAGTAGGGGCTGCAGGAGTAACTTATAAGTATTGGAATGGCTTCAGGTAAATACTATGGGGGACAGAAAAAAATATTGAGGTATGGAGTGACTAACGGAAAAAACCCAACACGAAAATATAAACTATTTTTAAACATAAAATGCTTTCAGAAGGATAATAGATGAAATTTATTCACATTTTCAAAATCAAATACACCTAAGTTGGGAATTGCACAGGATATAACAAACTTCCAGCTGTTGATCACTTCATCTGGCATGCTGTTCCTGCTAACGTTCGACAGGTGCCCCTTTCTTCTAAAAACTAATTCATGGCAACTTTGTCACAGTGCAAGAACCAAACAACACAGTCTGCTACAATAAGTAACCAAACAACACAAGTAATAGATGGGTACTCGACAATTCTAACCTCAGTCACCAGCAATGCAACCAAAATCAAGAACACACAAAGGTCTGCCCCAAATTCTAATGGAAATTTCAAGGAGGACTGATATCCTAAAATCATTTAAACTAACATTTCACGCCCGAATGCACCGAAACGAGTTCAATGAAACAAACCATTTCATGCATTGCCAAAATGGGCTATTAAAAAAATGCAAGAAACCCACTTAGAATCTACTCACATTGCAAGCATGATATCAACACATATGACCTAATATTAGCAATGAAATCAAACAAGATAAAACTGTTCTTGGTTTCCCTTAAGAAAAATTGAGAGAGAGAGAGATTAAAATGAAGCCTCACCCTTCCGGGATTTTGCAGCAGGATTTCTCTGGTCCCTAGACTCTAAATTGGCAGGATTTTTTTTCCCTTCCTTCTTTTGAGCCCTTCTTAACGGGTCGGGTTTTGTTGGATCCCTGCCCGATATAAATGGGCCGGACTCAGTTGATAAGATCAAGAACCTGTACTGGGTTGGTGAGTGTTTTTTTGGTGTTTTTTGTCTTGTTTTTCCTTGGTGAGGCATGCACATCAAAGAAGCACATTCCACCGAAAGGATGTCGGAAGCTTTTGTTGATTATTTTATTTGGATGGTATCGAGACTGCAGATGAGGTTCCAGGCCAAGTTCAAAAATAATAATAAATAAATAAATTGCTAGAGTAATAGTCATTAATTACACACATGAAATAATTACGGGTTGTGCTATTTTATTAGTTGTTATATATCTTTTAAAATGATTTGATGTTAAATGAAACTTTTTTTAGTAGCTAAATATGTGTTACAGAGCTTCATTTTCCAGGCATCTTCGTGCATTGTTATTAAAGTCATCTTACTTTCTTAAATATAAACGCATCGATGATATTGATATTCAAATGTTTTTTCTATTAACATGTTGGTTTGATCTCGTAGATGTGATCGCCATCCAATAGCATGTTATTATCTTAAACATGAACCTCTGATCGTTCTACTCTAATCATTTCGGATGCTTTTTAACCCAAGAAAGAAGTTTAGATGCAGGATACCATCCAAAAAAAATGATTGGATTGATTATAGAGATATGAAGATGTATGTACAGATAAAAAATTCAAGTTAAGAAAAAAATCAACACACGAGGTTCTGATTTCCTACAATGACCGAATCCAACAATTATATATGGATGGTCTGATTTGAAATTGTGGTGCGGGGCAGGAGATTATCAACGTGCGGTTTTATTAGTGTATAGGATCCGGAATCTAGCACATGGAACCACAGAAACCTAACCAGATCCCAGAAAGTGAATCAAAATGGACCCAAACCTAACCCTAATTGGATCGAAGTGGGTGCCTAACAAAACGGAGGACCAAATCCCCACATTATACCATGCTAATTATATTTTTATAATATAAAACAGAGCCCAGCAGCTGAAAGAAAACGAAAAAAGGTGCAGCCTTTGATCGTCATGGCGTCGAGGTTACTGTGGGCTTCGAGAGCCGCCGCCTACCTCAAGATCTCCACCTTCCACAGGGGTTTCTCTTCTGGTATGAACCCTAACCCTAATACGTCCCTTTTTTTATAGCTCTTTTGATTAATGTTGCAGTCATGCATACATCTTTGTTTATGACGATGGTTAGAATTGGATGGATCTGATTGGATTTAAGCTAAAGATTGGATTTATTGAAGTGGGTTTTGACCAGTTTTCAGTTTCTGTGATGCATAGTTAGGGTTGTACTGTACCACCACCTTTCTTCTGTAAATTTCTTTGTGGTATTTATTGGACATTTTTTGTGTGTATTTTTGCAATTCTCCACGGTAATCATAGTACTGGCTCTTCATTTTATGTGCAAATTTTGCTGCTGGTACCCATTTATTGGCTTCTAGGTGTCCAAGATTAAATCTTAAGATTGGATATTATTATTGTTTATTTATTTATTTTGATTGATTATTTTGGGATGCCAGGGCTATTTTAAATGAAACATGCACTGTAACTTCTTTTTTTTTTTTAAAAAAATTGAAAAAAAAGGTTATTTGGGTTAATGGAACTTGGCTAGTTTAATTGAGGATAGACCTCAATAGAGGCAAACGGAAGACAACTACTGGCTACGGCTAGCCCAAAGTTTGAGAACAGTCTTTGTTGTTGTTGGATCTGTTATCGATTAGAGCTTGTATTGAAGTTGACATGGATTTTATGATCGATATAATTTGTAGTGTACTAGGCTCGCTGATAATTTAGAATCATAATGATCTTAAATGCTTACTTATGAGAAATTGTATTCAATGAAGCATTTTCATTTTTCATTGCATTTGAAGACAAAATTAAGACAAAAGTTCCATTCAACATACCAGCAAGCTGAAGCTATTGTGTGGGTGGACCTGGAATTCTGTTTAACAAGTTAATTTAAGACGAATTTGATCATATTTGTTAGCCATTGGGCCCGATCCGGCCCAATACCCGCCCATATGAGTGGGTACCCTATATATTCACATATAGGAGGCTAGGGTTTCATATATGAGACATATGATAATACTTAGAGTTTTTCTAGAGAGAGAAATACCAGAGTCCCGTCGTCTCCTTTTTCATCCTCTTCTACTTTGATTTGGTTTGCGGGGCGATCAAGCGGGGGATTCTTGCTTTTACAAAGTGTGGTTTTCCTCCGGTTGTTGCTTGAAGACGATAAAGATCAGATTTTCTACGTAACGTGGGCGAAAAATGATCCAACCAATCGGATCAGGTATATTGTAAACCTTTAGGGTAAATACATAGACTTTTCACTGCGCCTGGTTGCTTGTTATGTATCTACGTCATCTAAATTATACATTGGTAACAGTGTCATTCATCCAACGTTTGTAAAATTATAGATCCGTGATGTTTAAAATATTTGCAACTCAAAAGTTAGCATTTTTTTTAATCTAAACCAAGATCAAATTTTTTTTAATGACAGATCTATATGATATTTAGGTTATCGTTTGATGGATCTTTTAAGATCTGTCATTATGTTTTACCATAGATTAGATCTATTTTATTTATGACGTTTTGATTTAGTTTTTTTTAGTTCGTTGATGTGAAATAACCCATGAAACAAAGTTGAGATGATTTTTTGTAAAAATTGGATCATTTGTGTAAAAAGAAATTTTTAATTTTTTTCTCTCTTTTGGTGAGCATTAATGGTGGTTAGGCCGCAATTTTTTCCTGAAATCCTAACCCTATATTTTTTGGATAAAAGAAACTTGTGGGATATTTTTTTAGGGGGGAGTTTGGTTGGACCGATCTTTTTTTGATTGTGGCAGTGGGCCAAATTTTTTTTAACAAAAAAAATAATTTCTGGAAGTTTTATTTTTTCGGATTTTTTTAAAAAAAAGAAAAATTCAAAATTTTTATGAAAAAACATTTGAAAAAAATTAGGGGGTCCAGCCATCGGGCCCAGGCCCCGGGCAAAGCCGGGCTCGGAGGCTCGAGTCATGCTAGGCTTGGAGCCTCGGGCAGAGGTGGGCCTGGCTCGAGCCGAGCCGAGAGCCAGGTCTTTTTTTATTTAAAAAAAAATCCAGAATAATCCCAGAAAATTCAGAAAAATCCCAGGAAATCTAGAAAAATTCTAGAAAATTAAGAAACTTATTTTTTTAGTTTTCTTAATTTTGGGAAGTTTCGCACTCAAGTTTTGGGTTAGTTAAGAGTTTTGTTAACTCTGAGAGTTCTATTTTTTTGAAAATTTTGTTTGCTCACCAAAAGTTTTAATTTTTTACCCCCACATAAAATCTTGGAGATTTACTGGGTAATTGTTCCAGTGGAAGCACCTGGGGCGCGTATTAATTTCACGAATAAAGCGAAAACCCTAATAAAACGGACAAGATTAGATAAGATAGTTAAAAATGAAATTTGTTAGATTGATTGTTGCATTTTGTGTTGTGCATGGCATATTATATATACAAAGACGCATATTGTATTGATCTGACAAATTTCAAGTGGAAGATTTTTAGAGGAGACGGGAGTTTAGATTCAACTACCCAATCTACTCCGTTTCTAGAAAATCTATGACCCGTTTTTCAGTCATTTTAACAAAATTTTATTTTTTATATTTTTGAAGGATGTGGTTGGGGCCATATGCCTTTTTCTCTTTCTTCGAAGTGTAGCTTTATTATTGTTGTTAAGATGGGTTAAAAACGAAGTGTTCCTTAAGAAAGAACGGTACTTTATTATATGCCATAGTCTTAACGCATCCATAATAAGTTCAAGATATCGTCAGTCTCACCAGGGGTGAGATGATAGATGACGATAATATAATAAAATAGAAATATTAGTTTAATATTATATGAACAAGCTGAAAGATTTGGACGCTAGTGAAGAGATGGCAGCGATGTAGCAGGGCTACACGACGCGGCACCATTGAGGTGACAGCAATGTAGCAGGGCTACACGACGCAGCACTATCGAGATACAATGATCTTCAGAGGATTGACGCATCTAGGATCGCTCTACGCATTGGATGTGATGAAGAGCGATGTCATTAGTGGTCATATATTTTAATGTCGAGCACTCGAAGTTTATATTGAGCAGTAGTTATATGGTATCTACGCGCTAAGAGATAAGCTGTGTGATAATTACGGAGTAATCTATGCGACGTGGCAACCTCATATTATTTCTCGGTTTGGTCTTATTTTCATATAAGAAGTCGAATCACGTAATGTGGATACACTTAAGAGTTATATTTTCATTGATCCGGGATCTGAAAATTGCTGCTCCAGTTAGACTGTAGAGCGACAACAGTAGACGGTTAAATGTTTTTTACTCGATATATGAAGCAGTCTGTTATACGGAAAGCGAATGTGTTGGCGTTTACTAGTTCATTTGAGTAACTGAGGCTTAAGCATTAATCGCCAAGGGCGATAGAACCAAGAGCTATGTTGACGAGATCAACAGTGCACAAGGACGGGTATCCTAACCCAAGAAGAGTTCAATCGAGCTATGAAAATATGAATAACGTGCCAACAACTTAAATGATCTGACATTGAGAAATGTGCTGGTAATAATGGATATAATAAGTCTAATGTTTGGCTGTGGGAATTTGAACCGCTCTACTCGTCAGGGTATTGAGTGGAAATAGGCCTTCTGCTTGGAATAGAAAAGTCTGTGGAAAATCATGTGTCGAGGACATATGAATCTATTCTGCATCGGGGATGCAGATAGCTATCCCTAAATAACCTTCATGTCAGGATACTGAGTTGAAGAAGGCCTTTTACTGAGGGCAGAAAAGTTTGTAGAAACAAATCATGTGTCGAGAACATATGAGTTAATTATACATTGGGGATGCAAATAGCTAACCACAAATCATCTTCCCGTTGATTACAGTTTCAGTCTCGGCTTAAGATATTTGGATAGCTTAATGGAACAGTCTGTCTTATGAGTTCCTTATGGTTTTGAGAATTGACCCTTCTATAAATGTCATGAGTGACGTGGTAAATTAGGTTAATAGATAGATGGGATGACTTAACCACCTGGGGTGGATGAATTGGAATTTGAGCCAAAGTCAAACCATCTACTTGTGAGAGTTGCCTAGTAAAACTACCAGAGTAAAACCATTTGGATATCCATTACACATAATTCACTCCGATAGATACGGATCAATAAACGTGAAGACACATGGTGGAGTTTTCTAATTTAACACCTTCATTAGTAATTACCCGATATGGTTATATTGATCTCACACGGAACTAAAGTGTTGATTTGTATCAAACGCGGTATCAGTGAAGTGAAGAGTCAGTTCATGCAAACAGGGTTGTGCGTGTTTCACAGAACAGTTCTGGGGATCGTAAGCAAGTCATGAGTATTTATTTTAGCAGTTCGGGAAACTGAATGAAGAAAATAGAGTCGTCGGATAGCTGATGATACCGTAAACTCTGCAACAAAATGATGTTGTAGAGAGGAGAATTAGGAAACCCTAGATATGATAAAGAACATGATGGTAAGGGTCAATCTTACATATTGTTTGGGAGATGCGCCATTGGCAGCGGCTTATGTTCTTGCTCATGTTTTTTCAAAGTCTGTGCAGTCAACACTTTATGTATAATGAAAAAACGAGAGACCCGAGAGATTACTTGTGTCCATGAGTATGTGATAGGACTGTGACTAACATTTGGTCGTGTGACATTGATTTTCTCGGAGAGAAAACAACGAACGATTTCCTTAAGTTGGAAACATCGAGCGATTTGCTCGGGAGGAATTTTCGTAAAAGGCAGAAGTAGATCAGGATTTGGGATTATATGAGATTGAGAAATCTCCTAGTCGGTCAGCGGTGCAGAAAAAATTAGTTCCTTCAGCAACCGACGACAGTGGGAGCGATATTTTCGCTAATGGCTCGGAGCCAATCACGGATCCTTAAGTGACTTGTAAATAGTGCTGCGGATTGACGCCCCGACAATGTTTCGATATCAAAAGGGAGATGTCTATGATAACTCCGCATTGGTTACAGAACCCAAATCATATGAGGACACTATTTATAGGTATATTGCGGAGGAGTGAATAATGACAATGGAAAAGGAGTAAGAGTCGACGTTAGAGGATCAAGTCTGGCATTTGGTTAAAATTATCCTATCAGACGCAAGACTATTGATAAAAACTGGGTTTTTTGAAGTTTTACGAAAAGAGGATATTAAAGAGAGATCCAAGGCACGCTTATTGGCGAAGAGATTCGCCTAGCCTAGGTTAGGTGGACAACGAATAAACGCTTTTTATCCAGGGTGATGATTGCGTCTATTTCGTCTCCTTAACAAATCGTTGCACATAAATATCTTGAGCTAGTCCTGAGGACTTAGATTGTATTGTCGATGGAGATTTGGATAAGGTGATCTGGGAGATCTGCCAACGGGTTTCAAAGTCAAGGTGACTCGAGTTGACTCAGAGAGCCCATTTATGGTTTGAAACACTTATCCAAGCAATTGTTGGTTCAATATCGTCAATCTATATTGGATATGGACTGACGATGATTGAATACGATAACTGTAAGTTCAGAGATCTTGTTATGAACGATGTAGTGATGACCAAAAATGACTTTGAGATAATGAATGCCACTTGGAGTGGATGTTCTCGCTATAAAGGACACATGCAATGTTGAGTTTGTGCTTGGAAATTGGATTCAAGAGGAGTCGTTTCAAGAGCATATTATGTTTGTTTTCGAAGACTCACATGAGATATGTTTTAAAACGGTTCCGCTCGCATAGTCACTCTCTAGTTTATTACTCCAATCATTAATGGACATGTTTTTAGCCTTAATCTTTCCTATAAGACTTTTGACACAGAGAGACATATTTTGTGGGTTCCATTTTACATAGTCAGTAGTCAAATGTATGCATGGTATGTACTTGACCGGACATATAATCCTTACCGATTGGACTTGGTATTAGAGTCTGTTTGTTAGGATGATGTGATGAGAATTTTTAGGTATTTATGTGGGACGACCCACTATACCTTGTGCTATAAGGAATCAGGGTCGTGGTTACGTGAACATACAAGTGCCGACTGGGCCGACAATCTGCGTATGCGAACATTCACATCTGCACGTATTTTGCTGCATAATGGCAGGGCCATCACTCGGAGCAGCAAGAAGCATGAAGTATAGATTTTTCACCATACGGGTGGAATATGCGGCTTCCTCAGTAGTGCCAAAGGGGCTGCTAGGCTGAGATGATTTCTCAGGAGTTTGCCCGTGATTTCGCACGCAAGGGAAACATGATTTCTCTTTATCGTGATATCAGGTCAACGATAAAATACTCAAACAATCCCATATATATGAAAAGTTGAAGCACTTACATATTTAACAACACTTTATTAAGGAGCAAGTGGCATGAGAAGTTGGTCTAAGCTATAGGGGTTTTCCTCCAGATCAGACGATCATGGATCCGATAACGAAGGAAATAGCTGAGTAATGCTATATGCGTTTGGGCTATGTGACGTATTGCATTTCAGATAGCTCGATAGACCTTACTCTTATGTTTAACATTATTATTATGGGCGGCGACTTTATAGATGCATATTTTAAGATTGTTTGACTATTTCAGGCATGGAGTATAAGTGTACAGGACACACGAAATGTGCAAGGTACATGATATGTGCAGGGTACACATTTAATAAGGATACGTCAGCAGGTAGGAACTCTCTCTCTCACGAGAGATCCCTTTTATAGTAGGGACGTATACGAAGGTGAGACTAAGTGCTAGACGTCAGTTACTCAGAGCAGTGATCGTGGTGTTGTATACTGGGTATGGCGACAGTGGGGGCACTTAATAGAGTCGTCCTGACCGGGTCAGGATGAGGTTGCTATGTGCTGTAGGTCGTGCAACCGAAATGGTTACCCCATGGCTGCATTTACGTGTTTACATATAGCTGGACCAGGGGTCTTACTCGTCATACGGGATGCGAGCTTATCGGGAGATCCCAAGCATATCGCAGGGCGATATGGCCGGACAAGTCAATCACAGGGTGATTGGACTTGGGTCCGCACGGTATAACCTTAATGGCGTACGCTCTCAGAAAGAGAATTTTATACCGTAACACGTTGCCATACGATGTGCGTTTAGATCGTGCACATAAGGAGGTTGAGGGATGTATCCCATCTCCCTTATTGTGTGAGCCCTTATGACGACCTCCTTCACGGAAGGATGGGCAGTTTTACCTTTAGCGACACTGGCTTGTCTGGGCAGGCATATTATCAACGTCTGCTGCTTTGGCCGCCGTTTCTTGCTGCGATGACAATATACCGCACATACTGGGCATTGTCAGGAGAGCTGGTGAATAGCAGACCGAACTATTCAGAGCCAGAGGAAGATCGATTGGAATGTTTCCTGATTGCATCGCATGGCCAACTCTTATTGACGACACGGTGGCGATGTTTAAAAGTGCGATGAATCGAGAGGTACATCTAGGTGTTCAAGTACGCTTCCGAGAGGGATTAAAATTACTTGAGCAGACATGTCTGATCAGATATAGGGTATGAGATTTCACAAGCGTAACATATTTTGGTTTATGTTGTTTTCTTGTAAGGAGATCATTGTGTCGGTCCTAACGGATCTGGCTGCAAGGCTATCCGCCTGCAGGTTCTCAACGGTCTATGTCGCACCAACATATATATGTATGGGTATGAATGAGGAAGAGAAAGAGGAGATTCTCAGGGAGAATTGATTCAGGGAATCAATGGTTTAGGAACCAGCTTAGGGAGCTATGGACGGCATCCATCCGAATGTACGAGTGGAAGTATGTTAGCCATTGGGCCTGATCCGGTCCATATCCGTCCACATGAGTGGATACCCGATATATTCATATATAGAAGGCTAGGGTTTCATATATGAGACATAATAATACATAGAGTTTTTCTAGAGAGATACACTAGAGTGCCGTCGTCTCCTTCTTCATGCTCTTCTAGTTTGGGTTGGCTTGCGGGGTGATCAAGTGGGGGATTCTCGTTTCTACAAAGTGTGCTTTCCCTCCGGTCGTTGCTTGGAGGCGATAAAGATCAGATGTTCTACGTGATGTGGACGAGAAATCATCCAACCAATCGGATGAGATATATCGTAAACTTTTAGGATAGATACATAGACTTTCCGCTGCGCTTGATTGCTTGTTATGTAGCTACGTTACCTAAATTATACAATATTATATTTAGTTTACTACCATGGACTTTGGGGGACACTCTAAAGGGTGCAGTAATAGATGTTATACAAGGAAGAATTCTTTTTCATATTCTATGTTTAACAGAGTTTTCAATATATTGAGGTCAAATTGCGGATTAAATGTCAAAGGTCATAGGAGAACAAACTTGTAATAACGCTTAATATGAAGCTCAGGAAGCATGAATTTTATCAAGTTGCTAACTTTCGGTATAAAAAAATGCCAAATGGATAAGGTTTATTAGGATGAATGACTTCATGCACCACTTGTTCATTCCTTTCTCAGGGTTCAGGTTCTCTGCACCAATAAAATCAGTGCAGAGGTGCACTGTCAAAATCCAACGGCTTTTATTTTCTGCAAGTCTGCACCAATAAAATTAGTGCACAGGTGCACTGCTAAAATCCTACGGCTTACTACAAGGGGATACAGGGGATGGTTGGTTTTTACCAGGTGACAATGGTTGAATTTTATCAGTGTATCTCTGCATTGAAAAAATCATAGCAGAGGGTCCTGATACCATCATGTGTTAATTCTACCAAACAGCGTAAGGAATTATTTTTGATGGAGGTTCAAACTGTGATGAGCTTTGATATTTGTTGTATAATTTGTTATTAGCATGCGCTGAGTCCCTAATAGATATCGCTGTTTCTGCGAGACAGATGATTTTCTAGTATTTTTGTCCTCAAGGGAACACATTATTTATTCATTTTTCCTCGCAACATATAAATCTCATTAAGACTGCATCCAAATTTCCTCTGATTTTACAGTAATAAAGGACTTGAAATATGCTGAGAGTCACGAGTGGGTGAAAGTGGACGGGGCTTCTGCTACTATTGGAATTACAGACCATGCACAAGTATAATTTTTCTTTTGGTGATCTTTCTTTGTTGTTGTAGCGCTGGGTTTCTATTGTTCGATTTTTTTTTTATCTATCAGGGTTAGCTTAATACTGGAACCATTGACAAACCCACACGCCAAATTAAGGCTCCTCAACTTTGCCAAAAACGAAAAAAGAAAAAAGAAAATAGAAAAGAAGAAGGAAAAAGACAAGGGCCAAGATATTACATTGTAGTACAAATTCATAGATCGAGCGATTAGAAATTTATAGTGCTTTTCTCTTCTCACTGTTCTGAACACATTATTGTTTTGTACAACAAGTTTTGATGACACAAGCATGCATTGATTTCCATTGAAGCATTTACAACATAACCTATCCATTGTCCGTGATGAACATCCTTTATCATTTAAAGTAGTTAGGATATTTCATATATGTATACCTTCATGTTTATGTGTATTTCCATGAACTTCTATGTTCCTATATTTGTGGCTCTTTGAAAGTTGAACCTTTGATTTTTCTAAATACTTATTTATTACAATGACAATAACATCAACTGAGGCTTTATCCCAAGCATATGGGTTAGGCTACATGAACCAACACAAGAATCACACCGGGTCGAGCACATGGATCGTCCGCCTCCACTCACTCCTATCGAACAATATACTTTCATTAAGGCTTTTGGCATACTACATCCATATCTTTTCGTATCACCTCTATCCACGATTTCTTCTGTCTCCCTTCGTCCTTTTTACTTGGTCTAAATCTCTATGAACCAGTGATTTCGTAGGTTAGCGTCGCACATGACCAAACCATCTTAGACGGTTTTCTTGTATCTTCTTCACAGATGCTACACCAGCCTTTGCATGAATATCTTCATTTCGCATCTTATCTTTTCTAGTGTTATCAAACATCCAACAAAGCATGTGCATCTCCGCTATATTCATCTTATGTGCATGAGGTTTCTTAGGAGCCCAACATTCTTTAGCATATAATAAGACATACCTGATAGCACTTCGATAAAATTTCCCCTTCAACCTTAACGGAAAGTTACTTATTTATTGATTTTTTAAACAACTTGATGATCGAATGACAGTTTTTTCTTGATAATTTAATATTAAAAAATATTCAACATTGATATTAAAGTTGCAAAATGTATATCTAAAATTCCTTGCATAACCGAAACTTGATTGGATGAATAATTGTTTGGCGGCATACACTAAAACAGACGTTTGATACTCTAAAAGACCTATCTCGAATCCCTTTTCAAAATATAAAGCATCACATATATTAATATACAAATATTATATTGTATATCAATATATGATTTGTTCCGGTTTTGTTGCCTAGTTCTCAAACTGCACGATATCTATAATATCATTCTGCAGATATTTTTCTAAAATTTCTACATATCTGATTCACCAACAAGCTTTCTGCGCTCTTTTTTCAGGATCACTTGGGTGATGTTGTATATGTAGAATTGCCTGAAAAGGGGACCGCCGTGACAAAGGGAAAGAATTTTGGTGCAGTTGAGAGCGTCAAAGCTACCAGCGATATCTACTCTCCTGTGTCCGGTGAGGTTGTCGAGGTCAATTCCGAGCTTAATGATTCTCCTGGTCTGGTGAGTCAAAATCACTTAGTTTGTGATGGTTGTGATAATGGTATCGTTTTAATATAAAAATATAGATTTTTTTTCTAGGCTTAATTTCACTGAACTATCAAAAACTTTGTAAATTATAGGTCAATACCAAAAACTTCCATCTTAACAATACCATAACGGCGTTTGATAAATTATGTTAATGCCATTATGTTGGTTTAGCAAAAGAATGGATATAATTAACTGAAAGATGGGTATTTTTAATGTGTTTGGAAGTAGTTACCTGTAATTTTACAAAGGTTTTTGTAGTTTAGTGAAAAAGAAAAACATGTATAGTTTATCATAGTTTAGTAAAATTAAGCCTTCTATATTATTGTATGTTATGCCCATATTCAGAGCTCAATTTATCGTGAGGTCTAGGATTACTGTGTATGCTTCTTTAAACAAGATGCACTGCAGGTTTGGAGCAAACCATAGAAAATTTGGGAATCAGAGTCTTAATTTCCAACAGTATGTTATGTTTTATGCCTCTTGCCAGCAAAAGATTATCCTCTTACTATTAAATTGAAGTAGAAAGGGTACAGAACAACAAGTAAATTCCTGAACTTTGGCCATGGTGGTGGTTGCTTTCAATGATAACAAATGATATTTTGGTAAATGATTGCTTTCAAAATGACTAATCTCCTATTGATTAAGAGTTTAAGTGACAAAGTTATTCTTTTCTAGCCTCTTATTATTCATCGGCCTTCAAATTATTAAGTACGGTTTCATTGGCTTTCAATAAGTAGTTATAACTGGCTACTGTCATTCTAGTGCATAAAACAGACCGTCTGCATTATAATTCACTCCATTTGCAATATCTGATGTTTTTCTTTCTGTCTCTTGTTTACTTCTATTCCAAATCACACTAAACTATCATATGAGCTTTTTTTTTTCCAGATAACTAGCTTAAAGCATACTTTTACCACACTAAGCTCCCCTAAAAGTGTTGCATTTTATGGGTATCTTATGTTGGAGTAGGTGAGAAAATGGACGATTAAAATTAAAAAAATTCTGCAAGGCTAAGTATCAAGAGCTGATGTGCGTTTCACAAACACGGAGCTTAAAGTAGATTCGGCCTACTCCGGTGCAAGGATCACAAAGTTGATCTACCTCAGGAACAACAATTATGTATTCTGATGTGCACCAACCAGCAATTCAGTTCTGGCCGCAGTGAACGATCCGATGGTGCACGGGCAAAGCTCTCTGGTTTTGGGCCGATTGAATTCAACGAAAGTATTTTGCAATATTTTCAGGAGTTCTGAAACTGAATATTTTGCAACATTCTATCTGAATCGAGATCAGCGAGAATATTTCGCAATATTCTCTGATCTCAATTCAATTGAATTCTTCTTAATAGGAATTCCTATTCAGTTTTCTGATTAGAATATAACTACTAGTTTTATGTTTCTATTCAGTTTTTGACGAACTACAAGCAGTTCAGTTTCAGTCCTCTAGAACTATGAAAATAGTTCTCTGTTATTCTCTGTTTTTGGAACTATGGAAATAACTCTTCTCTCTTTGGCTTGAGCTCTATATATATAGAGCTCTCAAGCCCAGCCCAAGGGTCTCCAATTAGGCCACGATGCACACGTGCTAAGTGCAAAATGTTGTGCGCTTAATGCGCCTCAGCCCGATTGGCCCGATCCCGATCCACGGCCCGAGCCACTAGGATCATTTATGAGTAATTAATTAATCAATTAATCAATCTTACCTAAGCAAGATTCGAACCATTGACCTCTTGTGCGGAAAAACATTTGCAAACCAATGGGGCTACTAGAGTCTTTTGTTATTATTCAAAAATAAATAGCATATAACATATAGTTTGAAACTTCATCCATTGTTTTTACAGAAAACGCACACAAGACCCAACATCTTATTGACTAAACACTCTTAAAACCAAAGTTTAAGGGAGTTTACTGAGATAGAAGAGGTGATTAATGAGAAACAACGATAGTTAAGGGTAGTTTATTGAAATTGCCGTTGTTTTAAAATGCTTATATTAATCTCTGGATGTCTCGTTCTTGTACCAGGTCAATGCTGGTCCATACGACAAAGGGTGGATTATAAAGGTTCAAATGAGCGATGTGGGTGAGGTGGCATCTTTGATGGATGCAGAACAATATACGAAGTTTTGCGAACAAGAAGACGAGAAGCATTAATGCAGAGTATTTAAATAAATAAAAATAGTAAGGAAGAGAATCTGTTAGCCTGGTTTAATTTTGTGTTATTTTTTATTGTAATGTGTTTTTTCTCCATGTAATGCATGTTTTAGAAACCTGTAATAATCGCCGCCTTTCACACTTTTTCAAATGCTTTCAGGAAATGTTTGTAATTTTCTGTTGTTTGCAATGCTGCAGTCTGTTTCAAATTTCCATTTGTTAATTTGTTTGGTGACATTCAATGTTGTTTGTACTATCTTGATATTTGTATCGAAGAGCGTATATTATCTTGAAATTTGTATTTTAAATGAATACACATATTTGTAAAATTAAAGTATATCATGCTATGAGTTTGGAAATGTGGGTTTCCTTATTAAAGATAGGGTTATCAATGGGGTTAATTGCACAAAACACTCTTGTAGTTTACCATGTGTGTCATTTATATCATTTATAATTCCATACGATAAACGTTTGGCATAAACAACCTCTATGCTTATCAATTGAAACCCTTAAAAATGCAAATTCAACCCTAAACAACAAAAACAAGTTCTAAAGCAATATCAGACAATAATTAGACATATCGAGAATTGGATTTAAACAATTTTTTTTAGCATTTTAAGGTCTTCGAACAGAGGAGGCGTTAGTGTCAATGAATGCGTCAAGAGGTGTAAGTGCCACAAAGGGCTAACTGTAGTGGCGTTTTGTACAATTAACCCTTTCGATAATAGAACATTTATAGTTACTGGGTTAATGTTATTAAAATGATATGATTTTGTGTATTTATATTCTTATGATGAAGATTAAAAATGAATGGTGCTGGTTTCTTAGTTTAAAATGACATAACGTTGCACATTAGGCGGTAGAGCGTCACATTAACATTTTTAATCACTATCTTATATTCAAAGGTTTTGATTTCAAGGTTCTAGTTAAATATCCTCTTTTTGCTCTCTAAAAGAACGCTAATTAGTGATTGTCGCATGAGGCCGGCAGTAAAGCTTTCTTGTGTTTGCATAAAATGTTTAGGATTTGAACTCCGCTTAGATTAGATTACGGTCTATTTTAAGTTTTAAAAGAGAGCTGCTAATATTTTCAAGGTGATTTTTTCATAGAGATGGAAAGCAAGAAAATATAACAAAATAACCAAAAAGAAAAAATAAAGCATTTCCAATAAAAGTAGAAAAATGGAAAGAATTACTAAACTATAAAGAATAAAAATAAATGGTTGGTATCTGAGTAAAAGGGTAGCAAGACCCTCTACACCTTCATCTATAAATAAACAAAACTTCCTGGACTGAGCGGTTTATTTCCCTTGAACCTCTCCAGTCTCTTCCCTCCAAAACCCTAAAATCCTCTTATTTTCTCCAACTCAATTCTCTCTTGGATTTCAGAAGAGATCAAATTCATGCCTCTCTCTTTCTCTTCGTCGATCTTCTCTTCACCAACCCTTCCCTTTATTGTAAGCATCTCTCTCTCTCACACACACACATTTTTCCCTAATTTTTTTTTCAGATTAAAAAACACAAATTTTGTCACAGAGAGCTAAACAAGCGAGAAATTCACAGAAAGCAAGGGTTTTTATCGTGAGAGCAGGCCCCAAGATAATATCTTTTGACAGAGATCGCAGAAGAGCTCTTCAATCTGGGATCGATAAGCTCGTCGAGACTGTTTCGGTCACTTTGGGACCCAAAGGTATTGCCTTTTTTATTCTCTTTTCGATTCACTGACGTTTTCTACTTAGTTTGGATACTGGGCGGGGTTGGTGTTAAATTTCTAACTTTTTTTGTGAGATTTAGGCAGTAAATTTCATTTGAGATCACAGTAGGCAATGTTTCACTAAACTCCCATATGGTTTGGGATTGCACCACATATTTGATAGCAACGCAATCCTCTAACTTGTGAATTGAGCTGCAAAACGCAAGATATGCTACAGGCAAATGCAAGTGTACTGCAACCCATTAAAATACACGGACGATAAATCTCACCACTCCTTAAGCTTTATGGTGTCCGACTTAACCCTCTTCCGTTCAGAATCCTACAAGATGATTCACTTGGTTTTGAGGGTTGCTCTTGAAAATGCTAAAAGACGTTGGTTTGGGTATTAAATAACCACCTGTGTTTCAAAATTAAATAAGAAGCCATCCATTTTCCATAATCTTTTCACAGTTAGACCTTCCGTCAACTTTCTCCCAGCTTGTGTTGCATGGTGTTCTATATAGCATGGAATCAGACTAATTTGCATTTGTTGAATGTGTCAATTGCACATTTCAGATAAAATGAAGCCAAACTGCCTTGTTTTTTTTATAATAAAATTCAAACACAAACAAGCGTGTCCAGTGCAGGGTGCAATGTTGTCCTTGATGAACCAGGAGTACCTAAAGTGATCAATGATGGTGTTACAATTGCTCGGGCTATTGAACTTTCAGATGCAATTGAAAATGCTGGTGCGATGTTAATCCAAGAGGTTGATATTTCCACAATACCTTACTAAATATCTATTGAATTATGTCATGTTTACCTAATATGCCATTGAATAGGTAGCATCTAAGACTAATGACTCGGCCGGCGATGGCACCACTACTGCAATTATCTTGGCTCGAGAAATTCTAAAACTAGGGATGCTAGCGATTGCTTCAGGGGCCAACCCAATAGCTCTGAGGGAGAGGTATTGATAAAATAGTTAGGGAACTGATTCAAGTCTTAAGGGGCAAATGTTGTCCTATAAGCAGAAACGAGGATATACGAGGTAATATTTCACTTTATCATTAAAGTTATATCAGATAAATGTTAAGCTTTGTATTGACTCGTCTTCGTCAGGTTTCAGCTGTGGCCTCAATTTCTGCTGGAAATGATGATTTTATTGGAGATCTGATCGCTAAAGCTATAAATTAGATTGGTCCTGATGGATTTATATCAATTGAATCATCTTCATCTTTTGATACTACTGTTGAAGTCGAAGAAGGAATGAATCACAAAATAAAAATACATATCGCAACCCTTAAAATATAGATAATATGAATTTTTACCATAGATACATTTTGACAGATAAACAAGGGGTATATTTTAAGATATAAAAGTATATCTCTCAACTCTTTCTTTTTTGACAAATATACCTGTCAACTGCAAAATGTTGCTAAAAATATAAAAATATATTTCTCATCCCTCAAATAGTTCACTTCGGAGATTTGGTCCAAATTAAGACCTTCTAGTGTTTTTTGACAGTTACATTTATCACTTACGAATTTACAACTGTTCAACCTTTGGCTTATTATTTTATGTTTATCGTTTGCAGCCATAATATATGAAGATATGCTTTTCTATCCCTAACGTCTAAAGTTATCCAATAATAGGCAGAAGACGAGCATTTCTAACCATTCTGTTTATTCAGGTCCCAAAATGCAAATAATTTTTACAAAATATATAATAAAATATGTTATGTTTATTTCAAGAAATAACTTTGATCTAAAAATTTGAATTTAAATATTACTGACTTTTGCTGTTGATAAATTTCGACAGATAGACAAGGGTTACATGTCCCCACACTTCATTACGAACCAGGATAAATCTATTGTGGAGTTTCAGAATGCTCAAGTTTTAGTCACCGACCAAAAGATAACTAATATCAAAGACATCATTCCTTTGTTGGAAAAGACCACTCAACTAAGCATTACATTGTTAATTATTGCCGAGGATGTTTCAAGTGAAGTGCTTGCAACACTAGTCCTTAACAAATTAAGAGGAATGATTAACGTTGCAGCTATCAAGTGTCCAGGGTTTGGGGATGGGAAGAAGGGCCTTCTGCAAGATATTGTTCTAATGACAGGTGAGATTACTTATTTTTGGTGAATGTCCCTTTTTCTGTTCTTATTGTGGATATAGCATACATAATTGTTATACGATGTATAATTGTGTTTCAACTCAGCGCAAACAGCAGTTTTGAAATTTGTTAAGCCAACTATGCCTATATCCGGCGAATAGTTCTAAGAGTTGCGCGGTACTTCAGGCTTACTCCCCTTCCCTTCCCTAAAATCCAACTATGACAATGTCACTTTCACTGGCACCGGATAATCCGGTTATCCCTTTTAAAGAGCCCTCTTTCTCCCACGGTGAGATCTATATGGAACCTAGTCTTTACCCCAGGGATGTCCCTGTCCCTGCCTTTGCAGTGTTGTGTAAGTTTACTCCATAACAAATAGCAAACTACCCCATTAGTTGATCGCACGTCTAACTTATGTTATAGGCTCCTAGAACTTCTTTTTGTTTTTTTTACTCATTTCATATTTAAGCATGAAAAATGGACAGGGTATACTCTACTTTTTTCCCAAAACCGAAGAAAATTCTGCGTATCATCCATTAATTGTTCAATCAATGACTTAATGCCTTCTTGAGATAGGAAATCAAAAACAAAAGAAATAGAATAAGAGTGCTATCTGTATGTACATGTAATTTACATACATACATATTGTAATTTGGTCTATTTGAAGCTTATATTCGTATATAACACAACTTTGTCTAACAGAAGATGGTATACAACACTAGCTAGTGTGGTAGAAAGAAGTATATATGTATATATGTGAAGATAACTGCTCTAGAAAATGAATATTGCTTGGCCCTTCGAGGAATGGTTCTCATGGTATTGTTAGTGCCTTTGGCACAATTATCGAGCTTTGGTATCAGGTGTGAGTCCAATTATTTCAACTTTTGCAATTTCATGTTTGCAATAAAATTCCAATGCGCTATGTTGCATAATGACACTGTTTAAATTCCATGTGTATTGTGAGCTTGACATATATATTTTACTACAGGTAACATCTAGGGTAATGTGCCAATAGGCGCATCTGATAAGTGCATGCAAAGTTTGCAAATGAACTCACATAAAGTTGAGATTTGCAAATTCCTCCAAATCACATGCCTAACTTGATACACGTGGATCTCACGTGCCGAATACTAGTTTGGTGTGAAGAGCTAAATTGTTGATATCATGATGATCAATGTTAGGTGATACTTATGTTAATCCACTGTTAATTTGATATGCTAGTATCTTAGTTCACATGACCTTATCTAACCGTGTATTCAGTTGATACTCACTCCGCTATTTCTCAATATATATTAAAAACAGGCGCTGTTTTTCTTGCTAGTGACTTGGGGTGGATGCTTGAGGATATAACTTCAGACCAATTGGGTGTTACTCAGAAGATTACTATCACAAGCAGTTCGACAACAATTGTTGCCGACCCATCTACTAGAACTGAGATACAAGCATGAATTTCACAAATAAAAATGGATTTAGCTGAATCGGATAATTCAAATCTGTCAAGAAAGCTTACTGAAAGGATCGCAAAACTTTCAAGTGGGGTGGCTGTGATCAAGGTTTGCCTTCTCCTTTCTTTTACTTGTTTGAACGCTCAATCTTATAATTCCAGCTAAGCTTATGTTTGGGGTTAATACTTGATAAGCATACTCATTTAATTATAACTACAGGCATACATATCTCTGTTGTTTTAACTTGAACCGGGAAGGGGTCTCAATTGATTTCTCAATTTGA
This sequence comes from Agapanthus africanus, assembly GCA_030015575.1. Lineage (NCBI taxonomy): Eukaryota > Viridiplantae > Streptophyta > Magnoliopsida > Asparagales > Amaryllidaceae > Agapanthus > Agapanthus africanus. The sequence goes on along the minus strand of JASDDO010000028.1, from coordinate 12,458,759 downwards.
TTCTCAGCATGACATTCAAAACAGGTCCTCATAATTTTTAGAAAAGTACTTAAAAAGGTTATTTTTATGAACTATAAAGTCATTAAAATATCTATTAAAAACCTTTACTATTTTAAGTAGCATATTTATTTCTTAGAACATTTTTTTCCATGTCTTATATATATATATACCATTTTAAGTAGCATATTTATTTCTTAGAACATTTTTTTCCATGTCTTATATATATATATATATATATATATATATATATATATATATATATATATAAGCATGAGCATAAATACTATATAATATAACCTGCAAATGTGCTGACATACATGCCAATAATTTCTAAGCTGCAGGACAGCATTCTACAATATTTACATCTGTTTTCCCCCCTCCTTTTTGGTGTTTGCTATTTTTATTTCAGTGAACAGTTATTGAATCAATTCCATGTTCTTCCAATACTTGTTAGAGTTTTTGCTTTGAATTCTTAAAACAAATATTACTTATATTCAGGTAGGAGCAGCCACCGAAGCTGAACTTGAAGATAGAAAGCTTAGGATCGAGGATGCAAAAAATGCAACCTTTGCTGCCATAGGTGAGGGAATTGCACCTGGGGGTGGCACAGCATATGTACAATTGTCAAAACATATTCCCAAAATTAGGGATTTATTTGAAGATCCTGAAGAGAAAATTGGTGCTGACATTGTTCAAAAGGTTTGACGCAATTCAATCACAACGATAATTGTGTACATTGATGCTAAATATATAAAGATGTGTCTCGTGCATTAAACAAACTTGTCTCTTTTATCTTGAATCCTGAACCTATTTTCTTATTTGAATTATTAGGCCTAGGTGCATCTTTATGACCCCAAAAGTAAATAAATGATAAAAGGGCATTTGTTCATCTTTAAATCTGTCACCTTTGCTAAATCTAGATTACATCACACATTCTCTTAACCTTGGATTCGTAGGAGTGCCTCCGCCCCCCCCCCCCCCCAAAAAAAAAAAAAGAAAGAAAAAAGAAACACACACACACACAGAAACCCACCCACCCACCCACCCCCGCGTGCACACGCTCGAATGTAGCATTCAAAAAGAAGATTAAGCTGGTTTTAATATATATATATATATATATATATAAAATTGTAGCTTGTTGTTATTTAGCCTTGCACTTATACAGAGACATCTTTTTATACAAAAACCCACAACTTAGGATCTGTATCATCTTCCCTTTTAGATACCCCTTAAACTCTCTTTTTCCCTTAGTTTTAATATTTAGTGTTGTATTAACAAAATTTGTGTTATATGTTTTCACAAATATATTAGCCGACGTTATTTATATGCACGTGCATTTGCATGTGACCCTGAGTTTAGTGTTATATTTGTGTTTGGTATTGCATTATGCAAAATTAGGGTAAACTACATAAAATCTATTAAACGTTTCTTGGTTTTCATAGAAACTATTAAACTTTAAAGAATTCTATCTAGCACCCTTGAACACTTAAAAAAGGTATTAAAAACTACATAACATACCATCAAAAAAATTACATTAAACACCATGCTGGTGGTGGTATCTATATTTTGCAAAGCTTACTGGTGTCCAATTTAAAAAAAATGATGGTGTTTATGTAATTTAAAATAAAGAAACTCTCCTACAAAATTTACAATAAAACTTTGTTAATTTCTTGCACATCAAACCCTAAATTTCTTCTCTCACATGAACTTATAGGCACTCCTCGTCCCAGCGATTTTAATAGCCGACAACGCAGGAGTCGACCACTCAATTGTTGTCGAGAGAATTCTTGCTAGAGAATGGTGCACCGGATACAATGCAATGACCGAAAAATACGAAGATCTTATGGAATCGGGTGTGATCGATCCATGCAAGGTTTCGAGGTGCGTCCTTCATAATGCTGCTTCTATCACTGGAGTGATTCTGACAACACAGGCTGTGCTTGTTGATAAAGTTAAAACGCCTAAGCCTGCTGTTCCCTTGTCCCTGGGATTTCACCCTAAAAATGAATAACAAAGCATGTTATAAGATTACTATTATAGTTATCTTACAATATGCATTTCTTACCTTTTTCCTTCTTTTCGGTTGCAAGCGGAAATCGTTGTTTGTAACTTGAAAGTACTGGTTTTAGCCATTTAGTTGATATATTCTCATTGATAATTGTTGAATGTATGTTGTGATTGCAAGGACTTATTACCCAATTATTAAATGGTTTGAGTTTTATGTTCTATGATGCTTGTTCTACTATTTGTTTTTGAGAAAAAACTTGTTCCATTGTTTGGTGCTTTAAGGTATTGACTTTTATTTTGGTGCAAATGATTTGAATGTATATTGTGATTATAATGGCTTCCTATTTTAATATATATATAATTATTATTGAAGGAATTTTGTCCTATATAATAAAGCACGTGGGTCGAATGCCTTCTTCCTTCAAGTCTCAAGCACTGCAAACTGAGCTATCCCGCACCTCACCAGCTGCTCTACGCCAGCTTTTGATTATGATTCAAACTAATGAGTTATATATTTATGTTTGTTTATACTATATACGAACCCGACCCGATAGAAAACCCGACTTGAATCGATTCATCTATCGTCTCCTCGCTCACTCTCTCTGTAGAGAGAGGACCCTATTGCTTGGTTTGATTAGCTAAGGGAGTTTTCAAATTTGAGTTAAAAGGCAATATTTGAGTTCATTTGGGCATAGCTTAATGCGCACATTCCTTACTTTTAATGCTACAAAATGCTTGAATCTTGAGGAAGATCGAGGGGTTTGACACCTAAATTCTATTTCAAGTATCTAATATCAAAGCTTAAATTCATGTCTGAGGAATATTCTTATGATTATATATCACTGCAAAGATATGCACTTGACCATCAAACTTGAAGTTCCAAATGGTAAGTAGTATGCATCACTCGACGTTTTTTCAAACCAAAAATCAAGCATCTGTGAATGGTTTTTCTCTCTCATTTATGTATGAGTGTCGGGAACAAAAATCTCATTACTTTGTAGCATTTTGTAAGTTGTAGAATTGTTAAATGGTTACCACATATATTTTTTTATCCGCATATTGGAAGTTGTAAAATTGAGAAATGGCTACCATATATATTTTTGCTCGACTTCAACATAACTAGCATATATACATCCTGGCAAATATGACCGACTGAAGAAATGATCAACTTTTTTTTATTTTTCCCTTTCTTTGTTCTTCATATTTATATTTGCAAGATTTTCTTAGACGATGCGGATAGTAGACCTGTGATGTGTGATTTTCCTTATTATTCATTTAAATTTTATATGTTCAATTTATATCTGTTCCGTAATATTTCTTCGCTTTTCATACATAACCTTGTATTTTCCAAGGGCCTCAACTTTAATCCTTTTCCATGTTTTGCCAATATGCTTATCTATTTCGTAATTTTCTCAAATTGGGTATTGCTGTAATCTTCGTCACCTTTCTTTCTAGCCCTCATCTTATGATGATTCTATGGCGATTTTATAGCTATTTGTTGCTCTAGTACAGATGCATGCGACTTATTACCTCTGCCATCAATGAAGAGGCTGCTGCCAAAGCAGCTGTAGCCCCCGTGGATAGCGGCAGGCCAACAATGTAGGTTGTTTTTAAATCCTCTACGTGCATTGCACGTATTCACACTTAGTCTCTTGATCTTGGGCTCCGAATTTGCAATCAATTTCAACATATTATAGCAAAGGAAATTCCTTCAACAATTGTGAAGGAGGATGACAAAGTGTTGGATTTTCAAGACATCAATCCAAAAGCTCCTGTTCATGTTGTTATCATCCCTAAGTTTAGGGATGGGTTAACCCAACTAGGAAGGGTATTATTTTGATTTGTTTCTTATATCTGAACTGATATATTAGGTTTGTCAAGCAAAAGAAGAAATCAAAATGGTAATGAATGTAATTAAAGGTCATCATCCCGCATGCAAATTTCTCCAATTGAAATTGACATCAACTAAGAATGCTCACAAGGATAGAAAATAATTTGTCTTGTACCACTGCTTTGAATTTGTCTCAGAGATAAAATTTTGGATACTTCCCATGTGTGTATAATGAATTTCTTGTGAACTATATTGAAAGTAAGTTTATGTGAAATTCCATTTCAAGGGAAAAAGCAAAGATTTGTCGTAAACCCCTCTTTATTTAGCCTGAAAGCAAATGTTATGCAGTATATGAGATTAAAAAATGTTGAACTATAAATCCAATTTATATGGTTTTAGAAATCTTGTTGTGACTCTAGATGTTCTTTTTAATAGCATAGCATGGGCACTCACCCAGCTTTCAATATGTTTAAGATATGAACTCAATCGACAGAATTAGCTTAGTTTAGTTAAAAGTTCTTGATTTATCAGTAATTAGAAGTACCACTGGAAAATAGGATGACAAATTTCATTGGTAGAGAACAAAATTGATTCATCTACTGGGACACCGATCAATCCTTATCAATAAATAAATTCATTATGCAATTTGCATGATTTAAAAAAATACATGCAATATAGTCGTGTTCATTCCCTCTCTTCTTTTTGCATATATTTTCCTGTTTAAAGTTTAAGCTAATTTTCTTATATTTGGGCAGAGTCAAGGCACACCTATATTTTGGGTCATCTTCTTTCGACAGCAAAGTGGTGGCAGAGAAAGAAGGCATTGGATGGATTTCGGTTAGTTATTAATAACGGACCTGGGTGATGTAAGCTCGTTGCTTCTAGCTTTTCTAAGAATTATGCTTATCTTGATGTACATTGTCATATTTCAATCTAATAGCTTAAGCTTTTGTGGAAAGCGCAGGCCATGTGTTCAAAACACTTCGCTCTCAATTATAAACTATACTAGATTTTGTACACATGCGTTGCACGTGTTAATTAAAAAATTGATTTTTTGGAAAAAGAGAGAGATGTGGAGGTTTCTTTGGTGATAATTAAAAATTTAATTTTTTTCGGAGAAGAGAGAGGGGGAGATATGGATGTTTCTAGATTATGTGGAGGTTTTTTCTTATGTGGAGGCTTGAGAATATATGTTTTTTCTTCTTTTATCCTTTTTTCTAGAAAAAAGGAGATGTGTGGACCTATATGCAAAGGGACTTTGCATTATATATATATATATATATATATATATATATATATATATATATATATATATATATTCTAGAATTTTGTGCATGTGCGTTGCACGTGTCAAATGTAATATTTCATATTTGTAAGAATGAGTATATATGTAAATTTATAAATAATGAGGGTTTATGTGTAAATGTGCAAATTTAATCAATTTTTTTTATAGATGTAAATTTGTAAATATTGAGGGTTTATGTGTAAATTTACACTGTAAGGCATTAATTTTTTTGTCCACTTACTTGATGAGGTGGAGGCCTTAGGAGAATAGGAGGATGGGGTGGAGGCTTTTGGAAAAAAAGATTTTTCTCCTTTTTTTTTTTGAATTTTAAAGAAAAGAGAGGATGTCCACCTCATCATCATGAGGTATTTGCATTATAAAGAATACTAGAATTTGTGCACGTACGTTGCACGTGTTTAAAAATAAGCATGAGCATAAATACTATATAATATAACCTGCAAATGTGCTGACATACATGCCAATAATTTCTAAGCTGCAGGACAGCATTCTACAATATTTACATCTGTTTCCCCCCCTCCTTTTTGGTGTTTGCTATTTCTATTTTAGTGAACAGTGATTGAATCAATTCCATGTTCTTCCAATACTTGTTAGAGTTTTTGCTTTGAATTCTTAAAACAAATATTACTTATATTCAGGTAGGAGCAGCCACCGAAGCTGAACTTGAAGATAGAAAGCTTAGGATCGAGGATGCAAAAAATGCAACCTTTGCTGCCATAGATGAGGGAATTGCACCTGGGGGTGGCACAGCATATGTACAATTGTCAAAACATATTCCCAAAATTAGGGATTTATTTGAAGATCCTGAAGAGAAAATTGGTGCTGACATAGTTCAAAAGGTTTGACGCAATTCAATCACAACGATAATTGTGTACATTGATGCTAAATATATAAAGATGTGTCTCGTGCATTAAACAAACTTGTCTCTTTTATCTTGCATCCTGAATTTATTTTCTTATTTGAATTATTAGGCCTAGGTGCATCTTTATAACCCCAAAAGTAAATAGATGATAAAAGGGCATTTGTTCATCTTTAAATCTGTCACCTTTGCTAAATCTAGATTACATCACACATTCTCTTAACCTTGGATTCGTAGGAGTGCCCCCCCCCCCCCCCCACACACACACAAAGAAACACACACACAGAGACCCCCACCCACCCACCCACCCCCCACCCCCGCGCGCACACGCGTGAATGTAGCAGTCAAAAAGAAGATTAAGCTGGTTATATATATATATATATATATATATATATATATATATATATATATATATATATATATATATAGCTTCTTGTTATTTAGCCTTGCACTTATACAGAGACGTCTTTTTATACAAAAACCCACAACTTAGGATCTGTATCATCTTCTCTTTTAGATACCCCTTAAACTCTCTTTTTCCCTTAGTTTTAATATTTAGTGTTGTATTAATAAAATTTGTGTTATATGTTTTCACAAATATATTATCCGACGTTATTTATATGCACGTGCATTTGCATGTGACCCTGAGTTTAGTGTTATATTTGTGTTTGGTATTGCATTATGCAAAATTAGGGTAAACTACATAAAATCTATTAAACGATTCTTGGTTTTCATAGAAACTATTAAACTTTAAAGAATTCTATCTAGCACCCTCGAACATTTAAAAAGAGTATTAAAAACTACATAACATACCATCAAAAAAATTACATTAAACAGCATGCTGGTGGTGGTATCTATATTTTGCAAAGCTTACTGGTGTCCAATTTAAAAAAATGATGGTGTTTATGTAATTTAAAATAAAGAAACTCACCTACAAAATTTACAATAAAACTTTGTTAATTTCTTGCACATCAAACCCTAAATTTCTTCTCTCACATGAACTTATAGGCACTCCTCGTCCCAGAGATTTTAATAGCCGACAACGCAGGAGTCGACCGCTCAATTGTTGTCGAGAGAATTCTTGCTAGAGAATGGTGCACCGGATATAATGCAATGACCGATAAATACGAAGATCTTATGGAATCGGGTGTGATCGATCCATGCAAAGTTTCGAGGTGCGTCCTTCAAAATGCTGCTTCTATCACTGGAGTGATTCTGACAACACAGGCTGTGCTTGTTGATAAAGTTAAAACGCCTAAGCCTTCTGTTCCCTTGTCCCTGGGATTTCACCCTAAAAATGAATAACAAAGCATATTATAAGATTACTATTATAGTTATCTTACAATATGCATTTCTTACCTTTTTCCTTTTTTTCGGTTGCAAGCGGAAATCGTTGTTTTTAACTTGAAAGTGCTGGTTTTAGCCATTTAGTTGATATATTCTCATTGATAATTGTTGAATGTATGTTGTGATTGCAAGGACTTATTACCCAATTATTAAATGGTTTGAGTTTTATGTTCTATGATGCTTGTTCTACTATTTGTTTTTGAGAAAAAACTTGTTCCATTGTTTGGTGCTTTAAGGTCTTGACTTTTATTTTGGTGCAAATGATTTGAATGTATATTGTGATTATAATGGCTTCCTATTTTAATATATATATAATAATTATTGAAGAAATTTTGTCCTATATAATAAAGCACGTGGGTCGAATGCCTTCTTCCTTCAAGTCTCAAGCACTTGCAAACTGAGCTATCCCGCACCTCACCAGCTGCTCTACGCCAGCTTTTGATTATGATTCAAACTAATGAGTTATATATTTATGTTTGTTTATACTATATGCGAACCCGACCCGATAGAAAACCCGACTCGAATCGATTCATCTATCGTCTCCTCGCTCGCTCTCTCTGTAGAGAGAGGACCCTATTGCTTGGTTTGATTAGCTAAGGGAGTTTTCAAATTTGAGTTAAAAGGCAATATTTGAGTTCATTTGGGCATAGCTTAATGTGCACATTCCTTACTTTTAATGCTACAAAATGCTTGAATCTTGAGGAAGATCGAGGGGTTTGACACCTAAATTCTATTTCAAGTATCTAATATCAAAGCTTAAATTCATGTCTGAGGAATATTCTTATGATTATATATCACTGCAAAGATATGCACTTGACCATCAAACTTGAAGTTCCAAATGGCAAGTAGTATGCATCACTCGACGTTTTTTCAAACCAAAAATCAAGCATCTGTGAATGGTTTTTCTCTCTCATTTATGTATGAGTGTCGGGAACAAAAATCTCATTACTTTGTAGCATTTTGTAAGTTGTAGAATTGTTAAATGGTTACCACATATATTTTTTTATCCGCATATTGTAAGTTGTAAAATTGAGAAATGGCTACCGTATATATTTTTGCATATTTTTGCTCGACTTCAACATAACTAGCATATATACATCCTGGCAAATATGACCGACTGAAGAAATGATCAACTTTTTATATTTTTTCCCTTTCTTTGTTCTTCATATTTATATTTGCAAGATTTTCTTAGACGATGCCGATAGTAGACCTGTGATGTGTGATTTTCCTTATTATTCATTTAAATTTTATATGTTCAATTTATATCTGTTCCGTAATATTTCTTCGCTTTTCATACATAACCTTGTATTTTCCAAGGGCCTCAACTTTAATCCTTTTCCATGTTTTGCCAATATGCTTATCTATTTCATAATTTTCTCAAATTGGGTATTGCTGTAATCTTCGTCACCTTTCTTTCTAGCCCTCATCTTATGATGATTCTATGGCGATTTTATAGCTATTTGTTGCTCTAGTACAGATGCATGCGACTTATTACCTCTGCCATCAATGAAGAGGCTGCTGCCAAAGCAGCTGTAGCCCCCTGGATAGCGGCAGGCCAACAATGTAGGTTGTTTTTAAATCCTCTACGTGCACTGCACGTATTCACACTTAGTCTCTTGATTTTGGGCTCCGAATTTGCAATCAATTTCAATATATTATAGCAAAGGAAATTCCTTCAACAATTGTGTATGAGGATGACAAAGTGTTGGCTTTTCAAGACATCAATCCAAAAGCTCCTGTTCATGTTGTTATCATCCCTAAGTTTAGGGATGGGTTAACTCAACTAGGAAGGGTATTATTTTGATTTGTTTCTTATATCTGAACTGATATATTAGGTTTGTCAAGCAAAAGAAGAAATCAAAATGGCAATGAATGTAATTAAAGGTCATCATCCCGCATGCAAATTTCTCCAATCGAAATTAACATCAACTAAGAATGCTCACAAGGATAGAAAATAATTTGCCTTGTACCACTACTTTGAATTTGTCTCAGAGATAAAATTTTGGGTACTTCCCCTGCGTGTATAATGAGTTTCTTGTGAACTATATTGAAAGTAAGTTTATGTGAAATTCCATTTCATGGGAAAAAGCAAAGATTTGTAGTAAACCCCTCTTTATTTAGCCTGAAAGCAAATGTTATGCAATATATGAGATTAAAAAATGTTGAACTATAAATCCAATTTATATGGTTTTAGAAATCTTGTTGTGACTCTAGATGTTTTCCTTAATAGCATAGCATGGACACTCACCCAGCTTTCAATATGTTTAAGATATGAACTCAATTGACATAATTAGCTTAGTTTAGTTAAAAGTTCTTGATTTATCAGTAATTAGAAGTACCACTGGAAAATAGGATGACAAATTTCATTGGTAGAGAACAAAATTGATTCATCTACTGGGACACCGATCAATCTTTATCAATAAATAAATTCATTATGCAATCTGCATGATTTAAAAATATTACATGCAATATAGTCGTGTTCATTCCCTCTCTTCTTTTTGCATATATTTTCCTGTTTAAAGTTTAAGCTAATTTTCTTATATTTAGGCAGAGTCAAGGCACACCGATATTTTGGGTCATCTTCTTTCTACAGTAAAAGTGGTGGCAGAGAAAGAAGGCATTGGATGGATTTCGGTTAGTTATTAATAACGGACCTGGGTGATGTAAGCTCGTTGCTTCTAGCTTTGCTAAGAATTATGCCTATCTTGATGTACATTGTCATATTTCAATCTAATAGCATAAGCTTTTGTGGAAAGTGCAGGCCATGAGTTCAAAACGCTTCGCTGTCAATTATAAACTATACTAGATTGTGTGCACATGCGTTACACGTGTTAATTAAAAAATTGATTTTTTGGAAAAAGAGAGATGTGGAGGTATCTTTGATGATAATTAAAAATTTAATTTTTTTCGGAGAAGAGAGAGGGGAAGATATGGATGTTTCTAGATTATGTGGAGGTTTTTTCTTATGTGGAGGCTTGAGAATATATGTTTTTTCTTCTTTTATCCTTTTTCTAGAAAAAAGGAGATGTGTGGACCTATATGCAAAGGAATTTGCATTATATATATATATATTCTAGAATTTTGTGCATGTGCGTTGCACGTGTCAAATGTAATATTTCATATTTGTAAGAATGAGTATATATGTAAATTTATAAATAATGAGGGTTTATGTGTAAATGTGCAAATTTAATCAATTTTTTTTATAGATGTAAATTTGTAAATATTGAGGGTTTATGTATAAATTTACACTGTAAGGCATTAATTTTTTTGTCCACTTACTTGATGAGATGGAGGCCTTAGGAGAATAGGAGAATGAGGTGGAGGCTTTTGGAAAAAAGGATTTTTCTCCTTTTTTCTTTGAATTTTAGAGAAAAGAGAGGATGTCCACCTCATCATCACGAGGTATTTGCATTATAAAGAATACTAGAATTTGTGCACGTGCAACTGTTTAAAAAATTGAGAAGGGAAGAGAGAAATATAGAGGGTTCTAGAGTGTTATTTATTTATTTATTTTTTAAAAAAGGGAGCGATGTGGTAGAGGGCTTGAGAGGTGAGGATTTTTCTCGTTTTTTCTTTTTTCCAGAAAAAAGAAGAAGGGTGGACTTCTAACCAAGAGTATTTGCATTATATATATATATATGAGAATAATGGAGAAAAGATGCCATAGGAGGAAATTTCCTCCTATGGCGTGGATAAAATACAACCTCCACCAATTTTTTCGGCGATCGGCCCCCAACATCTTCATCGTTATCATCTAAGATGTGGGGTACACCAAATTTCATGTGATTCTACAACCTTTTCACCATTAATTTAGCAATGTAAAAAGTTCTATTGTCGGTAAACCGTTAATTTTGAACCCACTAAATCAACGGTGAAAAAGTTGTGGAATCACATGAAATTTGGTGTACGCACATCTTAGATGATAACGATGATGATGATGGATGCCGATCGTCGGAAAAAATGGTGGAGGTTGTATTTTTTCCACGCCATAGGAGGAAATCCCCTCCTATGGCCTCTTTCCTCCATTAATCTCTCTCTCTCTCTCTCTCTCTCTCTCTCTCTCTCTCTATATATATATATATATATATATATATATATATATATATTGGAAGAGATGATATGGAAGGTTCTAGATAAATAATTAATTGTTTTTT